>HG992152.1:18471751-19837478 GCA_905220505.1 Laothoe populi | reverse complement strand
ACATGCGTGTGTGTTAATATTAAGCACTGAGATGTGTAACAGTGCCGTGTAAATCAATCAATTAATTATAAACATTGTATTTGTGCCTTTTAAATATACATCTTGCATAGTTTTGTTGATCTCTCTAATCTCAGCATACTTAGGAGATGTAAATGGCGTAGTCCTGAGTTCCAGGTCGAGCAATCAAAATTTGTATTCAATTCCAAAAAACATTAGCTTTCCGGCGTTATTTTTGTCTATGGTAAAATGCTGCAACCATATAGTTTACTTAATTCTGCCCACCCCTTAAGTATACAGTCGTGAGGCGTATTACGTTGATCTTATCAAATTTTATGAAAGTCGTTGTTTGACCGGTGTCAGGATTCCGTGTTCATTATGACAAACAAGTTTTTATAAAACGGATATTATGAGCGTCCGGTGCTATATTCCAGTGGCAAACTCAACAAGTGGAAGTTGTGTAATCGTGGAAAGAATTTTATATATCCGAATTTTTATTAATAGTGGTCTAATAAGGGGAAAGGTGCTTGTAGTATAGACAAAATTGGAATAATATAAATTTTCCCTGACCTGGGATAGAGTCCAGGATCATAAACAGCCACCAATGAATGATATTGTGCGTAAACAGTAGCAATCCAGAACATTTAATTATCAAAGATTGCATAGTACTGCGCTGCTAATGCTAAAATGCGTAGAAGGGTTTGTAAACCGGGGACATGCTATTATACTTTAGTAACCAGACCGTAAAAAAATAACAAAATCAGCATGCTAAGACGGAAACAATGGGTGTATATAATAAATATCTCAAAATAGGCTAATTACAGATCGATTATGTTTTGGCATAACTGGATCTAATTACCCTTCCTATTATGCACTTACGCTTGTAATCTCCGAAGGTGTAAGCATATGTGTAACCAGTACACCCGTGGTACACATTTACCGAGCTTATTACCGAGATGTGATGGGGGGCGAGCCTATCGCCTTACTGAGAGCAATCCCAGACTCCGGGATGATGTTGAGTGTTTAGTGATAGAAAACCTTAACATCACTGTTACCCGGCCCGGGGATTGAGCCCGGGCCTTCAGTACGGCAGTCCTACCGCGTATCTACCCTACCCTACCAAGCAGTCCATCCTTTTAAAATAACGTCCGCTTCGACGGAACCGTTTTAAATGCGGTGGAAATTACAATTTTCCCATTTGAAAGCACAAATGGGGAGAAACTATGCCGTTAATTCTTGGTTGGTGCTCGTGGAAAAATATGGCGTGTCGGTGTTTGAGTGGATTTTCTAGTTATAGTGCTTCCTTCAGATGACTTGAAAACACAAAGTGGTTTTCACTTTTCATACGGCATGTCGTGTACGACAGCTGTCTTGAGTTGTGGAAGTGGCATTTGCAGGGTGTTAGGCCCGCCGTACGTTATATTTACGTTACGTTATATTTCTAACTAGCATCTCAAGGATTTGCATGCCAGGCGTTGTGTAAAAATGACGTATTGTTCCAAGAAATTCTTGAGTGTGTTGACCCAATGTTAATAATATTAGCAGCTTTATAAAAATGCGCGAAAACTGGCTTAATTATAAAACTCAATAGAATTTCTATAACTGTTCATAATTAATTTAAAAGTCTTTAAAATATCGGCTTTTAATGCAAATAGCCTTTAAAATGACTATTTCTATGAATCTGCATTCGATACTAGAAATGTGACATCCTAAAACAGTTTCTATTTACATTTGAACTTTCCTAACATAAACGCTACATCTCGAGCCTCCGAAACCTCCGCTTGAGTCGCTGTTTGGCCAGAGCGGCCAGCGTTCAAATCGCCAAGGTCATTGGTATGAGATATTTACTACATTGTAGTCTGCTATTTACAGTATTAAGTTTTTTGCAATTAAAAGCAGAATTGTAATCGTGCATAATTCATTGCGATATATAGTTATGGTAAATAAACGCCCTTTTTTTTGTCGCGGGGAACGCCTTTTATTATTGCCGCCTGCTCCGGAAGGAAGCGTATTAAGAATAAAACGGGTATGCTGGACTTGCCGGTCTTACGACCCAGCATCCCCCTCGCACGGATGATGGCTATCCGTGCTGCCGCTGGGCCGAGTCCCTAACCCCTATGTACACCCCACCCGACACTACCAGCTAAAACCCCACGGTGGCCTTCTTCGGCGCTTGCGGAGCGATCCCGGGGTATTCTAAGGAGTGCTAGAATTGCAGCCGGAATCGACCCTGCGCGGTGCTAGCCCAGCTAGCACATCTTCATGGAGGGCTGAGGAGCCTCTGCGCCCCAAATAACGACAGCGAACGAGGCCTTACCACCCGCGCTGCCGTCTATCTCGGGGTCGCACGATGCTCCGAATTTGGGAGTGCATCGGGCTGACAGCCCTTCGCGACCCCCGATGGCCCATATTAGTCGCCTCGTACGACAGGCAGGGGTTATGGTAAATAAACACCTTACTGAAAAGGCTAATATTAAATAGCTTCGGATATTTTGACGTAGAGCGGAATCTATTGGTAGTAGGGATGTTAGATATGGCATTTTGGATCTAGATATCATAAGAATATTTAACCGGTGTTGGTGATACGGATATGAAATTATTTGGACATCCAATAGTTTCTGCTATGGATATTAGGTCTTTCAAAGAATAGGGTAGTTTCCTGTGTTTAATTTTGTACATTATTCGATATGCAACCGAATATAATACGCAAAAGAAACTCTTTTGCGAAAACATAATCAATATGGCTTAAAAATATTGTTTCAAATATTGGTATGAGCAAAAATGGTTGCGTAGTGTGAACATCTCACTATCTCCCTGCCTCTTGCCTGCCTCTCCCATAACAATAGCTAATCGGCTTTTTAAGTTTAAAGACAGTCATACGGCTTTATTTAAGTGAAAAGTGGTAGAGCCACGCTGTAGACATATTTGTCTACAGCATGAATGGGCCGGCTCGACCGGGGTAGTACCACTGTCTCACAGAAAACTAACGTAAAGTGACAGTTCACTGTCGCGTTTCGTATGGTAAGTGAGATATCCAGAGGCCCAGATTCCCCCTTCCCTTCCCTAATCCCTATTCCTGTCCTAAAGGCCTTAAAAGGCCGACAGCGCATACATGATACTTTCGGTATTGTGGATGTTCATGGGCGGTGGAGATCACTTAACATCAGGTGACCCACTGGCTCGTTTGTCGGACTATGATATATAAAAAAAAAAAGAAGCTCTAATAATCAACGATTTAAATCACATAATATATACCTTTCTATATTACGTGTAAAATAAGGTTGTGTTACCTTTCACTCATTGAGCAATAAAGCACATTCCAAATTTACCTGTAACAAAGAAAAATAACAATCAATTTCACAGATTACATGCAATATATTTGGCGAAATTTGCCTTTTTGCAAACTTAAATAAATACCAAATGCCACGCATTAGTTCATCCGAATCGAATAATTCCAATAAATGTAATGATTGTGAATGATCAATAGATGCAAGAAAAACATAAGCTCATATATTTTAGCAACCGATGCACAAAGAGGGATACTGTGTAAGTTTGAACTGAAAAAGAAACTTAGAAAAATTCAATATTTTTATATTTGGAAGCTCTTTTAACTTATACCTTTGTACAATGTATAAATAATAAAAGTTGTTCAGCCAGTTAGAAATGGCGCATGTTATACTATTTAATTTCAAAGATTTTAATAGCTAAGTGATGCCGATACTCCCTCCAACAGAATAATGATACCAGTACCAGCCTTGTACTACACTGTCCCACAGCTGGGCAATGCCATAATGAAGGCGACAGGTAAAAGATACTCTTATTGCCACCTACAGTTCCAGTAATCACTAAACTTTGCCGAGCCAAAATTGTAAAACAATGGGGTGTATTGTAACCAACCCAATCGCTCTCTCATACTGTGTCAAATTGAATGAAATTAAAAATAAATTAAAATCAGACACGGCGTTGTTTTGTAACTAGATACTTGAAGTGTTTATACATTTTCTTAATTTCATTTGGTACATTTTAAATACCGGTTATTTGTTCCAATTGAATACATTAATGAATGAATTGACAGTGCATTTAATGTATATAATGACCCCAATTACAAATCTTACGAAAACTATTACTTTATGTAGAATGAAATGTTTATATTGGTTGTAGCAATCTGGCTTAAATATTTGACCATTTCTCATATTTGTTTCACATTACACTGACAAATGTTCTGCTAAAATTGAAAATAAAGGTACCATTTGTACCCTTATTTTGATAATGGTAGATAAACCTTAAAATGGCTTTGTGGCTGACAAGCTTCCACCTGTATTCTCGTAGGGATAAGCAAATGTTTTTCGTTTAAAAACTTAATTCCATCCCATAGTGTGATAGATTGCAAATATTATAAACCAGGCATAAATTCCAATCCCGGGCCAAGTATGTCTGACTTTTTTATTCAAATATCGACTACAAACCAAACCATAAGGTTAAGTGCGTGTAATTAAGTGTTTAATAGTTATACATTAACTATTAAAAACTCATTATGCGCATAGAATAGTAAATATGCAAAGGTATCGAAGCGGTGTTATTGACAAATACACAACTTTCGCTCGCAGGTGGCGGCCCCAGCGGAAGCGGCCGCCGATTATGATCGCCCGGGGCGCTGATAAATTATGTCAATTTAAATTTATATAAAGCTACCATCATATAGTGAGATATCTGGAGAGATATATGCGGTATGCGATGAAACGATCTGTGCTTAGTTTTGAATGTTTCAACGATTAAGCGAAGATGTTATCAGAAATTCATGCGAAAAGTAGCGACATATTTAGGCGCTCTTTGTTATAGTCTTATATTTACTAGATACTATTATTTATAAGTAAAAAACCTTCGTAGGCGTGCATATAACAACAAAGTTAATAAATAGCACAAGAAACTAATAAAAAACATTCATTTTTATATGAAAAATACTTAGTATACAATAAAGATCAACTAATGTCGTTAATGTCGGACACCTATTACATTTGTTAAACCATAACGAATTTTAGCACATTCGTTTCACAATAGACGATAATCATCACATATAAATATTTGTTAAAATTGGACATATGGAACGGCAGAACTTGTTCGTATTTAAATAAAATTTACCAAGACATATTGAACATCTAATCAGCACAACAATTTCACAACTTTCTCACTTAGCGCAATTATAGCTCAGTTATCGCTAGATCGCATAGCTCGCACGGTGAAGGCACCACTTAATATCCAATTACAAACTGCGTGAAAACAATCCTTTCATACCGATACTTTGATTAGATAGTGTCGCATGTAACAGGTATAATGTGTTTAACATCGCTCGCTATAGCTTATCGCAAGTGTTTGGAATCTCGTAGTGGGACTTCATGTTTTGGTGTTGTGATATCGACTTTTCTGTTTTTTAATATATTCAATATTTAGTAAAGAAGCTTTATAGATTGATGATTACGAAAATAGATTTTAGCCATGTTTATTTATGTGGTCTAATAAGTGACAAACCAGCTACATAACGCGAAGTCATAGGTTCCCACCCAAACAAATATTTTTTTCTAGCCTAGATTTTCTGAGACCGTAGTCTTTCACAATTCTCATAGATTTTGCTGGTGGTAGGATATTCATATCCGCCCGGATAGCAACCACCGTACACAGGGTGAAAAACCCGCCATAGTGGCACACGCAAGTGTGTCGCGTTCCGGGATCAGCCAGTGTACATCCGGTTTTTTGGGGTTCTAGAGTTGGGGTACAATGTTTGGCCATTTTGCGGCCTTCTGAGTACTCTGACAATAGACCCTCGACCGCTTTTTCACCTTCTTGCCCATGGCGTAGTGTGAAGGAGCAGGCCGGCATGATTGTGTTGAGTAGCGGGGGATAGATCGTCTCTCGCTACTCGATACTCTAATTGGACCGTACTGCGCTTACCATCAGGTGAAGTGCGGTCAATTTGCCGTGCTAGGATAAAAAAAAAAAAAATTAATATAGGTTAACTTAGTATAGAATGCTACTGTTGGGTGATTTTGTACATTTTAAGCCACGATGACTTTTCTAAAGTTATGTGTATTCATTTTTAATTATCGCTTGCTTAAGAGGTGAAGCAAAACATCGTGAGGAAACCAGCATAAGATTTCCTTACGATTCTCCCTGAGAAGTCTAACAACTGTCATTAATCCAGCGTAGTGGACTAAGACCTCACCCCTCTCATTAGTAGAGGAGGCCTATGCCCAGCAGTGGGACAATGTTTAATACAGGGCTGGTATTATTATATTTTTTACGTCCCGATGACGCCTTGCCCCTGAAGAGGTCAATTCACTCACGATCTTTTCATACCCCATAATATAAAATACATACATTCTCATACAAAACTCATAAACATACGAGTTTATAACACACAAAACGGCTTATCTACCCGTTACTTTATCTGCAACGTTTAATAATACCATTTTTATGGAACAAAATATGCATATACGCAAGTAAAATTTTTGTATTATTTTGAAAACGAGTGCACTTTACAAAAACACGAAAATGGCGTATATTTTAATATCTTAGTCTACTTACAAAGTGGTTCCACGAAGGACGCATTATGAATAATTTAACCGCCTTAAAAATGGGGGAGGTGACTGTTTTGTCATACTATAATAGTCAACTATAGTCTTTCCAAGTGTGTTGAGTAGGTCTGTCGATGAATCGATCGGTTTATAATTGTCTTACACAAATCTGACGTAAAGTAAGATAGCTGTTGCTTTTCGTACGGTAAGTAAAAATCCGGAGCCCCGAAAACTGTAAGAGGTTGATATTGTAATCTTACTTCTAAGTATACACTGACACATTTCAGCTTTGGCAATAAAATTATATAAATAACACCCAACAGTCACACACATAGTCCCGATCCCACACTAAGATACGAGTCTTGTGTTGTGGGTATCAGGGACTACGAGAGACTATTCACAAAACCCAGACCCAATACGAATATCTGTCTGTCATACAAATATTTGTCCCGGTGTGGGAGTCGAACCCACGGCCTCTCGTTTCACAGCCGGCTACTCGCCTACTGCGCCACGGAGGCTGTAAAGTATGGTGTCTCGCTAACTGATAAGTTTTAAACAATCCAAAATTGTGACGCTTGACAGTTGTGTGTTTGAGGGCTGGTACAAAAAAAATAGAATAAGGCCTATAATGATAAGAACTATTGGACGTGGGTTAGTTATTTTTGAACGAAAAGGTATAAAATCCACGGAGACATATTAAGCTATTACATCTTTCTATATTATGCTATCCCATAGGAACCGCGCATTTAGCCGGGATACAAGTAGCCTATGTCATTTATTCTCAGACCTCTCAACATACACTATCAATGAATCATGTCAATCCCTTGCTCTGTGTAAAATAAAAACGAAACTATCCCACGGAAAACGTACATTTTCCGGGATAAAAGTATGCCTATGTGCTATTCCAGACTATAATCTATTTCTGCGCCAAATTACAACTTGATCCGTCCAGCCGTTGTAGCGTGATTGAATAACAAACATCCATCCATCCATCCAAACATTCGCATTTATAATATTAGTAGGAGTTAAGTTGCCAACCGTCCTGTTTTCCCAGGACATGTCCTGGTTTTTAAAGTGTCCTGGGGTGGCCTGGATAGTTTTTAAGCAGCGTCCTGGGTTTTTAAAGCCCCCTGATAAGGTCCTGTATGTTAAAAATCGCACATCACTTTTGCAATCTTACTTTAGTGGCGGCGTCTCGGCTCGCAAGTGTTTACGCTATTTTAAAAAAGATGCGTCCTGTTTTTAAACTGAACTGTCCTGGTTTTTCTTACTTCAAATCCTAGTATTTGAATTCCGGGGTTGGTAACCCTACGATAAGCGCATAAAATTCATCCAATACTACACGCGGCGCTAACATCCGTCAAGTTCGTGATGGAACTTTCACTTTCACCGAGTCACGCACGGTCACTCGCCTGTCCGCGCCAATACATCACACTTCGACATGTTAAGTAACTGAGCATTGAACCCACTACCGTCAGGCACTACCACAGTGCTTGAAGATAGTATATAGATATAATGTGATAGGGCGCGAGCCTATCGCCATACCGGGCACAGGATCCAGTCTCCTTTACCTGACAGATAGAAAAACCCAATATCTCTTTACCCGACCCGGGGATCGAACCCGAGACCTCAGCACAGCAGTCGTAACGCATGCGCAATCATAACTGCGTCACCAAGGCAGTCTAATCTGTAATTGTCGAAATTATTGATCGAAAGTTGATCGAAGACACAATTTATATACCAAGTTTACATAAACATTTGTCATTTGTGGGGATGGAATTCGCCACCTATCGTTTTAAAGCCGGCATCTACTGTCGTATATATTGAACTGCCAACTGTCTTGGATACATATTAAATTTCCGATGAGAAAAATATGATTTGTCCTGTATTAAATACGGTCATCCTATCTATATATTATATACTAAAATTAATTTAATTGTGTTAAAATGGTTGCTGAAGCGTTACTTTTAAAATATAAAGTACTACAAGAATTTCTATACAATATTATAAAGCCAATATTAGATTTTGCGTTAGTTGTAGGTAAATAATTGTTTACGCTTACATCCTTATCTCATAATACTTATATTGAAAATATTCTTTACACAACATTACCAATGCGTGTCCGATTGGTTTCAACGTATGAACAACTCGCTGTTGCTCGCGGCTCAGCCCGCGTGGAGGTCATATTTGGGAGAAAAAGTATACAATTCAAAATACCAATTTTCATGCATTTAACTTAAAAATGACGGATGTTCATACGAACTTTCATCCCCTATTTTACCCCCTTTGGGGTGGTATTTCCAAAAACCTTTTCCTTAGTGTATGCCTACATCATAAAAGTTACCTACTGTCAAAATTTCAAGTCTCTAACCGCAGCCGTTTAGGCTGTGCGTTGATGGATCAGTCAGTCAGTTTCTTCTTTTATATATACAGATATTTATGTTGTTTAATAATTTGTATTAAACTTGTATTGATTGCTATTAACAAATAATAATTGTGTAAATTTATTGGTTAATATCAGCAATACTATAAATATTTTATGTAATTCTACTAACATTATATTCAGTAACTTGCATAATCACTGTTAATTATCAATCAATGTATTTTTTTTTTATTCTGGCGCGGCAAAGTGACCACACTGCACCTGATGGTAAGCGCAGTGCCGTCCAGATAGAGTATCAAATAGCGAGAGATAGCCTATCCCCCGCTACTCAACACAATCATGCCGGCCTGCTGTTTAGCTTCTTCACATTACGCCTAAAGGACCCAGGATCATAGGAAGGAGGGAACACGGTAGCTGGCAAACTGTTCCACAGCTTGATGGTGCGGCAAAAATACGAATTTGCGAACCTCTTGGTTCGGGCCGGGGTAGTAGACACCACGAAGCTGTGGCTCCTCAAGCCAGTACGCGTGGTTCTGGTATGGAAGGGAGAGGATGGGATAAGATCAAACAATTCTTCAGAGCATTCGCCATGATACAGACGGTAGAACACGCTAAGCGAGGAAATATCCCTTACGCAGCTGTAGCGGCTCCAGGCTGTTACTCACGTCTGCATCATTCACAATGCGGATGGCCCGCCGCATCAACCCTTTCTTGTATAAAGAAAACGTTTTAAAACCTGCATACTGCATAGGTTCTGTGATTTCGCCCACCTTGTTTCTTCTGCATATCAATGATATGTTGTCGCTTGGCAACATTCATTGCTATGCAGACGACAGCACGGTTCATGGGCGTTATAGCAGCAAGCCTCCTGGTTGCCGGGCGGATACTGAGAGGAGACGAGAGGATCTTGTCGTTGAGCTCAACCAGACCTTGGATCTCATCTCATCATGGGGTACCAGGAATCGGGTTGAGTTTAATGCCAAGAAAACCCAGGTGTGCGCGTTCTCGTGCAAGAAGTCTCCGTTTTCTCCAATCCCCGTTCTTCAGGGTGTTCCACTCGCAATGCGGAATGACCTTAGTGTCCTAGGTATGGATATCCGCTGCGATCTTAATCCAAGGAGTCACATCGAGGGCGTAATATCCGCCACTTCACGCAGGGTCGGAATCCTGAACAGGGTGCGGCGGTTTTTCACGCCTGGTCAGCTCTACCGCTTATATAAAGCGCAGGTGCGGCCGGGAATGGAATACTGCTCGCACCTCTGGGACGGTTCCGCAAGGTACCTTCTCGATGCCTTGGATGGGTTGCAGCGGCGGGCCATCCGCATTGTGAATGATGCAGACGTGAGTAACAGCCTGGAGCCGCTACAGCTGCGTAGGGATATTTCCTCGCTTAGCGTGTTCTACCGTCTGTATCATGGCGAATGCTCTGAAGAATTGTTTGATCTTATCCCATCCTCTCCCTTCCATACCAGAACCACGCGTACTGGCTTGCGGAGCCACAGCTTCGTGGTGTCTACTACCCCGGCCCGAACCAAGAGGTTCGCAAACTCGTATTTTTGCCGCACCATCAAGCTGTGGAACAGTTTGCCAGCTACCGTGTTCCCTCCTTCCTATGATCCTGGGTCCTTTAGGCGTAATGTGAAGAAGCTAAACAGCAGGCCGGCATGATTGTGTTGAGTAGCGGGGGATAGACTGTCTCTCGCTACTTGATACTCTATCTGGACGGCACTGCGCTTACCATCAGGTGCAGTGTGGTCACTTTGCCGCGCCAGAATAAAAAAAAAATAAAAAAAAAATACCTGAATCCTCTATAAGGATTTGAAAAGTCTGTTCTATCAGTCCACATTAGGCCGGCGTGGTCTATGGTCTAATTTACGTCATTAGTCTCGACTAATGACGTAAATTTATTTATTTATTTTTTATTTAATAATTAGTACGGTAAAACCAATTACACTAATTAACATATATACAGTAAATTAAATTAATTAAACATTCAATATCATAATTAAATATATAAAATAAGGTAAATACACATTAGCATCAGGCATTTGTTTCGCAGTAGTGCAAACATTCACTCTGGATCACCGAAAAGTAAAGTAAATGAATCTTACTACTATGAACTTAGATTAATTATAATAATTACTAATCTTACTAATACAGGCCGAGGCCTGTGACTAGAAGTAGTAAGATTCATATCTTTATTAGGTATGTTTTGTGATTATATACACTAGAACCCTAATTGTTTCGTGGAGGGCCTACTAACTGCAACACAGTTTTTAACTAATGCAGTTATTATGTTGTTATAAGTTCCGAAATAAAGTTTTTTTTTTTTCAAATGTAAGCTATATCATACTTATTAACGTCTATCACAAACCGTTAAGACATTAGAAAGGAAGAGAAAAAGGATTATAAAGTTTGTGTATAAATAAAAGTTTTTGAAAAACTTTTCACACAAAGAAACAAGGATTTCAGCGTTTCTAAAATAATGGAGGTGGCAATTTCTATAGTCTATGCAAGCGAAGGCAACGATGAAAACCTCTAACTAAAACACAGGAAGTCTGTATATTTTATCCGCAAGCAAAAACTAGTTTTTATATAAATAAAGTCTTAGCGTGATTTATCTTTTATATACATTGGAACCGTTCATCACACCGCTATAGTGTCTTACGCAATACATCGAAAGTCACTCCACTGGTACATATGTTGGAGAAATCCTCAACCACATAATTAGCGGCCGTAGAAAAAATTTCTATCAATTAATTTTTTAATTCGGTCGCTTGGGAAGCGGTGCGAGCGCCGGATGCCTTTGTAATGTAATTGTATGCTATTGTAATTTCTACTTAGCTTTTAGTAGATGTTATAATTATAATATATATTGTATTGAATAAATAGTATGAGTTTTAATTGATATAATGTATAAACGAATGTATTGATGATGCTATATTTATATATTACTATGTATATATTGTAATGCGAGGCCTATTGTTGAAGTAAAAGTGGAAGATTAAAAGTTCAATGTGCAAAATACGGTCCACAATATCGTATTTTCGGCGAAAAGTGGATGTACTAGTTACACCTCTGCCTATCCTATCGGGGATTACAGGCGTGAGTGTACATATATGGTTTTAATTTTACCACCACATATTATACTATAGAAAAATATAAAGAACAAGATCACAGACAGTCAAGAAAGAAGCTGTTATTATTATATATAAGTTTAATTGCTTTTTCGTTAGTATATTTTTTTCATACTTATCATAAAAGCTATTATTAACAAATAATCAATACACGTCTTCGTTTTATATCACAGTTGGTTTAGTTTTTTAACTTATTACATATAATCACGTCAGGGATATAACGAACATTAATATTTTCCAAACGAACTCTATATACTGTCATATTCTGGACTGTCATATCTGGACAAGAGCCGTCTCTACTAATGAGAGGAATTAGACCTTAACTGTATTAATTGCTCTTTAAAAGTATAGTAAAAGAGGTTCTATACTGGGTCCAGAACCTCTTTTACTTCATACTTAAGCCATATGTGGATTCTCAATAACCGATAAATACGGACGGGAGCGAGCAATTTCCTGTGGAAACGACACTCGGCGATTTTTCCGCCGCTGATTATTGTCGCAACTAGTATGGGGGGAAAGTGTCTGATCGGAGGATGTGATTAGATCTGTGATTAATACCTGCTAGGGTTGGCACTCGACCTACATTGGCAACCGTTCAAGTCGTGTTAGACTTACAAATTGACGTTTAATAGGGTTACCTCACTGATACTGCGAGCATTTTAGATGTGAATTCACCGATGTGTTAAAGTGCACTAAATTATATTGCGCAAAGTGTAATAATTACGTGGAGTCCAAAAAAATGGGGTCAGGACTATATAATTGACTGTTGGATGTATTAATTTTATTATTAATTATATTAAATGAGAATTTGTAATTTTCAATCAATATGGACATAATTAAAAAAATCAGATTACATCGATCTTTAATATTAGCCGTCAAGTGAAATGAGTCACCTGAAAAGGAAGACGTTTGGGGAGGGGAGGAGTTTAGTAAAATCGTACGAAAGAATACGGCATTTACTCACGTTAGGCTAGAAATCATAGTTATCTAGGAAATTCTGACACTAGAAAGTATGCGGCGTATTTTAATAATACCAGTGTTTTTTGATCCTCAAGACATAAATTATATAGTTTGTGGATCATATCGCGATGGGAATTTTATATCGCGCTCCACAATACTCCACTTGCATAACAGCTTATAATAAATATGATGAACCGATCGCTATGTGGGACAGCAGAACAAAATGTCACGCCTATTCCTGTGACAATACGAGGCTAAGTCACGTGGTAGGGACGGCGCAGACCGAGCGAGGCTATCACGAGCGACGGTAAGATATTCGAGCATGCAATATGCGAATGTACCACTTTTTAGTTAAAGTATAAGTTATAATGAGACAGTCTCAGTGACAATACCGGCTAGTACCCGGCTGTGAAACGAGAGGCCGCCGTTACGATTCCCGCATCAATACAAATGTTTTTGTTATCCACAAACATTTGTTTTTTTTATTCTGGCACGACAAAGTGACCACACTTCACCTGATGGTAAGCGCAGTGCCGCGGCCGTCAAGTAGCGAGCGAGAAACAATCTATCCCTCGCTACTCAACACGATCATGACGGCCTGCTGTGTAGCTTCTTCACACTACGTCATGGGGCAAGGAGGTGAACAAGCGGTCGAGGTTCTAGTGTCAGAGTACTCAGAAGGCCGCAAAACGGCTAAACATCGTACCCCAACTACTCCCACAATACAGGTTTGACCTAGTGTGGGCTCAGGACTACGTGTGTGACTGTAAAAAAAAACAATGGAGTTTATTAGAATGTTCGATTCGCCTCTTTAGTCTAGTGTTAGTCAAACCAATGAGGCCCTAGGTTCGAACTCACAAGCAATAATATTTGTGAATATTCCATTCGAAAAAATTAAAAATTTGCCAATTGTTGTCTCGGATATGTATGTGTAATTATAAATCTTTAGGTATATCGCCGCCGCACTCGGTTTGCGCTGTCCCTTCTCACAATATAGGTCAGCGTTGCAACACGCATAACCCAAGGTAAATGCAAAAATAAATGTACTGAGTAGTGCTAAATATGATTAACGTTAGGTTCAGAATAAATATGGACAACTGCACTTGGATATTTAAAGTAAATAATACTTAGTGCTCGCTTTTCTCTGTTTTTGTTTAAGCGTTTGCCTGTTATCGTGTTGATTTTGAAATCAACGGTTTTCCACTAAAGTTCACATAAGATTTCACTGTTATAACCTGGAAATACGCACGCCTGTAATCACCGAAGGGGTAGGCAAAAGCGTAACCAGTACATCCACATTTCGCCAAGCTTATTACCTTTCCATGATGTAATAGGGGCGAACCTATCGCCATACCGGGCAAAATTCCAGACTTCATGATAGAAAAAGCCTATATTACTTTTACCCGGCCCTGAGATCGAACCCGATACCTCAGCACGTAGTACCAATACTGTTACAACTGCGCTACCGGAGCAAATTTGCCTTCCTACTAGAACCGAACTTCTCATTTCTTTAAAATGTTCTTCCTTTAAAATTTACCATACAAACTAAACGATATGCCTCCTGTATATACAAACAAAACTAAAAAAGAATCAAGTTCAAAACCGCGAGTAGACGCCATAAAAACAAACTATCATAAACACATCAACACCAATACGAAACCACCATACATTGGTAACTGTTTAAACAAGGAGCGGTGAGCAAACACTACCCAGCTCCAACTAACTTTGAATATAATGTAAACAAAAGTAGAATCGACAACAATATTTTACGGAGAAACCGTTCCAATTCCTTATTAGTGTAATAAAAATAAATAAAAATTTTAATAATTTATCTATACTAATATATAAATATGTAGCGTCTGTCTGTACATTTGAGTGATTTACCCGATTTTGCGTGAAATGTTCATTTTATGTATATTTTACGCAAAACACTGTCTGTCTGTATGTATGTCCGGTTTTAACTCAAAAATTGCTTGACCAATCATCCCGAATTTTGAGTACAGTTAGATCATTTGATCGCGCAAACGATAGGTTACTTTTTATCTCGTAAAAGGCTACTGTTTCTATGGGATAGCAAAATAAAGAAAGATGCTTAAGACGTCTCCATGGATTTTATACCTTTCAAAAATAACTACCAAGCGGGCGGAGCAGCGGGCAACAGCTAGTAAATCATATAAATTATCCAATGACAGTTCGCATTCCCTTACATATTATTTAATCTTATGCATGTATTGCCTGACCGTATAGCCAGATTTGCCTCAACAGTTCACGTCCATTTATTCCCATGATGCTGTCCTCAGCAGGCTTGTCTTCATATCAAACAATTCTAATTCCGAGTATATAATAAAAAAGTCTCATAAAATAATTCCTAATCTAGGAATTGAATCCTGGTCCCACTAATTCACTGCTTTATACGATCTACAATGCTAATATGGACTAAGCATTCTTGAAAAATCCCTACTCAAGGCTTGTTTACACTTTAACCACAGCTCATTCGAACGTACTATAAAACGGTACTATACACATGTGCCGTCTCAATACACAAGTGGCAGCTAATTAGTTGTCACTTAACACGTTGTTATAGTTGTGTAACCGTTAAAAACTCAACTGTGTCGGTATTTGGGGTGCCGAATGCCGTCGTTACACGGCAAGCGCTTGAGATACAGAATTTATGGAATTTTAGTGCTTTTTAGCGAGTTATATATAGGGATTTTTATGTAAGCAAAATAGAGCAATTGTTTTGTTTGTAGCATTCACGAAATATAAATGTGTGAAAATGGCGCCTAACCTCAGTCAGTAACCAGATGCAGTTATGAAAGGAGAGTCCGAGGGTTCGCTTCCCGCTATGAGACTAATGTTTCTGTGACAGTTATATTTGTTTAAGGTATTTAGAGGTATTGAGAGTCTGAAAGTCTGTCATAGTTCCCGGTGCCCACGAGGCAAGATAATTATATTTTAGTGTGGGGTGAGGACTATGTGTGTGATTATTGGGTGTGATTTATTTATATAATTATTCTTATCGAATTTTAGGACAATACTTTATTCCAAACCAGCCCCAATGGCATAGGTACACGTCTAACTTTCAGTTACGTGTGTATTCACTGTTAATTAACTCTTGTTTTAGGGAAAAGGAAAATATCGTCAGGAAACCGGCATACTTCAGCTTTAATCTACAGAATCCACCATTTAAAGGTATGTAATGTCTACCAACACGTATTAGGCCTGGTGGATTAAGGCCGTGAATATATTCAACTATAGTTAACGCACGAACAAAATATAGTCTCTAGTTAAATATTTTTAGCTAGTTATATGAAGAATTCAGTTAGAAATTAAGCCCTAACAACTGGTTATGATACCGACGAAGGAACGCGGAATTGTAGCACACACGGCCCTGTACTTCGACCAACAATTTATTTATTTAAGAGCCTTGAAAATTTTACTGTGCATTTTTGAACTATTATCCTTGTTGTAATTCGCAGTACTATTCAACAATTCAATTAAAATAAAACTAATTTTATCGATTTTTGTTTATTTTATTTTTTGCCTTCATGGTCACGTGGTGTACTGAGTTATATGTATTGTATAAATGATGTTTTGTTATGTTTATAAAACACTAATTGTATGATTATATTTTTTGTTGTTGCACAGCAAAGTAACCACACTGCACCCGATGGTATGCGCAGTGCCGTCCAGTTATAAATTTTCATTCATGTATATAAACGATAGTTGAGCTCCAAAGTTACTAAAAGACGAATAAAACAATTCAACTATACCACAAACAGAGAAAAATTATTTTCAAACTGCAAGCCTGTGTTGCAAAGGTAAGCACGGCTTTTACCCCGCGGCATTTCGAGCAAGACATCAAAATTACAAGCAATTAGAGCGGGCAACGAACTCTTATTTGATATAATTATCAGGTAAAAACTACGACCGTAAAGTGTAAAGTGACCGTAAAGTGAATACGGGAATGCATAAGCTTTGCACAAAATAATTGTTTTACGTTACAATTTTAGTGTGTACACATAAGCAATTAAGGTTGACGGGGAGAGAATGCCTTTGGCAATTTGTATAAATAAATATACTCACGTCTATAATCCCAGAACGTGTAACCAGTACACCCACATTTCACCAAGCTTAGAAGTGGTAGAGCCACGCTGTAGACATATTTGTCTACAGCACCAATGGGCCGGCCGAAAAAACCAACGTAAAGTGTCAGTTTACTGTCGCGTTTCGTATGGTAAGTGAGATATCCGGAGGCCCAGATTCCCCCTTCCCTTTCCTAATCCCTATTCCTGTCCTTTAAGGCCGACAGCGCATACATGACACTTTTGGTGTTGTGGATGTTCATGGGCGGTGGAGATCACTTAACATCAGGTGACCCACTGGCTCGTTTGTCGGACTATGCTATAAAAAAAAGCTTATTATCGTCCCATGATAGAGGGCGAGTCTATCGCCATACCGTGCACAATTCCAGACTCTGTGCTGATACTAAGTATTTCGTAATAGAAAAACCCAATATCACTTATAACCCACCCAGGGATCTAACCCAAGACCTCACAGCAGTCGTACCGCGTTAATTGCAACTGCACTGAGGAGTGACTTTAGTGTATTTAACATTCGTTTAGGCCTTAGTCAGTTTATAGTGATTTGAAAATCCAAAAGTCTCGCGTAGTTACTGATACCCTTGGCTCCGGGCAATCGTATCTTATGGTCCTGGTTTTGTGATTGGTGTCAATAGGTCTGTCCATATTTATTCTGTAATGGAAAGTGCTTCCTATCGTATTTTAACAAACCTTTAGACCGTTCAACATATTTGAATACATCACTGTTCTGGACATAAACTTAAGCATGTCTAATTTACATACAAACTACACATTCTTAACAAGTGGGACAATGCTAATGTATTCATACTTAGTGTTTCTACACGAGCAGTATTTTAACTCGTAGTTTTACTAACCCTGCTTTATTCCATTATGGATAATCTTTAAACTTGAATAACCAGGCCAAAGCGCTGAAACCCGCATAGTGCATTCCTATGATTTTTTGTTATCCTGGCACGGCAAAGTAACTACACTGCACCTGATGGTACGTGCAGTGCCGTCCAAATAGAGTATCGAGTAGCGAGAGACAATCTATCCCCTGCTACTCAACACAATCATACCGGCCTGCTTCTTCACACTACGCCATGGGCAAGAAGGTGAAGAAGCGGTTAAAGACATTGCTTGATATTTGTGCTATTGGATGTCTTTGAACATGTATTTCATCGATTTTAAAATTCAACCCTTAATAGGGTGGGGGAGGTGTAAAAATACTTGTCTCAAATAATTATTTACATATAATATTATTTTATTACATATAAAAAAACAGCGGAGGAAAACATTGTCAGGGAACCTGCATAAAAAAATATAAATACACCAAATAGACACAAAATAACCTTGACACCACACTATGTCAAACCTGTATCTTGGGTATCAAGAACTATAAGGGATTACGGTCTCTATTCGAATTTCAAATGTGAATACCAACTTCCACTAGGCCAGCGAAATGAGTTAAGACCTAACCCTTCTCATTATAAAATAATAATCCTCGCCCTGTATTTAACATAGTCCCACTGCTGTGCACGGGCCTCCTCTACTAATGAGAGCGGTTAGGCCTTAATCCACCAGGCTGGCCTAATGCGGATTGGCAGACTTCACATACCTTATGAAAATAATATAAATATAATTCTTATGAAAATTATTTTTCTAATTCTTATTCTCACGATGTTTTCCTTTACCGTTAAAGCAAGCGACAATTAATATTTAATACACACGTAACTTTAGAAAACTTACAGGTGTATGCCATTTACCCTTCTGATTAGTTAAGAGCAAAATCCAAACGTTTTCAAATATTCGCATCGTTGGCCGAACGTCACCACACTGTGTATTCCAACTCCACTACTCCATTTCTCAGTGGTAATTGAGGGTGCATCAACCACTTCCTAGTTGCTACCATAATAGGATTCGCCGGAGCGACCAGTCCGGCCGCATTGTGTGGGGAAAAAACTTATTAATGCAACGCGGTGCTATTAAAATACGCCGAGAATAATGCTGACCTTATAGCGTTTCTTATGAGGGGTCTATTTGTCGCTTATTGCTATACTAGTGTTTGCTCGCAGCTTAGCCTGTGTGACAGTGTTTTCTGGGATATTTTTATAGTCTACTAAATTTGCTCGTTGATCGATAGCGTAGGGTTTGAAATTCCCAAAAAATTAATGTCAATTGTCCAATTGTGTGGTCGCTTTTTCCGAATTCCCCTTAATTGGACTAAAGAGATAATTTAAAAAAGTCGTTCTCAAGTTATGCAGAAATGCTCTTTTAAATATATTTGCCAGTACTAATCAGCGGAGTACGGCGGTGTTCTGAAGTGTAGGTATATGATAATTATAAAAAATTGACCGTGCAACACTTAGGTTAAATTGCAAATTACAAGCATATGCTTTTGAAACTATTACTGCAAGTTATGGAGCTAAATCACACATCAGTATCAAATTGATCATCAACTAATAAATGTATAACATGAAACATAATTAAAAACAAGATTACCCTAACGATGTATGAAAATTGCTGCGGTCGTGCGCGACCTACCTCAATGAATAAATTATAGAAACCGAGGTTCAAGTCTATATAAAAAGTTCTTTCACCTTTTAGATTAACTCTTTTATAAATAATATAAATACATATACATACAATTTTTATGCTATTGAAACCAAAAACAAAACGAAGAACTATTGCGTTACGACCAATTTCAATAAACGATCTTAGTTCTAAACTACAGATACAGTTCCGAAGAATGAGCCAGTAAGAATTAAGTTTGAATGCCACGCCTACGAATGACATAGTTTGACTGGTTTATATTCTGGTTCGATCTGGAAATGTGGATTCATATTGCTTTTTTTTATCCTAGCACGGCAAAGTGACCGCACTGCACCTGATGGTAAGCGCAATGCTGTCCAGAGACGATCTATCCCCCGCTACTCAACACAATCATGCCGGCCTGCTCCTTCACACTACGCCATGGGCAAGAAGGTGAAGAAGCGATCGAGGGTCTATTGTCAGAGTTCTCAGAAGGCCACAAAATGGCCAAACATTATACCCCAACTCTAGACCCCCGAGAAAAACCATATGTACACTGGCTGATCCCGGAACACGACACACTTTATGGCACATGCTTATTGATTTTTCCCATTAAACGATAAGCCGGGGGTTGGATCCTTAATGCTTGTGAAATCCATATATGTTTCGGGTCTATGGTAGTTCTGGAGACTCGTGATCGTCATACAAATATATATCGTTCGGTATAAGCCCAATTCCATCCATAAGACTGCATTGCCAACATGAAATTAAAATGTCCAACCGTCAGCCGTAGTACAGTAAGCAAATTATTTAAAATTTACATATTCGAGAAATGGGCGGGGTGCAGGGTGCCAGGATCGAAGGGCCTGACAACTCTGTGATTTGTACGGGAATCAGTACAGTTACCTTCTTTTAAGTATGAAGGAAACGAAATGAAAAATAAAGAAATGATTACCACAAGTAGGTACGCACGCAATGTATAATTACAGATGTGCATATTTTTTTAAGTTTAACTCATGAAAAGATTTAATCAGCAATGCTCTATTTTAGATTTTAAATCAAGTAAATAAGAGCAAATACATTAAAACATCTCCAATAATGTTATAATCAAGACATTTAAAGAACATAAAAACAATCAATAAAGGACAATGGGTCAAGTGTCCCCACCCGTCAACAGGTTTGAAATTGGTCTCAATCGATTAATCTTAGCAAGGTGATGATTTTTTGTTATGACGACAACAACGAAAAGTATTGAGTTTTTTTTTAAATCACATTTTTGTTTTATATAGAAAATTTTATTTTTGCTGATTTTAGTATATTACGCCGTGCTATAGCATAGTATATAGGCGGTAGAGCTACATTATAATCATTTTTTTCTACAGCTTGAATGGCCTACCTCAACTGGTATGTTACCGCTGTCTTACATAAAATCGACAAGGTTGCAGTTTTGCGGTAGCGACTCGCGTTTACAACGAGACTACGGGGGACCTAACGAATGCTTCGTCAAATTTTTTTTATGCTGACGCGGCAAAGTGACTACACTTCACCTCCAGATAGATTAGCAAGAGACAGTCTATCCATCGCTACTCAACATAATCATGCCAGCCTGCTGTTTAGCTTCTTCACGCTACGCCTAAAGGACCCAGGATCATAGGAAGGAGGGAACATGGTAGCTGGCAATCTGTTCCACAGCTTGATGGTGCGGCAAAAATACGAGTTTGCGAACCTCTTGGTACGGGCCGGGGTAGTAGATACCACGAAGCTGTGGCTCCGCAATATTACGCTTAATTCAGGTTTATTTTTGTTACTGGATTATATTTAATACTGGCTAGTTTTTATTTTGTATAACATGTGTACGTCACTTGTTGGGTTCTATCGAAAACCAGCGCTGCAGTATGGGTTATTTTTTTTTTTTTTGGCAAAGTGACCACACTGCACCTGATGGTAAGCGCAGTGCCGTCCAGATAGAGTATCAAGTAGCGAGAGACAGTCTATCCCCCGCTACTCAACACAATCATGCCGGCCTGCTGTTTAGCTTCTTCACATTACGCCTAAAGGACCCAGGATCATAGGAAGGAGGGAACACGGTAGCTGGCAAACTGTTCCACAGCTTGATGGTGCGGCAAAAATACGAGTTTGTGAACCTCTTGGTTCGGGCCGGGGTAGTAGACACCACGAAGCTGTGGCTCCGCAAGCCAGTACGCGTGGTTCTGGTATGGAAGGGAGAGGATGGGATAAGATCAAACAATTCTTCAGAGCATTCACCATGATACAGACGATAGAACACGCTAAGCGAGGAAATATCCCTACGCAGCTGTAGCGGCTCCAGACTGTTACTCACGTCTGCATCATTCAAAATGCGGATGGCCCGCCGCTACAACCCACCCAAGGCATCAAGAAGGTGTTTTGCGGAACCGTCCCAGAGGTGCGAGCAGTATTCCATTCCCGGCTGTATTTGCGCTTTATATAAGCGGTAGAGCTGACCGGGCGTGAAAAACCGCCGCACCCTGTTCAGGATTCCGACCCTGCGGGAGGTGGCGGATATTACGCCCTCGATGTGACTCCGTGGATTAAGATCGCAGCGGATATCAGGGGACCAGGGCACTATGGTCATTCCGCATTTGCGAGTGGAACACCCTGAAGAACGGGGATGGGAGAAAACGGGGATTTCTTGCACGAAAACGCGACCATGGGGTTTCTGGCCAGTTCTTCTCCATAGGATAACTGCATTCGGAACTGGCAGTAGTTTAATAAACTCTGAAGTTATTACAAGTTATTTAACTCTGTTAACTCTGTTAAATAACTTGTGTTATTTCTACTGAACTATCACACGATTGCATTGTGATACTATATCTGAAGATCGGAGAGGGATGTATAAGCCCTCTCGACAGCCTCGACATGATAATTATCATTTGTATATTTTCCCGAAGGTTTAAATGTATACCTAATACTTACATATTATATTTGTAGAATGTACAGTAAGGCAGGCATGATTGTATCAGGCCGGCATGATTGTGTTGAGTAGCGGGGGATAGACTGTCTCTCGCTACTTGATACTCTATCTGGACGGCACTGCGCTTACCATCAGGCGCAGTGTGGTCACTTTGCCGCGCCAGAATAAAAAAAAAAAAAAAAAAAGTCAACGTTTGATAATCGTATCGTCTAATTATATTTTCGGGTGATTACATTACTGTCTCTCGCTACTTGATACTCTATCCAGATAGAGAGAGAGACAGTAAGAGAGATGCCGTCCAGACGGCACTTACCATCAGGTGCAGTGTGGTCACTTTGCCGTGCCAGGATAAAAAAATCCTGGTTGGAAAATCGTGTCAAAAGGTACTGGTTGTGAAAACATGACACCTGATACTGACGGGCCGAGGCGAGACGCGTGACGCGCAAGTAGGGTAGAACCAAGCGGTGTACCGCGTCCACCAGGGCTGTGACGATCGGCTTTCATCTACTATTGATTGTTACGGTGGCGGTGACGCAGTTGTAAGCAGACACGGTACTACTGTACCCAGTCTGCTGTCCTACTGTTTTTTAATTTAGAATTGGGGTACGATGTTTGGCCGTGTTGAGGCCTTCTGAGTACCTACTCCAACACTAGATCCTCGACCGCTTCTTCACCTTCTTGCCCCATGGCGTAGTGTGAAGAAGCAGGTTGGCATGATTGTGTTGAGTAGCCCGGTTTCGCAGAACCGCCGTGGAGGAGTGGCATACCAGGCTGGAAAGCCCAAGTGCGGGCTTGAGGACCGTCGCGGCAGTGCGTCCTGTCCTAAAGAGATGGCTAGACAGGCGCCACGGTGCGCCAAGTTTCCGGCTGACGCAGGTACTGACGGACCACGGGTGTTTCGGTTCGTTCCTGTGTCTGATCGGAAAGGAGGTGTCTGCCGTGTGCCACCATTGTGGCAACTGCCGCGAGGACACGGCCCAACACACGTTGGAGGAGTGCCCAGCCTGGGACGAAGAGCGCAGCGCTCTCAGAGCAGTCGTCGGAGGAGACCTCTCGCTGCCGGCCGTGGTGTCGTCCATGGTCGCCAGCCGGAGGTCCTGGCGTGCGGTGGCCCACTTCTGCGAGAGCGTCATCTCGCAGAAGGAGAGTGCCGAGAGAGATCGGGAACGAAATGATCCCTCCCGCCGCCAGAGAAGACGTAGGAGGCGCCGGGTGGACGACTGACCGGCGTCTCGCGCCCTGTGGAATGGGGGTATTTTGAGAATTTCACCACGGTAACCTCTGCCTGTCGTATGAGGCGACTAATTGGGGCCATCGGGGGTCGCGGGCTCGCAGCGGGGGGCTGTCAGCCCGAATCGATGCACTTCCAGTTTCGGAGCATCGTGCGACCCCGAGATGGACGGCAGCGCGCGTGGTAAGGCCTCGTTCGCTGTCGTTGATCGGTGCGCGGGGGCTCCAAGCCCTCCCATGGAGATGGGCTGCAACGCAGCACCGCGCAGGGGCGGTTCCGGCAGCAATTCTAGCACTCCTTAGAATACCCCGGGATCGCTCCGTAAGCGCCGAAGAAGGCCACCGCGGGGTTTTAGCTGGTAGTGTCGGGTAGGGGGGATAGATTGTCTCTCCCTACTCGATACTCTAATTGGATGTCGCTGTGTTTACCATAATGTGCAGTGTAGTCACTTGCCGTGCCAGAGTAAAAAAAAAGTGATATTGGGTTTTTCATCATGGAATACAATAAGCCCGAAAATTCTGCCCTTATGGCGATAGACTCGTCCCTTATCGCATTATGGGTCGGTAATAAACTCGGCAAAGTGTAGACGCACTGGTTACACGTCTGATTACCCCTCCGGGGATTACAAGCGTGAGCGCGTATTTATGTTTACTTGTATTGATCGATATAATAACGATAGTTTAACTAATGATGACATTTATAATCCCAAGTCTTCTTGAAAGTGACGGCGTTTACGGACTCCGGTTCAAAAATACGATCAAGGGCTAAGACATAACTTCAATTGCTTCCTAAAAAACTTACTAAAGTTCATACATACATATACATATACACTCACGCCTGTAATCCCCGAAGCGATAGGCAGAGGTGTAACCAGTACACCCACTTTTCGCCGAATTTCAGTTCCATAATGTGATAGGGGGCGAGCCTATCGCCATACCGGGCACAGATTCTAGACTCCGGGCTAATACTGAGAATTTCTAGATAGAAAAACCCAATATCACTTTACCCGACCCGGGGATCGAACCCGAGACCTCAGTACAGCAGCAGTCGTAAGGCATGCGCAATTACAACTGCGCCACCGAGGCAGTCATTAAGTTCATATTCAAACAAAACACTAAAACCTCCTTACTGTTCTGTTTTTGTTTAGCGCCAAAAACAGACCAATCACGCATGCGCACACTAAGCTCACTTAAGTCGTGTTCTGAATTACAGGCGTTTTGCCCGTGTACACTAAAGTTACCTAATTCGACATAAATAAATACTTAGCTTATATTATATCAGAGGCAGCAGATTTGATTTCTACACTTAATGCTTACTTCTAATACGCAAAGAATGAAACAAAAAGACTATGCAAAACTATTAGGAAAATGGCAAATACATATTTGTGTGACACAAACATTTGCCTCGGTGCGGGAATCGAACCCACGGCCTCTGATTTCACAGGCGGCATGGAAGTTGTATCTTGTCAGTAGAATCATGGTTCTGTTCAGTCTAAAAAACAATATGCATTGTTCATTTGTTGGGTGTAAGTGACATCTCCAACAAAGGCAGTATCTAAAAGGTGACATTTGATGAACAAGGTAAGAGAAGGTATACGAAAATGGATATCAAATACCTTATTAACAAACACCAGTACAATTTCGAACCATCAAACAAGCGACAGCCACTAGTTATTCTATCCAAGCTAACATTGCCTAACGCTAACACATATTCACAACATATTAGCGAGAGGTGTCAAAATGTCACCATCGGGCGTCAGAGAAACCGCGAAATATCCTACAGTGACCACAAGTCGGGTACTCTTGGGCAATACATGTAAATTATCATAACTAAATCCACTTGAAGATAGTTGTTATGATTGGGCCAGTTCGCCCATGCTACATTAGACCCTTTGATTAACGACCAAGGTCTAATTTTGAATAAAAATAGTTTTTCTTGAATTCCAAAATCAAATTAACTTAACAGTTGAGGCAATCTAGCAGAATTTGTATTTTCTCGTAATAGTATAGCAACTGCAGATACAATCATAATTGAACTCTGAGCACTCTGATTGGTCCGTTTTACCGCCAAAAACAAACTAATCAAGTACATAAAGGAAAGAGTCTACTTAAGTGTTTCCAAGGGAAGTACAGTATGGGGTTCTTCAAGAAGGGAGTAAATAGGTTTCTGATATGTCGGCAGCGCGCATGTGATGCTCCTGGTGTTGCAAGCGTCCATAGGCTACGGTAATCGCTTACCATCAGGCAGGCGTAAGCTTGTGGTATAAAAAATGCATCTAATTCAAGTGCATTAAGGAGTCGAATTCAATGTAACAGAAAAGCTTTAATTCCCTGATATATATCTCTCTTCCCGGCTAATCATCCCATATGGTGGTCAGACCAGCTTCCGTTTCTCTTTTCACTGTCTTTCGCTTGCGGATGACATGTATTCATAATAGCTCTTTGCACTACATCCCACTATTTCGTCTTGAGTCTTCCTCTAGATTTTCGATCAGGGATACAAAACGGCAAGTCTTTATCTTGGATTGTCAACCAGAAAGCTGCAGTGCCAAGTCTCTCAATCAGGTAGCTTATTTCACATGCCCATACCATATCAGTTTACTCTTGCATCTTATCGGGTATATTATAAAAGATCTTATATGAAGTAATCTACCTCCACTATTTAGGAATGTTTGCATGCGACCAGCTCACATCGTTTGCAAATATTTAATTCAATATTCCTTTATCCCATGGAGCACTGCTGCGAAGATCAGATCGCACCGGTTCCCTATTAATAAATACCAAGTCGATACACATTACGCAAGCGCTGTTGCTTCATGACTAAACCAGACTGCGTCGCTTCAATCGCCGTCTTGTGGACGTGGTTTTGTTGATTATGGTACCTGAACGTAAAGAGAAGGCCTATGAAAATTGTTTTAATTACATATTTAAATTATTTTATGTGGTGAAATTTTAACCCAACATGTCATCATAAATATATATTGAATAATCTTGTTGAGAATAAAGTAAAATAAAGATATTATTATAAATGGGCAAGGACAACAATTCAGTGAGCCCTTTGCTGTGCATTGATTTTTGTATAAGCGACTGGTTGTTTTTTGTATGGTGCCAAAAATGAATTAATGACGTATACAGAAATACTATAGCTTCATAATGTTTTCTTGTACCATGAAGACTAGAAAGCCCCTGAAAATTTGGGTTAAAAAAATTAAATAAACCGCGATAAAGTCCGTAAAATTGGTTTTATTTTAATGTACCATAGTTTCAATGGTTTTAATATAAATACATTTTACATCCAATAGCGAATGTAGACGTAGTTTCATGAGGATTTTGGACAAATCGCACACGATCTGCATTAACAGAAGATATCAAATTTGTCGTTTACAAATACAGGCAATGTGTCTTCTATCAGTATTGCGTCCCAAATATAAAAGAACAATACACTTAAGGCCCATGAACTCACCGCTCCCTGGTTGCCTAACGTTCGAAAACAGTCATATTTAATACAAAGTGCCGTTCGTGACTGCGCCGCGCGCAACAGCCCCATATTCGTGAGAAATATCAACTGGAATTGCTGTCCTAAAAAATAATATGCCACGTGGGTACATAAACTATGTAGATTCAGGTTACAATTATGTAAAAACGAATTTATTTGAAAATTCTATGTAGCATCATATTTTTCCCATGATTCGTTGAAATTATGAGTAACAGACTATGTTCTCCATATTTTAAAATATTTGAGGTTATTTTAGTTATATTTTAAATTATAAAAATGTATGCACATAAAAACCTCTTTCATTTTCAACTCTGTTAAAAATCTGCTCGGTGGCGCAGTTGTAATTACGTACGCGGTACGACTACTGCGCTGGACTCGGGTTCGAACCCGAGTCGGGTGATGTGATATCGGGTTTTCTATCACGAAATGCTCTATGAATGAAGTCTGGAATTGTGCCCGGTATGGCGATAGGCTGGCATAACATTTAGACGGTAATAATCGGCAAAATGTGAGTGTACTAGTTATAACTCTGCCTACCCCTTCGGGAAGTACAGGCGTGAGTTTATGTGTATGTTAAAAATCATGAAAACTTCACGCATCTAACACCATGACTGTACATTGCGAAAAACTACGTGTTTCAACTTAAAGAAACGGGCCAGGTCAGTACCACTGTTATTAGCTTGATTGAAACTCCGAATTATTCTCAAGTATTCGTGAATTATTATAATGACATGGCAAATTGAAATAATATGGACACGAAGGTTTGGATGCTCGTGAAATATACAGTAAGTCAAAATTACTAAGTCGAAAGCAAAGCAGAATAACATTTTAAGGCGTTAATGATTAGTACTCGGCAAAACAAGTAGAGAAATCAAATATTTATATTAAGGTTCGCCGTTGATCGCTCGTAACGCAAAAACCACTCTGATATAAATGAAATAAGATACACAGATAGACCATAGCATGGATTAAAACTTAGACTACATTTTATCTCCGTTGCGGGTTTGATTCTCGAGTCGGGGAAAATATTTTCAACGAGGAAAGTAATGTGTACATTTATTACACTTATGACAGCCGTAGCAAAGCGGGCGAGAAGCCGGCTGTGAAACTAAAGCCCGTGGGTTCGATTCCCGCACCGATACAAATGTATGTGTGACAGAGAGATATTTGTTTCGAGTCTGGGGTGTTGTGGGACCGTAGTCCGCCGTAGTTCTTGATACTATATAGTCCAATAGGCGGTCTTTGGATCGAACAATTAAATCATGTTAGTATTACCCCGTAAATGCCAATGTTACCTAGAACAGTCCTTTAACACAATTTATCACAAACAGATACAATGTAAAATTTCAGTACATTGAAATATAGTCCTTAAAACACTAGTGACATAATAGTAAATTTCTTTAGTAAATTTTTATGTAATCTTGCTTGGAAATCAGTTCACGAATCATAAACAATTTAACAATGGTAATAATCCACCAGCTGTTTGTCTATAAACACATAAATTCAGTTATTCCGCATTAAGAAGAAATTACGTGACGTAAGAAAACTGCGTAACTCAAAATTATATTTTTTTACACATGTCAGTATTTTTTTACTCATGGGTGAAAAATACAAAAAAAATATCATAACCATTACATAATCATTATAATGCTCGTACTTTTTTTTATTAATCATCATAAAAAAACATTCTATGCATATGTTTTGTATTCTGGTCTTCAAATACGAAATAATTAACATGATATTATTATTTGACAGCCTCTCTGGCACAGTTGACGAGTAGCCGGCTGTGAAACGAGAGGCCGTGGGTTCGATTCCCACACCGGGACAAATGTTTGTGTGACAGATATTTGTGTCCGGGGTCTGGGTGTTCTGAGACCGAAAGTCTCTCGTAGTCCCTGATACCCACAACACAAGACTCGTATCTTAGTGTGGGGTCGGGACTATGTGTGTGACTGTTGGGTGTTATTATTATTATTAAAAAATATCTACTGCAACACAGACAGATCGATAACAAAGTAATTTTACATCTCAATTCCAACCAAACTCGAATATGTCGCTGCTCATTCCAGAATCTTTATCAGCCAAGTTTCCAACTTAAAATATGACGTTTTAATTAAGTCGCGTCAAAAAGCTACTTCTAAGTTACTTTTTATCGGCCCTGGCCACTTAGTAGGGTTCGGAATGATCCTTTAAAAAACGACTCAAACAAATAAATGGAGTCCGGATCTCGACTCTTTCAACTTTTTGTTTGTTTTCAAAACGTTATCAGCATAAGATACGTGAAGACATATTTGCTTATCACTGGGAATATTTTTGAAGACTTAAAACCTTTTTCTACGGAATAAGTGTGTTCTTAATGAAAATATAATATTAACATAAAATATTATATTAAATATAAATAAAACGGAAAACTCATCATTGGATGATACATAAATGTAAAATCCTAAGTTTGCTTTTTATTTCTTGTTTTACCTATACAACTTAGTCTACTTTTAATTCATTTTTATGCCTTAATTTTTTATGTCTTTGTTTCAATGTATTTTAGGGTATACTGGAAAGAGTCAATATATAATTAAATTATATAAGAATAAGTACAATATATTGAAGATTTAGCATATGTAAAATTCATTCTTGGATCAGACACCTTCCCCGTTCCCATTATTTCCCTCTATAACTCCCTTTCCTTTTTCCCAACTTTAGTTGTCAACGCTATGATGGATTCCATGATTTATTCCACGACACGTACAAAAAGACAATTTCATAATAGATTCAATGATATTTACGTACAGTTATTCGAGCAAGGGACTCTGATAGATAAATTGCATTGCTAGTAGATCTACTATAACGGCATTTACAGAAAAAAATGCACATTATAAGTTTATTTCAACAACAGTGTCATCGTGGTTTTATTATAACTGAGTTGGCTCTGTATAAAATGTCAATTTGCACAATAGAATACACCCAGCTAATGTTTCCCTAATACGGGAACAACCTTAGTAATTATTTGAAATGTCAATTACTACAATAGCTTAATGATAGACTTATTGCAATGTCTTGACTAACATGGAGTTACAATACTAAATCAAATCATTTATTTAGTAAATTAGGCCACTAGGGGCACATTTTATAGGTCAGGATTAAGTTTATCTACCGGTGCTTCGGAAATGCCCACTGGTAGAAGAAGCACCAAGAAACTCAGCCGTAGGTCTTTTGTATTTTTGTCGTGACATTATATACTAACAAGACACTCAAATTCGTTACAGAATTATAGAAGAAAAAAAATCCTATTAGGTATTAATACTAAATTATTATAAAGGATTTATAATAGGTATACACAAACAAAGAGCATAAACTCAACCTTAAACAGTTTTCCTCTCACGCAAAGCATCGTCAAAAGAATGAGAAATAAAAACACAGACGCCAGTCATAAAATAGGATCAGGCGGTTGATGGCTTATCTGTGTTGCCAGTTGCCAATAAACAGCGTACTTTACATGAGTATGTACGGTATTTAACGACGACAATGCTAATTACGTGAGGTTCACATGAGCTCCCTGTCGCCTTATGTTAAATACTATTTAGTTACAAAAACCCGGCGATTGCTATCTGATTTTAAAGAGTATTATATCGCTTGTAAGAAAATACAGATGAAATGGAATATATTGAAAGAAAGAAAAAGATTTTATTGCCAGAGCAAATACAAGGGAAAAACAAATAAAACTTAAATCAAAAACAAAACTGTTTGTTCTGACAACAGGTCCCCTCATCCAGCGATATGCTGCAATACAGCTTGAACAGTACCGCAGCGCTGAATATGTGTTGGGATATAATTCAGAAGAAGGCAAAATATAACGTGCTCCCTCTTCTTATTTCACTCAAAGGATAATTGTTTTTCGCTCGGATTAGATTAAAATTCATGAGTTGCGAAAGATGGGGATCTGTCAATTACACTTTTAAATTGAAACGGAGCAAAGTTTTAGCCATCGGGATAAACATCGGTTACTTCGAAGATTGCCAAAATGTATGACGAGAGATTAACGAATACATTTCTGCGAAAGATTCATTTAGTATTGCATACAAATGTGGAAGTTTAAAGAGGTTTAAAAAGTAGTTATTAAATAACTATGACTAAATAACAACGTTTTTATTGTTTACTTGTTAATAAGTGTTTATTTTTTATTTCTAATCTTAGTGTAATGACCAAATCATCATAACAACTGTAGATTAAATATCCCAACACGAAAACAAATCTCCATCAATCAAACCCTATGGAAGTGTGTAGTTAAAATTACAAAAGCGTATCATAAAAACACGGGAAGTTGCTATTAAATATCACTTAGCAGTCCCACGAATTGATGTTAAAAAATCGTATGATCTAATCTCCACACTGTGAATTGTAAAAAATTACTTACACGGATCTCACATCGTGTACGTTTGATATAGGCGCCCTTGGTGTGGTTTAAGTTAGAATTTGGCAATATTATAAAATAAAAGACATTTCTGATTCACATTTAAATAACATTGAATGCGCTGCGTGAGAAAATATTTGGATAACTTTCAGAAATATTATAAATAATTCATGATTAAATTTACCCAAAAATGTCTGAAGTCTAACAAATCATAAATCAACATAATTATTCTGTAGGCCTTAACTGTACTAAATCATGATTTATTAAACTGCCGCGTCTTCGACATCTCATTTAATTTATTTTAAACTCAACTTTTGTTTATTCCGGTACGGCAGTGACCACATTGCACCTGAAGGTAAGCGCAGTTCAGGTAGAGTATCGAGTAAATAAATATATACAATAAATAAATGAATACACACAACAGTCACACACATAGTTCTGGCCCCACACTAGGTTAAACCTGTGTCTTGGGTATCAAAAACTACAAGGGACCACGGTCCCACAACACCCAGAAATGTCTGTCACACAAATATTCGTTTCGCTGCGGGAATCGAACTCACAGTCTCGTTTCACAGCCGGCTACTCGCCCGATGCGCCACGAAGTCTGTCAAAGCAAAAGACAACCGCCCCTTGCTACTCGACACAATCATGTCAGCTTGCTGAGTAGGTTCTTCACGCTATGCTTAAGGGCTCAGGATTATAGAAAGGAGTTCCCTCCTCCACGGTAACCGGCATACTGGGACAGCTTGATGGTGAAAAATCAATAAAAAATACGTATACAAAAATACGTATAACCTTTGGTGCGGGCCGGGTAAACTTACTTTTCTTTTTTTTAATGTCTCCATAGGCAGACAAGCAGACGGGCCACCTGATGGTAAGTAGTCACGGCGGCCCATAGACTTCTGCAATGCCAGGGCACAGCAAAGCCTCTGCCTACCGAATAGTTACCTATTCATAAACTTGTAACCTTTGGTATTCAGCTATTAATTGATGATTTATGTAGGTTTACAGTCAAGTAATTTTTAACGATGGCAATACTAGGAGCTCCAATCGAACTAGTTCCAAGTATATATCACAAAGTTTATATATATTGTGAATTAATATTATTAAATGTAGCCTCAAAAGACCTACGGCTGCCTTTTTGGTGTTTCTTCTTAACCAATGGGCATTTCCTTAGCAGCGGTAGATTTTAATATAATCTGTATATATAAAAGAAGAAACTGACTGACTGACTGATCGATCAACGCACAGCCAAAACGGCTGGGGTTAGAGAATTAAAATTTTGACAGTAGGTACCTTTTATGACGTAAACATCCACTAATGAAGGGTTTTTGGAAATACCACCCCTAAGGGGGTAAAATAGGGGATGATAGTTTGTATGAAATCCGTCATTTTTGAAGTTAAGTTTATGAAAATTAGTATTTGGCCTTTTGGTCAAAAAAAAAATATATATATATTTCAGGTTTTTTGGAAATTCCACCCCGAAGGGGGTAAAATAGGGGAAGAAAGTTTGTAAGAAAATCTGTCATTTTTGCAGTTAAAAGCATGAAATTTGGTATTTGGCCTTACAGTTAAAAATTAAAAAAAAAAATTTCAGGGTTTTTGAAAATTCCACCCCTAAGGGGGTTAAATAGGGTAAGAAAGTTTATATGAAAATCCTTCATTTTTGAAGTTAAATGCATGAAAATTGGTATTTTGTAGTGTATACTTTTTGTCTCAAACATGACCTCCACGAGGGCGGAGCCGCGAGCAACAGCTAGTCCTGTATATAAAAGTGCCCCTAGCGGCCTAATTTGCTAGATGATTTGATTTGTCATTGAAATCCGTAAATCTCAAAAAACAATCACAAGAACTAATGACAACCCCACAGTTTTGCACGTCCGTGCCACTGAGCACGGAGTTTAGCAAAAAAACCTTTCTACAAGCAGTCGTGCGTACAACACTGTTGCGGTCTTCAGAACCGCTAGAAAGTCCGCTAATATCCGCAGTTTCTACTACAATACTATTGTCTGTGAACACGTCGCTTCATAATTTTTACATCAAGATCAGATCGAACGGTTTGATGGCAATGGCGCCTCATTAACTGCATGCTTTAGTTTTGCTTTCTAACTTTGCTGGTCGATCTTTTTTTTCAAGTGCGTTCATAGAGAACACTTATCAGTTACAATTTCTAATACAATTGTTTCCCAATTTCTATTAACCGTTGTCAACATGGAGGACTGCCTCGGTGGCGAAATAAATAATAGAAATACTCAGTATCAGCCCGGAGTCTGGGATTGTGCTCGGCCCCTATCACATTATGGGACCGTAATTCTTCTTAGAACGTAGCATTGTTTTTATGTGTTTTTTACTGCCTGGATAGGCAGACGAGCAGACGGGCCACCTGATGGTAAGTAGTCACAGCCGCCCATAGACTTCTGCAATGCCAGGGCACAGCAAAGCCGCTGCCTACCGATTAGTTAATATTTTAATTTAAAGTTTTATTGTGTATTTTTCTCCTCTGGTATGTGTTTTGGCAATAAATTTTTTTTCTTAAATGTGAAGAGTTATCAAAACAAAATGTAAGCAATTCAATCTTATGTCTGTAGCCTCAATTTTTCACTTCTAATTACATTTTAATCATCAAAATTACCCTTACTCGCGTACGTGGCTCGATGTTTTCCTTATGGATTACGTTCCAATGATTATTGGGTAGATGCTCCCACCCTAAGGACCGGAGTCAAGTTGAAATTAGTTTCCTCATATGAGATAGCGTTTGGTATTTCCATACTTATCAGATCTTTGCAAGTTTCAAACTGGGTTATAAAGGGATAATGGGATGTGATTCATTTATTTTCTGGGTACTGAAATGTACATATAATGTCTGTACTAAGTTGCTAAGTCAATGCTTATTAAAAAAAGTCGTAAACTTTAAAGTCAAGAAACTATAATAATACTAGCCCTGTATTAAACATTGTCCCACTGCTGGGCACGGGCCTCCTCTACTAATGAGAGGGGTTAGGCCTTAGTCCACCACGCTGGCCTAATGCGGGTTGGTAGACTTCACACATTTGAAATTGGTATGAGAATTCTTCGTATGCAGGTTTCCTCACGATGTTTTTCCTTCGCCGTTAAAGCAAGCGATAATTAAATTAATTAATACATATACGTAACTTTAGAATGTAATCAGAACCAGTAATCCCAATACAAATAAAAAGGTATAATAGTTTGTATGACACCCATTCATATTACCATTCATCCATTCAAAAGTTGAATTCGTGTTACAAGAATTCAGGGTCCTTATCGACCCTGATGGCGTTTTTGTGTAAAAAAAACTGCGCGCATTAGACGCGCCTAATCGAGTTTCGAAGAACCTTTATATTTATTACCACCGTAAAGCTCTTACCCCGAACTTGATGCCTTGTGTTGTAATGTAAAACCTGGTATTTGATTTGCATACTTGATTAAGATAAAAATGATATAAAATATCAATATAATTATTGATAAATCTTATTTTTACAGCTAAATGCTAATAGCATTAATATTGACGATAATTAATTAAAAAAACTATAAATATACTAGCGGGTCCGGCAGACGGCACCCTTCCCGTAAAAGCAGCGCCACACCGACTGCAGCGCCATCTGCCGGGCTGATTTCTGAATATAAACCATCGAGGGCGCCACCCAAACGCATAGAAAAAAAAACATTCAAATAGCCGTTTAGGAGGGGTTCAGTGATATACAGACGTACAGTAGAATTATATATATAAAGATATACAACTTTTTTTTTTTTAAAAAAAGATAAACACCTGCTTAATACTTTTATTGTAAAAAATGGGAAAATTGATGTGTAACTTTTATTTTGTAGATCTATAATGTCCTAAATAAGCTTAATCAAATATAAATAAATATTTTTACTAACATTTATGTTTCTGCTGTTAGTGACATTCACTCAAAAGTAAAGTTACGCCTCTTTGAATATTGAAAATCACGTACCATCACAAATCATAAAATCACGAATGTCATCATTCTTCACATTTTATTTACCTCGCCCAGACAGCGAATAAAAAGGAAACGAAAGCAAAATCCAATTTAGATTGAAAGTAAATTGACTTGCACTTTTAAATTTCAAATTTACCTAGTTGCTCAAAAAAGCGAAACGACTTGGCTACATTTAACTACAGTCTTACGTTACTTTATGAGTGTATTTTACATTAGATTCAGATTAAGATATCCGTCACCAAGTATTTTTAAACATTATTTTTGAACTTATATAATGTGCTTATATATTCTAATGTTTTCATCAAATGATTATTAAAATCATAAAAATAGTCATTTATACCTATTTTTTATACCGTTTACGATAATCGACTGCCTCGGTGGCGCAGTAATTACGTACGCGGTACCATGGCTGTGATGAGGGTTCGGGTTCGATCCCGGGCGGCTAATATTAGGTTTTACTACCACGAATACTCATTATCGGAGTCTGGAATTGTGCCCGGTATGACAGTAGGCTCGCTCCCTATCACATCATGAGACGGTAATAACGTGGGTGTACTGGTTACACCTCTGCCTACCCCCTTGGTGGAATTACAGGGGTGAGTGCGTATGTATGTATGTGCAGTACAATTTGCGATTTAAGAATAACAATACCACCGTACTACTATTAAAAAATAGCTTAGACTTAAAAGAAAGTGGAAGCTATTTTTTTTACAATGTTATGCACTTATGCAACACTATTTTCCAACTCCATCAACAAAAACTGACGATAACAATAACCCAACACACCGCATTCCTCAAACATTTACATAATCTAAAACAGTGTAACCTCATACCCAAACATCCCATTCACCTATTTTCGTCGACAGTAACCAGTAGCGAGCATCCATCAAAAAATAAACCGCATACAACGTTCTACATAACAGCAAACGCACATTCAAAAATCGAACATATCAATAAAGGGTCGTTTTATTTATCGTCAGATCTCGATAATGCCAGTATTATTCTACAGAAAACAAATTAATGTATCTTTTATTCCGTTGAGATAAGGTTGAAAGTAGTAGTTGAATGAGGTGTCGGGAGTATGTCAAGAGAATAATTAATATTAATCAATCAGGAAGACGCCGTTACCGAAAATGTACGAATTCATTTATATTTTATTAACAATAGGGTTGTCAAATTCTTCCAAACAAATTTAATTTGCTAAATATGTGGGACTAAAGTGTTTATCACAATGAAGCCAACCGGTAAATTTTTCTTTTACAATGTATATGAAGTTGCAGACATCCATACATTTGGTTGCAGTTATATTCTCCAAATAAAAGGTTTAAAGAATAATTTACATTGCCTATTGTATTGTAAAGTATTTATATATATATATATATATATATATTATATATATTTAAATCACAATAGATCTGCCATCTGAACTACGATTTGCGGTCCATGAATATTAAATATTGGTGTCGAGATGGATAATATAATTAGCCTGCAAATTCATAGTTAGGTTGAAAACCATATCTCCAATATAATATAAATAGATAATACTTCGATATGCCCCGTGGTTCAAAACAAGATTATACCTAATTAGATACTAACGCTATCTAAATGAATGAACAAGCTATTAAACTGGACGCCTAGGTTATCTGCATCCGTAAACAATGTTTCAGAGATGTGTTAATTTGTGAAGAAGTTATAGTGACATATCATAAGAAATAATCTATATATAAAAGAAGAAACTGACTGACTGATCGATCAACGCGCAGCCAAAACGGCTGGGGTTAGAGACTTGAAATTTTGTCAGTAGATACCTTTTATGACGTAGGCATCCACTAAGGAAGGGTTTTTGGAAATACCACCCCTAAAGGGGTAAAACAGGGGTTGATAGTTTGTATGAAAATCCGCCATTTTTTTAATTGTTTAGCATAAAAATTGGTATCACATATAAGATACATCGTATGCTTTTGCTCCCAAACATGATCTCCACGCGGGAGGAGCCGCGAGCAACAGCTAGTAATCTATATTTGCCAGAATCCGTGGCGCAGCAGGCGACTAGCTAGTAGTGGAACGAGAGGCCCTGGGTTCGATTCTCGCACTAGGATAACTGATTTTGTGACAGATATTTGTTTCGGGTCTGGGTTTTGGGACCGTTGTTCCTTGTACTTGATATCCACTACACAGGTCTCACCTAGCGTGGGGTCACGACTATGTGTGTGACTGTTGGGTGTATTTATTTATTCATTAAAAACTTGGCAGTCACTTTAATTGTGTTTGGTTCAGATTTTTATCGGCTTTATTGTTGCCACTATAGGAGTGCCCTTTCTACTGGGCTAGGCTAGGCTAGGGACGCTATAGATATACATTAAAATCTCGAAATAAATACGAGATGACGATAAGTCTTCTTCGGTTTTTATGAAATTGAAACTGAAATTCCCAGTGACATCGAAAATATATTCGTAAAGTAATAAAAATACTGGCCATTGTCGGATTTCGGGTGTCGTCACACGATAAGCGAGCGCGACTCGTGTCGAAAAATATTATTATTATTATAAAAACGTGAGAAAAAAAACACGACACATCGAATCCGAAACGTGAATCTGGCAGATTGCGATAAAGTTCGCTGCGGGGAGCATCTCGCCGGCGCCAAAAAATGTCAAAAAAGACGCGCGCGGCTCACGGCGCGAAACTCTTTGGGCAAAATATGAACTTAATTATTAAGTATGGAGAGTTTCGCCGTCGCTATCGGTTATCTGCTGGCTTTGTACATATAATTGGACAATTATTTTCAATAATTGATGTTTATAAATATTCATTGTACGGTAAGAGCGTTCGCATGTGCAATTTATACGTATTGTACGACGTTTCATATATTTAAAGTGGTATTCAGATACGCGCAAAACGTTTTAAAGAGATTATAAATTGCGATAATATCTCTTTTAGCCTCAAAAAGAAATAGAGAAAATACTTGACAACGCACATTTATTTTATAATGGTAATTAAATAAAAAAGGTAGTACACAGCCCTATTTGACAAATTAATTTTTGAATTGTGAAGCGGCATTTTTGGCTTAACGATTCTAAAATCATAATAATTTCCTGTTTCAAAAGCTTTATAACTTTTTTAAAACCACTGCAAAAACCATCCTACGAGCAATAATAGTCGGTAACCTAATTTCACCAGGACCTTATTCTGACGGGAAGATCTTCAGTATCAGAAGTATTTACTTCTAATTTAAATAAACTAATTTAGTATTCAAAAGTATTTCCACTATACATTGCACATGGTGAATGGTATGGTAGACTTTAACATTACTATGACATGTAAAAGTGCACACAGGCAAAACAAATATCGGTCGTCTAGATAGCTAGGTGAGCCGGGAGTCGATTTTGGACTCGTTTAGCACAGAACCACACCACGAGAGAGACTAAAAGATTATAGGACGACATCAAGAATGTAGCAAGCAGTGTGCACTCGAATAGCAAAGGCCAGGACAAAATGGAAATATGCAGTTGACGCCTTTGCCAAAAGGCAAGCTGTAATAGACAAATAACCGATAGAAACATTTTTCGTGGATAACTTGATAGTAAATTATACATGTACTACTTTGGCATATACTATTCTAATATTGTGTATATTTAGCAACAATAGACGTTTATAAAGAGATATTTTTATATTTATGAATAAGGTGGTATCTTTTAACTTACCTTTGTTCTGTAAAGCGGATTGGAGAAGTCCCATCCCGGCGCCACGAACAGATATCCGCATTTCGATATTTTTCTGCTTGCCTGTAACAATGGAATAAAACAAATGACAAATCACAATAAATAAAACCCAACAGGCACACAGAGAACTGAAGCCACAGTAAGATGAAATTATCTTTGTCGTAAGTATGTAACTACGAGAGATTTTTGTTCTCATAACACCCAGGCCTGAAACTAACATTTGTCACGTTGCAGCGTTGTGGGTTCGAACCCGTGACCTCACGTTTCAGAACCGACTTCGCACCTGCTGAACAACAGAGACTGCCATAAGGTATATTGGTCGTGGTTCATATGTTTTGTAAATATAAGTGTCCAAATTAACGACATCGAAGTAACAAGTGGGGGTTACTAATGTTAGTAGCGTGTTTCGGACTGTTAAAGATATGTTAGACACACAAAGAGCCCAAATTTATAACACCCTTATTTTTTGTGGGGGATTAATAACCTTTATCACAAGTTTTAGCTTCGGACCACAATTGTGTAAAAAAATATAAAACAACTTAGCGAAACCCAAATTTATTATTCAATAATAAATTTAAGAATTCTAAGTGAGAAATGGTGTACATGTTTTTGCGAGAAAAAATCACACCTCCTGTGGTATTTAATAAAAAGTAATAATATAAACCGGACAAATGTGAAAAAAGGTTTTTAAACTTATATCATAAATCCAGGTTTCTTAATTGATATTCTTACACTTGGAGCTTCTAAAGCTAGCGGCGATAGCCCAGTTATGAGTAGATAGTATTGAGACGAAAGTCGTAGTTTCGAAGCCAGCCCAAATGTCATACACCTCTAACTTTTCTTATATAATAATAATACTAGCCCTGTATTAAACATTGTCCCACTGCCGGGCACGGGCCTTATCTACTAATGAGAGGGGTTAGGCTTTAGTCCACCACGCTGGCCTAATGCGGGTTGGTAGACTTCACATACCTTCGAAATTCTTATGAGAATTCTCAAGAGCGCAAGTTTCCTGACGATGTTTTCCTTCACCGTTAAAGCAAGCAATAATTTACATTTAATACATCCATAACTGTAGAAAAGTCAGAGGTGTATGCCATTTGTGTTTCGAACATACGACTTTCGTCTTGACAGTCCGTACCGCAACCAACTAGGCTATCGCTGCGAAAGAAAACATCGTGAGGAAACCTGCATACCTGAGAATTATCATAAGAATCTCAAAGATATGGTGAAGAAAGACAAAGATGACACGAGGCGATAGTTGTTGGTTTTCGGCAATCAGTTGACTGTTAAAGTATATTCAAATAAGAAAACAATGGCGAGCTGCTCGTCAATGTGTTGAGGTGCGCGCGTGTTCGGTCGGAGGTTCACATATTGGAGGATAACCTCTTATATGTGAGCCTCTGGCCGGGCACGTGTGTGTCCCGGCGCATTGACGAGCAGAAGCAAGTAAATACTTGAAAGTTGAAATTCCTACTGACAACTAAAATACCGAACAAAAAACTGACTAACTTGATATTGGCGGAATAGCTTCTTAGTTAAGCTCGTCGCCATCAAACAAAGAAGAAGAAGAAGAACAATGGCGATCTATTGGATCTTTAATATTTCACAAGTATACTGTCTTTAAAAATATTGTACATAAGTTAATCATAAATCATAAAAACACCATCTAATAAGCATTCCAAACCTATTCCATTCTACAAATTCCATATCTTAAACATATAAAGCATACGTATATTAAACTATGAGATAAACGAAATAAATTCTACTAAATATTTCGAAAATACAAAATCAACCACTTATTTACTAGTTATAGCAATAATTTTAAGTTTAACACTAAATGGTAACATTGTAGGTTTAATCTGTTTACGACGTGCTGAGAGTAACACAGATGCGTGGCCAGTTAACAAAATAACCTAACCGTTTAATGGCGGTATTTAAATCTGCCATTTATTATTTACAAAGTTGCACTGACAGATTTAAGCTAGGGTTGCCAGACAGTCGTACAAAATCTACCAAGTTTTCAAAAGATAATCTAATTTATATGTCTGTCATCGTGTAAATATTGGATCTAAAAAATATTTATGCCCGATTATACATAAATATACACTCACGCCTGTAATCCCCGAAGGGGTAGGCAGAGGTGTAACCAGTACACCCACTTTTCGCCGAATTTCAGTCCCATAATGTAATAGAGGGCGAGCCTATCGCCATACCGAGCACAAATTCCAGACTCCGGGCTAATACTGAGGAATTTCTATATAGAAAAACCCAATATCACTTTACCCGACCCGGGGATCGAACCCGAGACCTAAGCACAGCAGTCGTAATGCTTGCGCAATTACAACTGCGCCACCGAGGCAGTAAAAAATTCGAAGATAGAAGGGTCTCATACGTCCAAGTATGTTTTAGTAGTATTAGAAATCAAAATGAATACTTACATTATGCAAGTACCGTTTTACGCATCTAATATACTATTACACTCAACAGTCACCCACATATTCCGGACCCCACACTAGGTTAAACCTGTATCGCGGATATCAAGAACTACGAGGGACTACGGTCCTACAACACCCAGACCCGAAACAAACATCTGTCTGTCATATAAACATTTGTCTCAGTGCGGGAATTGAACCCACGGCATCTTGTTTCACAGCCGGCTACGCACCTGCTACGTCACAGAGGATGTCAAAATACTTCCGAAAACCACAACGTCTTGAGACGAAGAGCCAAGAAACGTAGCCATGATTTTTTTCAAATAAAATAAGTTTTGACACTAAGGCCTAACCCCCCTCATTAGAAGAGGAGATCCGTGTCCAGCAGTGAGACAGTGTTTAATACAGGGCTTCTTATATTATAAATCTAGCTACTGACGACCCTGGAGCCATCATTACGGCTATGCCTCAAGGGACAGGCAGGCTTAATAAAAGGTTATATACGAGCTCAGATCTTGGCAATTTTCTGCGTGGCAACACAACTTTGATGGTCCCTTGATTACTACTGTAAATATTTAAGTAATTTGTGGTGCGGTTAATGCGTAGATCGGTTTGAATTTAATAACCTATGATTAAAGCAGTTTTAAGAGACTTAGGAATCTTATAGAATTATAGAAGTACTTCACAATATTATGGTTTTTCTTATCTATTACTAGGCAACGCTTAATCACAATAGATTATCACTCTACCTCTATATGGCCTAGTAAGTGATCAGCCAGCTGTGAAAAGAGCGATCGCGGATTCGATTTCCAGGACAAATGCATGTGGGATCCACAATTATTTTTTCTTGGGTGTTTTGAGAGCATGCAGTTATTTGTAATTTAAGGTTTTATTAATTCTTACAAAGTATAAAGAAAAGAAGAAGTAAAAAGTTAAGTATAAAGTTATTTAAAAAAATTTAAAACTCCGCCCGTCCCGGAAACAGTTTTCAAACCGCGACTAAAAAAGAAAAATAGCCCGCGATAAAATACGTCAGTTTTTTTCATGATATAATATTCGCGTAAACAAAAGAAACTATAAATCTAAAACGACTTATATTTTGAACCCAACTTTTATAAGTTCCAGAGATTTTAGCGTCCAAACTCTTCAGTTTCTTAATATACAATGTTACTAATTAAAACAATATTAATACTGATTACAACGTAGGCCAGTCTCTCGACCCGCATAAAACCATCCGTTTATGCGTTAATGTCTTTATTTTATAATTACGTTATGAAATGATCATACCTTGAACAAATATACAAAGTTTTAATATTTTGTGGTAGGTCTCTTAGGAGTTATTTTAGGTAGGTAACGACGCTTTACATATTTTTAATCACCGACATAAACAGGAGTGATGGTTACAGTTGACCTGATGCTGGAACTTTTTTATACCACGATGGTGGCAAATAAGCTTACGGCCCCCTTGATGGTAAGCGGGTACCGTAGCCTATGGACGCTTGCAACACCAGGAGCATCACATGCGCGTTGCCGATCCTTCAAAAACCTTTTTACTTCCTTCTTGAAGAACCCCATACAGTAGTCCCCTTGGAAAACCTCGGCAGGGAGCACATTCCACATTCGAAGCGTTCGCAGGAGGAAATTCCTCTGAAACCATGCTGTTTGCAGGTTCCAACTAAGCAACTAAGTAGTTTAACTAAGAAAGTCTTCAGCTTTTAACTCTCCGATACTTGATAATAGGTGTATCGAGTTGGGTTAAATATTGGAATACTGTTGCCGGTCAAGAATTTTCCCTTCCAAATAATTTTCGTATATTAAAAGAAAGTTACAACAAAATATTTCAAAAATCGAACAGCAATTTTTTCAAAAAGCGAACGCGTTTCTTCAGCTCATAATACTTTTAACTGTCACCGTTTTTTACTTCTACGTTTACAGCGGCGTAGTTAAAAAAATCTTAGGAAATCATAACAAATTTTTAGTGTCACGTAAGATGGTAACTGTACTGGTGACGTCACCGAGTCAATGACCCTCGGTGACACCGCGCGGCCACATAAACAATAAAGTGATTTTTGATGACTCGTGATGCCGAATTCTGAATAAAGGATGGGGGTCGTGACCCCCCAAACTGAAAGTCTCTCTTATCATAAATTATTCCAGTTTCTGCGTAAGTACTTTTTACAGTAACTTTTTTTTATCAAATATAGTTGTTCCTTTTATTTCAAGATTTATTTTGTGTACAATATGAATGTTGAAGGAAACACTAACATTAGTTTATCAGTTTGAACTGTTGTTATTGTAATATAAGTGTCAACTAAGCCATTTGTATATACATTAAAGTCACGTCCATGAATTCAAAGTAGCTTGTTTACAAATATTACTGGCAGTTATCTGAGTACTGATATTTACTTAGCATTATTAGATATATTCCTACTTTACAGCAAATGTTTTACAATATAAGATTTTATATTAGCATATAATAAATTTAATTTTCTTGTTGAATTCTCATAAGAATTATAGAAGTATGTAAAGTCTACCGACCCGCATTAGGCCAGCGTGTTGGTCTAAGGCCTAAACCTCGCATTAGTAGAAGAGGCGCAGTAAGACAGGTTTAATACAGAATGATATTAAATAAGAAAACAATTATCATCTTTAATATTTGTACTTAAAAAAATACTACACAACATATAGACACATCATATAGACTTAAATAAAACATAGTAAGTAATCGCAAAATACCACAAAATAGAATAAAATCCCCCACAATAAATACCCAAATCCTTCTGCAAAACGAACAATAAGGACGACTACTTAAGTACATTAATGATTTGCTGTTTTTTATTCGAGTTTAACGTACGAAAATTTTATGGCGTAATTAGTTTTTGCAGCTCATGAAGTCGTAAAGAGGGCGACGTGGAATAATTACTGTTAAATTATATCTCCATAAAGGTTATTTTGAATAAAAGTGTAATAGATCTCTTGGTAATGTAATTTTTATAAGTTAACTTTTGCTGTAAATATTGGACAGCCTCCGTGGCGCAATTTGTTTGTGTGTGTGCGACAGACAGATGTTTGTTTCTGGTCTGGTTGTTGTGAGACCGTAGTCCCTCCTAGTTCTTGATACCCACGATACAGGTGTGACCTGTGAGATCAAAATTATGTGTATGACTGTTAGGTGTAATTTCATAACATGCTTACAAATCTCTAATGTCTAAAATTTTAAGTCAAAATTTTGTATTGAATTTTCCTATCCAAATAATATTAATATTGATATTTATCCCCGATATAGCGACAAGCTAGGAAGGAAGGAAATTTTAGTCAGGAATGATACAATCAGGTAGTCGACCTACTCATATCCTCATTTTGAATTTATGCCAAGTTAAAAAATACTCGACACAATCGTGCCAGCCTGCTGAGTGGTTTCACACTAGGTTTGGAGGAATAATAGGAAGGAAACTCTTGAGCAGGCAAACTGATCTACAGCTTGGACACCCCTTCAAGGGTAGAGTGAGCTTATCAGTGTTTTAATAGACCAAAACGATGATGAGACTATATTTTAGACTGATACCAGAGGTTACTGGTATTTGGTAATGTATGTGTGCCAGTCGAAACACGACAGATTACAATAGGATTAGTGCGTGGCGAATTTCGACTGCGAGTGCATCGCGTCGCTTCGATGCGTTAGATAAATGTGACGGATAGTTTTCGAAATAAGACTTTTCGCAATAAATATGAAGGGTTGGTTCACTGTAATTTATAAGTGTCGGATGACAATATTTGTCACAATACGGCGTATCTGTGTAGTGTGTATGCAGAATGGGGAATAGCAATAATAAGGACAGAAAATATAAACTTAATTAATTTTTAGCTAACTGTTAATATTACGCTAGAGTAATTTTATCATGTTATACCATGTTTGTTAGTTACTCTGTGAGTATCTCATATAGTTAATGAAAAAATGAGTTAAATAAAATACTACAAAAATATGTATAAAAAGAAAAAAATCTGTGCACAAACTGCATCTCTAAAAAAGTTGCTGAGGCGTCTGGGGATCTGCTATTTTCCGAATAAGATCATTATATCTATTCCTTTAAAGTACTCTATTATAACTTTCCTTTTTATGTGTAAAGGAAATAAACACATAGCTTACAAGTTATATAAACGTTAGGAAGGCAGGCAGGCTTTGCTGTGCCCTGGCATTGCAGAAGCATATGAGCGGCGGTGACTACTTACCATCAGGTAGCCCGTCCGCTCGTCTGACTATCCAGGCAGTAATAATAAATATAATATATTAATATTATCGAAATATATCCTTTTTCATAAAGTCTGAGTAAGCACTATGGCCGTGACATCGAGTAATTCGATGATTCATTATTCCGGGAGTCGCGGACCGGGTGAAAATTGAAAAATTGCTAATCTTTACTTTTGTATCGCTATCTGATAAACGACCACCATTATCCACATTAGTCACGGATGAACAATGGACGCTGGGAATTTCTTTTTAAGTGCTAAGTTTCTAAGTAAAGAAAGTGATTTAAATACAAGTTGAAGATTTTTAGGTACTGCGCGATATTATTTAGCCAAAGTCTGGAGTAAATCATTGAAACTAGATTTGATAAGGCCAATTTCTTATAACCTTGACAATTTGGGTGCTGAATGACCTATACAAAAAACGGCTAAAGTATAGATTTCATGGGGCCAAGATGCAGCCTTTATTATAGTTTTTATTTGCCACTAAACATTTTTTACAAAGACTTGAAATATTGCTAGATCCATCTGAATGTTCAAACACTTCCTTTGGTAAAGAACACACGTGGATAGTCAGAATCAATCAGCAAAACCAATGGCAAGCCACCAACCCTGAATAGCTATAGTAGAATATTTGGATGCATATTGAATGCTCCCGATGATTCACCAAATCAAAGTACCTAGGTGACTACCAAAATGGGCCAATTGACATGATGTTTGTTATTATTTCATCAATAAGTTACCATACATACATTAAAAAGTACGTTAGAATCTATGCAAATCTGGTGGAAGGTGTAATTGTCATATGACAGAAAAAGAACGCACGATATGATTTGTGACGTCACCGCTTAGATTGGCCAGTTCGGTGCAAGGGAGATAGTTAGATGTATCCACTACGCGCCAATTTTATTCATACCAATATTTATTGCGACCTCATTGAATCAACTCGCGTAAATTTAAATATGATTATGAGTCAATTCCGATTCTATTTTCCCAAAAAGGTTTCTTTATCGTATTTTTTTCAGTTGCATATCAAATAATATAACAAAATAAATACAGGAAACTTTACAATTAAATATCCTACAGCAACTGGGCGCATATTACAAATGCAATCGGTTTCAGGTTTATCCATTAGAGCATTATAAAACTAAAAACAACGATTAAAATTATTCATAATATACATTTACAGTTAATTAAAAACGCCATTATTTTTACGACGCATGCGACCTCCGACATAACTGCCGATGTAAATTTTAATGTATCGATGTAAATTATCTATATAGATTTGACGGGTTTAACTGTCTGTTAAGCGGATTTAATATGCACTATAAAGTTATTTAGGTTTATTATTTTTTGCAATTAAATGGATCTTGAGTGACCTAAAAGGAAACTTCGACAATTTGGAGCTTACTACTCAGGGGCTAGTCCGTTTTTTCTAGTGTTTATGTATCGGTGTTGTAATTTTAAGTTTTTTAATTTGTTAGACTGAATGTAAACTGTAAACATTTAACTCGAAATTCTGAATACAAATATTGAAAAAAAACATGTTGAATATAAAATTTATTTATTCCACTGTTATGCAAATTAACCAAAGTAATATTTGTATAAAAAATCTGGTATTTTATATATACCAGACCCGAAACAAATATTTATAGATCACACAAACGTTTGTCTCGGTGCAGGGATCGAACTCGCGACCTCTCGTTTCACAGCCGGCTACTAAGCTACTTGAAAGAATATAAGCTGCACTGTAAAATGATATGGTACCCGAGGTCTTAGCTCCTCGTAAGTCTAATGGCCTTCCATAAGTCAACACAGACTGTGAAATCGGTGAGAAAAAAAAATCTTATCCCGAATTTTATCTTATATTTGACAAATCCGATGACACTAAAATCAACTACTGTTGCCTCGGACAACAAAGCCGATTTATGAGTTTAAAAATTCGATTCAGTCAAATTCTAAAGCACAGCCCGAATTCATCAGTCGTGGAGGATTTGGTTTCTAATCCTCGGCTTATGTAACACTGTGTCGAATCGTGCGATGGGGAAGATAAATTACTGGAAGCCTCGCCTGATGGGAATAATACCACTTTATGGAGTTTTATTTAGTGTAGTGTTAGAACGTTGGTTTCTTCAGTCATTTAATGTATTATTTCTGACCTACTTTTGGTATACTAGGGGTAATAGAACAGTTAAAGCTAAGTTATGCCATTGAAGTAAAACTTCTTTGACGTTGTGACCTTGCCCCCTTAGGCTTACATACACTTAATTGTATGCGTTTATTGAACTAACGCCTACTGTCCAATGTCCGCAGGCGCTTAGCCTATGATAGCTAGTAAATTTGTACTGTGACACCCGTGAAACCAGTCGATTATGGAATCAGTGTTGTTATTTAAGTTTATCCATTTTGGTTATGTCATATGTGTTAAGGCTAGGGCGGATTTCTTTTGATATTTGATTATGCAACACAACTATTTAACAATTGCACATCTAATACAAATTAAGCGTCACTAAAAAATTTGATTTTCCTTGATTTTTCTTAGATCCCATCATCACATCCTGACTTGGTGCCAATGGGACCAACTGGGAAGTATACCCTTTTAAACAAAAAAAGAATTTCTCGAATCTGTCCCGGCGTCTTCGAGTAATCGGGTAACATACATAAAAAAAAAGATTCCGACGAATTGTTAACCTTCTCCTTTTTTGAAGTCGGTTAAAAATAGGACCAAGCACAAGTATTGCATAATTATAAGTAATTTTTTTTTATGATTTTTATAAAGTATCATAGCATAAGCTCTTGACTGTATCCTCGAAGGCAGAGAGCAACTAGTACACCCGAGGTACGCCGAGCTTTTTCTACCATAATGTGAGAAGTGGCGAGTCGAATTCCAATCGAAAACTGAGACATATTGTGATTGCTCGACCTGGGATTTGAACCCAGATTTTTTTTTGCCTCAGAACTGCCTTGAAAAGTTGAAGAACAAATATCTAGACAGTCTTTCGACAGTAGCATTAAAATGCAGACCTAAGTCAACGCCTTACGTCTTTAATTGTGTTGCCTTTTTATTTACACTTTGAACACTTAAATTTTTACTCTCAGCTCGGTAGTTAAACTCCGCTATCATCCACATCTTGTCCCATATCACACAAATGTAGAATTATAAACTTCGTGTCTAAGAGCATTACAGGAACATTACGATGACAGATCACAACATCAATCGACGATTATAGAATTTATTAGGCTCTTAATTACAGTACAGCTTACAGATATTATGGTAAATTACCTTGACGTTAGATGAGATATATCGAAAATATTAATAACCCAGGCTTGTCTATTCTCTGCTAAACGGAGTCCCTTCCAACTGACTCTTACTTTCGTCCGTACCGATAACTGACCACCTAGAGATTCTGGGCGTAACTTTGTCTCCAACTCTCAGTTTTGGCTCCTACATTGAGCATAAAGCTCAATTGGCTGCCAAAAAGCTGGCTATCCTTGCGAAGGTGAGACGGTACTTTACGCCGGGACAGCTGCTCGATCTGTATCAAGCGCAAGTCCGGTCGTGCATGGAGTACTGCTCTCATCTTTGGGATGGATCGGCCAAGTACCAGCTTGAGGCGTTGGAGGCAATCGAGAGACGCGCCAAGAGGCTTATAGGCAACGAATCCATAGTCGAGGCAAGGCTGCAAAGCCTTGATCATCGACGTAAAGTTGCCAGTTTATCGGTTTTTTACCGGATACATTTCGGCGAGTGTGCCTTGGAGTTACACAATTTAATTCCCCCAACCCCTTTCTATCATCGGACGACAAGAGACTCGGCGAAGCGTCATCGATACATGGTTGATATTCCACCAGTGCGCACGAAGCGTTTTGCTAGTACATTTATCATGCGCACCGCTAGAGAGTGGAACTCTTTGTCGGAGTCTATATTTCCCGAAAGTTATAATCTGGGTATCTTTAAGTCAAGAGTGAATAGGTATCTTCTAGGCAAGCGTGCTCCACCGTAGACCACATCATCACTTACCATCAGGCGAGATAGTGGTCAAACGCAAGCCTATTTATAGTAATAAAATATTAATATAATTTTAATAGCAGCGATAGCCTAGTAAATAGCAGCGATAGCCTAGTTGTTTGCGGTACGGACTGCCAAGACGAAAGTCGTAGGTTCGAAACCCAAGTGGCATACACCTCTGACTTTTCTAAAGTTATGTGTGTATTAAAATGTTAATTATCGCTTGCTTTAACGGCGAAGGAAAACATCGTGAGGAAACCTGCATATCTGAGAGTTTTTCGAAGGTATGAGAAGTCTGCCAACCCGCATTAGGCCAGCGTGGTGGACTAAGGCCTAACCCCTCTCATTAGTAGAGGAGGCCCGTGCCCAGCAGTGGGACAATGTTTAATACAGGGCTAGTATTATTATTATTAATATAATTTTGGTTAAAACACATATCGATTGTGATTTTAACATTATTTTTCATTAATTGTAAGTGTCGCAATATGAATACGGATACCGCATTCAACCTGCAAATAACTTAATTGTAAATTGTGGGTACCATCAGCAATTTTTTGAGACTAGTTTAATTTACAGGGGATTTTACACGAATTTAACCTCGTAATGTAAAGGACATTCTAGTATTTATATATATGCAATCTGTACATTTTTAGATGGTAAAAAGGAATTTGGGGGTTATTAAGCATTCAGCGATCTAACTGACTAATGTATCCAAAGTTGCCACTCCTGATTTTTCTATGGTAACGATACGTTCAAGCCGTTCCATTCGTCATGAATGACGGTGTATGGCAAAAACAACAAATGTTCGATATTTGGATTTGACAGTTTTATTCCATAACGAACATTATCAAATTATTACGTAACGTGTACATCAACGGTAGCCTTAGGCCAGCCAGTCTTCTATAACATGGCGGGTAAATTATAGGAATTTAGCTATGTAATGTTTTGAGGAAAGGACAGCCTCCGTGACCCAGCGGGCGAGTACCCGGTAGTGACAACGGGAGGCCATGGGTTCGATTCCCGCACTGACACAAATGTTTGTGCGACAGACAGATGTTTGATTAGGTATGAGTGTTGAAGGACCGTATTCTCTCGTATTTATTGTTACCCAGGATACAGGTTTGACCCACTGTGGCCAGAACTATGGAGTGACTGTTAGGGGTGTATTTAATTATATTTGTCTTTGTAATATTTTTAGTAAGTCAGTTTCAATATCCCACTGACTTGAGGTATTGGAGGAAGACATGATGACGAATGGTATCACCACGGAGGATGCTAAGAAGTCAACGAATCTACGTGAAAGGCCGACTCTGATACTAAATGAAGCCAGGCAAAAAATAAAAAAAGAATTCATTCATTGGTCTTTACTAACTGAATTACATCATTGTAAATATTCTTATAAAAACATTAAACAATCATCTACCGTTTATGACTCAGGTCAAGGGTGACTGGCGATTATTAACAAATCGTTTTGTAATTACACTGTAATTGTTTGCAGTTTAAGTTAACGCTAAAGACGATGTTTGTTTTAATGTCAGTAAATAAATAGAATATTAAAACATTGACCAATGATTTCTCCATTCTTCTGCAACGTGGAAACTCCTTACGTAAATGCTTCTTTGAAGGAAATCTTTAAGTTCCATAACCATTCGTCAGCCCTCTATCCTTTTAGGGGATGATAGAGGAAATAAATAGGAGATGGTAGAGCAAAGAGCTAAGAGCAACCTGTTATGATAGGCGATAGTATCAAATCTCCGAAAATCTACAAGGTTAAAATTAAAAACTGTTCACAACCATTGTTATGAGACTCTTGGTTTATGTAAACGTCTTTGTTTGTTTGTGAACATCTTCATACTCTAGTAACAGAATGCATAGGCTGAGAAAGAGAGGTCCTTGGTTCTAGTTCGGGCAAAACGATATGTTTGAGTTTTTGATTCCATTAATCATACAAAAGTTGCATGCTTGATGTGTCGATAAGCTCACTCAAACGGGAATCAGCTCATCCAGCCGTGGGTGGAGTTGCATTTCTGCTTACCTCCAAGAATGCAGGCGAGTTGTCAGACAAATCATGAAGCAAACAAAACAAACTTCTAAACTATCACGAGCCTTGTAATCAAACAATCGGCGTTAGTCACGTTCCGTTATTATTTATACTACGGAACATTAACAAATCAAAGTGGGTAGAACGATCTCGCCGAATCGTAGATCCGTCCAAATATGGCGTTCATTATCACAGGCCGCATCGCGAGCGCACGATTACGTTCTGAAAGTGTAAATAATTCTTGGATAGTATTGGTTGTCGACTGACAGATGGGCAGGGTTGCGCGGACCCGTCATGTAATTCGAATTAACAGTAAGCTGGGAAGATGTTGATTAGAAAAAGGCATGGGTGAGGTTCTCATGTGATTTTATTTATTCATAAGGATAAAAACATGCACTATAATTCAAGGAAATGACAGTGGAATTTGTTTTGGCCTTACTTCGAGAGGCAAAGATAGGAATGCCATAAAGTGGCGGTGTATACTGTGTATCCTAGGTCAAGCACAATATCCTATTACAATTTGTGTTTTAAATTATAGAATTCTCAATTACACACTGGGATTTTTAACAATAATGGTAAATGCCTTAGATGCACCTCTGCCTCTCCAGGAAATGACATGAATACCAGAAAGCCTTTTTAATATTGCAATATTCTATAAGTCATGAACATATATTCAAATTTAGAACCATCTATCCCTACATCCATACAACGATCGCACAATCAACAGGCACCAATAACCTAACAACCCTCAAACGGGTGCGCTAGGGTCGTGAGAGCCAGACTTGCACTTTCCGCGGCGCCGTTGGGTCTGCGCACGAGCATCTACACGTATTAATCATAGTAAACGGTGACTATGGTGAAAGTCCTCTAACAATGTCGCTGGGAATACTCGTTTTTGCAGGGATTCACGGCATCATTACAATGTAGTGACTTGTATATAAACTATAGTCATGTGGATGCAAGGTTGTGGGTTTGATTTCCAAAATATTTTTTGGAAATGCATATTTATAGGTTACGCCGAAAGTAGATTTGGATACTAACAAAACCTATATTGTACACCTATTCAAAATTCCACGACTCAAGAAAATGCACAAATAAATCAAAATCTTAGTTCAATTAATCTTCGAAAGTTTATTAGCACGACGAGACCCAAAAACAATTCAAAATCACTTAAAGCAGACGACATACACAAAAGAAAACAATGGAAGAAAGTTAGAATAAAACATAAAGTACAAGAGCCATAATGGAGATGTAACAAAAAAGGCTTCACTTTCTATTGCAGCAAAAGTGACGTTAGCCCGAGAGCGAGCGCTGATAAAAACTCGGCGACAATGAGACCAAAATATTGATAGAATCACGACTTTCAACAAAACACGCACTTGTGCAAACAAAGCTTTGGATGGCGTTTCACTTGATGCTCGGATAGGAAATGTCATACTGAAAAGCACATCTTAGTTAAATAATTCCGTTGACGGAACTGAAGCGTTTCAGACGTCGCTGACAACACTGTATTCTAAATTTAAAAATGTTTTATTCAAACATAAATTTGAAAATGGAAAACAGTTGACGGCTGATACGCTTCACTTCCTTTGCCGTGTGCAAAGAGCACTAAAGCGTATCAGATGTCACCAAGGTTCCATATTAAAAATATATATTTGGGAATAGAACAACAAAGCTTCTATTGGTACATTTTACTTCTGTTGTACTGTGTTTAGAACCTAGCTCTTATTAACTAACTAAGCCCGGTGTAAACACACAAATTATCTCTTGTAAAAAAGTACTTATTTTATACCTAAACAAATAATAATGCCAACCTCAAGAATTTAGATTAGATCCATCCTGAGAATTAATTTCAGTTTGTTACTAAAGAATATCTATTTAATGTAATTTTAGACTAGTCATCTAAATTTAGTATTTTTTGCTGCAGACACAGCGTGGTGATTTCTGCCAGTAATCGGCATCTGGAATTTGAAGCATTTGCCTTGATGCCATACAAGATCTGCATACTCCTTTTTATATCAACCAGGTAATCGAACCCACGATTTTCATGTGCAACCTGTCATTTGTACCAGAAGACGATTAATCACAGGACCTTATACTACTCACACATTAATAAACTTGAATAGATTAACTACACTTTCCACCAGAAGTTGGCATCACAGTCACAGGTTCGAATTCCGCGCACGTACCGAGTGCTTTATCTCGCCAACATTACCATACGTACGTCTGTTAATAACCTATTAATTTGCATATAACCACCGCATATCCTTAGTTCTGATTTACAATAATAAATGAATACAAATTGTTTTATTTGCATTCATTTAGCGCATGCCGTGAATGCGTATTAGAATAAAATCATGGTTTAAAAACAGTCTGTCAACATGTTTGATATGTTCACGGTTTGTAAATGGTAGGGCCACAAAGTCTGTAACACACCCAGTTTGATCTATATCAGTGTCTCACAGAAAACCGATATGAAGTAACAGGTTTCTGAATGAGATATCCGGAAAAGCAAATCCCCCATTTCTAATCCCCATTACTCCTTTTATCCAGGCATGGCAAATTACACTGCATTTGATAGTAAGCGCAGTCCAGGTAGAGTATCAAGTAAGCAGAGACAATCCCTTGCTACTCGAGACAATACGCTAAAGGACCTAGGATAGTAAGGAAGGAACACGTGACAAACAGTTTCGCAGCTTGATGGTGCGGAAAGGAAGAATACTTTTTTTTAACACCGGCAATGCACTCATGATTATTCAAATATGGGGGGTATTTATGGCCAGTGTAGATATTATTAAAGCCTGTGCTACTCACGCGACTACATTGTTGTAACAGGTCGATTTTTGAGTGCATGCTAGTGTTAAAATTTGCATTCGTATATATTTCAGCATAGAGACTGCCTCGGCGGCGCAGTTCTAATTACGCATGCGTCTCGGGTTGGATCTCCGGGTCGGGTAAGGTTATAGTGGGTTTTTCTGGTGCCCGGTATGGCGATAGGCTCGCACATATCACATTATGGGACCGTAATAACTTTAGCGAAAAGTGGGTGTACTGGTTTACACGTTTCTTCCTTTGAGGATTCCAGGCGTAGTGTAAATGTATGTAGTAATTCTCACCAATTTGCTCAGATGATTTTCATCACTGCAGCATTTCTCTATCGCTGTTCGCATTCACGATAACACTACTACTAATGCCTATTACAACGAAGTTAGTATTACAGCTAAAGTTGATTAAAATTATATTAGCAAATTGGATAAGGAATAAGCATTCTAAGATACTGATTTGCATGCTCTTGATATTGGCGGAATAGTATCAATTATTTCTAGTGTGTTACTACACTACGAGTTATTTACACCGCAATATTTCCCGACTTGCGGGAATGCGGGTCATGATATTTTCTTCCTCATCGTTAAGTAGGCAGTAATAAACAAAACAAAAACTTCGAAATCTTAGAGATGGTTTTGATGGTTTCTGGAGGTAGGATACTCATATCCGCCCGGATAGCGACCACCGTACACAGGGTGAAAACCCGCCATAGTGGCACACGCAAGTGTGTCACGTTCCGGGATCAGCCAGTGTACATCCGGTTTTTCTCGGGGGTCTAGAGTTGGGGTACTATGTTTGGCCATTTTGCGGCCTTCTGAGTACTATGACAATAGACCTTCGACCGCTTCTACACCTTCTTGCACATGGCGTAGTGTGAAGGAGCAGGCCGGCATGATTGTGTTGAGTAGCGGGGGATAGATCGGCTCTCGCTACTCGATACTCTAATTGGACCGCACTGCTCTTACCATCAGGTGCAGTGCGGTCACTTTGCCGTGCTAGGATAAAAAAAAGAAAACCTGCGACTTTCGTCTCAGGAGTCCGTACCACCGTCTATACCGCTATCGCCATTATACATTGTATTATGAGTTTTAGTAAATAAATGATTTAGAGCAATGGTTCGAAGTTTAGGTAGTATATTTATATTTTTAAACCCCTTTATTATGATTTTCCACGACGACTTGGTATGTAAACTTCATTCTAGAATGTTCGTATGTCCGTTACATCACACAAACACTAAACAAAAATTACATTCGTATCTATCTGGTATTGCTTTCATTTCAAATTTTAAATTGCAAACATGTCAATGCAATGGAACTAAGCATCTGTTTTTGCCTCCACTGCCGACATTACGGCAATTTCTAAACTACTTCACTAACGATAATGTACTCAAAAAAGTCACATTAAAACAAGCTCCATCTATATTTTGAATCTAAAAAAAATACAATTATTTTTCAAAAAAGAACACACGCGCCGATTGGCTGGTAGCCGAAACCACTACCACGCGGCGCTCTCGTCACGGAATCGCCACCGTCACAATTATCGAATCTAGACCACTCTCACTGAGGCAAAAAGTACGGCCAGATGTAACGAAAGCCGTGTCAGGTGCGCCCTCATTTCACTTTCCAATGACTTATCTGTTTTTAAAAATGCAAACGAAAGTACACCTTACTCGCAAATGTTAGAGTTCAAAGTCAAGTGTCAAGGGCGTGCGGTGACTCAATGGCCATTTCATTACGAAGATTTACGAGGAAACCCTTTAAATGCAGTTAATTGTGAATGTACATTTAGCTTTCTAATCATTCCTGCGGTCCTAAGTAATACATTAGAGTATTTGCATTACAGTATGCTATGTAAATTTTCTATACAACCTCTACGGAATTTCTCAATGAATGAAGACACTTCACCGTTCTGTCTGTTTGAATTAAGCGGTTAGTCTTCAAATTTACATCTACGGTTTGAATAATTTAATTAATGCACACATTGACTAACCAGCCAGCAGTCAGCCTTGTCAGACCTTACCAAAAATGATTTACAACATAATTTCAGCTACGTTAAAAAAACCAGTAACCAGTAAGTAAGCAGTCAGCAAATAATATAATTTACACTAGCAGGAACGAATGCACAATAAATATAATAAAATGTAGCATAAGATTATAAAGAGACTTCATACCTAACACTGGCGTTCATAAGGAATACAGCTTAACTTCATTCTTATGTTTACGCGAATATTACACAATGGAATGAAATTAATTACGCCTTTAGAGTTAAAAGCTCTCCATAGAAACCCAACAAAAAATTGATATACCGAATCCTGACCACATACCAAAAGACTAGGTACCCGGGAAGATGGACGTTCGACCACTTAAAACCCAACCGAAACCAAATTAAATACAGACAACTGAATGGTCGACGGCAAGTAGCAAAAGCGAACTACAAAAGCATTAACAACTCGATAGTGGATCATGCCAGCACCATTGTGAATGCGCGCTCTTAGTAATGACATGGTATTTAGCACAGATATCACTGCGAGCCAATTGAGTTGTCTGTCGGCTGTGAATGGCCCGATATGATTTTTTATTCGTTAATATTTAGACTTTAGACTGACGGCTCTTGTTTTGATGATGATGGCACCGATAAGGCACTTTGACGGCATTGATTCTGGTTTGATATTGCTTTGCAAGCGGATTTTAAAATATACTAAGTAGGGAAATGGGCACAAAGGTTGAATTATACTTTTTTCATTCATCCATAAGATTATTTTGAAAACTAGAATCCTAAACGCTCCTTAAGGACACGAATGGAGATTTTAAGTTTTTTAAGAAGCTTCCACTTCACGACGTCTTTGGCGTTATTATACCACCCTGGTAACCATCTTCGATTGCCTGTTATCAAACAGACACCCAAGGTTTAGTGCAAACTCCTAAAAGAGTAGCAATTTAGGATTACCAACCCCGTAATTCAAATACCAGGATTTGAAGTTAGAAAAATCAGGACAATTCAGTTTAAAAACAGGACGCATCTTTGTTTTAAAATAGCGTAAACACTTGCGAACCGAGATGCCGCCGCTAAAGTAAGGATTACAAAAGTGGTGTGCGAATTTTAAAATACAGGACCTTATCAGGGCGCTTTAAAAACCCAGGACGCTGCTAAAAAACTATCCAGGACATCCCAGGACACTCTAAAAACCATGACATGTCCTGGGAAAACAGGACGGTTGGCAACTCTACTATTTCTACAAACGCTCCGTGAACTAGGCACAATAGCATCGTGCAGTTGTCACTTCTGGTTATGGTATAAAACATTTGTAATATGATGGATAATAAGCCAAAAACGGAATGCAATACGGCATTTGATGTCTCGTCGAAGGTCACGACAAGACGCAGATGCTATCAAAATATTATAGGTGAAGGTATTTTTACTCCATAGCATAAAGAAAGGCATAGTATAGCACAAATATATATATAATAATAATACTAGCCCTGTATTGTCCTATATATCCCACTGCTGGGCACGGGCCTCCTCTACTAATGAGAGGGGTTAAGCCTTAGTCCACCATGCTGGCCTAATGCGGGTTGGCATACTTCTCATACCTTCGAAAAATTCTCAGATATGCAGGTTTCCTCACAATGTTTGCCTTCACCATTAAAGCAAGCGATAATTAACATTTTAATACACACATAACTTTAGAAAAGTCAGAGGTGTATGCCACTTGGGTTTCGAACCTACGACTTTCGTCTTGACAGTCCGTACCGCAACCAACTAGGCTATCGCTGCTTTTAATAATATTTTTTTTATAAAGAAAGGTTTTAATAACACTTAATATAACAAACGTCGCATTAGTAGTCCTGGCTCAATAAGATACTATTATTTAGTGTCGCGGGCATCAGGAACAATTTTTTTTGGTCTCACACATACGCCCGCATGCATAGCTCTTTGCTATAATAGATTTATGTTTACAAGACGGGATTGGGTTTTGGCGCCAAAAATAACCAATGACGTATATAGCATAGAATAGCTATTTTTTCGTTTAGCAAAGAGGTTGTATAAGGATCTTTCTTGAATATTGTATACTCGAATCAAATATTAATATCTTACAAATCATAAACACCCAGTCATGCGTATTCACAAATCTGACATAGTAAATGTGTACATTACTTTACCATTGCATGCCTGTACGTTTCGCATCCAAGGTCTGTAGTGTCACAACAAACCGTCACAATTGCTCGCACAAACAAAACGACATTTCAATCAGTTATCGTAATGGCGTCTTAATTTGATACGGCCTATCTGTTTGATTGTTTAGGCAGCGACGTGTGACCTTGACTACACCTACGGCTTTTTAATGTTCAAAGCTCTAGTAGCCTTTTAGCTAAGTTCACGCCTAGTTAATTAAATAAAACGATAAAAATGTTATATATAATTTTGTCTCACATGTTTACTTGAACCGTACTCAGGCTATGGGTACTGCTCAAGCTCAAGGTTCAGTTTCAGTACGAGTAATCGAAATATGTAAGCCACATCTCGGTATTTCCGAGCAGATTTAAATTGATTTCCGATACTTGATGCATCTCTGTCTACCGCTTCGAAGATACAAGCGTTAACAAAATTATATTAACATGAATGTAGCTAGAAATTTTCGGCATTTAGGTGTCAATTCCGGTAATTCCGGGGTGGCCAGGTGAGTGTGCAAATAAAATAACTTTTACTTATGAGTCATTGACATCAGCAACAAATGCTTGTTAGTTTTAAATTATTGATAAATATTTCTAAGAAGAATGTGCGTTGTTTCTTTGCAAAATAAAAGAATTTTAGAAAACCGAGTTTCAGACATTGTACCCGCAATTTTATCACAAACCCCTTCTTTTCTTAATTTACAAGAAAGCCATAACTTCAGAGGTATCGGGTATAGATTTCCTAGTCACTGTCATAATATAGGCCGATTTAATTTTGATCGAATGTGAATATAGTATATTCCCATTAATACCGAACTATTCTATCCATTTAGAAATATTATTGCATACTTTGGCAACCCTAATTATAACCTGTCAAATATCCCGCATAACTGCACAGATAAAATCTAATATACTGCGATAGCTGTTGTACTTGCATAGTTATTAAACGTATCGAAACAGGAAAAACTACTATCAGGAATTTGTACATAAACAATGACGAATAGAATTAATTAACGGTACAGTTTATTTATAACCTTATTATAATACGTTACATTAAGAATGATTTAAATAAGACAGCTGTCAGCTATGTAGGAATACGAATATTATGTTTTTTTAATACCAAAGTAGTCGAACGGATTGGTCTTCTGATGGTACGGCCCGTGTCTATGCGACATAGAACCTTCAGCTTGTCCCAAAATCAGCTAGGTACTGGACCACATGAGCAAAACCTGAATTGAATAGTATATACGTAGATGATCATAGAATCTTTCAAAGATCGAAACACAGAAAAGAAAACACAACACATCGCTTAAGATACCATAAAGTTTGTATCAATTTAAAAACAAGCAGTGCAAGCCCTTGTAGACGATAAAATACAATTTCTCTAAAGCGCGTGTAGTTAATTAATCAGCATTAACGTCGGCGAGATCAAAGGCGCAGCTGAGACACTTTCGTTTACTGCGGCCACCAGGCGGCGCTGGCGGTCGTGGTCTAATGGACGGAGTATTGTCAACCAAAATAGAAATAGTAATGACGGTGTTGTTAGGATGTGCAATCCTGTATAAAGAATGTTAGTAATCTGACGTAGAAAGTTGGCTTTTTGTTAGCTTGGGGCGTTATGTTGGATCCAATATACATTTGGTCCAAGAAATTTGATATTAAGAATACTCGATTAATGAGTTTGGCATCCATAACGGAAATTCATAAATAAACTGATCAAATTGAACAAACAAATTGGAGAAGGTCATTTGATGAGTTAAGTGACTCTTAGCACTATCAATTCACAAGTAAATTAATCAAATATAGAACAGAGAAATTGGCGAAAGAAATATATTGCGTTGTTTGACCACTCTTATAAATCAAGTTGCTAGCAGCAAATGGAGTTATTGTAGATGTTTCAATTGGCTTACAAATAGAGTCACAGTAAAACATTAAGGATATTATGAGTATAATTATAGTTCATAAAATGTCGTCATGATACCGAGAAAATATTCTTCAATGTTCGCATTTCCAACGTTAAATACTGGGTAAATTCAAAATGCTAAACAAAAAAGAAGCTGTAACAATTACTAAGCAAGTCTTGTAGTAAAAGAACAATCAAGTGCCTGTCGTACCATGCGCATTAAAGGGTTCCTTAGAAAAAGTCGAGGGTGGAAATTAAAAGTAATTATAATAATAAAAAAAACTCATATCTGAAAATAACACAACTTATTTTCTAAGTTAATTTTCCAAAATATCCTATAGTTCTAAAGTTGGAGGGCGGGTACAATTACTACGACTTTAGTAGCTCATATCTCACCAAATAATTAATTCAAAAATTTCATTAAAAACTTTTATCAAGGAATTATGACGTACCACCCTTTTTATTTTATAATTTCACTATGTACTTGTATAGCAGTTAGTAGAATAAATTCATCCAAATTCTATATAATGGTAAAAGTCTAGGAGCAAAGTGTCTGATATATGGACCCACAGTGAAGCTGGACGAAATATTAAAAGTTCCGTTTTTGCCATATCATTACGGAACCGTAAAAACCGTCTCTAATAACATACAATTCGTCATACATTTGGCTAAATACTTTTCGCAGACATGTCGTCCAGACCAGACAGTTAATAGCTCTTAAATACGACTAATGTAAGACAAATAAAAAACAGCGCAACCGTGTCAAACGCCCCGTGAATACCTAAAATTAGATGCAATCGTGCAAAAAGCAGTCAAAACAAATCTATTGAAAATTAGTGGACATTACAGTCTCGACCGATTATAAACACAATCTCTCATCGTCTAATATCAAAAATCACGCTGAACAAATTCTTCAAAAAAACTGTCTGCAAAAATAATTATATACGTAATTTATGTTCGCTAGATGTTTTAAATATTCTCAAGTACATTCAATAAATTATGAATATAATAATGTATTTTGATAGAGACGAGCTGTACAGCTTAGCTACAATATCGATTGAATCTAAAATTATTTAACATTAATCATTTTCTTAAATCTGCTTTTGAAACTCACACGTTCGCTATTTTTTATATGAATTTACCTTAATACCCGAAGGTATATTCCGTTTTCATACCCTCCCAAAACATAGCTCCCAGATACTGTCATGCACATAAACAATCAACTGAGTGGGCAGTACAATAATTCGCTTCGGAGTTAATGCGTTCGACCTCACTCGGACTGTGCACCACACATCATCTAATTAGGCACGCCGGCACTTTGTCGTCAAATCTATATATAGCTCGAGGGACGCTGATTGACTTCAATGTGCTTTATTGAGTTAAACACGAAAGTGTGTCGTAAGGACTGCTTATAAATAACATGTGGTGAAGTCATCTATCATGGAAGCATCCAGATTATTTTTAGTATTCATAAGTTTTTATGCGTATTTTCTGTTACCTAAATTGAGCGTGGCAATTGGTTTGATGGTAGCGTTTTTAGGCTAAGAAACTTGCGAGTACCTTATCATAATTTCTAGATCCGGCAATTACAGTTTGTCTTGTTTAAGACTTTGTGCCCGATAATGTGATAGGCTCGCCAGCTATCATATCATGGGACGGTATCTGCGAACAGTAAGAGTACTAACAACTCTGCTTACCTCTTGAGCGACACAGATGTGAGTTTAAATTTATTTTGAAGACCAAAAATAGCACCCCTTACTAAGTCCTATTCATTTTCTCTACTGTATCGCGCCAACCATTGTTCTGATTCATGGTGCGTAGTAATGTTACCATCAGATTAGTTGATTCTTAGTCAATCGTTTGGTATAAAAATCACCAAGAAGCTAGTACCGATCACGTCCTGGCTTCATACATTTTAGTTCAAAACATCTTTATGCATTCAACACTACGTTCTACGACTGATAAAAACTACATCGCTGATGATGAAAAATCAATGTTACAGCAGAATCAAAGTGACAAAAGAAAACACTGCGAACAATCGTTTACCACGAGTTTTCACTAACGTTTTCCCGCCATTACGGCAATTCGCTTTCCACAAACAATAGTTGGGAATATCACTTTCTATAGCTTTGGAAAATTATCGACTATACGCCGTTTTGTCTTGATCTCTTCTCTTATACATTTGCTAGTGGAAGGCAGATCTTGTATCGCTAGATGTAACATAGTATTGACAGATTTCTTGAGTTGCTAATGCGCTGGGTCGACCGCGACGTGGAATTGACTATTGTTCCCGTGCAAACCTCTTAGTTTTTAATTGTAATAGTTTTTGTTAATTTTATGTTTATTTGGTATGTGCACATTGTAGATTCTTACAAATAAATATTTTTCTTTCTTTCTTTCTTTCTTTCTTAGAGTATCCACGTTGTTGAATTGAGAGAGAACTGTCATAATTATCATCAGGTAAAGATTGGCAATTTGGAAATATATTTATACAAACTATTTATTCTTTATAAATGGCTTTCACAGATGCCTGTGGAGAAAACGAATAATAAGTGTAAGTGTTAACTTTTACTTACTTATTTGAATATCTATCACCTAAAGAATTTCATTGTCAAACGATTAGCAGACATCCGATACGACTATTATTACGTTCCAATGCCAAACTTTCTTTATTTTTACAATTCATCAATCAAAACTATTAATTTTCTAAAACTTGTTTTGGTACATTTCGTAACCCAACGATACTTTCATATTGGAATTCATAAAATTAATTATTATTCAAAATAGTTTGGACCCATTCAAACACTTTTAAAGTAAAACAAAAGAATTCGACAAACTGGTTAATTCAGAAATTCCGGTAAGCCTACGATAAAATATTTTCATTTAGCACTTCAAATCAATATAAATCGTGTTTAAGGAAGGTTCCAGCAACAACTCATCAATCAAAATTCAACAAAGTAATGCCCGATAAACAATGTTTTGTATTTCAAAATCATTATTAACTCTGAATTTTAAATCGAGTACCCAGAACAAGCTTACAAGTTATTTAAAATCTGATAAGTAACCAAATCACGTCAAAACAGGATCATCACAATAACATCATAAAAAATGCACATACATTTCACAATACAATTGGCATACGCTTTGTTCGAGTTTATTCGCCTGGCAGATTCCTTCGAGCAAGAACTGATGCACGTGAAACGATTATTGGAACAACGAGAACAAATTAAGTAATTGCAACGTCCATTGTGGAGGAAACATGTTTGACGGAAGCGAATTACAGTGCTAATAAAGTAAATATAACCTACTATGCAAAAATAAGAACTGAACTGACCAATTACGCATCATTGCAATAGTCTGGAAATGGAATGGAAATTTGTAGATTACTACTTTAGCTATCATCTCATTACTTACCATAATGGCTTCGAAACAACTAAATAGGATAGCTCTCATAGCTACAGCGTATATTAATATAACTAAAATCGACGAGACATACTTTTTCCATGGAACATTTTAGCAAAGAAATAAATATGACAGTGTGCTTATTATTCGTCAACAGTTAAAGATGCAGATATCATCAAACAAATGACAGCCTCGGTAGCGCAGTTAGGTGACTGCGTAGCAAGAAATTGTAGGTTCGATCAACTCTCTCATAAATATTTTTACGATCCACCATTTGTCTCGGCTTTGAATGTTAATCATTAAAGTATCTCGTATACAAAACAATAGTATCTTAGGTTATATAGACATATATAATACCTTGGCATAAAATTTAATAAAGCAATTCCTATTGACACAGAATTTGGCATCCGTTCAAATCTCAGTAGAATAATAAAGGCCGTATGGTTTCGGTAAATCGTGTTACGTAATGATTATGCAAAACCAAATCAATATCTAAGTCGTGGGAATTCTTCGTAAAAACATAATGTTTACCTTCTCTCGTGAGAATTCGGTATCTAAGCTTGTGACGCTTTAATACATTCACGTGAGGCAGTTCCGCAGAGACATTTGAAATTATAATCATCTATATTGACTCGGTTATCAATAAATTTTAAAAGAAAAGCTGTATCCCCATCATTTGTGTGAATGTTTTATATGATCATCCTTTTGTATTAAATTACGATTGATGTTGTAATCTTTGAGACAATGTATTGAAGCTCAACTTGCAAATGAGAAAACATAATGTATATGAACTACTAAACAGTTGAATATTATTTGTTCCATAATTTTCTTAAAAATCCTAATTAAATAACTAAATAAGTAACACTAAGATACGAGTCTTGTGTTGTGGGTATCAGCTGGACCGATTTGGATATTTTTTCAATGTTGGTCATAAGTTTGAGGGAAAAAAAATAGAAAATGAATAGTGCTTGTTACTTTGTGATTTCAGTCTCCTGTACTAATATAAACTTAATCTACTAAAGTTATGGACCTTACTTAGAATTCAACGGAAACATAATATAAACAATCCTTTTCTCCACTAACTGTTTCTTCCTGCCCATGCAATCTTGCTACTTAATCTCCCTTACTCCCACTATACCATCCTTGGACAAAAAAAACATCTAAATCTCCTTAATGTGTACCGAAAATTCTCACATTGAGAATTCGAGCGTGGGATATGTTCGTGTAGGTGGTACCTATCCCTTCATTAGGGACCGTTCCGTGCTGGGAGTCTGATTGCATTGTAATAATATGGCCCAATGTTCTCACCCAATAAAAAATACATCTCGTGCGTGTTTCATTGTGGCAATAGTTTTGTTATTCTAGTTGTTTTTAGTTTTTATTTCACAGAAGAATTTGATAATAGATTGAAAAATATATTTTTGATCTCAATTTCATCTCTTCTTGAGTAATTTGTTTGCATTATAGAATCACTAGCTTTTATTGTTGATTACCATTATTTGTACCCTAGGTGACTTTTCAGTTATTCCTGAAATTTCCAGGCAACTTTTAAAACTTTTCTTTCGCTATAATCTTTGCGTATTTAACGTTTATTTACATAAATTATGCGTGCGTTTCACTCTCTTCTATTATTCCCGTGTAACTAGATATACAGTCTTACTACAAATCCTAATTAGCCAGCATGGCTGATTACTATGTGTACGTGATAAGGGTCAACATCTTCTCGGCAGATATCGGCTACCGACCCTTTACACACATGAGCATTACATAACAACCGTACACGTACTGCTTATCCTCATTATAAGCAAAAACTCAGCATTATGAGCTCTAAATAGACGTTGGTGCGCGGGCGAGAATGTTAATAGGAGACCGCTTGGATGCAATGCGCACGCGCAGCTTTTTCTGTACCACCGCGTTGCACATACGCAGTGTTACAAATAGTGCAAGTTGCATTTTAATTCCTCATAAGCTATTATTTAACAGTGTGTAATATAATTTCGCAACGAACGATCGGGTGAGGCGAGTCGTCTCGGGGTAAACCAGTCTATATCCAGATATCGCGGAATCATTCCAGCGACTGTTTTTAGACGCAACGTCACTGGATGGTCCAGATTATACTTGTACCACAGTGTACTTACCGTCAGGTGCAGTATCTTTCATGGTACACTTTTCGGCCTTAACTGGTGACTCCGGCGTATCCGGCGAGTTTTCATGACGGATTGAGATTGGACCAGTATATCATCGGAAGCACCTGTTTTGCACACTCATTATGTAACGTGGATTCATTGAATTGGTTAAAACTTTGACTTTTCGTAGGGTTGCCAGTTTCAATATTTATTAATTACAGTATTTTTTGGTCATTTTTTAACTTTTTTTAACCATAGTTTGTTTGCTGACGAAATTACTATTCCGTCCTATAATTATTAACCTAATAATACAAGACAGCCTCAAAATATGTGATGAATCGTCGACGATACAATGACTATGTGTGTGATGAACTATGTATACGTTACTTAAATTATTTTCTATATACTAGTTCAGGAAAATTTATTTTATCGCAATCCTATGATTTCATGTTGAAATAATAAAGCATATATTGGGTTCACACGTCAGTTAATTACAGTAAATTTGGCGAACTGGCTGGATACACTAGTTTGCCTATCACTTTGAGCATACAACCGTGAGCTTAATAGCGAATCACTGTTGCTTGTCAACCCTAGTAGATGCGTTGCGTAAGCGCAGTTTTATAACGCTTTCTACAGCAAGCTGCGCGTCGCGGCCGCGTGGCATTGAGCGACATTACTATGTACTGTAATTGCGAAAATTTACACATCTCGAGATATACTAGGTGTGAATGCGCCAATATTTCAACAGTAAAACGTGTTTAAATTGATGCCAGATTTTACAATGCGATGACTTTGAGGAATGATATTTTATGAATGATTTACGAGTACATACTTATAATCTTACTAATATTATAAATGTGAATGTTTGGATGGATGGATGGATGGCTGGATGGATGTTTGTTGTTGGTTAAAATTTGGCACAGCCATGGATAATAATCTTCAATAGCACATAGGCTGCTTCCCGATCCCTTGCTGATCCCGGAAATATGTACGGATCCCGTGGGATAGATTTGTTGTTGTGTTTTACAGAGCAAGGGATTTTCATGATTTTTTAGAGGTAGTTTAGAATCAAAGAATGACACAGGCTATTTTTTTACCCAGAAAAAGAAACGGTTCCTATAGGATAGCAAAATATAGAAAGATGTGGTAACTTAACATGACTCCATTGATTTCATACCTTTTCTTACAAAAATAATTACCACGCGGGCGGAGCCGCGGGAAAAAGCTAGTATTATATATATTTATAAGCCTTAAATGTAGTCAATACTGCATCTGTACTAAATAAACCATAACATAATTTATTCAATGGAAAAAATAAAAATGCAAATGATAAATAGACATGGCTACCTTACGTTCCGAGCCTACCTCGTTACGTTCCGCCATGATTTATGATTATAAAATAATCGACAAGCTTTATACGAACGCGTATAATACTAAAAATACATTCGCATTATCACCAAATTGGATTTGTGTCGTATGAGCGAACGATAAATGGCTACCCGCATTACAATTTATATTTACTACGTTTTTATGCGCAGGCGCCACAACCGACCAGTTGAAGAATTATCCGCGCGCACCACTCCATTATACAGCCAATACACTATGCAAATTGGTCGTATAACACAATGGGATGACCACATTAACCAGCAAATGTGCTCGTAAAATAATTAAAAAAACATATACACTCACTCGCCGGACGAGTTTTTGTTCGAGGTCACATTTTATGTCCTTATCTTAGCTGTTCATCATTGTTGAACGTTATTCATGGTGACCAGAAAACACTCACACCAATCGTAAATCATAATAACTGGAGTCGGTTTTAAATCTTTTAATCCTAACAAACTGATATTATTTATTGCCGCTTTTTTTAAGAATCGATATAATGACATTACTCATATAACGCATTCCTAAAGGCATACGTTTGTCCCACATAAGTCACGTAAAAAAATCATTTAAATGTACGACCACACGGCTACCACACGGGTAGCCACTGATTTCAATGCTGCGCTGTACATTCATAATTTTCTTTGGGTCATGAAAACTGCCATTATACATAGACCTCTCATAGTTGCGCTTTTTAAGCATATTGTCAACTGCGACAATCGTACAAGGGTCTCATAATTTTGGATGTGTTGAAGCACGTCCCTTTCAAGATGGCGCCGCAGACGTGACGTTTCTAAAGGCGGGAAACAATGGCGGGCCCGTTATGAATATTGAGAGCTAGAGGATAGGCAAAGGCAAAAGGCACGCTTCGCCGATTTTCGCTGTCGAATGGGCGACAAATGAAATCATGCAAGTATTCATGGCCCACTGTATGGCTCATACCGCTTGGCCGATATTGGCGCCATGTTTCCCATTCAAAACATCTTTTTATAACTGTTACACATGTCTTTGTTGTGTCACACGTCGGTCACGATTAGTCAAACTGAATAATATTTTTGAATGTGTTTATTGGAATTCGGTGAGTCAATAACATCGCATTTAATTTTTATTCAGATGACATTTAATATTGCTATCACGGATGGCGCTTGTATATTTCTCGGAACGAAGATTAACCCCGTGTCTACCAATACATGCTCCAATACATAAGGAAAATAAGAGGCAAAAATGTATACTACAAAACAAGATTTTAATATTTTTGCGTAAAACTTAGAGTCGAGACATAATAGTACTTGAATACTGCTGTATGATGTCATAAATAAACTAATCACTGGTACCAACCCAGAAGGTATAAAGCATATGAAAGACCTACCTGTAAACGTAAGGTATATCAATACAAAAAATTAAAATTTAATTAATACTTTCTATTTATAAAACTTGCTCCGTAAACGCTTCATGCAATTAAGAATGCGTGCCTATTACAGCATATAAAGTGCGTTTACGGAGTGTCCTATAAGTTGTGAGTTGCGTAGCTGACATTACGTTTACACGGCCCCAATTTTTTTTCGTGTATCAAAAATATTCATGTGTCGTAACTTTTTTAATGATTACATAAAATTAAACGAAAGTGAACTAACTACATCAGATTTCTCACATATAGAAATAATGTGTAAGATTTATGAAGTGTTAACTCATAACTTATAAGTAAAGTGGATATTTTATTAATGAGCAAATGAGTTCGTTTACTAGAAACATTTTGTTTATGTTTAGTTTTTGGCGCGTTGATTAGATTATGCATAAATTATCTGGTCGAGTTGCGTAACACAAAACACGGAACGTATTATTTTCAATTTTAACAACAAAACCTTTATTATTTTAATGATGGACTTTATTAAACTTGTCCCACAGCTGGGCTCTCCTCTATTAGTGCGATGGGCTAGGCCCTATTTTATCACGCTGACCTGATGCCAGTTGTCTTCACATACCTTTGAATTTTTTATAACAATTCTCAATATTTCTTCACAGTTAAGGGAAGCGATAATTAACAATGAATATATACATAACTTTGGAAAAATCAGAGGTGTCTATTTGGGCTGGTTCGAACCCAAGACCAACCGAGGTTATCACTTACACTTACTTCACTCTTATATTTATTGCGTATTATTTACTTCGAGACCATTAAAATTGAAGTTCAAAGCTCTATTACGTACAATCATCATCATCAGCCGGTGTCAGTCCACTGTTGGACGTAGGCCTCTCCCAACGTTACGTACAATAACTAAATATTTTTAATATTATTTATGTGTCGTGTTTTATGACCGACTCAATCTCAAGTGAATGGAAAAAATCACTTGCCAAGAGGAACGTAAATCTTCATCTGAATAGTTTAACTAAAGATATAAATTATAAACATGACATGTTAAAGAATCCAACCTAAGCCACTATAAAAAATCAATCATTTCTGCCTTGTGCATTTCACAAGAAATTACGTTCTTATTTTACGAAAATTTCACCTCTCCAATCCATTATTTATCCGAAATCCTGAGACAAAATTGCCTTGGGCTACAAAATTTCACGCGATTCATGATATTTATAGTGTATTTCGGCGAATATTGCGAAAATCCTGACGTGTTTCACTGACATTTCAAATTACCAAATTTTTTGGAAGATGTATATTTTGGTCGACCCATATCTGCCATTGAAGGATCTTGTTCTTACCTGAAACAAAAGAAGATATATTAATAAAAGTTTGAAGTCAATTACAAATATAATTTAATAATATCGACGGTAAGCGGTCTATTCGATTTAAGCAACGATATTGAGTTGTATTATTCGAAATTAGCAATTGTTTCTGCATCTTTTGAGCCTAGTTTCAATTGTTTTTTAGGCTCACAAGGCACATTTAATTTATAATGAATGAGACACAATATGTGTAATTATAATTTAGCGACATTACCCTGTTTTAATAATGTAATCTAATTAAATTCTGTCTATTTATGTGTGCTATTGTCGTGCTCAATCTGTTTTGATGAATGCCGTGTATTGATATTCATAACTGTTCTTGTGCTGTGTTAAATAATAATTCAATAATTTATAAATATTGTTGATGATTTATTAAATAAATAAATAATATCGCTTAATCAAATAGCCCGCCAACGGTCTATATGATTGATTTCTAGGTCTCCCCAGTAGTTTTAGTTTAACAAAAGACTTCCAGATTTGAAGTAATCTTTTGTAACATTCATTATAATCCATTGTATCAAAAGCATAATAAAACAAGTCTAAAATCCTTCGGACGAATAGTAAACTGTCTACCAGACATGCAAAACGAATGAATAAAATTATTGCATAACTTGAAATTCGTCGGCACCAGCAGGGCTTTATGCATCCAAAAAATCCTTTAATTTATGTTTTTAGGCTCTGACCTCAGGATTCCACTGCATGACCCAAAACACCGGTCAAAACCCATATGACTTCCAAATGGCGAAACAAAAATAAAAATCATAAAATCGATAAAGTATAGGACGTAAATTCACAATGCCTTTTTCGTGAAGACATATATATTAAATGAGTTTGTTTACTTTTGGGTTTCTGGCACATTTTTTGTAGCACAATTTATTGATCACTTTAACCTTGGTCGAAAAAAATTTGGACAAACTAAATAGCTCGGTTATTATATCGAAATCTTAGATTTATTTATTTGTTTAGAGCCCTTAATGTTAAAGGAAGTATAGAATACGTCATCCGGCAAGGGGCCAATTTGCCCTATTTAACTGACATTGCGAATGAATGTACACCGAACTAAGATTAGATTATGAATTAACTAAAAATTTGTATCTATTGCGTTATTTGAAAGAGCGTTATATCGTCAGTAAATTTAATCTATTTCAATGCAACATTCTTAACATCGAGACTAGATCAAAATGATATTTTGAGCATTGGATTTAAGATTTACTAGTCTTATAAATACTGCCACTTAGAATTCAAATAACTTAACATTGGTTTAACTACGTAGTTCACTGATGATTTGTAAATACGAACATTAAATCCTTATATCATAACTGACAGAACTACTAAATACAATTTTATCCGGTCAAGTATCTTCTGGAAATATTTCGCGTGGCAAAAACTGGCAATACTCGCCCTTATTGACGTGCGTATTTATAACGATAATATTATAGAAACAAACTGGATTTTGGCTTGTATTTTTACACCGGTGTCCTTGTGATGCTTGAGAGGTTAAAAAATAACGACAAAAACCCAACCTCCAAACTCAAACATTCCAAAGAAACAAAACACATCTCCCGATCAACAAAACAATAACTAATCATTGTCCAAAACGACATTCAATAAGGAGAATTAATGTAATCGAAGAGCCGGCATCACATTAGCATATCACGAAGGTAATCTGATGCCAGCCAAGTGTTGATTTGTCAACAGTTTGCGCAATGTTCAGTTACATTTGTGGAATACCGGTAACTACAGTTAGATAATTAATTGTGTATCTTTTTCAGATTGCATAAGATGTACTTTTAACAGACCTCCAAGAAACAGCCGCTTGTCACTATTAGTTAATAAAAAGCTTCGAGGAATTGCATTCACATGTTTAAACTCCTGGGCTCTAAAAGTTGTTTGTTAATCGCACTCCGCTAACTGTAGATACAAATAAAATAACTATTACCGCGTCTATAACAAACAGTATCTCTAGAATTATGGGATTCACCTTATATCTTTTATTTTAATTATTAAGGATTACCAACATAGTGGTAGAGCCACGCTGTAGACATATTTGTCTACAGCATGAATGGGCCGGATCGACCAGGGTAGTACCACTGTCTCACAGAAATCCAACGTAAAGTGTCAGTTTACTGTCGCGTTTCGTATGGTAAGTGAGATATCCGGAGGCCCAGATTCCCCCTTCCCTTCCCTAATCCCTATTCCTGTCCTTTAAGGCCGACAGCGCATGCATGATACTTTCGGTATTGTAGATGTTCATGGGCGGTGGAGATCACTTAACATCAGGTGACCCACAGGCTCGTTTGTCGGACTCTGCAATAAAAAACACAAAATTTTCTATTTCGCATCAGTACATAACACAATAGCCAAACAATACTAAACTAACTGCAATTTTAATTACAGGTAATCACAACATGCGCCTGAAACTAAATTAAACAAAAAAGTACATATTTATTTCTTTATCGGAATGTTATCTGTATATATAAAAGAAGAAACTGACTGACTGACTGACTGACTGACTGACTGACTGACTGACTGACTGACTGACTGACTGACTGACTGACTGACTGACTGACTGACTGATCGATCAACGCACAGCCCAAACGGCTGTGGTTAGAGACTTGAAATTTTGACAGTAGGTACCTTTTATGACGTAGGCATCCACTAAGGAAGGGTTTTTGGAAATACCACCCCTAAGGTGGTAAAATAGGGGATGAAAGTTTGTATGAAAATTCGTCATTTTTGAAGTTAAACGCACGAAAATTGGTATTTGGTCTTTTAGTTAAAAACAAAAAATATATATTTCAGGATTTTTCGAAATTCTACCCCTAAGGGGGTAAAATAGGGGTTGAAAGTTTGTTTGTACATCCGTAATTTTTCTCCCAAATATGGTCTCCACGCGGGCGGAGCCGCGAGCAACAGCTATAAGTTATAAATATTGTTTGATATCGTTCTTCTAAATGAAGAAGTAGTGTCACAAAAAATGTCCAGATTGCTTCTTCTTCGCATATATTGTTCTTTATCTATTTGTAAGTATCCATACTCTCATTATCCAAGTTTCTCATGACCTCAATAACCAATTTTAAATACATAAAAACAGCAATATCGTGCAGAACCAACCTTTACCTCACCCAGATTGCATCGTCTCACCCACATCAGCATTGCATCAGTGGAGCAAGTACATTAATCCACCTGACTGGGCTCGGCCAGTTCCTCATGATGTGTCAGTAATCCTGACAACTGGCCAGCTGACCTGAATCTCCCGTGTCAGATTAATATGACCACTTGTCAGTGAGACAATGGTAATTGATATCAGGTGGTTTATAGTAATTAATACTAACGTTGGGCTTAGGTTTGGAGTGGACGTTGCAGGGCTTTCGCAATGCTTTGTCTTTGAATAGTATTCTGAAACGTTTGGTTATCTATTTTTGCTTATTTAAATAGCAACACATTATTAATTTCATATTTGACTTACGAGTATTACTTACCTTTTCAAACTAAATGCGTTGGTTGGTATATCGCTAATCGAAGAATCTGTTTCTTTCAAAAAGTTTTACTAATTTAATTAATCCACAAATACATACTACAATTGTTCCCGATTACGATCAATTTAATTCGTACTCAATTTAAAAATGAAGTCACTTTCCAAATATACTTCAATACTGGAAAAGTTCAGTAATCTGTAATTTAAATCACAATCAACGTTCAATTACCCTCAAAACTTCATGGTGGCAAATTCACCTCGTTAAAGAAACATGATCCTGGACATCGGAGTCATCAATAACATTTCACATGCCTTATGACTCTACTTGTGCCAAATGTCACGAAGACTTGTTTCTTGACCCCACGCCACACTTGGACACGGTAATCAGATCGTTGGTGGTTTTTAAATTTATTCGCATTTTTTAAAGAATACACCGTTACATTTATGTTCACAGATGTTTAGTTTTGTTGTGTCTGAAACGCAGTCTACGTAACGAGGTTGCAGAAGCTCGCATTCTTGTGGTTTGGATATAAACAACTGATATCCACACCTTGTGTGTGGATGAGTTACTATCGCGTAACTAATGTATTCATTTCAACTCTACAGTTCAAGGGATCATAACAATAATATACTTCTCAGGATTTTGCCCACTGCGGTTTTAACTCTGTATGTAATTTTTTATGTCGCTGGTTAAAAAACAGGGATGAAACGAAAAAATATATATTATATCTAATTTACGTAATTCCACGATTTGCTGCAACATGTGCGGTGGAAGGGGCACCAGCTCAGTACAGTTTTTAGGAGCGCAGCTGATAATTATATGGATAAAGTCGGGCTTCGCGGATTTCCCGCCCCGGTGGCATATCTCAATCTATTTGTACTGTGTTAAGGTCTCGGGTCCCGGATCAGGTAAAGGTGATAATGGGCTATTTTCTATCAAGAAATACTCAGTATCAGCCCGGAGTCTGGAATTATGTCTGATATGGCGGTAGGCTCGCCCCTATCACATCATGGGACGGTAATAAGCTCGGCGAAATGTGTTTTGCACCTCCGCCTACTCCTTTAGGGATTACAGGCGTGAGTACGTATTTTTACGTACGTGCGTGTTCTCCTTTCCAGTCCTGTCCTCGTCGTTGTATCCTTGCCTACCAGCCCTTGATGGTGATTTCTAAGTTCCTATGACGTTCAACATAATTATTTTTTCCGTATGGTGAATTTCCATCTGTGTTTTGATCTGTCATAAGTGCCTTTTATATGCCTACGGGATCAATAAAGATTTTTATTTTTTATTTATTTATCTGTATGTTAATACAGATTGTATTGGCAGACAAGATTTAATGTTTACAAAAATCAACGTCAAGATATGAATCTCACCGCATTACCACCTCCTCGTTCGAGGCTTCCGATACAAACGCCGACAACGCACGAAAGTAAATAAAATTAAAATACGAGAAAAATACCGTCAAACTCGTTTTAATCGAGTGTAAACGATGGATACGGCGCCGCTGCCGTTTAAACTGGCGAAAATTAACCACGTTATGGAATTTTATTGCAGTTTTTTGTTACTTCCAGTAACAGCAGACAGTTATTAATACAATCAAAAATCGATACGTTTGAGAAACTGTGTAATGGTGTCATTTTTTGACTGCCTGTGTGGCGCAGTTGGCATAGCCGTCTGTGGAACGAGTTGCAGTGGGTTCGATTCCCGCACCGAGACAAATATTTGTGACAAACAGATATATGTTTCGAGTCTCGGTGTTGTGGGGCCTTAGTCCCTCGTAGTTTTTGATACCCACAACTCAGGTTTGACCTAGTGTGGTGTTAGGACTACATATATGTGTGACTATAACGTGTTTATTTTATTATCAAATATAATATTCAAACAATCTAACTACTGTCATACAACGCCAAACAGTTTGTTCGATCCCAAAAAAAATTCGATTGAAAATCCCAAGATTTTTACACACGTTTCGAACAATTTATATATGTTTAATGTATGTTTTTTATTTGGTAGCTGAAATTGATAGACATCAGTATGTACAGTCAGTTGTGTTTACAGCGTTAATGTTCCAGCTCGAAAAGGGATTCAATGTTTCACTGAAAATCGGCGAAGTATGTTTGTTGTTATTTTTCGGGTCACTGAGATTGCCGATAACCCAAAATATCATCGCTGTCTTTTCCATCTATTATTGTATTGTTTTCTCAAACATCACTCATGTTTTTCTGGTATTTGGTGTTCATGGTGACCAATTATATTAATTAAATTTAGGCGAGTATCCGGGTAGGAAATGCAAGGTCGTGGGCTCGATCCCCGCACGTAGACAATTATTTATAGAATCCGCAAATATTTGTATCAGTTCTACGATGTTGTGAGACCAAAAGTATCACATAGTCAACAATAAGCGTACCTTACTGTGTGGTCGATATGTATGACTGTTGAGCGTTATTTATTTATTAAACTATGGGTAATATACAATCAATCATTCTGACATTAATTCCTGGAGATCGGGGATCCGTTCAGTAACTTCTACCATAAAACAGTAATAAAATGGTAAATAATTATCAAGTTAGCTCGCGGATGCTATAAATCGCAATTACAAGTAATTACGGGTATCACGGTGCTTAACGCCCGGTTAAGTTTCATCAACTAATTAAAGTGCGGTGTCTACGCTGAGTTACATCTGGGAAGTATGGATGGATGAGACGCGATTAGAAGTAAATAGAGTTTATTACAACCATTAACTTTTTACTGACTGCCTCGGTGGCGCAGTTGTAATTGCGCATGCGTCACGACTGCTGTGCTGAGGTCTCGGGTTCGATATTGGAGTTTTCTAATTACAAATATTGGAAGGAGTCTGGAATTATGCCCGGTATGGCGATAGGCTCGCCCCCTGTAATAATTCGGAGAAAAGTGGGTGTACTTGATAAACCTCTACCCCATCGCGGATTACAGGCGTGAGTGTATATGTATATGTATGTAATTTTTTACAACTACATATTATAATGAAGTAAGGCTGTATAATAGTTTTTCTGTGTAACCGTAGATTTCTCGGGTTCGATTTCCAGGTTGATTGAATGAAATATACCTATTTAAGTTTAATATTATTGTAAATTTAGATAATCCTGTCTAGAACTGAAATTTCTTGCTCGAAAATAGCGAAGTGAAGAAAGTACTGGTTGCACATCTGCTTACTCCTTAAGAGCTCCTGGCTATATTAAAATAGTGTATTGAGCCATTTAGCAAAATAATATTCAGTATTAAAAAAACTGCAACCCCAGATCTTGTACTGATTATGCGTATTCAAAGGAGCAATAAACCAACACAAAATGCGTATGCAAGCTAAACCCCAGAAGGTCCCATACAACGAATATCTTAAATAAAGAGGACAGCACAATAAATTAACGTTTCCCAACAATGTGTACATAAATTAATTGAACAATTCAACGCATCGCAATAGGATTTAATAACTTCCTAAACCGTACAGTCCCGCAATGGTTGAGTAAATTAATCTGTCTCATAAATCGGAGTGCAATAGCGTGGCAACCCTGGCTGGACCATTAGGCTGCGCACGCGCAGTAAATATGGTCGCGCGAAAATCATAAAGATGTGCGCGTGCGGCTGCGTTGGTCGCGGCGACAGTTGTAGACACTGGCCGGCGGTGTACACCGCGACACGCGACACACGACACCCGGTACACTCGTAAAGTATACGACACGATATGTCAATTGTATGGCAGATAAGGTTGTCAGGTACGAGTTAACAATCTTAACCCACACTTCATGTCCATATATCTGAATTTAAATCTGCAAGAGTTTAACAGAAATTCGTTTGTCATTTGTCGATGTACATTATTTTACACAAGTTGCTTTACAAGACGTGAAGGCATGGCGCTATGGGACAGGGTTACCATGGCACAATGTTACGTTGTCACCAATTATTTTACAGCTCTGTTATAGGTGCCTGCGCCCGGATGGTTCCGCAACCATGCGTTCATTTTGGTGGCAGTGCGATCTGGTTGCATCGTCATATTTCGAAGACAGAGAGCTGAGTTAAGAAAACCCCGTTTACATTGAAACTTGTATCGAATTCATACTTTTAAGCAAGTGTCGCGTTCCGGGGTTAGCCAGTGTACATCCGGTTTTTGTCGGCGGTTTAGAGTTGGGATACGATGTTTGGCCGTGTTACGGCCTTCTAAGTACTCTGACACTAGATCCTCGATTCTTCACCGCCTTGCCCCATGACGTAGTGTGAAGAAGCTACACAGCAGGCCGGCATAATTGTGTTGAGTAGCGAGGAATAGATTGTCTCTCGCTACTTGATACACCAACTGGACGGCACTACGCCTACTATAAGGTGCAATGTGGTCCTTTGCCGGGATAAAAAAACCACTACTAAGCTTCTTTTGGCTATCCTTAAGATAGCCAAATAAATTGTTGTAACACTACACCACGTACTTAGACACTTTCTACAGCTCAATACGGCTTACACTTAAGTTAAGGATCTTAAGTACTTTATCCACTTAGTGAAATTTAAGAACCCAGCTAATTAACTTTCTTGTAGTTAAATTTCGGAAGAATAAGATAATATAGAACACTTAATAATAATATAATATTATAATGTAGGCAATGTTTAATATCTATATATAAAAAATAATGTTCCGTATGTTTGTGGCTGCACACTCGAATAAAATATGGATTGACTATTTAGATAACATTGCATTTTTATTTATGAGTGTTTTTATATACTTTTCATCCCGAAGATCCCACGGGAACAGGTCAGTCCAAGCAAAGACTTAAGGAAGCTGAATTCCGTTTGGCATTTCCACAGCGAAAGGTGTGGAATGTGGCTGGGTTTGGCATTTAAAATGACAAATAAGTTTCATAAATAAAGTTTTTATAAAAAAAAATACGTATGACCCCACCCACATTAATACATAAATAGGAATATGGTGTAATGAACTAAAAAAACTTTTGTAAAATTCATACACGAAATAATTCGGGGAATTCACATATCCTCTAGATTTGGGAATTGAACTTACGGCCTTTCGTTTGTGAACTATCCGCTGGGTCACTTACTTCTGTAATTGCCACGATAAAACGACAAGCCCCCTCGCTAACCTCCCAACAATGGATGCAAACAAAATTTCCACACTAATTATGCACACCTGTGAAAATTATTCAATGAATGATGAAAATATATAGGAAATCATCAGTGACGAATAACTGGGCTAGAAATTGTCGACAAAGAGAGAGGCGCGGAAGTATGTTTACCGGCATACACTTCCTTTTAATGTATGCAAGAGATTATTGTTTTCCCGTTGACTACGCTAAATGTAGGGTAGTACTATTTAAGAGAAAAACGCAAGACAGGCGTGTATGTTCCACAATAATTTCGTATGTTTTGTAGATAAGCTATTCTATAAGAGGCGTAGTACTCCTGTTAAAAAAATAATATATACCAACGATACAGTTACCTAGTGTAGCGTCAAGACTATGTACGTGACTGTCGGCTATATTTCAACCTGCATATACAAATACACCCAACACATAGTTCTGACCCCACACCAGGTCAAACCTGTATCGTAGTATCAAGAACTACGAGTAACTATGGTCCCATAAGACCCAGACGCGTAACAAATATATGTCCGTCACAAAAACATTTGTCTGGTGCGGGAATCGAACCCACGGTCTCTCGTTTCACAGCCGGCAACTCGCCCGATGCGCCACGGAGTCTGTATATCAAGCGTTAATCTAAATTTTAGCTTACGCGGTGCGGCGTCTTTATGCACAATGATCTATGCCTGGTCCTGGCCTAATCGCTGTAAATTCTGCATTACCCAAGTGACAACCGCAAGTGAGAACAATTTAAGTGTTGCACACTGACATTTCTAAACACGACTCAATTTAACCCGAGCTGTCGCTAGTTCTTTATTGCGCTAAATCAATTCTGAAACGCCTTTCTCGTGTCGCAAGGGTTCTGATCTCGTCATTTGATAAATATCCTGATTTAAGATGCATAGAAACATCATAGAAATACACAGTCAGGTCATAAGTATTGTCACACAGTAAAAACTTTTATTTTAGAATGCTGGCCACAAAAAAGTTTATTGAATTCGAATTTCAAATTGTTCATGAAAATAAAAATGTATACTTTTTAGAATTTTACTCATTTTTAAATATGGAGTGGACGCTTAAAGAAGGCCGTGTTGCAGTAATTGCGTTGCATCGTGGCGGTTACGCGCCAATTCAAATTTTTGACATACTGAAAAATTTGATTTGGTCATTTTCCATCCTCGCTCATAGTATGGTTGGGAGTTTCTTATTGGAGCTTAACAGAGGTACATTTTTGTGAGAAAGGTGTAAAAACGAATGCAGTTGTGTATCAAAATACAGTCCTGACGAACCTTGTGGAACCTGTTTCTCATACCATGTTCAATAACAGGCACTGGGTATTCCAACAAGATTCGGCGCCAGCTCATAGAGCGAAGAGCACACAAGACTGGCTGGCGGCGCGTGAAATCGACTTCATCCGGCACGAAGACTGGCCCTCCTCCAGTCCAGATTTGAATCCGTTAGATTACAAGATATGGCAACACTTGGAGGAAAAGGCGTCATCAAAGCCTCATCCCAATTTGGAGTCACTCAAGACAAATGATTAAGGCAGCCGCCGATATTGACATGGACCTCGTTCGTGCAGCGATAGACGACTGGCCGCCCAGATTGAAGGCCTGTATTCAAAATCACGGAGGTCATTTTGAATAAACTTTAGTGTCATAAGAATCTATGTTTTGTTAAGTTCATTTTGGTATATAAATGGTTACATAATGAATAAACTTGTTTCAATTATTTTATATTAAACATGTGACAGAATTTATGACCTGACTAGGTATTTATGTTATAATCGGTCTTAAAGATGTAGTTTGGAACAACTAATGAGTCCTCTTCGGTATATAGACAACTTCCGTGGAGCAACGGGCGAGTAGCCGGCTGTATAACGAGAGGCCGCAGGTTCAATCTCTGTAGTGAGAAAAATTTCTCTGTAATCCACACATATTTGTTTCGGGTGTCAGTGTTATTTTATTTTTATTTAGTATGGAAAACAAACAGTTTCTTAAATCTATAAATATAACAATTTAATTTACATATTATGGGACCGTAGTCCCTCTTATTTCTCCATTCCCATGATACGGTTTGTGTGAATGTGAGCTGTATTATTATTTGAACCTTTGTTATAAAAGCGGCGGCTTTTTATTTTCACTATATTATTAATTTGTACTTGTTGTACTTCGTATGCACTAAAAATGTATACATATACACTCACGCCTGTATCCCGTGGGGGTAGGCAGAGACTATTGCGTGCCACAAGCTATGATCCTGACACACTTCTTTCGCTTCTGCCACATTCATATACTTATTTATTTTTAATAATAATTAATTAATTATTGAAAATATTATTTATAATTAATCATTAAACATTTAAAAACAAAAAATACGTTATGTCCAATGCTATGGGGATAGCTATATAATTTTTTTATGTTAAAATAAGCATACATAAAACAGGCATAAACTAAAAGGCACATCTAAGGCCTCCTAATAAAGCACTTAACGTAGGTACTTATGTTAAATGAGATGCAGCTTCCTAATCAAATTTAAATCTTGTATGCAAATGCAAAAAGTGCAGCAAAAAAGGCCATAAAAAGTTATGCTCTCACGTACACCTTCAATTAAACCGTCCATCAGTGCACACGACAAAAAATAAAAAGCTAACGAGCCGAAATGTTTTTGCGAATGTACGCTATCTCAGCTATTTGTCTATACACCGACTCTGTGTTTAAATAAAAATAAAAACACCCAACAGTCACTCACGTAATTCTGACCCACACAAGGTAAAGCCACATTAAAAAAAAGAGCTCAAAGGACCAACAACATAAAGTGTAGTATTTTAAGCATCTTCAAATGGACTGTTTGAAAACAATATGTTTTTATGTATCGATTTACTCTCTACTCTCTTCAGCAGACTGTTTTTGTTCTGGACAGGGAAAGTGACCACACTACACCTGATGGTAAGCGCAGTGCCGTCCAATTAGAGTATCGAGTAGCGAGAGACCACTATACCTCGCTATTTGACACAATCATGTCTGCTAAGTAGCTTATTCACACTACGCCTAAAGGAGCCAACAAGGAGGGAACACGGTAGCTGGCAAACAGTTCCACAGCTCGATGGTGCGGCAATGCTCTTCACTCTACATAATTCTGAGTTTTTTTAACTTACGTAACTTTTAAGATTGGTGCCTATCCTTAACAATACCGCTACCTTCCCCAGTTTCATTCATACATTTTATGAATCGGATATTGACGCTATAGTGGGCGTTGCACGCTAAATGTACTGTAAACTGACGTCATTCCGCTTCAAAGTTGCTACGCAGATTAAGGCTAGGGTTGTCACAGGGTGAGAATTAATATTTTCTGTTATACAAGGGATCTTATTACAAAAAGTATACCTACTGTTAATAAATGATTATTTGGATCCTGTTAAGCAGAAAAGATCCAACTGACGTTTTCACATTTTTGAGTAAATACAATTTAAAAATAGTACTATGCAGTAACTAATTGAAAATTAGCTGGGTGATAAAACATGACAAGTTTTTTTAGGTTAATATCATCAAACTGCCTGGATCTTTTATGCATTATGACTATGTTGTAACTTGATGGCTATTTAACTCGATTTCATAAAAAATGCTGGTTGGATCTTTTCTGCTTAACAGTGTCCATTTAAAGGTCAACGCGCTAGTTTTTCTAGTCATAGTAAAGTGACTTATTTTCACACGATAGTACAATGAAGTGCACACAAAGTGGACAGAAGCTATACCAAAGGGATAGATTTATTTAGAAATAGACCGCCCAATGTAGAATCATTTTGTAATTTATACTTGTGAGTCCTGTGCGTTTTTATGACCGCAATTACTACGTGTTATAACAATATTTAAAAAGAAATCAATTTTCCGAATGCTTACATAAGATAGACACGACTCACAACAAAAATAATTTTTACAAAAGGAATTATATTTTTTGAATGCATCCATAAAATAGACACGACTACGGTTTTACACAATTTGTGCTCAGCTTTATTCACTAACTTACAATTTATAAAAGCCTTCCTCATCCCTAGTTCAGTAATCACAGAGAACACAGCTACTTTCAGTAAAGTGACCGTTGGTTGGTAGCGACGGCTACATTGTTGTTGAGGTCGTAAAGAAACCGGCGACAGGTTACCGACTCCGTCAGTCAACCGTGACCCGCTAATATGACCTGTCACGTACATTGTATCGCTCAATATTAGGGTTGTCGATTTACCTAATATTAAATCGCAAATTGTTTATTTTCCAATTTTATTTTATTTTGTTTATTTTCCAGTTTTATTTTTTATGTTTATTTTCCAGTTTTTTTTTGTTTTGATATGTAAACATCTCTATTAATTTAATAAAACAATGGACTCGCATCACGCACTTGCTAACTGACTGTGAGCAGTAACACTTTCAAATCAGTGTTGTCTATAAATAAATAATAATAAGCAAATATTTTCCGTTAAATCCGTCAAATAACAAAAATTAAACAGATCTTTTGTAAAAAGACATGTTCAAAAATATCAAATTATATGCATATTATTGAAAACATCTATCAACTGTATTCGAAACACTGTACAAACAGCTTAAAATGTCGAATTTAAGGTTTGCCAACCCTATATCGAAATAACGGTGGCACATGTCTGGTCAAATGATAAGCAAATAACGTACAGACGTTGTTGGATTTTATGTTATACCTGTTACCACTATCAACGTGTCCTCTGGTCTTGAAGTCTATATTACGGAATATCCAGCCTTACTTACACAAAGATACATACATATACATATACATATACATATACACTCACGCCCGTATCCCATGGGGGTAGGCAGAGACTATTGAGTGCCACAAGCTACGATCCTGACACACTTCTTTCGCCTCTTCCACATTCATACATCTTCTCATACATTTACGACGGTTGGAGGTACTTCTGATTTGCCCTTTTAGGAGAAGATCGTTTATCTGATTCGTAAACGTTCTCCTTGGGCGCCCTCTACCCACTCTTCCAGATTACAGATCTTTTACACAAAGATTTAACAAAATAAACACTAAGTAAATCATGTATCGTAGAAATCAAGAACTACGAGGGACTACTACACAACACCCGGACCCGAAACAAATACCGGTCTGTCACACAACCATTTGTCTCGGTGCGTAAAGAAACCTGCATGTATAAAAATGTATGAGAAGTCTGCCGACCCGCATTAGGCCAACGTAGTGGACTTTTGCCTAACCTGTCTCATTAGTAGACCACACCTGTACCAAGCAGCAATACTTGGCTAAAATAGTAACAACCAATGACAAAATGTAAAAAATTATACTACTAATATCGCCTCTCCAACAACTTTTAGATAAATCTCCTAAGTTCTTCTAAAAATCTAAATCTTAGTTGTCTCCTGCACTGACGCGCCTATACCGTTCGTCCTACCTCTCAGGTGTTGTGCCTGAATCGTGGAGGGAGGCCAATGTGCAGCCGATCCCCAAAAAGGGTGATCGGTCAGACCCTAACAATTACCGCCCAATCGCCATCACCTCAGTGATCTGTAAAGTCATGGAGCGACTAATTAACAGCCAATTAGTTCGTTACCTGGAGGATCACTCGTTGATCAGTGACAGACAATATGGTTTCCGCCATAACCGATCAACGGGTGATCTTCTAGCGTTTGTATTGCATCACTGGGGCGAGGCGATTGACAGGCATGGCGAGGCTCTGGCTGTGAGTCTCGACATAGCCAAGGCGTTTGATAGGGTCTGGCACCGTGGCCTTCTCTCCAAGCTCCCGGCATACGGTCTGCCCGACAACCTGTGCAAGTGGATTTCCGGCTTTCTGCATGAGCGTAGAATGCGTGTCCTCGTTGATGGACACGCTTCGCAGTTCATGTCAGTAAATGCCGGAGTACCACAAGGTTCTGTGATTTCGCCCACCTTGTTTCTTCTGCATATCAATGATATGTTGTCGCTTGGCAACATTCATTGCTATGCAGACGACAGCACGCATGGGCGTTATTGCAGCAAGCCTCCTGGTTGCCGGGTGGATACTGAGAGGAGACGCGAGGATCTTGTCATGGAGCTCAACCAGGCCTTGGATCTCATATCATCATGGGGTACCAGGAATCGGGTTGAGTTTAATGCCAAGAAAACCCAGGTGTGCGCGTTCTCGTGCAAGAAGTCTCCGTTTTCTCCAATCCCCGTTCTTCAGGGTGTTCCACTCGCAATGCGGAATGACCTTAGTGTCCTAGGTATGGATATCCGCTGCGATCTTAATCCAAGGAGTCACATCGAGGGCGTAATATCCGCCACTTCCCGCAGGGTCGGAATCCTGAACAGGGTGCGGCGGTTTTTCACGCCCGGTCAGCTCTACCGCTTATATAAAGCACAGGTGCGACCGGGAATGGAATACTGCTCGCACCTCTGGGACGGTTCCGCAAAATACCTCCTCGATGCCTTGGACGGGTTGCAGCGGCGGGCCATCCGCATTGTGAATGATGCAGACGTGAGTAACAGCCTGGAGCCGCTACAGCTGCGTAGGGATATTTCCTCGCTTAGCGTGTTCTACCGTCTGTATCATGGTGAATGCTCTGAAGAATTGTTTGATCTTATCCCATCCTCTCCCTTCCATACCAGAACCACGCGTACTGGATTGCGGAGCCACAGCTTTGTGGTGTCTACTACCCCGGCCCGAACTAAGAGGTTCGCAAACTCGTACTTTTGCCGCACCATTAAGCTGTGGAACGGTTTGCCAGCTACCGTGTTCCCTCCTTCCTATGATCCTGGGTCCTTTAGGCGTAGTGTGAAGAAGCTACACAGCAGGCCGGCATGATTGTATTGAGTAGCGAGTGATAATCTATCCCTCGCTACTTGATACTATAACTGGACGGCACTGCACTTACCATCAGGTGCAGTGTGGTCACTTTGCCGAGCCACGATAAAAAAAAAAAAAAAAAAAACGAAAAATACTGAAATGACGAAGCACGAACAACTTTCGAAAAGTATTCGATTCAAGAACGACATTTATTTGAAATTTGATACAAAGTTTGACGTTTAGGGTTGCCAACTTTTTGTACTAAACTAAGTCTGGAGAAATAAATAAAAACAATTTTAGTACTTTAAAAATATGTTTTTATACTTTAAAACATATTTTTGAGCTTCTACCAAAATTTATCGAAATTGCTAAACGTTTTCTAGTTAGAAGACAAAAAATGCTTATACAAGGTATAGGAAAAAAAAGTTCCGAGAATAACCAGAAATGATACCACATCCCTCCCACAAAGCTTCACGTAATGCCATTAAAGCACTCGGGGCGTCGCAAAAAGATACTATCCCGAAACTGGTGTTGCATCATGCGATCATGTAGGAGACTAGCTGCTGCACCGGAATTCCCGGTGTTCCAAACATAAAAACTCCATTACATGCCCCGTCCAAGATATAAACTTATAGAGAAATAAAAAGTTTTTTTTACTGACTCGGTGGCGCAGTTGTAATTGCGCATGCCTTACAACTGCTGTGCTGAGGTCTCGGGTTCGATCCCCGGGTCAGGTAAAGTGATATTGGGTTTTTCTACCTAGAAATACTCAGTATTAACCCGGAGTCTGGAATGGTGCCCGGTGTGGCGGTAGGCTCGCCCCCTATCACATTATGAGACCGAAATTCGGCGAAAAGTGTTTGTACTTGTTACACCTCTGCCTACCCCTTCAGGGGTTACAGGCGTGAGTGTATATTTATGTTTTTTTTATTTTATGAAGAAAGTAAAGATGGTATTAAGTAGTTTTCATCAGCACTACGTTCAATAGGACGAGAAAACATTCCCCGGTTTTATTCTATTTTCAGGCGTCGAAGAGGACATGTCAGAATGTCCAGAGGAATAAACGAAAAATAATTCAACCACAAGAATTTTTAGGTGAATCGTTGTATTACGCCCAAATATCAATAAATACCGGGAAAAGCTTGAAAAAAACAGTTTTTTGAATCACTGAAGTATTTGGGGAAACCATTGTATTCCACCGAAATGGAGGGTTTTGACTGGATTTGCCCGTAGTAAGCAGTTATGGTATGCGAGAGTATGCGAGGCAGGATCAACAGTAACAACGTTATATCCAGTGACAAGTGGATCGTATGATAAAACTACGATAATGATAATAATCAGAGCTAGGTGTACAATTGTAATTTGTAAAACACTTGAAGGCAAATCTCGTAACAAATCTCCACAATAAAACACAGGAAGTCTTGATCATCCAACGAATTGTTTAGTTCTTAGTGGAAAAGTGTAATCCTAAGTTCTTAGTGCAATCCTTGTTATTGTCCTAGTTGCACACGCTTATTAGATTATAGCAGCCTCGAGCAAATTTCAGAAACTATCGACTTCAGAGCAAAGACTGTTAACACCCTTCTTATTAATTTGCTTCCTCTTTACTTGATCCGAGGTGATCTTAAAACCACTGAACAAATATAAAACCCGGTGGGTCAATTTTTGAATTTGACACTGCGACTTAAAGTCGAAGTTGAGAATAGAATAGTGAGAATGAAAATTGATGTTTATACGCTTTATTTTCTATCAATCAAAATCTATTTACAACTTGAACACAGTGTTACGAACGAGGTTATATGCCATTTAGGACATCCTGTACAATGTACGGACAGGTGTAATTTACAATTTTATTATGTGCATAGTTTTTATTGTCTATGAAATGAGTAACATCTCGTGCATTGGGCCGCGCGGCGTTCCGATTTGTCTATGCGTGCACGCGGTAATTACGCGCGAGACAGAGATGGATGCGTGATAATGACTGCCTGGGGCCGCAGCCGCCGTCCACCCAACCACTGGGACCATTAGCTATTATGTTATTGTGCCCTAATCTTATCTATCGAATAGGTAACACCGATGCCACACTGGAAGCAGTTGTATTCATTTTAGTGACGTATGATCAGTTTCAAATTATGAACTCATGGGTTTTTTGACTTGGTAAGTGCTGCCTCTAGTGTATGTGATAATGGAGTGTTTTTTATCCTAGCACGGCAAAATGATCACTGCACTTGTTAGTGCCTCGATAGGCAGATGAGCAGACGGGCCACCTGATGGTAAGTTGTCGCCGCCGCCCATAGACTTCTGCAATGTCAGGGCACAGCAAAGCCGCTGCCTGTCGCGGCAGTAACGTCCACTTAATCAAGTAGCGGGAGACAATTACTATTCCTGAAACAATCATGTCGGCCTGCTTTATACACAGTCAACAATTATTCGACGATTTCTGACGGTTTCTATACCCAAGATATATTATATACCAAAGATATTTTGCATATTACTACAAACATACGAAAAATACAAAATATGTGAATTGTATCAGTGTGAACTGTACCCTTAAATCTACACTGAAGACTAGGTAAAGACTATCACACTATTTATAATAATGAATGTATTTTGTATTTTTTTTAATTTTATAAGCATCCACTATCATAAAAAATATAGCTTATATAATTATTAGGTCCTTATTGTTTTTATTAACATTTTGTTTAATTAAAAGAAATGTACAACAAATTTAGGAAAACTAAATAGCAAGATTCTTCGCTGGTAGAAATAGTAAATTAGTATATTAATACTAGACTTTTTAACTTAAAGATCTAGCCCATAAAAGCTCATAAATTCAACCCAAATTACTCAGTAATGCACTAAAAATATGACGATCAAAAGAGAACGTTCGCTTTCACAAAAATAAAGCATAAATTACGAACAAATCGATTTGGTCGCCCACTTTTATTATAGCCCCGATCGGAACCTTATTACGCGTTTGTCATCATAATAATCTAAATATCACTTATGTATAAATAACTGTGTAATTATCGTTCATAAATAATAAATTAATCGAAGTAATAACGGAGCTCGTATCCTTGTCACATGAATGCATGATATTAACCGTATATCAAAAGCATTGGACAGTTTTTAAATAGAATATATTAGATTAATATATGACTCCAATTAAGCTAGGGTTTACTATCTAATGGTTTCTTATTATGTACAAATATACACATTGCAAATTAATTTTATGGCGGTTAATTTTAACTTTTTATTCCCGACGTTTCGAAAGCTTTGCAGCCTTCATGGTCACGGCCCTACTTAACCTTAGTAATTTGTTATATCTGCATACTCTTTCCTGTTTCTCGCCGAACTAAACAGTTCTACCCTGATTCTGGAACGTTCTCTTATGTTCCTGAGCCAAGGCTTTCTTCTGATGATACTATTTATAAAAGCCTATGAGTTTTATAAGTTCTTTATTATATACTTTTTTTCAGCCTTTAAGTTTTCTGGAGTTTGGTGTATAGTAAAACCTGCATCCGAATCCGTTCATCCGTTTTTACGTGAGATGCCTTCAACTGAACATACAGACAGCAGAAACCACTCTTTATTAAATGTATAATATTTTATTTTGAACAGCCATACGCGTTATTCTCAAACCTCACACGTCTAATCAGATAAGACCGATTGAAATTATTATAAATCATATCGTGATTACGTCAACGCGTCCACTTTCTGGAAAATAAACAAATTAATTGTGCAGATAATATCTAAATCATGTTAATCGCCTAGCCAGGTTGAAATATAGGCGCAGACATTGATAAGGCAATATTGTCTTTACATGTAAGAGTGTTGAGTGCTAAATTGTGTGCAATTAACAAAAGCAGGTGTATGTAATTCTTTTCAGCGAGTTCCAGTTTTACGCTCTGAATAATTTTGTATTAGGCTTATACACTGCACTACGAACAATAGCCAAGTAGAAATAATTCGATCAAATTAAATTGAATTCTGTGGGTTTAATATAAAGGCTACTAATTTCTTGCACTCTATTTAAATGAATCGAAAACAGCCAGTATTATCATCACTGTCGCTTCGTGAGTTCTTCTGTATTGATTCCAGTGCACGTGATCAGTTAGTTTTTATTTGGCGCCAAAATGAACCAATGACTACAGAAATCTACGAATAGTGCAGATCTCGCAGTAGTAATAAAGTTGTTGAATCGTCTTCTTGGGAATTAAGAGGTACAAAAAATCTTCAGCTTCGGTATACATATATACATACACATATACACACACGCCCGTATCCTAGAGTTGCCAACCGACCTGTTTTCCTCGGACATGTCCTGGTTTTCTAAGCAGCGTCCTGGGTTTTCAAGCAGCCTCCTGGGTTTTTAAAGTGCCCTGATAAGGTCCTGTATTTTAAAATTAGCACTTTTACTTTACTTTACTTTTACTTTTGTTTTAAAATTGAAATGTCCTGTTTTTTCTAACTTTAAATACTAAAAATCCTAGTATTTGAATTCCGGGGATCGCAACCCTACCGTATCCCATGGCGGTAGGCAGAGACTATTGAGCATCACAAGCTACGATCCCGACACACTTCTTTCGCCTCTTCAACATTCATACTTCAGCTTATTCAGGATATTCAATTTTGCAGGTTGGTAGCATTTGCAAACCTCTAAACCGGAGAATTCTTTACCCATTAGAAATGGATTAATTCGTGATACAAAGTTTATCGTCATACGATAAGAAACATCGCTGCAGCTTCACAATGCAACCGAAGCGTAACCCTCAAAGGCACGGTCTGATAGCTTCAGCCCACTTTCGTGCAGCACGCGAGCTACTTTCTGTTCAAATAGCTCATACATTATGCGCATACCTTGTTTTCAGCGAGTGCGACCGATGCCATCAATTGCAACCAGCAACCGATACGAACCGATACACAGCAAATTTATTTACTTAAAAAGGTGATTTTTATCGCACTATTTACCTTATCGTGCGGAGATTTTGAAACGGTGAAATTGGTGTGGTTTGGACGTTGGCTTCAGTTGGCTGGTAATTAGTCTTTATCGATGTTTCGTTGAATATTATTTAGCATTTTATAGCCCTCTAAATGAGCAACTCAACACCTGATAAATCATATCCAAAGAGTAAACATTAACATTGCTTCAAGGAAATAGATATTGGGAATATGAGGATATTTGGGCGTCAGCAAATCTCAATCACCCTACGAAACAAAACAGTACACTGTCATATCGTTTCACGCCACAGGGCTGACATTCCTTTTATAATTCCCAGAAAGAGCAGGATGCACTTATTACGAAAAAGCTAAGAGCAATAGGAACAGACATACTATTTGCTGTCACTATCTGAGTTTCACAACTTTTTGATTTGGCCTTTTTTGTTGGCCAGATAGTCTGAATGTCAACGAAATATATATCCGAAATATATCCGTGATTGTGGAAATATATAATTATAAATTGTGTTTGAAAATACATTTCGCGTCGTATTTAAGTGTTTAGAACTTGTTGAATATGGGACATTGCAGTGTTCTTGGCTGTAAAAGCCTAAGTAAGCGAAAATATGAAAATATAATGTTTTATTCGTAAGTAGCAATTTTACGTTACTATTTATGAAGTTTCTTAAAAATAATTGTAAAATATTGATAGTCTAGCATTTTCTAGGCATTCCTTGCTGCAGAAGTAAAATAAATATATTTAAAACCAATTTTAAATTTCTTGTATTATCTAGTCAAATTCGGAAGTTGTTTAAATGTCATTTACCGCTGTTAAGATATTTACCTGTGCATGACAATTTTACGTAAATTTAACATGGCTGCATAATACACATTATGGGGATACCAACGTTCACGACATTTAATTACCTCTTATTTATGGTTAATGTATCAGCGTTTCCCAAGAATTTTAATTAAAAAATAATACAGTTTAACTAACAAAATAAAAGTGAATATAGATGTGAACAATTGGACTAATTAATATCAGAAAATTACATTATAAAATATTGAAATTGTTATTGTTGGCAATTTTCTATTGCAAATAAAATCAGGTGCAGGTAAACATTATGTTATTTAAATATGTGTATGTAATGAATGAATTTTATATAAATAACAATATGTATTTTCTTATGCCTCGGTACCGCAGTTGTAATTGCGTACGTGAAACAACTGCTGGGCTGAGGTCTCGGGTGCGATCCCCGGGTCGAGTCAAGTGATATTGGATTTTTCTATCACGAAATGCTCAATATTAGCCCGGAGTCTGAAATTGTGCACAGTATGGCGATAGGCTACCCCCTATCACATCATGGGACGGTAATATGCTCGGCGAAATGTGGATGTACTAGTTACAACTGTGCCTACCCCTTAGGAGATTACAGGCGTGAGTATATATGTATATGTGTTTATTATGCGTAGTAGTACACTTTAAATGGAATATTTAATACATCTTCAGTTTTGTCATACGTTAGTGAATCTTTTCGCTTTCTTTGTCGTTTTACCCCTCGCGTTGTTTTTTTTTTTACCTAAATAGGCTTGCGTTTGACCACTATCTCGCCTGATGGTAAGTGATGATGTGGTCAACGGTGGAGCACGCTTGCCTAGAAGATACCTATTCACTGTTGACTTAAAGATACCCAGATTATAATTTTCGGGAAATATAGACTCCGGCAAAGAGTTCCACTCTCTAGCGGTGCGCATGATAAATGTACTATGTTGTTATTAAATTTAAAATTTATGGATAACTATCGAGAAAAAACATTCAACTGAATAAATAAATATAACACAGTATTGGGGTTATTTTTTATATCTTGTGATTATTTGGCAAGACTGTTATAAACATGCACTCTTATAAATTTGCCAAACCTTTGTGCAAATCTGGTGTTGGCAGATGGGCTGGGTAGTCTATAAACTCTATAATAATAATAATAATACTAGCCCTGTATTTAACATTGTCCCACTGCTGGGCACGGGCCTCCTCTACTAATGAGAGGGGTTAGGCCATAATCCACCACGCTGGCCTAATGCGGGTTGGTAGACTTCACATACCTTCGAAAAACTCTTATGAGAATTCTTCGGTATGCAGGTTTCCTCACGATGTTTTCCTTCACCGTTAAAGCAAGCGATAATTAACATTTAATACACACATAACTTTAGAAAAGTCAGAGTATGCCACTTGGGTTTCGAACATACGACTTTCGTCTTGGCAGTCCGTACGGCAACCAACTAGGCTATCGCTGCTAGTCTATAAACTCTACGACTCGCTTATCTCCTCCTACAAGAATGCAGGATTGTGTTGGTCGTCTATTAATTGCAGCAGTTCCTCGCGATTCTTCATTCTCTTTTGTTAACCACTACGTAATGCTCATCAAAAGTATTTGTCAAAGCTATATAAATGTCAGGCCCCACTGTGCTGGAAAATCTTACGTAGATAAAAAAGACAATATTAGAATTATATATATAGATTATATATATATTTGACCGGTATTACCTTGAATAATATTAATTCATAATATAAAAATAAAAAGTAATTAATAATAAATAAGTAATAATAATGTTAAATACCATATGAATAATTAATTGCTAGTGTATTGATGATGCTATGTATGTTATGTATACATAAGCTGATATGCTTTTCTTAAAATTTCTTTACTTTTTTAATGTTCTGACTTGTCATAAGAGCTATGTAATTGCCTACTTGATCAATAAACGATTTCATTTCATTTCATTGTTAATAAAGTTATTATGTAACTGTGAGTTTTTGTTTCAAGAAGTTATTACTATTATTATATTATGTCTATACCCGTACCGACACGTATTAGGCCAGCGTGGTGGACAAAGGCCTAAAGAAGAAACTGACTGACTGATCGATCAACGCACAGCCAAAACGGGTGGGGTTAGAGACTTAAAATTTTGACAGTAGGTACCTTTTATGACGTAGGCATCCACTAAGGAAGGATTTTTGGAAATACCACCCCTAAGGGAGTAAAATAGGGGATGATAGTTTGTGTTAAAATCCGTCATTTTGAAGTTAAGTTTATGAAAATTAGTATTTGGCCTTTTAGTTAAAAAAAATATATATATATTTCAGGATTTTTGGAAATTCCACCCCTAAAGGGGTGAAATAGGGGAAGAAAGTTTGTATGAAAATCCGTCATTTTTGAAGGTTTAACTTCAAAAATGACGGAATGTTGATGAAAATTGTTATTTTGTATTGTATACTTTTTTCCCAAACATCCACGCGGGCGGAGCCGCGATCAACAGCTAGTACCTCATATTTTTTAAATTTTATCTTAATTTGAAAGAGGCACGCCTAAGATTTCAAGAACTGGGTAAACTAATGTTAGTTGGTAACCCCATAGAGTTCAGCTGTCCCTTTCGGGTGCACGCCTATGCCTCATCTACGGTTGTATATACTATATCTATGTTTCACGCCGATTTTCTATCAGACAATGGTACTTTCCCTGTCAAGCCGGGCCAAAGACAAAACTCAACGAATAACTTAACAGTTTTAAAAATACAAATATTGACCTTGAAATTGTTAGTACCTCTTTTAATACACAAAAACCTAATATACACGATGACAATTTAAAACAGACAAAACCAGATCACAGCACTATTAAAATGTAATCATGTCACAATGTCGGTGATATAGCAACCGATGACTTTCTCCCATTGAGGATCTACTTTAGTATCGGTGGGCAGCCGACAGATGGCGCTGAGTATGATTTGTGCCAAGGTGCGCGCGCACCTCCATAATTGCCAGGAGTCTCGCTTTACAAGTATGATTTATATTTCGTCATTTGGCTTCCGCGATATAAATGCCGGGCACGTGTTTTATAAATGGAGTCATTATTTCTTTGGTATTGAATATTTTTAAGAGACGATAATTACGTTTTAGGCCTTGACAGCCTTGACATGCAGATTTCACTCAAGAAATCTAGGCAGAATATAAATGACCGTGGCCGTCACATTTGTTCTGTTAAAAAAAGTTGGAAGGTATTGTTCAACGGTATATTGTAAGTTTTTCGTCATACCAAATATTTAAAGTAGTTCACGAAACAGCCTTTGAAGACTGTAACTGAACTGAAATAAATATTTAGTAGATAAAAATTTACTCTACATCAAATTGAACAAACAAGAAACAAACTAAATAAAGAACTATCAAAAGGCTATTAATAACGTATAAAAATGCCTTATAATAGCCCTGTGTAAACATTGTCCCACTGCTGTGCACGGGTCTCCTCTACTAATGAGAGGGGTTAGACCTTAGTCCACAACGCTGGCCTAATGCGGGTTGGTAGACTTCACATGCCTTTGAAATTCTTATGAAAATTCTCAGGTATGCATGTTTTGTCGCGGTTTCCTTTCTCTATTAAAGCAAGCGAATATTAACAACAAATAAACACGTAACTTTAGGAAAGTCAGACATGTATGTAATTTTGGGCTGGTTTTTAACTTACAACTTTCGTCTCGGCATCCATGCCACATCCAACTAGGCTATCGCTGTTCCTTCCTTGATCTGCATGAAAGCATTTAAGTTCCAAGACATATTCACTATCAAAACCGGAACAATTCAACCATAAAACGTACAAAAATAAACTCGTATACAAGTTAAATAGATTAACTGCACAAAACCTGATAATAGTCTTTCACCGCCGCACGAGGAAGTTGCTACACACGCGATACCCGGCATTTCATATCGAAGCTAATAATTACTGTTATTATAACCAGCAGCAGTTAAATCGATATTAAACCTCTGCGTTATATCATAGTTGAAAAGTAATAACTTTTGAGCGTAGTTAAACTCAATCCGAAAGTGCAGATCGATCCCGAAATTAAATTTATCTGTAGGTGTGGTTGAAATTTATTTGTATAAGTTATCTTGAGCGAACGATCTATACAGATTGAGATTGTTTATTGATTGGCGTTGAAGACTGTCTGTCATCATGAATGACAGTTGGATTTTATGACTTTCCCTTCTTCATTCATTTGACTATTACCTTGCGCGTATTTACACCGAGTAATTAAAATCAACCGCCATTGCTCATAGTTCAATCTTGTCTTCATATACAACTGGCGCTCTCAAAGGGCTTCTTCAAATTAGCCTTACTTAACAATTATTTAATAATCATTAAATCATAACAGGCAGGTCGGCATGAATGTGTCGAGAAGCGAGGTATAGTTGTCTTTCGCTACTTGATACTTTAACTGGAGGGCACTGCGCTTACTGGTGCAGTGTGGTCACGTTGAAGTGTCAGGATAAAAAAAAAACAACCACCTAGGTGGCGTAGTTGGCGAGTAGCCGGCTGTGAAACGAGAGGCCGTGGGTTCGATTCCCACACCGGGACAAATGTTTTGTGTGACAGACATTTGTGTCCGGGGCTGGGTGTTGTGAGACCGTGCGTCTCTCGTAGTCCCTGATACCCACAACACAAGACTCGTATCTAAGTCGTCGGGTCGGGGCTATGTGTGACTGTTGGGTGTTATTTATTTATTTTTGTCAAGGCTGTCAGGCGTCCTATGATATCACCAATAATTACGATGATTTGATTCTGCGTAACTAAAACGGATATTAGCGTTGTCATCCTCAAATTATGTGAGTTCGTAGACTGAATTTTTTTTTCACATCAAAGCAATAAAATATTCATAAATGTTAGTATTTACATAGTAACAACAATGAACTAACATTGTACATACTACATTTAATTACTTAGTATTACATTAGAAAGTTTACGAGCTGATAAGTACGTAGTGCACTTGCTTCTAGTAGTAAAATTAAAATCGACCACTACTCTATCTCCGATCCAATAATAATTCGATTCATTAACATTCGTTACGCAACTCGATAAAACAACATAATCTAGAAAAATCTATATTAAAAAGCTAGTTCTGTACAAGCAGACGCCAGAACCCTGCGGCCCTGCGGCTTGCACCAACGTATTATTTCATAAGCCCTTATCAATCGTATCGGCATTAGATAGCTGCGCAGGCGTATTATACAATTAACCGGGAACGATACCGTCCAATCAGCGGCCTGTTTTTTTATCAATGATCTATTTTGTAATGACAGTTATTGGTTTTACTTTGTAGAAGTTTATACACTCCATGTTGGGTCTAATTGGACCTCTGAATATATGTTGCATGTGCACATGTGTTCACAATTTGTGATGTTGAAAGTAAAGTAGGAATTTCTTCGTAGACATCGAAAAAATATGGAAGATGTAAATAGTTTTATAGAAAGGAAAGTCCAAAATATTTTTCTAGTAATTAAGTGATCGAGGTCAGTGATCAACAATATATAATCACCTCCACGAATATTGAATTCCACGAATACAAAAACATCTAGGTAAAATTGCTTTAAACCATAATAATTCTTGCAACGGTACAGTGACAAAATCTAAAAACTATCTGGCACAAACAAACTAAACTTTCAAATATCAATAAATGTTGTCAATAAACGTTGCCAATTAAATCCCACACGAATTAAGCACTTATAAACTGTAGAAATGCTAAAATTCTCGAAGTACGACGTCGGACGCCCACGCTAACGGTAGACTAAGGCGGGTTGTTCACTGACGTAAAAGGTAGGCAAAGGAATCATCAAAAAGGTCTAACAACCCCAGCGACTTAAGGCATTTTGCGACAACCCTATGCCTAAGGGAGTATACATTTTTTTAAAGATATTTAAATTACAAGAGAGGTTACCACGGATTGGCAAGTCTATCCTTGTAACATATACGAATTTTAATCACGAGAACGTTTTGAACTTATTTATTTGTAGGTTCAATTCTCTTTCGGTTTTGTCTTGTCCGTGAATGTCCGCCCTAAGCCTGCGACCATGGTTGTCAAACATGCGACCACTCGCAAATCAGTATTTCCGGACCTTTCTACACCTGACTGGTTGTTCGTGGAATTCAGACGTTCGCAACGTTTTTCGATGGGGAAAATACTATGCGATCAGGAAAACTGATCGAGAATGAAACAAATAGCTGATACCTTATATTTTAACTCTCATAGAATTATTGAATACCATCATGAAATTAAATAATAATAAATAACACCCAACAGTCACACACATAGCCCCGACCCCACACTAAGATACGAGTCTTGTGTTATGGGTATCAGGGACTCGGAGAGAATTTCGGTCTCACAACACTCAGACACCGGACACAAATATCTGTCTGTCATACAAACATTTGTCCCGGTGTGGGAATCGAACGAATCGTTTCACAGCCGGCTACTCGCCAACTACGCCACGCAGGCTGTCAACTAAACTACAAATAACTATACAATGTATTTATTTATCTAAAATGTCCCCTGCATTCGATTTAGAATTTTTCTGCCCAAACAATTAATGCTCATTTTAGGTTATGCTATGCTTCAATATATCATTTAATCTCTGATATAGCACGACAGCAAACTTAACATGCAAGTAGATATCACAAAGGGAAAGAACTAATTCACATTCAACCTTAAGCAATCCATGCGATCGTGACACGTGACGATATTTTTAAGCGTGGTTGCGCCATTGTCGCGAGGCATCCGAACAATGCGTGTAAGGGTGTTATTATTACATGTGAATGTTTCCGCTAATACGCACTTGGAGAATACTAACGAACAAAAGGTGCGCGACCACTGCACGCTGTACAGGCGGCTATTGTCCTGGATTTGTGTTCAAGTGATTATGAAATGTAGAATTACTTGGATAATACGGGAATAAATGGGAGTATTGTGGTATAATTTATGGTAAAACAAGCAACCATATCCATATTACACTTACAAACGAGATTAAAAATAATAATAATTGTTTATTTCCATATAAGAGTTACAAGTATTGTTAACTATATATCTCAACATATTTTCATGAAAACTGAAATTTCAGTATCGGTACTAAGCTATAAGCTTGTATTACAGAATACAGCGCCCATCCCAACAATGGAGTGTTAGGCTTTCCCGTAAATAATTATAACTATGTTCCTATTGTGAACTTATAGGTAAGAATTAGCTAAAAACCTAAGTATTTTCTACACTGCTTATTTGGACGGACTACCCGAGTTCTTTATTCAACCTATATTAAATTAAAAATATCCAATATTATTTCTTGGCAACACTTACCGATGCCCCCGCGCTGCATACAAAACAAACGCTATAATCGATTTTCTAGCAGTCAGTACTCGCAATGATTTATTCCCAACCTGTGACACCGCCGCGGTTGCGTTAAATGATTATGTACCGTGTTGGAGAAGTATTTAATTATATATTAAAATAACTGCTGACTGAACTGAACTGACTACATTCGTGGGTGCTGTGCTAAGGTCTCGGGTTCGATCTCTGGGTCGGATAAAAGTTATATTGGGATTTTCTGTCACGTAATACTCACTGTCTGGAATTCTGGAATTGTGCCCGGTATAGGAATAGGCTACAGGTTAGGTTTACACCTCTGCCTATCCCTTCGAGAATTACAGGCGTAATTGCGTGTGTATGTATATTAAAATAACTAAGACCCGCTGGTAAATCGTAGTCAAAAAGTAATGACGATGAAATGAAAGAGCTCAAATGTATATCAAGATTAAGAGTTTTAATATGTTTTTTTTTATTTTGGCACATGCACATTCATTATGTCATATTACATTTTGATTATGCTTGTTAAAAATATATATGAGGTTAAGAAGAATTTAACTAAATAAGAATAACAATCGACACAACTACGGAGGTTTTTACTACCACATAACACTTTAGTGAAAATATATTTGAAATCACGTTGTTACAGTAGGTATATTTGATTTAATTGAGTTAACACGGCCTGTTACAACTATAACCACGCTATCAAAAGATAAAATCTCAATAATGACCACAAATAACGTTGTTTACGTTAAATATTACTTACGATTTAAGAACACAACGCTAACTTTGGACTAAAACCTCGGAAACTTTTAACGAATTACAATAAACATAATATGTTGTATATAATACTTTGTTTTTAATTAGAAATGGTTGAACTTGAGGAAGTTCTTCTAAGGTAATTAATAATAATGTAACAAAATTTATACTTTAAATTAGGGAATATTTTAAGCTGGTAACCCTGCCGAGTGTCATTGCAAGAAGAAATAATCAAACAATTTTTACTACCATAAATACAATTTTAAATATGGAATATAGTCTATGGTCGCTGTAGGGCTGTGAATTGGATAAATGTCGGTAAATGGTACGTCGTCAAATTTATTACCGTAAAACGATCATCGATACTGTCCGTAAATAGAGATCGATTTAGCGACATTATCGTGAACTTATTATCGGCAATTTCAAAGATGTACAGAAATAATAGAAGAAACATTTACTCATAAGGTCTTAAGAAAAGTTTTAATTTAATAACATGATTCATATTTTTACCAATGTATAATATTATTCAAGATAGCATAAAAAAACAATGAAAGCTATAGGTCAGCCTTCCTATTGTTCAGTAACAGACTGATTTATGTTAGAATCGATCCCGGAACACCACGGAGGAAAAGCAGCATTCAAACTACAAAATATATATATACTGCACATTAGTTCATACGAATATAAACCTTCGCGCAACCCATATACAAGAAGTACACTGTATAAAGGTTGTCATAAATCATAATATTACTAAAAGTGACCAGACCACGGCATTTCTGGTGGTTTTACATCGGTGGCGCGGCGCGGCGCAAAACAATAGGACGCGCCCACCGCAACATTTCCCCGTTCATCCGCATTTAGTGGCTGAAATGTTAGCGGTATCCGCAACGGTGTACACAGCTTTATATCGCGGGAGCATTGTCTCTGGACAGTAACGTTTTTATCGATATTATACATTTCAAATTTAAAAATAGAACATTGTTATTTCATTTTTAATAAGAAATACCTATTAAAAACTTAATACAAATTAAGTTTTGATTAAAATGGAAAGTCGAGCTCTATTCAAAATAAACATTTAATGATAAAACTATTGTATTATACATGATTGAACGACCATTCGACCGAAACATGACAAAACAAACGTTCTTACCTAGAACAGCCAAGGTGCCCTTCCCAGTAAGTGATATAATAGTCAACCAATACATACCTGCAAAGAAAAACAGTGGTTAATATTTATATTCATAGGTAACCACAAAACGTTAGGTATTACTACAACCGTGTTACTGTTTATTGTTATATATAAATATTGTTTGAATAAATCTAATCTAACTAGAATATTAGAAACCTGTATATCTAAGAATTTCAAAGTATGTGAAGTCTACCGACCCGCATTAGGCCAGCATGGTGGTCTAACCCTTCTCATTAGTAGAGGAGGCCCGTGCCCAGCAGTGGGACAATGTTTAATACAGGGCTTGTTTTTTTTTATAAAATTTTTATTTATATATTAAATATACGTCCCTGAGTCTCTATTGTTTTAACCATAGTCAGATTTAACTATCGTTAAAGTTGTGTTTGTATAGACAAATAATTTAAAGTCGACACATTGTACTGCTATACACAAACTTAAAATTAATAATAGCTGAGAAATCGCACTGATAATACGGTAGTTACTCGTTTTTTTTATTAATCAACAAGTTACATTACCTAAACCCTATTATCGAAAGAATTTTATGAATCCAAACAAAAATAAGTAAATTAGACACCACTCAAATCTGCTGGAAGGGGTAGTTGTCAAATAACAGTACAGGGATGCATATCTGATACCGTGACGTCACGGTACTATGAATCGCCTGTACTGTACCGTTGTGCGAGGGAGATAGCGATATGTTCCCAATACGCCATCGTTTTCGCTTATGCCTGTGAGTATTTGCTCATACCAATATCTAAAATAAATATTGTGACCTCATTTTTCAAGCAATTTGGATTCTGTTTTCGCAAAAGAACTTCTTTTGCGTATTATATTCGATTGCGTATAGAATAATGTACAGAATTAAACACAGGAAACTACCCTATTGTAGGATTTTAACCATAGTGATAACTTGGCTATTTTTAAAACGATGAGACAGTCAGCAATCATAATATTAACAAAATAAAATGTCTTATCTCCTGTGGTCTTTCATAAGCAATTTGCACACAAAACTGGTCAAAAACACAAAACAATATCTTTATGTGTGTTTTTTGTTTCGTAAACCATCTATTCAGTGTCAAATAATTTTGTATTTCGATAATAACATCAAATACTGGCCATTATAACAGCAGAATAAACCGAACATTTGCATACATTAGCTAAACATCGTTTGTACACAAAGACCGCAGACCATTCAGCCTTATCAGATGTAATGGAACTGGAACTACGAATCTCGTACACATCTGGTGGCTTGTGCCGCAGATTGATAAAAAAAAGACAACGTCAAGTGCCGTTACATTTGCTCTAACAAATAACCTGCTTTGGTCCATTGAGAAAAAGCCGCGGTTTTCGGCGCGTCGCGTATCTCTTCTCACGTATTATAAATGTTCTTATTGCGGCCGTTTTTTTTCAATTAACATTAGAATAGAGAAAACCTGTATACCTGAGAATTCTCATACGAAGGTATGTGAAGTCTACCAACCCACATTAGGCCAGCGTGATGGACTAAGGCCTAACCCCTCTCATTAACAGACGAGGCCCGTGCCCAGCAGTGGGACAATGTTTAATACACGGCTACTATTATTATAACATTAGAATGTATAGTTTACTATTATTGTTTGGGAATGACTCAAAACAGTTATAGCAAAATGAAAGGGCAAAGGGTTTGACAGCTCCCGTGGCGCAGCGGGCGAGAAGCCGGCTGTGAAACGAGAGGACGTTGGTTCGATTCCCGTACGTGTTTGTATAACAGATATTTGTCTCGGGTCTGGGTGCTGTGGGACCGTAGTCGTATTCTTGTGACCCACGTTTTACCTAGTGTGGTGTCAAAACTATGTGTGTGGCTGTTCGGTGTATTTATTTATTTCCGAAATATTATTGTAATAATTGTCAATAATTATATATTCAATAGAATTCTTTGAGCTACTATTTAATTTTACTTTTGAAAAGTATCATATCTCAGAGAATGGCCAGTCAAAGTATTAATATAAATAATTTATTACTTACAGCTGGCGTTGGAATTAAAATTTCATAAACTTCTTACAGACATTTTACTATAATAAGTAGTACGCAGAAGTACAGCAAAGCGAATGGAACATTTCTATACCCTAATTTACACAAGATTTCCGCACGATAAACAAACTCGCCGCTTCATTCCGCTGCACTCTGATACATTGCAAGTCATCCTAAGTAAAATGCGAGTTTTTCCATTTTCGCTTCTGACATTTTTTTATTCTGGCGCGGGAAACTGACCACACTGCATTGGAGAAATTCGTGTAAATTAGACTTAGACGTCAATGTATATCAACCAATCGGAGCGAGAGCCAGATGAAAAAAACCTTGCAAAAAATACATTTGCTAAGTAGCGTCTCGTGCCACATACATGTCACTGATATGCATAATTGCTACTAAGAGGTACATGCGTACATGTTTAGGCACCGATAAACGTATTAAGCGATTAAAAAATATCTATTAAGAGCACATCTCGGGCGTAAGTGTCGTCTGTGAGTCAGTGATGCCCGTTATGTTAATAGTGTATTTCAGATGAGACATTCGTCAAATTTGACAGGTATTATAATTTAATTAATATTCATAAAAATAAGCTAATGCATTTTGTCGATAATTATTTGTAGATTAGTTTCATTAAATAAGTTATAAACTAGCATATACAAGTTATAGCAGCGATAGCCTAGTTTGTTGCGGTACGGACTGTCAAGACGAATTCGTATGTTCGAAACCCAGATGGCATACACCTCTGACTTGTCTAAAGTTACGTGTGTATTTATTGTTAATTATCCCTTTGCTTTAACGGCGAAGAAAATCATCGTGAGGAAACCTGCATACCTGAGAATTCTCATAAGAATTTCGAAAGTAAGTGAGACTTCACTTACTTCATCAACCCGCATTTGGCCAGCGTGGTGGACAAAGATCTAACCATTCTAAGTCATCTCTAGTAGAGGAGGCCCTTACCCAACAGTGGGACAATTTTTAATTCAGGGCAAGTATTATCCTAATAATATCCTACTTAATATATATTATATAATTAAAATAAAATAAAATTAAAATTATTATAAATGAGAATGTTTTGATGGATGGATGGATGTTTGTTACTCAATCACGCTACAAGGGCTGGACGGAACTAGCTGAAATTTGGCACAGACAGAGATTATAGTCTGGAATAGCACATAGGCGCCTTTTATCCCGGAAAAATATACGGTTCCCGCGGGATAGTTTTATGTTTTCACAGAGCAAGGAATCGACATGATTTTTTGCATAGTGGTAGTTTAGGGGTTAGAGAATGACCGCTACTTTTATTCCGGAAAAATGCACGCTTCCTATGGTATAGCAAAATGTAGAAAGGTGTAATAGCTTAACGTGACTTCGTGGATTCTATACCTTTTCTTCCAAAAATAACTTTAACGCGGGCGGAGCCGCGGGCTACAGCTTAGTTAGGTTGTAAATATTCTATAAACTAGCATTTTTAAAGTAAGAATAGCTTGTAGTTTAACTTTGACGGACATAATTTATACATTACTAATATTTTATTTATTGAATTAATTGATCTCGAAATTTAATTTCTAAAACCTCCAAAAATCATCGCCTAACCTCCCGAAACATTACCCATTACGCTCTTACGGTCCGTACACATTACCTTTTATGGTATGCCTCGTCTTTAACTCGTTATTTCGAGTTCAAGTATACAATTAATTGAAAAAAAGAAAATTGCGCGGGTGGCATTGAGTTGCTTCCGGCCTGTCGATAACAGTTCAAGTGGAACAAGTGACAACTTGTCTCACTTGCGAGTGACATTATTGTGTCTAATTAAACAGGTTTTTCTTTGCTGCAATTATCTGTCGAAAAGTGTGAATTTAGTTAATTGTTGTTATTACTGTTAAAATCATTTTCTGTACAATTACAAATGATTATGACACCAGCAAGGATTATTATTACTTTACAACACTAATTTAACAATCTCTTTTATCCCAAAATGCACGCTTCCTATGGGATAGCAAAATATAGAAAGGTGTAATAGCTTAAGATGCTTCCATGGATTGTATACCTTTTCTTCCAAAAATAACCTCCACGCAGACGGAGTTGCGGGCAACATCTAGTAAATAATAAATAAATCCCTACCATGATTACAAATCACGTAATTCAAACATCCTGCAGTGTAAAGATTTAATTATACACTATAAAGTAAAATATAACATCCAGACAAAAAGGTATTTCCAATATGTTTATAAACAATTTAATAAATTTACATATTTTATCGCCGCCATATGTCAATTAACACACATTTTCCTTGAAAGCTGTAATTCCAAGACAATCTGCGATTTCCAACAAATGTATCTGTCAGCAGCTAAATATAAACTATAGTCCAATTAAATTCTGGAAAGCAAACAAACTAAAATTGGAAACCACAATATTTTGGTCCAACGGTTCTCGGTATGTACTGAACCTGACCGCGCGGCTTCGGCATTGTGGTCAGATGACTGACTTGTGGTGGTTGTGGTGGTGGACAAGGTTCAATCGCAATTTCATAAACAAAAATATGACCATCTGTTCAGGTCGTTTGGTTGAACTTTGTTGAATTTACACACAATAAAAATAATACATAATATTTAAGGCTAAATTAAATTAAAAAACTGCCATGCTCAAATGGGATTGGGCAGGTCAGCCGCATGTCGGAGGAGCTTTAGGCCAAATTTACTTTAGAATGGTCCCAAATAAGACACGGTGTCGCGACAGACTCAAAAGATGGCGGGACAACCTTGAACTTTTAAAAGGACTGAACATCTCTGGCAAAGGACAAAGACAAATGGAAAGCGAGTTAGGAGGCCTTTGCCCTGCAATGGGACAGACCAGACTAATATAATAAAAAAAAATTGCAAAATAAAACTCAATACATGTCGCATGCTTAGTGGAATAGTGACTTAACTAAAAAAAAGCAATTTTTGGAAAATCGCAAAAGAAGATTTTGCTATGAGGACTCATCCTATTTGTTGGCGCATAAAATTAATACTAGTTATTATTTAATTATGAGTATTTGTATTTTAAACGTATGATTAGTCATTGATCAGATCTGAATAAAAAATATGCCGGTTATAATTTTCTATCTTTTTTTTATAGATATTTTAAAAAGTAGATTCTAAGTTAAGTCAGTTTTTTATAAAAAGTAAAGCAAATATTTTTTAATGCAAGTGTCCTATTAAGTTGTAAGCTTGTTTCATTTTAAATTATTTCTTATTTATAATGACTCATTCAGTATTTAGTCTGTACATGATTAATTTAGTAAAATACATTTAGTAATTGGGTCACTTTATTATTATTTTTTTTTTTTTTTTTTGGAGAAAGAGGCACTCTTTGCGATGAACTCTTTCTTTCAGAAGCCGCCTCACAGGAAATGGACCTGGCTGAGCCCGAATGGTTCGGTTAGAAACGAGATAGATTTTATCTTGACGACGAAAAGGCGGATATTCAATAATGTCTCGGTGATCAACAGGGTGAAAACCGGAAGCGATCACCGAATGGTTCGAGGCATATTGAATATCAACGTCAAATTAGAAAGATCTAGCTTGATGAAGTCTACGCTCCGCCCTACTCGTGCTCATATCTAAAACCCTGAGACCTTTCAACTCGAGTTGGTAAACCGCTTCGATTGCCTAGATAAATGCGCTACAGTGGACGAGATTAATGGCGGGTTGGTAGAAGCTGTCCATACGGTGGGTTCTAAATTCTTTAGACCTCGTCGTAGAGATAGACCCCAGAAACTCTCGACTCACACACTAGACCTCATGGCCAAACGTCGATCTATGGCGTTGCAGTCTTCCGATGAAGCTAAGGCATGTCGGCTGCTCAATAGACAAATATGGAAATCTTTGCGACACGACGTCCGTGCCTACAATGCTGTAAGCATCAAGAAGACGATTGAGCGGAACAAAGGCTCCAAAGTGTTCGCAAAGGAATTGTCTATTGGGCAAAGCCAAATGACCGAGCTGAAGACGGAAGACGGTAACGTAGTGTCGACGAAGGCAGAGATATTGAGGGAGATCGAGAGGTTCTACGGGCAGCTTTACACCTCAGTTGCCAAACCCGCAACCAGCTCGGTCAGAGACCCGAGAGCCAAGCTGGTCCGACACTACAGCGAAGACATCCCGGACATCAGCCTATGTGAGATTAGGAGGGCCCTTGGTCAGCTCAAAAACAACAAGGCGGCGGGCGAGGACGGAATCACCACAGAGCTTTTGAAGGCGGGCGGTACGCCGATAATAAAAGTCCTTCAGAGGCTCTTCAATTCCGTTCTGCTCGAGGGTGTAACGCCCGAAGCATGGAAAAGGAGTGTGGTGGTGCTGTTCTTCAAGAAAGGTGATAACGCTTTATTGAAGAATTATAGACCCATCTCACTCCTGAGCCATGTTTATAAGCTGTTCTCAAGGGTAATTACAAACCGCCTCGAACTCAGGCTAGATGACTTCCAGCCTCCCGAACAAGCCGGTTTCCGAAAAGGTTATAGTACCATAGACCACATTCATACGCTGCGGCAGGTTATAGAAAAAACTGAGGAATTTAACTTGCCACTTTGCTTAGCGTTTGTGGACTATGAGAAAGCCTTTGATTCGATCGAGATCTGGGCTGTGCTGCAGTCCCTCCAGCGGTGCCACATCGACTTTCGGTACATTGAAGTGTTGAGGTGCTTGTACAGCAATGCCACTATGTCAGTCCGAGTACAAAACCAGAGTACGAAGGATATTCCACTACACAGAGGTGTGAGACAGGGAGATGTTATATCTCCGAAACTGTTCACTACCGCGTTGGAAGATACCTTCAAGCTCTTAGATTGGAAAGGACTTGGCGTCAACATCAATGGCGAAAACATCACCCACCTTCGATTTGCCGACGACATTGTTGTCTTGGCAGAATCGCTGGAGGACCTTAGCACTATGCTCAGAGACCTCAACCGAGTTTCGCAACTGGTGGGCCTTAGGATGAACATGGACAAGACTAAAATCCTGTCAAATATCCATGTTGAGCCTATGCCGATTACTGTTGGGAGCTCAACTCTCGAAATTGTAGACGAATACGTCTATCAAGGACAAGTAATCTAGTTAGGCAGGTCGAACTTTGAGAGAGAGGTCAATCGTCCAATCCTACTCGGTTGGGCAGCGTTCGGGAAACTACGCAAGATCTTCTCGTCCAAAATACCTCAGTGTCTGAAGACAAAAGTCTTCGATCAATGTGTGTTACCAGTGATGACATACGGTTCTGAGTCGTGGTCTCTAACTATGGGCCGCCTAAGACGGCTCACAGTCACTCAGCGAGCTATGGAGAGGGCTATGCTCGGTGTTTCTCTACGCGATCGAATCAGAAACGAGGAGATTCGTAGAAGAACGAAAGTCGCCGACATAGCCCAACGGATTAGCAAGCTAGAGTGGCAGTGGGGTTCTGTATCGGAACTATCACTGGATGATCCTGAAGATGATGAAGACGAAGAAGACGCAGAAGACGAGGAGCTCCCTGATGATTTTGATTGACTTGGGTATACTGGTATTTGCTTTTTCTTTATACTGGGAACTTCGTATGTTGGATCTTGATCACTTAAATCGACATCGCTATTTTCATAATGTCTCTCATCAGTATAATAGTCGACGACTGTGGTGTTAAAAAAGTGATTGTCATTGCCGATTGAAGCTGATTCCAAAATCTTAAAATATTCTTGAACGTTTGAGTAACGTCGATTTTCAGGCTTGTTTGTTATATCACCTAACATCTACAACAACAAAAACCGTATTTTAGTAGTTAAAATAAATAATAAATATACACCCCTAACTTTTTAAAATTATTACCGTCACTTCAGTTGTTGGCACTGATTCATGTTCAGTATCATTCGTTGTCGTTTCTGGCGCCGGATTTTGTGCCCGAACCAGCTCCATCATCTTTTTCGCTATATTGAATGGCATCGTCACCCTTAAACGTGAAAAGTAATACAATAAGACTCTTTTACAAAACAAAAATGTAATTAGTATTTAGACTAACAAAGACTTAATATAAAATAGTAACAGGCAATAAAAAAATTACACATAATATTCCGTTCTTTTTCTGCAAATAAAGACTCAACTAATATTGCGGCTCCTAAGTAACAATAACCTTTAGTAGTAAACAGCCTTATACTTGAATGTTACAAAGTATTACCTTAAGTAATGGATAGATTTTAATAGTAAACTGACTCAACTCGTAATGGGCCACGAAAAATATAACAACGTTCAATTAAAAACTGTCTTAAAACGAAATGTTTCATGTAACATATTATTGAAATTTGTAGTAAACTGACCTAAGATTTAAATTGTCAATATTAGATTATACAATTTGATAAAACTTACCTTCGAATTTAGACGTAAATGCACTCAACATCGATTGGGTCTTCGTTTAATAAAATGATAATAACCTTACTCTGCAAGTGCCGGACACAAACTGGCATGAGTCGTTATCCCGCTAAGACACGATGAGAGATCCCATAAAAGTGAAAGAGACAGATGTTATCACTGGGCGGGAACAATGCGTAACTTCAACAAAATGCAAACGGTAGACGGTAGATGGCGTTAACAGAAGCCTGTCTCTTTACGTAACTCAATTCTGACCGATCTGCTAATGTGTCAATTTTCCATTAAGCATGCGATGTGTCAAAGAACAAAAAGCATCGATTTCCACAGATGAATCACCATTACAATGCCATATAAAGCTTAATCTACGAATAGTAACAGACGAACCCATCCTTTTCACAATAAATGCCAAAAGGAATATAATTTCCAACTATAAAGATTAATTAACAAACCATTCAACCAATCGCACATCACGTGCCAATAAACCAGACCATTTAACAGACCATATCGTAACAGACATAAATCGAACGCATTTCATCATATCAAAGTCTATTTACGCCGGCAACCGGCAATATACTATTATAAATCAAGCATATAGTAGAAAAAACTTGTTTATAATATCAAACATCGAAAGCGATGTGCACACCCAGTCACCCATATCCCCCTTTGAGGTCGGTCAATCAAGTTTTATTTCAAACTCAATCAGCATTAGAGACTAACTTTTTTAAATCTTCGTTACAAAATACTATTATTTGCATACGCCCAGGTTTAAAGTTCACAATTTAAGAAAAGTCATGTAGATAGTAATTGGTGATATTTTGACATCAACAAATGCCATGTCAATTTCGTTCTCTTTTTCATTCGAGCAGCAAGCTGTTGATGTTTCTTGAAACGTTTTTGCCCAATTGTACTCAATTTATATGGGCCCAAACTCTAGATCCAGTTGCGACCACTCATTGGTCTCAATCAGAACGTTCAGACGTTACTTCTGGTCAGTTGGTTATTACATTAAACGAACTATTGTATGATAAGTTTTTTGTTAGTACACAAATATTTACTTGATTTTTTTATGTTTCTATAGAGCTTGTTACTCTCTTATCAAAACTGTATCTTTAGAATTACACCTGGCAAATCAAACTAAAAAAACGTAATAGAATTGCATTCGATCACCCACCCGTACCGTTTCTTCATTTAAACAATTACGAAAACAAATGCTGATAAATTATATGTGCAAGTCATCCATCAGTGTCGAGGGCGCTAAGACCTTGTCAAAGAGGATGTCTATTATGGAATATTCATACATCGATACCTTGTCTTATATTTGCTTTAGATTTCACACTTAATTAAGCAAATGTGCATGGAAGTCGACGTTAATTAGCTTTGATTGTAATTAAATAGCTTGTCAGATCTTTGCATTATCCGACAGAGTATTTACAATAATTAGGGGTGTAGTAGGGCGTCTGTCGTTGACGCTATATACAAGGCTCCACTGGCCGGCCCTTATTGGGAAGTGGGGCGTTACTGACGACAGGCGGCCTATAAACTCTCACCAGTGGCTCCAAGTAGCTGTAGTGCATGCAGCGGCCACATCCCGGTAAACCGCGTCGGCTAGCGGGCTAAACCTGGTTGAGGGGGACCTGCTACTTGTAGGTCTAAAGCAGAACCTTCCTGCATAATGCTCAAAGTCTATCCCGGTAGGAAAGGCAACTCACAGCAGATATGCGTCGAGATTGGCGGACCTGGCGGGGTAGCACGGCAATGTTGATGGCTTAGGGCGACGGTAGAGGGCATATAGTTACCGCCGGCCAGATACACCATCTGAACTCTCCTCTGGTCGTATCGGTTTTCCGTTCCACTGGGTTCAGGAGGGGGAAGACGAGTAGTGTGCACCTGTGTTTGCGCGTCCACTTGTGCACCGGAATATCTCCTGCGCATTTGACTGCTTCCGAAATATGGACTCCGATTAATGTTAAGTCCCGTGGCGATGGGCTGAGGTAGAGAGGTTCGGTCGGATGCAGACTGAGCTTTGTCTGAAGCCTGCACATGGGCGGCTCCAGGGGTGTTCTGAGAACATCGTGGTCGCTTCCGTTCTGCATCGGGAAGACAGAGGGGATTCGGCAGCACTCGGAGTGACAAAGCAGCCCTATTTAGGGTGGCACTGCTTTCCCCGCTCAGCCGGGGAGGGGGCTAGAAAAGGTGCCCTAAAAAAATGCTCAACCCATACTCCAGGGAAGGTAGCAACCGCGGCTGCTTCCGCATCTCTCAATTCGCGGTCGAAACAAAGAAAATAAAATTGTTAAAACAGCTAATATGGCTTTTGGAGCATGGAACGTGAGAACATTACTTGACCGTGATTACAACATCTGTCCTGAACGGAAAACTGCCATTGTAGCTCGGGAGCTTCTTCGCTATAATGTGGATGTGGCTGCTCTCAGTGAAACACATCTTGCCGATGAAGGTGAGCTAGTGGAGCAAGGGGGCGGGTATACTTTCTTCTGGAAAGGACTTCCTTCTTCTTTCCCGCGTAGGTCAGGTGTTGGATTTGCGGTCAGGAACCATATTGCAAAACGGCTACAGGAATGTCCAATTCACATCTCAGATCGCATTACCACATTGCGCCTCTATTTGGACAACAACAACTATCTGAACATCATTAGCGTTTACGCGCCAACCCTGGACAAATCTGACGATATCAAGGATCAATTTTACGAGGAATTGACACGTTGCATAGAGAGCATAAACTCTAGAGAGCAGATTCTTTTGCTTGGAGATTTCAATGCCAGAGTGGGACGGGATTATGACGCGTGGCCTAAAGTCTTGGGCAGACACGGCGTCGGCAGCATGAACAGCAATGGGCAGTTGCTGTTAAGTTTTTGTGCTCAATTTCACCTAGCAATTACAAACACCATGTTCAGACTTCCTGCTAAGCACAAAAACACATGGATGCACCCAAGGTCTAAGCACTGGCATCTAATAGATTACGTTATCGTACGGCAAAGAGATTTTGCTCAGGTTCAAATCACCCGTGTTATGCGTGGTGCACATTGCTGGACTGACCATAGGCTTGTCATTACTAAACTGCGTCTCCGCCTGCGACACCCGCGTAGATCACGCAGATCAAAGCCTGAGTGTTTGTGCTTGGATGGTTTGAATAATCTGGAGACGAAAGAGAAGTACGTTGAAGCTTTGGCTGCTCCACTACTGCCCAGAAACAGTGACACGGCTGATGTTGATACTGCTTGGGGTCATCTATCTTCTCATGTCCTAAAGACCGCTACAGTTACTTTAGGTCTAAAGTCTACTAAAGAACAAGACTGGTTTGATGAGAATGATGGAGTTCTAAAGCAGGCAATTGACAAGCATCGACACCTCCTCCGAGAACACAACAGAGCACATCAACGTGTAAGCGTAGCGGAGATCAGGCAAAGCGACCAAGACTTGCGTAGACTATGCCGGGAAATAAAGAACAAATGGTGGCAAGAGAAAGCCCATTACGTTCAGTGGCTCGCTGACTCAAAACAACTCGGAGAGTTTTATAGTGAGGTTCGAAAGCTGATTGGTACAACCTCTATTACAAAAGTGCCTCTTAAGGTTGCCAATGGTGAAGGCCTTCTAAAAAGCAAGGAGGAAGTGCTCAAACGATGGGTAGAACACTTCAGCACTTTGTTGAATGTGGATCGTTCTGCAGACCTAGATCATATTTGTTCTATTCCCCAGCTACCTACATTTAATAAACTGGACGAGCCACTTGGGCGTGGTGAGGTAGTTTCAGCTATGAACCAACAGCGGAATAAACGTGCGGTGGGCATTGATTCAGTACCGATTGAATTGCTTAAGTGCGGCGGTGAGGAGCTGCATTCGGCCATATGGGAACTTTTTGATCGTATGTTTAAAGAAGAACAGCTGCCATCTGCTTTTAAAGTATCACGCATTAAGGCACTATATAAGAACAAGGGTGACCGTTCCGATTGCGGTTCCTATCGCGGTATTTCGCTTTTATCTGTGCCTGGTAAAGTATTTGCTAGAGTGCTCCTAAATCGCCTCTTGGAGTTGTCTGAGGAGATTTTACCGGAAACCCAATTTGGCTTCCGTCCAAATCGGGGCACTTGTGAAGCCATTTTTTCACTGCGACAATTGCAAGAAAAGAGTAGGGAACAGGGGCGTCATATGTACCTCTGCTTTGTCGACCTTGAGAAGGCTTTTGATAGTGTGCCCCGAGAAGCCCTTTGGATTGTGCTTGGAAGGCTAGGGTGCACGGAGAAGTTCGTGAAACTTTTGAGACTCCTGCATGATGATATGGAGTGCTGTGTCGCTGTTGACAATGAACAGTCAGATTTCTTTCCCGTTACCTGTGGGGTGAAACAAGGGTGTGTTCTAGCGCCCACACTGTTCGCAATGTACTTTGCAGTTGTAGTCCGAGAAGTTTTGCAGACAACACCTGAAGGAATACGTATCCGCTTTCGCACTGACGGTAATCTTTTCAACTTAGCCAGACTCAAGGCTCGCACTAAGGTCTCCCATGCATTGGTCTCTGAGATTATGTATGCGGATGATTTGTGCTTTGTGACAGAAACCCCAGAACACCTGCAAAAGCTAACTTCAAATTTCAACGAGTCTTGCCACAAATTTGGCCTGAAGATCAGCGTCAAGAAGACTGAAGTGATGTCCTTGGACATTCAGGGTCACGAGTCGCTGACCATTAAACTCGGGGAAGACGAGCTGAAGCAGGTTGATAAGTTCCGCTACTTGGGGAGCTGCTTAACATCAAAGTGTGACCTTGATGCCGAAATTAATAGTAGGATTGCAGCTGCAGCTGCAGCATTTGGTAAACTACATTCCAAGGTCTTCTGTTCACATGACTTGAAGCTGGCTACTAAGATCTCAGTATACATGGCGATCGTACTGCCTAACATTTTGTACTCTGCAGAAACATGGACCGTCTATCGCCGCCACATACGCATGCTGGACCGATTCCACCTCAGATGCCTACGCAAGATTCTTAACATCAAATGGTCCGATTGCGTGCGGAATACAGAGGTATTACATAAAGCCAACGTAGGTGGCATTGAGTCTTACCTCATCCGACGACAACTTCGATGGTGCGGCCATGTATTACGGATGCCAGACCAGCGGGTGGCAAAGCGCATCTTCTACTCGGAACTTGAGGAGGGTAAGCGTAAGCATGGCGGACAACTCCTCAGGTACAAAGATGTCCTTAAGCGGCACATGAAAAGCTGCTCAATAGAGCCTTTACAGTGGGAGCAGCAAGCCGCCAAGCGACAGGAATGGAGATCTCTGGTTAAAACCAGAGTCTTTGATTTTGAAGCTAAACGGCGCACAGAATTGGACAGAAAGCGTGACAATCTCAAAGCCCGACCACCTGCGGCGATCACGTATAACCTTGAGAGTGGTGTGCTCACATGCCCGCAATGTGCGAGGATCTTCTCTAAGAAGATTGGCTACATAAGCCACATGCGAGCACACGAACGACGAAAAAATCTGGAGTAGAATGCAGTCGCCATGGCCGAAAACGGCCGGGAGCATCATCATCATTTACAATACCAGTGAAATAATTCAAATGTGTTTAGATTCAGGCACACAACTTTATTTTAGAAAAGCAGTTATTTTTCAATTAATTACTCTGGTTTCTATAAATAAACTATTCAAACTCAAGTCGTTTCAAAGTGGTAACATAGTCGTGGTGAATCAGCTTAACCGGCTTATTAGCACTGTCTTGTGAAAACTGAGATGAAGTAACAACATGGTGATGTGTTTTCGAGGGCATATTTATGCCCTACATATATAATAAAAGTTATGGAGATTGGGGTAGCGTGGGGAAATCCCCACTCAATCCAATCTCCAAACCTTTTATTTAAGACCGGCAATGCAGCCGTGATTCTTCTGTGGTAGGTTTCATGAACAGTGGAGGTCGCTTACCAACATCTGTTTCCAGGTCATACATCTATTTTCGAGCTGCTGGCATAAAAATCCGATGTATTTTGGTCAGAACACAAACAATTTTAGTAAAGTAAAATTTACAAAAGATATTTTCATACTTCTGTTTTGTCGTTATTCAAGTAACACAACACAACTCATTCAAGTAACTAACGTCAGAATTGTTGGCAGTAAACAAGCTCGTTAGACTGCAACACTACACCCCATCTGATGCAGAAGAGGATCGACAGATGAGCACCGATGCGCCCATTTCCGACGTACACGCACCTAACCTGGGTTGATCTTTACAAAGTCTCTGAATAATATCAGAGAGAGCAGTGGAGGGTGTTCCCCAATAGAAAAAAACCTGGTTTTCATCACAATATAGTATCGGTTAAGTCAGTCAGTCAGCCCAACCAACTCTTATTGATCAATATAATGTACTAATTTTAAAGACGATGAAACTACTTTTTGTGTATTAATAATGTAGGCTAGGTATTCCTATAGTAATGTATCATAACTATAGTATTACACATCGACTATTGTAACTTCTGTAAGCCAGGGTCGACGCCAAAGATTAAGTCTCTGGGAATGCATGTCTTTTTGGACCATTATTAAGAATAAAGTAATTAGCTTCCAAAACACGAATAGTTATTGGTTTTACAGCTAACTTAAATGACTCAGATATTTTATATAATACGCGATATCCACCAAACGTGGATAGATTTTGATTATTATTTTTGATTGAACTATGAATCAATCATAGTTTATCTTAGTGGCGGTCCCTTGTAAGTTTTATGATGACTCGATTATGGTGACTTCTGATTACTAATTCTTCTTATTTTTTTATCTTGCATCGTGTAAGGTGTTCCAAACGATGTGTATTTTGCTCCTGCTAAATACATCATTGTATTCCGAATATTTTTAAAAAGAGTAAATTCCAAAACGATTCTTTTCAGATTTTAATAATACCCGCCCTGCATCAAACATTGTTCCACTTGGAACCTCCTTTACCGAAAGAGAGGTAAGTCCACCAGGCTTCAGATTTTTATATTATTACTTTCAGATTTCATCGAAATATTACCAGTACAAAAGATGGTGTCACAAGCACGTAATATATCTTAAATCATTACCCAGCCAACCGTTTATGTATATAGTTTTTTGCGGAGTCGAGGCGAGTGGGTTCCCTCGGTGTACATGTCGCACAAGGGTAACAACAGTAACCCGATCTCGATATGGATGGCGATATTGAGCCGAGGATATTACTTTTTTGTCGAGTACAACGCCACTGAGTCATGACTCATGATCGTTTTAAAGCTGAAAATATGCCAGATTTTAAATTTTTAGGCATCTACTAATCCATAATTATATTTATTGTTAATGTAAAACCTACTGAAACTCACACTTAAAGTCCAGATCTCACAGTAAGATAAGATATGTAGTGAGTACTATGGATATGTTTAATCACACAACAAATACTTGTCGGGAGTGAACCCACGGCCTTTTATTTCAGGACGACTCATTATTCAGTTCGCGTCGGAGTTTTTTTTTGTTTTTCTGGCACGGCAAAGTGTCCACACTGCACCTGATGGTAAGCGCAGTGCCGTCCAGTTAGAGTATCAAGTAACCTAGTAGTCAAGAATGTTAATTTAATTTATTTCCAATCCCATGTAATACCAAACTCGGGAGATATAAAATAGACATCTTAAAAGTCGATAGAGTCAGAAACAGACAAGAACCTAATCAGGGGACATTCACACCAGATAGTTATCCTTAGACATATTGGCTGCATCGGGCACCCGTTTCGATCTATAACCAGTCACCGGCCCACCGGCGTGTTTTATAATATCATGTTTTTTACCATCCTTTAATTAAATAAATCGCTTCTGTGTTGTAAAAAGTTATCGCCATGAATCTTCTGCAATATAAAAAGATTGAGTTTAAATTGAAATTTGTGTTTTCAATAAAAATCAAATCAACACATTTAGCAATGCGAATGGGAACCGTAGTGTTGTAATAGTTGTCGATAAATGTGATAAACATCGTGAAATAACGTATTCGTAGATTAACACAACGGTCCGCGGCGGCGCGGCGCGAGCCTTTTTTTCTTAATCATCTTCACTATCAAAAACCTGTCGTAGGCAAAAACTTATTGACCTACATATCGCGATAAAAATAAGAGGATTTTTTACACAGTCTGCCATAGAACTGGTTAAACCACCGTTAAATGCTATTGTGTGCGGAAACTGCGGAGCGCTAAATGGTTTTTTACGTTTTTCCCTATTTTTGTAACGAGTTTATCAAATATAGTATTAATTATGTATGGATGGTTCTAGCAGTGTTTAATTATAAATTCTGATTAGAAACTGTATCGGTTCGTGGTAACTGTCGGTATAAATCTGTCAACCGCGTGTGTTCGTTATGCTCGTATTGCACCGTGGTTTTTGATCGACGTTTTTTATGTCATCCAATTTTTATACACCGTTAACGAAGCTGCGTTAACATCTCTTCTATAATTGTATAATATTATACCTAATAATATATCTTTTGATATGCAATGGACGCGGTCAACGACTTCTGCGAACTAAATATTCAAAAAAATTCATGATAGCTTCTTCGGTTGTATTTTGTAGTATAGGCCACAGTAAAACATGTATTCCGACAATAATATTGATATGAAAAAGACTACGTCTATTAGGGATAACAGCTGGTGGTACTCACCCGAGTAACATGTTGCTGCAGACCGGGTCGGATGACCACTCGCGTCTCGCGCAATTACTTCATCTAGACACTTCCGTACTTCACGAACTGGTCGTTAATACATTATTAGTTAAACTCCTCGCCACTCCTACTTTATAGTCCTGGTCACGTCTTTTTTACTAACCCACCAACTTTACTAATAAGAAGATGGGCATGTGATGAGGAGGGTTGAAAGGCATGTGACCAGATTAGTTGTCAATATGAATGTGAATGGACGAAAGAGTCGTAAGAGACCAAAAAAGAGATGGATGGATTGTGCGAATGAGGATATGCGCATGAAAGGAGTGAATGCAGATTTGGCAGATGATAGGGCTGCGTGGAGAGTTCAAACCATTTGTGCCGACCCCACTTAGTGTGGGATAAGGGCAGGTAGATGATGATTATACTTATATAGTGGTACTTTATGGTGGTAGAGCCACGCTGTAGACATATTTGTCTGCAGCATGAATGGGCCGGCTCGACCGGCGTAGTACCACTGTCTCACAGAAAACCAACGTAAAGTGACAGTTTACTGTCGCGTTTCGTATGGTAAGTGAGATATCCGGAGGCCCAGATTCCCCCTTCCCTTCCCTAATCCCTATTCCTGTCCTTTAAGGCCGACAGCCGACATACATGATACTTTCGGCATTGTGGATGTTCATGGGCGGTGGAGAACACTTAACATCAGGTGACCCACATGCTCGTTTGTCGGACTATGCAATAAAAAAAAACTTATAGAAGAATGAAGGCTGAATGTAGGCTGATGGGATGCTAATACAAAAATACGTCCATACGATCATAAAATAACTGGTTATACACAGTCAGGTCATAAGTATTGTCACACAGTAAAAACTTTTATTTTAGAATGCTGGCCACAAAAAAGTTTATTGAATTCGAATTTCAAATTGTTCATGAAAATAAAAATGTATACTTTTTAGAATTTTACTCATTTTTAAATATGAAGTGGACGCTTAAAGAAGACCGTGTTGCAGTAATTGCGTTGCATCGTTGCGGTTACGCGCCAATTCAAATTTTTGACATACTGAAAAATTTGAATATAACCAAAAGATTCGTTTATCGTACCATCAAACGATACAATGAAGACTCTAGTGTAGATGACAGGTCAAGAAGTGGTCGCCCTCGGTCTGTTAGGACTCCAGCAGTGATAAAAGCTGTGAAGGCGCGAATTCAAAGAAATCCCAAACGTAAGCAGAAACTGTTGGCGCTTCAGATGGGGTTAAGCAGAACCACGGTGAAAAGGGTGTTAAATGAAGACTTAGGGCTTCGGGCATATCGAAGAAAAACAGGACATCGTTTGAATGCTCGTCTAATGGACCTGAGACTGAAGAGATGCCGCGCTTTGTTGAAGCGGTACGCGGGAAAAAAATATCGGGAAATTCTTTTTTCAGATGAAAAAATTTTTACCGTAGAAGAGAGCTACAACAAACAAAATGATAAGGTGTACGCACACAGTAGTGAAGAAGCGAGCAACCGTATTCCGCGTGTCCAACGAGGTCATTTTCCATCCTCGCTCATGGTATGGTTGGGAGTTTCTTATTGGGGCTTAACAGAGGTACATTTTTGTGAGAAAGGTGTAAAAACGAATGCAGTTGTGTATCAAAATACAGTCCTGACGAACCTTGTGGAACCTGTTTCTCATACCATGTTCAATAACAGGCACTGGGTATTCCAACAAGATTCAGCGCCAGCTCATAGAGCGAAGAGCACACAAGACTGGCTGGCGGCGCGTGAAATCGACTTCATCCGGCACGAAGACTGGCCCTCCTCCAGTCCAGATTTGAATCCGATAGATTACAAGATATGGCAACACTTGGAGGAAAAGGCGTGCTCAAAGCCTCATCCCAATTTGGAGTCACTCAAGACATCCTTGATTAAGGCAGCCGCCGATATTGACATGGACCTCGTTCGTGCTGCGATAGACAACTGGCCGCGCAGATTGAAGGCCTGTATTCAAAATCACGGAGGTCATTTTGAATAAACTTTAGTGTCATAAGAATCTATGTTTTGTTAAGTTCATTTTGGTATATAAATGGTTACATAATGAATAAACTTGTTTCAATTATTTTATATTAAACATGTGACAGAATTTATGACCTGACTAGGTATATTTACACGCGTGTTTTTTATGTGTTAGCAATGGCGAAACGTCTTCGAAGAGAAGATTTTATGTGTACTTGGTGGCGAGGTCACGAACTGCGAATGTGTTTGACTAAGCACAAACTAGACAGTTGTCATAAACCCGAGCTTTATGTTGCAGTTTATTAACTACACAATTCAGATATGGCCGGCAGAATATCAAACTAGTCTGGCATACCAGGCAAATACCGCCCTCATTTAAACAAACAAAACTTTTTTTATCTTTGCACGGCAGTGCCGTCCAATTAGAATATCGAGAAGCAAGAGACAATATATCCCCCGCTACTCAACATAATCATGTCGGCCTGCTTCTTTACACTACGCCATGGGCAAGAAGATGAAGAAGTTGTCGAGAGTCTAGGTGTACTCAGAAGGTCGCAAAACGCGACATACTTGCGTGTGCCACTATGACGGGTTTTACACTCTGTATACGGTGGTCACTATCCGGGCGGATATGAATATCCTACCACCAGATATTCTACCTCTTTACTGTTCCTACGGCAGTTAGCAGCGTAATTAGACTAAAGTTCGATTCTCAGATTAAACCAAGTGTCTGATCTTTCACATATTAGCTGCCTGAAATTGAGCATAGCATATGGTAGTAAGCCTCGTACCACACTGAACGGTATTAGTATACTATAGTACTTCTGCCACTACTTTCGGGTACATTAACGTGAGTTTATTGTATAAATTTAATTCCCACAGACAGCACGAGACATAGAAATGTGCCATCATCACACATATATCATAGTTCTGAATACACAAACAGCATAAATAATGTACGTAATGCATGTCGACATTTTTCCACAAATGCAACAATGCCATTAAAAACCATATAATAACGACAGTTGCATAGCAAGGACATAAAAATCCCGCCTCTCATGCTACTAGGTGTAATTTCTGAGAAAATTCACATGGCATTACGTTAAAAGAATATCGATAATAATGTCGCAACACTAGTCACGTATTGTCTATGCACTTACGCTATGACAATATGTAATTTGAAATAGGAAAGTGGACGTTGGTATTTGAAATTAGAACGATAAGCGATAAATTATAGAAAGTTCTGGAATATTGTAATGATTCTTCGATAGAGCGATAATAAAGCATGGAATGGGCTACCGACACACAGTTGACTGTCTCGTAGCACAGCGGGATCGTTCCTTAAATCACAAATATATGTTTTAGTGTGTTATGAGAGGCGAATGCATCGTAGTTTCTACCACAGTATAAACATATCTTACTATAGTGTCAGGATTGTGGACAGCCGTAGCGGGTGGGAAGCCGACTGCGAAACAAGGCCGTGGGTTCGATTTCCGCACGAGACAAATGTTTGCGTGACAAATACTTTTTTCAGATCCGCGTGTTGTGGGACCGTGGTCCCTCGTAGTCTTGATACCCACGATACAAGTTTAACTTAGTGTGGGATCAGGACTATATGTGTGACTTTTGGGTGTATTTATTTTGGAGAATGGAGATCACTTGCCAGAAGGTGAACTCTAGTTTATTTGCCGGCCTCTGCTTGAAAAATAGTATGATTATATGTACACTAAGTAGATATCAATCTGTATAGATTGTACAAAAACGGCTTAGCCAAAATAGACTTTTTTTTTAGTGCCTCGATAGGTAGACGAGCAGACGGGCCATCTGATGGTAAGTAGTCACCGCCGCCCATAGACTTTCGCAATACCAGGGCACAGCAAAGCCGCTGCCTACCGTTGTAGGCAGCGGCTTTGCTGTGCCCTATGAATTGCTGTGAAAGTATACCAGTAGTGTCTGGAGAATTGTAACCCAGTAGGGCACTTCGTTTTAATATGAAACGACACAATGTATCTCGGTTAATGACAGCTCGAGAACGCGGCAGACAATTTTTACCTTTTCAAGTTTATTTTCGGCACAAACCCGCTTTTCTCGAGATCATATCGCGGAGTTGTTTTGTTTTTAATAGACTGTTCCGTTGTGTTTAAGCTGTATGAATGTATAATTTGTTCCGAATTCGAAATTGTGTTTAATTCTCCTTTGGTAGTCTGCGGTCGATTTGTGTAATTGGGGCGATTTTGGGTTCCGTGCCCTGGGGTAGCTCTTCGTCTAATAAGCATATCGGCTTGCCACTGACCTCAATTAATAGTTGTTTTAAGAATAATTCAACTACCATAGTTTAAGTAAAGACGTTACAAAGCTTGGAACACGCACTAAAATAACTTATATTATTAAGTTGGCATATTTTTTTAACTGATACAAAACACGAAGAAGTTTTGAATTTATCGCGTTCGTGGTTTTATGATACTTTTTATTTTATTCGATAAAGTGTATAATAAATACATCAGATATGGTCGCATTTATTTATACTTCAAGAATAGAAAAAAATATTACTGATTTAAATCAATGTAACAAAACTGCAAAACAATATGATGAAAGTTCTTTTTATGTAATTATTTATAATGAGTTCTAAGTAAATTATAATTTTTCAAAAATAAAACAATATCACTGATTGAAATTTATTGAAGACTAGCTGTTGCTCGCGGCTCCACCCGCGTGGAGGTTATTTTCGGGAGCAGAAGTATACAATCCAAGGAGTTATTTTTTCTTGCAATTAAAATAGCCTGGTGTTTCTGTACCTATTTCTATAATTCTTTTTTTATTAAATTAAATAGGTAATAATGTTAACATTTATTAATTAGGGATGATTGAGAGTGTTATAAACGAAGAGTAGACAAATATAATCAGAAATCTCCGAACTGCTAAGCTATCTGGAGTTACACGTGTTATTATGAGTCAACCATAAAATATAGACATTTGCTGTCGTGGAATTTTTTTTATATAATTTTAAGGAGAACATTTCCGTCATACATGATTTCTGTGTAGCTTTAACTATTAAGGCTGCACACACGACGGAAGCTTAAAAAATGGAGTAAGTTCTCCTGTTTTCCCAACATTTCCCTTCACTGCTCTGCTCCTATTGATCGTAGCGTGATGAAAAGTATACTATAACCTGCCCAGGAGTATGAAGAACAATTGTACCAAGTTTTGTTGAAATCCGTCGAGTAGTTTTTGTTTCTATAACGAACATACAGACAGACAGACAGACAGACAGACAGACAAAAATTTTACTGATTGCATTTTTGGCGTCAGTATCGATCACTAATCACCCGCTGATAGTTATTTTGGAAATATATTTCATGTACAGAATTGACCTCTACAGATTTATTATAAGTATAGATTGAGATTTTGATCCGCTTCGCTTTTGTTACAAAAAATTGTAACATATTCCATATAGTATTAACCCAGGATACAACGAAATTCACGGCACTAAATGTTTTATACATAAACGATTTCAAGTCGCTCGCTTCAGTTAACAAATGTGCAGAACCCAGTTGAGAGAATATCGCCCATCCGATTACAATATCAGATATAGTGCTCATCGCGGCCTAGTTAATCGTCTCGGCGGGCGCTATCGCTTTATCGATATCTTTTACAAATATTTCGACATGTTGATACAGATCTCAGACATGTAGACTTGTAAATATCCACAAAATTACTAATGATGTGTGTTATAGAACTGTATTCTTATATGAGTAATTGCTCAATGACTGTTGACTGTTGTGACTGACAAGACCACGAGGAAGGGCACCCATGCGATGGACCGATCAAATCAAGTCTGCTGTGAGCGGTCCATTGAATGAGTGCACCAGAATCTCTTCCAACAAGAAGAGATGGCAAGACATCGTGACGCGAATCACATCAGCCCCTGAGGAAGTCAAGGACTCTGTCAATACGGTGTGATACGAAGGAGAAAAAGAATTGGTTAGTAGAATCTGTAAAACCTGTATGTGTTGCTGTAAAACCGCAGACATACCTTGCCGTATTATTTCTTAGACACCGATTACGTTCTATTTTTAAATTGTTTAAAAAATTTGAATATGGAACATTATCGTCGTCTAATAATATAGCACAAGCCTCAAACTTGTTCTGACCGAAATAGCAACTGATTACTACCTAAAACTACCGACTAAGATTAAATTCTGACTTCTTCTATTTCTAAAACTTGCACGCGTAAAGATGATAGTCTAACAAACGAATCTCAACATTTAGACACACTAGGCTTACTAGGATTAGGCTAGGCTCGGATGTCCGGATACCGTTGCATATTCCACGTAACAAAAGAAATAACGAATACGATGAGCCGAACCGCTAATCTTCAATATTAATAATTTTCTAAAATCGCATTTAACGCTATTTAATTTTTTTGCGTATTTTATGTTTAATAAAACAATAAATATATTGAATAGTCAAAAATAGTAAAAGATAGTTTGCAATATTCCGCACTACGCAGAAGCTTCGTATAATATAGAAATACTACATACCAGTGACTGACAGGAAATCTCAATGACAATATTGGTCTTTAAAATTTATAAATTACGCAATATTGTATATAATATTATAAATTAGTTCACGCTTAGGATAGTTAGATTGTAAAACATATTTATGTATTCTCGCATGTTAAGAAAGAGGGCATTAAATTAGTCAATCATAAAAATTACTTAGAACTACTAAATTATAATCTTAGCTTTTATTACATGTTTTGTAAACAGCGATTTCCTAATCTAAAGAAGTACAAACTGCCGAGACGAAAATCACGGGTTCCGAATCAGCCCAAATGGCATACAACTCTGACTTTATATTGTTATTATTGCTTGTACGGTGAAACGAAACATCAATAAGAAAGCTGAATTGAGAACTCTCTGGAAGAATTTCGAATGTATATAAAGTCTACCAATCCCTAACAAGCCAGCGTGGTGGACTAAGGGCTAGGTGTTTTTTTATTAGTGGAGAAGCCCTGTGCCCAATTGTATCGTCATTAATCCTCACGATCATTATCGTTCTACTAAAGTCACATTGTAATAGTTTATCGAAATACTTTATCACCATAACAAATCAAACCAACAAGTACAATGAAATAGCATTATTAAGTTATTTAAGTCAAAAATAGGAAAGATTGCTTGCTTTTACACCATTATTTCTCCGTGTCCGACTAAAGGCCATATATGGCGTCCAAATAACAATTTGTACGACAGTTTCAATAGCGCGCCATTTGCTCCCAAGATGGCGGCAACCAATATGGCGTCCTGTATTCACAGATAATTATTGGATTTACTCGTCAAACGCTAGTTTCTTGTGATTTCGATGAATCATATTGTTTTGTAGTAACGGTAATAACTAGTAGTAGCTTAATAGTATTATGAATGTTTTCCAAAAACATGCGTGAGGAATTACTAAGATATGTTTCTCCAAACAGGCGTTGGATACAAGGGATGTCATGTAACGTGGTATGATAAAAAACATTTTATTTACTTGTTTACTACATGTGTACTTGTTTTATTTAACTTGCGATTCATCAATAACATGTCTAGTTGTTTTTAAGACTATACGTAAACATTTACAATGAGTCACGAAAGTAACTACCTAAACCATAACTAGTAGGTCCAATTTATTAAGGAAACTACTGACGATAGCATTTCATTCGATAAAGTATACGTAAATAGTGCCTAATAAATATATTGTACTATTATTTTTCATAAAATAATATACGTGCCGTTAAAATGGAAAAAATTCAATTTCACTTGCGTAAACCGTGATTCCTGTTAGCAGTGTTAAAAAAACGTCTATGGTTACAGTAGCCGTTGAAATCTATTGAATACTAAATAGCCATCTCGTCACTACCTTAAAAGGGCTTTTCAAAATAATTACCTAACCCTTTACGTGTCTTTTGTCGGCACCAACACAAGGCTTTCTCGACAAAACAAATCGCATAGGATTTTACTTGGCGCAATACAAAATACTAGTCTTAGTGGATTTCTAAACAAACGTAGCACTTCACAATACCCGAAGACCACATAGACAAACAGTAAGAACTCTTCGACAGATATAGTCATACTCCTGGCGGTCGACTGCAAACGGTGTGATAAGACTTAAGTTAGAAGCGTAAAGGCCTTTCTTTCTGCCCACGTTGTCCCGGTTTGGTGTTATGGTCCGCTTTCCTATTCAACCTCTGCCACCTGTCTTTAGAGTTAAGAGAAAGAATATTTGCTCTCAAGTCCAGTTTTATCGCGTTGATAGTGTTCAGTGGGTGTGTAACCCTGAATCTGACACAGACGTGTGGTACCAATGAGCTCTTCTGTTTATAACGTGACTCAGCAACCTCAATAATAGGCATAAGACAGGTCTGGGAAATAATATTAATACGTTATCTCATTGCTGGCCACAAACCCCCTCTTTTCATTAGAGGGATTAGTCCACCACGTTAGTGTGCGAGTTGAACAGTATTACATACCTTCGAAATTCTTATCGATAATTCTTAGATTTCCAGGCGACATTTCTTAATCGTTAGTAACAATGAACCAATGCTAACCATAACAACAAATAGAGACTGCTGCAAGCAGTGTAGCAAGGCAAGTTGAAATTATCGTTTCGGCTGTATGTGAGACTTCCCACTAGGTGATGCGAAAGAAAAGAGACAAATATACAACCCGTTATCCGCCTCATTTTATAATACAAAGTATTTTATCAAGTATTGTCCAAAACAAAATTGACAAAGCTATAAATTCGAGTTAAACATAACACCAAAGAGTATTGTTTATTCAGATCATCATTCATCACAAGGCACATATGAAGAAACCGCAAACTGTGTAAATTCAATATCATTCATTATATGAATGGCTGTTTTGTGGAACATAAAATAATGAATACGTTATTCAATGAAAGAGAGGAAAATCCTTTAAAAACATCAACACATCAAGATCAAAGGTCATTTGGGTCGTAGAATGAACGAAATCACGTCTTGAAAGCAATTCAGCTAATGAAGTCATTCTATCAACGAGTAATACTAATCGTATCTTACTGTGGGGTCGGGGTTGTGTGACTGTTGGTTTTGTATTTATTACCAAGGTATTATGGTCAGTACGTTGATCAACCATTCCAGAATCTTGAAAGCTCAAATAGGGTATTTGAGCCTTCAAGATTCTGGAAACTGGATTCCAAACCTTTATTTTCAGGACGGTAACGCAATTATGATTCTGCTATTTAGGGTATTACTAAGATATCATCAGATAACCTACATGCTGATATTCCAGCCCATGAAAAGCTGCTCAATTAAGACAAACTCTACAACCTTTTGATTAATAAAACTGATTATTTAAACTGTCATGATAATGATAACTAACTGAGATGTTTTGTCAGCCTATACTGTTAATTGACCAGTTTGTGATTAGCAATTGGCCTATAATGTTAATTAGACAGGCATTAAGGTTTTAAGATCTCATTAATATGTATATTCAAATGATTCATAGCAATTTTAGTAATAAAGTTAAATGGATATCGTAAATCATCCAGACGGCAGTTTCTGTTCTTAGGTGGTCTTTCCGTACATTATATTAATACTTGATAACCAACAGACTCCACGTAGTCCCGATTCTTCAATAAGATACGAATCTTGTGTCGTAGGTATTAGGAACTAAACACTTTTCGGTCTCCCAACGCCCAGACATAAAATATTTAAAAAATATATCAAAATTTGTTTCGTCATAGTGACCACACCAACGTCATTTTACAGCACTCTTGCTGTACCATAGACCCACAGAGGATGTCGAATAACTTTTCCATCATAATTAAAAATATGATTTTGATTACCAAGCCTTCGCTTAAGAACTTAGAAATTATCGGTAATGACGATGAACTGAAAATCGTACAAATAATCTGGTTTAAGACCAATATTTGTTATATAAATTTTCCAATCCAAAGGCTCGCAACTTACACCACAAATAAAGGGACAAGACAAAACACACGCGAACAAACATGCAGAAGCGCAAGTGCCAAAGTAAATCGTGGAACAAAAAGCTCACAGTTTGTCGAGCGCACGCAGATGTCTTGTTTTGCCAATGTTTGTGTACGAGGCTAAATAATAGGGAAAATGCGGAGAACTTGCATTATAAGAATGCATTGCCAGAATAAAAAAAAAAAAAAAAAAAAAAAAAAATGACTATGTTTACTCGCTTTTGAATAATTCCTTATATGATTTTGAAAGATGGAGAGTACAAAGTATGAAAGGAATTTGTGTTATTTGCTAAATCTAAGTGCATTTTTCTTGTTTATCATTGGTAGTACTGCACGGGCGTAGCCAGGGGGGGTTTTGACCCCCCTCCCCCCGAAATATTCAAAAAAATACTTTTTTATTATAAGGAGTGTGAATGATTACTCAATTAATTAATATTTTGTGTTTGAATTTTTTGACCCTACAGTTGAATGGTCTTTTTTAGATTTATTTAATTCTTATTATATTTATTCCGTACACTCCACCAAGTGTTATTTCCTTCGGTTTTCTGTAAAATAGTGGTGATAGACCGGTTGAGTCAGCTCTGTGGGCGAGTGTTATTTACACTCGGTTTCTGTGAAACAGTGGTAATAGACCGGTTGAGCCGGGCCTTGGTGCTGGCAAAACAACAGTTTGGCTTTACCACTTTGTAATTAGAAAAACTAAGATTTAAATTAATGATTTGTCGCTTCGATTCCTGCACCAAATGACAGACAGATATTTATTTCTTGTCTAGGTATGTTGGACTGTAGTTCCTTGTAGTTCTAGATACCCACGATATCTACAGATTTTACCTAGTGTTACTATTGGGGAGTATTTATTGTAAATAGACATAGCTTTTATATTTCTGACAGATAACACAGCTTATATTTTTACATTACATGAAAATACGTCCATAGTTTTACCAACAACATAGAAAACAAGATCCAAGTACCCAATACTTCAATAGCACCTCCCAATGCGTTGAAGTGACTGTCAACACTATGACTCGAGAACAATGTTGACTCAGCATTTATTTCGCACGTACGGTTACAGCCACACGTGCGCTGAAGTGGCCACACTTCGAGGTCCAGGGTTCTCATCAGTGTAGCGTCACGTCTGTTTGCTTTGTATGATGAAATATTTTTGTGTTTTCGCTTCTATTATGTTGACTTTAGAAATATTTCTTTGTTTGTGGATAAATAATAAAAAACCCTTTTTTTTATAAATACATCCAAAAGTCACAAATTTAGTCCAGACCCAACACTAGTTAAACGTTAAACCTGTATCAAGATATCATGTGGGTATCAAGAACTACAAGGGCCAACGGTCCTACAACACCCAGACCCAAATATTTGTCTGTCACAAAACATTTGTCCCGGTGCGGGAATCGAACCCGCAACCACTCGTTTCACAACCGTCTACTCGCCCACTGCGGCACGGCGGCTGTCAATTCAAATGCACAATGACAGATGATGATAAATTCTGTGACTCTATAATCAAATTACATTAAAATTGATCCTAAAAATAGCTTAAGATTGGATCAGGAGCTACAATGCCAAAATAAACAAACGCTTTAAATAAGTAACACCCTTCTTTTGCGATGGGGATTAATAATTAACTATTCTAATCTAAGAAAATCTTCAGTTTCAACTCATATAATAACTCCATAAGTCCAAAATACTCTAAAGCTTACACCTTAGCCTACCCTGTCTAAGACACATCACACAAACACAATGACATAAAACATGACACACACATGAATTTACTTATTGTTGTTTTTCCTTAAAACTATTATGTAAATGCCCTCCCCTCTTTCTTTTTTCTTTGCAAATTTTCCATCCCATGATTGTCTTGAAAAAATTGCCGAGACAGATAAGACCGCCAATTGTACTTTTAATTTATTTATGTGTTTCAGTATCATATATTCCAGTGTACATACGATAAAGAGTATAAATATAGAAAAACTACAATTAACAAAATAGGCACACTGTCATCCGATACCATGTTGCGTTCAAGTGAGGGTCCGATAAACCTGTTGAGCGTAGGTCACGTCGACGGCCGGTTGATACCGCAGTTTCCCCGACACCGGCCGTAGTGTCAGAGTGCAAGGAAAGCGCATTTCACCAACCGCTTATCACACTGCGCTTAGCAAAGTAACGTGACCAAAGTCGTGTAATATTAAATTGTAATATATTTTTTTATAATCATTGTAGCATTTAGTTAGAACCGGAAATAAAACTAAATAAAAAGAAACCTCTTTGGTTTAATAGTATCAAAATTCAAAAATAATGCTGCAATTATGATTATGAGCGAAAGTAGGTGCGTAGTGGTGTCTCCCTCACACGGCTGCACCGCAATGGCCATCCCGAGCGGTGACGTCATAAATCATATCGTGCATCCTTTTCAAATACTCCTGCCAATTTCAATAGCTTCAAACTTATTTATTATTGAGGAGATTTATGAAATTCTTTCAACAATATATTTTATCCGAAGTAACCTTTAAAATGAAACATAATGACAAATACACTTTTTTCTATGCGCTTAGTGTAGTAAAACATGCTGACATATCAAAATAGTGTTTCTAAAATCAAATAAAAAACTGTTCTGATTTAAAATAATATGTATGCCATAAGTTTTACAATGCATGAATTAAAACAACATAAAGTCTTTTCTTATATCAATTAAAGCATACAATAAATCTTAAGCTAAAACCCTCCAAAACCCAAATCCAGGCTCCGTAAACAACGCGATAAAATATTTCAAGACGTTCACAGTTAGGATAAGCGGGAGGGCAAGCGACGTCTATTACTTATCGAATAACCTAATAAAACCCGCCCAAGATTAGTCCACAAATAGAATCAATGAGACAGGCCCTGGCGAACAGTTACCATACGATATTTAGCCGGTGGGTCATGCACTAGCCCTAACAGTGTAACTAACGACCAGTTAAAATTCCAACTACCGGTATCGCAGTTGTCACCCGTGAATCGGATGGCCCCCATTCCGTGAGCCCATGGCAATTGGTACGTTTAATTGCTTCATCGACATGTGTTATAGAAATATTACTATTGCACGTATAAATCAATGTATTCAATTGAATACAGTTGGTTTGAAAAGTCGCAGACGGCCTACTTTCAGTGTATTAGTTGCTTCTGTATTGAATACAGAAAATATACACACAATAATTGGTATGTGTAAATAAGTATGTGCGAACTTGTAAGGAACATAGCTACATATTCTAATGAATTATATGAAAACACCACATAGATGGCAACACAATCGGGTTGAATCGCGCTTTAAAGTATAATTATTTTTTTATCCTGGCACGGCAAAGTGACTATATTGCACCTGATGATAAGCGCAGTGCCGTCCGATTAGAGTATCGAGTAGCGAGAGACAATCTATCCATCGCTACTCAACACAATCATGCCGGCCTGCTTTTTCACACTACGCCATGGGCAAGATAACAAGATATGATAAGATGTAAGTGGTAGAGCCACGCTGTAGACATATTTGTCTACAGCATGAATGGGCCGGCTCGACCGGGGCAGTACCACTGTCTCACAGAAAACGAACGTAAAGTGACAGTTTACTGTCGCGTTTCGTATGGTAAATGAAATATCCGGAGGCCCAGATTCCCCCCTACCCTTCCCTAATCCCTATTCCTGTCCTTTATGCGCTGTCGCATACATGATACTTTCGGTATTGTGGATGTTCATGGGCGGTGGAGATCACTTAACATCAGGTGACCCACTGGCTCATTTGTCGGACTATACTATAAAAAAAAGAAGATAGTCCCAATTCATTCAATCCACACGTACTTTAGAGTTGCCGTGTTACGAATTTACGTAACTCACTTTACTGTTTGTTCCGAAGAGTTGACACAATACAACTTATTTGCTCAACGCTTGTTGAATCGAAATCAGTTTTGATCAATGTAGAGTTGTAAATGTAGAGGGGGCTCGACGGAATATAATAATGCAGTTGTATTTTCTAGTAGTTAATATTATTAAAGCATAGCATTTATAAGTATTAACCTAGTTCGTTAATGAAATTTCATATGTCTATAATTTATCCGTCAATATCAAATATGGTTCGTTCAATTCAACGCTCACAAGTCTATTAAATATGCTTATGCGTGTGTTATTTAAATAATATACGTACACGAAAATAATAACATCAATATTATATAAATTATTACTTTTTAAAAAAAAATTAAACCGCCTTCAAAAAAACCCAGACACAACTAAAAAGCAAAAAATAATTGGTTACATTTAAATCAATTAGTTATATGCAATTTAAATCAATTATTTTTGGAGTCGGTGCCGGTGTTGTTTTCTTTACTTTTAGATTTATAAAAACCAAGTCTGGATCTATTTTATATTTTTTTGTATGCCTGATTATTCTGTTTTTTCCATGTTTTGGCTGGCACCGACTCCAAATAATTGATTTAAATTGCATATAACTAATTGATTTAAATGTAACCAATTATTTTTTGCTTTTTAGTTGTGTCTGGGTTTTTTTGAAGGCGGTTTAATTTTTTTTTAAAAAGTAATAATTTATTTTTTGCTTTTTAGTGGTAAATTATATAAAATCGGTTAAAAGCTGCTGAAGATATTAGAATTTACGTGTATTTTAATTTTATCACCCCCCTCCCTCACCCCCACCCCTTTTACCCTCTCTCACTGAAACTTAACTTTTATAATGAACGTAATGCAAAAAGAACCACTGGAATACTACTTAATTTTAAGGAGTTACCCTCTCCAGCTCCGAAGATATTCATCAGATCTTCACCATATTTTTATGGGACCAAATGACAAGCACCAGCTTTCAATCAAAGAAAGAATGGTCGAAATCGGTTCACACAGTACAGAGAAACGAGGTAACAAACATAAAAAAAAAAAAAAAAAAAAAAAGCAACATACAGTCGAATTGAGAACCTCCTCCTTTTTTTGAAGTCGGTTAAAAATTTAGTATGCGTAACTCGTAAGGAAAATTATCTTGTTTATAAAACTTCTAAGCGCACCAATAGATGGCACCACGATAGAATTAAATCGCGCTATGGTTTGGTTGCACGTCGAACACCATATCCCCCAATCTAGTTTGTAAAACTAACCGATTTGAATAATTATTTTACAAGTATTTTTTGAAGTCGAAGTACGTTTAAATACGTAACTGCGATTTATCATCATTATAGTTACACTTCCACTATATGTGTGATGGCACTGATCTCCTCCTAAACGGCTGGACCATTTTAAATGTTTTTTTTTGTGTGCGTTTGGATGGCGTGGGGCGCCCTGGATGATTTAGATTCACAAATCAGCCCGGCAGATGGCGCTGCAGTCGGTGTGGCGCTGCTTTTACGGGCAAGACGACGTCTTCCGGGTCCGCTAGTAAAATGGAAGACTAAAACTACAACTGGATACTATTACTACTAATATACTGTTACTTTGACTCACGACTACGAAGGTTAAAACCTGAGGCAACTAGTCCTCAATCCTATAAGGAAATTGGAAGGCATTTCAATTCAAGATTATATTTTTCTATAGTAAATAATACCGGTAATTGCCAGTTGCCATTCACAACTCGATTAAATCACTATGCGCTTTCGAACGAGTGATTTATGCACTTTCGCCATGGCCATTGGTCATCGATGGGCACACGTAACGTCACTAATTAGCGGTCAGCCAGCCACCTATCCTGTTAGACGTAATATATGCGCCATCTCAAGCCGCATCACTTGTCAACCTCAACACTAGTTAAAATGTCATATTACGCACCCGAAACTTTTTTAGGAGTTTATGTAAAATTTTTAAGTTCCTTTTCGAATTTAGAAATTTTTATTTTTATGCAAATTATGGACGCGCGGAGTTGGAATTCTCTGCTTGGGTTTTATATAGCACTGTAATAAAACATTGTCCTAATACTGTGTTCTGTTCTCTTCTACTAATGAGAGCCGTTAGATCTTAGTCAAGGCCGTAGATAAATTTCTCATGTCTTCGAAATTTTTGACGTATTTACAGACATGAAATTCCTCACACATTTTCTGTCACCAATAAAACCAGCGATAATTGAAACCGAATACACACATAACTTCATAAGGTATTATGTTCTGAAAGCTGAAGAGACATTGGCGAGAAGTGTTTTTTTTTCTGGCACGGCAAAGTGACTAAGCTGCACCTGAGGGTGAGCGCATTGCTGTCCAGTTAGAGTATCAAGTAGCGATAGATAACCTTAATTGTTTTATCAATTTTCATACCATTATACATCAGAGCGTCATAACCTGAAATGGAGTACTCAAAACAAATTGGCCACAACATTAAATACGGATACAAATGATACAGGAACAACGTCGAAGGTAAAAAAGACGCAGCAATAAAATTGCGATCGATGCGTAGACGCAACACGCTTATAAGGCGACGACTCGAGCGGCTAAAAAGAGCATTTGCTATATAAAGCTCTGCCGGACGGCGGGGCCGTAACCAGGAGGCGTGGAAGGGCAATATCCTGAATTAAGCAAACATAATATAATTACCGTTTGCTTAAACGGTGAAGGAAAAAGGAAAGGCAACCTGCTTGACTGAGAATTCTAAATAAGAATTTCGAAGGTGTGTCAAGTCTGCCAACCGTATTAGGGGTGTCCCCAGTGTGGTGGACTAAGGCCTGAATCGGTCTCATTAGTAAATGAGGACAATGCTTAGCAGTGAGAAAATGAACATTGTCCTGGTATTATTCAAAGTAAAGTTAAGATCATGATGTTAGGAGTTTGTCAGTAAAAGGGTGGTAGACCTTAAAATGCTTATGTTAGCTTACTAGCTACATAAAAAATAAACAACTCTAGCTAAGGGAAAATACCGTGCTCACTACACATCAGCGTAGAATTGGCCCGATAACTAGAGTTCACCAGGTTTTACTAATCTGTATGGGGAAAATGTCGAATAGCAGGTCGGCATAATTGTATCGAGTGGCGAGGAATAATTATGTCTCGCTACTTGATACTGTAACTGAAGGCACTGCGCATACCATGTGTATGATAGTCACTTTGCCTTGCCAGGTAAAAAAAGATGATTTTCACTGAACCCCGATGAAAGTCCTAGGTTCAGTCTAGGATTCCTATGCATTGCCTACTTTAACTGTCAGGATCCTAACTACGGCCCTGGAGTGTGGACTGCGGAGGGCGAATGCAGCCAGTGATGCGCGTCTAACGGCGCGGCGCTGTCTGACCTTCTATTAATTACCGTTCGCTTCTCCATCTGGACATGGAATGTCTTCCTACAGGTTGGGGACGCTTCCTAGACTCTGGTTGTTTGGCTGGCTTTTTGTACTGGTCGGACGTGATTTACGCGCAAAAAGTCAATGCTTAATGTTCTTAAAACATTCGAATTGAAATTTCATGAATTTTAAATTAATTTATTCCTAACAGTGACTTATAAACAAAACAATATAATAATTTTGTATAAAGTACAAGCTCCTTATCTGGTTCGTAGGAGCAAAATTGTAGCATAAACACAAACGCTTCTGAAAATCTACACCATTAATTCCTTCATTATTCTACGACTCTGAATTTCCACAAATATAAAAATAGATTATACTCGGATATATCGGATTCCCATCTAATACGTGACTTTGACATGTGGTGAACATATAATGCCATAACATAATCACTTACACCCGAGTGCAACATTACACGGTACAACGACATGATATCGAGCGATAAATCCGAACTCACATCGACTGTACAGACAGACACAGCGCCTGACTGCAACCGTACTGCACATGAGTGCAAACTTGTTTATGGCGCCAATTATTCAATAGATTGCATGTCGACTGTTAGTATACGTTATGTTTTGATGAATGGAGTAAACGAGGGAGATTGGGTCATTTGGTCATGGAGTCTTCAGTGTCAGCTGAGCAGTAGTCATCTTATTGTTTTTCTGTTTTTTTACCTGGGGATCCTGACATAAAGCTACAGTCCGCCTTACTACTTAGAGTTCGACTTCGCCTTATCTCGTGCATCGTCATCAGCCCTGCAACGCTTAATCCTTAGCAAATTTAGAGATCTTAAAATATAGATTTAAGAAAATTCCTAAAATGTACTTGTATCAAACGAGGTACCCAAATGAGGCCAACTAACATTCCGGGTAGGTGCGACGCCGTCCGCAGTAAAACAATGGCCTCCAATTAGACGGTACGGCGACAGAATTGAACCTGCACCGCGGCACCACTTACTGTAAACGGGGAACAATTAGTACAAATTGTTCTCTACGCGACGATGTAATTGTGAGATTGTATTGTTATTAGAAATTTCGGTGGCTTTAAAATTGATTTGTTACTGGGCCCTGGAGTTAATTGCAAATTGTGGTCAGTATAGATTCTTTCGAATATATTTTTGCTGTTCTGGCACGACAAAGTGACAACACTGCATCTGATAGTAAGCGTAGTGCGGGTTCAGGTCGAGTATCAAGTACCTAGAGAAAACCATCTCTCGTTACTCGACACAATCATACCCACCTGCTGAGTACCTTTTTCACACTATGCTTAAACCGCTTTTTACTATATTTTATAGCAAAAGCGTAAATCAAGCAATTGGGTTCACCCATATTAAGTCCTACTACCCACAAACACTCATTACAACGCGGTGACGCGCTCTTTTTTTAACAATACTTTCGCAGCTTATTATGGTGACCATGTTTTATTTAATTTAGGTCGGATATCTTAGATCAATTTTAAAATAAGAAACCTTGATAAAGTATATTGTCAGGTTCTATCAATTATACTTAATAATATTTATCAGTGTACCTTTATACATATCATGAATGTTTTTATCTGTGGCAAATAAAATTTTATTCTTTCTTTCTTTTCTTTCAACAAATTTCGCAACAGGATCAGTAACGTCTAAACAAATCGTAACCCAATTTATCTCCAGATCTTGACATGTACCAATCTGTCGTGTGCCATATGGCTCAGAAACATTTCCGCGAACCAGTCCCGTTCTCTACCGGGAACTATCGTAAAAAACCAGAGCGACTTCTGTTTGGATTAATTCGAAATGTTTATGTTTTTTTAACGGTGTCAGGTCGTTGGTTTGGTGTTAGATGAAGTAGGTGTGAATCGCGATGGATTTTAATTTTTAAGTTTAAAACAAATAGTTCAAGAAGTGAGAATTGGCTCTCTGAAACATGTCAAAATGCACATGCACGACTGCTGTGTTGAGGTCTCGGGTTCGATCCCCGGGTCGGGTAATATGATATTGGGTTTTTCTATTTAGAAATACTCGAGTATCAGCCCGGAATCTGGAATTGTGCCCGGTATGGCGATAGGCTCGCCCCCTATCACATTATGGGACCGTAATAAATTCGGCCAGACCGGAGTCTGGAATTGTGCCCGGTATGGTATCTCATTATGTGAATAAATTCGACGAAAAGTGGGTGTACGTGGTTACACATTTTTTTTTAGTGCCTGGATAGGCAGACGATCAGCCGGGGAACCTGATGGTAAGTAGTCACCGCCGCCCATAGACTTCTGCAAAGCCAGAGCACAGCAGAGCCGCTGCCTACCGTTCAAGGATTATTCTTCTTAAGCCTCGTTTAAAGAAGGACATGTCATAGCGCTCAGGGAACACCGCTGCAGGGAGTTCATTCCAGAGCTTGCACGTACGTGGTAAGAATGAACGCTGAAAACGAACCGTGCTAGACAGAATCGTTTCCAGGTGATATGGATGAACTCTGTTGCGGTGTCGGGTGGTGCGATGATAAAATGGTGATGTAGGCACCATTTTAAACAGTTCCTCGGAGCACTCCCCGTGGAACAACCGATAAAACAAGCAGAGAGACCCGAAGTCTCTCCGCAGTCCCAACGGTTCCAGGCTATCCGTGATATCAGGATCTCCGACAATTCGAACGGCCCGCCTCTGCAAGGAGTCAAGTGGGTCTAGCAAGTATTTCGGGGCTCCTGCCCAGAGATGAGAACAGTACTCCACGTGGGGCCGGACTTGCGCTTTATAAAGCGCCAATCTATGGCCCGACGTGAAATACCGCCTCGCTCTGTTCAGGATCCCCAATTTTTTGCTGGCCAATTTGGCTTTGTCCTCCACTTGACTCCTAAACTGGACATTTTCCTAACCCTTCAGGGATTACATGCGTGAGTGTATATGTATGAATGTATAACATTATGTTTATCACAATAAATGTTGCCAGACTCAAACAAACCACCGAGACCCGAACATTTTCTAAATCCTATCTAGATTTATTATCAAATAAAACACAGACAGTTAAGCAGACGTAGAAGAAAAACAAAACGGTCCCGTCGGTCTGAATCGATCCGTCTAAACTGGGATAGTGCAGTGCACTGAATACTGCGAATTCTATTTGCATTGCTTTCTAGCGGTTGGAGCAAAATCGCGTTGTATGAAACCGCGTTAATAAAAGTCCTGTAACCATTAGCAACCGTCGTATCTAAATAATAGCAACCTTGTTAACTTGCTGGAAATTGGCTTCATATAGTAAGGGAGGTTAAACCTTAAATAGGTATTATTCTGTCTTTTTATTTTGTGTAAAGCAAATAATGACTTATAAGAAACCGCATAATACGAAATCTCATTCCATCCACACAATTTAATGTATTCTGTAAAGTGCTTTATGTTCATTTTAACTCTTAATAAAACACTAATAGACGGACCCAGACACAATAAAACCATCTGTCTGCGTCGGGTATCGATCCGCCACCAGGACATAGACGTTTGTATATGTACGAAATACTGCGCATTCCATTTTCAAATCTATTTACGGTTTAGCACTGCGCAATTCTGAAGAGCTCGATGCAGAAAATGGAAAACCGCGCTATACGATACCGCGTTTATGAATCCGAGTCTATCGCCTATATAACATAATAGTTAATTAATAAATCTTTTGTATATAAATAATTGAGATTGAACTGGAGTTTTATTGAATATGTATCAAATCAATAAATAATACGTATATCCGACATATGTAAGGTAAAATAAATGTATACGAAGTAAATCATATAAGATTTATAGAACGAATCAGCCCTGTGCAAACTACGTCATAATCGCGCTATACGAAACCGTGTAATTTGAAACTCAATTCGACATTAGCTTAATGGTATGGAAATTGCAGCCTATGATACAGAAGCTCGAATTATGTTAATGAGTCCACAGATAATAGAAGTCAGGGTGCGGTGGTCGCTGTCTAGTGTGATACAATATGGCCTGCTAAGAAGTTCAAAAATCGCAGATTATATTACATTCAATGATTCTTAAATGGTATTGAACTGAAAGTTCTTCTTTATCGTTCCCTCATTAATGAGGATCGTGACCATATATGATCGGTCTTCATTTGCTTCTGTCCTGCGCTAGTTCAATAGATCGTTGTAAAGTTTCTCCTGTTGCCTCTACAATACTTTTACACCATCGTGTTGGAATTCGGCCCCTTGAGCGCTTCCCCTGCATCTATCCCACGATCAACTGCTTCTCCAACTCATGCATGTGTCCAAATAAGCTTAGTTGACGTTCTCGACATAAAGAGGTAAGTCTGTGGAGCTCTTGTAAAATCTACTCGTTTGTCCGCATGGCTGTCTATGGTATCTTTAGCATTTGTCTCCAGCTCCATATTTCAAAAGCGTTTATTTTGCTTATGTCTCGCCTTTGAAGAACAAGTTTCAGCAAGTTCTTAACGATTACTAAATATTGTATAAAAATAAAATGATTCACGCACGGCGTATACATGGAAACTGTAACGGTGCGTCAACGCAACAGGATCTGTTACAACAAAGTATATTTATAAACAGGTGGTTCAGTATCTTTTAAAATAAATAAATATTACAAAAATATATTTCTAATTTGTGGAATAAAGTTTAGTCACTTGGGTGTACACAAAAATAAGAATACTTCTGACATCATGATGATTGGTTCATAATGCTCAGTAACCACTGGACATAATATCCTTGAAACTACACAATGCGTTGTGCTATTTATTAGCACAGATATTATCTGCTACGTTCGCAGACGGACTCGCATACGAGCCCTACCTAATAGTGAAGTAACAGCTTGCTATATTGTGTGTGTTCTGCAGACAGGAACAGTGTAGTATTGCCGAGCCACAGTTCGTACTGCACCTGGTAAGTACAGGATGAGTAAGAAATCATTATCTATCGCCACAGAGTTGCCAAGACAGAGTTCAGCAACACTACACTTTTTTTTTGAATTAGTTTTTATTTTTATTTATTTTTGCTTATTTTAATTTTTCATCTGATGGTAAGTACAGAACGAGTAAGAAATCATTATCTCGCCATTCCACACTATTATAACGATCTGATTAATCGCTTTTGCAGGCTTCGATTTCCTAGGACCAAATTGTTTCTATTCCCCAATTCTTTCCTTTTAGGACCGGCAACATAAGATTAACGTATGAGATAAATTGTAGTTGGGGCGAGGGTGGATTGGCATAAACTAAACCCTAAACCTGGAAAACAAATCAAATAACATTTAAAAAGTAATAAAGCCACAATATTTTAACTGAAATTGTTTTTCCACAGAACTGCATCGAATTTATAATGCTATAGCCGTAAAATGAGGAACTAAAAATGGCGTCGTAAAGACGAGGCGATGCGATTCCTCGTTTACGATCGAAATGAGCACGACGCGTGACATAAAATCAAAGGTGAACAATGTTATCGAATTTATTCGCGGACACATGTACTCCTTCCAGTTCCTTGTTCCCGGATTTAGTATTGAGTATTAAACATTCATAGTGGGTGGTCTTGGCGTTCATAATCAGAAGAATTTTAGAAGTGGTAGAGCCACGCTGTAGACATATTTGTCTACAGCATGAATGGGCCGGCTCGACCGGGGTAGTACCACTGTCTCACAGAAAACCAACGTAAAGTGACAGTGACAGTTTACTGTCGCGTTTCGTATGATAAGTGAGATATCCGGAGGCCTAGATTCCCCCTTTCCTTCCCTAATCCATATTCTTGTCCTTTAAGGCCGACAGCGCATTCATGACACTTTTGGTATTGTGGATGTTCATGGGCGGTGGAGATCACTTAACATCAGGTGACCCACTGGCTCGTTTGTCGGACTATAATATTCAAAAAAAAAAGACAGTAATTGTGGTACCAAATTTTTAATAACACTTCACTAATTTCGCCTTTCTTCATGGCCTGTGCCCCTCGATTTTCGACATAAACGAGAGAGTGGAACGTCGCGGGGTTAAGTCGGTAGGACTGTGAGTCCGACATACTTCATTGGAAGATCCGTAAATGGATACCCCGTGAAATAAAAACAAGTGGTATCTTTAACATTCCCGTAACAGAACACAGAACTTAGATAGTTCATAATATCGCAGATGAATCACTGTTCACTAGTTCTATTGAAAAATGATACAGTTTCATAAACTATGAACCAGTCGTTATACTTTATCTTTTTTTTTATTGCCTCGATAGGCAGACGGGCAGACGAGCAGACGGGCCACTTGATGGTAAGTAGTCACCGCCACCTATAGACTTCTGCAATGCCAAGGCACAGCAAAGACGCTGCCTACCGTTGATGCGAGCGAGCTTTCGCCTTACAAACCAGCACAGTTATTCTACACGAAACGCGTATTTTGAGAATAATGCAGGTTTTCTGTATCTCTTGCACATTATATCAAATGATTGAAGAACTGGGGTTCAGTGGATATATATATTTTTTTAGTGCCTGGATAGGCAAACGAGCACAAGGGCCACCTGATAGTAAGTAGTCACCGCCGCCCATAGAGTACTGCAATTCCAGGGCACAGCAAAGACGCTGCCTACCGATAGTCATAAAAACACGGACGACCAAAAACCATGCTAAAAAAATGACGTTAGCTGAATGAAGACCAAAAGTAGAGGAAGAGGAAAGAGAGTCATATGTCCAGAGACATTCTGTAGATTTTAAAAACTGTACAATGTCTATCATGGCAAGGCAGTTTTCTTACTACTCTACCTTACGATGTCCTCAATATTCAAACGGGGTTTATTGGTTAAGTTAAACATATTCTCTATCACTATTTTCACTACAGCCGCCATTTTGCAGTAAGTGGAGGAAACCGATCGTAATTCCCCTTTTATCTATAAAATACTTAATTAAATTATACACAATAAACTATCGTCCTATAAATTTTAAACGTATTAACAAGACGTTTAGTATGCATAACATTTTATTGGGCAATGAGGAACTAGCGTTGACTTACTTGCCATTTATTATTCGAATATAAAAATGCAGTGATGCCTAGAAACGGTGCGGTTATGAGTGCTAAGAAAACAGTATCTGCTGTTTTTTTATCCTGGCCAGTAACCACACTGCGTGTGATGGTAAGCGCAGTACCAGTTAGAGCATCAAGTAGCGACAACCATGCCTGACTATACACAATCATGCCATCCTGCTTAGTAGCATCTTCACACTACGCTTAAAGGACCCAGGAATAAAGGGGGGGAACACATGGGCCGGCATACTGTTCCACGGATACAAAGATACGAATTCACGTATGATGCATATGGAACGACGCGGTTTCTGTCGTGTCTTTTATTTTAGTGCCTCGATAGGCAGACGAACAGTCGGGCCACCTAATGGTAAGTAGTCACCGCCGCCCATAGACTTCTTCAATTCCTGGGCACAGCAAAGCCGCTGCCTACCGTTTGCCAATATCTTCTAGACTCGAATTGAACCTGTATCGAGTTCAGATTGGTTTGAGATTGGAATTGATTTCAAGAGTAGGCCTACTGCACTGATCCTCCTTGGTTTCAAGAATCCTTACTATGAAATCTCTAGCACACATACATGATGCATTAATCAGAAAGCCGGCAGTAGGCACGTTCTGGCACGTGTTCCATATGTATTTCGGTAAACGGGTCGACGGGGTCAACGGCCGGCGCGTCGCGACGTCTAAATATTGCGCCGGCACGAGCGCAGGTGCAGCCAGATGTACGAAAAGGTTAGGATGATTTAAGATGGGCGAAATGATGACTGACATATGGGCTAATCTTACTAATATTATAAATGCGAATGTTTGGATGGATGGATGTTTGTTACTTAATCACGCTACTACTGCTGGCCGGATCTGGTAGAAATTTGGCACAGAGATAGATTATAATTTGGAATAGCACTTAGGCTTTTTATCCCGAAAAAATGTACATGATTTTTTGCATAGTGGCAGTTTAGGGATCAGAAAATGACATAGGCCATATTTTAGCCCAGAAAATGCACGCTTCCTATGGGATAGCAAAATATAGAAAGGTAAAAATATAAATAGCTTAAGGTGCCTGCATGGATTGTATACATTTTTTCCAAAAAGATCCTCCACGCGGGCGGAGCCGCGGGCAACTTCCAGTCTTACATATGGAAGTGGTGAAGATTTTGCAAAGGCCAGCTGTTAAGATATTTATTTCTTCCTGCAGATTTACCACTAATATTACAAAAGTTCTTATAAAACTGTAACTTATACGTAAGTTATAAAGTCCAATTTAGAAAATCTAATCAAAAAACAATTAAACTGAGTTTATTAAAGTCTTACTTATTATTATTATGAAATAGTATTATTTATTATGATAAGAAGAGTGGTAGGCGATACACATTGGCCGAATGCAGATTATTGGCAGACTTTACATGACTCAGATTTTTTAAATTGTAAGCATGCCAGTTTCTCACTATGTTTTTCTTCACTGTCTAATTACGTGATATTTAGCTATCAATAAGTAATTTACTAAAGTCAGCGTTTTGGGCTGGAAATGCATCCAAAACCGCCGTTTCGGCAGTCAGTGTCACTTTACGCTAAACTATCATCTCTTTGAAACCTTTAAGCCGGCTGCGAAATGAGAGGCCGGGTGTTCGATTTTCATATAATGTATGTTGTACATAATATGTTATTTTCGGGTCTTGAATTTGAATATTGAACTGCCGTTTTTCTTTATTTATTTAAAGATTTTTTTATTCAGGCACGGCAAAGTGACCACACTGCACCTCATGGTAAGTGCAGTGCCGTCCAGTTAGAGTATCAAGTAGTGCGAGACAATCTATCCCTCGCTACTCAACATAATCATACCGGCCTGCTGTGTAGCTTCTTCACACTACGCCCAAAGGACCTAGGATCATAGGAAGGAGGGAACACGATAGATGGCAAACTGTTCCATAGCTTGATGGAAAGATATAAAAATAAGTTGAAATAAAAGAATCAATAAATACCTAAAACTAGTTAATGCTTATTCCTACAGATTCTAGGTTGTGGTGTTTGATCAGATATAATCAACATTAGAGCACCTTATGCGACGGTTAATTTTAAGTATTATTCCACGAGAGCATAACGATAAGTTAAACTGTACTTCCAAGAATCATGGAACTTCTCGTAACGTTTACTTGAATGTGGCAACTTTGTGTTAATGAAGAGTTTCAAAGATAAAATAGCTGGCAGCGTAGCTTTAGCCACTTCTATATTTTATCAGGTTGTATACATGCACTGCGTTGTACCACATTACGTTTTAATCGAATATAAAATAATTTAGTACGCTCATATGCCGTAGATGTCATTGCTAAATATTGCATAAATAATATTTTTTTGACATCAAACAGTAAGGGAGTTCATATGCTGTATTTATTCCTCAACAAAAATAAATAAAATGAAAGAAATTATCATAATTTCCTCCCTTAGCAAAGCTTTAAGCTTTAATTTCACTATACGTTAATAATCTGACCTCAAACCCTAAATGGAGATGTATTTACTCTTGTTCATTGTCAAATTACCCAATTTCCAAATAATTTCATCAACATCCAATTGTGAAGAGTGAATAGGTATCTTCTAGGTAAGCGTGCTCCACCGTAGACCACATCATCACTTACCATCAGGCGAGATAGTGGTCAAACGCAAGCCTATTTATGTAAAGAAAAAAAGAAATACCAGAACATAAATAGTTCCAATCCTGCCAATTCCAAAATCAGCGTTTATCGCCGTTTAGGCCCACACTGACCCCTGAAAATAACAAAGGTTCTAGAATTTCAGCGTTAAATACCGACAAATATTCATTACTAGATCCCAACGGTCACCATCGTGCTCAGTTATAAGCCGGTACCTTTCTACTGCTATAATGACAATCCGCATTCCTACACGAAAATCTTAGATGTCTTTAGGAATGGGTTATTTGTAGGACTATTAAATTTCAGTAAATAGTAATGCTAGGCTCGAAGTTACAACCGCTACTTCAACATTGGTTTATGCAGGGTAATTAAATACACATAACATTAACGACGTTTTAACCCGTGTATAAAAGGAGGAGGTTCTAGATTCAGCGCGTATATCACATTACACATCACTTATGAAGATTTACAGAGACAAATTACGGTAATTTTTTTTTGGTGAAAACTTCTTTTTGTACTTTTGGGATGGCGAAAAATACCAAACTCGCATAACCATCACGCTCAGATTATTTTACTTTTGACATAAGTACGCCTTTGAAGTTCTATAAAAGGCGAAAGACTTATACGTTATGAAGGGAAACCAGAGTTGAAGTTCTATAATTCTTGACAAGCAACATAAACAAAAAAAGTTACTACTTCATGGACGCTGTTTGAAAAAGAACACAGTAATTCTAAAGTTTTAAGTTATCACTTCTGTCGGTAGGCCCCATGACTATATTTTTGTTAATGGACGAAGTATATATTTATACCTCAATATCTCTTTAAAATATAGCTTTAAAATTATATTGAAATATGGAATGGAATCACCATTTAATTTAAAGACACAATAAGGGTAGACTTAGGGGAACAAATTGGCAATGAAACAAGAATTTTCATATTTAGCATTTTTTTTTACATATTCAGTTCTGGATTAAGAATTACAATCCACATGCTTTTAAACTAAATCTTAAATGTTCGTTATACTGTCTGTGATTTTTATTAAAATTACACATACATATACACTCACGCCAGTAGGCAGAAGTGTAACCAGTACACCCACTTTTCGCAGAATTTACTACGTCCCATGATGTGATAGGGGGCGAGCCTATCGCCATACCGGGCTGATACTGAGTATTTCTAAATAGAAAAACCGAATATCACTCTACCCAACCCGGGGATCGAGCCAGAGACCTCAGCATAGCAGTCATAACGCATGAGTGATTACAACTGCGCCACCGAGGCAGTATTATTAAAAATAGTTATTTCAAGTAGCGGTGGCGACACCTAGCTTACTTACAAGTATGTTAATAGAGAGCCAACATTAATGGCGACTGTCGACTCAATACCGTAATGTAGAACTTGTAACTAATTGCGTAAATAGAAATAGATTTGTCAATTATCGAGTGCAAATGTGGCCATTTTTATGCGCTTATAATAGTCAATTTCAACATTAATCGGTTATTATACTGGTTACATGAATATTCATGTTAAAACCCTAGCATACGGACGACTACAAGTTAATAAGTCTATATACAAGTCGAATAAATCATATTGTCCTTTTTTATTATCTCCCGGATAAATATATTGAGCGTATAAGGTACATATGTTGTAGAATCAGTAAGATTCTAAGTCGGATAGTGAATATTGTTAGCAAATTCGAAATACTATATGAGTTACCGGTGTTGGAATTTAACCCCGACAAGGCAGACAAGGCTGGCTCACTATCTATCACATCACGGGACTGAAATACGCTCGGGGAACTGTAAGTGCACTTGTTGCAATCCTGCTTACTCCTTTGTACACAGAAACAAACGCGGACTTATGTATTTGTATATTAGTTACCATGTGAGTAACCATACAGTGTTGAGATTAGATTAGTGATAGATTATCTCTCGCTACTTGATACTCTAATTGGACGGCAATGCGCTTAACATCACTTTAGCATCACTTTGCCGAGACAGAATGAAAAAAAACTCTCGTTTTAAATAATACAAAGAAAATTCTATAAACAAATATGAAATCTAACTTCACTACTGACACACTATCTGCTGTTCGGTTTGTCGTCGGTGTAGTTTACACGTATCATACCACTGCGGGTACACATACCACTTTCTAATCGAAGTGGAGACGAATGAGTTAATTAGCTAAATTCTTAATTAATTTGATAAATAATTCCTTTTTAAGGCATACTTCCGATGTTTGTGTGAAGCATGTAACATGTCAATGTCTCAACGTAAATTTAGTAGAGATATTAGATTAGATGCCGCCGTTGCCTAGCGGGTGAGTAGACGGCTGTGACGAGAGGCCGTGGGTTCGATTCTCGCTCAGAGATAATTTTTTGTATGACCGACATTTAGTGTGGTTTCGGGACTGTGTGTGGCTGTTGGGTTTATTTATTTATTCCTTTCCTTTCTGGTCACTAATTTGTGATTTTTCTGGAATTATGGGTTTTCATTGTTCAGTTGCAATCAAGTGACCCATTTGTACCTAAAACCACTGAACGACTACTGCGTCACCAGTGACGCTACTATTACGTAGCCTTAGTGCTAAGTGGTGGAAGTGCTAGGCTATCGCCAATGTGGGAGTATTCTTAGCAAATATGTAAATTTCACACAACTTTGATAGATTCAAAAACCCGTAAAATAAGATAATATCCAATTGTACAGTCGTCACGTATCGCGTTTCAAATCTATATTTCCATCGACCATAAACAAATGAATAAACAAAAAACCATAAACCACGGGAATGCCGGATGGGCCGTTGACCCTGTTACCTCAATTCATAGATTTTTAACGAGCGAATATCTTAATAAAAAAAATTAATATACATTAAAACCCAATAAAAATCCTTACCGCTGCAGTGTTGTAGCTCGCTTAATAAACAACCAGTCCAATTTATAACACTATAACTGGATTATTCAAACATTTTGACATGTGCGACGCAGAACACCTTGTTTCTAAGTCTATATTTTAGTATTAAAAATGGTAAGTCACAGTTAAACTGGTTTTCGCGATACAGATCTTCTTATATAGATTTATTTATTGCCTGGCCGTAAAATCTAGTGTTTTAATTAGCGATCGGGTCAGTAAATATCACATTTTATGTGACTCCATCTGTGGTTGCACAGAACACTTTGATTTTAAGAAAGATATAACATTGTGTGCACATGAAATATATTTGATATGGATAAGTTACTCTGTAACGGAATTGTAGATAAACATATCAATTAATTTCCAGACTTAGACGATAAATAACAATTTTAGAAGTCACGTGCTCCAGTCCAATTTGTCTTCGTTCGAAACAATTTAGTTGTTATTAATAAAGTTCTGTTACACAGGCTTGCTCTGAAATACATTTAGCTGCAGGCCGTCTGATAAATGGCCTCAACAGTTCACCTGGCTGTTTTCAAAAACGTTTATGTAAATGTTCGCTGGGCCCATAAATCCTGACCTCCATTTTACTGTGTCTTCGCCCGAATTCTAATTGATTGCTTGGTTTTAATTAAAATGAGGCACTATAGCGGTATGGCACTGATTGGCGGTCTTTCATTTACAAATGGCCCATTCGATGTCATTTGAATTTAGACTGTGGAAAATTAAGCCTGTCATCAACAAAAAACCTAGCACGTTTTTATTACAAATAATTTTTATAGATGTATTGGTTTATTTGCATTTCTTGCCATGTGTGCGTGAGATATGTGTATTTGTGATTCGCTTGAAAGTGACGCATCATCCCTAATCTTATACTTTTAAGCCAATAGTGACACACAGTCATATTATTTTTACACACAGCAAGACGTGCAACAATGAATTGAATTATGTTTAATGTATTTCGTAATTTCTTTTTATGTTCGATTCGCCTATAGCAAACTGGCGTGAAACTATAAAAATAAATCGTGGCATCTCGATCGAAAGTGAACGCAGGCGCACCTGTAACGCTAACCGTGACCGGTCGACGGATCTGCTCATTTTCTTCGGGTCACTGTGACGGCATGGAGTCCCGTTAAACATTTTAACTTGGAGCACGAAACTAAATGTTCTTTTCTTAAATATGAGCGTTGCGTTTTTGAACGAATTCGAAACTGTCATGGCGGCCGCGCGGGCGTGCTGTGACTCATCCCGTTCTTTAAGGCACTGCGCCCGCCTCGCCGAGACAGGACAATGCGTGCAGAAAAACGTCTCTGGTATAAACGGGATGGGAGAAAAAAGCGCCCCACTGAAACGTTCACCGTTGTACCCATGATTGAGAAATAATGCATGAATTATTTACGATGTGGTAATTTCCTGGTCGGCCTTTTTAGGCCTTTCTGCAGGTTGTTTTAACTCATGGGCGAGGTACTTTGTAGGCGTACTTTATGTTGACCGCTCATAATGTTTGTCCACGAGAGATTTATCGCTGTAATATGCTTTCATTGAGTGTTTTTGTGAGCGTACAGGACGAGGCAATTCGGCCCGTGGACCGTATTGCGAGAAAATTATGTTGACGGGGACGTCTGATGGAAAATTATGGGAATGAAGTGCAAGTATTTTACTTCGGTGTTGGAGTTGATCATGTTTTATAGCCTGGTCTCTTTACAGTTGGAATACTAGTCTATATCTCCTTTATCATCTCCCTGCCCTTGTACATCTGTATAGAGTTATAGACCTGGCTTATTGGTTATACGACCTGGCATGAAATGGCAAATGTCATGGAATTTATTAAGTAAATTCTGATGTTAATATAACACTGACTTAAATTAAAATCGTGTATCGTACAAATATTATACATACAAAATTACAAGACCTGGCTGCTTTGTAAAGAAATCAACATTTATCGTGGACGGAACTATGCGCAAAGGCTAACGACAAATAAAATAATATTATTACATTTCCAACCAACCTGCCAATATTTTTTGTTCCAAATTCAAACCGAATCGATTGCAACGAACGTTCGTTATTTTACCAGACCAACTAGTATGTGAGTTGACGTAACTAAAAACTGGTGTCCCACATATTTGTCTGTTTGCAGCGGATAGTTTAGAATTACACAAGCCCACCATACACGGCACGGTGACCCACTCGCAGGGTGTCTAATGACAGTAACGGCCATCTAAACTGAACCACATGGCTGGCTGTATGAGTGCTCTTTGCTTGATTAGTGACAAATGACACAAAAACCCACGCATTTAATATATCGCCGTCAATCCATGATAATGAAGCAAAGATTGCGTTGCAGAAATACATCTGCGTGGATTGGAACGTTTTAAAATTTATTATCTGTGCAATTCTTATTTCGAAATTTAAAATAGACCGTAAAGTAAATATCCAAATTCCGAAATCTATTTGCTTCCCGTGATATGTTCCCTAACTTTATTGTGGTTGGCGTAGCAAAGCAACACAGTGCTTGTAGCCTTAAAAAAAAGCAAATATAGTATGGATTTTCTTATTAGGATATAAATATAGCGCTCGTTCCCCAACTAAATTTCTAAATGGAAATGTCAGGCTGTTAAATGTGTTTCGTGATTTAATTTGACATTCAGTTTAGCTAACTCAATATACCAAGCTGTACGCTGCATTAATGACCCGATACTAAATGCTACCGAATCAGAGGTTTTGGGCATTCCGAGATGTAGCAAGGCAAAATAGTTATGTAATAAATAAATACACCCAACAGTCACACACATAGTTCTGACCCCACACTAGGTAAAACCTCTATCGTGTATATCAAGATCTACGAGGGACTACCGTCACACAACACCCAGACCCGAAACAATATCTATCTGTCACACAAATATTTGTCTCGATGCGGGAATCGAATGAATGAAATAGGGATGTTATGGAGCTTCGTAACCGTAACCGAAACTATGGGATATCCGAAATAAAATTCTATCCGTAACCGTAACCGAATCTGATATAAAAGTTTCAAATAATTTCGGATAGGGGCGGAGTCTAAATGAGTCACGTTATGGTTTTTGTTTTTGACATACTAGTCGGGGGCGTACATTGCATGCATTGCTTATATTTAGTTATATTGCTTAGACATAGCCAGTCAGTCATTTACTCTCGTGGGATTACATTTACTTACATAAAAATAGTACCAATTCATAAACAGTTAATAAAGCTATTTGTATTTTACTTTTACCATTTCTTCAATACCTAATAACTGAAACTATCCGAAACTAGCGGATAATCCGAAATAATTTCATATCCCTAACCGTATCCAAAACCGATATAATATTATTTACATATCCGTATCCACATTCAGATCCGAAATTTTAAATCCATAACATCTCTAGAATGAAACATTATTACATAATTTTCGAAATCGAAGGGACTGCCTAATAAATTCTTACAACCCAGTAATTTTTGGGATACAACTTAGTCACACCCTTATTAAATATTAAGTCTACGTAGCATACTCAGTACATTTAACATACTGTAACTTACAAACGATTATGCCTTGTATATAATGCTTTAATCATAGCAAAAAGTGTGTGTTACGTCAGAAAAACCCGACTGTGAGTTATAATGTAGAAATTACACCAATTGGAGCTAAGTCACCGGAGATTACAATAATGGCGCGCAGGCGACAAGTTGGCAGATATATAAGTGTATTGAATTCGAATGTTAAGGCTGTACGTTGTACGAAATACCTCGACTACAAGAAAATTTGGACAAGTATACAGACTGAATTTAATCAAGCAATATTTTATTTTCATCCTGGCACGGCAAAGTGACCACACTGTACCTGATGGTAAGCGCAGTACCGTCCAATTAGAGTATCGAGTAGCGAGAGACAATCTATCCCTCGCTACTCAACACAATAATGCCGGCCTGCTTCTTCACAATATGCCAGGGGCAAGAAGGTAAAAAGCGGTCGAGGGGCTAGTGTAACGACCAAAAATCGTACCCCAACTCGATAAAAACCGGAGGTACAGTGGCTGATCCCGGAACGCGACATACTTGCGTGCGCCACTACAACGGTTTTTACACCCTGTGTACGGTCGCTATCCGGGCGTATATGAAATATCCTACCACCAGCAACAAAGTATATTAAAAATGGCTTCATACGAAACTTCTGTCTCAACAGTATTTCGTTAAATGTTCTCAAATAGTCTAATATAGAAAAATCATAATCAGAGACGGTACCAGTTTTTGATGCAAATTTAAAAGTACTCAGTCTATTCTATAGTTCTTATTAAAAAATATAAACGTAACAAATAAATACTTTAAACAAAACCCCACTTCGGCGGCGTACAACCCGCCTTGACAAATATTTTTTTAACGATTGTTTGCCCACGGCTTATTTGGGGCCATAAATTGAGGTGCTGTGTTTACATATCCTATTCACATGCTATAATAGTCTAGTTCTATAAAGTTACCCACACTGAACTTACCATCAGGTGCAGTGTGGTCACTTTGCCGAGCCACGATAAAAAAAAAAAACGATAGCTGTTTATCAACAGCCCAGTACGATTGCTTTTTGCACGAATCTTCGTGTAACTGCAGAGTTGAATTATGCAATAACTGCTAACCAATTGCTCATGGTATTACTTTGAATCCTGCACAGTATAAATTCAGAAAGTACAAGTAGTCTTGAGAGTAATAATACTCCGACAGTTAGATAGCCTAAACCCTACACTCAGATACAATTATCTTGTATCAAGAACTAAAAGAGACTGTCTAATAAACCCCAAGCAAATATTTGTGTATCACAAAAACATTTGTCTCGGTGGATCGCCTCTCGTTAACGGCATTCCCCCTATGCCACGGAGGCTGACAGTCAGTTCGTACCTATAAGTACTTTTATGTATTCATTTTATTAGTGGGTTAACGCATTGCTGAATCTTGAACCATAATTATTAGACACACACACACATACACTCACGCCTTAATCTCTGAAGGTGTAACCAGTACAACCCACTTTTAGCCGAATTTCGGTGCCATAATGTGATAGGGGCGAGCCTATCGCCATACCGGGCACAGATTCCAGACTCCGGGCTAATACTGAGAATTTCTAGATAGAAAACCCAATATCACTTTACCCGACCCGAGGATCTAACCCGAGACCGTATCGCATGTGCAATTACAATTGCGCCACCGAGGCTGCCCATAATTATTACTGAATGAATAAATACGCTACGTAATATTTTTACAACAATCTCGTGTAGATTACTTTCCATCATTTGATGTCAGCCGCTGCTAAAATCACGTAGAAAATATTATTGCATTACTAATTGTTTGTGCCCATATATCCATAAACCCTACATTATTTATGACTTACAAATAACGGTACGCGATATTTTCCCGCCTTTGACGTAATATTTGGCAGTTTCCATGATGGCGGCCGTTTGCTTGACAAGTTTATGAATAATACGACAGAGTGTAAATAAGTGTAAAAATGGCGCGGTCAACTTTACACCGTTATACTCTGTGTTGCCAGAATGGGATGATGAAAAAACTTGACAAGGCGATAAGATGAATAAAGCGATATATCTTATAACATTTCCGCACAGACTAGTATAAAATTGTTTGAACCTATATTATTTTGCTTATTTCTGGAAAATATTATATATGTAATAGATTGAAATGTGTGACCATATGTGGTACTTTGGTTGCTCATAGTTCTCGATGCCCATGATACAGGTCTGACCAAGTGCGGGGTCAAGACTATGTGTGTATATTTGTATTAAATAATATTTTATCGATATCATGATTTAGGACATTTACTATCTCTCAATGTAAATTTTTAGCCAGGCTATTTTGTATCCCACAGCAGGGCAAAGACCTCCCATTTAATTTTCCCACTTCATTCCCTACGTTTGCGATTTAAGTTTTGGAACGAAGTTCGGTGTTTATTACGTGGTAAGTCGGAGGTTAATGCAGGGGGTCTAGAGTTGGGGTACGATGTTTCGCCACTTTGCGGCAATCTGAGTACTCTGACACTAGACCCTCGACCGCTTTTGCGCCTTCTTGCCCCATGGGGTAGTGTGAGGAAGGCACACAGCAGGCCGGCATGATTGTGTTGAGTAACGGGGTATAGACTGTCTCTGGCTATCTTTCACTGGACGGCACTGCGCTTACCATCAGGTGCACCTGTGTGTGGTCAATTAGCCGTGTCAGGATAAAAAAAATAGTCAACTTTGTACAGAGAATTTAAGTTCCATTCTCGCTGGCAAACCTTGAGTTTTAACAATGACAAATATGGTTTGTAATTAAGTATTATTTAACTGAATTATTGAACTCATAAAACGAATGTATATTTATATCCGTGGTCATGCGGAAAGACTGTCGTCAACCTAGATTACAATAAGCAAATTCATCCAAGGCTTGTATACAAAGAGGCAACCCTAGCATAGGTGACATAAGCCCGCCCTCGCTCAGATTGCCAGCTCAATGTCAAACGGTGCTAATTAATGCAATCTAGGCCTTGTACCTATCTGCAATGATAAGTCACGTTACATGAGGTATAGTGTTCTATTACACGTTGAATGAGTAATGTTTCTCAAATGTCTATCTGTATTAACTCCCGTATCCAAGGGTAAGCAGAGGCATCTAGAGCACTCATGCCAAGATCTTATCAATTACTTTATATGATTTAATTATTAGCCTTTTTTCTATAGATGATACATAATAAAAAATAATAAAAATATTTTACAAGTGTCATAGAATTTGAAAAATCTAGAATTAACAAGCGTTATGTCTGTTATCACCAGCTGCTACTTGAGTTGACCCTGCCGCTCAAAAACTTCAAAGCGTTGTGGCGACACAACGTGAGCATGCTTGTGTCACATATGTATTAGGCTTTAACAGTCAAGTAAAGTGTCATAGATTGGTGTAATTTACGTGTTTTATTGATATACTAGCTGTTGCTCGCGGCTCCGCCTGCGTGGAGGTCATGTTTGGGAGAAAAATATATCTTTGTGTATTATACAAAATACGAATTTTCAGGCGTTTGATTTAAAAAATGAAGGATTTTCATACAAACTTTCATGCCCCTATTTTACCTCCTTAGGGATGATTTAGAAAAAAATGTGAAACACGTATTTCTTTATTTCCTACCAAAAGCCTAAATATAATTTCCAGATCCCTAAGTCGAAGAATTATGGATTTCCCATACAAATTTTGGACTCCTATTTGACCACTTTCAAGGTTTTTATTTGAGAAAAAAAGATAGCCTATGTCCGTCTCTAGAATATAATCAATCTCCTTGCCAAATTTCATTACAATCTGGTCAGCCGTTTAGTCGTGAAAAGGTAACAAACAAACAAACAGACTTACTTTCGCATTTATAGTATTAGTATGGATTATGGCAAAGGCCTCTCTCAAGCCCTTTCTATTTGAAGGAGTTTTCGCAACAATTTATCACGCTTATGAAATAAAAATACCAAATACTGGATGGAATATTCACTTCCCCTTACCACCTCCTCCACATAATGATAAGTGCTGAGGTTTCGCACAGTGCGGTCAACCTTAAAAGACGACTTACCTGAAACAGGAAAAAATGCACATTTCAAAAGAAATCATAAAACAGGGTTTGATGATCCCTTACAACGGAACGTATTCCAAAGATTTATTGATGCGTGTATATTTTTGTAAAACGATCTAAAATCGTTAGCATCAATGTTTCGATGGACGATTGAAAATGAGAAAACATAAGATTTTACAACCTATAGTTGTAAATTGTTACGAAAATAAATGTTAGTAGAACACGATATATAATCAAGCTAATGTTTATTGTTATAAACTTGTGATTGACTTCAATTTAAAATCTGCCAAATCCGTGATCTCGATTTTGCATATTTGAAAAACCAAAACATTAAACACAGTTATATCAATAAAATATCTCATTAACCTCGACATCCTTGCAAACATAGGATAGGTGAATAGGGATGAGAAACAAAAAGCGTGTGTAAAAAACGGGCTAACATAAGTCATACAAATGGTACAAAAAGATACAAATGGTCATACACGAACAGAAGGACGTACATACATGGAACTAACCGACCGAACACTATAATTTGCAAAATGAGACGTAAAAAAACACCAAATTATTCCACCGCTACAATCAGTCACGCAAGCCTTATTTGGAACTCCTTTGATGTTTTTTATGCAAAAGTTTTTTCATTAATGATTTTAGGCAAAGGATGCGGTCCACGGGTTGTTAAATTATTGGAAATTACTAAAACCAATGACTGTAAAAGAAAAAAAATCTCGTATGTTCGCATTGCATGATCTTCATTACAGAGTTTGTATAAATATATATATTTTTTTTGCTTTTTACTATAATAACGAATTTAAAAAGGTTTAATTTGATACCGATTATGATTTTCGGAAACATTATTTTTTATACTAAAATTGTTTTTTTTTTCACCATTTTGGACTCTTGACAGTATATATTATATTACACAAATGTTCATTCCGATTTACACTAATTAAAATACTCTTTTACAGGACTTCATTCTATATAATACTAGCACTTCTGTGCAAAAGAGTTCCGTGATCCTTTATTGAAAGAAAATGAAATTGGATTTTGATGATGTACACAATTAAATAACATTTACGACGAGTCGATACAAAACAAATACGTATGTAACACACAATGACGAAAAAACTAACACAACATTGGTATCATCAATACACTGGCCATTTTGCTAAATTATTAAAAAAAAACAATGTTGTTACCATGTTACTCATAAAAATACATGGCAGCATGGTTTCTGAGCTTAGCTGGTTTACTTTGAAAAGAATCAAAAATTATAGATACAGTGCCATAGTTTTAAAAAGGTATTAATAAAAATCATGGGCACCTCGAACCTCGTTTGTCGGACCTATGATATATAAAAAAAAAGTTCTTCTCAAAAAAAGTCTGGTCACAGAAATGCAAGGACGTACAGCCTTGACAAAGGTTAGTGTGGTTCAATTTGCTTTGTTTAACGAAACATTTCGTCACTGTTTGTGTTAATTTCTCCCGGCTACGTCTATCGCGAGTAGGCGTCGAGGTCGATCCGATTTGTTTGTATGCAAGTGACAGTAAGTTTGTTTTTGATACAATCGCTGGCGTTAACAAAAAAGGTATATTGTTCAATGACCATGAATTTGCTTGTTTATAAAGAAATAAAAATACCAACAAAAATTAGGAATGGCCCATGCTTGAATGATCAAATACGTTTTGTTTATTATAAAATACATTTCCAATTATACATAAATCCACGCGATAAACTATCAATATTAATTAAAGGCAAATATTGTGATATGATAACACAATTTTATTTAAATCAGATACGCACAGTTGCACAAATATAGTTTTACAATACTTATTTTATTCAAACGATGTCGTATTTTTCAACAAGATCAAATCACTTGACGTTGACACACCGTTTACTTTTTAGACTGTGTAATTATCGAAAAATGAAATACTTTATCCAAATATATAAACGGATTCGGTCGTTTCGTTCGTTCGCCAATGAATTAAGTTAATTGAGTACTTTTCTTCGTAATTTATGTTTCCGGAAACGTCAAATACCTGATATCGTAACTTGTTACGAGATCACTCATATTATAACATTTATCATTAAATTTTTAGGTTATAATTTTTACATTACATCATTGATCATGTGACGTAATATATTATAAGGTTGCAGGTTCGATTGCCAGCCTGAGCAACACTTGCCTTACAGAATTACAGCTTCGTGGTGTTGATAGTCTACTTGGACAGTACTGCGTTTACCAGCGGGTACAATGTGGTCACTTTGATGTGACAGGAGAAAAGTCTATTACCCTGGCCCGAACCAAGAGATTCGCAAATTCAAAACTTTGGCGCACCATCGAGCTGTGGAACAGTATGCAGCTACCGTGTTCTCTCCTTCCTATGATCCTGGGCCTTTTAAGCATAATGCGAAGAGAATCAACTGATGATTGGGCATGTATGACTGAGCAGGACGGCATGATTGTATCGAGTGGATTCATTGTGGATGGTTGTTTCTTGCCTCTTGATACCCTACCTGGACGGCACTACGCTATCAGGTTCAGTGTGGTCACTGTCATACCAGGACAAAAAGAAACCCTCCAAGTTTATTTCTCAGTACATGACTTGGTTCCACCCTCTATCTTAAATATTTGAAATGATGCTTTCGTTTACAGTTCTGCCTACCCTTTGGAGAATATAACACTACAAACTCTTATGTCCGCAAACCAGACTTTTTTTTAATAAAGATGTGTATGCTAATATTTTTTTAAATGTTAATGGCACAGGTAACATTAACAACAAGTGGTTTGAGGTCACGGGTTGAGAGAGTAGTTTGAAACCTGTTGATCCTGTGTTACTTCTGTAGACTTCTACTTATTACCTACTTAAGTATAATTTTTAAGTGATATAATATAAGCGAATGTCTTCTTTCCAACGTAAGCTATTTTAATGAGAAAATTGATATTAATAAAGAAAATGAAAAGAGTATAGATAAAGAATCTAGAAGGTAAAACCTACCTACCAGGTACCCTTAGTTTTATTAGTAAAATCTCTATCCTGAGTAAAAAAAAATGTTTACAAAACAAACGGTTGTAAAACCCGCCATAGTGGCACACGCAAGTGTTCCGGAGTTCCGGGGTCAGCGAGTGTACACCCTGTTTTTGTCGGGCTTCTAAAGTTGGGGTACGATGTTTGGCCGTGTTGCGGCCCTCTGTGGACTCTGACACTAGACTCTCGACCGCTTCTTCACCTCCTTGCCCTATGGCGTGGTGTGAAGAAGCTACACAGCAGGCCGGCATGATTATGTGAGTAGCGCGTTATAGATTGTTTCTAGCTACTTGATACTTTAAACGCACGGCACTGCGCTTACAATCAGGTGCCGTGTGGTCAAATTGCCGTGCCAGTACAAAAAAAATACAAGGGATAAACATCAATTAACCAGTTAATTATACCATTACTGTATTCATAGACGTATCACGCTGTCCGGAAATCAATGTTCATTAATGATTTCCGTGATCAAGTCATCGAACATCTGTGCCCATGTTTATATAACTATACAAATAAATAAATCAATCGATGTATTTGATTACTGAATTTAAATTATTGTGGTTTTAATAGGTTCAACATGATATATTGTATGTTGAAATCGGTGTTTTGTCTGTTTTTAGAATGCGTAAGAAACCCTTAGTTAGCTCACATAAGCTAATAAGTAAACCCAAATTATATAAATAATGTTAAAGTTGATTTCAATTAAAAATAAGACACATACTCTTTGCTCACTTGAGAAAATCAATTAATTGGAATGGTCAAAGTTCATCGTGATTTATAACCCTCGAAACATGAATTTTTGTATAGGACCAGTTCCTCTATAATGTACTTTTTGAATAAGTATTTCTGTGTCGATACATTTATAATTATGTAATAATAACTGCGTATTTTACTTTTGAGCTGGAACTCCAGAAAGTAATAGAATAAGTTATTTCAATGGCGAGCAACAGAGACAAATGCCACATGATCCAGCACCAAGATTGATACATCTGACTGATACAATAGTTTAAAGCTTATTATTTACTCCTTGCCCGATTACACCTTGATTTTTAACAATAACGTGATTTTGATATAGTTAATGTATTAACAGCTATAAGCAGCGATAGGACTGTGAAGACGAAAGTCGTATGTTCGAAACCCAAGTGGCATACACCTCTGACTTTTCTTAAGTTATGTGTGTATTAAATGTTAATTATCGCTTGCTTTAACGGTGAAGGAACACATCGTGAGGAAACCTGCATACCTGAGAATTCTTATAAGAATTTCGAAGGTATGTGAAGTCTACCAACCCGCATTAGGCCAGCGTGGTGGATTAAGACCTGACCCCTCTCATTAGTATAGGAGGCCCGTGCCCAGCAGTGGGACAATGTTTAATACAGGGCTAGTATTATATTATAATGTATTAAAATAAATACAGTTTACAAGCGTTAAATCAAGTCCAAATCTTAGTTCAACAATCGCCGGGCAGCTATTTGTCACAACCAACGAGCTAAATTATCTATTTAAATGTAATCGCTGATCGATTTGTAAGCGGGCAATTGTGGTCTTACCTCTGTTTAGATTTCACACCGGTTACTAATAAATATAATTTCATGAATAAATAGCAGGGATTGCTAAGTAGTCAGTAATAGGGGAGGAACCTTGGGTACTTCCAAGGTATATCCTTTTACCTTTTAGAAGTCCAATGTAAACTTATGCTTTATATCAATAATACCAGATACATATCAGAAATGTTGAATAAATAACCGATTAATCAGTATTACATATTTTTCATCCCCTATTCTTTGGCTCACTGTAAGAATTGAACTAAAAGATGTGGGTACATAGTTAACTTACCTATCGGGAACACAACACGACTAAAACTGTAGTAATGTGAATTAACCACATGTATATTGAACTCTAAACATTAATCTGAGAAAGTGCAAATTCGCATTCTAAATAACATTGCTTTAGTTCGGGCTCAACTGAAATGGTTCATGCTGACTTGATTATATTTGCCAATGTTGGAGCCAACTTAGCATTTAAATTATGCATATCAGTCACGTACATAGATCCCGCACTAGAAATCCCTCCATAGTATTAATAATCAGGAATCCTACTGGTATATCATGAAGTGAAAATCACACCAACGCGAAATGTCCAGTTATGTCAAATGGTAAAACATTTGCAGTTGGACAAAAGGAAGTACATATCAACAATTACGTTAAAGGTATTAGATAAGAGACTACATGTAGAATTAAAATACAACCAAAACATAAAACCGCTGCACACAAAATACTAAATGAACGTCTAATGATAAAGGGTGTCACAAATTTTTACGATCACGTGACCAATATACACACCAATGAACTAGAAATACGTTGGACAAACATTGGACAAAGTCGGTCAAACATTGTGGATCAGCCCGCAGTCGTACACAGCTAATATGATGGATTGGAAGCGACGCGCGTGGGCATGGGGTCCTGCGAGTATGCAAATTGTGCATGCAGCCCGGCTCGGAGGTTACATTAGTACAAACTACTAGCTACACGGTACATTCGATTGTCTGCCGCCGACTTTAATGCGTGCACCGTTGCGCCATTATGTCGTATGTGCGACCTACTCGATCCGCCTCGAGCTGATCTTTTGTGCGTGCCTTAAAATCGATTATTCTCTTCTAATACACGTGGGCTGTTGCTATCTACGTGACATTTTGCAAGACATTTTAATTGTTTTATAATGTTTGTTTTAATTGCTCCATCGAAATGGCAATCAAAGCGAACGAATGGCGAGATTACATCTATAGTTCATTGACCTAATCAAACAAAAAGAAGATATCAATTACATTGTAGCATACAGCTCGACTCTACTATAACAAAGAACAAAAATTGTTTCCATTTCGATCGATAACAATCCACGGCATTTAACAAGCAACCTGTTTACGAATTCGTCGAACGAGCTCAATCAACACCGGACATTTAACGATAACAAAAACACGGCGTCCGAGAACAATGCGCAACGATGAGGCGACGTGTCTACGGAGCACAGACGACACATCTGGAAACACGACAATGCCGCGACAGACATGGCGAAATCCGATCCCTGTTCATCCAAACATCGACTAAACAATAGCGAACAATCGAGCTGGCGTTTTGCAACGTTTGACGGCAGCACTCGGTGCGATTTCATGAATGGTTCCTTGTCATCGCTTTGTTTTGCCTTTAGTAACGTTCCGATGTGAAAATCTTAATCATTCGCTTTTAGTGGCGGCATGTTAGGTCAGAATACATTATAGGTGTTGACATATAATGCAGAATCAGGAGTGATCATCGCAGAGCTAAGATGCCTTTATGTCACTACAATTAACTTCAAGATCAGCATAGGTTCTCATTGTTCAAACAGCAAAGTAAGTTAATAACCCTGCAAATATGTAGATACAAGTAACAAGAAATTGATAGAAGAATCATGGGTGTATTGCTGATCATCGATGAATAAAGGATTGGGATGAGGGAGGAGCAAAGGGAAAACGCAAAAGCAAGTGTTTACTTCAGGCCTGTTTTTGTGAGACTATGTACGAACTTCATAGTTTGACTATAATTATTTTTTACTAATTACTTCTAAATCATTTACAGTAGCGGAATTGGCATACCTCAAACTGAAACCAATACTGCTGGACCACACTACGAAGAAATATATCTACAGATTTGTCAGTCTGTCATCTCACGCCTAGGGCATGAGCTATGCCTACAATGAAAAATTGATTTGTGTTCGCCATTGGCATATTAATGATGCAATTTATTTGTCATTAGCTATTGCTGTTAGGCAGTAATGAGTTATTATTATTCTACGTCATGGCATGGGCACGTAATAAGAAAGGCGACATACTGTAATGAAATTAATCTAGGTCAGAATTTTAATTTAATAGATATGAAGGACTAGAAAATGTATCAGTTTCATATAAGTTGCAATATTTGAATGAAGGTTGAGAAGGTAAGGGCAATTTGTGCCTACGGAAATCTAAGCACGTTTTCTGTGAGACAACAGTGCTAATCCGGTTGAGTAGTTTTGTTTTTATCCTGGAACGACAAAGTGAACACACTGTACCTGGTGGTAAGTGCAGTGCTTAAATAAAGCGTCAGTGACAGAGTTGGTGACACCGCAACTTCAGAAAGAACTGTAAATAAAATCACTTCGACCGACCGACTTTACACAATTATCCGCCACGTTAGATTATTTTGTATTTAAATTAATGACGTGTCGTACATTTTATATGTTTTTATTCAATTGATGTATTCCGGGGATCCGAATAAGATTACTTCGAACGAGCGGTGAATTTTAATAGATAGCCATTTACCTGCTGAATTTTAGTAGTCACAGTTTCTATAGACGGGAAATAGATGTAGCAGCATTTAGATTTTATATGTTCGATATATGTTAAAGGTATGTGAAGTCTACCTACCCGCATTATGCCACCTTCGAGAACTACGGCCTAACCTCTAGTAGAGGACCATGTGTGTATGATGTATGTATGTGTATACAGTGCTGGTAATATTACTATAAAAGGTAGACTTATATATGAATATATTGAATTCGTACATGTCGCAGTTCTTTAGTTTTTTCCCTACTTTCCCTCTTCATCAATAAATTTCAACGAGGTTATTCGTTACAACGTTTCTTTTTCCTTTCAAGCAAATCTATATGCATTGAGAGAAAACGTGTACATACATCAACTGCGCAGTCTCCTATTGAATTTAAAGCAACGATTACGCAATGTTGTGCCGGAGAAAAGTAGTCGAGAAACTTTTGCCTCCGCTGCTGTTTAAATATTTGTGAATTCAGGCCGATAATTATTAGATAAGCATTATTAACCAGCATTAGATCAGCGAAGTGGACATAAAGATCCTCTTAATTTGGGGGTGCTCGTATCCCGCAGTACGTCTATTCAATATACTGTTCACTATGTTATTATTTAGAATTCTGTGTTATGAAGTGATAGTAAAATTCCGCGAGCACACAAGCTCGGAGTAATATTTAACACCAACAGATTCACATTAAATATAGTATGTTTGGATCTATGATCTATATACAGCAAAACAGATAGATTGTTTAAGGGAATCGTTGATAGTTATTATATTCTATTGAAATTTCGATACCGACAAAAGCCAGCAATTTCAAACAAGACATATAAACATAAAACGAAAGACTTCAAATTATTTCACATAACAAAATAACAACCAAATGAAATCTAAAAAACACCATTACAGTTACCGCACAAACTCCTATACGCAATAAATACATGAAAATTAACATACACACGACACAGGAGCGTCAGGACGGCGCCAAATGGACCACTTAGTACGGTATACAGCTTAATTAAAATGTAATTTACAACGTAACTGGTACGGTCTGCAGATGCTGGTAATCTTAAGCAGCGGCTTCGGGCGGTTGGCTCGAATAATCTTGGCCTATGATTGATGTGTAGACGCAGATCATTTTAAGTTATGCAGGGACATCGGCGATTGGCTGAGATAATGTTAATGCTTTGGACTCAATAATATAAGGGAAAGGCAATAAGGAATTGGAATAAAATCTTAATAATATACTTTCTTTATCAGTTTTCCTAACTATTATGAAAGTTATTAAGACCAAGAGAAACGATTGAGTTCTTTGACCTCAATAGCATATGGATACTAAAACGCCCAAAGGAACATATGGTAAAACCTGGTAGATGACTGTCTACAAAGACCCGAAAGAAACGTATCTACACAAAGTTTGATTGCTGTAGCACCAAAAAATGCAGATAAAAAAGTTGTTTCCAGTAAATTTAACATTCCAGCTGTCCTTTTTTTAATTACTTACGGTACTATATTTAAGACTGCGTTGACTCTGAACCTGGGCGGCTTGGTATATTCCCTGTAGGTTATTGATCCCCAAATATTTTCAGGCCTGCCTTGTAGTTCTTGATACAAAGCTTATACCTTTCTGTGGGGTCAGAACAACGACTGCCAGGTGTATAATTTATAACTCTGAACATAGCATAATTAATCTCAATCTTAACTTCACCGTTGAGCTGGCCATCGTATGTTTAACGGTACGCGTTTGTTGAGCGTGTGTCGGTTGATGGTTACCATCACGATAGTCAGAACTGGACGGTTTTTTGTAACAGTTGGCGCGCTTTGATTGATGTGTCAGATATATCGTTAGGTTTTGACGGCAGAATGGTAGTATTTTTAGGGCGAATACCGCGTGTCATTTGGTTATCCTGGACTGTCCATCATTTGAGGTTTATTCTAATGTCAATTTCATAATGATGTTAATGTTAAGATAGATGTAGATCTTAATAGAGACTGCAAATACCTTAATATCTAAAACAATCGTGTCCCTATAAAATCATTTCTGTTTTTAAATTTGTAATCCATACTAATACTATAATTGCGAAAGTAACTCTGTTTGTTTGTATGTTTGTTTGTTGGTTTGTTACCTCTTCACGACTATACGGCTGAACGGATTGTAATGAAATTTGGTAAGGGAATATATTATATCCTGGAGAAGGACATAGGCTATCTTTTTTTCTCAAAAAAAACCTTGAAAGGGGTCAAATAGGAGTTCAAAATTTGTATGGAAAATCCAAAATTCCTCGACTCAGGGATCTGTAAATTCATAGTTAGGCTTTTGGTAGGAAATAAAGAAATACGTGTTTCAACGTTTTTGCAAACTCATCCCTAAAAGGGGCAAAGTGAGGTTAAACTTATGGGGTATTCTTTAGATGCAATCTCAAGATTCAGGCACAACACCTGAGAGGCTGGACAATCGCTACAGGTGCCTCAGTGCAGAAGACAACTCCTTGGATCGTATACTTCTGCTCCCGAATATAACCTCCACGCAGGCGGAGCCGCGAGCAACAGCTAGTGTTATAATAAATATATAATGAGAAACCTAGCGACATTTTAGAGTAGATTTTACAATACTTTTCGGCTTGAAAAAGCATTCTTCTTATGTTCGTCTTACTGGGGTAGCGTGGATTGCATACTAAATCAAATTACGTTTGCGCTAGATCTCATACCTGCTATTGGCATGCGAGGTAGTACTTGCGATGTTTATTTCACTTATGCCTACGATTAAATGCTCTACTAAAATATTTAGTTCAAGGGATCACTACTTATCTAATTAATTAATTCGTTGTACCAAAAACTGTTATTCTTACTTGTAACACAAATATAATATATTATGACTAGGAATGGAATATTACATTCCTTCCTCTGAGATCGCGGGCCACGGTCGAGGACGCTCCTGGTTCAATCGTGCATGCGCCGATGCTGTTGGTAAAAAACAGACGGCGTATCGCGCTTGGATCGGGGGTCGCGCTACGAAGGATCCCAACCTCAAGTCACTCAAAGCAGCCTATAACCGTGCTGCCAAGGTCTGCAAGAGGGCGTATGTTAAAGCGGATGCCCAGCGCGTCTCCAAGATTGGATGTGCTTTGGCCGATAACCCAACAAGCAGTCGTGCTTATTGGAGCTTGGCTAAGGCCGTCCAATCTAATTTCTGTCGCCCCTCGCTGCCACCGCTGAGATATCGAAATGGAACACTAGCCCATAGCTCGCAAGAGAAGGCCGATTTACTGGCAAACCTCTTCGCGGCTAATTCGAGACTCGAGGACTGCAATGCTCATTTACCACCTACGCTGCCCGGTTGCGGTCACACAATGCCTGATATCCGTATCAGGCATTGTGATGTGCGGCGTGAGCTGCAGTCTCTCGACGTCCGGAAGGCTAGTGGTCCTGATGGTATCCCAGCGCTTGTTCTCAAAAAGTGTGCAGCGGAGTTGTCTCCTGCACTGACGCGCCTATACCGATCGTCCTACCTCTCAGGTGTTGTGCCTGAATCTTGGAGGGAGGCCAATGTGCAGCCGATCCCCAAAAAGGGTGATCGGTCAGACCCTAACAATTATCGCCCAATCGCCATCACCTCAGTGATGTGTAAAGTCATGGAGCGACTAATTAACAGCCAATTAGTTCGCTACCTGGAGGATCACTCGTTGATCAGTGACAGACAATACGGGTTTCGTCATAACCGATCAACGGGTGATCTTCTAGCGTTTGTATTACATCACTGGGGCGAGGCGATTGACAGGCATGGCGAGGCTCTGGCTGTGAGTCTCGACATAGCCAAGGCGTTTGATAGGGTCTGGCATCGCGGCCTTCTCTCCAAGCTCCCGGCATACGGTCTGCCCGACAACCTGTGCAAGTGGATCTCCGGCTTTCTGCATGAGCGTAGAATACGTGTCCTCGTTGATGGACACGCTTCGCAGCTCATGTCAGTAAATGCCGGAGTACCACAAGGTTCTGTACTTTCGCCCACCTTGTTTATTCTGCATATTAATGATATGTTGTCGCTTGGCAACATTCATTGCTATGCAGATGACAGCACGGTTCATGGGCGTTATTGCAGCAAGCCTCCTGGTTGCCGGGCGGATACTGAAAGGAGACGCGAGGATCTTGTCATTGAGCTCAACCAGGCCTTGGATCTCATATCATCATGGGGTACCAGGAATCGGGTTGAGTTTAATGCCAAGAAAACCCAGGTGTGCGCGTTTTCGTGCAAGAAATCCCCGTTTTCTCCCATCCCCGTTCTTCAGGGTGTTCCACTCGCAATGCGGAATGACCTTAGTGTCCTAGGTATGGATATCCGCTGCGATCTTAATCCAAGGAGTCACATCGAGGACGTAATATCCGCCACTTCCCGCAGGGTAGGAATCCTGAACAGGGTGCGGCGGTTTTTCACGCCCGGTCAGCTCTACCGCTTATATAAAGCGCAAGTGCGGCCGGGAATGGAATACTGCTCGCACCTCTGGGACGGTTCCGCAAAATACCTTCTCGATGCCTTGGATGGGTTGCAGCGGCGGGCCATCCGCATTGTGAATGATGCAGACGTGAGTAACAGCCTGGAGCCGCTACAGCTGCGTAGGGATATTTCCTCGCTTAGCGTGTTCTACCGTCTGTATCATGGCGAATGCTCTGAAGAATTGTTTGATCTTATCCCATCCTCTCCCTTCCATACCAGAACCACGCGTTCTGGCTTGCGGAGCCACAGCTTCGTGGTGTCTACTACCCCGGCCCGAACCAAGAGGTTCGCAAACTCGTATTTTTGCCGCACCATCAAGCTGTGGAACAGTTTGCCAGCTACCGTGTTCCCTCCTTCCTATGATCCTGGGTCCTTTAGGCGTAGTGTGAAGAAGCTAAACAGCAGGCCGGCATGATTGTTGAGTAGCGAGGGATAGACTGTCTCTTGCTACTTGATACTCTATCTGGACGGCACTGCACTTACCATCAGGTGCAGTGTGGTCACTTTGCCGTGCCAGAATAAAAAAAAAAAAAATAAAAAAAAATGAACCACCGTGGAAGGCTGGAGATGTGATCTGTGAATCAAGACCATTACATGCCAATCACAGAGGCCCAATAAAATCGAAATCACTTGTAGCCGGGAACTTTTATTACGCCGTCATTTCTTTATAGAACGTCATTAATACATCGTAGACTCGTTTCTGATGCCTTTTACCTGCCCATTTAAATACGCATGAGTTTACGTTGCTGACTGCTTGCGGCTTAGCGTTAAAAATATTATCAAAACTCATGATTATCATAATAAAAGCTAGAGCTTTAAGGAATAGCTTAGACAATTTTTAGATTAAGATCAGTTATTTCTGGAAAAAATTCCAAAGGGACAAAAACAAATTTAACAAGTGTTCTCAATGAACATGATCTGTAAAAATTCTTTTTAGCTGTTAACGTGTGTATCATTTCAAGCTACCCTTCAAATAATTTGTAGCAGCTTGTAAAACTTGTCAAATTCGTGCTCTTAATATTCCATCTTAGCTCATTATCTATCTCTCATCTTTGCTGGTGGTAGAATATTCATATCCGCCCGGATAGCGACCACCGTACACAGGGTGTAAAACCCGCGATAGTGGCACAAATGTGTCGCGTTCAGGGATCAGCCAGTGTACATCCGGTTTTTGTCGGGGGTATTGAGTGGGGGTACGATATTTGGCAGTGTTATGGCCTTCTGAATACTCTGGCACTAAACCCTCGACCGTTTCTTCACCTTCTTGTGAGGAAGCAGGCCGGCATGATAGTGTTGGGTAGCGCCAGTAGTCGCCAGTAGTCGCCATTCGATACTCTAATTGGACGGCACTGCGCTTACCATCAGGTGCAGTGGGGTCACTTTGCCGTGCCAGGAAAAATAATAAAAAAATACCCCAATCCAGAAAGAGGAGTATCACACCCTCAAACATATTAAAGTTAGCCTGCCTTTCTACGTGGAATCAGATTTCATTCATGATGATGATTTTTGATTTCATGGTGCATTTAAAGAAATTTATACTCATTTACAAAATACCAGAATAGTGTAGTTGACTCGATTTTTTATTAGTTTAATCAAATATTTACATTACCTAAAACCTATTATTGAAAGAATTTTATGAATCCGAACAAAAATAAGTAAATTAGACGCCATTCAAATCTGCTGGAAGGGGTAATTGTCAAAGAACAATCTGTATATATAAAAGAAGAAGCTGACTGACTGACTGACTGATCGATCAACGCACAGCCTAAACGGCTGGGGTTAGAGACTTGAAATTTTTACAGTATGTACTTTTTATCACGCAGGCATCCACTAAGGAAGGGTTTTGGGAAATAGCACCCCTAAGGGGGTAAAATAGGGGATGAAAGTTTGTATGAAAATCCGTAATTTCTGAAGTTAAATTCATGAAAATTAGTATTTCACCTTTTAGTTATAAATAAAAAATATATATTTCAGGATCTTTGGAAATTCCACCCCTAACGATGTAAAACAGGGGAAGAAAGTTTGTAAGAAACTACGTCATTTTTTAAGTTAAACGCATTAAACTTGGTATCGGCCTTTCAGTTAAAAATAAAAAATATATATTACATGATTTTTGGAAATCCCACCCCTAAGGAGGTAAAATAGGCGATGAAAGTTCTTATTAACTCTTTTATCGGGGGTTTATAAATAATCCTACTAATATTATAAATGCGAATGTTTGGATGTTTGTTACTCAATCAGGCTACAACAACTCGACGGATCTGGTTGATCGGACGAAGGATTTGGCACAGAGATAGATTATAGTCTGGAATAGCACATAGGCTCCGTTAATCGCGGAAAAATGTACGGTTCCCGTGGGATAGTTTTGTTTTAGACAGAGCAAGGGATCCACGTGATTTTTTGCATAGTGTTAGTTGAGAGGCTACTTTTTATACCAGAAAATGCACGGTTCCTACGGGATAGCATAACACAGGAAGATGTAAGAGCTTAAGAGGTCTCCATGGATCTTATACTTTTTCTACCAAAAATAACTACCACGCGGGCGTAGCTGCGGGCAAAAGCTAGTACATGATACGTTCCGTGACATCACAGTTCTCAGAATCCCCATTACTGTGCCGTTGTGGGAGGGAGATAGCAATATTTTCCCAATACGCCACCATTTTCGCTCATGCCTGTGAGTATTTGCTCATACCAATATTTAAAATAAATATTGTGACCTCATTTTTCAAGCCATTTTGATTCTGTTTTCGATAAAGAGTTTCATATTATATTCGGTTGCATATAGAATAATGTACAAAATTAAACACAGGAAACGATTCTATTGATATGTGAATTAGGTTAAACTTATAAAACGTATGTTAAAAACACTAGGTATAGATACCATATAGTTTTTTCATTAGCCATTTGGGAAAAATGCGACCATGGTACAGCAGCTGGTCAGGAATTCCTTAACGTCTACATATTGCTAACTGGCTTACCGCTATCGCATAACAAACAAAATAAACGAACGCAAATGGTCGGCAATTAAAAGATCGCTCGTTGCATGAATACAACACAGTCATATTCTGTTTTTTAAAACTCCCCTCATTGGTCACTAGACAACTAATTTTGCTTAACCTCACTGGGTGAATGAGTTATAATTTCCAACTTCAGCCAACCCAAACTTGTTTCGCTTCGATAAAAAAATAACATTCGTTACTCATATCCTGTTTACAGATACTCCCTACTCTATACTGTGTTTTTATTTTGTGTTTAATTTGACAAAAATTTGGAATTCTACCGATAATTTGGGCAGTGTGGTCACTTTGGCGTGCCAGGATAAATAAAAATTAGGTCTTCATGAGCATTAGTGATAACATCAGGTAAACCACTAGCTGGTTCACCAGACTGTTAAATAAACAGTGGGGGTTAAATTAAACAAATCGTTTTAATATTTAATTAGAATTGAAGGTGCTATCTACGTAATGTAAACAGATCGTGACTCGAGAAGCCGAGACCGCAGTAATAATACTGAGACCTTCCAAGTTGCGTTCTTAAGGAAATTAACTCGTCACTAAGTTAATGAATGGTCTTGGTTCATGGATAGAAGTCATTATGTTAGTTATTTGCTTTGAGTGCAAGTATTGTACCAAAAGAACCCTTTTAATATAAGTCGTATTTAGATAGTCGATTTAAAATGAATCTCGATAAGCGCTCCTACAAATCTCCCGCCAATTCTTATAAGACCAATTACAAAATAGATAAACACGGTGTGTCAAGTCAGTACAAAAATTATAATGTATTGAAGAAATTGCGCCCTGGAGCGTCTAACGGATAACCAAAACGCTTGCCAAAATAAAAGTGGCTCAAGACATGTCTGACCAATTTTGAACCACCCATCGTATATTGAGGTAACACGACCCCGTTCTGCCAACATTACCCATGCCAATCATACCAACCTAACACCTGACGTTCCAGCGCTTCGCATATATAAAACCTCATTACTAGCATCTCAAGTTCCATATACCACTTGAAATGACGCATGCGTTCTCATCGGACACCGACAAACGACGTGTAAAATACTTTCCAATATAAACCGATCAATATTTCATTTGGGTACAATAAAATAAAAATGTTCACGTTGGCCGGGGCACAAACACGTATCCAGAATTAATCTGACAGGTGCAGCTTTGATAACTGGTTTCCATATGAATTTGATATGTGACAACTCTCCGATCGTAGACAGAGTGGCTAGTAAAGTTTAATTCGACGCATAAATTACCTTTATAGAGATTTACCATCGTGTAACGCAATACGATGTGCCTCAATGAAAGGGAATAGAGCGTGAATAAAGGACAGCCATTAGGCTGTATGACTGCGGGCTTTGATGCGCGGCCCTTACAATGAAACGGAACGCATCTTTTTGAATAGTGCACATTATCCTCTATAATGGACTAATTTTTTTATGTCTTTATATGCGACAACGAATAATTAAAATTGAATATTTTATTTACTGGATGGTTTCTCATCACAACTTTGTTTATGTTGAATGACATTGCAAAATAGTTCAGGTGCCAACCAAGGCTCACAAAAACCTCTGAAAGAAAGCATCGTGAGGAAACTTGTATAGCTAAAAATTTAAAAAATTCAAAAGAATTTAATGTCTCATTGAAAATTTGAAGGAATGCAGGAAGGAATCGTTTATCAACGTCCTTAGACTAGAATTATGAAATGCTTGACACCTATATTAGTCGTTCGCATATTATAATATTATTTATACAGTGTAGATCCGGTTTTAGTCGGGGGTCTAGAGTTGGGGTACGATGTTTGGCCGTTTTGCGGCCTTCTGAGTACTCTGACACTAGACCCTCGACCGCTTCTTCACCTTCTATATGAACTACCTACAGCAGTTTTCTATTTGCTTAATAAATGACTTTAATACAACCTTCCAAAACATTAAATCATCAAAACACGAAGTTATTTAACTAAGACTTGTGACTAACCTTAAAATAACATTGATTATTTGTTCTACAAACAAATCATGATCAAGAAATTCGTATTCTACAATAGAAACAATAGCGAATGGAATTAATGTTTTCATTGCATCGTCACTATTCAACATATTTGTAACTAACAAACATTTGCTCTCGCTAAGTATGGCGCACTCGTTCAAAGCAAACAATGATTTTTTTCAACGTAAAACCTACAACGGTTCTTAAAGTATACAAACAGTGACGTAACGCAAATATGGCGCCGTAATCGCTTATCTAAACCATATCAAAGGTCACTAAAGCCATACAGCCGCAACTCGTAAACCATCAATGCAACTTTTTATAACCTCGCAGTATAAAAAAAGTCCCCGCTTGAGGACGTTAATGACATGATACTTTGCAAACAGCAAATAAAAATAATAAAGATTATGCACAACAATATTTAATTCATCGCCACCAAAATAATGTTGAATAACAATTTGACTTACAACCCACATAGATAAAACCTCATTGGCTCTTGTAACGTATAACGAGACCAAATTACGTAGCACTCATCCCAGTTAATCACCGCTCACCATCAGACCATTCGTAATTATTCCGGATTACAATAAATACGTTTAGCGTAAGTACTACGCTATCGAGTTACGTGGCCCGTACATTCCGTATTGTCAAATAGGTGTTAATGTTTATTTTAATTGTCTGCCTTATCCGGTGTCGTGTTAGCACAGCGACCCAGATAGAATTATTATTTATTTGTGTTTGGAACCGGCGGCCTATTGTGCCGTTAACGGTTCACAGATAGCATTCGACGTCAGATATCTCCGGTGTGCGTTCAATGTTATTTTATAGGTTAATCTCGCAAATCCACGTGCTAATGCCAATGCGAGTGTTTACGGCGGGAGTTTGATTGGCGCTCGGTTCAGTTTCCAAATCTTTATGTCGACACACATTAGGCGCGTACACAAAAATGCCAGTTGGGGGCGGGCCGCAGTGCGCGCGGCCGTTGCACCTGGCGGGCGAGCCGGCACATTCCTCACGCACTCCTTTTTATGCCACACTACGAGTTTAGCTCAGCCACTCTAATCTGATCTGCCGTTCCCGCCGTTTCGGTAGATTACCGCGGCCGCACACATCCGGCGCCTCTCGAACGCGGCTCCGTTCCATCTGGTCGATGCGGGATGAACGGAACGCAAGATCTCCCATTTTCTTTTTATTAACTATCCCATCTCCGCGTCTTTGTTGCGCGGGGTATCGGATCAAAAATGTTTTTTCGGATGCCCCGTCCCCGTCATAAAGTCTTTAGAGTAGTTTAAAGACAAGAACAAATATTTACGACCAGTTGTTCGTCGGATAGATTTACGAGGAGCGCCTGGGTACTGCGCCACGAAAGTTCCAAGACAAATTAGCGGGTACACATCAAATGAGTTTTTAATTGAAAGAGTTTTAAACGTTTGTACGTATGATGACATGGGAATTTTAACCTCGCATGGGTCAACACCATGAGGCAATATGAAACACACGTCTTATTGACGGCACTAGAATGGCTGAAAAGTGTGTCAAACTGCTGAAGGTACCTTTGACGCCGTTTCAAATACCGAGGCACCGGCGTCGGTACACGCGAGCTAACAGCGCCGACAACGAAAACATTTTAAACCTGTTGGTGCGATACGTTAATTTTGTTAAAACAAATACATGTGCGCGACCCACAAACACGACTTAACCCGCGTAACGAGAAAGTGGGAAACGCTAAATTTTCACTCCAACTCGTATTTATTAAGCACAAACTGCGTCCAAGTTTGTGCTGACACTTATTAAGCTATACTTCTCATTTGCGTACCCGTCGCTGTTGGAAACCACCATGCCCTTGCACGTTCCTCCTGACTCACTCGCTTTCCAATACCGGATAGGTATTCATTTGATCAATTACATGCATAATTGAGACTCATTTGTACCGTGAACAATTAACCTTGAACTCACGATGGCGCTAACTTTTAGCGCTAATAATGAACTCACTAATACCGTATATAGTATATGTATGCAGTTCTTTTTATTTTGACTGACACCACAAAATTATAAGATTATAGCGATGGTACCTTGGCGGGCTATTTGAAGCGATATTTTGAAACAAAGCTCGAAACATGCAGAAAAATTTGTTGTATCCGAAAATGTATGTAACTAAAAATCGATCAAAAATTTGCTTAAATTAAACATTCCCAACAAATAGAGGCGTTGTTCGCATTTATATGAATGCACTCTAATAGACCATAACTTGGATTAAAACATAGACTACTACCAGGTAGAAGGTTCAATTGTAGAGCCGGGTAAATATTATTGGTATACCCCTATAGTACCGATAAAGGTAATGACGCGTGGGGACCTGCGGGCAGTAGTTTGTACTGCACATACGGTGCTGACTAATGTACGCCTTCTATCAATCATCAACAATACAAAACGGATAATTGTATTTTTCCACATCAAAATCTACAGAACGTTAGAGCGTTTAGACCCCAAACCGAAGTAGATAAAGTATGTATAAAATGAAGTCTAATTTTTTGTACTGCTGTAACTTCATACAATTTAGTGTTAAGATATATTTAAAAATGTTTTAAACATTCAATGTCGCATTTTTTGTGATTTCGTCTGATGTCTAATTGAGATAAGATCGTAAGCGGACTGTAAACGTACTTAGGTTTTTGCTCAGGATTTCTCGTATTAGCAACATTTGTATCATCAACTTAGATTAATGTTTGTGAAGACATGCTCCTGAATCACAACGCAGGTCCAATTCACATCCTGTCAAAGCAAACTCAAAAGTATTCCCACAGCCTCCTTTCGGAACAATCATACGAGGGCAAACAACTTCCTGAATCTTAACGGACGCGATGAATCACCATCTTAAGACCGGACGGTAATATATTCAGTTATAATATTAGAATAAACGCTAAAAATATTATGACTTATTATACGAAACTGGATCAAATTTGCACGAACTAAGACTGACAGACTAACAGTCACACACATAGTCCTGACCTCACACTAGGTCTAACCTATAGGTGTTAAGAACGGGGCAGATAGAGCAATGATCTTGACATGAGCTAGACGTCTGGTAAGTTCCACTTGTCCATGGTACAATTCCTTATGCCACCCAAAATTTTAGTTGAGTCCTGTGAAGGTATGTTCGTCTTCACCACTTTGAGACATTAGATGTGTTTTTTTTTATCGTGGCACGGCAAAGTTACCACACTGCACTTGATGGTAAGCGCAGTGCCGTCTAATTAGAATATCGAGTAGCGAGAGACGATATATCCCCCGCTACTCAACACAAGCATTCCGGCCTGTTTCTTCACAGTACGCCATGGGCAAGGAGGTGAAGTAGCGGTCAAGGGTCTATTGTCAGAGGACTCAGAAGGCCATGAAACGGCCAAACATCGTACCCCAACTCTTGACCCCCGACAAAAAGTGACAAAGTGGTGCAGGCTTCATATAACATGCTGCTATCGGCTTCCTTTTACAAATTTATAAATAAAAAACGTTGTTATTTGGCGGTGAGCGTATGAATTGAAGTCGGTTGGACAAATTTGGTAGGACTAATAAGGTTTTATTGGAAAACAATTGTTTTTTTCTGTGTTTTTCAGTCTCCTTTCGGTACCGATAAAAGTAATCACGCTTGTGAAGCGGCGAGCAAAAGCTAGTAATTAAAATTTTAATACTGTTGACAAAATAAAACGAAAAATATTTAAACACAATCGTCTATAATTATAACGCCAGTTTCACTTTCGAAAATTTCTACCGTCACTACTGGCGGCCAGTAAATGCAAAAAGCATTATATAAGTTGATTTAAGTCTGCAGTTGCTGAACATTCCACTGACAAACCACAAATCCTTGCCAAAGAACACATCCTGCCTAGGATGATTCGCGAGGATATTGAAATATAAAAAAAACATCTAAATTTCAATACAGGAGTTGGTTGGAAGCTAGCACTGACCTGGGATCCTATTATACATTACAGACCTCCAGCACTGTGAGCTCCTGCGTAGATCAGACGACAAAAAATAAAATTAAAATTCTGCTACATGAAGGGTAGAAACGTTACCATGAAGGCTGTAAAGTGTAAAGCTTTCGAAACGTCGGGTAAAAAAGTTAACATAAGCCGCAATAAAATGAGTTATATTAGTTTAATTTCAATGTGTAAATATTAGCGTAAACGTAAGAAATCATTAAGTTGATTTAACTATTTCAATGTTTAAGTTGGGGGAGTTTGACAGACCATTACTGTACTATACTAGTGTGATAAGAGATCGTTGTGAGTTGAAGAATGATGTGGTGACTAAGATAGAAAGAGGTATGCTGAGATGGTTTGGCCACATGGAGAGGATGGATGAAAGGCGATTTACGAAAGCTATTTATCGTGCAAATGTGACTGGAAGAGTGGGTAGAGGGCGCCCAAGGAGAACGTTTACGAATCAGATAAACGATCTTCTCCTAAAAGGGCAAATCAGAAGTACCTCCAACCGTCGTAAATGTATGAGAAGCAGCTGTTGCTGTTGTATGGAGAAATACGTTAAAAGGAACCTGAACAATCCTGCAGTCATCGTTCTCAAGGACAGACTCCCTAATGCCCGCAGCTACATTGTAACATCGTAATCGGTATTTATCGATATTTTTTATCATTTTAATGAATATATTAAGATAGTTGACGCCCTCGGTGGCGCCATTGTAATTGCGTACACGGTACAAATGCTGTGCTGAGATCTAGGATTCGATCCCTGGGTCGTGTAAAGTGATATTCTTTTTCTATTTACAAATACTCAGTATCAGCACGGAGTCTGGAATTGTACCCGGTACGGCGATAGGGTCGCCTCCTATCACATTATGGGGCGGTAATAAGCTCGGCGAAATGTGGATATACCTGCTTACACCTTCGGGCATTACAGGCGTGAGCGTATGTATAGGTGTAATTTAAAAACCCGAAAATAATTCACATCGTATGGAGAAAGGCGGGAAAAATATTACGTTGGCGCCATACGACAAACAGAACAGGTGCGCGCGCACACACAGCTATGGTCAAAAGTTTAATATTTATAACAAAAACAAACATGTTAAGTATGGTTTATATTTACTTTATTACTCACTCATGCATTATTCAATGGAGTTCTTATCAAGCGTAGTGTGCATTAAGTTTTATCGCGTACAACTTGGCAAATCGCTTGCACCGTATCTCTTTCAATAAAGCACTATTTAGGAATGCTGTTTGAACACCAGTGTTTATCGCTACTATTTTTAATTACAATTTTTTTTAATTACACAAGGTTAAACGAATGTTTCCGCAAATTGCATAATTAATACACTAGTTAATTTTGTGTATATTAGTTTATTACTTTTAAATTGTTAAAAAAGTATCTATAATTTCTTTCGCGCTATCAAACAATATTACTTGAAAAAAAGTGACTAAACAATCATTCATGAAGTTATAATATTTTATTGCATTTTAGCGACTCGGACATCATTTCGTACGTTCGATACATTAACTAGCAACGCGCATGTAACAACCACTTCCCGATTGCCTACTCATCGTTAGTCGTTGCATCAATCATCAATCACACACGCATACATTTTCGCCCAATAATCGTATACTTTCACCACAATTACAAACAAGAGAGAACATTAAAAACATTAGCTCTTATTTAGCGTGTAATCTGGTGTACATTGTGTGATCGTTAACATCCTATTGACGTTCCGTCACCTTGCGGTCGCGAACCCAATATCTACATGGCGCCGACGCATCGCTCCGTTAGATGACCATTTGCAATATTATAATTTTATTATCGATATGTGTGGGACGCCCTGCTGCACGATGGACCGACGATTTGAAGGTGGCGGGTAGTGGATGGATGCGGGCTATCCAAGACCGGGATGTTTGGCGTTCACTTGGGGAGGCCTACGTCCAACGGTGGACGATAAAGGGGCTGAGTAATTGCGTATAGTATAATGTAGGCGCCATAGTACTTTAGAGTACATAGAAATATTATTTAAAAAATCTATTTATTAAACAAAAAGATCTATAATATGATACAATTTTTAAAACGCAAATTTCATATCATTCCGCCACACAGCGGCGGCGCGGTAGCCTTGGCTTTGACATCATGACGTTACGTGCTGCTAAAACAGGTCGTTTCGTGCAATTTATCTTGCCAGACTCGCAGACTCGCTTTTTTAGAGTAAATAAGCCGAATATAATGTGAACGTGTGTATTTAGCCGAGTCATCTTCAAACCTACTTTTTCCCGTTACGGTTATATGATATGTCGCCTGAGTATATTTTGGCGCTAATTTCTTAATTGTAGAATTGAATCATTTTTTTTCGTGTTGATTAGCTTTTTAAGTAAATTGTCCATTGGTATCAGTTTAGGGATGTAAGTAGCTAATTTGTTTAGAAATATCGACAAATTACGATACGTACGGGCCTCAACGGGGTTACTTATACTGTTCACAATGTTGTCACAGGTGCCCCGGCGACGTAAGTGAGTTATATTTATTTAAACCGAAATTATCGACAATGTCTACGCCGGTCTTATTATCTGATTAAAGACCCGGTTAGGTCTGACAGGTGATGCGCCGTCTCTTTTTCTCATGTCTAATTCGCGAATTGCCGTCCCTCTCGCCAACCTCTCCAGTGAATACGGTAAGTTTGTTTGTCCGAATGCTGAGGCATGTAATGGTCCATCTACTCCTAATGGCGAATGTAGGTCTTTATTTACTGTCGACGCAGTGTAATGTAGCGGAGAGACTGTACTTTTGCTAATATCCAACAGATGATTATCTCGCTCTTTGTAAAGTGAAGGGCCGTATACCGATGCGGCGAAGTTATGTACAAACATTCTAAGGTACATGGAATTCAAAGTTCTATGAGCTGAATCGGAGATAAGGATAATGTCTTTCCCATTTGTTTTTACTATATCCATCATTAATGTTCATTTCAGTTTAACATTTAGTCCGTAAAACGTATTGACCGTATTAAATGTGTTCAAATATTGATATTACCGAATTAATACAATATCGACGCTGAAAAATTGGGTAAAAACGCCAGATGAGACGCAGTTACAATGCGGAAAGTGATATTATTAATAAGAACGATCATTTTCATTGATACCTATCAAGTTTATTATCAGGGACATCAACTGCGATGGAACATGGACACATAAATGTTTATGCGACATGAGTACTTAATTGCAAAGATACATTACAATGTGTAACGATATCGGCAAACATAAAAAAGCACAAAAATGATTTCCCAGATAAACCCAACCTGTGTTACCAGCATAAACATAAGTCGCCACGCGTGGGGTGAAGAGATCGCGACGGTAAGTAGGTAACCTTGTTATGAGCCAAGATGCGCGTATCCTTGTATAAAGGTCACGATGGGGGTTAAACAGTGTCAAGTTTTATTGCAATAAAAACGAGGACACCTAGATCGTTAGTTGTACCGGTTTTGTTGGAAGGGTAGACACTACTGTCTTGTGAAAATCCAGTCATAGTAGCTCGATCCCATGAGTCCCGTTCTGGGGTTAGCCCGAAGTTAACGACCACAAAGAAGAAAGTTAGTATACATATTTGGACTGCACTTCTCATCAGGTGAACAGCCGCAATAGGATAAAAAAGAGATGAACAGAAATGACACTAATATTTTAGAATAACATTGAACTTTGGATGTTAGTACCCTGAATGACGGGAAAGAACTAATGTGCATCTTCCAAGATTGCGGATTTGTAGATATATTTTAAGTACTGAGCAAGGATACCAGGAAAATATTCAGGCAAACGATATATGACTATTATGAGAAATATAGTTTTGAATTTTACAGAAAGATCTTTCATCATTCGAGGTTCTAGTATCTTTGGTACGACTCAGCAATTTTTTCAGCATTATCGACATTGTGATTAAAATTTATCTCAGGCTAGGTTAATGATGTAATTAATTTAATAGTAGATTTGTCACGTCGCATTCAGCAGTGCTATCAATGTCATGTTGAAGGCGCCAGTGACGTGAATAGGGTAGTTTCCTGTGTTTAATTTTGTACAGTATTCGATATGCAACCAAATATAACACGCAATAAAAACTCTTTTGCGAAAACAGAATCAAAATTGCTTGAAAAAATGAGGTCACAATATTTATTTTAAATATTCGTATTATGCGTCTCTATAAAATTTTAAGGTTTCCCTCAATTTTTCTGAGATCCCTTCATCAGATCCTGACTTGGTGCCAATGGGACCACCTGGGAAGTATACCCTTTTAAACAAAAAAATAATTTCTAGAATCGGTCCAGGCGTCTTCGAGTAATCGGGTAACATACATAAAAAAAAAGATTCCGACGAATTGTTAACCTCCTCCTTTTTTTGAAGTCGGTTAAAAAGGGGTGCGTAGTGGGAACATCTCACTATCTCCCTCGCACTACGGCACAGTAAAGGCTATTCTGATAGATGACGTCATGGCTCATATGCATGCATCATTTTAATGGCATTTGGTGTCACTACAATTGCAAGTCAGCCTCAATAAGTTTATAAATTATATCCCAAGTTAAACCTTTCTTTGCGCATAAAAGGGCATTCTCTCCAAGACTTGTATATGATCGTCAGGTGATACAGACAGGTGCACATTACCAGCCTTTGTCATCTGTTGAATGGGTCCTTGAGATCTTTATCAGGTCATCTGACCATATAAAGCCGTCCATCGCCTTTTCTTTGAATCGAATAAGACATAACAATAATAGTATCGAAGTGTTGCCAATTGATTAAAAAAACCCCGTTTAGGGAAAAGGTTAGTTTAATTTATAATAATAATTAAATATATTTTGTAACTAAAATATCTTTATTATTTACACATACGAAATTTAAATAAGGATGTACTATACATATATATATTTCGGAAAGAGTTATCTATATTATGGTAAAAACCGTTTCAAAATCCGTTGCGTGGTTTAGGAGAGGAAGTTAGCGGATAAACAGACAGACGCGGAGAGAGGCTTCCTTTTATACTATGTATATATACGATTAGTACAAGTCGACAAAAGGAGGAGAAATCTATGTATAGATTAAAAATAATTAAGGTACAACTAAGTAGCGTCTTGGTGAGTTTTGGATACTGATAGTTTACTCGTCTTTTGAAAAATACTCTATTAATTAGTTTTATAGTTGAAATCAGATTATACATAGGCAAGTTACTGATACGCGTGCAGGCGTAAAATGACCTCGATTCCATTTGGTTATTGTTTCACTATATACTTGGGAATATTATACAAATATAATACTTGTTTAACTGGATGGATCAGCCAAGTACCAGCTTGAGGCATTGGAGGCAATCGAGAGACGCGCCAAGAGACTCATAGGCAACGATTCCATAGTAGAGGCAAGGCTGCAAAGCCTTGAACACAGACGTAAAGTTGCTAGTTTATCGGTATTTTACCGGATACATTTCGGCGAGTGTGCCTTGGAATTACATAATTTAATTTCCCCAACCCCTTTCCATCATCGGACGACAAGAGGTTCGGCGAAGCGTCATCGATACATGGTTGATATTTCACCAGTGCGCACGAAGCGTTTTGCTAGTACATTTATCATGCGCACCGCTAGAGAGTGGAACTCTTTGCCGGAGTCTATATTTCCCGAAAATTATGACCTGGGTATCTTCAAGTCAAGAGTGAATAGGTATCTTCTAGGCAAGCGTGCTCCACCGTAGACCACATCATCACTTTCCATCAGGCGAGATAGTGGTCAAACGCAAGCCTATTTCGCATAAAAAAAAACTTTCTAAACGATTTCGTTGGGTTTTGTTGTCACTGTTTACGCATACAAAGGTAACGGACCTTCGTTGCGTGGCGTGGTGGACATATGCGATAATGCAAACTGGCTGTTTATGGTAAAAGTTTTTGAAAATAGAACGAACATTCGTCAGACTGCAGTGACTCTTTTTATGAATTAATTAAATAAAAATATTTGAATCTATAGAAAATAGAAATCAGGGATTCCTTCCTAACCATAGACTTATTGTGCTTGTCTCCACCTTAACACCTTAAATTTATGCCACTTCTGTAGGACTTAGCTGCAAAAATACGCTGTACTAACTATAAGCTGCTAAATGCTTAGATCATTATCGAATTTTCTACGTAAACTTTGATTTAGAGACTAGTGAGGACGGGCATTGTTTGCATTGTTTTATCTATCCATCATCACTACATTTTAAGCATTAATCTATCAAGATCTGTGTATGAAGTGGCCTCTTCACAAACCTTGTAGCACTTGAGGCATGATTTAAATGACAGACCAGCTTCCATTCTACACCTTCCTTTGGACCTAAGCTGCAGAACCCATAGAAATGAGAAGACAGTACGTGTAGTACCGGATTAGAGAGATAAATCTATACAATCTGAATCGACAATAAATAATGCTAACGTGTGTAATGGGAATGTAATATCGCGTTCCATAAATTATCGCACCTTCCAATTTTCAATGGAATAAGGTTTAAATTGAGCGGCGTGTGTTATTTTAGACAATGTCTAGATAATACTGGACAGACTTTCGAACAAGCGTTAGATGTGAGCGTCAGTAAAGTCGTCGTTTAATGCCTTTACTATGACGCTTAGCTGTCATCCAATAACCCATCTAAAACTTAGTAATACATATTTGCATTCACTTATCTATATTACGCATAGTGACAAGAGAATGTAATTTCGCGAAATACCAAATCGACTGGTAAATATACTGATTAGATCGTATCAGTAGATTGGTAAAGAGCTTTGCAAATATGTCTATTGAAAACGTTGATAAATCATATTTGCGTGGGAAAATCATCATGCTTGTCGAGTACCTTTTGTTAATATCTGAAAATACTTTCCAAGGTTCTCAGGTACCTAATAAATATTTGCACCTGGCTCGATAGTACACATAGTGACAAACTCTATAGTGGCTACTCTGGTCTGGTCAGCCAGGGTACATCCAGTTGAATTAGACCGGCATAAGAGACGTTGCGTTCCTGGACAGTCGAAATTTTATTGATATTTGCACTACATTGTACTAACTACATACCAGAGGCAGAATTGCTGTCAGTAAAAAACACCTCTTCATTACCATTCGAAAATGCTAATATTCGATTAATTCCTATTAAAAAACAGACCCATAATATACCGCCTCATAAATTGTACAAGGGAATACAAAGTTGTCTCCGCGTCGCGTCGGTGTCTATTTTCGAAATTCAAATAACGGGCCGTAAATCAATTGTCATACTTGACTCAAATCAAACTTTCACACACGCACACAGATAACAATTTTCTATTGACACACAAATGTGCATGTAATATTTACTTAAATATACAAACAATTCATGTCGAATCGGTACCTCCGTTTTATTATAATACGAAAATATGTAATAATTTTCTAATATTCTGCCAAAACCTCCAATATAATAGATTAATGAACAACAAAATTAAAAGTAATTACTATTAATGTCAACATTAACTTATCAACGTAAAGACTTTAGAATTAAACATGCTAATTTATCATATTATATAATTATCTTTAAATGTTTATTGGAAATAGTCATTTCGGCAGCTTGATTATTGCACGATAAAATTACGATAACAATGAATCAGGGAAATAGCGTAGGCTGAACGTTATTGTGACCATGGACGCGACGTAACATTATAATTTAAAATGAATATTTAATAATAAATTATCTAACAATCAACATACAGTTTGTTTAAATCTCAGAAGTATAATATAAATAAATATTTATAAAATGCATGGCTGGCACTTATCATTAATTATTTTTAATATTAATTAAACTTAATCTTTTGTATCTGACTACAGAATGAGTTGTTTGAAATAAAAATTGCAAAATTAAAATTCAGTGGCGCGATCAAAAAATATGAAGATACCCACATAATAAACAAGAATAAAATTCTCATACAGGACTGTCATACTGTGTAGAACGAGTTAAATAAAAAAACTTAGTTTAGCCGGGGCCCAAAAAAAATACAGTGTGGTATGCCGGGACCTATTCGAATAGGTACACATAACACGTACCAACCGATTACCGACAGCGGACAGCCCAATACAGTTTTAATAACTCTTTGAAATCCGTTAGATCAACACCTGAAGTCAAGATCGGCGCTCAGCCCACGCACACACACACACCTCTACACAAGAACACACCCACACGCGAAATATTCCGTGTCGTTGATTAGAAATAACGACATTCCAAATTTTTTTCCCGATACAAAAAAAAGTTCTCACACTCACCCGATTAGATTCTAAAGCTTCTGCACTATGCTCCTCCTTCTGACGGAAGCAATTGGTGCATTTGCTTTTATTGAAGATGTTTGGTGCAAACTTCCTGCAATCCGATCGCCCAGACATGATTGTCAGAGGTCAGGGTCAATTCAACGTTCACTATGTCACCGTGCACAGCATGGTTGTACTAAAACACTAACACTAGACGATTATTCGCCCTTTTTTCAATAACCGAACACGTAGTTTATCACGCGCGCACCCACCGGGGAGTGAGCTATCAGCAAAATCACTGCAAGTAAAGTGAGCGCTAACGTCATATAAAAAACACATGCACTAAACACAATCTCCTTCGGCAACCGAACACCGAAGTAGACGTCGATCGCGTAAACAATATTCGTATTCACGTCAAAATATTAAACAATAAACATCGATTTTACAACGAACACGCGGAGATCGCGAGCGCGCAACGACACGACCGCCCGTCCATTTTACATCTGATAGAAAAGCAAAGCAGCGAACAGTTTGTTGTTTTACAACTTCTCTTTTCTTGTTTATGCGTCTGTAACTTAATCGTCGCTGTAGTGGTGATATCGTAAATGTGTGCAAGATATTACCATCCTTTTCTATCATAGCCGGGAAACATCAGACTATCTTTGTCATACATTTTATTATTTTTTTTGTTTGCGTGCTGCCATCTGTTGTTTATTTTGATACAACTTTTATAGCATTGCGCGATGTAATACCTCGCGCCTGACTGAGAGGTTTATATTCACAGTTACACAAAAAATATAATTCATACGAGATAGAGGGCGTTGTGCACACTGATATCGTAATAATAATATGTTAGTGCAATATTCTATAAATATATTACGAATGACTGCTTACTGCTTAGTGATTGGGGTAGGTAGCAGAGGCGTTCTAGAGGGATATTATCTACTATGAAGCATACATAATTATGTATATACACAAAGGAATAAATAGTTCATTGAAAAAGCTTTTTCCGTTCAATGAATGTAAACAGGAAAGTATAAAGTTAAGCTGTCTGCTGTTAGAAAGGTTATAAAATAAAATATGAAAGTAGTCGAGTAAATTCATATTACTCCTCCGGAAATCTTGGTAACCAATGCATTCATCGAATTCAACAACAAAAATCTATTTAATGCTGTTAGATAAAACTAAAAAAATATTTTATGTTACAAGCTTTTGATATAAAGCGCTTAGGTCTTAATCGTTAAACAAATAATTACCGTGACCTATAATATCTACATAAGCGCTGGTTATACAAAAGTAAAGAGTGAATTGGAACGTTGTGCATTTGACATTGATACTTGGAATAGTGTTGTAGCGCGATTACTATTATCGTACCGGAGACCCTTCAATATAATTTTTCGTCATTAAACTAGTTCTTATGTTATCAATTTACTGAATATGTGTTCTACTTGAACTTAATACTTATTACTAGAAAATCTACTTAAGTCAGTATAATTAATAACATAATATAGCTATTACTGATTTAAATGTTACATATTGTAGGGGTTGCTTCTGCCCTACTTAATGAAGTATATAATTTAGGGTTGCGAATAAAACAATAACGTTGCATCTGACTCGAATGCCGACAGTGATAGGTGTATGCTGTGTCGCTCTGTTTGATAGACTCGTATGGAGCGTAGCGCGGCCGTGACTTTTGTATAGTCATACTCTCTGCGCGGCACCCCCGTTCTGGCCATATGAATATCTACTGTCAGCAGTCGTGGTGTTTATTAATATAAACATAAAATACAATGGTTCTTACAGCTATTTCTCCGTAGGTAAAAGTTTACATTGAATCTAATAACTAGGCTTTGTTAAAGTAGAAATGTGTCGTTTATTTTCTTGGTAATCCCGGCATACGTCCTGTATGTGTGTGGCCGTGATGCCACACATATAGTATACCGTTCCTATTAATATAATATCTTCATCTTAAGAATATGCAGGCTACTAGCCTAGAGCCCTTGGACTGAAGAGTTAAAAAAATACTGACACTCTACCACTTTATCCTGTTCTCAGAACTTCAATTACAAATGACGTTTCCAAGACAGAAAAGAGGAGATGTAAATTTTTGACAATGTATCCCGATATCTTGTCCAAAGACTTTTGCATGGTCTAAGATGGTCTTGGGGTGTAACACGTTTGTAAACTTACATGATAAAATTATGTATATTTTGTGTACACTTCACAGTACATTGAAAGCATTAAAATAAAGCATGAGATAATAATACCCATGTCTAGAGTAGTATATAAAACAACTAGTAAATTACTCGTGTCGCATCACTAATTCAGCAACATTGACAGATATGACAGATTTATATTTGACAGCTGACATGACATGAACGAGGCCGCTCGTAAGTCACAGCTCGTCCGGTGTGAGTTGTGACGTCCCTAAAGGTCCGCCCTGGTTTGCCCAATAAAACACCGCGAACTGTATTCTCGTTATCAGACGCTTTGCCACTCCAAAACCTCGCAATCATCAGTCTAGTTCGAAACGTCGTGAAATCGGCCGGCTGTATTGTTTCGCTCATTAATATCACCGTTCAATTTCAAGGTGAGTTATTAATCACAGTGTCTCGTGTTTAAAGGCTTATAGTCGTGTTCGCCTGGATGGGAATTCGAATTGTCCTCGTATGAGTTTAGTCATCCGGTGTAATTAAATTGGCTCGCGGTCCCATTAATGAGTGTAGGAGGTTAGTTTTTTAATGAGATAAATACTAATGCGAGCGCCTGTTTTTAGTATGGAGGATTTAAGTTTCGTGCCGGATCTCCCCAGCGGGCCTCTGGACGTGTATAGGAATAAATCCTCGTTTGATTGGAAACGCCTCAAACTTGCCCTGGAGGGTGACATAGAGCTGTTGAAACTTAAGGTAAGTGTATTGGAACCCATAAACTATGGTGCAATAGGAAGTAAAGTTATGAATGATTTATTTACTTATTTAATATTGAAACATACATGTAATAAAATGATTCAAATAATGTAGGTGTTTTATGTACATTTCAAGAATACCTTATATTATTAAAGAATAATAATAAATTAATGTAAGTTGTATCTTATGTCAATAATTATTTGTCATTATTTTAATGTTTTATAACTTCGTTAAAATCATGCTTTTTGACATAAAATACACACACACACATATACTCACGCCTGTAATCCCCAAGGGGTAGGCAGAGGTGTAACAAGTACACCTCTGCTGCACCTCTGCACTTTTCACCGAATTTCTGTCCCATAATGTGACATAAAATACCTACAACTTAAATTAATTTATTATTATGCTTTTTCGGGAATGAAATGGCCAACTATTTCATTATATTTAAACAGTACTCATGTTTCAAAATATATTTTAATATGTAGTATACACTGAACTTCTTAAATTTGTTATTATTATTAAACTGAATGAAAGATTATTATTGGGTTAGTATTTATATATATGCTGGACACAATATTGCATTATATAAATATTCATATTTAACATAAATGTTTTCTTTGAAGAACATAGTATATGTGTACATTTTTATTAAAACATATTTTATTCAGAAAACTTACAGTTAGCATACAAAAAACGTTAAAGAAATATAAATCCAAGAAGGCCATTTAAAAGTTTTCACAGATAGAAAAGCAAGTATAGCATCTGCAAATTAATTGAATAAATTATTAAGCACCGCAGATGTTCAGGTCTTGAACAACAGAAAATGAATGTGAAGTCATTTTAAATTGATGATTACTGTTGGTCTCATTACCAATTTAAGTAACTCGCAATTTAACATACAAAATTTTGTTTTTAGTGATGTACGAGCTTTTATTAAATCAAATCATTTATTTGGTAAATTAGGCCACTAGGGGCACTTTTTATATTATTAACATTTACAAAAGTTTACCGGTGCTTCTGAAAATGCCCACTGGTCTGAGAAGAAGCACCAAGAAACTCAGCCATAAGTCTTTTACATTGTTGTCATTACATTTAATAATATTATTTACAAATAAATAGTAAAATACAGTTAAATTCCTTACAAAATTCACAGTTATAGAAGAGAAAATAAAAATTAAAAGACTGTTTAGCATTGATATACATGTTAAGGCATAGAGTTGTAAATGAGCCTATACGAGTACAACCAGTTATTAATTGGCTTAAACTAACAATCATCAATAAATATCCCATATAAACCCTTTGTTATTCCAGAATTTTCAATTTTTCTGTATAAATTTTCCATTTTTTTCTCTCAAAAACTTTATTAAGACTTTTAAAAGAATTAAAAAACCAAATTGGCCTAGCCATTCTTATTTTTATTTCTTCTTGTATCTCTGCATCACCTCAGGTTAACTGGCAGAGAATGCCTCAGGCATTAAGTCAGCCTATACTTAATTGTATAAAGTGTGTTAAATAAATAAAAATAAATCTTCATCATATCAGGACAGAAGATAAAATGAAGACAAATATAGTTTTTTTATCACTCTGTATATGACTACAATATACACATTTTATCTATTGTAATAGTTTGTTGATAACAATGATACTGAACATTTTAATTTCATAATTCAAAGATAAACCGGTCTTGGCTGCCCATGACCCTTTACAGCTGCAACATATTATGTATTTGCTCTTGATAAAATTGTAAGGTATATGGTAGTTGACACGAATTTGTATTGTTTTATCCAACATTACATTATCTAAAACCTATTATCAAAAGAATTTTATGAATCTGAACAAAAATAAGTAAATTAGACACAAAACATCTTATAGAAGGGGTAGTAGTTAAAAGACAATATAGTATGCATGATATGAGCTATGACATCACCTCTCAGAATGGCCATTACTGTGCTGTTGTGCGAGGAAGATAGAGAGATGTTCCCACTAAGCACCAATTTTTGCTCATACCAATATTTGAAATAAATATTGTGAACAAATTTTTCAAACAATTTTGATTCAGTTTTCACAAAAAGATTTATTTTGATTATATTATATTCGGTTGCATTTAGAATGTACATAATTAAACACATGGAACTACCCTATTATATCATACAGATATTAAGCATTGAATATTTTCTTCAAATTACAATGTATGAGGTTTACCTATTTAATAAAAGAAAACAGATGACTCTATCAAATAATATTTTATAGATTAGATAAATATACTTAAACAAGTCACATCTAGGACTTCCTCTTTTCTGTGTTGACTAAAATTTACAGACTACATCTTTTTTTGTGTGTTTTTTTACAAAGATATTGACTATAGAGTCATACAAAGAATATTTAAATAAGCTTTAATGTTAGTTTTAGTTTCCCACAGACAAAAAATCACAATAGATGCTATATGTTCTTTGTATACCGGTTTGGGGTGATAAGTTGTGTTGGGGCTGGTTTTGGCCAGAGCTTCACCTAGTACAAATTCAATAACACCTAGATTAAAATAGTACTAATAGGTAATATAAATTATTATATGATGAATAACAATTTTTCCATGAAATCGAAATTGTTTTCAATTACAACGGAAATATGAGATAAGTGTTGCTATTACCACGTTGTTTTTTGCATAAATACATAACTACGGTTTGTAATATATTTGTGATATGATTCAACATTCGCCAGCACCCGTGGCGCAGCGGGTGAGTAGCTGGTCGTGTAAGAGGCCGCGGATTTGATTCCTGTACGGAGACAAATATTTGTGTGATCCACGAATATTTGTTTCGGTCGTGAGTGTTGTGGGACCGTATTCCCTCGTAGTTCTGGATATCTATAGGTTTGACCTAGTGTGTGGTCAGCAAGTTTGTTAGGAACATTGAAAATGTACTAAAATACCTTTTAAGACGTCAGAACACTTATTATTGCATAGGACATGCGTGAATAGAATTGTATGAAAGACAATTTGCATAAAAACAGATATCATCTGCTTTATAAATTTCTACGTTCATTAAAAAAATCCTGTATAAGTTTTAGTAATAAAACCATGTTTATTTGATGACATTCGAGTCATCTGACTTCTTAGAATTATTTTTAGCTCTACTTAATTTTCACGATTTGTGCGACCAAATATAAGGAAAGTGTAGGGGATTTACAGCTATCAAAAACAATATACGAAGGAGACAAGGGGAGGCGGGGCTTACGTAAGTGGCATTTCCTAGACCTACTACCTCACCTCACCCAGCTCCTGTCACAGCACGTGACTAGTACTAGGTGCGAACTTTTTATAATAAACGAGCAAGTGAGTCACCTGATATACTCAACCTATTGCCGTCCACTGTTCTCCTGTACTGTCCTGTACTCCCCAAGTAAACGCCAACCATCCCGGTGTTGGGTAGCCCGCATCCATCCGCTACCCGTCACCTTCTTTAAGTCGTCGGTCCATCGTGCAGCAGGGCGTCCCACACTACGTTTGCCTAAACGCGGTCTCTACTTCAACACATGTCTGCTCCAGTCCTATGAATACTCTTAGCACCAGAAAAATGGTGTGGTGTGGTGAATTATGGGTCCGTCACCTTAATGGAAGGAATGCGGATTAGGAAGGGAACGGAGATATGGCCTCTGGTATTCTCAGTCGGAGAGAGTGAGACAGTGGCTATAACCAGGTCTAACCGGCTCATTCAGGCTGTTGCCAAGTTTGTCTACAGCGTTAAACTACTTAATGCTGAATTTGATTTATTTATACACTTTATTGAAAAAAGCAGAGACTGTCAAGACGAAAGTCGTATGTTCGAAACCTAAAGGCATACCTGACTTTGCTAAAGTTACGTGTATATTAAATGTTAATTATCGCTTGATTTAATGGTGAAGGAAAACATCGTGAGGAAACCTGCATACACGAGAATTCTCAAGAATGTCGATGGTACGTGAAGTCTACCAACCCGCATTGGCCATTAGGCCAGCGTGGTGGACTAACCCCTCTTATCAGTAGAGGAGGCCTGTGCCCAGTAGTAGGACAATGTTTAATACAGGACCTGGTATTATTGTACACTGTAAAACATATTGAAACACACCAGAAACAATTAAAAGAGACTATCGGTCATATCACTCTCGGGGATTTTTCAAGACATATTATTATTAATATATGCGAATATAGTCATAATATTTTTCGTGAATAACGGTAAATGTAAGCTTTAAAATAGTGTTTGAATCATTAAATTTGACGAAGAACTATGGAAGACATGCCGTACCGACAAAAAAACACCATAAATAATATATTATACAGAATACTATTTGCAATTTTCATATAACAGAATTGAAATTTTAACGCAGTTTCAACATAATATTAAAACACGATAAAGTTTTTATATGCATTGGTTTACGTCTCGGGCGGCGGATAAACAAATATCATTGGATCGGAACTAGGTCACGGATGCTGCAGCTTTTTTGATAGCGTCTTGAAAAACTCCTTTGAATTGATCTATTTGCACACCGTTAGGTTTTCAACTGCCCTATATTAACAGCAAATTAATACTATACAATGTTATTTTAAAATTCCACTACTGAAATGACTGCTGTGCTGATGTCTCGGGCTCAATCCCGGGTCGGGTAAAGTGATATACGGTTTTTCAATTTAGAAATACTCAGTATCACCCCGGAGTCTGAAATTGAGCCCGGTATGACGATAGTACTAGTGTACTAGTTTTCGCAAAAATAGTACATTGGTTTAGTGTTAATAATTTACTATTGAATAGTCAGAAAACCAAATGTATAAGATTTTTAACACCTAATGTCAAAAAGATCGACGCCAATATTTATATGAATGGGGATAGATTGAGTCTTGTCGAGACAACCAAGTTTTTAGGCATAACATTAGATCCCAAACTTCAATGGGGATCTCACATATCTGTACTATCCAAGAAATTAAGTGCCGCAGCTTATGCTGTGAGTAAAATACGTCAGTTGACTGACGCTAACACGGCTAGATTAGTCTATTTTGCGTATTTTCATAGTTTGATGTGCTACGGGATTCTACTATGGGGTGGTGCTGCTGACATCAATATTATCTTTACTCTCCAAAAGCGAGCTATAAGATCTGTCTACTCGCTAAGTTGTAAGAGTTCTTTGAGAGAAAAAATCAAAGAAATTAATATAATGACAGTAGCATCACAATTTATATTCGCTAATTTAATGTATGTTCATAAGAATATACAACAATTTCCTAAAATTAGTGATGTCCACAGTGTAAATACTAGAAACAAAAATAACTTTGTTAGTTATAAAACAAGGCTCCACAAAATCAGCAACTCTTTCAAGGGTCTTTGGATACGCTTTTACAATAAGGTTCCCAATCATATTAAAGAACTAACTGAAAGATGTTTTAAAGATATAGTATCTATAGTATAAGCGAAAACTAAGTAATAAAGCCTATTACAAAATTTCGGAATATTTAGATGACCTAAAGGCTTGGGAATAAGTTATCCTATTACTTAGAAGCGTAGCCATTAAATTATTATTGGGAACTTTAGGTACATATATATAGTAATGCCAATATATTTATTTCTTTAACATTGCGAACTTATATGCCTTACATGACTACTTGATATTTTGTGTCTAGTATTTCAATTGTTGTATTCAGTCTGGGTATGTCATGCTCGCTAAAGTGTCTGTGCTTGCTGCGGCGCCATGTGTCAGGTCGGTCTCTTCCCTGTAACATGGTTGAGGAGGCCGATGGCTGACACATGCGTCACTACTCGTGATCGGGTGCGGCTCGTGTGGACTGGTCTGCTCAGACTGTTTCAGTAAGGACCAACTGCTTTAAATTAAATTGAAAATTATAATGATTATAATTGGTATGCCAATCGTTTGCGAACTGAACACTCGATTATCTAAACACAAATCAAACATTTAAGTTTCTTTGATCTGTCTAAATTGTATTACGCGTATAACGTGCTTTTTCTACCATTATTGAGCTATGAACATTATTTATTATTGACCTATGTTTCAGTGTTTGTGCTTAAGAGTTTATATATAAACTCCTAAATATCTTTTGGATTATGCATGTTTAACCATAGCTAATTATATTTATTTATACATCGTATGTAGACGGACTTAATGCCAAATGCATTATCTTCCAGTCAACCTTAAGATGACACAGAGATAAACACATGGATAAAGATAATAAAAATGTAAGTTACAAACAAACAAATTTATTATGAGGTACAAAACCAAGTTGTAAAAGATTTGTTATTTAGGCAATCGCGTTTCATTAAAGGACTAAAGTTGCCGAAATGCATAACTCTAATAAAATTATTTGAAAGTCTTCGTGTCTCCTTGAGAGAAATGTCTGATCCACTAATATACATTCATACATATACACTCACTCAAAAAATATAAATAGCCTTTTAGTTAATAAATACAAGCTAGCAATTTTCTGAATTAATAATAAACAAATTTGTATTTTTGCGTACGTACATAAATATTTTATACTCATGATTTGGGCAATCTAGGTTAGAATAACTAACTCTGTTTATTTTATTTTGCTTTGATTGTATCCTGTAATGTGTCTTTAATAAATAAAACAAAATTTATTGATTGGTAGCTTCCCTGGCATGGTGTGCGAGTAGCAGGTTATAAAATGGCGCGGGTTCTATTTCCACACAAAGACAAATATTTGTTTAATACATAAAAACAAGCAGTAATAAAATCTGTTATTATACCAATTTTTTAATAAAATAATAACAAAACACAAAAATTCCATCGAAATCGGTTCAGTAATTTTCTGGGCGTTCAAAGAAACCATCAGCCTTACAAAAGGTACAAGGGTTAACAAATCCCATATTGTTCCAGTATAAAATATGGCACACTTTAGAAAAAGACCCACTGTTCGCACACAACCCTGTCACCCAGAGCGTGGAGGAACAGAAGCGGATCACACAGCTGCAGCTCAGGAGGATAAACCAGTACAACTTCCACCCGAAGGACATCGCCACATCCAGTTACAGTAGACGGGTAAGTCTGAATAAGCTATCCTTTTTAATATTCACTAGTGGTCCCGGGCAGACGTCCATAAACGGCCTTCTGTGGACAGAATTTTCGTTGAAAAAAATAAGAAATTCAAATCTCGACAAGAGCGCCACCTACCGGATCTAAAACTATCGTACCTTTTAAGTTGGACCCAACTATACACAAAATTTCATGAAATCGGTTGAGTGGTTCCAAAGTCTATAACGGATATAGGTAGAAAGAATTTATATAAGTGCTTTTTTAAACTGGTTAGGAATCCTGGATCTGTATGCTTAGTAAGTTGTAGCCAGGTGGCCAGGTGGTGTAATGAGTGTACAGCCTGGCAATATGTAATGAGTGTACAACCTGGCACAATGTAATTAATTTACAACCTGGCACAATGTAATGAGTGTACAGCCTGGCGCTATGTAATTGTCAACAGACCCGCATTGTAATGACGATTAACGAAGCGATCCAGTCGCTGAACCCCAGCGTTTCAGTGAAGCTGGCCATCGGCATGTATTTGTACTCGAACACTCTCCTCTCGCTGGGAACTGAGAGGCATTTGAAGTTCTACGAAGCGACGTTTGTGAATAGGGAGGTAAGTGGAATTTATATTTATGACAATCCTTGTATTAAGTTATATCGACGGTTGGCGGGCTATGTGATCTAAGCGATTTTTTTGCGATATTGAGTTATATACATATTCGGAACAGCGATTTTTTCTGCATCTTTTGAGCTTTGTTAAGTTAGGTTGTTAGAATATTCGCGCCAGGAAGTTTACTACCTGGCAAATGCCAAGCCTGGCCTTTTTGGTCATACTTTAGACACAGGTGTTCCAAATTGAGGAGTAGCGGGTGTACTTAGGATTTATAATTCCTTTTTTGTTGTATTACACCTTTATATGTTTTTAATTTGCATGTCATCTAAAGCGTTGAACAATTTTTTTTTCTTTCTTTCTGTTCCTTGTTTTTTTATCCTGTCACGGCAAAGTGACCACACTGCACCTGATGGTAAGTGCAGTGCCGTCCAATTAGGGTATCGAGTGGCGAGAGAATCTATCCACCGCTACTCAACATAATCATGCCGGCCTGCTTCTTCACACTACGCCATGGACAAGAAGGTGAAGTGGAGTCAGGAGTCATAATCAAGTACTCGTATTAAGTAGTAGAGGACATAGTCAAGGTGAAGGTAAGCGGTCGAGAGTCTAGTGTCAGAGTACTAAGAAGGCCGCAACACGGCTAAACATTGTCCCCAACTCTAGACCCCCGACAAATTTATTTTTTTCAAAATGTTGCTTAAATCAGCCCGCCAACTGTCGATATGTGTGACTTTTAGGGTGTATTATTTGTGTATCTGTGTCCAGGTCCTGGCCAGCTTCGCCCTGACAGAGATCGCCCACGGGTCGGACGCCCGCCTGATGCGCACCACCGCCACCTACGACCCACAACACAAGCAGTTCGTCCTGCACACGCCTGACTTCGAGGCGGCTAAATGCTGGGTTGGTAATCTAGGTAAAACTCTGCGTGACATTATTAATTTGTTTTTAAAATATAGTAGTGTAGGAAGTAGTTAGCCCCACGTTGGGCAACAATTATTTCCAACGAGACGTTAGGGTTTGTGAGAGTAGTTTTTATATTTATTTGGGAAATAACAGAAGCATTAATATATCATGAATATGGTAGTTTCCTGTGTTTAATTTTGTACATTATTCTCTATGCAATCGAATATAATACGCAAAAGAAACTTTTTTGCGAAAACAGAATCCAAATTGCTTGAAAAATGAGGTCACAATATTTATTTTAAATATTGGTATGAGCAAATACTCACAGGCATGAGCGAAAACGGTGGCGTATTGGGAACATATCGCTATCTCCCTCGCACAACGGTACAGTACAGGCGATTCATAGTACCGTGACGTCACGGTATCAGATATGCATCCTTGTACTGTTATTTGACAACTACCCCTTCCAGCAGATTTGAGTGGCGTCTAATTTACTTATTTTTGTTTGGATTCATAAAATTCTTTCGATAATAGGGTCTAGGTAATGTAACTTGTTGATTAAATAAATAAAAAAAATCGAGTCAACTACCCTATTAAAAATGAACAACCAATAATACACATTCCATAGCAGTTTCCATAGATAACAATATCACGTAAATTTATAGACTAATAATAACAATATATAACTAACAATATCACTATATCTTAATGATTTTCAATTTCGTTTGATGTTATAGCAAAATCTTCTCTAAATTTGTTTATCCGTGTACGTGCGGTGAATTTGTTGCCCAGTGGCCCATAGAATTTTTTATTCTATATTTTTCCTCGAATGAGAATCAAACCCGTAACCGGGATTAAAGTATTCAGGCAAGCTCTAACAATTGTTCATGAATATCCATTACTGGTTTTAAATTAATTCAAACGCATATGGAATTTTATATAATACTATATTGAATGAATATACATAATTCTATATACTAGCTAAAAATTATTAAATTAAAAACAAATATGAGTTGAATTTTTTTTTAATAAAATATAGCGCCCCATCGCGCAACACTCAATTTCGTGTGCACTAAGATTCAAAATCGAATGGCGGCGGACGTTTGTACTAGTTTTATTAAAAATATCGAATAAGTTTAACAGAGATTGTGAATGGAGAGGCCACGGTTTCGATCCCCGCATCGGGAAAGATGATCAGCAAATATTTTTATATATCAAAACAATATAACTGAATTTTATGATAATCATTTTTAGCAGATATAGACAAACGAAATCCACCCGCGTCGTATCAAATTCGAGCTTCGTTTTCTTCTATACTCTTTAGAACTTTAGAAAAATGTGAAAAAAATCCTGGCCGTAAATTCATTCCAATTTTTAAATATGGATTCTGTGCTATCCTATTCAAACATATTCAATGGCGCGCGCTATCAATCCTATTCCGACTCAATTTTGTATGCACTAAGTTTCAAAATTGTCTGGCGCATGTCGGCATAGACAGGCAGTTGATGTTAAGAGACATAGCGTTTCTCGAGGTTTGGAAAATGATGCTGGCTTCAACGTAATAATAATAATGACCGGTTGACGAGCTACCTAAAAACTATTAGACGATATTTCATGAACATAATACACTAATTTTATTTGACAGTGCGTTGTGTCATTTTTTTTTATCCTAGCACGGCAAAGTGACCGCACTGTACCTGATGGTAAGCGCAGTGCGGTCCAATTAGAGTATGAGTAGCGAGAAACGATCTGTCCGCTGCTACTCAACACAATCATGCCGGCCTGCTTCTTCACACTACGCCATGGGCAAGAAGGTGAAGAAGCGGTCGAGGGTCTATTGTCAGAGTACTCAGAAGGCCGCAAAATGGCCAAACATAGTAGTCCAACTCTAGACCCCTGAGAAAAACCGGATGTACACTGGCTGATCCCGGAACGCGACACACTTGCATGTGCCACTATGGCGGGTTTTTCACCCTGTGTACGGTGGTCGCTATCCGGGCGGATATGAATATCCTACCACCAGCAACCCATTATAGCGCCCATTGAGACAATATAACCATTACATAATATTCGGTGGAACAATAAACTCATTAACCCGTGTTAACAATGAGTTCAATTTTAATTGTTCCATCTTTTTATATATTGTGTGCATATATGCCCGAAGCAGATGTAGTTACAGAGTTACTGGCTTTATATGTCAATGGATTTAAAAATGTTTGGAAAATGCAAACGTATCTAAATTACTGCCCGTGGAAAGTACCTAATACATTTGCATCTGGCTGGATAGTCGCCTACAGGCTGGTTAAATGGGATAGTTTCCTGTGTTTAATTTTGTACATTATTCGATATTCAACCGAATATAATACGCAAAAGAAACTCTTTTGCGAAAACAGAATCCAAATTGCCTGAAAAATGAGGTCACAATATTTATTAGGGTGGAATTATATACTATAGAACACCCTAACTCCGAAAGGTCTTTATGTATAGAATCTATACATATAAACCTTTCAGATAAAATATGGTAGTTTCCTGTGTTTAATTTTGTACATTATTCTCTACGCACTCGAATATAATACGCAAAAGAAACTCTTTTGCGAAAACAGAATCCAAATTGCCTGAAAAATGAGGTCACAATATTTATTTAAAATATTGGTATGATTAAATACTCACAGGCATAAGCGAAAACAATGGCGTATTGGGAACATATCGCTATCTCCCTCGCACAACGGTACAGTACAGGCGATTCATAGTACCGTGACGTCACGGTATCAGATATGCATCCTTGTACTGTTATTTGACAACTACCCCTTCCAGCAGATTTGAGTGGTGTCTAATTTACTTACTTTTGTTCGGATTCATAAAATTCTTTCGATAATAGGGTCTAGGTAATGTAACTTGTTGATTAAATTAATAAAAAAATCTAGTTAACTACCCTATTATCTACTCGATGGTGAAAACCGTTTCAAAACCCGTTGCGTGCTTTAGAAGGAATTAGCGGATAAGCAGACGCCGAGGGTGACTTCCTTTTATACTATGTATGGATATTGCTATGAGCAAAAGTGGGTGCGTAGGAGAATCAAATCAAATAGTTTATGTAGTAAATTAGGCCACTAGGGGCACTTTTACAAGTCATAGTAATGTTAAAATCTAAGTCTACCGGTGCTTCGGATATGCCCACTGGTAGAAGAAGCACCAAGAAACTCAGCCGTAGGTCTTTTGTATTTTTGTCGTAACATATAGTATTAATTCGCAATTAATAACAATACTACATTTATACTAATTTAATACTATATTTAAATTCCATACACAATTATAGGACAAAAAACTGCCTAGGATTGATATACGTGTAAATACAAGGCATAGAGTAGTAAATGAGGCTATACAACCAGTTACTTAAAAGTTGAGAAAATGTCATCATCACACGACTACATCATTATAGCCATTCCATTCGTTTTCCAGGTAGGACATGCGTTCACACATTACTCTTCGCTCAGCTAATAACTCCAGATGGGACTAACCATGGTCTGCATGGATTCGTGGTGCCCATCAGAGACCCAGCCACCATGGAGACGTACCCTGGACTCATTGTCGGAGACATGGGGGAGAAGATTGGTGTAAACGGCATCGATAATGGGTATGTCTAAAATTAAATGTTAAGATTTTATTATACTTTGTAAATATGTAGTCACGATGTCCAGTTTTATGTTCGCTATGCTGATTCCCGAGCGCCCAAAACCCCAATTTCAATCGCTTTTCGTATGAGCTTTCAGCGCTTATCGAGACGTGATGTACCCACGAAAGGTAAACAAATAATTTCAGACCGTAAACAGCGATCACGTGATGAAATGCCTAGAATCTTCTGAGGTACTGCAGTTACATCTTAACGTATGACACATTTTGTGTATAATAATGACTGCCTCGGTGGCGCAGTTGTAATTGCGCATGCGTTACGACTTCTGTGCTGAGGTCTTGGGTTCGATCCTCGGGTCGGGTAAAGTGATATTGGGCTTTTCTATTGAAATAATCAGTAGCAGTCCGGAATCTCGGATTGTGCCCGGTATGGCGATAGGCTCGCCCCCAATCACATTATGGGACCGTAATAAATTCGGCGAAAAGTGGATGTACGGGTTACACCTCTGCCTACCCCTTCGGGGATTACAGGCGTGAGTGTATATGTATGTAATAATGTCTGCAAGTAATACTTCAATCAACAAGGATACTGATCGATTTCCTGCTATAGAATATTCTCAAAACACATTAAACTGTCATGACGGATAGACACGCCGGCGGCGCGTACACTAGCAACACTCGCCGTTCTTGCATGCAATTTTTAACTTTAACCCCTATGGAAATAAAAGCTTGTTGCTTTACTCCCGACTTTTTTTTTAATATCCTTCCTGACTGGAGAGGTTAAAATTAAGGAAAACATATAACATCTGTGCAGTTTATCCGCAACGAATTTCTACAAATCAATAAATGATTCCACCGCATGAGATATATTTAGGTGAAATAAATAAGCGTAGACGTCGGCTAGAGTACGACGAAATACGAATGAGATTAACAGATTTACATTGAACAGCCGGCATACCACCACCTCTTAGAGCAGTCTTGTGACATTACAATGAGATTTTGTACCATGAATTCGCATTTTTTTTCACGCCATGGGCAAGAAGGTGCCGAAGCGGTCGAGGGTCAGGTGTCACAATATTCAGAAGCAAAAGACAATATATCCCCTGCTACTCAACAAAATCATGCCGGTCTGCTTCTTTACATTATGCCATGGGCAAGAATGTGAAGAAGCGGTCGAGGGTCTAGTGTCAAAGTACTCAGAAGGCAGCAAAACGGCCAAACATTGTACCCCAACTACACACCCCGACAAAAACCGGATGTACACTGGCTGATCCCGGAACGCGACACACTTGCGTGTGTCACTATGGCGGGTTTTACACCCTGTATACGGTGGTCGCTATCCGGGTGGATATGAATATCCTGCCACCAGCCAAATCTAAATTATGTATAGAATTTCATGGATTCAATAAATATTTGATTGATTTAATAAACACGGTTGTCGATCTATCTAACTATATTTTAATTATCACCGATAAATTACTTATCCTCCCTTTAAGTGCCGTTATTATGAATACCATCTTTTTGCAACATGATGTATATGGGAAAGTATAATTATAATATACCAAATTAGATATACATGGTGCTTTCTGAAATTGAGTCACAAAAATACTAACTATGTATATAAAAATATCATTATATAAATTGCCAATGTAAATAATATCGTTATATTTTAATTTGTTATATTTTTATCTCAATCACTACGAGACCCATTTAAAAGTATGCGACTGTCTGCTTGTTTACTATTAATTTATTCATCGTTAGTTATTGATTCCAAACACGTTCCGACAACACAATGGTTGTCAAAAATAAACGATGTGCGTATGAATGGGACAATCCAAATAGAATACTGTTCAAATAAACACAAGTGACCAACTGCACTAACATTAAAATTTGTTCATGAAGTTTTCTAGGATCTGCTTTGCCATAAAAATGCTTTGCATTAAGCACAAGCGCCTAAATACTTAGTAATATTTAACTTGACATTAAAAATTTAAAATGCTTTAACTTTTGGATTGGATAAACTTTGATTTAACAACTTTAGTTCAGACGGGAGTATTCTGTAATAGAACTTACACTATCCAGTATATATTATGGTAATTTTATACAGAACTGCAAATTTATTTTATTTTAATCTTAAACCATAAACATCAGGTCACAAAGTTCATTCTATCAAAAATCAAAAAATCAAATCAAAAAAAAAAATCTTTGCCGCACCATCAATCTGTGGAACAATCTCCATTCTACCGTGTTCCCTCCTTCCTATGATCTTAGATCCTTTAGATGTAGTATGAAGGAGCTAGCAGGCCAGCATGAAAATCAAAATTAAATATTTATTGAATCCATAAAATGTTATACATCATTTAGATTCACTCAATTTTTTCACTCTACCGCCAGTTCGGAATGCAGTCTCGCTAGAGAAGAACGGGCAAAAAACTATAGCGTTGCTCTTTTCACACCGGTTAACAATATTTGGTCATATAGTTATAATCATAGGTCATATAATATATACGATTTAAGTTTAATTACCTTAGATTAGAGCAGCTCAATGTATGTTAAGTTGCCTTATTGAAATATTGTGAAATAGAACTCATTACAAGACCTAGTGCCGCACATGACTGTCGTGAGAGTGATAAAAATCTCGATTTCTTAAAGCAGTCGGTCCTTACTGAAACAGTCTGAGCAGACCAGTCCACACGAGCCGCACCCGATCACGAGTAGTGACGCATGTGTCAGCCATCGGCCTCCTCAACCATGTTACAGGGAAGAGACCGACCTGGCACATGGCGTCGCAGCAAGCACAGACACTTTAGCGAGCTTGACATGGTTGTGTTGAGTAGCGAGGCATAGTAGAATATCGATACTTTACACTCTACCAGGACCGCACAGGTATCATCACTGTGCAGTGTATCACTTTGCCTGCCAGAATAAAAAAAGGACAACGCCCAAGTCAGGGCGGGACAGTGAGTTCTTTAGCCAAAAAATCATTGATACACACTTTTTTGGGCTTAATGACGGCACAAAATTATAATTATATATTTAATTAATAATTAAAATTAATTTAATTTAATTATAATTATATATTTGGTTTGTATATATACCATTATTTATACTGCCGATACTTTTCGCACAATTGTATGTCATATGGGCTTTAAATAAATTTACGGCCTTCGGCATTACAAAGATTTCTTAATATATAATGATAATATAAGTCGACCAATAAACAGCTGATATGTTTTATTAATGCATTGAATAAGGCTGAAGCCAGACCGGTGGGATTTGTGTGGCGTTTTTTTTTGTCTACACGACATTTTTTTTGTGAGAAATTACCTTAGTTACTGATAGGCTATAACTTGAGTTGCATGAATCAGCATAGAACTCCTTTTTCTCGTCGTATCATGACGCAAAAAAAATGCATATTAGGCAAAAAAAAACAACTATAGAACAGAGTTGATTAGAGTCTCCGGTTTTCCTTAAAAAGGTATTCGCCTTTTACTAAGAGACTGGATTGGAGTGTTATAAAGAGGGGAGTTTCTTCCTAGGCCTGGAGTCTAACGGGACATGCGCTTGACGTTTCGTAATCACTTTTTTTACTGACGAAAAAAATGACATATCTAAGAGATTTGAAGGAACTTAAAATTAGACTAACCAGTATTAGGCCAGCGTGGTGGCCTAATCTGGTCGTCCTAACCTCTCATTAAGCCAGTGTGTTGGACGAATATCATAATTCCTAATAAATAATTAGCAACTGTTGTTCGCAGAACAACTCGTATTTCAAGACGGATCTTATTGCATAACTTGTAAGTTACGAAATGCCATCTGTCTGGACTGATCCTTATTTTACAAAACCTGTACTCATGAATATTGGAAATTAATTCATTTATTTCAAATGTGATAATCATGACTTGTTTTAATATATTATTGTGAAAACTTGAACTAAAAATTCTGCTCGTTTGGAAATTAGGTCTAAGGTCAACTTTGTTCCAATCAAGGTTTTAACACGTTCTCAATGACTCGCCAAAGAACTATGATTCGATTGCCACCATCAAAAATAATGTAAAATTTATTTTTCTTATTTTTTTTTACCATAAAAATGCCTACAAATATACAATATGTTAGGGTTACCAACCGGAATTGAAATACTAGGATTTGAAGTTAGAAAAACCAGGACAATTCAGTTTAAAAACGGGACGCATCTTTGTTTTAAAATAGCGTAAATACGACGAGCCGAGACCCCTAAAGTAAGGATTGCAAAAGTGGTGTGCGAATGTTAAAATACAGGACTTTCGAGGCTAAAAAACCTTATCAGGGCGGGTGCTTTAAAAACTATTCAAAACCAGGACATGTCCTGGGAAAACAGGACGGTTGGCAACTCTACAATATGTGCGTCTGAACTAGATTCAGAATCAACATGGAACACCCTTGCGTTCTTAAATTAAAATTGTCCTCGTGTTGATTGAAATAGTTTTTTATTATGGCACGGCAAATGCCAATCGTAAGGTAATTTTTGCGCGAGGGTCACCAAAATTATGTCGACCCAAGGTAAATTATTCAGCGATCGGAACGAGTCTGTTTATCGCAACATCAATCCAGTCAAGAGTAAATATGTATTAGGTAAAACCTGTTTTTATTGATGTGTTATGATCATTTGACAGCCTCCATTGCGCAGTGCATGAGTAGTCGGCTTTGAAACGAGAGGCCGCGGGTTCGAGTCCCCCACCGAGACAAATGGTTGTGTGACAGACAGATATTTGTTTCGGATCTGGGTGTTGTTGGACCGTAAGACCGTTTTTTTGTCGCGGGGAAAGCGTTTTATTACTGCCGCCCGCTCCGGGGGAATAAGAATAAAACGGTTTTTTTATATAGTATAGTCCGACAAACGAGCCAGTGGGTCACCTGATGTTAAGTGATCTCAACCGCCCTGAACATCCACAATACCGAAAGTATCATGTATGCGCTGTCGGCCTTAAAGGACAGGAATAGGGATTAGGGAAGGGAAGGGGGAATCTGGGCCTCCGGTTATCTCACTTACCATACGAAACGCGACAGTAAACTGTCACTTTACGTTGGTTTTCTGTGAGACAGTGGTACTACCCCGGTCGAGCCGGCCCATTCATGCTGTGGTCAAATATGTCTACAGCGTGGCTCTACCACTTCCAAAATGTTATTCTGGACTAGCCGGTCTTACGACCCAGCATCCCCCTCGCACGGATGATGGCTATCCGTGCTGCCGCTGGGCCGAGTCCCTACCCCCTATGTACACCCAACCGGACACTACCAGCTAAAACCCCGCGGTGGCCTTCTTCGGCGCTTACGGAGCGATCCCGCGGTATTCTAAGGAGTACTAGAATTGCTGCCGGAACCGCCCCTGCGCGGTGCCTTGTACAGGCCCATCTCCATGTTCAAACACTAGCCAACACTAGTTCAAATGTACTAGTTTGGTCATCTATAACTATTAGCATAAGTAGTATCTACATGGTAACAGGTAGATAAATCATAACCCAACAGTCACACGCATAGCCCCGATCTCATACTAAGATACGAGTCTTGTGTTGAGGGTATCAGAGACACAAATATCTGTCTCTCACATTGTCCCGATGTGGGAATCGAACCCACGGCCTCTCGTTTCACAGCCGGGTACTCGCCTACTGCGCCACGGAAGCTGTCAGATAGATATATATATGATAGATTAAATGTTTTTCAATTTAGATCTAGATAGATAAAGAATTTAGTAAAAACAATGAAATTACTAAATATTTGTGCACGGAATCTTTCAATCACAGAACGTATAGAATGAATTCATGTTATTACTTAATTACTGGTCAAAGTCTGGTACAGGGTAATAAATATTACTACGTGGTATAAGGTGTGAAGTGATATGACCTTACAACTTTGTATATAACTTCAGAGTACTACGCGTGAATCACCTTTTCCTGAATATTGGTAATGTACGCAATGAGCAATCGTTACTTGTCGGAACTGCAGCGCAAAATTCAAGTACCCTTATCTTATCACGTAACATGTGAATATGATAATTTACCTTTCGTCTGGTGACTGACTAATGGAATCCTTATCAGCCCATTATGTGTCGATTTATCATTCCAACTCGAGTTGAAGACCTTTTGAGTATTATGTAAGAGATATCTCTTGAGATTATGAAGATCAAGGCGGGGATTATATTCCGCGCACAAATGATGTTCACCGCAGTATATGAGTGAAAGGGACAGCGTGTTTGTTTTGTCATTTAACGTTTAGTGTTAGTCGTTTCCTGTACTTTCCCGCCTTCCTTTCGTATTATTGAAAGGGTGACCACACTTGAGGATAATAGGTACATGTTTAAACTGATAAAAATATTTAGGCATTCGAATACCATTGTTACATTCCTTAACTACTTAGAGGTGGAAGGGTATATTAAACTTTTTTGACAGCCGCCATGGTAGTGAATGAGTTACCATCTGTGAGGAGATAGAATAGCAAAGCTAGCAGCAAGTAATATTTGTGCCGGGATGTTTAGACTAAAAGTCTCGTAGTTCCGTAGATAATCGTATCTTACTGTAAGGTCAGGACTATATGTGTGGCTTTAGTATTTACACACACACATACACTCACGCCTGTAATCCCCGAAAGGGTAGGCAGAGGTGTAACTAGTACACCCCTTTTTCGCCGAATTTCGGTCCCATAATATGATATATTCTGATAGGGGGCGAGCCTATCGCCATACCGGGCACAGATTCCAGACTCCGGGCTAATACTGAGGAATTTCTAGATAGAAAAACCCAATATCACTACCCGACCCGGGGATCGAACCCGAGACCTCAGCACAGCAGAAGTAACGCATGCGCAATTACAACTGCGCCACCGAGGCAGTCGTCGGCTTTAGCATTTATTTATACATATACGTTATTCTCTATTACTAAGCTCAAGAATTATGATTTTAATATTCGCTTAAAACTTTTGGTCAAGCTGTAGTTAAAGCTAATGTATTACCATTCGAAAGTTTCTAACGAAGTAGAATTTGTAAAATAGCGTTACACTTATGCAAAAAGAAGTATTAGTTCTGTTTCTTATAATTATAAATTTAAATTAATATTTTATGAATTTTTTAACCATTAAAACTGGTATATTAAAATACTGAATAATTCGAAGTATTTTTCAATAATGTTGCCTGGAATTTATTCATAAAAATATAGGCAACATTTTTTTGAATATACAACATGTAACATTAACGCACACTCTGAAAGTAGTTTGTTCAGAATAAGCGACTGAGTCGATATCAACAATCTGTTAATAGACGATTTTTTTTCCAAAAATAATTAACTCTCAGGAAATAATAGTCACCCTTTAATTTAACATTCAAGACAAACGAAACTGAGACATAACTCGATGCGATAAGGTCTTTTCTAAATGCAATAATAAACGAACACTTTAAAAAGTCAAATAATTAAAATTACGAACTTTATGTCGAAAATTAGTACAACTAATTTCATAAAAAACAATATTTATATTCATCGCAGTCTAATTTCAATATATGAATTTAATTGTAAGAACATTTTTAAATTGGGGTGTTCGAGGATGTGCGTTATTCCCGTTACACGTAGTATATATACGTAATAATAATGGCGGGGTGTAAGGGGGGCAAATTACATCTCATGCTCCCAACTGCCAACCCTACCTGCTCGTGGTACACCCTGCTAGCTAACGAATGAGGTTCTGGCGGCCGACTTGTGGCGGCATAACCACACAAAATGCTGGAATGCCAAATACCCATGCCTTCGACGGGCAGCAGCGTCGGCGGTAAAACATACCAGCAACTGCGGTCACCAACCCGCCTGCCAAGCGTGGTGACTATGGCAAAACCCCCCCAATATGAAAGGCTTCCCAAATTCACGGCCCCCAGTTCCCGGTAGCCCCGCTATTCCTGACCACGGTACCGGTCATGGTAACGGTGGGGTGGGGGGAGCTAAGAATCCCCGGGCTACGGTAGGGTACCACAAACGGCTATTTTTGGCGACGTACAACGGACGCTCTCTGCGGTTGGACGAGCACATCGCTGAGTTGGAAGTAGAGCTAAGTCACATTAACTGGCATATCGTAGGGCTATCCGAGATCCGAAGACAGGGGGAGGAGAAGATAGCCCTAGATTCTGGTCACTTACTCTACTTCCGAGAAGGACACCAACCATCCCAAGGTGGCGTCGGATTTATTATCCACAAGTCACTAAAAAGCAACGTTGTGGAAGTTGGCAGCGTATCAGCGCGAGTGGCGTACCTTGTCTTAAAAATAACTGAGAGATATACTCTGAAGGTTATACAAGTGTACGCCCCAACGTCAGCTCATCCTGATGACGAAGTAGAGGCCATGTACGAAGACAAAGGGAAAGCTATGTCTCGTACCAAGGCTTCCTACAGCGTTGATGTAATGTAATGTAATGGGTGACTTCAATGCCAAAGTGGGAGTACAAGGACACGGCGAATCGAGGGTAGGATCATTCGGCTATGGGTGCAGGAATCACAGGGGGCAAATGCTAGTCAACTTTCTCGAGACCCGGGGGCTCTTTCTGATGAATTCCTTTTTCCAGAAGAAACCCCAAAGGAAGTGGACTTGGCGAAGCCCCAATAATGTCACCAGGAATGAGATCGACTTCATTATGACTGATAAGCGCCAAATATTCAGAGATGTCTCTGTGATCAGTAGGTTTAACACCGGTAGTGATCACCGACTTGTAAGATGCACTCTGAATATAAAAGTTAAAATTGACCGAGCGCGCTTAATGAAGTCGACTCTCCGACCAACTTTGCCCCAAGTCGAGGTCGGCTGTGAAGCTTTCCAGCTAGAGCTACAGAACCGATTTGCCGTATTGGAAACTACGGCGGATATTGATGACGCCACTGACAGCCTGGTGCGGACTCTGCGTGAGGTAGGTAATAAATACTTTCGACCTCAGAACAATAGACGTAAGTCGAAGCTCTCAAGCGAGACTCTGGACCTTTTAAGGAAACGACGAGAGCTCGTAAAGGTCACTCAATCTGAGCGTCAGGTACTTAACAAAGAGGTAAAGAAGCTAATACGGCGCGATATAAGACGCTCGAATACTCTGGACATTGAAAATGCTATTACGCAGAACAAGGGTACCAGAGTTTTCGCCAAGCCACTTACCTCTAGTTGTCACCTGACAAAGCTCAGAACATCACAGACCACCACCGTCACTTCCATGCCAGAGATACTCGCAGAGGTCGAAAGGTATTATGGGGACTTGTATACTCCAAAAACAAGTCCATCTGAGGCCCCGAGCGCGGATGATCCGCGTGCCAGACTAACTCGCCACCATACAGACGAGTTTCCCGACATCGACTTGGGCGAGATTAGAAGAGCCCTTGAACAGCTTCACAAAAACAAAGCTGCAGGTGATGACGGAGTAACTACAGAGCTGCTCAAGGCAGGCGGTATGCCAGTATTAACTGAGCTTGTAAAGCTGTTCAACTCCGTCATCTACACTGGTACAACACCGGCGGCATGGAGCAGGAGTGTGGTTGTTTTGTTCTTCAAGAAGGGAGATAACACCCTATTGAAGAACTACCGCCCTATATCACTCTTGAGCCATGTTTATAAGCTGTTTTCGAGGGTTATTTCGAATCGTCTTGCCCAAAGGTTCGATGACTTCCAACCGCCGGAGCAGGCTGGGTTTCGGACAGGCTTTAGTACCGTAGACCACATACACACACTAAGGCAAATAATTCAGAAGACCGAGGAGTACAATGAACCTCTTTGCCTAGCGTTTGTGGACTACGAGAAAGCCTTCGACACCATCGAGACCTGGGCTGTTCTGGAGGCTATGCAGAGATGCCGCATTGACGACCGCTATGTCCAAGTGATGAGATGCCTGTATGAAGCCGCATCGATGACCGTCCAAGTACAAAAACAAAGCACAAAGCCAATCCAACTGCGACGTGGGGTAAGACAGGGAGACGTAATCTCTCCGAAACTGTTTACCAACGCGTTGGAAGACGCATTTAAGACGCTTGATTGGAAAGGACGGGGCATCAATATCAACGGCCAGTACATCTCTCACTTGCGATTTGCGGATGATATAGTCATCATGGCTGAAACTCTGCAGGATTTGGAAGACATGCTGAACAGCCTTAACTGTTCTTCAAAACGGATAGGTCTCGGGATGAACCTTGACAAGACGAAAGTCATGTTTAACGGTCACGTCCTCCCGAGACTCGTCGCCGTGGGTGATGCCATTCTCGAGGTTGTGCAAGAGTACGTATACTTGGGCCAAATAATCCAACTAGGCAAGCACAACTTCGAGAAAGAGGCAGATAGAAGAATTCGTTTGGGCTGGGCGGCATTCGGTAAACTACGTAACCTGTTTGAGTCGTCGATCCCTCAATGCTTAAAAACAAGAGTTTTTAACCAGTGCGTCCTACCCGTAATGACCTACGGGGCTAAACGTGGACACTCACAAATGGACTGGTCCATAAATTTAAAGTCGCTCAGCGTGCTATGGAGCGGGCAATGCTTGGGGTTTCTCTGGTGGATAGAGTTCGAAATGAAGTCATCCGCCAGAGAACCAAAGTCATAGATATTGCTCGCAAAATTAGCACGCTAAAGTGGAAGTGGGCTGGTCACGTCTGCAGACGGACAGATGGCCGATGGGGCAGACATGTGTTGGAGTGGAGACCGCGTTTAGGCAAACGTAGTGTGGGACGCCCTGCTGCACGATGGACCGACGACTTGAAGAAGGTGGCGGGTAGCGGGTGGATGCGGGCTACCCAAGACCGGGATGGTTGGCGTTCACTTGGGGAGGCCTACGTCCAACAGTGGACGGCAACAGGCTGAGTATAATGGCGGAAGTGAAATCAATTCGTCGATGCGTTGACATTTATTCTTTGTACACATTAATATGATTACAACTGCATAGTAAACTTATCTTATTATCTTTTATCGTGTTCTGGAGTCGGCGATTGACCTGATTTAAAAAAACGGACATATTAATGTTATACAGGTTGATCATTTATGTGGGTCCATTTGGACACATATGGTCGTAGTATTTTGATAAAGAGAATGTCGCTTAGATTTATTGAAATTGCAGTAATTAAGACAGGGTCTCTGAGTTATAATCAAATTTCGCCACATGATTTGCATTCATGATTATAGACAAAGTTTAAGTAGGTCAATCACCGTCACAGTCAAAATTATTTTTGAATATACACGCACATAATTATAAAAGACGCATCGTTTTTTTAACCGACTTCAAAAAAGGAGGAGGTTAACAATTCGTCGGTTTTTTTATGTATGTTACCAGATTACTCGAAGACGCCTGGACCGATTCGAGAAATTCTTTTTTTGTTTAAAAGGGTATACTTCCCAGGTGGTCCCATTGGCACCAAGTCAGGATCTGATGATGGGATCTCATAAAAATCGAGGGCAACCCTCAAATTTTAAAGGGACGCATGATTTGTTGTTTATTGAAGTCGGTGTACTTTTTATGAATAAAAATCTTTTTTACATTATAACACTTAACGAAATTACGCACCAAACGATCACACATACTCCTGACCCACTTTCAGCTGGTGGTAGGATAATAATCCGCCCGGATAGCGACCACCGTACACAGGGTGTAAAACCCGCCATAGTGGCACAGGCAAGTGTGTCGCGTTCCGGGATCAGCCAGTGACACTAGACCCTCGACCGCTTTTTCACCTTGCCCGTGGCATAGTGTGAAGAAGCAGGCCGGCATAATTGTGTTGAGTGGCGAAGGATAGATCGTCTCTCGTTACTCCAATTGGACGGCACTATGTTTAACATCAGGTGCAGTGTGGTCACTTCGCCGTGGCAGGATTACAAAAAACCATATTCCCCATAATTATGATCTTTGTGTATAGGAAACACATGTACGTTACTAATATCAGTGCAAAATAAATACTTGTAAACCAATGTTTATCAGTATTTATTTTGTCAAGGTTACCTTGGTGGTTTTTGATTACACCACGCTCATAATCACTCAAGATTAGATATAAATACGATGCTAAATTCGCGAATTGAATCACCTCATTTAATCTCGACGTTTATCAAATTACCTATAATTTTATAGTAGTTTTTGTCACCGTGTGAAAACTTGGTTATGGGAGGTTATCTGATCGTATAGATGGAGATACTTTGTATATATCGACGGTTGGCGGGCTATCTGAATTAAGTGCAATTTTTTAAATATTAAAGTAGAGGTTTAAGATTTTTTGATTTTCCGAAAAAATTCACTATAAAATCTATTGCGTGGATTTTAGTGGAATTAATATATTACTAAGGCCTAACCCCCTCTCATTAGTAGAGGAGGCCCGTGCCCAGCAGTGGGACTATGTTTAATACAGGGCTAGTATTATTATTATTATTATAATATATTACAAGTGTAAGTACGTACTCCATCTTTATGACCTACAAGATTTTGCCCGCGGCTCCGCCCGCGTGGAGCTTGTTTTTGGAAGAAAAGGTATAATCCATGGGAGCATCTTAAGCTATTACACCTTTCTATATTTTGCTATCCCATAGGAAGCGTGCATTTTTCCGGGAAAATAATAAGCCTATGTTATTTTCTGATCCCTAAACTGCCCATATGTAAATATTCATGTGGATCCCTTGCTCTGTAAAAAACTAAACTATCCACGGGAACTGTACATTTCTCCGGGATAAAAAGTAGCCTATTTGATATTCCAGACTATAATCTATCTCTGTGCCAAACGTAACATTTTATCATTTCATAACATTTCTTTTTTTAATGCCTGAATAGGCAGACGAGCCCACGGGCCACCTGATGGTAAGTAGTCACCGCCGCCCATAGACTTCTGCAATGCCAGGGCACAGCAGAGCCGCTGCCTACCGTTTCATCTCGCTTCTACATACAACTCAGTCCGCTTAGTGACCATTACCTATAAATGGTATAAAAAACAAGGTCAAAGATAAAATTGGTCATAAACACAATTAAACAACAATCACCCTTGACTATTGTAAAAACACCACGACTGAATAAAATAGGGACGTACTGACGCAAATTCTTTGGTTCCAGGTTCATAATGTTCAACCAGTACAGGATACCTCGCGAGAATCTGCTCAACAGGACCGCTGACGTCACAGAAGATGGAGTGTATGAGAGTTCCTTCTCAGACCCCTCGCGGATATTGGGAGCAGCACTGGAGAGTCTGTCTGCAGGTGAGCATGGCTATCAGACCAGTTTTTATCCACTCAAGTATCATCTGGACATATATGACCACGCCACGGTAGGCAGCGGCTTTGCTGTGCCCTGGTGTTGCAGAAATCTATGGGCAGCAGTGACTACTTACCATCAGGTGGCCCGTCTGCTCGTCTGCCTATCGAGGCACTAAAAATATCGCCGAATTGGCAATGCTCGCTCTTATTGACGTACGTATTAAGCGTATTTGTAATGTTAAAAATATGGAAATAAAATTCATTTTGGCTTGTATTTTACGCTCTACTTATTATCTTTTTCCGAACACCGACGTCCTTGTGCTACATGAGAGGTTAACATTTAAAATGGCCTCAGTATATTTGGCCCAGTAGGCGAGTGGCCTGTGAAACGAGAATGTTTACCAGATATTTATTTCGGGTCTTGGTATTGTGGGACCGTAGTCCCTCGTAGACCCCACACTAGATCTAACATATATCGTGGTTCAAGCTAGAAGGGACTACGGTCTCAACACCCTGACCCGAAACAAATATCTGTCACTCATTTGTCTCGGTGCGGCAATCGAACCCACGACTCTCGTTTCACAGGCCACTGCACCATGAAAGCTGTCAATATCTAAATCAATTGTATCTTGTTTTAGGTCGCATCGGCATTATGCAGGAGAGTTGTCACTCGATAGCGAGCGTAGTGGCCATCGCGGTGCGGTACGCAGCAACACGCGCGCAGTTCGGCGAGCGAGACAGAGAGATCCCGCTCATCGAGTACGATCTGCATGTCAGTCGGTTTGTTTTGTACACTGTATGTAACGCGCAGGTGGGCGAGCACTCAGATATACCACTCATCGAGTGCAAAATAATTGTTTTGTTTTGTATACTGTACTACAGGCTAGCGAGTTACAAAAAATACACTATACCTTACAAAAGCATACCAAATATCTAGTATGATCAACATGTTAGTCAACTCGTAGACTTTAAGGGAAGGTGGGCGAGTGAGACGGAAAGATACCGCTCACCGAGTAAAGATACATATCAGTTAAATTGTTATGTATATTTTTGAGGAGGAGAGTGAGTGAGATAGAAAGATACAACCATCGAATACGAGCTATCTATCAGACGATGTGTTTTGTATATTATACAATAGGTGTAGGTCATTAGACATCCACAAGTACTCACAAAATAAAGAGATTGGTCTCTTTTGAATATTTAGCTATAACTTGATTCGGTCTAAAACAATTTCTATAATATATGCATATTTGCATGCGTTGTTCACTACAGCTTGAGTCAAATTTACTTGTTTTGCTTTGTTTATATTAAATTTAGAACTAATTATATGATCTTAGAAGAATGACGTATTGTAATGTTAAAAACATAACAGAGTGCTATTTAAGGTGGATACCACAAAACCATCAATTCAATTATCACAGTTACACAACCTCAGTGCCCGCCGCTAACAACCATGTCAGGATTTATCAAATACCATTTTCCAATTAGTCGCAAGTGCGCACGGACAGCAAAACCCTCTATGTTGAACTGCCACCAACAGCGGTATATGCCGATGGGAACTGATTGCACACCATGTCCGTATTGTGGACAGTCCGAGAATGGAATGTGTTCCGGAACTCCCGCGCGCTCCCTTTTATTAAACCTTAACACTCACTTAGTTGGTAATTATCAATCTACCTACAGATATTTATGAAATACCCTCGATATCTCTAATAAACAGGACTTACCCTAACAGTAATATATATTTTTATAATGGTAACCGCTATTAACTTATATCTAGTTATTGTGTACTTTATCTAAGCACTTTATAAGTCTTTTATTCTGCTTTTCAAATATGACTCTAGTGACACCGATGTGGAACTATCGAGAAGGGTGTCGCATGTTCGGTCTTAACTAAGGCACCTGTTTGATATGTATGAATACATAGTTAATTATAGCTCTGTTTAACGGTGCAGAGAAACACTTGCGAATACCTGAGTTCTTTAAAAAAAATCTACTAAGTAACTCTCTTCTTTTAAATAGAGAAGATCCAGTTGTGGTCAGAGTACAAGGGTTGTAAATAACTGTCCGACTCTAGTTTTTATTGATTGTGCAATCAAGTATTTTAACGGTAGGCAGCGGCTTTGCTGTGCCCTGGCATTGCAGAAGTCTATGGGCGGCGGTGACTACTTACCATCAGGTGGCCCGTGTGCTCGACTGCCTATCCAGGCTTAAAACAAACTATATCGATATTTTTACTATATCGATATTTTTTCTATATCGATATTTTCTACCACAGCAATGGCGTCTGTTCGGGTACGTGGCGGCTGCTGTCGTGTTCAGGATATTCGTGCAGAAGTTCACAAGTGTGTACCTCAACATCGTGGAGAAGTCGAACGCCGGCGTGAGGATGGACAACTTGGTAAGATCTGTACTTAAAATATTTTAACGGAGTTTTTTCACTTGAAATAAAGGAATGTTTCGAATTTTATAGCTTTCATGGTCTATACAAAGAAGCTCACAGTGTTTTCAGGTTTGGCAGCTGGCCTTTAGGGCTCCAATTTAATTTTAATTCCTCCAAATAATTTATTTTATATCAATAGTATCAACAAACATGTCAAAGATATGTCAAGTTTGCCAACAAGCACAAAATAAGTTTGAAAACTAAATTTTTACCAGGTTTTGCCAGAACCATCGTAGGTTACAGTTGAAATTACGAATGGGATTGAGTTTTCTTAGATTTCTCCATCTTCAAGCAAACGCTGGGTTCTGTGGGTAGATTGATTGTTTGGAACATGTTTGTTTGTTTGTGTGATTGTTTGATTGACTGTCGCGTGTGTTCTGTGTGGTAGAGTGAGGCGGTTTCAGAGATGCACGCGATGGTGTCGTGCTGCAAGCCGCTGGTGACGTGGTCGGTGCTGGCGGCGGCGCAGCAGTGCCGGGAGGCATGCGGCGGACACGGCTTCCTCAAGGTTAACATACTTTTTTTATTTGTCTTCACATAGACTTTTGTCTTGATATAGGTATTTTTGCCATTGATTATAATCTTAATCATTGTTCATTATTTTTAATTGTTTATATGTTTTTTTTACATTTCAGTTGATTTTTACTTTTTTAATTTAATTTGGTTTTTACTTAACAAAGTTTGTATATTGTTTATAGCGTCTCATTAAGTAGTGCGGTTTGACTTGAAGGGTATACTAAATTACTAAGATTTAATTGCAACTAAACTTCAGTAATTTTTCAGTAAAATCAGAAACTAGAATATGACCCTATATTTAACAATAGATGCTCCTGTGCATATTTCAAAAAATATTCACTAATATCTAACATATTTTTTCTTTTCTTTCTACCAATAAAAATTGCATCTCCCCAACTCGTTTTTTGCTAACCATACCATACTATCAAAGCATATAATTTTTTATACCTTCCAGTGTGCCAACCTAGGTGAAATCCGCAGCAACCACGAAGCAACAGTGACATACGAGGGCGACAACAATGTCCTGTCCCAACAGGCTGGGAACTGGTTATTGCGACAGTACACCTCCAGCAGTGTGGACTCGCCGCTGGGCTCCGCACTGTTCCTCAACAGGACGCGGGAAATCATGCAGGAGACCTTCAGCTGCACCAGGACGGAACAGTTGAAGAATAAGCAATGTGGGTATTGGCTGTGCTGTAGCTTTCTCTGTGTGTGCGCATGTGTGTGTATGTGCATGTGTGTTGTGTGTATGTGTGTTTGCGTGTATGCGTGCGTGCGTGTGAGTGCACGCCTGCAGGCGTGAAATAATAAAAATATCGATGTCCTTATTGTTTATCCTATTGGTATTGGTTGTGGTCTCCTGAGCCTGTTGAACATCGGGCCATTGAGCATGTATTTTATTATATTGCTTATCCTATTCCTTCATTACTCGGTTTAAAAAATACGGCAAGCTGAGATCTGAAGTACATTGACTTATAATATTTCAGTTACAAACTATAAAAAATCTCAAAAAAATATTTAAAAATCTAATGTCCAATGACAACATTGTTTTTGTTACAGTTATAATCTCAACATACGAATGGCTGCTCTGCTACCTGATCAGAGAAACGCAGAGGAAATATGAAGCGGAACTATCAAAAGGCCTATCAAAGTTCGAGGCGAGAGTCAAATGTCAAGTGTACAAATGGAAATCACTAGCCAAAGTGTACGCTGAATACGTGGTCATGATATACTTCCTTCAATCATTAGAAAAGACACAGAAGGAGTTGCAGCCAGTTTTAAATAAGATGTTTCATCTATATGGGTTATGGTCGTTGGACAGTCATCTAGTGGAGTTGTACCAGGGGGGGTACGCGAGGGGGGAGGCGTGTGCAAGGCTGGTGAGGGATGCAGTGCTGGAGCTGTGTGCTGATGTGAAGGATGAGGTGGTGGCCGTGGTGGACGCACTGGCGCCTACAGACTTTGTGTTGAACTCAGTGCTCGGGAAGAGTGATGGACATGTAAGTATGGAAATCTTAAAGCTATTTTTTGCCGACTTCAAAAAAGGAAGAGGTTCTGAATTCGTCGGTTTTTTTAATGTATGTGTACTCGAAGACGCCTGGACCGATACGAGAAATTCTTTTTTTGTTTAAAAGGGTATACACAGGTGGTCCCGTTGGCACCAAGTCAGGATCTGATGATGGGATCTTAGAAAAATCTAAGGCAGCCGTCAAATTTTATAGGGACACAATTTGTTTTTTAACCGACTTCAAAAAAGGAGGAGGTTAACAATTCGTCGGAATCTTTTTTTTATGTATGTTACCCGATTACTCGAAGATGCCTGGACCGATTCGAGAAATTCTTTCTTTGTTTAAAAGGGTATACTTCCCAGGTGGTCCCATTGGCACCAAGCCAGGATCTGATGATGGGATCTCAGAAAAAACAAGGACACCCCTCAAATTTTATAGTGACGCATAATTTGTTTCTTATTGAAGTCGGTGTACTTTTTATGAATAAAAAACTTGTACTTATTATTGAAGTCAGTTTACTTTTTAATTAATTTGATAATATCGACAGCGAGAAATAAAACACACGAACGCAAGTGACTGTTGTTGCAAGTGTCTATAGACTACAGTAACTTTTTAATTCATAAGAAGTTTTTGAGATTATTAGCATTTATGTCAAGAATTATAAGGTTAGGATGAATGTCTGTTATAATACAATTAATGCGTAAAAGCCCAATACTACTACACTTATCGTTCTGTTCCCAGCTATACCAAAATCTCCAAAAGGCATTCTTCAGCCAGCCGGGCGCGTTCGAGCGTGCCTCCTGGTGGCAGCAGGTCGCCACCACACCCTCCTCCAAGCTATAACTAGCACAATTCACTAGCACTAAGTTGTACGGACGAGATTATTTCACTATTAGTGGTTTTATCGATACTTTGTGTGTATCAGAGTTTATGGTATTATCGACGTTGTAATTTATATTTAATGTAATGTAAATCACTAAATTTTCACCCATTAAATTAATAAATGATTATTGTCTCTGTTGAACACGAGCTGCTCAAAGAAGTCGCAGGTTCGAACTGTGAAATGAGAAATGGTTTTTATTCAGTGGATTGCAAGTCAGGTCTCGCATCTCACGATGGGTGCACGACTAATTTTGTTATTATTAAATCCAATCAAACTAGACGAAACTGTTAAGGTTTATCTTGATTGGTTAATTTCAAGAATCCATTTGATGATTGTTATTAAGATCGTTTTATTTCGCTTTTTATTTGTTGAAGCTGTTAGAAATACCTAGATCTACAGCATTACATAAAAATATCGATAAAATTTTATGAAGCGCACTAGTGTACGTTTGAGATTGAAATAATAAAATCTATGAAACTATTTAATTTACGTTGTAAACTAGTATGCGTAAGTTTTACGGATTATTTCTAAATTAATATCAATTGTAATATTACAATACAAAAAATATTAATATTAAATAATGTATGTAAGGCTTTTGTCCAAAAACTGAAATGAGCTTAGTTATCAATAAAAATGTTTAGTTTAATCTCTAGAGATTTTTACTTTAAGTTTACTGTATAAAAAACAAATGATTTTGTGTACAAATCATTATATGTCGATAGGGAATATGCATGTTAAATATGTTATCGATATTATTTCTAAAGTTTATTTTTGATATATTAGCTAATTCCCTATAGACTTGATAAAAAATTGTAATAAAACCCACAAAGAATACAACGCCTTCAATAGTTACTATAAACCAATATAAAGTACGCACATAGTGAAATAAAAAACATTAAGGTTGCATTTATATTACGGTTCACCATATATTTGAATGGTATTTTTTCTGAAAATTATTAAATATGTTGTATTTTTTTATGCCAGCCAGAGACAAGAAACGACATTTTTTTATAAATAATTCCTATTTTGAAACAGCGGCAAAAAAACAATGATTTTTTGAAACTGTGGCATTTTTTTTCTATTTTTAATCAGTGATATTAATACAATATTGTTTTTATTACCATATTTTTAATAATAGCTGTTGATTTTTTTAAATGATTATGGAACGTCGTTGTTTGTGTTAATTTTTTATTTATTTTGTATCTGCTCATTCCTATTGACAGGGTGTTTACATTTCCGATATTTCGTCCTACCTCGGTAAGAATACGGTCAGCTCTAGAAGGGTAGTAGTGTAATATTTGTATGGGTTAGATGCCATATTACAGTATTGTTTTTACATATTATTGTCATATTTCATAAAACTTGGAAATAATCGTTGTTTTTGTTTAAGTATGCCTTGCAAGTACTGTATAATTGAAAAATATAAGATTTTAGAAGTGTAGTATTTAATACATTTCATACATGTTTATGGTTAAATGAAATTATTTGACTATTTATTTTTCCTTTTCTAGAACAATACAAAGTATGATTTTACTATACAAGAATTAGATTCTCCTCACCGTTGGTACATAAAGTACCCTATACTGAGAGCCTATCCGCAACTTATCTAAAAGACAGCGTTCAATTTCTAATTCACGCACTTTAAGAATAATATGCGCGCGAAGGAGTGATTAGGTATTTACTGGGAAATTTGGCAAGGTAATATTTTATATAGAAAAGTGCAGGAAACTAATATTTTGATTTCGATTTCGATTCGATAAATACAATAAATTAAATAAAACACTCATTGTTTACATTCATACTGACAATTTTAAACATAACACAAGCTGACAATGGCTAACAATTACATGTTTGTACACGCTTGTATCGGACGTAATAGAACAAATAAAAAAATACAATTTAAAGAACTCAACTCTCAAATTTCGTACACTACGCGACTATTAATTAAAATAAACGACCGAACGCACTCAAAATACCCGCCTAACCTAACCTAACCTAACCCCCGTCACTTGTGTCGAAACAATTCTGGCGTCACTAGTAACTAACTTCATGCCATTATTATACTTTTAATGGCAAAAATGAGTTTTGCCCGTCCTGAAAATACATTCTGTTGTGATTTCACTGCTAACAGTCACTATAAATTATGAAAACCAGATCGACTAATTTCCTTAAAAAGTATTTGTATAGCGTAGTTTTTTATTTTCTTGAATGTATTTACCTAGGTTGAATCTTTATTTTTATTAAAAATTACATATACAGTACAGAAGCTTTAACAGTCTCCGTGGAGTAGTCAGCTGGCGGTGAAGCGAGAGTCTACGGGTTCAATTCCAGCACAGAGATAAATGTTTGTTCTACAATTGACAGCCTCCATGGTGCAGCGGGCGAGTAGCCGGCTGTGAAACGAGAGGCCGTGGGTTCGATTCCCACACCGGGACAAATGTTTGTGTGACAGACAGGTATTTGTGTCCGGGGTCTGGGTGTTGTGAGACCGAAAGTCTCTCGTAGTCCCTGATACCCACAACACAAGACTCGTATCTTAGTGTGGGGTTAGGGCTACGTGTGTGACTCTTAGGTGTTATTTATTATTAATTATGTTTTTTAACATAATGTTTGTCCGGACTGTGTATTATTTATTTATCATGGTGAAATATTATTTTCCAATGTCTGCAACTCCTATAGAATACTGTAAGCATTTATATCTGTGGTATAGTAGTAATAAATAAATAATAAAATGTATTTTCAATGTGCTAAGTGAGAATTTTTGTGTTGAATTGTCATTTTGATTCTAAAATATAATTTGTTTTGTGTACCTTAGTTGTGTTCATTTTGTCACGTATAGGTGTGTAGTTATGTTAGCGATAACAAATAATAATGTACACTAATTAATGTTAAAGTAATAACGATTTGGCGGTCTAGTTTCTCGTATAAAGATAGATGACACTAATTCTAATACTGTTATAGAATTTCGTATCTCTTTCTTTAATCATAGACACACAGAATGGACTGGGCACTCTCTATCCCGCTATTAAGTGAATACGAACAGAAAATGTGAGAGAGATAAAGCAAATGTGCGGCCAGCAGTTGTCTTTTTCTAGAATTTTGATTGGTCTACGTCACAGACTTGCTGGAGCGAAATAGATATTGGCCGGTCAGTCGCCTTATCTATTTCTACAAAGTGATTAGTGAGGATATTGCTCAGTCCAGTTCTCTATATGTGTTTGATGTACGGAATATTTGTAGTCTAATTTAAAACCCGCGCGCTGCCACTCAATTTTGAATCTTATTACACACGAAATTGAGTGGTGAAAGGAATCATGGCGCGTTTAATTTTCCTGTTGTAAGTGCCTTCCTCTACTGAACACGTGTTATTGTAGATAATTGAATGTATTTAGGAACGTTGACTTATGTGGAATAGATTAAATCAATTAATAATTTTAGAAAGATTTTTATTTGCTGTCCCTACTAGTTCTCTTTTGTAGCTCAACCATCAGTTTATGTCAAAAAGTTACGATAGGTAAACAAAGTTGCTAGCTTTGCAGAGTTTTTATGTATGGAATGTTTCATTCTTATAGTAAGTTTAGTTTCTCACGTAACCGCTAGGGGTTCTGTATAATTTGTCACATAAACATTTTACGTAGTCGCTAGCGAAAACTCATGGTTGAGCCACTAAACCTGAAAGTGTGCTAATGTCGGATTTCTATCGGATATTATAGAGCCAGCTACTCATTAACAACGGTTTTTTTCCTGGCCCGGCTAAGTGACCACACTGCACCTGATGGTAAGCGCAGTGCCGTCTAATCAGAGTAACGCGAAACAATATATCCCTCGCTACTCAACACAATCATGCCGGCCTGCTATGTAGCTTCACATTACGCCATGGGGCAAGGAGGTGAAGAAGCGGTCGAGGGTCTAGTGTCAGAGTACTCAGAAGGCCCCAACACGGACAAACATCATACCCCAACTCTAGACCCCCGACAAAAACCGGATGTACACTGGCTGATCCCAGAACGCGACACACTTGTCGCCAATTACCCTGAGTTACATAAGTATCTGGCGAATATATAGGTACATAGTATTGTGTTGGTTTATATATGTAAACTTGATGTTGTGGTGAAATAATCAGGATTGATAATATCACAGATGAAATATGACGGTTACGTTTACGGAATGTAACTACGAAGGTAATTTGTTAACTGTCTAGGAAGAAATCCCTCGCATAAGGAACTCGGCCTCCTATTTAACCATTATAACGCCCGGCCGGCGTCGTGGTTTGTGGGTTCAGGATGGAGAAACATACGAATTTAATCACACGACTTTAATTTACAGTACACTACTGTCAACATAACACATATAATTACACTGGCTAGTGGTAATTTCAATATTAAACAATAATTAACAAAGATAATCTTGTAAATAACCGGGACGCGTGTGTTCGCGTCGCGCGCGCATATCGTGGGCTTGCGGTTGTTGTGGCGTGACACGGCGGAAGCGGTTTCACGATGAATTTTGAAATTTGAAATGGAGGGCCGCGTTATACGCATTTGTTTCTCCTCGACCGCTGTCTACTGCCCACTGTTAGTAACACAACTCAACACACACACACACACACTGAACTGTGGACAACTGCACACTGATCCAAACCGAGCGAGACTAACTCGAGAACGCAGAGACTTCTGATTATAGCAAATCCATCGAGTATAAATTATGAATCTACCCGTACTTATTTTGTAAGAGACCCCTCGTTCCAATATATTTCACATTTCCAATATAAAGAGACTACCCTCACACCTCAGTTGACTAGTTTGGTACCTGTTCACAGTTCGCGACATCACTTGCGTGTGCCACTATGGCGGGTTTTACACCCTGTGTACGGTGCCGGAAGGATTTCCGGGCGGATATGAATATACTACCACCAGCAAATTGACATTCATCATCAAGTATACACATTGAAGGAAGTATAGTTTTTAAATTAAAACAGCGATTAATAAAGAAACATTTATTTGTGAAATCACAACAGTACAAGAACTTGACACGGGTAGATAAGGTGTATGACTGAACGTTGAGGTGCTTCACTAGTGCATGAATATAATTTGAGACCATCATTTTATCATAACTTATCGAAGTCAGGGCAGTGACAGGAAAGGTTTCTAGAGAATTAGGTAACATAAAAATATAGAAAGAAAGAAAAACAATTTATTTGCACAATCTACAACGCGCACATACCAAAATTAAACATACAATTAACAAAAACTATTACAATTAAAACTAAGAAATTTGGCACTTGCGCGTCGTAGCTGTGACAGCACAGTGCAGTACTCATGGTACTACAACACGGCGCTGGTTTTTAGTGGTCACCTTAATTAATATCAGCCTGTATCGTTGAGGGCAGGGCAGAGGTGTACTACAAACGAATTCGATATTGACATGTTCAGAAAATGATTACAATATCAGATATCAGACACAAATTGAAATCCCGAGGAAATAACCGAATCGAAATTCAACATAAAAACTAACTACTATTGTCTATTGACGCTATTTTACTTTTTAATGAACTCAATATTGTAGAGATGATAAACCATGAGAACTCCTATGTAGAGCAAACTCGATACAAAATGAAATATTAAGTAGAATTAAGTTTATAGACCATTCCGGATACAATTGAATATTATTAAATACAAACGATAATGATTTATATTTAGTTAATAACAACTATCAATTTAATAGATTATATTGATATTTTATACGAAGAATGTATACATAATCAATTGAGGGGTATCAGTCGTTACCAGTATTCCATTTTTAAATTCTTGTAAGGCATAAATACAAAAGTCTATAGTGTTATATTATTATTTTTTTTAACATTAATAAGTCATGCCACAGCCATTGCTCGAAACTCGTGATTTTAAAATGTTGACAACTATATTAAACTACCATCAGTATATGTCTTTAATATTTATATTGAAGATTGATTATTTCACTTATTATCTGAAATAAATGCTTCATTTTTATACTACTAACATAAAATTAACTTTTAATCTTACGATTTATGAGTATGTTACGTCAATATTTCGTCAATATTTTTCAAATTACTGAGTTAATGTTATACAACATAGTTAAGGGAATTGCGTTTTTGAAAGTTTTCACCCAGCGATCTATGTGTACTATGTACTAGATGCGGCGACCAGAACAAACATTATGTTCCACCGAGTTGCGGTGTCACCACTGCACGAACGTTAGTTTGCTTCATGTCACCTAAGTATGCACACCACATCTTTCAGTATCGAGTTAATTTTAGTTATTTGTAGCGACATTCCCGAACAAAATTAAATTGATAAAATGAATAGATGGCATTAGTGGGCGGATAAGGTATTTGGAACATATTGTTTCTTCGACAGTTCGTGTCTATCGGTAGAATGTAAGTCAATGTTTTCACCATATTATTTAGTCTGTTTAGAAAGCATAGGAAATTATTTGGCTAGCAAGAAATTTATAATCACGACTCAAGTTGTCTAGACAATGGAGTTGTTAAAAGTTAGAAAATATTACACAGAACCATAGACTTATTAATTATATAAATCAATATTATATAAATTAATATTATATAAATCAATGCACAGAACATTGAAATATTGATTAGTCTGAACGCATAGTAGATCAATACTCGTAAATCAAAATATATAGTCTCAGAGCGTCGAGATAATAGAATTGAGTGGATCCAATCAGTATAAACTTTCAGAAACGCCATTCCTTACTGTCATTATAACCTAAAAATACAACCATCATAGTACCAACCATACATACAGTCTTCCGTTTGCCGAACTGATTGATTTTTTCACCAATGAAGGCACTAAGAATCTTATGTACGGACCTTTTAGTTTATTATTTCTTAACCTTTTAAAATTGAGTTAAGCGGAAAACCTCTAATAGTTTCAAATATTTATAGATATTTATAGTAAGCTTGCAAATAATGTACTAAAAATACTAATAACTACAAAAAAAATTACAACCATTTACAATTGCAAAGTAAAATAAAACTATACTTAAGTTCACTAAGTATTAAACATGCAGGTGCCTTTTTATATTTACCAAAATCACATTGTACAACACAATAGGTTTAAAAATCTATGAAAGCATACAGCGCCACACGCCAGGCGCGTGTAAATCTATACTCAGATGCGCCCCCACACACTTGTTTTCGTCCGCGTTCAGCACACACCACGTGTGAAAACGCATACTCGTTGCGCCAATTACTACGCGCCATGCGAACCATTTTTAACCGACTTAAAAAAAGGAGGAGGTTCTCAATTCATCGGAATCTTTTTTGTTATGTGTGTTCCCCGATTACCCGAAGAAGCCTGGACCGATTAGAGAAAATATTTTTTGTTTAAAAGGGTATACTACCCAGGTGGTACCATTGGCACCGATTCAAGATCTGATGATGGGACCTCAGAAAAATCGAGGGCAACCTTAAAATTTTATAGGGACGCATAATTTGTTTATATTGAAGTCGGTGTACTTTTTATGAAATAAAAAACTTTTTGCTTCGCGAGTGCGGAAAACTCATACAGCGTGTTTCAAGACGTAAGTATAATTAAAATCTATAAAATAGCAGTTGTACTGAACCTTAGGTATAAGAGGTTAGAAAGTAAGTAAATATCTAAAATCAATCAGCATCCACAACCATGTCTATAAACAACCTTGAACATTACACTACATTTGTGAACTAAGTTCGGTGGAGTGATATGGCTTGGGAGCGAAAATTATACTTGCACGACATGCCAATTGCCGCAAATAACAATAAAAAATATTTTTATAGGTATACCAGCCTAGTTTACAGTCCCAGTAAGGGCCTCTACATATGGGGGAATAGGCCTTATACGCTGACTTAACGGGGGTTGATAGAATCCTTATTGTAGTTGACATGATTTTTTTAATCAACAAGTAACATTAAAACTTATTATCGAATTTTATGAATTCGAACAAAAGTAAGTAAATTAGACGCCTTTCAAATCTGCTAGAAGGGATAACCTTTTACTGTCATAATTGTCAAATGACAGTAAAAGGATGCATGATATGTCCCGTGACGTCACGGTTCTTAGAATCGTCATTACTGTGCCGTTGTGCGAGGGAGATAGCGATATGTTCTCAATACGCAACCATTTTTACTCATGCCTTTTCCGTATTTGCTCATACCAATATTTAAAATAAATATTGTGACCTCATTTTTCAAGCAATTTTGATTCTGTTTTCGCAAGAGTTTATTGCATATGGAGTAATGTACAAATTAAACACAGGAAACTACTATATTAACTTGTTTAGTATTTAAGCTGTCGTGCTATATGTTAAAGTCATATATAATAGCAATTTAGCATATCGTCGGTGATACTGCAAAACGAGCTATGTCACCAAGAACTGATTTTACAGCAGAGACAAAAAACGTTTTTTTTGTTGTTAAATAATTCGTTAAGTGTATGACATGCTTATAATGATATAACGCTATTAAGACCTATATATAACAGGCAAATAATCCCGGAAACAGATGCGTTCGGATACAGGATCTCGATCAATATAACAAAAAAAAAAAAAATTTTGATATGGGACTGTCAGCATCAAAAAATGATTAAATATTTATATTTGGATTTTTGTATATTGCATTGTATTTTTGCACATACATAAGTCTACGTAGAAGCACGTGTACATGGAAGTTAAAATTCCGAAAAACAGCATGACATAGTAAACTCTGATTTAAATAGTTTATTATCTCATTAGACGGAGCCGACCACAAAGGAATGTCTTATCACGCGGAAATATTGGAAACACTATTCAAAAATTATTCAAGGATCTCTCTAAAAAAATCCTCTGTGACATAAGATATAAAAATTATGTCACTGCTGTTTTTATACAGATTGCATTATTGACGTTATACATTTATTTATGTCTGTGATCCTTTATATGACAAAGTTATTGTAAATAATACTTAACCGCGATAGAATCAGTAAGAATTAGTTTTATTTCAATGTATAACATTCGCGTAAACATAAGAAACCATTATAATAATACTTATTATACAATATCAAAGTGTGACTAAATCAAGTAATATTTGAAATGAATTAGCTATTTCGATGCCGACTGTATAAAACATAAGTTGTCTAATTAGTTTTCGTGCCAATAAATTTCATATGCATATTCAATGTTGAAACAAAAATGTTTCATGTTTAAATGCGAATATAAAATAATCGCAAAGGTCTTAAATACCTAGAGGTGAAAGATTAGAAAAGATAGATTTAGAATGTGGATATCCGATATCATAAAGTGCTTATACCTTTTAAAATATTTTTAAATAACACCCAACAGTCACATAGTCCTGACCCACACTAAGATATGAGTCCCCAGACCCGAAACTTATATGTATTTGGAAAAATTGACTCGGTGCCGGAATCGGACCCACCCCTCTCGTTTCACAGTTTACTCTTCTTATTCTTCTTTTAGGTTAATGGCGACGAGCTTAAAAAGTACAGTTTACTCATCTACTGTGCCACGGAGGTAGTCAATATTTATCTAAATACACCCAACAGTCATACACATAGATCTATGTCAAATATGTATCGTGAGTAACAAGAACTACAAGGGACTACGGTCCCACAACACCCAGGACAGAAACAAATATCTGTCTGTCACACAAAAATTGACTCGGTGCGGGAATCGAAACCACGGCCTCTCGCTTCACAACCGGCTATTCGCCAGTTGGTTCACGGAGGCTGTCAAATCTGATGCATATTTGTCGGTAATCACACTGATTTGGTGTTATAAGATCGAAATTTTCATAGTTCCTGGAAACCCACAGGACAAGATTAAACAAATCTCACTGTTGGTATGGATTAAGTGATATTAGGTATTATTTACTAGCATCACGTTATTTATCGTCATTAAATTAATTATTGATGTTCAAATTAACTATAAAAAACAGTTGATATGTTTAAATTTGTTAATAAAACATTGGTATGTGGAAATATAGCATAGCAGCGATAGCCTAGTTGGTTGCGGTACGGACTGCCAAGACGAAAGTCGTAGGTTCGAAACCCAAGAGGCATACACCTCTGACTTTTCTAAAGTTATGTGTGTATTAAAATGTTAATTATCGCTTGCTTTAACGGAGAAGGAAAACATCGCGAGGAAATCTGCTTACCTGAGAATTCTTATAAGAATTTCGAAGGTATGTGAAGTCTACCAACCCGTATTAAGCCAGCGTGGTGGACTAAGGCCTAACCCCTCTTATTAGTAGAGGAGGCCCGTGCCCAGCAGTGGGACAATGTTTAATACAGGGCTAGTATTATTATTAATTTATGTGGAAATATAAGCACTTTACGACGCAATTATTTCTTATACCGGTGTTTTAACAACTAGCTACATTACAAAAACTTTAATTACCAAATTGAATTTTATAATTTTTTATTACTTTTCCGTTTTATATAAAAACATCTAACATTTAGAAAATGTACAACGAAAAAGACTATTTCAATTTTTTTCACAAACCTCAAGTTCGTTATAAAATCCGCTTACATGATCATTTTAAACAGAAAAAATATTTTTTTCCTTTTTTTATCCTGGAACATTCCATTTACATTGTGTTACGTGATTTTTATTCATAAAAATTTCGTCTCAACTTTTTTATGTCTTACTTTTACATCACCGACAAAAGATATACTACGTCTAAAATGACCACGTAAAGAAGAAAAACTTCATATTTAGCTATTATCGCTATCTGAAACGGTAGAGCTCGTCATCCTAATAACTGGATTCTGGGTAGAATCACTGGAGTCACATTCGACCATCAATATGTCGTCTGGACTATCATTTCTATCCGAATTACTCTCTGTGTAAGTTCCGGTGGGAGATTTGTCTTCTATAACAGCTTTTAAATACGACTCTCTGTCCATAATGTTAGTGTCTCTAGCCAATGCTAGTACGTCAAGTGACATCATACTTTTGGACTTCTCAGATTTACTTATCGGTGGGTTGGTATGTTCGTAGACTGTTTCGCGACTGATAGATTTGGTTCTATTTAGATTGTTATCATTTTTCCACGTATCGCTTGGAGGTTGGTATTTAGCTGCATTGGTACTAGTCGACGGTGCACTGGCATTCCTCGGCGAGCTTGCGGTGAACTTCGATCTCTTTTGCTGGTTATTCTCCTTCATCATCAACAACTGGTCTAGTTTGTTGATGGTTTCATTTAACTCCAACGCCCATGCTTCGTCAGTTTCGACATCCTTGTCGATAGGTTTGAGAGCTAGTTCTCTAACACGCATTCTCAACTCCTGAAGATTAGAATCTTCATCTTTGTCTGTGGTTTTCAGTTCATCGTGTACTGGGTCCCTTTCTGCGCCTACACCGGGCTCTCTAGGTCCTACTGGGATACTATCTTTTCCTGGAGGATATTCTCCTCTTCGTCGATGAATTTCTTCTGATATTTCTTCAAGGGCCTTCAATGATTTTGAGTAACGGTATTTAGCATCGGCAATTAAGCGCTGCAGTTTCTCGATCTTCTCGTTCTGCGTTTGCAGCTGCTCGTCACATAGTTTCTTCTCCTCGAAGTAGAGACGTGATTTTAAAATGTTGCGCTTCAGATTTTCTTCTAGTGTTGTCACCTAAGGATATTATAGTGTCAGTTATTGTTACTGCAATGGTACATAATATACAGTTATTGATATATTTCCTTGAAAAGTCGGAAAATTTAATACAAAAGTAATTAGCAGTATATCTATGCTTTGCCAACTGTCTAAGTTGTAAAATGTAAGTGTATAAACGATGAAACTTAAGCATTCTATAGAAGCCACTACCTTTCTTTCTGCTGCGATGTACGAGGCCGCTTTCTTTTGGTGTTCACGTCCACTTTCAGCTTTTCTTTTTTCTGCATCCATAACCTGTAATTTAAAATATAACTCAATAAATAATAGCTTATATTACAACAGATTTTATAACTGACTAACTCCGTTTGAGTGTTTTAATGAAAATAAATAATATTTCTTTGACAGAGACCCATTTCAAGAAATTTGAATATCCTTTCTATTTTGAAAATTAAAGTTAGTTTATTTATTTGTTAACCGACTTCAAAAAAGAAAGAGGTTCTTAAGTCGTAGGAATCTTTTTTTTATGTAGGTATGTTCCCCGATAACTCGAAGACGCCTGGACCGATTCGAGAAATTCTTTTTTGCTTAAAATGGTATACTTCCCAGGTGGTCCCATTGGCACCAAATCAGGATCTGATGAAGGGATCTCAGAAAAATCAAGGGTAACCCTCAAATTTATTTTCGCATAATTTGTTTTTTATTGAAGTGGGTGTACTTTTTATGAATTAAAAAACTTTTACTGATCCACTTTTTTTTTAGTGCCTGGATATGCTTACGAGCAGACGGGCCACCTGATGGTAAGTAGTCACCGCCGCCTATAGACTTCTGCAATACCAGAGCACAGCAGAGCCGCTGCCTACCGTATTTATTTCTATAATAATAGGATAGACAGTGTACCTTAATGATGGCATGGTTGAGCACTTCCTGCCAGTTGCTGTCGAACTGCCATTCATCTTGCTTGCTGACAAACCTCTGTTCAGCGAGGGTTACAGTCTCCTTAGCGGCGGCGTGCAGTTCTGTAAGTAATAATATGAAATCAATGGGTCCTACGGGTATGGGTCAAACCAATATTTTAGCGATTTTTATGCAAAATGCTTCTTTTCAATATAATCAATATGGTGGACTTTATAAGACTATTTTGTTCGTGGAAACACTTAATTTTTTAGCAGTGAAATAGCTTTACAGAGTTAAAAGTTCAGCAGAATAAAACATTGAGAGCTTCTCGCGTAAAGTTTTGTTTTTGCACTTTGGCCCTTCTATATAGGACCTATCCTTCTGTTACTTGTTAACGAATCTGGGATCCACCTATCTAAAGCGTCATAAAATATTTAAAATACTGTATAATGTTTAAGGGAATTATAAAAGCTACAAAAATGTCTCAGTATTTTCCGACACAAATATTTTTATCACCGTTTAATACATATTATTTTTTGATGATCGCAGCACGTGTTTAATAGCAATTTTTATAAATACTGATGAAGTAAGTGAAATCTCTATACCGCTAATCTAATCTTTGCCATGTATCTATACTAATATTATAAAGCTGAAGAACGTGTTTGAACGCGCTAATCTCAGGAACTACTGGTTCGAATTGAAAAATTCTCCTAGAGTTGGATAGCCCATTTATCGAGGAAGGCTATATAACATCACGCTATGACGAATAGTCGCAGAGGATCAATGAAAAATGTTGCAAAAACGGGGAAAATTTATTCCTTTTGAGAGCTTCCGTTTCTTGCGCTGCGTAAAGGCGATAATTGTATATTGACTGACTGGTCACTGTTTTAGAAGATCGGCTGCACGTTGGTTTCTCTCTATGATTCACACACACCTGAGCGGTAGGACGATAGGTACAGATGTGTCAGTGCAGGAGACAACTCCTTGGATTGTATACTTTTTCAGGTAACAGCTAGTTAATTTATATACTGAGAATTTTTATTCAAAATATTGATAGAATTTCACGCATTTCGATTTACTCGGCTGTTTACTATCCATACTAATACTATAAATGCGAAAGTAACTGTTTGTTTGTTTGTTACCTTTTCACGACTAAACTGCTGACCAGATTGTGATGAAATTTGGCAAGGAGATAGAATATATCCTGGAGAAGGACATATGCTATCTTTTTTTCTCAAAAAACAACCATAAAAGGGGTCAAATAGGAGTTCTAAATTTGTATCGGAAATCCATAATTCCTCGAATTAGGGATCTGGAAATTCATATTTAGGTTTATGGAAGGAAATAAAGAAATACGGGTTTTACATTTTTTTCAAAATCATCCCTAAGGGGGTAAAATAGGGGATAAAAGTTTGTATGAAAATGCTTCATTTTTCAAGTTAAACGCATGAAAATTCGTATTTTGTATTATATACTTTTTCTCCCAAACATGACCTCCAGGCGGGCGGAGCCGCGAGCAACAGCTAGTATTACAATTACTCGGCACCAATGTTGAATAGCTATAGGAGTTATAATAGCGGGTGTGTGGGTCGGCATAGTCTCTAATTGAGCTACGAACACTTCGATTAACGTGTTGTTGTTAGAGTCCTAATTAAAATGTTGTATCTAATATACGTATATGTAACGTACCTCGCGCAGAATTTCACTTTTATCATATTTGCGGTCGGGAACGTGAAAGTTGGTCGGATCTGTACGATGACCAGTTATAACCGAGTGTAACTTTTCAAGGGATTATTTTCTATATTCAGCACGATTGGATTGCCGTTATTTAAATTTAATTATTTAGTTTATCAAATTCGAAATCGTGCGTAATAACCATTCAGTTTTAAATCATATTGTAGACAAAATTAAGTTGTGTGCGAATCGATGTAGATTAGTTAAGTTACTAATACATTTTACTTCAAATTGTACCTAGTCAGATCATAAATTATGTCACATGTTTAATATAAAATAATTGAAACAAGTTTATTCATTATGTAACCATTTATATACCAAAATGAACTTAACAAAACATAGATTCTTATGACACTAAAGTTTATTCAAAATGACCTCCGTGATTTTGAATACAGGTCTTCAATCTGCGCGGCCAGTTGTCTATTGCAGCACGAACGAGGTCCATGTCAATATCGGCGGCTGCCTTAATCAAGGATGTCTTGAGTGACTCCAAATTGGGATGAGGCTTTGAGCACGCCTTTTCCTCCAAGTGTTGCCATATCTTGTAATCCAACGGATTCAAATCTGGACTGGAGGAGGGCCAGTCTTCGTGCCGGATGAAGTCGATTTCACGCGCCGCCAGCCAGTCTTGTGTGCTCTTCGCTCTATGAGCTGGCGCCGAATCTTGTTGGAATACCCAGTGCCTGTTATTGAACATGGTATGAGAAACAGGTTCCACAAGGTTCGTAGGACTGTATTTTGATACACAACTGCATTCGTTTTTACACCTTTCTCACAAAAATGTACCTCTGTTAAGCCCCAATAAGAAACTCCCAACCATACCATGAGCGAGGATGGAAAATGACCTCGTTGGACACGCGGAATACGGTTGCTCGCTTCTTCACTACTGTGTGCGTACACCTTATCATTTTGTTTGTTGTAGCTCTCTTCTACAGTAAAAAATTTTTCATCTGAAAAAAGAATTTCCCGATATTTTTTTCCCGCGTACCGCTTCAACAAAGCGCGGAATCTCTTCAGTCTCAGGTCCATTAGACGAGCATTCAAACGATGTCCTGTTTTTCTTCGATATGCCCGAAGCCCTAAGTCTTCATTTAACACCCTTTTCACCGTGTTTCTGCTTAACCCCATCTGAAGGGCCAACAGTTTCTGCTTACGTTTGGGATTCTTTGAATTCGCGCCTTCACAGCTTTTATCACTGCTGGAGTCCTAACAGACCGAGGGCGACCACTTCTTGACCTGTCATCTACACTAGAGTCTTCATTGTATCGTTTGATGGTACGATAAACGAATCTTTTGGTTATATTCAAATTTTTCAGTATGTCAAAAATTTGAATTGGCGCGTAACCGCAACGATGCAACGCAATTACTGCAACACGGTCTTCTTTAAGCGTCCACTCCATATTTAAAAATGAGTAAAATTCTAAAAAGTATACATTTTTATTTTCATGAACAATTTGAAGTTCGAATTCGATAAACTTTTTTGTGGCCAGCATTCTAAAATAAAAGTTTTTACTGTGTGACAATACTTATGACCTGACTGTGTATATTAATTTATAGTAATCTACCTTTTCCTAATATGTTTGATTATATTTATGTATACGATTGAAATGCCATAGTAAACGCTCTCAGATTTTCAGAATTCCAAATCTCAAGGGGCAGGCTTTTCAAAAAAATTCTCTAAAACAGATATTCGGACTATTACGAATATTAAAAAAGAAACAATTAAAAAGGTTCAGCCGTTCATAAGTGATGTGTCATGTGTGATGTCTTGAACGTTAAATTAAAGGGTGACTGTTAATTACCTGAGTATTAATTATTTTTGAAAAAAAAAATCGTCTATTAAAAAAATGTTGATATCGATTCTGTCGCTTATTCTGAATAAACTACTTTCAGCGTGTGCATTAATCATGTTACATGTTGTATATATTTTTTATTAAAGAATTCAACTCAAACATTTATACAACACAAAAATATAGCTAAAATTCTATCAGCACTAACGCCCACCAGTTTCCGTGAGTCACGCAAGGTCGTGTAATAAATGTTAACATACGTTGTCTATTCCTTATCTAATCAGCAAATATACATTAATAACTTTTGTCAATATTTACTTATTGCTGTAAAATGTACAATTTACAAGCGACAACATCTGTTTCTGTTTCTGTTTTTCTTGTTAATTGTTTTTTACTCTTTTGTAACATACATTATAACAAAAGCGGAAGTAAGCATTGACATATATTCTACCGATTGACACGAACTGTCGTTTTTTTTTTTTTTTATTCTGGCGCGGCAAAGTGACCACACTGCACCTGATGGTAAGCGCAGTGCCGTCCAGATAGAGTATCAAGTAGCGAGAGACAGTCTATCCCCCGCTACTCAACACAATCATGCCGGCCTGCTGTTTAGCTTCTTCACATTACGCCTAAAGGACCCAGGATCATAGGCAGGAGGGAACACGGTAGCTGGCAAACTGTTCCACAGCTTGATGGTGCGGCAAAAATACGAGTTTGCGAACCTCTTGGTTCGGGCCGGGGTAGTAGACACCACGAAGCTGTGGCTCCGCAAGCCAGTACGCGTGTTTCTGGTATGGAAGGGAGAGGATGGGAAAGGAAGAGGATGGGAAACAATATGTTCCAAATACATTTTCCGCACACTAATGCCATCTATCCCTTTTCTAAGCCAACCACCAAAGAGCATCACAATCAATTAGCAGATTCGACAGTTCATATCTATAAGTTATTTGAGGTACTATCATGGAGATTGTGTAATTGTCTAACATTTAATTTTATTACCCAACAATGGCGGAGCCCAAAATAATATTTTCGTTATCATGAATTTAGTTGAAACAAATTACTTTTATTTTGAACTTTTTTTATTACCAATTATTTAGGTGACTCGAGGGTAAAATTGGAGCCACATAAAAAGATAAAAATAATGCAAAGTTAAAATTTTGGTGAAAAATAAATAAATCGTACTGTATAAAAGCGTTTATTTCATAAGTGGTTATGATTTTGTTTCCTTGAAACATTAATAGATTTATGTTTCCTTGAATCAAAATCAATCAAATTTCTGACGTTTAGTGGTAGAGCTTATCGCTGAATCCACCTTAGCCTCAAGTTATATTATATAGATCGCTGGAAGTAAGGGATAAAATATCAAAGCGAATTGTTGGTGTTTTGGAAAGTTGACTTTCCAATTATGATTGGAAATTAATTGATTTATGTGACTAAGGTTTTAAATTTTAAACCTACGCCAATAGCTTTAAAGAGTAAGGGCCAGTTTCAATACATAATCTTAATCTTGGTCTGCAGATAGTTTCCAGAAACTAGCCAATAAGAATAAAGTTTCAATGTCAAGCCATTATTTGATTAGTTTTCTTCTCGGGATCGATCTGTACATTGGTTTGAGATTGTTTATTGAAATTGGCTGTTAAGCGCTGATCGCTCATACAACCCGAAGTACCGCACACAGACTTCTTGACAGTTTATAACGAGTTTTATATTAAATGTATGTTGTATAATTAATATGTATATAGATTTATAATTAAAAACTATTTTTCATTTACGATAGATATAAATCGTCATGAGGTTATATTTAAACATTAATACATAAACACTCACGCCTGTAATCCGAAAAGCGGTAGGAAGATGTGTAACAAGTACACCCACTTTTCGCCGAGTTTATGACTGTCCTATAATGTGATAGGGGGCGAGCTATCGCCATACCGGGCTCAGTTCCAGTCTCCGGGCTGATACTAAGTGATATTGGGTTTTTCTATTTAGAAACCTCATCACTTAACCTGACCCTGGATCGAACCCGAGACTGAGGTCTCGTAAAGCATGCGCAATTACACCGACCGAGACATTTAAATATGAATTCCACATATATAAAACATTGTATTATGTGTAGTAGGTAAACACAACCAAACAGATGTAACGTATTTTACCGGGCATATGGCACTTTATATGTTCACAGATAACTGATTTCCTGTTGCGTTTGATAAACATATTTTTACAGTACTCGCAAAAGTCACTTAATTAAAAAAAAAATGTATATTTTTTTCAAATTAAACGAAATAAAATACAACATTTTTTAAAATTTTATATTAGATGTGAACACTCAGTGATTGGTTGCAACTCTGGTGACGTCACACGCAAGTAAACATAGTTTCTTCGAGTGATTTCATTTCGCGTTTTATGGGTGATAAATTCTATTGTTGATCTATTTTTGAAGCAGTTTTATGATAATTGTTGATAAAACAATTATCATAAAACTTAGCTTTGCTTATCATTATTAGCTTGTTTACTTGCATGTGACGTCACACGTGTCATATGATCAGCGCCATTACAGAAACAGCGTTTTTGCCGCGGTTTTGGAGATTTAAACTTTAACATTGATTTTTATTAAAACTACAGTAGATTTCCCGGAAATAGCAATAAAGTGTGCTTATTATGTAATAAAGAATAGTTTTAAATCATTTTCGAAAATTAGTCAAATAGCCTATTGCTTTAGCGTTATAGTCTAAATATGAACTCCTTTACAGGTAAACACAGCTTGCTTAATATTTAAAGCTATAACTCAGTCGAGTGATGCATACCAACCGGTAAAAAAAACAGATTTCCTATTGCTGCCAAGAAATCTGACGACTTTAAAGATCCTCTGTATACCATTTCAATAACCAGGACCACTCCGTCAAGAGTGCTATTTAGGAACAATTATTATATAGGGGGCATGGGACCCCCCACATACCCCACTACGGTCCCATCCTCGGCAGGTAAAATTCTATCGTAACGATTGAAGCTATCTAAAATCTCTATAGCGATAAGCTGACATCCTGTGGGGCGTTGTTTGCGTACAGATAGGGGGGTTCACGGGCAGTAATAGAGGTCATGGCTGGCCATCACTCAAATTTATGACAAAGCTAACAAAATCCCGAGCATTTGCATGAAATATTTTTACAGGTATGGATTTTCTTTGTATTGCACGTTCCACTCGCTTTTTTGTATTAGCTCGACATTGATTGATTTCCAAAGTAAGCCTATTGTATGAAATATAGCATTGTGTCAGTGGATTCGGAGTATTATTGAGATAACTAAAATTAGTTAAACTAGTGGCATATTTGATTAAGAAAAATAAATAATATCAAATATTACATTAAAAATTTATAATAATTCGATTTTCGAATTCTTAAATTATAATATCAGAAAAAGTTACTGCACTTATTGGCTAAGGTTTGACAGCCTCCGTGGCGCAGTTGGCGAGTAGCCGGCTGTGAAAAGAGAGGCCGTGGGTTCGATTCCGACACCGGGACAAATGTTTGTGTGACAGACAGATATTTGTATCCGGGTTCTGGGTGTTGAGACCGTGCGTCTCTCGTAGTCCCTGATACCCACAACACAAGACTCGTATCTTAGTGTGGGATCGGGGCTATGTGTGTGACTGTGTTGGGTGTTATTTACAGTGTAAACTCCATGTAACGTCACTCTATTTAACGACAAACTCTCTTAAGCGTCGAAATCAATTGGCTTTGGTTGGTTTAGCTTGTTTTTCATACAATGTTTCACTCTATATAGCATTACACCCACTCTCAATAACGACAACAATTAAGTTGCTAAAATTAGTAAAAACTGCGCAGCTGTGTACGATCTATTGTCGCTTTATTATCCTAGCCCGCAATAAACTCGACTGTCGGCATCATGCATACCGAACTTTCTAAGAAATTCATTCTTTTGTTTACAAATTGGGATTGCTTGCACGTGTAGACTGTTATTGACCATGATTCATAACTAGGAGTCATGGATTATCTATACCTTATCATATTCTTAGTTGCTCACAAACTTGCAAACTGTAAACATGGCTACTAAAAGAAAATCACTGTGTATTGACGAAAAAGTTTTACTGATACGCGCAATAGAAACGGGAGAGAAGATAAGTGATGTTGGCAAACGCTTTGGATTTAGTCGCTCTACCGTGTCCACAATATGGAAAAATAAAGAAAAAATCCTCCACGCTGCGGGCGAGGGAAAATCTTCCAAAAAATTAAAGAAACCTGAGCTTCCGCCGAGCATTAAAGAAGCTCTGGAAGCAGCAAAATTATTGGAAAAATATTTCCTTTATAACCAAGATGCCTCAGTATTGCTAGATATTAATAAAATAACTAAAAAAATACAACAAAATTACTGGTGCAGCAAAAGACGTCAGACAAAAATAACAGACTATACTCAATAGCGTTCAAATAACATTCTTTTTTATGCACATAACTACTAACAATAGTCAGAAATAAACTTTTTATTTTTCTAATTCTGATGTTTCTTCTCTCCATTTAACGACAACTCTCTATAACGCCATAAAATGCACAGTCCCTTCAGTGTCGCTATATAGAGTTTACACTGTATTTTTAAGCCAGTTGGTTCCATGCTCAGTACATTTTCACGCGGTATAGTAAGTAGTAATCCTTACAAAACACACATGTTATACGGCAGACGGACATCCTGCTGCAGTCGGCTCGGAGGCCCGTGTCGGTCAAGGTCCGATGAGAGGTCATATGTAAACGTGATGGTAAAAAGCTTCGCCATATACGTAATGCGTGACGACCGGTTATAATTTATGACACCTTAGGCGCTTATTTTGTATATAATATAGCTGCCTCGGTGGCGTAGTTGTAATTGCGCATGTGTTACGATTGCTGTTCTAAGGTCTCGGGTTCGATCCCCGGGTCGGGTAAAGTGATATTGGGTTTTTCTACCTAGAAATACTCAGTATTAACCCGGAGTTTGGAATGGTGCCCGGTGTGGCGATAGGCTCGCCCCCTATCACATTATGGGACCGAAATTCGGCAAAAAGTGGGTGTACTGGTTACACCTCTGCCTACCCCTTCGGGGATTACAGGCGTGAGTATATATGTATGTATGATTAAGAGGCGATAATCTTGTTGACAGGAGATGAATCATGATTGGTGATCAAAGCTTGCACCTTTGCATACCCTTTCGGGAATATATTATGTGTAGACTTATGCACGTATGACATAGACATATGGCTAAATAGACACCACAAGTGTACCTACTGCGCGTGCCGATATTTCATTGTGTAGATACCTTAGTACATACCATGTAGGTTGTGTTTTTTTGTGGCACATCAATTATTTTTCTTTCTTTTATTCTTCTATTTTTGAGACCTAACTCCGGGCGATAAAAGTACTTGGGCTCTCCCATAAGTTTATAATTGACATTACTGGTTTTATAGATTGCTTAGCTTTTATGATTATAATGTAACTAAGTAATAATGTAATATTTTTTCTATTTTACGCACGCCGGCATATTATCGTGTTGACGTTGGCATGAGTTACGACTTCTGTGCTCAGGTCTCGAGTTCGATCCCCGGTTCGGGTAAACTGATATTGGGTTTTTCCATTTAAAAATGCTCAGTATCAGCTCGGAGTCTGGAATTGAGTCCAGTATGGCGAAAGGCTCGCCCCCTATCACATTATGGGACCATAATAAATTCGGCGAAAAGTGGGTGTACTGGTTACACCGCTGCCTACCCCTTCGGGGAAGACAGGCGTAGGTATATGTATATGTATGTATATTATCGTAATCTACTCATTAATCAATGTAAACTGAGATTATAACATCTTAATCAATTCAAATATTATGAAATCGGACTTACATAATTGATGAGTAAAGTTTAATTAAAACATAAAAAATACATACTTTTTTTTATGTATGTTACCCGATTACTCGAAGACGCCTGGACCGATTCGAGAAATTCTTTTTTTGTTTAAAAGGCTATACTTCTCAGGTGGTCCCATTGGCACCAAGTCAGGATCTGATTATGGGAACTCAGAAAAATCAAGGGCAACCATCAGATTTTATAGTAACGCATAATTTGTTTGTTATTGAAGTCAGTGTACTTTTTATGAACTATTATTTTGACACTATGTAAGTATTAAAAATAACATATGGTACTATTTTTAAATAACTGTTATAATGTAGCTAGGTACTCCCTATAAGGCTATAACAACATACTTTGGTCAGGTAAGGCAGGTAAAACTTTAAAAATATATTAGCTTCTTACTTCGTGAAATCATTGTCAATGATAATTATTATATACCTATTATGTTTGCTTATTATTACGCAATTAATCGGTAATTAGAACCTAAATGTCAAATAAAACCAAATTAGCTCGAATGTTAGTATCGTAACATTGTATTGAAGGCATGTTGACATTAAAAACATAACCTCAAAATAGAAAAGATTTTTGGTAATAAATAAACTCTAAGAAGTGTCCGTTGTTTTAATCAACTTTTAAGGATTTATAGGTGTTCTTTAGAACCCGAAAATATTCTTTCGAAGGCTGTTGGTTCTTAGGCGAACTTTGTGTGGGCGCTGAGCAATATCCTTTGCAGCAAGCTATTTACTCCACGTAGGTGTTCCGTAAGATTGTGGACTGTGGTAATGACTGAGCCGCAGACGACGTCGAAGATAGAGCGAGGTGGACGAGAAAGGCTGATCCTACCACCATGTGGGACGAATAGCCAGGAAGAGAGACAGAGAGAGGTAAACACTGAGCCGGCTCATTCATTCTCTAGACAGTAGTGACTACAGTCGCTCTTTAAACAATGTCATAAACGTTAGAGCAAAATAATGGGCTTACTAATATTATAAATAAAGTGGGCGTTAACAAGGCATGGATGGACCGTCGCATCGTTAGCATAAATTCTATAGATAGATAATGACGTACTGTTAAAAATTCTACTGAGCGTTTAGGATATATATCAAACTTTGGCATACACTTGTGTGTAACAGTCGATCACGGTTTTGCACTATAACTGTGACCCACATTTAGAAGATAGTCTGGATGTTATGGGACCGTAGTCCCTCGTTTTTTTCATACATACAGGTTTGCTTAATGTGGGGCAAGTATGATTATTTTATGATTATGGTGTGTGCATTACAGGAATACGCGGGAACTCCCGATCCTTAATACTTAGAGGATACACGTGGTTTTCGTACTTCGCAGCAGATAACTGCTAGTACATAGTAATATGGGTAACCTACGCAGAGAAGTAACTGCAATTCGAAATGCACGCTTATTGGCGCCAAAAATAAACTAATGCACGTCATTGGTAACTTAAATTTAAATAGCAAAGAGTTCTCAGCATCAACTTAAATACGGGTAAAAACATGCAAAAACCAATCGACACTTACCACTAGCCCTCTGGTACTGGACAGCAGCTTTCTGGCACTCGGATCTGGCGTTAGCAGCTACACCGACAGCGTCGTAGTAAGGTCTTGACTTGTCCACGCAAGTCCCCAGTCTCTTTGACAACGCTTGCAGACGACGCGAAGTCTCGTTCAATAGTAAATGGAATGTCTTCATGGACTCCTGAAAGGGGCGAGTTTGTGGTGAGGATGTAGAGTGCTTAAAATATTTAAAGTATTGTCAAGACTGTATCATAAACTATGGTTCATGTGAATGTGACTTGTTTAAAGAATGCATGTATTTTATATGTGAATTATTTTATATAATGTAATGACAAATTACAATAGAAATACGGCTCAGTTTTTAGGTGCTTCTTTTTTTTTTTTTTTTTTTTTTTTTTATTCTGGCGCGGCAAAGTGACCACACTGCACCTGATGGTAAGCGCAGTGCCGTCCAGATAGAGTATCAAGTAGCGACAATAGAGTATCAAGGAAATGCCCACTGGTCTTCTCAGACCAGTGGGCATTTCCGAAGCACTAGTAGACTTTAAAATTATTATGACATCTAAAAAGTGCTCCTAGCGACCTAATTTACTAAATACATGATTTGATTTGTTCTTGGAAATTTTTGATTGTTTAGAAAGCTGAAGCAATGCTGAATCTCTAACTTAGTCATATCATTGCAAGCGATGACTACGCACATCACTGATTTTTTTTAAGATCAAAGAAAACAAAGACTTCATGTAAAAGAATATGAACGGAGCTATCTATATGCCATAAAACAAAAATAGCAACGGGCTTCTATATACATCTAATCCAGAAACAAAATCTGCGTAACACAAACAAAGAAGTAACTTCGTTAATAAACATTACCACTAATAAACTACTCCCCAACAAAGAAATTCATATATGGCGATAACAAACATTGCATACAAATGACGCAAGCATGTCTGAGACGCTTAGGAAATACGAGTAGTATTTTATGGTGGTCGCACATTTAGCATCGTACTATTATATACTACCTATGCATATTAGAGTGTCTACCTATTCATTACCCTATTACTTAGGTTCTTAGGTCATCTGGTTTTCGAACAAGAATGTTTTGTTAAGTCTTATGAATCCTCAACACCAAGAACCCCAAGTATCAGTTATCTTCAGCATAATACTGGTACACGGAATGAATGGACCTATAGAAGCTGCTTATGATATAACTAGCTGTTGCTCGCGGCTCCGCCCGCGTGGAGGTCATGTTTGGGAGAAAAAGTATACAATACAAAATACCAATATTCATGCGTTTAACTTAAAAATGACGGATTTTCATACAAACTTTCATTCCCTATTTTATCCCCTTAGGGGCGGAATTTCCAAAAATCCTGACACATATATTTTTTATTTTTAACTAAAATGCCAAATACTAAATTTCATGAATTTAACTTCAAAAATGACGGATTTTCATACAAACTTCCATCCCCTATTTTACCCCCTTAGGGGTGGTATTTCCAAAAACCCTTCCTTAGTGGATGCCTACGTGATAAAAGGTACCTACTGTCAAAATTTCAAGTCTCTAGCCCCAGCCGTTTAGGCTGTGCGTTGATCGATCAGTCAGTCAGTCAGTCAGCTTCTTCTTTTATATATACAGATAGAAAGAATTAATGTGGTGCTTAAGAGGCTGTTCAATACATTTATTAGAACAGCATAATGCGCCACGTTTTGGGATTCTACAACTATATGATCTAGCAAAGCACCCTTGCGGAATCCTTTCCATTTATTAACTGAACAGTTTATTTGTAACCCTACTTTATTTAAATTACCATGAAATTAAAATTTTAGATATGTAATGTGTACCATAAAATAAACTATTACTATCGAAATAATCTCCAATTTTGCAGACATCTGTGATCGAGGCTCTATTTTCTTAAAATTGTCGGGTCGAATATCCATGCCACGTACATATTAGATGATTCATAAGAAGTATATGCAGATATTTAAAGTTTCATGCATAAACATCGCAGGAATCTATTAAGCATCGTAAACTAAGACCGTAGATGCATATTAGATGAACGTCTGCAATTGAGCTCATTTGCAGACTCGTTAGCACTTCTGACTTGAATACAAACATTGTTGTGGAATGCACTTCTTCATTCTCTGATCGACTAAACGAACGATTAAAACGATTCATTATTATTCACGGACGAAAACTATTATCAAAATGGTTTTTGCTTTTTGTGGAGGAATCGAACGTAGTTCATATTGCTAGGTCAGAAAACTAACAGCTTTCGTGTTAAAATAAATGCTTTAGATTTCCGATAAGTGTAATAAAATTATTCTCTAGCCCGATTCACAAGGTATCTAGCTCATTTTTATTTAGGGATTTACAAGCATTAACCACCGCATACAAAAGTGCCTGAAGTCCGAGGTTTTAAGCATTCGAGATGCAGAGTTTTAATGGTATTTATTTTAATTTTTTGCTATAAACGTTGACAATGAAGGTTAACTCATTTATTAGGATATCACAATACTTTTTTTTTATTAAAAAAAACATGCGAATATGAATTACTAGTTTTATATACAAAAAGCAGCAAAAGCTGGTATTACTTGTTTTTTTTAATAAATTTCCCACATTATTGGAGAACACTTAAAAAAACCTCTTAGCACAGAAAGCCTTAATGAAGCCATATTATTTATATTGTAACTGGGTCAGGAGACTTAGGAATTCTATGGAATACGACATAATTTTTAAGATTTGCACAACGAAAAACCTTAAGTCATTGAAGTCGGTGAAATTGCATTATGAGACATCATCATCATCTTCTATCTAAAGGTAATGATCAAAGTGGTACCATGTTTGTAAAAAGGTTCTGACTGGTTTTCTATAAGTAGGCGGTAGCGCTTACCTACTATCAGGCGATGGAATTGATGGCATAAAATATTAAAAATAAAATGACTTAAAATTATCTTGTCTTAAATTCTGTATAAGCATATAATTTGGAGACTAATGTATTTATTGTAAACTGTCACTATAATAAACATAAAATAGCTAAGCCAGAAATAATACTTAAATTAGAAAATGACATCAACGTTACGTCATGTGTCCCCAAGATACACACCCTAAGTTATTTGAACTTTTAAATATGATAATTACGATCCCACCAAAGTAGTCTCTTAAATATATTACGCAAACAGTTCTAGAAGTCTAGGCCATTTTAAAATGACAAAGAGCCAATTGATGCACGGTGGCAAGCGAAAACAAACATATCAACGTTGATACAGCCGGGGCTGGATGCAATTGATTCAATCTAGCTAGCTCCGACCTCGAACCGCACCTTTCCCGATCAACCTAGCCTGCTTGTGTGGAAATATTGGTACGTTGTGACGTCGCACTATCGACTCAGATAAATCGTAAGATTTATTAAGATAGCAATATCTTACTACTGTTATAAATGCTTATGTTTGGATGGATGCCTGTTTGTTACTCAATCACGCAAGAACGGTTGGACGGATCTGGTTGATATTTGGCACAGAGCTAGATTATAGTCTGGAATAGCATCATATAGAAAGATGTAAAAGCTTAAGATGACTCCATGGATTATAACTTTTTATAACATTTATTCCATTATACCTTTTCTTTCAACAATAACTACCACGTTGGCGAAGCCGCGAGCAAAAGCTAGTCATATATAAAGAAAGGTTGCTATTTCGTCACGTACGTGGATGAGATTTACGGTAGCTCGAATTACTTTCTTTTCTCCTTTATTTTACTTAATATCAGCAACGCATGATTCTTCAGCTATTGTAACTATTCATGGACGGTGGAGATTTACTATTATCTGACCCACTTGGTTGTTTGTCGGCCTCTAACGGCCCTTATTGTAATTATTTATATCGTTAAATTAGATCTAACTTGATCACTCTGAGTCTGTATAAACCATTAATAACGATAAGACACTTAGAGTGAGTGATTTTTCAGAATGAGTTAGTCCTGTGTTAACGACAGTTTTTCTTATGTATTTTAACCGACTTCAAAAAAGGAGGACGTTAACAATTCGTCGGAATCTTTTTTTATGTATGTTCTCCGATTACTCGAAGACGCCTGGACCGATTCGAGAAATTCTTTTTTGTTTAAGAGGGTATACTTCCCAGGTGGTCCCATTGGCACCAAGTCAGGATCTGATGATGGGATCTCAGAAAAATCAAGGGCAACCCTCACATTTTATAGTGCCGCATAATTGTTGTAAATGTTTTTTTATTGAAGTCGGTGTGAACTTCTTATGAATTAATTATAAAAACCATTGCATCTATCACAACCACTCTTTGCATAATATAGATATTCGTTCAAACAGGTATGTATAACTTTTGATTGTGCATTCAAATTAAATTTAAATAAAATAAAGTTACCTCGAGATACACTCGATGATTTTATTGTCTATTCTTTTGTCAAAATACAGTACTTTGAAAGTGATGCCTTGACAGACAGACAGACATACAGTCAATTACAAAAACAATTGTATTGGGTTCTATATCGATAATAATATAACACGTTACAATAAAAATTTTGCAAAAACATTTAATGTACATACAAAGGGCCTCTTCAGCTTTATTATAGTATAGTTTTTACAGACAAACGCCATACTCGATAATACAATACAGGAGTATAGACCAAATTCATTTATCAGTATTGATTGGGACACAACACGCGTGCCTACCGCTCTTTATATTTTGACGGCTGTCATTGGAATTTGTGTCGCAACGGTTTTTAACGTTCGACACGTAAACATTTGTCAACTTACTACTTCCGTTTCCGGGAACACGGAACATTTGCATAGAGTAACAAAAAAATTAAATAGTAACATAGAATGAATGCGCTAAGAAATATTAGCTTTATGCCGAGCTAGCTGACCTGACCGTAATGTAGCCTAATTTAGGTTAACGTGTTTTCTCAGAATACAGAAAAAACCAGAAACCGCCAGCGCGCTTAAAACTGAAGCAACAAAAACCACTCTAAAACAGAGTGGTTTGACGATTTTGCGATTAGTTACTCCTTTGCAGTAAGCGCGTCGTGACGTATTGTACAAGTGTCAATTTTAATTAAAAAATGCCGATTTGTGTTGTCCTTACATGTAAAAATGCTGCTGGGATTACAAAAAAACAGGATGGGATCACATTTCATCTGTAAGTAGCGCATTCAAAGGTATATTTATTTAATTATTGAATTTCTTTTACTTATTGTCATCGTCTTAGAACATGACGCGTCCATTTTTTGAGTGTTGCCATTTTATTTTGATCGCAAATTTTACCCACTTCTTTTTTTAATACTTTTATAGAATATTCACTATTTTTTATATATAGTTCTATTGTATATCGTTCTTGTAATTTTAGTTTCCCTAATGATGAAATGAGAAATTCGGTCTGGATGAAAATCATACAAAGAACTCGGTTTGGAGTTTTGGAAACCATCAAGCCGGAGCGTAATTTGCTCAATTCATTTTGAAGAGCAATATTTTTATGACACAAAAAATGGTTTGAAAAGACTTAGGAAAGGACTTAGGAAGTTATTCCAACTAGGGTAGATAAAGTCATAATAATTACTTTATTTTTATTGTATCCCTCCTGTTCAGAATGTTTGTCATGTATTTTGAAGTATTTGTGTACAACGTTAGTTTACCACCCTACTTACAAATATCAGTTAATGTTTTTTTATTATTATACTTTCTTTAGTGTTATAAGATTACCCCAAAAAGTGGGAAACCGCTCCGAGCTAGCAACATTACGCGGGTTGGAGGTGGGGCAGGCGCGGGACGTTACGTATTGTTTTTGGACACACCGCGGGGTATGTAATTCTTATTCAGCGCGGTTTCTGGTTTTTTCTGTATTCTGAGCGTGTTTTATAATTACGGTACATTCAGTTACCATTTATGTGTTGATATCATATGTGCTAATTATATGTGTAATACTATGCATTATGCATTTTTGCCTGGCCTGCCAATTGACTTTTCGAAATGAAGTATTCATTAATCGTTGTTGTCATTGTATTTTTTGAGGTAACCATTTTAAGTATGAAAAATTCGACCATATTTTGTGTCAGCATCGTGTATTTTACATACATAAGAACTTCTTCTTCCGGAAGTCGATCGAAAAGATTTGTAACTACGGGAACTGTTTCGTGATTGACAGAAGCAATCGAGTAACAAATTACAAAGCCGTGAGCTGATATCCTAACATAAATATACACTCACGAGTGTAATCCCCGTGTAGAGGTGTAGACAGTTCACCCACTTTTCGCCAAATTTATCACGGTCCCATAATGTGATAGGGGGCGAGCCTATCGCCATACCGGGCACAATTCCAGACGCCGAGCTGATAAAGAGTATTTCTTATTTAGAAAAACTTAATATCACTTTACCCGACCCGGGGATAGAACCCGAGAGAGCTCTCAGCACAGCAGTCATAACGCATACGCAACTACAACTGCGCCATCGAGGCAGTCACTATATACTACTGTGTTTACTAACTCATTTAAAATTTATTATAATCCATAAACTACTACACAAACATTATTTAATGCACCTGTGATGGCATACCTCATGTATCGCAAATAACAGCCAATTTATTTTTCGAGCTATTCCCCGTCATACAACTAAAGCATCGACGTGGCCTACTTGGTAACTAGACCGGGGTATTAGCTGGAAGAATGTTGTGCCAGAATTAATAATTAATTAATTGTGCCACGGAAACTGCAGCCAAATTTAAAACGTTTATGGTTTTTGTTACATTACTTTAGTGGCCTCAATTTTAAATAAGGTTTGTCGCATGAATACGTGCATTTCATAAATTAATTTAGCCTTAAATACGTACCTAAGCTACATTTTGTACAAATGGAAATGGGAAAATGTACTCAAGAGTAATAATGATAAATAATTTTTTTTATTCCAGGTATTCGTAGGTAGAATTTGATTTAGAGCGATTTACATACATACATATACACTCACGCCTGTAATCCCCGAAGGGGTGGGCAGAGGTGTAACTAGTACACCCACTTTTCGCCAAATTTCGGTCCCATGATGTGATAGGGGGCGAGCCTATCGCCATACCGGGCACAGATTCCAGACTCCGGGCTAATACTGGGAATTTCTGGATAGATAAACCCAACATCACTTTACCCGACCTGGGGATCAAACCCGAGACCTCAACATAGCAGTCGTAAACGCATGCGCAATTACAACTGCGCCACCGAGGCAGTCAATTTAGAGCGATTTGTTTCAGTTTTAAAATATTGGCACTAAATTTCGATGAGAAAACTTAATAAATAAAAAAGTGGTTAGTGGTATAAGTGTTAGATCCACGCTGTAGATCGTTTTAATACACTCCACATCCACTGCCATGCAAAAAACTAACGACAAGTAACAGCTCGCTTTCAAGTTTTCTATGATTTGTGGAACCCTGAATGCCTTCTACTTTTCAATCCCTATTACTTCCCTTTAAAGCCAGCAAATACTGATGACTCTTCTACTGTTGTGGATGTTTATCGTCATCATCATTTACCATCGATTACCACATACCAAACAACGATTAGTAAATGTATACAAAGCCAGAGAAACGAGGTATTTCTACCATGTAATGTAAAGACAAAATATTACCTACAGCTGAGATTCTTGGTGCTTCTCAGACCAATGGACATGAACAACGGTAGATACTTTTTCATTGTAGCATTGGAAGTATCCAGTTTGCACCTGATGGTAAGCACCGTGCCGTCCAGGTAGAGTATCAAGTAGCGAGAGACAACTATCCTTTACTACTCGACACAATCATGCCGCTGTAGTTGAGAAGTATATTCCTGACGTGTAGAAAGTGCTCCTAGCGGCCATTATTTACTAAGAATTTATTTGGTTTGATTTCACCATAGTGCTTCCTCCTATAGTTTAAGTATCTAATTTTTTATACAAGCTACATTATTAAATACCAAACATTACTTAAATCTACTACCAATATCTGGAAACATTTCCTTAAAATCATCTGTTACTAAGCTAACATTCCGCTCGTAAAAACATAGAATGATCCCTTCAACGTATGTTACGCAAGACGACACATTTCGCGGTAGCGCCTTCAGAACCAGTTGTTCATTGTCTCCGCCACGTTCGATGAGTCTCAGTTACAGTGATATGTGCATGAGAGTTAGCTTTTTCTGATTGAAGCTACCACTTGTGCTTCTTTGATGGATTGAGTCACTTGACATAAACGTTAAAGAGTTAGCTGTCGGATGAAAATGAAAGCGATACTTAGCAAAATTTTCAAGAACATTTGAATAGACGATTGAGAAAAATCAGTGATTCTCGTAGTAGTTTTGAAATCTCGTTTTTAAGGAAAGGAATCACCTAATGTGTGTCGGTTTTAACATAAATCAATTTTATTGTTCAGGGGACCCTTCTTTTCTAAACACATTTTTTACTTTTTTATTTACGATTAGAGAAAACAGGTTTTAGTTGTGCTCAAAGATACAATTTAAACGGTTATGAAATTGTATCTTATCTATTTAGATCAAGATTCAAGACTTCGGCGATAAAGAGATGATTTTATCATCTGGTACCATAACTTGCAAAAACCTGGAAAGAGTTTGGATGTTTTTACCATTCAATACTTAACTAATTAAGAAAACACCTTTCGACAAGTTTGTGTTATATATTGTTTACTTTACAAAAAACACTGAACCGATTTTGAAGAGATTTTCACGATTTAAATATATAAAACCATTTTAGTGATACTCAAAACATCCAAATTTCACTTCTTCGATTCACCGAAACCACTAGAAAGCCCAAAGTGGCCTATTTACTACAAAAACTATAACGTATTGGCATGTAATTTCACCCATAACGTGCGAGAACACTCAAGGACAAGAAACGCGCAATTTTTCTTGTTTGATCCAGTCAGTGGCCTCTGGGACTTCCAGGACTTGTCGCGGAAGGCGTACAAAGCTGATATATACATAAAAACCTATATAAAGAAAGCGTACGACCTTGAATTCACCTCTGTCAATGATTTAAGTTGTCGGTCACGGCGTATTTACGCAATAAGAACGTGTCGAGGCGCCTGCCTATTGTAATCCATTATGGATATTGTGTAAATGGATATTTTAGGAAACACTTAAGGGTTCAAAGGGTAATTTCTTATATAACGACCGGATAATTAAAGCAATTTAAATGTGTCATAAACGCCAAAAAAAGAAAATAAGGTATGATTTTATCCAAATTGTTTATTTGAATTAATTAGTTAGATTAATTTTATAAATTTGTTCAAAAATGTATCCAAAACCAGAGGAAGGGGTTATTGTCAAAAGACAGAAAAGGATACGCGATATGAATCATGACGTCAACTCCTATAATGGCCATTAAAGTACAGACGTGCGAGGGAGTTAATGAGATATCTCCATTCCATAACCACTTTTGCTCAATTAAAATTTCAAATGCGGCGTCATATTTGAATCAATTTCTATTATGTCTAAAAGGGTTTCCAAACATTTTCCAATTATTTTCGATTGCATATCAAATAATAGTTTTTATTATTATCAAATAATATACAAAAACATAGAAAACTATAGGTCTCTCCGAAGAATCCGTCTGGGTAGATACCACTGGTTTATCTATCTACTTACTAGTTACTACTACTTATTTACTTTAAGCAGCAGTGAGAGATCACCGTTGTGTTTGAAGGACATTGAAGCCAATGAAATTACTACATTCAATTATTCTCGAAAATGGGAGTTACTCAACTACAACCAATAATAAGAAGCCCTGTTATACACTATTTCACTGCTGGGCTCGGGCCTTAACTAATGAGTGGGGCTAGACCTTAGTCTACCACGTTGGCCTAGTGCTGGTTGGTAGACTTATTTCGGACTGCCATTTGGACTGGTTTTAAGCTTACTTCTTTCGTCTCCAACTAGGGTACCGCAGCTCAACTCAAACAAGTATAATAATACTAGCCCTGTATTAATCATTGTCCCACTGCTGGGCACGGGCTTCTCCACTAATGAGAGGGGTTAGGCCTTAGTTCACCACGCTGGCCTAATACGGCTTGGTAGACTTCACATACCTTCGAAATTCTTATGAGAATTCTCAGGTATGCAGGTTTCCTCACGTTTTCCTTAATCGTTAAAGCAAGCGATAATTTACAATGAATACACACGTAACTTTAGAAAAGTCAGAGGTGTATGCCATTTGGATTTCGAACATACGACTTTCGTCTTGACAGTCCCTACTGCAACCAACTAGGTTAACGCTGCTGTCAATCAAGTATAAAGCAAAGAAATATTGATCACTTACATCGAGTTCCAGCTCGAGCTTGTTGATCTCGTCGGTGGCCGCGTTCAGCTTCTCCAGCTCCACCTGAAAGTTGGTGAACAGCTTGAGACAGTCGCACGGCACGCGAACACCGCACTCCCATACGTAAGGCAACAACAAGCAACATGTAGAGACTGGAAACATCCCATCCATTACTGCTACAATCCATACAAAACTTATTTATCTACACCAGATAAAAACTAAAACATTTTATCTAAATGTACCTTATGAGGATTGTTTCCTGTCCCTACACACGTAAGCGACAAAATCAAACGTTACTTACTTATTTATCTTGACATGTTGGCATATGGCAACACATACTGATAAAACACAGTGTGAAATGCTAAAATTACATTTTATTTCCAAAATTAACATAGTTACATTACATTAGAATTACATATCATAAATTTTACGATACAAAAATATGTTTTACGCGTTGGTTTTGCACATTTATAAATTCATGGTGTGCAAGAGCAAAGTAAGATTTTATTAGTAGTTTTATTTCAGTGAAAATTCAGAATTGAATATTATACATTTTTATTTATTATCTGACAACACTATTAATAGTTACAAATGTGATGTAAAGTAAATTAATTTATTATTTAGTTAGCAAATTTATTATTTACGTATTCTCACACATTTAGTAACATAATAAACCAATTGTAATCTAAATAAATAATTTAAACAGAGGTATTTCCAATTAAATTGCTGCTGAATGAAATTCCATCAAAATATTAATAAAATAATTGAATATAAATTAAATAATACTTAAATTAAGAGTGATAAAATAGACAAATGGAATGGTTCAGTAGTAGGTACTAGACATTGTTTGACCTTTACAAAGGTCTGGTATTAATTTTCTCTTTTCTAAGGGTTTTATAAGACAACAAAAAATGTATATTTTCGGGAGCAACACATGAATGCGAAATAAGACATTTATTATATGATGTTACAGTGATTGATACAATAATGAATGGGGCAAAGCAAAAGAATAATTAACAAAAATTTGAGAGAACAGAGATTTTTCGTGTTTTTTTGGTTGTACAGTTGAAATTAAAGAATAATACACACAGACATTGCTCACCAAAAATAACACTGGTAGATCTGTTTACCTATGACACAACATGCAGTAAATATAGGCCGCTGGGATGAAAAAACGTATGACAAAAATATACTAACTAAAATATAAATTATGAGATTACAAATAATTTTAAAATCATAGAAAACAAGCTACTTTCACATTGAAATAAATGTTATGTAAAAACAAATTTTAACAAAAATGAATGAATGAATGACACCCAACAGTCACACACATAACGCTGACCCCAAACTAAGATACGAGTCTTGTGTTGTGGGTATCAGGGACTACGAGACTTTCGGTCTCACAACACCCAGACCCCGAATACAAATATCTGTCTGTCACACAAACATTTGTCCCGGTGTGGGAATCGAACCCACGGCCTCTCGTTTCACAGCCGGCTACTCGCCAACTGCGCCACGGTGGCTGTCAAATGAGGAAATGTATACATAGATTGTGAACTAAGTAAATGCTGGGTACATGCTACTTGCAAACTAAATTTTTTTATGGAGACTACCCATTCTCCATTTCTATTCCAAACTTTCGCAAATATTTGTTTAATATTATTTCCAATATAGAAAATAACATTTTCGTAATATTGTTCAAACTAATTTGAGATTCTGCAAACCCTCTTTATTACTAATGTGTACTGTAAGCATATTATTGCAAGGTTTTTGAGATGTATATGAAAATAAATCGATAGGGATATAGGACCGGAGTCCTCGTGGATTGAATATGTAAGTTTAAGGAAGTTATGCATATAGGCCCCATAAAGAAACATAATGATACCAATTTTATTCTATCAAAATTCTCTACCATTTAATGATTTAAAATTAAGTGTTTCAAATGAATGTGTATTCTGAAATAATTTAAAGTAACAGGACTAAACATGTGTTAGTTTCAAATTATCTGATTTATTCAATTTATTTTCCATGAATTATATTTTCATTTATTTAAACATCAATTATAATTTATTTATAAACTATTGACACTTACCTGTGATAGTGTCTCAATTTAATTAAAATCAGATTATTTTAATGAAATTAAAATCCAATGTAACAATAATAACTACCTTGAAATCTCTACATTTAAATAAGAGAATTCTAGATATAAAATAATTTAGTGAGGTTTACGACAACATTGGCACAAACAAGATTAATAAAGGTCACCAAGATTAAAACTAAAAATCTGTGTATATAGTTAGTAATACAATATTTAAATTCCATTCAACTCCACACCAGAGTATTATTTATAGGATATAAATTCCATTATTTAGCTACAAATATTGCTTTTTCCACATATGAAGTTATTATAAAATCATGCATGGTTAATATATTTTGTAATATTTTTATGTGAAATTTAACGTACAAATGGTCTATACGTTGGACATGAACATTATATGAATTTACAACAGTGTGTGCAAGGACCATTACTCAGTGTAAAATACGTTTAAATACAGTATAAAATGGCACGATAATTAATCTGAAAAAATAAGTTAGTAATCCAGCGTAACATATCCTTAATTATTAATACATTTTTGGAAATTATAAACTAATAATTTACTTCGAAAATTGACATAAATGTATTGTGATATAAATTGCGGCTTACATTCATGGACAGGAAACAAGTCCTACAAGGTACTCGAACATATATTTCAATGTAAAAATCTACGCATCGCATACACACTTCGAAATATGACAACGAGATTTACGATACAAACTGGGGGATTCATAAGAGATTTGGACCTATCAGTGCATTTCACTATCACAAATATATTTGCCCGAGACGAAGCGCCGCTTCACTAGCGACAGACGGTATCCACTGCCTATCAACTCGAACTCAATGCCAGACAGGGTCGCGCCCTCGCAGTTGAACTGGGTGGAGATAGTTGACTTATTCGACGGGCCCTGGCCCAACTCAAAACGCGCCCGAAGCGACCCGACCCCCTTATCTTCCGAGTGTTGAGACAACTCTGTGAACCGCCACAGTGCCTGCTCAGTATCTGAGTTCCAAATGTTCTTTGGCATTGCGATCACATTCTTGACAGCGCCGGTCATAGGCACGCATACCGACACGTTAAGTAGCGGCGATGGCGGGCTCATAGCATGCAAATTATATTTATAATCAACTTTGAGATCTGTATGGTCTTCTTCACATTTCCAATAAGCGACCAGTTGGAAGGGGCACGATGCGGCACCGCCTTTCGGCCGTATTTGATACTTCAAAATATCAACATTGAAGTATTGCGCGGTGGGGTTCTTCTCAGATTGTCGTTTCAACAGCGAAGTCAGTGCCGGCATATTGAATTCGACTACAGTGCTGTCGCGGGTCGACATCATGATGTTTATAGTGATCAGTTGTTTATTAGGAAGGACATTATCTAATCGGTGAATGTTTTTCAGTCTGAAGCATAGTTTCGCTGGGTTTGGGTTATTTGCGAGCACGCCTACAATTCCCGTGGGGAAGGACAACATCATATCTCCAGACATTTTTACTTGACATTTAGATTCCTCTGTGCCGCGGAAATAAGAATGTATTATCTCGTGAAAAGCGACAGCTAAAGGTATTGTATCCGCCATTCCAATCGTGAGGGGAGATGGGCCGCGAGATCCGGTGGAACCGGCGGTCCGGAAGTCGCCCTCAGAGCGTCTCGATGGCGGACGCGGCAAGGAAATCGATGTTATCGTAGGCGTAGATGTTCGCATATTTGTTTGGCTCATCTCTCCGATTTCCGAGAAGAGATCGCCAACGTCAGCGTTGGATATGGGTGTAGGACTCTCAAGTAAATGCGATTGATTTCCTTGTAAAGGAGCATAAGGGTTTGAAACATTAGCATGTGGTGATGTAGGATTACTGACAGTGGGGCTTTGAAAGAAGTTTAAATCTAACAAATCACTGCTTGCTTTGCTTGTGTTCGCATTGGAACCGCGCCGGGTGGTATTGATTTTGTACAAAGAAATATTTTCTACTGTAGCTCGCAGCTCATCCACACTCGCCGACATAGGCGCGTCGCCATTAGAAATAGGTTTAATTTCTACATGAATTTTTTGTTCTCTTTCTTCCTCTGATTCTGAATCTGTTGAGGAATACACACTCCCCTTTTCGTCCTTTGGTCTGATGCAGTATCCCTCATCATCTACCTCAGGAGAGTTAATCAAGTCTTCTTTTGTTGGTATTTCTTCTTCTTTCTCCTCTATATCAGCCTTATCACTTGCATTGGCATTTTCAGATATCTCATCTTTTTTCTTCTTAGATTTTTTCTGTTTGGGCTTAGGTCTTCGGAACCATTTTGATTCACGGATTGGATTCCTTATCATATTATCATCTTTTTCAGGTGCTACTGGTGTAGCTGGTGTGCCACTGGGGCTTGAAGGGGCTGAGCAAGGTGCATTACCCTCAATACTCCCTGTGGGTTCATCCTTACTTTGAAAATTTGGAGTAAATAGATTCAAAAGAGAGGTAGTTCTTCTTGATGTCTTAGTTGCAAAAGATGGTTCTTTTTTTGGTGCTTTTGCAGGTTGCGGTGGTTTGTGTGACCCATTTGAAACTGTAGATATCTGATCAGCTTCAGATATAGAATTATTTGCTGACCCTGGCTTAGGTAATGCAGGAGGTAGCTCAACTAAAACTGCCTTCTCTATAGAATTATATTTCTCTATCAAAAATTGTTCCAACAGTTTTTCCACAGTTAATTCTAAGCATTGGTGCTTAAAATCTCTGTGCACTTGCCCCATGAGGTCGTGGTTGTTCTGTATGATGTCTGCATATGAATTTACAAACTGTTTCATTTGTTTCAGATGTGCCTCTTCAACATCCTGAAAGTGTTTGCATGTTTGTGTCATTTTCTTTTCAAAGTCTTGCTTCACAAGATTGTACTTTTCAGCCAGTTGCCTGTAGTCTTCATGGAGTTTCTTCAGTTTAACTTCAGCCTTTTCAATGTCTTTGGCGGAAGCATTGTCTTTCCTCAACTTTTCCATCTCAGCAGACTTTGTTGTATACACATCTTTTGCCTTCTGCAGGGCCTGTTTAGTGTTTTGTATGAGTAAGACTACTTCTAAAGTGTTCGATTCCGAATCTTTTACAGCTTTATGTTTCTTATGAAGTTCGTCGGCGTAACGCGCGACATCTTTTACCAGTTCGCTGACTTTTTGAAACATGTGCTGATGTAAATTGGATAATTTCTCTGCAGAACATTTCAACACGCCCCAGAAGGGCGCGAAAGTCCCCTGTGCGCAGTTGCTATTCGCTTGTTTCGCTAACTTTGCCAATGACTTTGAATTTGTCTCTTCGATGTTCGATCTCTCTCTAAGGTACTCGGAGAGCTCTTTGCTGGCAATGAGTCCGTATTTCATATTTTGATAAAGTATATCGTATCCATTATGCTCGTTGGCGAAATAATCTACGAAATTAACGCTCATCTTTGCTGCTACGAAGGTCTATCGTTACTTTTACTCAGTACATTATATTGTCACTCACTGACCTGGATTCTAGGGTCGAGCTCAGTATCACCATTGTCGTCGGCCGGGATCGTGAATGAAGATTCCTCCATTGTACTGCCTAGGACTAGGAAGCCACCCAATCGCCTAAATTACATCACCTCACAAAGCGTCACCTTCACTATATACAAACACAATAAACAACAAATAAATTCATCACAAAGTCGCCTAAATACGATCGTTATACGTTTGAAAACACTTATTATCGTACTAGTTACGTGTTTAATTTAACAAAATAAATAATAAAAATAAGAATTTTATTCAAGATGACGTCCACTCTCGTGACGTCAAATCACAACAATAGACAAGATTCCATTTTTTTATTCCACAGATGATTTGAAATTGTATGACTCATGCATTGACATGAAATATAAATCGATTTTTTACACAACTCGAGTTCTATTCATAATACACTTTATAAACAGCTGATTTCTGTGGACATTGCAAACATACCTAATATTATGGAATTATAACATTATAATGTTAAATAAATAAAATCTATACTATATATAATATTATGAAGCTTAAGTATTTGTTTGTTTGAACACGCTTATATCAGGAACTACTGGTAAGAATTCAAAAACTATTTCAGTGCTGGATAGCCCATTTATCGAGGAATGCTATAGGCTATATATCATCACGCTATGACCAATAAGATCGGAGCATAAATGAAAATTGTTGCAAAAACATTTATTCCTGTTGAGAGCTTCCATTGCGTGCGCTGCATATGTTACGCAACAATCATGAATGATAGAACTATTTTCATAAAAACTTATAAAAAACCCCGCGATAGTATATTTCTATCTTTTTGGTTGGCGCACTATGACATTGTTAATGTTAATCAAATTTGTCCTAAAATAATACAATTTGCGAATGGATTTTTATAAACATGGTATTAATCCTTCACAAAATAAATACTTTATTCATCACTAGTATTTAATTTTGAACAAAGTTGCTCTTACGTTATTTCATTGCAATAAAAATCTTAGGAGATATAACAGTTTTAAAATATCTCCGCAGCAAAATTAATATTGTTGTTTGTAGGAGTTTGTTTGAGTCAGGATGGTCGCTACAGGTGCGTCATTGTAGAAGACAATTCCTTGAATTGTATACTTCTGCTCCCGAAAATAAACCTCCACGCGGGCGAACCGCGAGCAACAGCTAGTATTTGTATGAATGTGGTACTTTATTTACCATTCCTAATTGTTGCTTACGTCTGAGATGTACAAACTACAAACTAACAGTAATACAAAGTAATAGTATGTATGTAGTAGTAAACCATGGTAACGAAATGGTTAAAATGGTTATACTAATTGATAGATTAAAGTTTTATAGTAAGTACTTCAATGTAATAATGTGTGGATCTGACGAAATATTATTAATATTATAGGTCTTGTGAAAGTTCATTCTACATTTGCAAATTTTTATTTGAAAGTTAGTTATTCGCTTAGAGTAGTGTTAAAATACTCTAAGGTTGTTCGATATATATCTATGCACTCAAAATCGATTCAGCTATATAATATCGATCACATAAATCACTCTATATTGTCTATGAATATAGCTATCCTGTCAAATTATGAACAAGTTTTCTGTGCAAACATTCGGATCTCTCTTTTTATCCCATTGCAAATAACGCCTCGCTAGCGCCACTCATTATGTAAAACCGAGACATTCTACAGTAGCCGTGTTATATGATGCTTTTTGTGCAGTTTGACGTAAAACAGCTTCAACTTGCTCCAATTTCGTTTTTTCATCCGAGTGGAATTTAAGATAAATTCTTTATATGAGTGACATAACTGGCACCTGCCATTTATTGCTCGTGTATCGGCCCGCGTTTCCTGTGTACAGATTTCGTTTGTGAAGCGGTATTCGCATTCAATCTGTATGCAACTGTTACGCGTCGCCTCGACCATGTCTTACCAAGGATCACCATATTCGGGCCCGGGTGATGAGTACGACTTCGAGGACGACGGGTACGACGATTTAGACGAATATAGGGAGCGGGAGGAGACAGTGCCACCGCCGCAGCCAGTCAACGACAGCGACGAAGGTATTGTTTACGATCATTCTTCTACACCTGTTTTGGTCTGTTATCTCGCCAATAAGTCCTTGGAAATATCACAGAACAATCTAATCACGTTATAAATGATATGTAAACATAGGTTATGTAATGACAACAAGGTTATCGTGTCAGCAAGTATGGTCGTAATTGTTGTTCCCGCCTATTTCACGATCAGATCATTTGATGACGTAATTGTTCTGTTTTCACGTCACTTTCACCGTGAAAAATGTTAATTGTAAAATCCATTTATCATAATTCCATGTGTATAAGTTTTGGTCATGTTTTGCCAGTCAATATAAACATATTTTTCCATCTGTCATATATTTATGTTTATTTTGACAAGGTACGTCACAATATGCTTCCACAAAGTAAATGTACAATTCCAACATAAACATTCCCATTATGAAATTGCAGACACAGAGGAAGCAAGTGAGACAGACATCCCAAACAATGATGAGCCATTGGAAGTAAAGGAACAGTAAGAGTAACTTTATAATGCCCACTTTAATAATATCACAATTTGGATTAACAGCTTGATTACAATCTGACCTTCAATAAATGCTACAATAGTACCTGAGAATGCTTTAGTCCCTTTAATATGTTCATACTTTTTGTATGGAAATCTATAGGCATTTTTATGTATCTAATCTTCACAAATAATTTAATAAGTCTTGAGGCATACTTGCAAAGCAGTTAGTACTGGTGCATAGTTAATTGTAATAATCTAGTGAGTAATAATTTATTATTTACAGTATTTATCTGCACTTTCAACTTCAAAAACCTCTATCAAGCATTGTGTTTAAAAGATTTAAATTATTTTAAGTGTTTAATACCAGTGGAACCAATAATTTTAAATAAACACATTTTTTTTTATTGTTTTCACATTTTGTTGAATTCTCTTATCCTTTACCTAAATGCCTCCATGTTTCTTCTGGAAAGCATGTCATTTTTAGTTTAATAAAATTCAGGTTCTAGGGCACAGCAAAGCTGCCTACCATAGTTGCAATAATTATTATAAAATGGGAATTAAATAAATACCCAACGATCTCACAGATATGGTAGCTTTATTAATCAATAATATAACATCGATTATTTTGTCTTACTTCTATTGCATCTTACAGTAATTACAGACAAACGTAAAATAAACACATCTAAAATACGGTATACATAATTGCAGAATGTACCAGGATAAGCTGGCTAGTTTGAAGAAACAACTTCAGCAGTTAGAAGATGGCATCCATCCAGAATATCTGAAGAGGGTGAAGCGGTTAGAACACCAACTGCATGAAAGGCTTCGGTTGAATAAGATATATAAGTGAGTATTTTTTTTACCATGGCACAGCAAAGTGACCAATGAAGTGCAGTGCTGGCCAATTAGAGTATTAAGTAGCGTCAGAGTACTCAGAAGGCTGCAAAACGGACAAACAACATACCCTAATTCTAGACCCCCAACAAAAACCGGATGTACACTGGCTGATCCCGGAACACGTCACACTTGCGTGTACCACTATGGCGGGTATTACACCCTGTGTACGGTGGTCGCTATCCAGGCGGATATGATATACCACCACCAGCGAATAATAAAATATATTGTAATATATTTTATTATGTGAAGAATAACATGTAATTAACGAAAAGATAAGCAGTAAATATATGACAAACCAATTAGAATGTAGTAAATTTTTAAACACAACTTTCAGATAATCTAAAAAATCATTTATGAATTACGTAGTATTTTATTAATATTAAATAATTTACCTGTTCAGTATAAAGAGAATTGAAATGCATACATAACCAAACCACTGCTGTTATGCCGCTCATTGTAAACCATATACTATGTATTAATATTAATACTTATATTACTATATACTTATATAATATTTATACTTAAAATATAAAAACTTATTAATACTCAAAGAAAAACATTAAGTTTTTTAACTCTTAGTCAGTCACAATCATAGACATAGAGACTGGACTGAGCAAAATCCTCACAAAATTTACCACTTTGTAGAAAGCGATAAAGCGATATATCTTTATCGATTTGACTATATCTTTTCACTCAAGCAAACTCTGTGACGTAGACCAATTAAATTCTAGAAAAAGACAACTGCTGGCTGCACAATCGCTTTATCTCTCTCAGATGTTTGTCCCCGTATTTACTGGATAGAGACCCTCAGCCCATTCTTGATGTCAATGATCACAATAAATTTAAAATTATTTAAAAATTGGAGAAAATGAGGCATACGGTTACATAAAAATATTTTTTCTTCCAGGGATCACATGTACGAAGTGGTAGAGAGGGAGTATGTAGCAGAGAAGAAGGCAGCGGCAAAAGAGTTTGAAGAGAAGAAAGTGGAGTTACAAGAGAACTTGCTCAGTGACTTTGAGGATAAGAGGAAGATGATAGAGAGTGAGAGGCATAGTATGGAGCTCAATGGAGATTCCATGGAGGTAAATTTGGAATTGGTATTTGTTTTGTTTGCAAATGCAAAATGACTGTCATAATATTATGTGTTTTTGCCGGCTATAAAGCCACAGTGGAATATGCTTAAACCGTGCCTGACATTGTATAAAGGTCGATTAAGTTTTCATACATATGTACAATCATCATATGTACAATGAGTACTCGTGTGTTTTCTATGTTTTTTTTATTCTGCCACGGCAAAATGACCACATTGCACCAGATAGTAAACGCAGTGTCGTCTAGAGTATCAAGAAGCGAGAGAAGATCTATCCCTCACTACTCAACAATCATGCCGGCTTGCTTCTTCACACTACACCCAACGAAGCCAGGATCATGTACGTGTTTTGTACAGGTGAAGCCAGTGATGAAGCGTATCCTGCGGCGGCGCGCGAACGAGCCGGCGCCGGCGCCCGAGAAGCGACGCAAGCCGCTCGCCACCGCGCTCACCTTCCAACTGGACGAGCGCGACATCGACGCGGACCTGCGCGCTATCGCACGGGTCGACCCGCCTAGGGCTCCGCCACCGCCTCCGCGCAAGAGGCTCAGCTCCAATAACTGTGTGTATCAAATATTATTTTACAACCCTTTTTGTTACCAAGAATAAAATACTTAAACCAGATGAAGCCATTTCCACATGCAAAGTAGACCCGAAGTTATACAAACCATACCAATCGTCAGTTCGCTGTTACGGTTTGATGAGAGTTCTGGAGGTTAAATAACCCACTTTCCAATATACAAACATTGGCAACACACCCATTTTTCTGGCACATGCCAGAAACACTTACTAATAATTCATTTAACCAGCCTCTTCTATAAAAAAAAAAAACAAGTAAGCTGGTACTGATTACATCTATTCATGGGCATAATGCAATTGAAATCATGTCTACATTGCTGACATTTAAGAGTTCAGTTACAGTCAGTTTCAGTTCAGTTTAGGACATCAGGGGTATTTATCTTTTGCCTCTGGATATTGTAGATTATATGTAACATAATAGCAAAGATAAATAAATAAATACACTCCAGTCACACACATAGTCTTGACCCCACACTATGTCAAACCTGTACCGTGGGTATCAACAACTATAAGGGACTACTGTCCCACAACACTCAGACCCGAAACAAATATCTGTCTGTCACACAAACATTTGTCTAGGCGCGGGAATCCAAGCCACGGCCTCCCGTCTCACAGCTGGCTGCTAGAATTATATGTGAGTGTTGGATGTATTGGCAGTGAATGTCGCGTAATATTTTTATTTGGTCTTTTGGCACCATGTAGGGCAATCATAATTGGCATATCATAATTGTTGACAGTTCAACAAGATAGTCCATAACAAACGATGAACCTGGTCAATTACAGTCAATGAGTAAACAAGCTGCCGTCTTTGCGAGCCGCCATACCGCTGACTCCAATATAGGATTCGGTTTTATTGAGACAAAGATATATGTCCTTCACACTCCTCTGATACGTGTGTATCCATTTTTAAAGTAACTTGTACTTTAAAAGTCTTAAATTGTAATTCAGAACTAGCTAGGTGGTCTAAACCTGACCAATGTCACCAAGAGGTCCGTCCTCAGCAGTGGACCTGTCCTGGTTTATTATTATAATTATATCTATTCGTGTAGTTGCCAATATCAGGTTTTAAGAAATAACGTTCTTACCGCATTGTGTTGACAGGTGAATCTCCAGTCCGTGAGAGTAACGATACAACAGACACCCGTGTTGAAGACGGCAAGCTGCTGTACGACCGGCGCTGGTACCACCGGGGGCAGAGTGTGTACGTCTCCTCCACTGGCAGGGAGCTGGGGCGCTTCCCGGCACATATACACGCCATTACTGACGAGGCGGTAAGTGTAATTTAATCCTACTATTTCTAATTCCTATTATATATATCACTAGCGGGCCCGGCAGACGTCGTCCTGCCCGTAAAATCAGCCCCACACCGACAGCAACGCCCTCTTCCGGGCTGATTTGTGAATCTACCGTTATATCCGTTACGACCTGGGAACCTTCAAGAAGAGAGCATATTCTTTTCTGAAAAGCCGGCAACGCATTTGCAAGCCCTCTGGTGTTGCAGATGTTCATGGGCGACGGTGATCACTTTCCATCAGGTGAGCCTCCTGCCCGTTTGCCACCTTTTACCATAAAAAAAATCTAAACCATCCAGGACGCCACCCAAACGCATGCAAAAAAATTCATTCAAATCGGTCCAGCCGTTTAGGAACAGTTCAGTGACATACACACATACAGTAGAATCTTACTACTATTATAAATGCGAATGTTTGGATGGATGGATGGATGGATGTTTGTTACTCAATCACGCTACAGCGGCTCGACCGATCTGGTTGAAATTTGGCACAGAGATAAATTATAGTCTGGAATAGCACATAGGCTACTTTTTATCCCGGAAAAATGTACAGTTCCCGTGTGATAGTTTTGTTTTTCACAGAGCAAGGTATCGACATGATCTTTTTGCATATTGGTAGTTTAGGGATCAAAAAATGACAGGCTACTTTTTATCCCAGAAAAAAATCACGCTTCCTATGGGATAGCAAAGTATAGAAAGGTGTAATAGTTTAAGATGCCTCCATGAATTGTATACCTTTTCTTCCATAAATAATCTCCGCGCGTGAGGAGCCGCGGGCAACATCTAGTTATATATATAAAGATTAGAAACGCGAATGTTTGATGGATGGATGGATGATTGTTACTCAATCACGCTACAACGGCTGGACGGATTAGGTTGAAATTTGGCACAGAGACAGATTATAGTGTGGAATAGCACATAGGCAATTTTTGTCCCGGAAAAATTTACATTTCCTGTGGATAGTTTAGTTTTTCACAGAGCAAGGGATCAACATGTTTTTTTGCATAGTGGTAGTTTACGGATCAGAAAATGACATAGGTTACTTTTTATCCCGGAAAAATTCACGTTTTCTAGTGGATAGCAAAATATAGAAAGGTGTAATAGCTTAATATACCTTTTCTTCCAAAAATAACCTTCACGCGGGTGGATCCGCGAGCAACATGTAGTAAATAATAATAATACTAGCCCTGATTTAAACATTGTTCCACTGCTGGGCACAGGGTTCCTCTACGAATGAGAGTCCCAGTTTGTCCCAGTCCGAGACAACAGGAGAGCAAATTCATATTTTTGCCGCACCATCAAGTGTTCCCTCCTTCCTATGATCCTTGGTCCTAATAGTGTGAAGAAGCTACACAGCAGGCTGGCATGATTGTATCAAGTAGCGAGGGATGGTTTTCTCTCGCTATTTCATACATTGGACGGCACTGCGCTTACCATCAGGCGCAGTGTGGTCACTTTGCCATGCTAGAATGAAAAAGTATCTATTGGTGCTTCGGAAATGCCCACTGGTCTGAGAAGCACCAAGAAACTCAGCCGTAGGTCTTTTTATATTTTGTCGTTACATTACATGGTAAAAATACCTCATCTCTGGCTTTGTATACATGAGACACAGAGGCTTAGGTCTTAATATAATAGACATTAATTTGTTTCAGATATGGGTGAAGAAAACAAACTTAGAACGAATAAGGATATACATTTCACAGTTAGCGCGTGGTAAAGTGACATTAAAGAGGCGAGCGTCGTAATGCGCCAGTGACAGTTCCTCATGTGCAAATGTGAATAGATCAAACGCTAGATGTGTGAAAACGAATATCGTTGTGTGTGTATTAATTCGGATGTGCGTGGAATTGAATGTACGTACAGTGAAGTCAGAGCAGACGTGATTTCGAAGATCGTCGTCGGATCTGCTCATTTATTGTGTAAGTCTAGTTCAAGAATTAATATGCGTTAACGTGATTTGAAGGTAGACATTAGCCTTCCCACTTAAAGACAATAACTGCATCGCCTCTTGTAGCTAACTTCAGACTGGTTGAGTTTAATTGCACTTCATGAACAAGGCATGATTGTGTTGAGTAGCGAGGGATACATTGTTTCTCGCTACTTGATACTCTAAATGGAAGGCACTGCGCTTACCATCAGGTGCGGTGTGGTCACTTTGCCATGCCAGAAAAAAAAACAGAACTTACTATTAATTGGCTGTCATTTTATTATCAAATCATAAATCATAGTGTGGACTAGGGTTTTTAGACACTACTTAATTACCAAATATAGTTTCGGTAAATCTACAAATCGAACTTAAATATAAACCAACCAAATTACAACATCTGTTTGCCACTTAAATTGTAGATCCAGATTGATATTGGCTGTTAACAACTTCAATTGCAAAATAGAAAAGATAGAAGTCAAGGAATAAATAACCATTCCAGTACAATTTTCAAATTAGGAACTTACAATATGTGCAATCCTTCACCTGAAGTTAGTTACAAATGGTTTTGCAGCTATTGATTATAATGCTAGGGCAGGCGTAGAGGGCATGTAACTAACTTCGGGTGGGTCAAGTTAATACACGCATATTGTAGTATGCAACATTCTTGCTATAATTACCTAATAATTACAAAGTTTTGATCTCATAGTAGGATCCATGTTGTTACCAGTGAATAAAACTTTGGACATGTAAATTAGGGGAAAATGCTTGCAGATTCCACTAATGGTTCACTGTTTAAGTAAACCTGTTGCTGGATTATTAGTCGGATTTAGAGTGTTTAAATTGGAAGGCAGAATAAGGCACACAAATTCTGATAATACCGGTCGAATTTTGTTGTAAATATTATGAAGTCGGTGATATCTCAGTATTATACTTGTTGATAGCTCTTTTAGGCGGAAAAGGCGAGCGATTAATTTACCCATGTGTGAAATAGATAAATGACGGCTTTAAAAAATATTCAGTCGCGATTCCCAAAGACAATCCTAGTACCGCATCGCCTTAAAATTGTTTATTGAAAAAATTACTTTATTTGTGTTACATATGGTATATTTTATCAAATAATATCTAAAACATTGCTTGTTCTTGTACTTGCGTCCAATCGAAAATATACTTTATATTATATAGATAAAGTAAATTTTTAAATACGCTTTTTAGGAGAATCGGTTCCTTTCTAATGCTGCTTTTGCATAGAATCAGACCATAAAGGCGAAAAATAACATTACAAATTAATGCGTGCCTAATTAAATTACCCATTATGTATAATTTAAAGAGATCGAATACAAATTACGTCTGCTCCGACGTCATACACGTGAAATTGAGAGAATAATGAAATTAACAGGGTTTACAATATGCAATACTGTGTGTTTTGTTAAATGTGCGCCGAAATATTGTGGATTAATATTATATGTAGGTCGGTATCGGTTGTGCTATGAACTAATTTAAACGCTAGATTTCACCAACCTTTTCTTATGTTTAGAGGATTTCTAACGGCAACTGTCATGATATCAGCTGTTTTTTTGCGTCGTAGCACTAGTTAAACTCACTTTTTATGCTCGACCCCCAATATGTTGGTTCTTTTTGAGTGCATTTTTGATGTAGTCAAGCATATTGATTTCAATCTTCGACAAGAGTCGAAGTACTAATTATTTAGTATCAGACTCCTTTCAATATCCAAATGGCATCGAGCCTAAGTATATCGATATTACTCTGTATCGATTATCGATACTAAGCATAACTAATCAGTGCTTTTGAAAACAAATGCTTTAGAATACTTTCTATATTTCTTACGAGTCAGCACTTATTTCTTGTTTATTAATCGAGTAATGTCGAATACAACGCCAAAAGATCGATACTATCGTTCAAACCCTAGTCGTCTAACAGTTTCCTGTCAATTCTAATGAACTCGAATATTAATCCTTAATAAAACAGCTATTTACTGGCGTTAATATTGATTACATATTTTATAAAAGATTTTAATTTTATTCCATATCTCTACAAAAATGATTTCTTTTAGTAGTATTTGTTCCACCTGTTTAATTGAATGGATTGACATGAAAGTATTATTTTGATTGCAGTGTTATTTTATTTTGGGATTAACAATCGATCATTCCTTTTCATCAATATTATGTATTAAATTCATAAATATTAATCATTGGAAAAAAATATAGTCTTCTCACAATTTATAGTCACTTCCACTGGTATTTCAATGATGTTGACTATGCATTTTTTTATCATGTCATGGTTCTGTGACCCCATTGTGTCCATAGACATAGTGAATAGACTGAGTGTCTCTATCCAGATGTTAAGTGAATACGGACAGAAAAATGTGAGAGATAAAGCGAACGTGCGGCCAGCAGTTGTCTTTTCCTAGAATTTTAATTGGTCTACGTAACAGTCTTGCAGGAGCGAAAAAAAAGGTATAGGCCGCACAGTCGCTTTGTCTCTTTCTACAAAGTGGTATATTTTGTGAGGATATTGCTCAGTCCATTCTAGTCTATGACTATGTGCAAGTCCAGTGCAGTTGATATAAAATGTCGTCTCTCTCGATTGTCACTTCTGTAAAGTAACTTCCTGTGTCTAATTTTGTATATTATTATAATATTCAATAAATATAATATCAAATGGAGACCTTTTTGCAAAACAAGGTAGTTTATTGCAAAATCAGGATCCAAATATAGTAGTGGGAACATCGTACTATCTCTCTCGCACGGCTAAAGTGGCCATTGGGGCGTGACGTCATGATGTGCATTCCTTTTCTGACATTTGACAATTACCACTTCCACCAGATTTTAATTCTAAAATATTTATACAAAATTGGTTATAGTTAATGTTACTTTGATTATAATATTTTAACTACCCTATTACACCTCCTGAAGTAAGATATTACGAGCAACTTTGGCGAGTTTTTCAGCAGCGCGTAACTAGTACAGTACAATTGAAATAAAACGAAGTTTACGGATTATATCGCGGTTTATTTTACTTTTTTAATGTAATATCAACTACATGGAGGGTAGAAACATTGCACTACACTTTCGAGATGACATACAACTCATTCTCCCACGTGACCATGAAGGCTGTAAAGCTTTCGAAACGTCAGGATTTAAAAAGTTAAATAAACCGTGATAGAATCCGTAAAATTCGTTTTATTTCAATGTATAATAGTCGCGTAAACATAAGAAACCATTGTGCATCAATATATTATTCGTTCCCACCAGGCGCAAACCATAGGAGACTATTAACACTTGCGCTTAATATGCTTTGTTTTACACATTCTTTATATAGTTACTGATCAATTGCAACATATTATGGTTATAAAGAAACGTCACAAAATTATCGAATAATGAAATATCTAATATTTTCTAATTAATGTAGTTGATTATCGATTATTTGTAAATCGATTATAAAATCGAATGCCTTTTATAAAATTAATGTACTGAATGAAATAGTATCGATTCTGTTAAATCCTAATGAGTTATTTTTTTTGAATTACATATTTGTGACATTGAGATTTAAGAATGGAAATTTTAGATGTGGAAGGTAACACACAAACTTCCTTACAAATATTAAACACATACTAATCCGCAGAAAAGCATGAAATCCCACCAATAGATTCTATATTGAATTTGTATACGGGCTTAGAACGTTTTGGCACTTGCGGGCACAGAAATTATCATGTTACAAAGAACTCATTGAGTGTCTGCCTGAATTATATTTTTTTTTTTTTTTTTTTTTTTTTTCCTTTAATCTGCGATCAGTCGCCAGACTATAAGCAGATTTGTTGGGAGACATCTGACTTGGAGGCGAGGAGGCCATTGCCTCATCTGCCTTTCACAATACATCTTTCCTTTTCAGTCGTTTCGGAGTTAGTGAAGGTTTTAATAGTTCAGTTGCTAAGGTATTGGGATGAGCTGACAGGCGTTCTGCATATTTCTTTCTGAACTTCTCTATTTCATATTGTACTGTTGACACATTGAGGTATTTGTGTATTTCTTCATTTTTAGAAAACCACGGAGCGTTTGTGATGGAACGTAGAATGTTATTTTGTACTCTTTGCAGGCACATTATGTTGCTTTTGCTGGCGGAGCCCCACAGAGGGATACCGTAGGTCCAAATTGGTTTTATGATTGAGTTGTATATCAGGAGTTTGTTGTCAACCGACAAGACTGAATTTCTGCCCATGAGCCAGTGCAGGTTTCTTAACTTTAGATTTATCTCATCTCTTTTCTTCCGTATGTGGCACGTCCAGGTGAGCCTTCTGTCTAGGTTGAAGCCCAGGTACTTCACAAACTCAGTATCTGGCAAAATATCATCGCCAAGCTTAACAGGTGGACAGTGTGCCCTTCTTAATGTGAAAGTGATGTGGTTTGATTTTTGAGTACTTGCCCGAATACGCCATTTTCTCAACCATGTGTGTGTTTCATTTAGTAATTTTTGGAGCTTATTGCTGGCCTCATCTGGAACTTCATCACTAGCGAGATAGGCTACGTCATCAGCGTACGTTGCAACCGTCACATCATCAGATGTCGGTAGGTCTGAGGTGAAGATGTTGTATAATATGGGGCCGAGAACAGATCCCTGTGGTACTCCAGCTTTAATTTTACGTAACGTAGATCTTGCGTCTCTCTGTTTCACTTGAAAATGCCTGTCTTCAAGATAGGATTCAATAATAGGGTAGACAGAGTGCGGAAGTTTATTTTTCACTTTGCATAAAAGACCTTTGTGCCAGACTCTATCAAACGCTTGCTGCACGTCTAAGAAAGCCGCCGAGCAGTACAATTTCCTTTCAAAGCAGCGTGTAATTTCATGGTGTATTCGGTGCATTTGCTCAATTGTAGAGTGATGTTTACGAAATCCGAACTGGTGCCGAGGAATAATATCACAGCGATCCATGTAATCCTTTAGACGAACTATGAAGATTTTTTCCCATAGCTTTGACAGAACTGGTGTGAGACTGATAGGGCGGTACGATGAAGCCTCATGCGGAGACTTTCCGGGCTTGCAGATCATTAAAACCTGAGATACTTTCCAGATCTTAGGGAAGTATGATACTCTCAGTGTTGCATTAAAAAGTGCGGCAAGTAGTGTGATGCATTTTCTGGGTAGATTTTTTAGAACTGTTGGAGTGATTAAGTCAAAACCAGGGGCCTTGTTGGAGTCCAATCGTCTAATTTCACCTGCTATTTCTTTTGGTGACGTGGGTTTTATTGGTAAGCACAGCTGGAAATCCCGTCTGAGTATTTCGTCTACGTCAGCTTCGTCGCCTCCAGCATAATTCGGTTTGAAAACGTTTTCTAGGTGATCCGCGAATACTTCCGCCTTCTCAGCGTCCGTTCTCACCCATGAAGACGAGGATTTGAGAGGATGGAGGTGTTGTTGCGGTTTTCCGTTAGTTTTTACTGCCTTCCATATTGAAGTTTCGCCCTTTCCTTGTGGCGACATGTTTTGCATTGTTTGTCGGAACTTTATGTTTGTTGTTTCTCGAAGTAACTCTTGCAGTTGTTTTGCAGCAGAGTTAAATGCAGTTTTGTCTGCTCGAAGTTGCGACTGGTGCCAAATCCTTCTGAGCCGTCGTTTTTCCAGAAGTTGCGCTTTGATATCGCCTGATTGTGGCGACATCAAAGGCATACGACGTAGGTAAGGTGAATTTGTCCAGGCAGATACCTGAATCAAGTTGGTTATGTATTCGCAGGCATTATCAACATCTTCTTTAGATTTCAGAGGAATGTTTAACTGAGTTTTATCTTCCAGGTAACTACGAAAGCCTTGCCAGTCAGTTTTTGGGTTTGATAAGGACTCTGTTGGTTCCGAGATTATAACTGTAACGCTCAAGGTGAGGATTACCGGTGTGTGGTCAGAAGACCCATCAAGATTTGACTCTACAGAAGTACACAGATGACTAATACCTTTGGTTACAAAGAAATCCAACAGGTCCGGCAGTTTCTTATGGTCAGTTGGCCAGCTAGTTGGTTCACCAGTAGATATTGGCGTAATATGATAGGCATCTAGGCAACTTTTTAATGAGCGGCCTCTTGGCAGAGTGATACGGGAGCCCCAGTAAGTGTGCTTTGCATTCCAGTCTCCTCCTGATATAAATTTACTTCCGAGTTGGGCAAAGTAGTGTTCAAACATCTGTTGTGTAATTTTGTGTTTAGGCGGGCAGTATACAGCAGACAGTGTGATCGGTCCCGTTCGGTCGTTTAGTCTAATTGTTGTAGCCTGGATATGTTCTGAAGCGTAGTTTTCTAGTATGGTATGCTTAATATTAGATCTGATCACGATTGCACTACCTGCGTGAGCTTTGCCAACGCCAGGATGAGGTGTGAAGTAGATGTTGAACCCATTCATACGGTAACTGCTATTTTTGGTGGAATGAGACTCAGAGATGAGAACTATATCGAGCTTGTTACTTTTAATCACTTCTTCAAGTTCTAGGATGTTTGACGACAGTCCGTTGATGTTCCAAGTTGCGATACGTAGCGGAACTAAGAATGTAATTTAGAGACTACAGTAGTCAATAGGTTCAGGAGGGTGCCTATTTGGTGTATTAGCTGGTCTATCTTTTCAGATTGTTTGATGAGTATTTGTTCAATGTAGAATTAGCCTAATTAATAGCCTGAATTATATAGTATGTATTTTTTTAACTGGTCTAAATACTTATAGTATGGATACAGCTTAATAACAATGTATTAACAAGTCAAAAATATTACACAAAAAGTTATGAATTTAAAACAGATGGTTTTCAGAAGTGTTGATTTCATATCCTACATTCAAGTTAGACACAATTAGCTCCACATCTTCATTGGGACTAGATGTTAAGCAATATTCAGCGAATATATTCCAATAATTGACTTTTTTTTATGGAAAAAGGAGGTAAACGGGCAGGAGGCTCACCTGATGGAAAGTGATCACTGCCGCCCGTGAACATCTGCAACACCAGAGTGCTTGCAAATGCGTTGCCGTCCTTTGACTTGACTTAAAACTGTCAATAATTTTTAACATATTATCCTCATTTCTAATTCAAAACACAATTAACCAGTCACGTCCCAATGGGAACACCGGCGCTCCACAACACTGGCAACACAATCGCCGTTCTTACATACTATTTTCAACTTTATTGTTATGTAAATAAAATTGATTTTTGCTTCTATTTACTCCGTACTTCTTTACTTTTTTAATATCCTTCGGTACTCCAGGGGACTATTACTGGGATAACATTGCTTTCTATGGGTGACATAATTCAGAATTAGATCAGCAGTTCCAGAGATTACCCACAACAAACATTTTATAATATTAGTGTAGACTGCCTCGGTGGCGTAGTTGTAATTGCGCATGTGTTACGACTACTATGCTGAGGTCTCGGGTTCGATCCCCGGGTCGGGTAAAGTGATATTGGGGTTTTCTCTAGAAATTCTCAGTATTAGCCCGGAGTCTGGAATCTGTGCCCGGTATGGCGATAGGCTCACCCTCGTTCACATTATGGGACCGAGACTCGGCGAAAAGTGGGTGTACTGGTTACACCTCTGCCTACCCCTTCGGGGATTACAGGCGTGAGTGTATATGTATGTATGTAGTGTAGATTACGATGAAGTAAAGCAATATTTGGAGCTATGCACCACACTGATATTACAACATTGCCTTATCTGTGGAATAGGTTGTCTTGGACGGTGGGATTTTCTTGGCGTTCGACCTATAATAATAGGATGTGATAATATAAATTGTAAACTAAGCATAAGATTTTAATACAATAAAATAAGTGAGGTTTCGCATGTGAAATATTTTTAAATTCCAATGTATTTATGGCGTAATTTTTCTAAAATTGTTATTTAGCAGTCGTCTTTTGCCTATAAGCCCGTCAAAGCTCTCTGGCATTACTCTCTGGAATTAACAATCAAAATTAAAAAAATATTGTCTGCACATCGCAACACCCTACAACTAAAAGTACTATGTGATTATTTAAAATGTATACATTCTTGTGCATTTTGTGTTGTAAATAATCTTGTTTGGCAACAATACTTGAATATGTGTGAGCACTTGACGTTTCAACCCTTAAGTAGACAAAATGTGAGTAAATCTATTTGAGGGTTAAAATCTTGTAGTGTTAATAAAAATCAAAACTGAAGTCCACCCAAGATACATTCTATAGATTTAAAAATACAGCTATTCCAATTTAAATTGTATTATTATTAAAGTAAATTTTTATAAATTATTTACCAATGGACATTTTTGATTTTTGTGAACACACTGTATATACCATAAACTCATTGTACATATTTTGTATATTGTTTAATGTACCATACTGATCAAATGTACATTGGGATATTTGTAGTGTCGCCTTTACGGACGGTGTTTTTAATGTTTTTTTTTGTAATTATTTTATTGTAAATGCGTTGTGACTTGCGACAGATTGTAAATAATATGTGAAGTTTTTACGAATGTAAATGATATTGAGACGAGATCTTTTAAATATATGTATTATGAGATATGTTTTGGTTTTACTTTGAAACAGTTTCCTGCGTTTAATTCAGTACATTCGATATGCAACCGAATATAATAAGCTATAGAAACTCTTTATCTTCTTGGGCGGCTTATAATAGGTTTTAATAGAAGCACGCTTCAGTACATAGCCAATCTTGTCAGTGACGCCTCTGATGTAAGGTAAAGTTAAATATACCGCGATATAATTCGTAAAATTCGTTTTATTTCAATGTATAATATTCGGGTAAATATAAGAAACCAGATTCAAAATTGCTTGAAAATTGAGGTTACAATATTTATTTTAAATATTAGTATGAGCAAGAATGGTTGCGTAGTGGGAACATATCACTATCTCCCTCGCACAAAGGCACGGTAATGGCCATTATGATAACCGTGACGTCACGGGTCTTTTTGTTAAAACAGAATCAAAATTGCTTGAAAAATGTGAGCACAATATTGGTATGAACAAAACGTGTACGTAGTGGGAACATTTCACTGTCTCCCTCGCACAACGGCACAGTAATGGACATTCTGAGAGGTGACGTCACGGTACATATCGTGCATCCTTTTACTGTCATTTGACAATTACCCCTTCCAGCAGATTTGAATGGCGTCTAATATACTTATTTTTGTTCGGATTTATAACATTCTTTCATCAATCAGTAGCTCAACCATGAGTTTTTCTATATGACGATATGAACAGCGCCTCTGGGGGTTACGTAATAAACTAAATTCAGTAGCATAAGAACATTACAAGAACGAAAAATTCCACATATAAAAACAACTCAGCAACGCTAGCGACTTTGTTTACCTATCGTAACTTTTTGATATAAACTGATGGTTGAGCTACAGAAGTAAGTTACCAAAATACTATAGTAGATACCTTACATTTAATTTTCAATGATATCGAGGCTGTAGATATATTCAGTACTTCTAACAATATTGTTTCAATAGACTGTCAAAAGATGGCGTTAGGTTGATTCCTGTTCTTCTTTGGCATATTTTTATTTTTTAGCTAGACTTGGTAGGTTGATATCGAATCCACCAAGAGATTAGTTCCCATTAAACTACGATGGAACTAAATCATATCAAACGGCGGCAAACGGCATTAACCATTTCAAATTTTGAAAATGCAATATGTCGTTCATCAAACGTCGCTAATATTTTATTTCTATACAAAAATTTGTAAATGGAATATTCTCGGCACTATTATTAAACGTCTTCAACGTATATTACTATCGTATAGGAATATACATTATACAAACATAGACAGAATATACACAGACATAGAGAATGGACCGAGCGTCTCTATCCAGCCAGAAAAATGTGAGAGAGATAAAGCCAACGTGCCAGCAGTTGTCCTTTTTTAGAATTTTGATTGGTCTACGTCACAAACTTGCAGGAGCAAAAAGAAATAGGTATTGGCCATTCTATATGTTTATGATTCCTATACAAACAATTAGAAATTGGCATACAGTCAGCGCGATGTCTAAAACGTTGTACTATGCACGAGATTTTGTTTCGCCGTAGTATTCGCGGCTAATATTGATTTGGGTCTTACAGAAACATATTTGTGCTCTTTATGTGGCCACTGTAATAAGCCGTTAAGCTGTAACGACTATATTATAATAAATAATACTTTATCGATATACATTTACATTATTTTCAACTTAATATTGCTATGTTAAAACGTGTAGGCGTTTTAGCACGCGTGGACTGACGGAATGTCTTTATTATTCCCTTATTGAATGTCTAGAAACAATTTGTTGTGAGTGAAAATAAAACTTATCTAAGACAGACCATAAAAACACATTCATTCTCTCATAACGTTTACAAGTTACTTTTATTTATTTATTGACATTGAAAACTTGTTAACAAAGATAGAACTCGTCACCGATCGAGAGTGTAATCTTGTGCTCTATGGATGAAGCGCTAACGAAATGATCCGGATTTGCATATCACTTTTGGTTTAAGGTAAAAGCGTATTACTGTCATATAGTTATAACGATTAGCAATTTATTTTAATTTAATTTCGCAAAGTTCTTTTTTAATAAGCTGCGATAGCCTAGTTGGTTGCGGTACGGACTGTCATGACGAAAGTCATATGTTCGAAACCCAAATGGCATACACCTCTGACTTTTCTAATGTTACGTGTGTATTCATTGTTAATTATCACTTGCTTTAATGGGAAGGAAAACATCGTGAGGAAATCTGCCTACCTGAAAATTCTGATAAGAATTTCGAAGGTATGTGAACCCGCATTAGGCCAGCGTGCTGGACTAAGGCCTAACCCCTCTCATTAGTAGTGGAGGCCCGTGCTCAGCAGTGGGACATTGTTCAATACAGGGCTAGTATTATTATATTATTTAAAGTACTGTTTTGGAATTATTTTGGATTTAGTATTCATTTTTGAGTCTATAGGTAGGTGCCTTACAAGAATTAAAACAGCATCCTATGAGCATATAGTGGCTGTTCCATTACAGTGCCAGATTCAATTGGCATCACCTTTCAAAGTCATTTACTTCTAGAAAATGAATAGGTACTTCATTTAAACTGTTTTTTTGAAATATTCTAAGCACGAGTAAAATTGTATAAAGTTAAGTTTGTATTTACTAAACACTGTTTTATTCAGTAATAAATATGTACAATGTTGTTTGTATGCCGCCTGCGTCCACCGTTTGACAAGGGACAAGATTTCTTTAACTTAAAAACATAATTTTATTATCTTGATATTTTCATACTATTAATCTTAGGAAAGATAATTTTAAGAATGTAATGATTTAATATTAAATACGCTGAATAATAAAGATCAGTAATACCTTGACTTGAGAAAGAAATAATGCGGTTTATAACGGTTTCAAACATTTTTTTATTGATATAAAAAAAGAGCTTTCGTGAAGTGGGATTAAAAAAGTAGAAATAAACCGCGATAAAATCCGTAACAGTAGTTTTATTTCAATAAAAAAAAACGGTATTCGCAAATGGGCCAGCATGGTGAATGATCACCAGCCCATGAATAGTCTCAACAATAATCACGGCGCGGCGTTACTGAATGGGCACTGGAAAGGGGCGTTGAGACCTCCAGAGGTCTCCGTGACAAAACAAATATATGCCGTGAATATGATTTTAAAAAGTAAGTATTTTAGAAGTTACACGGTCCTTAAAAGACACGCAAGATTTTTATACATACACACTCAAGCTTGCAATCTCCGAAGGGATAGGCAGAGGTGTACATACATTCGCCGAGCTTAGAACCGTCCCATGATGTAACAGGGAGCGAGCCTTCCGCCATACCCGGCACAATTCCAGAGTCCCCTTGTGCGATAGAAAAACCCAATGTTGTTGTACAATATTTTTATATACATATAAAGATTATTTTAAAAAGTGTATTGCCTTATTTATCCATCAGTGCGTTAATCCTTATGTTTTGTAATGGCAGTGTGCTAGGGCGTATTGTTGCGTTATGCATAGATTAGGTTAATTCTATTAATGTACATTTAGATTGTCAATGTTTATAGCATAAACCCAATAACAGGTAATTGTAGGGAAAGAATAAGAAATCAGAGGCCTATTTTGTCTTAATGTTTTTTGGACTTTATTATTACACAGCACTTTTTTTACATACTAGGAAAATAAACGCAGGCAACATATTATTATTAGTTAGTTCTTGGGCAACAAGTCTTTGTGCCACCAACATTTCTAACTGATGAAAAGAATGGAGATTGGGAGCAAGATTGACCGAAAATCTCATTGACCGTACGTAATGCAACAACAAAGGCCACTTCGCGTCGGTTTGTTTGAAATATTAATGTCATCCCGGGGGAATCGACTCGTTTAAAGATTTTCAAAATTTGGCACATCGCAAATCTATCTAATATTCACAAATTAATGAGTTGTTCATAAATCACATAATGTTTTTCGAATACACGTAAAGCTGTTAACTAAAGATAATTTTATATAATTTATCAACGAATTTCGCAACCGGCTTTTGTTTTCTGGACACTGCTACCTCAAGTTAGATTTATTAAGCCGATTTGTATAATACTAATCCTCTACATTACGTAAGAAAAGCACTTGCATTATTGCACTTGTGCCAACACTGCGGTATTGGGTCAAAACGTTCTGAGTAAAACGCCCCAAATACATAAGAAATTCGAGGTAAACATTTTTTAAAAAGGAGAAATTATGAGTTTATTTTATGCAAATCCAATTCGTCAAAGTAGCGTCGTAAATTGTTAACAATTAGACACGCTTTCCTTTACTGTTTTTGGGTTAGGAGGAGATAGAGGAATAGATTCGAATTCAAGAATGATACTGCTCTTTGCTATGCATAGATTTTTGTATACATTATTGTTTCATTCAATGAGGAAACTTCTAAATGTCGAAATCTTCTTTTCCTTCATTCCCCATTTAAGGTAGACAAACACACATCTTCAGGTATGACGGGTATCAATGGGGAGTGATGATCACTTATTCGGAACAGTTTACTCCAGCAAAAAAAATCTTGTGGTATTTTTGATTTTACAACGTATATGCCCAAACGAGCTAACAGTTGGCGTGTTGTGCAATTACTAATTTACCATCTAGTCAAAAACTAAGGTGACAGCTAAGGTGGCTACCGACGAGTCAATTTGAAATTAAAAACCACGGGCTCGATATCTGCACCTAGACAAATCTTTATGTGATCTACCTAGATATATTTGTTTCGTGTCTGGGTGTTATGAGATGGAAATGGTAGTTGCTGATATGCACCATAAAATTATCTTACCGTGGTAACAGTAACAGGTGTCAATTATGCAGACGTGAGTAACAGCCTGGAGCCGCTACAGCTGCGTAGGGATATTTCCTCGCTTAGCGTGTTCTACCGTCTGTATCATGGCGAATGCTCTGAAGAATTGTTTGATCTTATCCCATACTCTCCCTTCCATACCAGAACCACGCGTACTGGCTTGCGGAGCCACAGCTTCGTGGTGTCTACTACCCCGGCCCGAACCAAGAGGTTCGCAAATTGGTATTTTTGCCGCACCATCAAGCTGTGGAACAGTTTGCCAGCGTGTTCCCTCCCTCCTATGATCCTGGGTCCTTTAGGCGTAACGTGAAGAAGCTAAACAGCAGGCCGGCATGATTGTGTTGAGTAGCGGGGGATAGACTGTCTCTCGCTACTTGATACTCTATCTGGACGGCACTGCGCTTACCATCAGGTGCAGTGTGGTCACTTTGCCGCGCCAGAATAAAATAAAAAAAAGGTAACCTACTATGTGTGTGACTTTTATTTATCTATTTTTTCTCATTGTATGGGTAGCACAACCTTTATTAACGTATTTTACACAATACTAGGGGTAAATCTACCCTTTTGCTCTACTTCAACCACAACATGATACTGTCTAGACTATATTTCTGCACAGCAATATTTACATTTATACAATTTACAATTATTGACAGCCTCCGTAGCGCAGCCGGCTAGTAGCCGCCTGTGAAACGAGAGGCCGTGGGTTCAATTCCCGCACCTAGACAAATGTTTGTGTCACAGACAGATATTATTCCGGGTCTGGGACCGTAGTTCCTTACAGTCCTTGATACCAACGATACAGGTTTTACCTAGTGTACGATCAGAACTATGAGTGACTGTTGGGTGTATTTATACACATATTATTATAATATACGCTCTTTTCTGTATTTTGTACCACACACATACGTCCTGTATTACCGGTCATCGATATTGTTGGATTTATTATGCCGTCCACTTGTTTATTACAATGTGTTCGTTGTGTGTCGCCAAATGTATGACAGCCGAGACAGGCGTTTTGTCCAGTAATTATACTATCAATAAATAATGTGTGGCATAAGGACTACTGTATAAATGATGGGTCCTTCACTTTTTTGCTTATTTAGCGTGTAATATAAGTAGAATTATCTATAAATTTTCATCCTTTTTTATTATTTCGAAGCCAGTGGGCAATAACGGAACCCTTTCGATATGTCTATCCGTCCGAATGTCACAGCATAATTTTTTTAAGTAAGGTGTACTTTATCAAACACTAAATTAGGAAAAAAATGGGTGCTCTCCGTATTGTCGCCGGCGGTCTTTCAGAACCGTTACGACCTAGGAACCTTCAAGAAGAGAGCATATTCTTCCCTGAAAGGCCGGCAACGCATTTACAAGCCCTCTGGTGTTGCAGATGTTCATGGGCGGCGATGATTACTTTCCATCAGGTGAGCCTCCTACTCGTTAGCCCCCTTTTTCCATAAAAAAAGTGTGACTGAGGGAAAAATCAGTACATAGAAGTGTGTGAGGTATTTTAGGCAGGCAGAAAATAATATAGATATTAAGACGACATATGAGTTTATTGCTCGCGGCTCCGCCCGCGTGGAGGTCATATTTGGGAGAAAAAGTATACAATACAAAATACTCATGCGTTTAACTTAAAAAATTACGGATTTTCATACAAACTTTCATCCCATATTTTACCCCCTTAGGGGTGGTATATCCAAAAACCCTTCCTTAGTGGATGCCTACATCATAAAAGGTACCTACTGTCAAAATTTCAAGTCTCTAACCCCAGCCGTTTAGGCTGTGCGTTGATCGATCAGTCAGTCAGTCAGTCAGTTTCTTCTTTTATATATACAGATGATAATTGATAAAATAAACGGTCGTATAGTCATGAAATATATCTTTAAATTTTAAATGTGGGGTAGATGATTCAGAAGAAAACGGCAGTAGAATTTTCAACCAAAAATTGGCTTGATTGTGTTGTTTGCGGTACGGACTGTCAAGACGAAACTCGTGTGTTCGAGACCAGCCCTCATGGCATATACCTCTAACTTTTCTAAAGTTACGTATGTATTCATTGTTAATTATCGCTTGCTTTAACGGTGAAGGAAAACATCGTGAGGAATCCTGGAATTTCGAACGTGAAGTCTACCGACCCACATTAGCACAGCGTGGTGGACTAAGGCCTAACCCCTCTTATTAATAAGCGAGAAGAGCTAAATTTATTCAGCAATCGTTTACTTTTGTATCTTTGCTCTAAAATTTGGGTTTGTGTCACTTTATTAGTTCACGGATCCATCGTTTACGTGATACAGTTGTATTTATGCTTTAAAATCAACTTTATTAAGCTGTATATGCAATAAATCCCTATTAATAGTTAATTGACAACTACGAAATGACCGTGGTGGCCTTTCATATATTGTAATGTTTTTTAAAAGTATTATAAGTATGTACTCAGAAACGTATATTAATGCAAAAGGTATTATTATGTGTAATCTACGTGTCATATGTTTTTTACTTGAATTATTGTGGACAAAATGTCAACATGTACAGATTTTAGACACAGTTTATCCATTATTTAATTGAGTGTACAATATACTGGATGTTTCTTAAATACCTCACTTTATTAAAGGTTTGTAATAAAATACAATCAAATATAAATTATACTATTGAATTAACTGTCTCGGTGGCGCAGTTGTAATTGCGCATGCGTTACGACTGCTGTGCTGAGGTCTCGGGTTTGATCCCCGGGTCGGGTGAAGTGATATTGGGTTTTTCTATCTAGAAATTCCTCAGTATTAGCCCGGAGTCTGGAACCTGTGCCCGGTATGGCGCTAGGCTCGCCCCCTATCACATTATGGGACCGAAATTCGGCGAAAAGTGGGTGTACTAGTTACACCTCTGCCTACCCCTTCGGGGATTACAGGCGTGAGTGTACTATTGAATTAATGATGAAAACCTTTTTGCCATACGAGTGAGCCATTGTTTAGGCTGGCTCCACATAGGTTACCATTGCCTCGAACAATTAATGTGAAGTAACAGCTTTATTTTAGAGATGATGCCTAATACTGTTTTCAACGCAGAGCCGACGCTATAACTGGATCCTATAATAACAGACCTGTATTATACATTATCCCACTGCTGGCCACGGGCCTCTTCTACTAATGAGATGTAATTAACAATGAATACCCACGTCACTTCGAAAAGTTAGAGGTATGCCATTTGAGCTGGTTTCGTCTTGACAGTCTGTGCCTCTTCCAACTAAGCTATCACAACTGACTACTGTAATAATAATACTAGCCCTCTACTAAACATTGTATCACTGCTGGGATCTGCTAATGAAAGGGTCTTTAGCCTTCCACGCCGCTAGCGTAATGCGGGCTGGTAGACTTCACACACGTTTGAAATTCGTATGAGAATTCTCATGTATGCAGGTGTCCTCACGATGTTTTCCTTCAACGTTAAAGCAAACGAAAATTAACAATGAATATACACATAACTTTAGAAAAGTCAGAGGTGTACGCCATATGGGCTGGTTTCGAACATACGACTTTCATCTTAACATTCCGTACCGCAACCAACAACTATATTGACTACTATTATAAATTAATCGTTGATTTTTTTTTATCCTAGCACGGCAAAGTGACCGCACTGCACCTGATGGTCAGCGCAGTGCGGTCCAATTAGAGTATCGAGTAGTATATTTTAATTTAGTTATTAACAACGTTTGCCTAGGTCCTTGTTAAATACTGAGAGGTCACGAGAAATCTGCATAGAATAAACAGTTGAATATGGACTCTTAGACCTGACTGACTGATATTGTTGATATAAAGAACCATTTATCGTAAACAAATATGAGCTCAAAAAGTTCTACGAACGTTTATTTATTTTATTTTATTTGATACTAGCTATTGCCTGCGGCTCCACCCGTGTGGAAGTTATCTTATACTATCTATAAAATCGTTTAATATCTCACAACTACTCTTTGCATAGTACAGATATTCGTTCAAACAGGTATAACTTTTGATTGAATGCACCGATTTAAATGAAATTAAGACTAAATGTTACCTCAAGATACACTGTAATCTTTTATTGACGATAATTTTTGTCGTCGCAGTACTTTGGACATGATGCCTTGACAAGACAGGCAGACAGACAATAATTCCAAAAACAATTGTTTTGAGTTCTATAACGATGATGTTGTTACATCGTTACAATTTTTTGAAGTTATACTTCTTTTGGCGCGATGGAGAAAAATGATGAGAGTGAATTTTTACGATGCGCGCGCACACTGACAGCCACATCGTAAAGTTAGTTCTAGGTGGCATGAAAATCGATATGTAACTATGTTCAAGTTGTATATTCTAGTATTTTTATATTTAGAACACGTGTTTCGTAACAGTACAATTTTTCCTGAGTACCAGGCTAGCAGAAATGTAAGGATACCGTTTTTATACAACTGATATAATAGTGACTTCCTTAAGAGCTAGAAGCTTCGGAATTTAAATTCGGAATATAGATATGGCCAGTACGTTATGGTATTATGAAAGACCGAATTAGTACTATACAGTAATATTATTTAGGTCTTTCATGATACTGTAAAAAGTACTGGCCATTAAAATATTTTATTGTTATTCTTTTTTCACTTTATGTACCAGGCTCCCATGAAATGTAAGGAGATTTGCCACTCGTGTCCAGAAGGAAATTAAAAATAAATAAAGGAGGGAGTAAAATCATTTTTATTTCCATAACACTAAAGTTAAAAATAGCATGTAAGAATGGCGAAAGTGGCCAGTGTTTGAGCTTATGGTACATGACTGGCTAGTGACTTCTAGGTAGATAAACCTTGCATTTTCATTGAAGTTATACTTGTTTAGGCGCGTTATGAATATAAATATATATTATCATAATTTTTAATGAGGCCAAAGAAGTATAACTTCACACGCGCGTACATAAGTACACACATAACCTTTTTTTTTAATATAGAATGTACAGACAAAATGCCTCTTCAGCTTTATTATATATAGTATGAATTTGAGAAGTCTTCTAAATTTCGAAGGTTTTTACCAACCGGCATTACGCCTGCGTGGACTGAGGCCTATAATATCATAAGATATCATTAGTAGAGGAGATACATGGCCAGCCATGGGATAGTCATAACATAGAGCTAATGTTATTACATTTTAATTAATCGCACAAGTAAAGTGTACAATTGGACATTATTTTTGTTCGAGAATCTATCGGTAACCCTATTAGGTGGGTCATAGCTGACTAATATTCTGTAAATAACTGAGTTGGAGCGTTGAGTTTAACCAGCAAACATTTTACCATATTTGCGGTCAGTTAGGCAAATTGTACGGGTTCGTTAACCGTAGTCGAGTGTTGAGTATTGTCATTTGTTTTACTGCGTTTGTTTTTCTTTTGTAAAAATATTCTGACATTTGACTGCTTCGGTGGTCATCGACGGTATGACTGCTGAACTCTCGGGTTCGACTCTCGACTTGGTCGGGTAAAAGTGATATTGGGTTATTCTGCCACGAAATATTTAGCATCAACCCGGAGTCTGGAATTGTGCCCTGTATGGTGATAGGGCCTATCAATTCATGGGACGGTAATAAGCTCGGCGGAATGTGTACTGGTTACACCTCTGCCTACCCCTCCGGGGACTACAGATTACTGCAGCGTAATGCGTATGTATGTAAAATATTCCATACATAATGAATTGGTAGAGCCGTGCTGCAGACAGTTTTCTCTACATTATGAATTACCAACCCGCATTAGGCCAGCGTGGTGGACTAAGGTTCATTAGTAGAGAAGGCCCGTACCCAGCCGTGGGACAATGTATATTGGTCTAGTATTATTATAAACTAGAAGTAATAGCTTTCTGTTATATTTCGATTGACGAGTGAGAATTTTGGAGGCCCTACTTCCCTTTCCCATGAACCTTAATACCTTTTGACGCGTGTAGTAACACAGCATCAGCGCCTACGCTATAGTAGAGTTTATTGTGTGTTAATAGACGATGTATTTCTTGTTCTTCTACTTTTAGGTTAATGGCGACAAGCTTAAAAGTAGCTATTCCGCCAATGTCACGTTAAAGGAAAACAAACGCAGGAAATTGGCCTGTATTAGACGTAATAAATAAGGTTTATTAGAATTTTCAATACCATACCCTCAAGTTGAATTTTATCTATGAATAAAGGTTATAATTTGATTTCATTGATATCGATAAATTTACTTAAACGTAAAACAAAGGGAGAATAAACTAGCGAGGATACATTTAAAGTTAGTGGGGCGAGGGACGAGGATTTTTTTAATTACTCGTATCTGGCTGACGCGTCCTTCGTAAGTCAACCTGAAGATTTGTCTGGTTATTATTTAGTATGTTTGATATTATAGGAACTAAATTCTAACATGAAAACATAGCCAAAACCATACTTTACTTATGTTTTCTTTTTAGAATGTTTATTTATTCATATGGTTCTATTTTTAAATATTTTAAGATAGTTGGTGACAGGCGTGAGTATATATATTATATAGTTGGTGACTGTATTGTAAACAAACGCTGAAATCTATACGTTAATGTTGATGCTTGTTTTAATGAGTTCTGGTGTAATTTTTCCAGTTAGTCTTAAAAATCGAAATGCCGGCTGTAAGGAGCTGCGCCAATTTACTGCCGTTAAAATATAAAAATGGACTTAAAAATTATATTACACTTAAAATAAATGGACTTAAAAAGCGAGGAATTAGAATTTTTATTATAGCCCCTTGATTTCAAAACGTAACTCTTTGATATATTCAGTTCAAAAATGTCATAGAATATAGTATTGTCTCACACTGAATTACACTGCAAATTGTAGTCCAACCTTAAACCGATAACATTTTTCGGGTGTATGTATCCTCCCCCAAATATAGGTAATTTTACACCTTCGAGATGTTAACGTCTGCAACATTTTGACATTTTCATAAAAATTGCTTTAACGGTGAAGGATAACATCGTGAGGAAACCTGCATATCTGAGAATTTTTCGAAGGTATGAGAAGTCTGCCAACGCGCATTAGGCCAGCGTGGTGGACAAAGGCCTAACCCCTCTCATTAGTAGAGGAGGCCCGTGCCCAGCAGTGGGACAATGTTTAATACAGGGCTAGTATTATTATAAAAATGTTTATGCATTACGTGTTTATTTCCATCAGATCGCTATAACAGAAAAAGGCAGAGTGTTAAATGTATAAGTAATGTGGAACGCCAAAGGCATTTGTAGGGCAAAGGTGTGATGCGCAGATATTTTTATCGAAATCAATTAACGCCGGGACCCTAATATACATGTGTGTTTAAAGCATGTCATCGAAGCATCTAGCCGTATAACAGTTACGGCAAAGTCAATTTATAAAGTCGATGTCCTGCCGCCTCGACGGCCAGTCTCGCAGGCACAACGCGAGCCCCGCGGAGTCTCGTCATTCAAATCCTCGCCTTCGATGCGACACTACCGCTCCCAAAAATTTCGAAAAAATCAATTTTGGTACCGTGAGTAATTGTCATTCCAAGCACGGGTAGTGCCTAGGCCGTCCGCCGCGTCGCGCCACTGACACATTTCTGTTGTATCGCGCGCCGTTTGAATTTAGAATAGTTATTTTTTTTCGAATCAGTGTTTTCTGACAATATTGTGCCAGTACCACGTGGTCTCTGTTCGGGAGTATAGTGCTTTTGCAAGGCCGTAAAGGTTCATTTCCTTGGATTTTATTTATGGTAAGTAGTAAAATTGATGATGTGCCATTTACTTGTGCAATATTTAAATTTTATATGTAAATTATTTTTATTAAAGTTGATTATAGTCCATTTATTTTAATGTAAAATATTTCTGGATCCAAAAACATAATATAATTTTATTGCACGATCATGTAGGTAACTAATGACCGGTTGTTAAGATGCGCGTTGATCTTTATTAATGTAAATTTTTAACTTCTCGTCTAGGTAAAAATATATTTTCGTGATCATTTATAGTATTGATAAATTTTATAAATGTTGGCTAAAATTGATTGTATGTTATATTTTTTCATTTAAGCTATTTATAAAGCTTTGCACGGCTAAACAAGCGGATGCCACCTATGTTTAGATGTATGTGTTTATTTTTCACATTACCTACGGAATCAGATCATACAGCCAGGTTTATTTAAAATTTTGCATTATTTTGTAAATAACGAAGGTTCACTTGATGGGAACACATACTTTTTAGATAACAGATTTAAATTATGGTGCCATAACGTTTACCGTTTCGAATGTCAAGAACCTATTAAGTACTACTTGATTAAATTAACAGCTAATGAACAAAAGATCGCGTATAATTGACAAACATTCCCGAACCGGTAATAATATCGAATCAACATGTAGTGCCTGACATTTTTGTTTAAAAAAAGATGATATGCCATTCTCGGTTTCACACGATCACCTATCGCTTAGGGTCGTCGCTCGGACAATATTGTGAATATTAAAAACAATCTAGATTGGAATATGACGTCCTTAAAATAACCCTTTTCAGCTGCATTTAAAAGATTTATTGGTTTAGCTACTGAAGTGTTGAATATTATATGATTGAAAACAATAAAAAAAAACAAATTGTAATTATTTTTTAAGCATTCGTACGAAGCGATAAGCATAGTTTGCTACGATTACAGCAAGTTATATGTGTGGAGTCTTTTATAAATTATAGATTTATGATACTAACAATGAAAGATATAGGTTTTGCGAAAGAAATTGATTACTTATTACTTTCTAGAAGCTACTCGCATAGATGCCCATAGATTTGGTTGTTCCTATATTAGTTATTGTTTCTTTTTTTATTGTCAGCTAAAAATCATAGACAGTGGCAATTTTTTCAGTTTTTCTTATTGCCCGCATTAATTTTTAATGTGTTAAAATATAATTTTGTAGTATTATTTGGAGGATTCTTAGCAGCGACAACAGCATTACTTCTTTTCTTAGTTCGGCAAGAACCACACTTCGGCCGAGACATATTAAAGTTTGGTAGATAGTATTATTTGGAGGATTCTTTGCATCAGCCGCACCGACAAGAGTATAACCTCTTTTCTTGGTTCGACAAATACCACTCATATTAAAATTTGGATGAAATCAGATAACCGTCCCAAAGCTCGCCTCTTGCTTAGTAAATATTTCATTCATGCTTGTGTTTATTTTTTATATATTATTATATTTACTGTCTCGGTGGCGCAGTGGTAATTTCGCATGCGTTACGACTGCTGTTCTGAGGTCTCGGGTTCGATCCCCGGGTCGGGTAAAGTGATATTGGGTTTTTCTATCTAGAAATTCCTCAGTATTAGCCCGGAGTCTGGAATTTGTGCCCGGTATGGCGATAGGCTCGCCCCCTATCACATTATGGGACCGAAATTCGGCGAAAAGTGGGTGTACTCGTTACACCTCTGCCTACCCCTTCGGGGATTACAGGCGTGAGTGTATGTATGTACATTTACTGTAGCATAAGTCGATGACACGCGAACTATATTTGTTCAGAGTCGGTGATTTATAAAACAACAGCGTGCGACAACCCTGGATCAGAACGAATCAAAGACAATAATTTTACGTTTTGTAATGTAAATAAGCTCGCCGGCCCCTCGGGCGGTCACTTAGTCCTGCTATGAATATGTTTGAAGTGGAGTTCTTCATCCCGGAAAACGTACGTGAAATGCATTTAAAAAGGCAATTATTTTGTTTGTTTTTTTTTAAATGTACAGTTTTGTTCCTATTTGACAACACTAAAATGAAAGAAATGGTTTTATTCATATTTTGAACTAAGATATATAATCTCTTTTAGATTTATAATTGTTTTTGAGTATTTACAACAAATTACAAAGAAACATACACTAAGGCCACATTGTTTTTACCGTCGTCAAAGTAGTTTTCTGTAGTTACGGCCACATTCAGACTTAATTGTTCTCTATATTTAAAAGAAATTAGCGGGCCCCACAGAAGTCGTCCAGCCTGGAAAAGCAGAGCCACTTACCGGGTCCAAATGTGATTTAAACCATCCAGGAACCCATTGCATTATACACTCAAAAGTTAATCCAAATCGGTCAGGCCGTTTTTGAGTTTTAGCGAGACTAACGAACGGCGATTGATTTTTATATTTATAGATATATACTTACGCCTGTAATCCCTGAAGAGATAGGCAGAATTGTGACCAGTACACCCACTTTTCACTGAATTTATTACGGTACCATAATGTGATGGTCACAATTCCAGACTCCGGGCTGATACCGGGTATTTCTAATTAGAAAATTCCAATGTCATTTTACCCGAGTTGGGGATCGAACCTAAGACCTTAGCACACCCTTTTTTTCATTTAATCATTTATGCAATGCATTCATGATCGTTGCGGCGTTATTTTTAAAGTTACACTTTAGGCGCGTTATGAAAAAATTATGAGAGTGAAATTTAAAAATGCGCGTGACACAAAAGTCACACCTCTGAAGTTTTCCTAAGTACCAGGCTGGCAGAAATGTAAGGAGAAGAGCTAGAAGCTTCGGTCTGAATTATAAAATTAATCATTTAAATGTGGCCAGTACGTTATGGTATTATGAAAGACCGAATTAGTACTATACAGTAATATTATTTAGGTCTTTCATGATACTTACTATAAAGTACTGGCCATTAAAAATATTTTGTTGTTATTCATTTTTATTATTTAGGTATGGAATGTTTCATTCTTATAAAATAAATTCAAAAACTAAATTTTCTACCGGTTGCTATAGGCGCTGTATATTTAGTCATATAAATGTTTTAGGTTGTCTCTAGCGAATATACGTAAGAAAAACTCATAATTGCACCAAATTTATCTACACCCATCAGCCATTTTATTTTGGTTGTCATTATTGTAACAATAAATGTGTTTTGTAGCGAATATAGCTTTCTATAGCTATATAACTTGTTTTTTCACCTCGCCATAAAGGTGTGAAATTAATACGAACAAATCTACATCAACCTGTTTCCACTGTAAAGCCCGATTTTTATTAGATGCTATTAGTTTTATATATAACTATTGTTAGATATACATATTATGTTTTCATATACTAAACTTTTTTTGCTATTAATACAAGCCCTGTATTAAACATTGTCCCATTGCTGGGCACGGACCCCCTCTACTAATGAGAGGGGTTAGGCCTTAGTCCACCACGCTGGCCTAATGCGGGTTGGTAGACTTCACATACCTTCGAAATTCGTATAAGAATTCTCAGATATGCAGGGTTCCTCACGCTTTCCTTCACCGTTAAAGCAAGCGATAATTAACATTTAATACAAACATAACTTTAGAAATGTCAGAGGTGTATGCAACTTGGGTTTCGAACATACGACTTTTGTCTTGACAGCCCGTACCGCAATCAACTAGGCTATCGCTGCTATTTTTGATATTGGGAATCATAATCTTAAATAAGTTTATTTTTATAATTAAGCACATTATATTTTAAATAAGTTCAATGAGAAAATTATAAGTATGACACAGTTCAAGTCCTCAGATGTTTTGTTGCTTACATAAGATGAATAATTACCATTATTGGCTTTTTATGAATATTAAGTTTTTTGACCTTTTAATTCGTATTTGACGTTACGGATTACGAAGATCAGAAAAAGTTTAAGGTTCTTCTGACATAACATGTTTTATGACAGATATATTTATAACATATATTACACAAATTAACATATATGTAATGAATAATGATGAAGTGTGCGACATTACACATTAATCACAAAGTTGTTGGTTTGAGAATAACTTTTATGAAATATATTTATAAGAGTATGAATTATTAAATTGTTTAATTCATGAGACATTTATTTTTTAATGTCAAGTTAATTTAACTAATAATAATATAAGAATACTAGCCCTGTATTAAACATTGTCCCATTTCTGGGCACGGGCCTCCTCTACTAAGCAGAGGGGTCAGGTTTTAGTCCACCACGCTGGCCTAAAGCGGGTTGGTAGACTTCACGTACCTTCGAAATTCTTGTGAGAAATCTCAGGTATCCCTATCGTGCATACACTTTTTCAGCTCATATTCATAACAAACAAAAATTAAATATTTTTATAATGATTTGGACGTAAATATATTTTAATAAGTGGCACATTATACCGTATTAATTTCTTTACTTTCCTACACAGTTACCTAAAATCCATAAAAAATAGAATATAGTTATAATGAGATAAAATTACAAAACAAAACATAAATCTTTTAAGAACAGTTAACACACTAAAATAAAACGTCTTATATAAAAAAATATAAAATATATTTGTCATCGATACAAAATGGCTATTTTCTATTTTATTTTTCCAAATCATATAATCTATGTTCGGAGAATTTTATAGTCATTTGATATTAAAATGTGCGCCGTGATTATAATGAATGGGCTATTAAAAGGCACGAGGAAACAAAACACCTAAAACATTAAGATTTATGTTTTTCACCATAATAAAGTACGAATCAATTAGTTCCAACAGAGAATATTAAAGAATGGCTACGCCTGTTATAAGGGTTTTTTAATCTTCTTTATCGTACCCTCACTAATGAGAATCGTGACCATATATGATTTGTCTTCATTTGCTTCTGTCCTGCGCCAGTTCAATAGATCGTTGTAGAGATTCTCCTGTTACCTCTACAATACTGTTACGCCATTGTGTTAGAATTCGTCCCCTGGAGCGATTCCCCTGCACCTGTCCTATGATCAACTGCTTCTCCAACTCATGCATATCTGATCGCATTATATGTCCAAAGAAGCTTTTTTGACGTTCTCGGCATAGAGGTAAGTCGTTTTTTGATGTGAAGCTCTTGTAAAATCGACTCGTTTGTCTTCATGGCTGTCCATGGTATCTTTAGAATTCGTCTCCAGCACCACATTTCAAAAGCGCTTATTTTGCTTGTTTCGATTTTTGAGGGACCAGGTTTCAGCTTCGTACAGAAATATAGAAAATACTCTTGTTCCTCCAAATTTTCTCGAGGCTTGACATTGCGCTTTTGGTAACAAGTATAACAATGTATTTATTATGGACCCTTAATGCCTTATGGTGAAAATTGTAATAATAAATTGATTGTGGAGCACACATTTAATGCCCTCACATGTAGAAATATAAATTACATAAAACAGAATCTAGTAAAATATTTTACAATACGTCAACTGAATAAAATACACATGCATGCCAGTAATCAAAAAGTATTCCTAAAATTTGCTCCCATATCACTATCATTGGTAGATCATACATGTTAACCAAGTGTGGGATTACGTCTAAGTATGTGATTGTTCTGTACAATCGTATATAGCCAAGTTACGTTCATAATTATTTCCGATATCAGAGATATACTGATACCATATTTTATAGCCAGCAGAAGTTCAACGGAGGCGAATAATAGCACAGTAGGCTTTTAATTGACATTTAAATATATCAAAGTACGCGACTTGTTTTTTGTCTTGCGTTATTATCGAAAAGGTCATGCTAGAGTCCGATTTAATATGGAGCATGTTTATCTATAGCAAAAAATCCTTAAATCCAGTTCTACGACATTTCGACGGTTCTTTTTTTCCAATAACAATATAAAATGCTTTTAGAATGGGTTTAATTACCACTAGAGTCTAGTCCGTACTTTGCTTAGCTAAGGTCGAATGGCGGGAGTTCTTAGGACTGTGGGTTTTATTAGCAATATGATTAAAAATTAGCCGTTTTTATCCGAATTCATTTCATTTCAGATCATTTTCATTTTTTTCAAACTATCTAATTTTCTGGACAACTTTGTGTATTTTGCTTGCCTTAAAAACTTTATTCGGGCTAAATTACCACTTTATATTACTAAAAAAAAATTAAATTACCCAAATCGATCCAGCCATTCTCAAACGATTCGCTTACCGAATAGCGTTGAATTTTTATTAATAGTCTGAATAAGCTTTAATGGAAAGAGAAATTAAAAAAGCTGACCGGAAAATTCGAATTCGTGTTTTTTTTATCATGGCACGGCAACTGACCACACTGCACCTGATGGTAAGCGCAGTGCCGTCTAGTTAGAGTATCAAGTAGCGGCAAGCATGCCGGCCTGCTGTGTAGTTTCTTCACTCTACGCCATGGGGCAAGGAGGTGAAAAAGCGGTCGAGGGTCTAGCCAGAGTACTCAGAAGCCGCAACACGGCCAAACATCGTACCCCAACTCTAGATCTCCGACAAAAACCGGATGTACACTGGAACGCAACACACTTGCGTGAGCCACTATGGCCGGTTTTCCACCCTGTGTATAATGGTCACTATCCGGGCAGATATGAATATCCTGCCACCAAATGCTTTTTAGAAGATTTCAGTATCCTACGGTACCTACTATAATCATGCATACAAGCGCACGGAAAAGCTATAAATTTAATTTACACAAAATTCGCTTAAAAAGCGGCATAACGTCCAATTATTTCAATGTTCTTTCCATAACCGCATTAAAATTTAATTTAATATCGGCATTCGTCAACTTCTGAACGTTACCAGTCGCATCGTACATTACATGTAATGGCTTCCGTTATTGATTGTGGTCCCGCAGAAGGTCTAAAAGAGCCAATCTGTGTAAATTATTGCTTTTTTCACTGTAAATAACGATAAATTGCAGTACAAAAAATATACAATGCGAATGGATCAGCTCTTAGGGCGGTAGTGACTTACGACCAAATTAATCTGAATTCCGATGGAGAGATAAGGGCACAAATTTGTAAGGTTTGACGCTGAAATTTATCTTATTTCTTTTATATGTAAATCCAGAAGTTCTCACGACTTTAACCTAAAGAGACAGAATGGAGGATTAAATGTAGCCAAAATACAAAGATAACATACATACATATACACTCACGCCTGTAATCCCCGAAGGGGTAGGCAGAGGTGTAACCAGTACACCCACTTTTCGCCGAATTTCGGTCCCATAATGTGATAGGTGGCGAGCCTATCGCCATACCGGGCACAGGTTCCAGACTCCGGGCTAATACTGAGCATTTCTAGATAGAAAAACCCAATATCACTTTACCCGGGGATCAAACCCGAGACCTCAGCACACCAGTCGTAACGCACGCGCAATTACAACTGCGCCACCGAGGCAGTACAAAGATAACATCATTGCGATTTATATATTTTTTATTCTTATTGCAGTAGTTGTAGATGCTTTATTAAAATGCATCGAGTAGGTGAATTAAAATCATGTAATAACTTTAACGATCGTTAATAATAATAAATATTTATTAGCAAAGGGCTTATATACTGTGTTATATTTGTCAATTTTGGTCCTAAACTAGACCTATTTCTTAGTCTTAGCGCGTGCATGTTCAAGTAAGGTTCAGTTATATCGTCAGCAATGGTAGCTTAAATCGTATTACTACTTTTTACTTAGCGAGAAATTGGTATTGGCTGATCTATTATGGACTTAGACTTAACGCCTCTCATTGGTAGACAACCAGCCTTTATTCACAAATTCCAAAATAATCGAAATTACAAAGGAGAGATATTTCCCATACACTAACTTATTCCGAGAATTTTTAAAAGAAGCGTATCTGGTGATCGTCAGATAAAAGTTTTTTTAATTCATAAAAAGTACACCGACTTCAATAAAAACAAATTATGCTTCTCTATAAAATTTGAAGGTTTACCTCGATTTTTCTGAGATTCCATCATCAGATCCTGACTTGGTGCCAATGGGACCACCTGGGAAGTATACCCTTTTAAACAAAAAAAGAATTTCTCGAATCGGTCCAGGCGTCTTCGAGTAATCGGGTAACATACATAAAAAAAAGATTCCGACGAATTGTTAACCTCCTCCTTTTTTTTGAAGTCGGTTAATAAAAATTATGAAGTCAGAATGACTGATCACTTTAATACCTTTTGTTGACACTCGCTAAATAAACGGTGGGTCGTTCACAGCGTTATACGATTGTCTGTTATCGAGGAATTTATCAGAAGTGAGCGGTACCGATTTATAAAATGGGCTTTTAATTATTAAGAGGAATATTTATGAGTGGATTTGACTCGTGATTTGACTGCCTCGGTGGCGCAGTTGTAATTGCGCATGCGTTGTGGCTGTGCTGAGGTGTCGGGTTCGATCCCCGGGTCGGATAAAAGTGATAATGGGTTATTCTTTATAGAAATACTTGGTATCAGCCCGGAATCTAGAATAATGCCCGGTTTGGCTATAGGCACACCCCCTATCACATTCCCTAATAATTTCGGCGAAAAGTGGGTGTACTATGTATGATTTAAGTTATTTGTAAAAATGTGGATTAACTAAATAATAAATGTATTTTTTGTTTTGTTTTATAAGATATATAAATAAAGATTGTTATCTATATTTCATATTTTAGTTAAACGATTTTTTTATTTCGTTTTAATTTTAATTTTTTATTTTATTTATATTAAGTTTTTGTTTCAATTATTTTCTTAGTTTTAATTTTAATATTGTATACTTTGCCGACGAGGGCTGTATTTGTTTTTTCTTTATTGTTGGAAACTTTATTGGTCCAAGATTTAGTTATATGTATCTTTAATTATTAATATACTTAATACTGTTTGTTTCCTGTACTAACATAAATAAAATAAATATAAAATTACATCACAAAGTACGATAGCATAGTTGAGAGTGGTACGGGCTGCTAAGATGCAAGTCGTAGGTTCGAACAACACAATGGTATACACCTCTGAATTTGGAAATTCCATGTAATATTCATTTTTAGTTATCGCTTGTTTTGAAAGTGAAGGAAAACATCGTGAGATAACCTATTGTTTATCCATAAGAATTTCAAAGGTTTTTTTTATCCACGGCAAAGTGACCATACTGCACCTGATGGTAAGCGCAGTGCAGTCCAATTAGAGTATCGAGTAGCGAGAGGCAATCTATCTCTCGCTACTCAATGCAATCATGCCGGCCTTCTTCTTCACACTACGCCATGGGCAAGAAGGTGAAGAAGCGGTCGAGGGTCTAGTGTCAGAGTACTTAGAAGGCCGCGACACGGCCAAACATCATACCCAACTCTAGACCCCTGCCAAATTGTGAAGGTCACCTGCATCAGATCAGCGAGGTGGACTAAGACCCAAAGCCTCTTATGGTAATGGATGCTCGTGTTCAGCAGAGGCACAGTATATTACACATGTATGTAATTATTATTTGATTATATTACATCGCATTTCTTTATCGTTTACAAAATTATTGAGTTTTATACGCCTAGGCAGATTTCAATCAAATTTTTGTAAGTATAGCCTGCTGGGTTTTTTCACCATCCAGGTCTCTTCAAACCGTTACCAACTTTACCGAAACATGTAAGTCTGGTCTAGCCTATACTTGGACATATGTCTCTACTGTTGCATAAATTGTTAAAAGCATTAAACACGTACGTTGAATTAATTAAAATGGCTATTGAAGGCTGTTGCTATTAATAACATTAAATCAATTCGCTATTAGCTATAGACATAGTAAATTAGAATATCGAGCATAATCAAATTACGAAGAAATATTCGAATCCAGAATATATACACCCAACAGTCACACCCCCCTGTCCTGACCCCACATTAGGTCAAACCTGTATCATGGGTAACAAGAATTACGAGGGTCTACGGTCCCACAACATCCAGACCCGAAACAAACATCTATCTTCACACAAACATTTGTTTCGGAGCGGGAATCGAACCCACGGCCTCCCGTTTTACTACCAGCTACGCCACGGAAGCTGTGGAGAATGTCAGTATTTTTTTTTATTTCATGCATTCTCGATTTGAATCCTCAAATTACTTGTACTCGATTCTTGTAGTCGAGATTTTCCATAATCAGAATCTCCCTCTTGCGCTTTCTTTCACGGCAAGAACTATATATGAATTCACTGTGATTAACTATAATTTATCATCATTAAACTTTATTCATAATTTCACAGAATTGAATGCAATACCACTGAGACTGATTGTGAATAATGACATGAAACTAATTAGGGTACCCTGACAACCGGTGAAATTGAAAATAACCTTACTGTCACTCTGGATGTAGTTGTTTTTCCAATAAATAAATAACACCCAACAGCCACACACATAGCCCCGATCTCACACTAAGATACGAGTCTTGTGTTGTGGGTATCAGGGACTACGACAGACTTTCAGTCTCACAACACCCAGACCGGACACAAATATCTGTCTGTCACACAAACATTTGTCCCGCTGTGGGAATCGAACCCATGGTCTCTCGTTTCACAGCCGGCTACTCACCAACTGCACCACGGAGGCTGTCATCAAATAAGCAACACAACATTGATTTCTTGAGACATGTTATTTACTGAATTTGCTGATGTGATTTTTTAAGCGGATGAACCATCATGTAGTTCGTTTTGTGAGCAGAAATGAGCTGTACCATAGTAATGTAGTACCAATGTATTTACCAAACAAATATACAAATGTGCCAAATAGTACCAATGTTGTAGTGCTATGGTCTTCAAAAAACCCACGTGATTTGGTTTCGTTTAGTTTGTGACAAGTTCTGGAACTAGAAGTCAATTGAAGGAATCGAGAACGTCCGACTTTTTCGTTCAAATTGTATCAAAAAATAGATAAATAAAAATCAATAGTAAACTAGCTTTTTTAATTATGATATACGTGCAGTAAGTACTATGTCTTGATTTCGGTATGTTATATACAAAATGTTTACGACCTTTAAAGGCTACCGAGATAATTCGAAATGTTGTATAATAAGTTTTATAGATCTTATAACCTTGGCAATGAATTCTATCACATGCGAGAAAAGTATTTTGAATTTTAATGTAGAATGTATCGAGTGATTGTTATGTTATTATAAACTCCAAATGTACCATATTTATTATATTTTGTTGTTTTTGAAGTTATGTAAAATTATCATTGCATCATAAACCTCTATAAATAATCATCATTATTTTTTGTTTCTTTAATATTGTTTCATTAGCTATTGTTTTGTTGTGATCATCTTTGATATTTATTGTTTTATTTCTTTTATTTCCCTCGTTCCTATTGGTAAGAACATGGTTTTGTTCTCTGGAATTTACTGATTAATCATATTTATGACGTCACTTCATCTCTTTTACTAATCATACCACAAATAAATTCAACTTTAAATACCAAATTAATCGTCCGTGTCTAATATTTCAGACATTTTATTGTCTATAAATATGCATATATCGATTCAAAATGTCAACATAGAGGTTAATGTACCACAGTCCTTAGCACTGTTAATCAAGTTTTTGTATTAATAAACTTTACTTTTACTGATAGACTAGTAAATCAGATACACTGCCACGTCACCAGATTTAAAGTTGGCGTAAACCAAGAACGATGTGTATGATTACATATAAATGCTACCAAATAGAACCACACGGTTTTGAAATAGACTACTACTCGTTACTAATAATATGTATGCAGCTCTATGGTCGTCTGATTATTTAAGGTATGGTCTCTATCTTTATATGAGACGACCAAGATATGGAAGATAATAATAACGGGTAAGTTGATGACGATTTAAGCGGTTGAATAAACAAAATAAATACGTCAAACATGCCATAGATGTGAATAACCATCGCATGCGTACTTTATGTGCTGTGATCAAGTATATGATGTTGCGCAACATATTGCACAAAATCTTTAGTTATTAAAACATGATCATGGCGCTTGCAATAGTGCCGAAATATAGGGAACTCACATCAAACAAAAAACATGGTAAATATCCCGTTTTAATAACTAAAGATTGTGTTAATGACCATGTCAGTTTAAAAACTTATATTGCACAAATGTAATTCCCTTACGATCGGCTCCGAAAGATTATCGTTTGATCCGCACAACATAATATTTATGTGATAAAATTTTTGTGTGTTCGTTTTTTTTTCTGTTCTGGGTGTTGTGAAACCGTAAGTCGTTCGTTCATATTAATATCCACGGTGTAGATCATTGCTATGCTACAGTAGTTTTAAGTGGTAGAGCGACTTTGTGGACGATTTTGTCTACAGCATAAGATTGACTATGTTACGATTACCACTCCTCATTATATACTTTTAGTACTCATGATTGTTCTAGTATTATGGTTCATATGATAGATCACTTGCCATCAGGTGACTTCCTTGATGTTCGTTTATGTTGCTCCCTCGTTTGTTGGCCTCTCCATAAAAGCTATGACATAGCTTACAAATTAAAATTAATTTAATGTTACGACTACCGTCTCCTATACCTCTACGGATCATCATCATCTGGACATGACCGTGGCTCGACAGTCCAACCATTCCAACGAGTACTGTTATTATGTGCGTCTTTGTTCAGATGTAGCGTCGACTCTTGTTTTCCTTTTCACATTAAAACCAATTTCCATTAATACAACACTTTTATTTTGATTAAAACATCAGAGACAACATTTTGCTTTGCGAATCACATTTTGACAACGAAATATAATTATATTTCCCGAAAATTATAACCTAGGTATCATTAAGTCAAAAGCGAATAGGTATCTTCTAGACAAGCTTGCTCACCGTACACCACATCACTTACCATCAGGCGAGATAGTGGTCAAAAGCAAGCTTATTGATAGTAAAAAAAAGTCCTAGAGCCATAGACAATGTACAAAAAAATATAGACACATGGAAATTACTTCTTTCTACAATAACATCTCCAATCAGCAATCCTGTTTTAGACACAACAGGCCTTGTGCTGCCACATTAATAACTGATTGAAAGCTGAAGAATTTATTATCTATTCATGTTTTATAATTTTAAAACACGCGAAATTATATTTCTTATCATCGAACAGAAGTCATATTAAGATCTTCATTCCAGTGTCACAGCGTGTAATAAATAAGGCACATTAATGCATTGCCTTTTTGCGAATGTTATTTACGCCCGGACACGGACAATCGTGAAGTATGAGGCCAATTATTTTATAACCATAATCATTTATATTGATATTGTGAAATGATTCTTAATATTTCTGTCTGAGCCAAAATCAATTTATTTTTCAAGTGTATTTGAAAGCAAGATTCTAGAAGAACATAATAAGGGGTTTGAATTTAACTTTGACTGCGGAGAGGAACGTCGTAGATAAAAAATCTGCTCAAATGGCACCTCTGATTTGTTGAGTTTATTTGTGTATTAATTGGTAATAGTTTGCTTTAACGGTAAAGGAAAATATCAGGATATCTGCATACCTGCATACCATACACCTTTTTTATGCTAGCACGGCAAATTGACCGCACTTCACCTGATGGTAAGCGCAGTACGGTCCAATTAGAGTATCGAGTAGCGAGAGACGATCTATCCCCCGCTACTCAACACAATCATGCCGGCCTGCTCCTTCACACTACGCCATGGGCAAGAAGGTGAAGAAGCGGTCGAGGGTCTATTGTCAGAGTACTCAGAAGGCCGCAAAATGGCCAAACATTGTACCCCAACTCTAGACCCCCAAAAAACCGGATGTACACTGGCTGATCCCGGAACGCGACACTCTTGCGTGTGCCACTATGGCGGGTTTTTCACCCTGTGTACGGTGGTTGCTATCCGGGCGGATATGAATATCCTACCACCAGCTAGAATTGTCTATACGAATTTAAAATGAATGTGAAGTCAACTTACCAGCGTAGTGGGTAAATTATAGGAGGTCAGTGCCTAAGAGTGGGACATCGTATATAGATAGGGCTGATAGTATTATTGGTTCCACCAAGATTTTAACATTACATTTTTAATGCCGCTCTTTATATCAATATTTTTGCTATATGTTCTTTCTATAGTCTATTATATTACCACATTTTAATCTTTAAATACTACTTTTATTCATAAAACAGCACCCTTTCTATACAAATAAAAATCAATGTAAGTATTTTTGGTCCTGTATGGACTCTTAAACTATTCATGTGATTATGATGAAACTTTGGTGAGTTGTTCTTCATAAGCCCGCGAACTCTCTAAATGGTGATGCAGAACATCAACTTCAGTACCGTTCAACCGATCGCAATTAATCAAATTTACTTTACTTGGCATTGCAACGCTTGCCGGGTGCAGCTAGTATTATTAAAATTTCACTCGACGCAGTAAAAGCAGTAATCGATGTGTTGTGATGTGTCTTACTGACAGGTTATTTATTGCGTCCTTTGAAGGGTAATTTCGAATTACCATAAGCCTCCCTTGTAAAGTCCTTAAGATGTCACATGCCCGTAACTGTTGATTTAAAAGTAATGACGTGTCGACGACGTTTAATTTGCCATTATTTATTATTCGTAATTATGAGTTCTTGCACATCTGCATGATAATTGATTAATGATTGCTATAATTTGCCTTTTATCATACAGTCTTATTTTCAGAATATTTCTTGGTTCAGTAATATAATAGATAATCAGATAATATTTATGGAGCTTATAATACCCTATGGTACCCGGAGTAGGGAAGTATGCTGGTCTTAAGTGACATTTTTTTTCCTGGCGCAGCAAAGTAACCACACTGCACCTGATGGTAAGCAGTGCGGTCCTATTAGAGTATCGAGTAGCGAGAGACAATCTATCCCCCGCTACTCAACACAATCATGCTGGCCTGCTTCTTCACACTACACCATGGGCAAGAAGGTAAAGAAGCGGTCGAGGGTCTATTGTCAGAGTAATCAGAAGGCCCCAAAACGGCCAAACACTGTACCCCAACTATAGACCCCCGACAAAAACCGGATGTACACTGGCTGATCCCGGAACGCGACACACTTGCGTGTGCCACTATGGCGAGTTTTACACCCTGTGTACGGTGGTCGCCCTCCGGGCGGATATAAATATCCTAAGGATATAGATCCTCGACCGCTTTATCACCGTTTTGCCCATGGCGTAGTGTGAAGAAGCAGGCCGGCATGATTGTGTTGAGTAGCGGGGAATAGATTGTCTCTTGCTACTCAATACTCTAATTGCACGGCACTGCGCTTACCATCAGGTCCAGTGTGGTCACATTGCCAGGATAAAAAAAACACGTCGCTGGTGGTTGCATTTGTCGCCTGACGCGCTCATCGGAACTCTGCCTTACTGTCACAGAACTCAAAGTAAAGCAATTAACCCCAATCAAGATGATCTCATTTACATATAAAGATATTTATTTAATCTATTTTACTAATTTTATCTATTTAAATCACTTTTTAACTGTTAGATAGTTAATTTAATAATCATTAATGAATGCCATAGATACCTAACGTTTAATTTTGTGAGTGTTTTTGTTTTTGATTAGTTAAACACAAATAAATGGATGTTTGACAGCCTCCGTGGCGCAGCAGGCGAGTAGCCGGCTGTGAAACGAGAGGCCGTGGGTTCGATTCCCGCACCGAGACAAATATTTGTGTGACAGACAGATAATTATTTCGGGTCTGGGTGTTGTGTTGGTCTCGTACATTTTGATACCCACGATACAGGTTTTACCTAGTGTTGGGTCAGAACTATTTGTGTGACTGTTGGGTGTGTTTATTGTTATTGTATATTTGCCAGAATCAGGACTAGTCTTAGTCCAAGTTTGTTAGTTTTCGAAAACAAACAGTGCAATTTTAGATAGTTAATACTACATATCTAATTGCGATTTATAAACGAGTGAAATTAAAAATATTATGCGCATATCAAATATCAGTCACTTTCATACTAAAATAAAATCAAATTAAAATGATCTTATTATGTTCAACAAAAACTGACTTAAAAACCGAATCTTTGTTTTCAACCTTTCCTTTGATAAACAAATTGTTTCCAATACAATCACCAAAAATAGAAATACAGATCTTCCTTACACAAATTAATCCTCCTAACCCCATTCCATCATCGGACGTCAAGAGACACAGCGGCGAAGCGACATGGATACATGGTTGATATTCCACCCGTGTGCACGAAGCGTTTTGCTAGTATTTATCATGCGCACCGCTAGAGAGTGGAACTCTTTATCGGAGTCTATATTTCCCGAAAATTATAACCTGGGTATCTTTAAGTCAAGAGTGAATAGGTATCTTCTAGATAAGCGTGCTCTACCGTAGATCACTTACCATCAGGCGAGATAGTGGCCAACGCAAGCCTATTAAAAAAAAACTTCTTTATGTAGTCGGTTGAAGAGTCACATCCAATCGTAAAATTCACTGCAATGCATTTTACCACACCTTTTGCGTCAACTTAGACGTCAGCCAATATATGGCCTCAACTTGCTAATAAAAGAACATTTAGTGAGAAAAGGAAAAACAATACATACCTAAAAGACCGGCTCATACCAAGATCGTTTAGAAGTTTGTAGGTAGGCAATCGATCCATCAGATTTATACAAATTATTGCCAAAGCTAAACAAAACGAGCAATATTCTCGCATTATATTGTCATAGACTGCAGAATCATTTGATTTAATTTAGTGTAAAGACTTGGTATTTGGAAATATGAATGTAAAAATAATACAAGTGTATCCTTTAGCAACTTTTATTGTATTAATCCTGTACCTAAATGGTGATATCATGAGAATTTGAACAGAAATCGCAGATTTATGTTAAATGCACCAACTGCAAACCAAGACATCAATGTCGGATTTGTCATATCTTGAAATATAATAAGGTGTGTTATTTCACAGCTTTGTCTAATCGATAATAATCTGTAATACTTTATTGGGAATTAATTAATTTAGAATGGCATCATCTGAATTTATTTGAATTCAGTAATTTTTACTATTTGGTAAGCCATCTGCATACTGTTTTATTCTGGTTTGAAATGCACTATAAAACTTACGCTTTCCTATACCTAGCATGGGCCTTGCTATAAATTTAGAGTAATCAACAAGTTATTATAACAACCTCAGTATCTTGTTGACTTAAACCTAGTTTAGGTTTCATAAAAGGCTTCTTCGGGTTTGGCGCCTAAAATAAGCCAATGATATCATAAACCAACACATAGTAAAGAACTTTCTTAATCACCAGTTTTAACAATATTCTTTTAAATTGTTGTCATCAAATAATGCATTAGATTGCGAATTGAGGAAATGTCACCTGATTTGATTATGACTTAATTTAATCTTATCCCATCAACTCCCTTCCACACCTGAACAACGCGTGCTGGCTTGCGGAGCTTCGAGATTTAAAACCCCGTCACGAACCAAGAGGTTCGCAAATTCTTACCTTTGCCGCACGATCAAACTGTGGAACAGTTTGCCATCTACCAGGTTCCCTCCTATGATCTTGGGTCCTTTAGGTGCTGTGTGAAGAAGCTACTCAGCAGGCCGACATGATGGTGTTAAGATGTGTGTCTTGTTATTTGATACTCTAACTGCATGGCATTGGTTTATTTATTTCTTGGTTTATTTGAACATTGTGAACAAGCTATCGTTCTTGAGGATGCGTGTTAATATTTTGTCTCTGTGTGAGGAGCTCTGTGCAGTGTCATGTGTACTTTGTAATTCAAAGGTCTGAAGTGTTGTTGAAACTGTTCATTAGCAGTGTAGCGCTCTCTATCAGCTGGCTAGGCTAGCAAGCTGCTCGACTTATTCAGTTCATTATAATTTCTTTTATTCAATTTATTATTTTTATTTAGCTTATTTGCCATTTATTTTAACGAATATAATAAAAATACGTTTTCAGCCTATGAGATTACACAGAAGAACAGAAATGGAGAGTATAAAAGTGTAAGAAGTAAATAAGAAGTTGAAGGCGAGTTTATCTTTGTCGAAGCTCTGTATTCTGTAGCCGGATATTTAGTCTACCCATTATGACATTTCAATCGACAACTGATATGACGTGATCACTGACATTTTGACACAATGGATGCATGGAAGCCCATTAAGCCTACTGTTCGGTTATCGGTTTGTTCACGTCACTGTTAGAGATACACCCATTGCTTTTTGAGGTCCCGCTTGGGAAACTATTTAGATTTACGTCAGATCGAAAAAATGTAACGAATAGAACTTTTGCACAATGTAAGCGATACTTTTACTCTATATTTTTATATTCGTTTCGTTCACGAGAATTATTTTTTACAAAAGAAGTAATGATATTCTTTATTCTTTGCAGACGTAAGCAGTAGTTGTTAGGTAAAATGACATGACTATCGCGTAATTGAACTGACTGCATACTATTGTCCGTTAGTGACATAATTTTTTATGTTGATATAGTTTATCGAGCATTTTTTTTTTAGTGCCTGAATAGGCAGACGAGCTGACGGGCCACCTGATGGTAAGTAGTCACCGCCGCCCATAGACTTCTGCAATGCCAGAGCACAGCAGAGCCGCTGCCTACCGTTAATCGAATTTTTAATCGAATCTCCTTCTGAGTCGCATCCGTTTTATCTGATCTTGAGCATTCTCTGTAGTCAAATTAAAGACTCGAGTTTTCTTTCATGTCTCATGTCTCAAGTCAATTCTTCTCTCAAAATCCCGGAGTAGACATCCCGGGATTGCATCTCTACATAATACATAGATCGGAACATGCGTGGTGTAATGTCAGGGCCACCAGCTAGCTCTAACTGGTCCAACGTGATATTTCTACCGACGTAGGTGTCATAAAAATAAAACAATTTTGGATTTAAATGAATTGATTTGGGTGAAATTTAGGCTTTGCTTGTGAAATCTGACAATATTTGTAATATATATTCAATAATACCGCGTAAATTAATTAATTACGAGTTCATTTTTACTGAAAACATTACAATTCAGAACCACAGGGTAGAGAGAGAGATAGAGAGAGTGAGCGAGACAGAGAGGTTCAGAGATACCACAATTTGCGTCGGATATTGACCACGGTACACGGACTAAAAAGGCTATATAGCAATTCGTTGTGGCGAACATTGCGTCTTGGATATATGGCTGGCTACCCATGTATATCCATTAAATGCTGGGTGGGATAATTTTGACAAGGGGTGAAATATGTACTTGACAGTCGAAATTATATTTGGATTCCACTGTACTCACCATTAGGTGTAATGTCACTTTATGCTACCACAATAAAGCAATAAATTATGCAGGAATGTCATAAAAAGGTTTTAATTAAAATACGTGTTTGGTTCACTGAATTGCAAATAAAATGATAGAATGTGGTCATAGATTTATGATATTTTAATATGGAACAGTCAATAATTAATATTGGATTGATGGTAAAGGGCAATAATACTTTTTACTGTATGCTTGTCTAGGCTATCATCTGTTCTGTATAATTGCAATATGGTATTACAAAACACGTTTATGGCTGCCAGGAATATGTAAGGGCGGACATGATTAGGCTTTTTGAATGTGTCTGTCCAACAAAAATAAACTGTCTTCGGCTCGGCGTGGTAGGATTGTGTCTTCTTAATCTTTGACTAAGTTAGCGGGTAATCTGGCTATCCTTAAAACATTTGTAATAATTACTATTTCAATCTCAATTATATTGTGCACTTAGCGGAGTAACAGGTGCAATAAGTTAAACAACCCCTTACATAAACTCTTTGGTAATTCATTATTAAACATGACGCTAGGCTGTACGCGCGCGCTTCCACTGCCAATTAGCGGCACCGATACAGCCGCCAATGCAATTTGTATATATTGACCACAGGAATCGATAAAAAGACGTAGCGTTGAAAGAACAACATGTGGTAATGAGGTGGATGTATAAAATAATAATAAAGTAAGATAAGCACTGGGATTTCACGAGAATTTGTGAACGACCGGCAAGGGATCGAATTTAGAAGATATTACTTTTGTATTTCGCAAAAGATGCTTTTAGGGCTTTGTTAACTTTATATTCGGGTTAGTGGTAATTTTCAATCGAATAATATTGACCCTTTAGGTCCATTATTTTATCTTGGAACACGAAAAGTGTTTTTCGTTTGTTTAAAGATGAAATTTAAAACGTTTTCTAATTGTGTTCAAACAAAAAATAAAAAATAAAAATAGACCCGTTCTATTACCTGTTTAAACATAAAGGACCAGTTGGTAAGGTAGTCGGCGCTTTAGTGGAAAGTCGATATAAATTTAATGGCAGATCAGATATTTTAAGAGGTGATAGGCGGGGAAGTGCAAAACATTACTTGGAGAAAAACACACTTCTGTCTTATTGAGTTTATGTGTGTTTTCATAATGGGTTCTTATGTTTACACGAATATTACAAATTGAAAAACATTATCGGTGTTTATTTTTTACTCTTATTCCAACTTTTCGAAAGATAGCATTCATGCTTACGGGGTGGACTGAGATAAAAAAATAAACGGTGACAAAATCCGTAAAATTAACGGTAGGCAGCGGTTTTGCTGTGCTCTGGCATTGCAGAAAACTATGAGTGGTGACTACTTACCATCTGGTGGTCCGTCTGCTTGTCTGCCTATCGAGAGACTACAAAAAAATAGTTTTATTTCAATTTGTTTTCATAGTTTTTTTATAGATCGCTTAAATGGTTCATGAGGAAATCGCGAAGAAACTTGCATAATCAATAATTCTTTACAAGAATTTCGAAGACGTGTGAAGTAAACCAAGTATGTCAAGTGGTTAGTGGTCTGCCTAATCTCTTCCAGTAATATGTTATCAACATCAACAAAACTATGCAAGATGGATATTTAAAAGGCACAAATACAATGTTTAGCATTTTATTGATTGATTTACATAACACTGTTACACATCTCAGTGCTTAATATTAACACAACCGCATGACAGGATTTACTTAAGGCTTCTCTTTATAATTAATCTATCAGCATTACCCTCTAAGCTGAACTACGCGACCATTGAACTGTTTACACTTACTTAGGAGCGCGTTTTATGCTAAACATTTACTACTCCCCACTTAGGTTGTCATTATTAATGTACCCGCAACTACTCTCCTAAATACCTTCGGTATTTCTAACAATAGGAAATACCCTAATAAATATACTTCACCCATATATCCTTCTTCCTCCTTTCCTAATTAGGAGTTACGTTTGTTGATCTATATATTCGTGATCATAATGACATTGAATCGACCTTGCCCTTTCGTTTTTTACACATCTAACATTTAAGAATATAATAGACATCATAAAGATATAAGTAATCATCAGATAAACTTTAATAGTGCATTAAACAATAGAGCCTATGTTTTGTTTTCGTTACCTGGCATCTAGTTTGGTATTTTAAAGAGGTTTTACTCGCTGTTTTTTTCATGGCATACATGAAGGATTTTTACGGTTGTAAAGTGTTCTTGAAATTTTTGAAAAGAAATTCCTTCATGCGCTCTTTTTTTGTTATTTTTTTTTATTTCAATGTGGTTCTCAAACATAGATATAGTATATACGTACAATCTCAAAACATAGTTTTGGCGTCATTTATTATGTGACCCATAATATTGAATTAAGTTTTACGCAGCCAATTTCCGAGTGGAGTAAGAAATACAGGATTATCGGAGAATTTTTCGTTTCTTGTTATATCTTTACAATAGGCTGGTTGACTGTTTTTGGGAAACCGTTTTTTTTTTCTTCACGATCTATATTATTAAAATATTATCATTAATAAATATAAAACATAAGCTTTCAAGATTTGATTTGCATTTTGATTAACCAACTTTATTTTTTCCACCAAAACGCTACCAACTGTCATGGCTTCTCGTGTTACGTGACCGTCCGCAATACTAATAGACGTTTGGCTCAGCGATGTTTAGATGTTTTGAACGGTGACGTCATACATGACTGATGGGTGTTTCATGTCACGTGACAAAATGTTTTCCCTTTTTTTTTTTTATCGTGACTCGGCAAAGTGACCACACTGCACCTGATGGTAAGTGCAGTGCCGTCCAGTTATAGTATCAAGTAGCGAGGGATAGATTATCACTCGCTACTCAATACAATCATGCCGGCCTGCTGTGTAGCTTCTTCACACTACGCCTAAAGGACCAAGGATCATAGGAAGGAGGGAACACGGTAGCTGGCAAACTGTTCCACAGCTTGATGGTGCGGCAAAAGTACGAGTTTGCGAACCTCTTAGTTCGGGCCGGGGTAGTAGACACTACAAATGTTTTCCCTTACTGTCAACTACCCTATTAGGTACTTAGTCATCAAATTGGAGGATTATTTCATTTATAGATTTTATATATTATCTATCTAGTTTAATTTACATTCCAACCTTGCTCAGAATATTGGATACTAAATTCTTTTTAACAAATGAAATTAACTACATATTTAATGATCGTTTGCATCGTTTTATATATTCATATTTATTGAAGATCAGTGGCATTTTATCTATAGCCGAAATAATAGCATTTAAAATGGACACGTTTAGTTTATGGTATTGCTTTTTGATATTCTAATGTTTGGTTATATAAAGCAAAAGTTCACACCAAATGTCAATTGTTCGGGGAGCACGAGGTCCGTAGAAGGTCGTTTGGTGTTTATGATCAAATTGCCTTCCATTTGTCTATTGTTAATTCATTAGCCGCCATATTGAAAACTCGGGAATGTAGTTCAGCAATGAGATTAAGTCAAAGCGATGGTACTGATAGCAATATTGATAATATCTTAATGATAGTTACTGGCTACTATATTTATAAATCTTTTGATTTAATTTTCATGTTAGTAATGACTGGATTAAGTATAATGATTAAGGTTTTTTCGTGCATTTAACAATCAATATGTCACCGATGTTTGGCACCGTTAATTGCGGTTTTGTGCCACAGATGGCGTTGACCACATTAACTTTATAATTATTCTGACCTGTTCTTAAAAGTCGATAAAAAACGGAACAATGAACAATTTAATTAATGGACAACACCGCACCATCTAGAAGTGACGAGCTGTCGGAGTTGGAAAAACCTTTTACCATAATATAAGTAATTTTATGATAAAAGGTTTTGTCACCAACGTTTATCAATATATATATGTATGTTACAGAATATAGTATTGAATTCGAATAAATCTTTTATGGGTAACTAGCTTTTGTCCGCGGCTTCGCATGTGTGATTACGTTTATCATATTAGGTTTCCTATAGAAAATCGCGGTCATTATTCCTGAATTTACAATTTTCCGGATCAATTAAAACGTTTCTTTCGTCTAAAAAATTGTTTCATTTTTTTATTAAAATAAAAAAATATTAATTAAATCTGGTCAGTTATCATCAAATAATGCGCTTGCCAATAAACAGAACTTATGTTATACCTCGGAAACCAGACAGACTTTCTTGAGGATGGCTTCTGGAGGATGGATTATATTATTTTCACCTGCATATATGTTCGTATGTAACGAAATCTTTCAGTAACTATCAGTCGATATTAAATGTGAGGGTCGCGGGGCCATTATGAGAAATGTAGGCTTTAGTCTAAATATGTTGCATTTTGTATCATGTTTGGAATAACACAAGAATTAATTAACTAGCTTATTATTTATGTATTTCCAACTCCTCTCTATATTTATAATTTCCATATGATTAATTTCGTTGCGGGATGGGAGACAGTTAAGCATTCCCAGAGACTCGCCGAGTTTCATTACTCGTATAGCGGAGTTTTTCGAATTTATCAGTGGATTGATTATAGCGAGTGATTATATTAAATGTTGCTTCTTATCGTGATATGGAATTGGCGTCGTGAACTGCTCTCCCTATGGTCGGCATAGGAAGAGCAGTATATTAAAGGTGCTGGCTTCAAGTAGATTTATATATCTGATCTACTAAAACTCTTTAATCCATTCAAATTCAAATCACATGGTAAATGCACCTTTCAGGCCGATACCGTTCTAGCGATCGTCGAGGGCGACATCTATCGACGATCACCGTTATCTTTGGACTGCACTTATATCAGGTGATTTGTTCTATGCAGTGGCAGGATAATATATTATTGCAGTCATTTCATTTAGCTACTGTGAGCAACTATACTTGATGAAATGTTAAATTAAGAAATTAAAGTTATAAAAGTTATATTAAAGTTTAAGTCTTTGATTTATAAATATGATAACAAAATAAAGCCGGCCATGTTTATGTTGGGAGGTCAATAGACAACCGTTATGTAGATAATTAATATTTTAGTGCTAAATTTAGAAGTATGCGAAAGAATAGATAAAATCGCCAGGTGGCTCATTTTACGAACTTGAAGTAGGTATAAATAGTGTAAAAATAACGGTATACCTGTTAGTTTAAAATAAACAACGTATTATAGGCAATATATAATTATAGAAATAGCAACCTTTTATATTTATATCAGTAGGCAGCGACAACACCGCCACTTATAATTTCAATATTTTTTTGTTTGTTTCGATATTCTAGTGTACAATAAATACATCCAACAGTCACACACATAGTTCTGACCCCACACTAGGTCAAACCTGTGTCGTGGTTATCAAGAACTACAAGGGACTATGGTCTCACAACACCACACGACCCGAAACAAACATCTGTCTGTCACACAAACATTTATGTCAGTGTGGGTATCGAACCCACGGTCTCTCGTTTCACAGCCGACTCGCGCACTGCTCCACGGATACTGAACAATAGAGTACAGCAGGAAAGAATATTCCACAAATGAGCAGCCATTGATGGTACGTGATCTCACCTAACTGCAGAAAAATCATGCATGCGTTGTCAATTTTAAAATAGGAGTAGGGATTTCGATGGGGACCTTACTTGCCGTACGAAATGTGATAGCAAGATGTAATTTCATGTCGGTTTTCTGTGGGACAATGCTGTTATCCCGGCTAAGCTCATTCATCCTGCCTGACTGTCTACAGGGTAGCTCCACTTGTATAAAATAACTTAAGCTTACTCGTGTAATCTGCATATATAAAAGAAGAAACTGACTGACTGATCGATCAACGCACAGACTAAACGGCTGGGGTTAGAGACTTGAAATTCCACCCCTAAGTGGGGTTAAATAGGGGTGAAAGTTTGTATGAAAATCCGTAATTTTTGAAGTTAAACGCATGAACATTTGTATTTTGTATTGTATACTTTTTCTCCCGCGAGCAACAGCTAGTGGCTTATATCTCAGTCGCTCAATAGTTTATGTCAAAAAATTACGATAGCTAAACGAAGTCGCTAGAGGCAGCATTTTTTTGTGTAGAATGTTTCGTTCTTATACTACAGATATTAGTTTCTCACGTAACCGCTATAGTAGCTGTCCATTTCGTCATATAGGTAAGTATTTTACGTTGCGTCCAGCGGTTATACGTGAGGAAAACTCATGGTTGAGCTACGAACAGCTAGCCTAAAACGCAATTAGTGCACACCAAAGGTAGAAAACGCAACTTCAGTCCGACAAAATGATTTCCGTAGGTATATTACAAAAATGGTTTAAAAATGGTCTCTAAAATAATGCTAGCATTAAACGAGCGGCGAAAATACACAAACCAATGTAATGAACGAAATTTGCTTCGTTCTTTTCCAATGCACATTGCATTTCATTAGCATGTACAGAATACTGATACAATTATAGAAAAAAGAATGCAATCGAGTGACGAATGAATATAAAAATAAAGTCGCTCTCGAGCGAGTGTTGGAAATGTATTGTCCCTGGAATAGTGATGTATAGTGACTGAAAATGACCGGTCAGTCGCACTGAACATTAAATGACCCATATAAAAATGCATTTTTTGGTCTTAAAAACCTAACTCTATGAATGACTAGTCTTATTTAAGAATAATAAGGAAATCTATGATGATTAAAAAATTTAATTAAGTTGCTTTAATTGTTCTTTTATCATAACGCAATTAATTGCACTCGGCCGGTTATTTTAATTGACTTGACAAAAAAGTAAGTTTTATATTTAATGCGCATTGTTTTTTTAAAGACAATAGGCATATTATTTACCAAAAAAAAAATGGACCTCTTGTTTGACTGTGACCGCCTTTGAGAAGTTGTTTGATCGAAAATCAGTGATTCAGTTATTTTGGTCACTACCATCATTATCCACTACGAAGATCCTACAGCACTTAGACCCGAAACAAATACTAGTGGTCTTTACTGTACATTTTTTTTAAATATCCCCATCAATACTACAACAGCATTTTCATTCTGTGGGGGACCTAAGCCCAAACACTCCGAACTTCCGAACAATTTTTAGGGTGTTCTTCTCAGTAGGGAAAGCCTAAGTATATGAGGAATTACAAAAGACCTACGGATGAGTTTAGACTTTAACATTATTATGACATGTAAAAAGTGCCCCTAGTGGCCTAATTTTGTAATTAAATGATTTGATTTGAGTTTCGATATGAATCCAAGGAAATACATCGAGGGCATAATATCGAAATCCTGAATGAGGAGCGTAAATTATTCACGCCCAGTCAGCTTTCCCGATTACAAAGCATACGTAGGGTATAGATTACTACTGGCATCTTCGAGGCGGTTTCACGAAAACACCTTCTTGATGCCTTGAATAGATTGCAGTGTCTGCTATCCACATTATAAATGATGCAGGCGTCGAGAACTTAGAGCCGCTACGATATTACCTCGGTAGCGTATTCTATCTACTGTATCATGGGGCGTGGTCTAAGTTTTTTTTTAATTTAAAACTTTATATACCTACACAAAATGTATAAAGGCATTCTCTACCAGTCTACCTACGGGTGATGCAGAGACGAGACAATATAGGACAATATGATAAGTTGTTCAACCTTATCCCTTCTTTTCCATAACAGAACGTGCTTGGGTTTACGGAATTACTGATCCGTGTTGACTACTTCGGTGCGAACGAAGAAGTTCACTACTTTCTATAATTGCTGAACCATAAACTGTGGAACAGATCGGCAGCTCACGTGTTCCTACTTTCTTGAACATTAGGTTCTATGTAAAGCGGGAATAAGTAATTGAGCTGGACGGCATAATACTGTAAGCTTTCGTTTTAATTATTTATAAATAAATAAATAAATTGTCTAAAACGGCGAGAGATAAAGGTCTGTTGTCATTCGATACTCTGGCACTTACCATCAGGTGCAGTAGTACTTCGCCGACCCCGTATAATAAAAACTGTTATGGGAAACCCAATATTGGCCAGATGTCAGAACAACTTCGTGAAATGTCACTGTAGATCCATTACCGTATTTTCCGGAGTATCAATCATGTATCACATTACGTCACCAAGTCCTTTCGTCTGTCACAGGATTAAAGGACATTTACAAACGTGACATGTGTCATGTGAAATTTGGTCAATGCATTAATGTAATGGGTTTTATTTATGGGTCGGGGGAACTTTAAATGTCGGATTTCTTATGTCGTTTTATTGTACGAATGAAATGGTAAAGGTAGACTTGTGATGCTCACGCTAAGCGTTCACAGGGTCGATCCGCATTGTCTACGCGTTGCTATCATATTTTAAGACACCATTCGACTGTATCTAAACTAAACATGGGCATCGAACTTGACGTGACTTAAAAGATTATGTTCGGAAATAAAGTACATTAGTTGTATTGATGTAATTGATAGGGCGAAGGCTTAGTAAGAAGAAATGAGTAAAAACAAATAGCTCCCCGCGATCTTCTTGTAAACATCATTCGTCACTAATTAATTGTATAAATAAATAAAAAATAAATGGTCATGTTTACAAAATCCGAAGGAAATTTTATAGTCCTATTACGATAAGACGCAATCTTTGACACACGTTTTCAATTGCGTTGCAATTATATGATTAAAATGCATGTCTTGTTAACAAACTTCTAATTTGAATGCAAATATAAAAACAGTGTGTTTATTTACTATAGTAAACATATTTACAAAAACATGATATGAATCAGAAACTGAGAAAAATTTAATGAAATCCATGGTTACGTCATGAGATGGAAATACGTTAGGCGAACTGTGATAGCACCTATAGATACCCCTGTTGGGATAAAGACATTGTATCTGCAATAGCTCTTATTTGCAATCGTATTGACTGTTTTTTTTATCCTGGCACGACAAAGTGACCAAACTCCACCCTATGGTAAGCCGTAGTGCCGTCCAATTAGAGTATCAAGTAGCGAGAGACAATCTTTCCTGTATAGCTTCTTCACACTACGCCTAAAGGAACCAGAATTATAAGGAGATAACACGGTAGCAGGCAAACAACTTGACGGTGCGGGAAAATACGGTTCTTGTTGAAGTGTATGTAAATGTCTAGCTTCTACAAAGGACCGTTGAGAGGCAGTTTCTTCGTAATCCGCGATTCAGCTTCTTTACAATTTTATATTCATATTGATTACTAACAAATATTCAAAAACATATAACCAACTTAGAGACACGTGACACCAGATAAAAGTTCGTCAAGATACTTTCAAGCAGGTTCTCAAGATGACATCATTTAAACGATGCAAATATAAATACAAAACCAGTGTCAATTTCATCTTCGTGCTTGTAAAATAGCTCTTTATTATTCCTCTCTAACTATTAGCATGCAGTAAATAGTTTGTCCGCCAAAGTCTAGGACCGGTTAATGACCTTTGTTCTGCTAAGTCTTTTCGAGAGTAATGTTTTTCGGGGCAAATATAATTATTTGTAGTGTTAATGAATTTAAGTAGATTGGAATATGCATAAGAAATTCCAAGAATAAATTTAAATTGCAACTGATTTGAAAACTTTAATACAACATTAAGGACGAAAATAAACGATTCTCGAGAAATCGATAAAACCAATAGATGGTATTGGATTTAATATTAGATCGCCACGTTTTTAAGTTGTCTGACAACAATATGAAGCTTTGTTAAGATCATTTATTAATTTCTGCCGTTACTTGTAATATTTATTACTTTTAGTTAGAGTTACAACTTTTTTGAAAGTGCCTTAAAATAACTAAGGTTTCCCATAACAATTAAGTTAATTTTCTGTTTTTGATAAGCAAATCGAAAAATTTCAAACTCACACCTTATAATCGAAGCGGAAATCTTGAAAACCGTCTAATCTTCTGCGGTACGCGCGTAACCGTTTATTTTCTTCTTTAGGTGACATTTTATTGCATTCTTTATCCAAAACTGCCACACCCTAATCAAGTTACCGTCATTAATTTGATTCTTTAATAGACGAATTAATAAAGACCCATTTTCGAAGCGGAAATTATTGATCTTAACAATGATTAGCTTGTTCGAGTTTTATACGTGTGACCATTTTTGGCATAAATTTTAGCCATTTTAAGCTCTATTACCGTGTTTTCAATGCGAAAGTATTTGATTTTAAATAAATATTTAAATGGGTTTGAATCTACAATAGCATCTTTTGGGAACATAAATGTTGAAACTGTATCAAAAAGTATCATCATTAAGCTGCCCTTAGCCCACACTAAGTGGGGTCGGCACAAACTGTTTGAACCCTCACGCAGCCCTATCACGCGTCAAATCTGCATTCATCCCTTTCATGCGCATGTCCTCATTCATGCAATCCATCCACCTCTTTTTTGGTCCCCCACGACTCTTACAAAAACAAACTGTATCAAAAAGTATATAAGGATCAAATAAACTTGCGTTTGTACGTACATGGAAATTCAATCTGCGACCTAAACCATCTTGCAAACTGTATCTTTCGCACAACTTGTTCAACTAGACGAACAGCTCCCAAAATAGACGGTCGTATTAACCAAGTATGATTTTTATCAACACAATAATCTATCTAAATTAGGACCCTGTTGTTTCACGTCCTAAATACACGCTCAGAATGTTAATTTTATATTTTGACATTTTCAATGTTTAGAATAATTTAAATGTCATAATGCAATCACTATCCATTGTACGAACAGGAACACCTTTACATCTTATCCACTGAATAAAAAACTAAATGTTAACAAATAATAAAAACCTATCGAGCAAAACATGTTTATACAAAGGAAATAAATACGCACCAAATTTGGAAACTACTCTGATTAGAAAGTTGGTTAATAATCCCATCAATACCGATATTACCGATCATTGCACTTATTACAATAAAGATATATTTATTTACATAGAGATCTTCTTCCCTGAATATCATATCATTGATCTAATAGTAAATTATTTAGGCTACGAGATCGTAGGCTCAAAACCCAGATCAAGCATCATAATCTATGAGTTTGCCAGAATTGGTATTGTTACTAATTTGGCAATGGGCTCAACAAAACCAGATCTTGAGATAGTTCAACTGTCTCACAGAATACCGATCGATCTGGTTGTTGCATTTCGAATTTCAAATCCTTATTACTTTCCACAAAGATCAGTAATGCAAAAATAATTCTTCTGATTTTCTCCGATGCCTACTTGCTAGCTTGCCTTCAGATATAAAAACATAAACATCGACCCCCACTTTTTCCATTACAAAATCTTTTAATATAGATCAAATAAAATCTACAAGGCTCAGTATCTAATTAATACTCTAGTCATGATTTAAATTCTCTTAAACGCCTTTCGTTATCACCGAAATTTGGAAAATCCTGATGACGTCATCAAGGTTATTGAAACTTCGTGTCGTATTGTGAATGTAAATAAACCAGCAACAATTGAAATACGAATGTATAGAGGGATATTATTGTCTTTCTTTAATAAGATAGTAAATAAATACTGCCTCCTAGAAACGAAAATTACTTTTAAATGTCTAATTTCCATACTATAACAGAATTCAATAAAATTCCTTTTCCAATTGAAAGTATTTTTATATTTGAGCCTAATTTTACTCTGACAATATTTTCTTCCTCTTTAAGATCGTTATGTTTGGTTTATTTATATTTAAAAAAAATATGCATAATCATCAGAAACATTACCAGTATGGTGCTGTCAGTGTATTTAAATTCGCATATCAACGCCGATTTAATCGGTACTAGATTTTTCAGCCATTGATAAAATTAATGACATCTTATATGTCAGCAAATAGCGGAATTCAATCCCATTGTAATTCGATAATTGGATTGAATTAACTTGCGAAGCCCAGCCGGTTTACATTCACTATGTATTCCAGAAATGTATTTCATTTACCAGCCAGCGTTGATATAAATAAAAATGTCCACATTTTGCTAATTTGGCTAACCTTTCCAGCAGCATAGGCTAAAAATCATATTTATAGTCAATCTACAGTGTGCTTACACTGTAGATTGACTTTGAACTAAAATGACATACATACATATACACGCCTGTATTCCCCGAAGGGGTAAGCAGAGGTGTAACCAGTACACACACTTTTCGCCGAATTTATTACGCTCCCATAATGTGATACGAGGGCGAGCCTATCGCCATACCGGGCACAACTCCAGGCACAACACAACTAAAATGAATAAATCAATAATACTTAACTTAGTACCTAACAGAGTTAGTAAACTCTCAATATCTTGCAATGAAAGTGAAATCATTGTCACTTTCGATCGATATTCGATCAGTAAGTAACCAGTGGTCGAATTTACAGTTACGTGTGTGGCCTCTCGCCTGTAAGCGATGTAACGATTGCGTAATTAGCCCAGTAGGCGTAATTGAAGAAAGGCTATCGCTTCATTCTTTCGAATTGTAAATAACATTAATAAATAACACCCAACAGTCACACACATAGTCCATACTAAGATACGAGTCTTGTGTTGTGGGTATCAGGCTACGAGAGACATTCTCACAACACCCAGACCCCGGACACAAACATTTGTCCCGGTGTGGGAATCGAACCTCCGGCCTCTCGTTTCACAGCCGGCTACTCGCCAACTGCGCCACGGAGGCTGTCAAAATAATTAAAGATGGATCATACTAAGTGAATTTGGGACTAGGTGCACCTATTCCCCAGTCTTTAGAAAACGGTAATCAAATTCCTGGAACACTTTCGAATTTCGGTACAGCGCACGCGTACTTAGACCACTTGGTATCTAGTCCTTAATTTAACAATGGTTAAAGTAATACTTCTCTAAACTTAACTACTCACACGACCCTCCTTAACCAGAGGGGTAACTCCTTTAACCTTTAACCTGATGCCTCCACGTTGAGCTAAAGTAGGTTGCATAGCTTCGAATTTATTTATTTTCGATGTTTTCCTTCACATTCAAGAGCTCACAATGAATATATACATAAGTTAGAAATGTTAAAGGCCGCAACATCCGTCTAGTCCACTACACTGTCTGGTAGGCAATCGTCGCTTAATAGTCTAGTGGGCAAAGAAAATTGCCATAAAATACATTTCAAAATACAAGGCTTCCTAAGAAGTTTCTTAGTTAAAATGAATATGGTGAATAAAAAAGTTATATTATTTAAAAAATTGAATAGACTATTGAATGTCATCCCTTCAGTAGTAAGCAATAGGGACTTCGAAATAGTCAGAGAAGACCAACTGTACCAAAAGGACAATAGGACAAAAGAATTTCAACATAAAAAATGCTCGTTACTGTGACATACATAAAAAATATTAAATATGCAAGATTTAAACACGTTTCCAGTTGATATAAAAATGCCTTAAATATTTTAATAAAGAAGCAAAAAGTATACCACCTCCGAGATACTGCATTCAGTTTAACATTGTTGTTGGATATTAAAATTATCGCTTTTAAGGAATTTATCATGACTGACAGCCAACTTTAGCAATCATTAAATGTCGATTTGAGTGGGTTGGCACAATTCTTTACAGTTTATTAAACATTAATAGATAAACTGAATATAGCACGAGAAGACGGAGGTCGGAGGTTTTAGTTGACGGTATATTTCCTCGGCTGCTATCAAATTAACACCTTAAATTAATTAAATCATATTGGCTATTAATATGAGAAACAAGCTCTGTTCAATAATAATAGGCATTGTAGTACTAGTAGTGCAGCGATAGCCTAGTTGGTTGCAGTACGGACTGCCAAGACGAAAGTCGTATGTTCGAAACCCAAGTGGTATACACCTCTGACTTTTCTAAAGTTATGTGTGTATTAAATGTAAATTATCGCTTGCTTTAACGGCGAAGGAAAACATCGTGAGGAAATCTGCTTACCTGAGAATTCTTATAAGAATTTCGAAGGTATGTGAAGTCTACCAACCCGCATTAGGCCAGCGTGGTGGACTAAGGCCTAACCCCTCTCATTAGTAGAGGAGGCCCGTGCCCAGCATATTGTAGTACTATTTAAATAATACAAATTTTACGGATTATATAGCGTATTTATGTTATAAATTAAAAATACGCGATAAATTATTTTTAAAAAGGTAACTAATTACCCTGCTGATTTTATCTGCAAAAATAAGGCCGGTAAAAGAAAAATAAAGGTAGAAATCTCTGACAACACAAATAGACGAACTTGATATGGTCCTTGGCAGTGTTCGGGATTCTGCGCCTGGTATTGATGGACTACCATATTCGTTTATAGTGCATTCTAGTGCCAATGCTAAAAAATATTATAAATTTTTGCTACTTAAATGGGATGATACCGAAGCATTGGAAAACACAAATAATTATTCCAATTTTGAAACCCGGGAAAAATTCAGATGACCCTAATAACTTCAGGCCAATTGCTCTATCATCTGCCTTGGCGAAAATTTTTGAGCACTTAATAAAAAACCGATTAGAGTCGATAACGGAGTCTAGAGACATGTTACCGAACTCCCAATTGGCTTTCGGAAGGGACTTGGTACCGTGGATACCATCGCAGTACTATTGACAGACATTCGATTGGCCTTATCCAAAAATAACTCGGTAGTTGCTTCTTCTTAGACATATCGTCTGCATATGATAACGTCCTCCTTCCCCTTCTCAGGCAGAAAATGCTACAGCTGAGATTTCCGGCAAGGATGGTTCAGTGCATATGCATTAGACTGTGAATCTGACACATCATGATTGCTCTGGTGTGGAATACAAATTATTTTATTAAATGTTTTAACCATAATTTACATGTTTATATATTATATATGTATATCGTAAATGTGTTTGTCCCTTTGTTTCAGTGTACTAACAACGTCGCTGTTATTTAATACATTAAGTCTACTGCCGTTCCAACTCCCTACAGTTAATTATACGAATTAACTTATTTCATCAAAACACACGAGTACTCATCGCACATAAGAAATTAGCAGAATTGTCGACATCGGCACCATTTGCCATTCATCAAAAATGTTATTGAATTGAACACAAATAGACACGTCATACTATACTGATAAATCTAAAATATATCCTAATGCTATTAGACATAAGCGGGGGCACTCAAGAAAGATTACTAATAAGTATTACATTATATTGACATTCGTAATTATTATACAAATGTTATGTCAAGATCACTGTCTAGAACGAATTAATTTAAAATTAGAATGAAATATGGTCCAAATACCTTAAAAGGTAATCGTATTGGCCTTGTTTTGTTTTAACATTTGGTATTCCGTCGTTTTTGTCGCGTGCGGATTTTATTGTTTCAAATACAAATATGGTTTAATTTGATTATGCTTGTTGAATTTTATTGAGATTTAAATCAATTTGTTATTGACTTTTTGCATTACTTTGTAAGCAGTTTTATCTTTTATAGCATCATGTGTCCATTACGAATGGTCATCAAGCTAGGTAATCATTTTAATAAACATTTATAATAATAAACAGTACTTTATTAATGTTTTCAAATATTGGAGTCCATTACGTGCCAATAGATGACAATAACTAGTAATTTAATATTTTACAATAGGTTACATTACGTAAAACCTATTATATCGAAAGAATTTTATGAAACTGAACAAGTAAATTAGACTCAATCCAAATCTGCTGGAAGGGGTAATTGTCAAATGACAGTAAAAGCAAGCACGATATGAGCCGTGACGTCACCTCTCAGAATGGCCATTACTGTGCCGTTGTACGAGGGAGATAGTGAGATGTTCCCACTTCGCACCCAAAGGATCATACCAATATTTAAAATAAATATTGTGACCTCAATTTTTAAGCAATATTGATTCTGTTTACACTAAAGGGTCTTCTGCATTTTATATTCACATTGCATATCGAATAATGTACAAAATTAAATACAGGAAATTACCGTTTTGTTATATTAGATTAGATTATGTAGGTTAAGATTCGTGGACAATAAACAGACTGAGTCTTGTCTTCCTGAGTCTAATAATTGAAATAAACGTTTAATTGTCTTATAAACGTTCATAGAAAGAATTGCTATGCGTGTTACAATTTTTTTTTAGTCCTCGATAGGCAGACGAGCAGACGGGCCACCTGATGGTAAGTAGTCACCGCCGCCTATAGACTTCTGCAATGCCAGGGCACAGCAATGCTGCTGCCTACCGTTAAATTTACATATTATCAAGTTATTTTACTTTGTTTTTGATAGTCAAACACGTACAGTTTAAGTCTCGTATAAATATATGTAAAATAATGTTTACTTAATCTCGAATTTACTATTTGGCTTTCAAATATCGACGTAAAGCCTGATTTAAACAAAAATATTGTTAGTAGGTGGTGAGAGATACAAGAGTTTTCACAGCTTCATAGTTCGGGAAACTCTGGAGTAAATTAGGCTTTACACTATACTTACTTACTTTAATTATACACATTCTTTGCTCTCAAGCTTAATATAATGATAAAAACAGTTTGTAATCAATTGGGAAAAATAAAACATTAATAGGAAGAGCTCGTGCGCAAGGTGCGTTATGTTCGGAATCTGAAAAAAAAACGAGCGAATAAAACTACGGCTCTGAACTGGACCAGTTTTGGCTTATTTGTAAGCGAACTGGTCCCTTGCTCTAGTTTTATTTGTAGTTTAATCAGTGAAGAATGTATACAGAAATATCGATGTATTATAATTGATTATTGAAATGCTAGATCAAGAGTTATGATTATGGATTTTACATGCGACGTTGAAGCACAATGCTTGCAACTTCTGACACACAGATTTTGGGCCAGCAATTAAATAAATAAATAAACCAACAGTCACACATCGTGGATATCAAGAACGACGGTCCCGCAACGCCCAGATCCGAAGCACATATCTGTCTGTCACATAAACATTTGTCTCGGTGTGGGAATCGAACCCACGACCTTTCGTTTCACAGCCGGCTATTCGCCCGCTGCGCCACGGAGGCTGGCAATTGTAGGTTTTGAAAGCAGAAGCCAGCAAGCGATTAAAACGTTCAACTGATGGTATGTGATCTCAAACATTCATGAACTCCTAAATATCCAAAATCCTAAAGAGTTTTCAGTGCTTTGCTGACCTTAAATGAAAGGAATGAGGATGGAGATTTGAGCTTTGGAAATCGCACACTATGTAATTCAACAGCAAGGTGTTGAAGTGTATAAAATATTATAAAATATAGATAGTAGTTATAGTGCATAAGTTCTTAAGCTATGTATTAGTTAATTAGGTACTAAAAAACCATCCGATGCGGTATGCGGGGCAGGAGGGAGATAGAAATTATCACACATGTGTCTGCGATGGTTTATTACTGACTTATGCACTATCTATATTTTATATACTTCAGTTTTGAAGAGAGAATTTGTTAATGAAGAATATTTGGTTTATTTAGCGACCAGATCTTCGATATAGGCGCTATCTAGGCAAAAGTAAATCGTATAGAGGCAGGCTTGCGATGGTCACGTCAAGCATCAGAAACATCGTAGTATGTCAACGTCATACCGATAGAGGTAGTGACGCTGTGTATTATTGACGCTACCGTGGACTAGTCTCCTACTTTTGCGTAGTGGACAGTACATACGCACAAACGGTGGGTTATAGACGCTCATATTTAACGTGACCATCGGAAATATTCCTTCAAATTTTTTAGTCGAAAAGACCTTTTGGAAAATATTGGTGAATAAGAAATATCTACAGTGCAACAGGTGCGTGATCTTTATCTTAGAAATAATAAGAAGAGTTTGGAAAAATATATTCGTTTTAAACTTCACAATGCCTGACAATATGCAGGTCAGTACAGTGAGTTCGGTACCGAATGAGTAACAAACAGAACGAAATATTCAAAATATGTCCACTTTGACCAAAGGCGTTCTTCTAACGGTCTCTCGGACGTGCCTACTGGTTTATTGTTTAACTGTAGGGCACACGCTGCTTTCGTCAATGATTCCGTTGCATATGCTGCCGTGATCTACATATTTAGGATAATAAAAACGTGCCTCGGTGGTGCAGTTGTAATTGCGCATGCGCTACTACTGCTGTGCTGAGGTCTCGGGTTCTATCCCCAGGTCGGGTAAAGTGACATGGGGTTTTACTATTAAGGAATACTCAGGGTCTGCCCGGATTCTGGAATTGTGCTCGCTATGGCGATAGACTCACCCCCTATCACATTATGGGACCGTAATAAGTTCGGCGAAAAGTTGGTGTACTGGTCTGTCACCTCTGCTTACCCCTTCGGGAATACATGTGTGAGTGTATATGTTTGTAAAAAAGTGACTTAAATAATACGAGAGTCAGTAAATGAATGTATTTGTACAATTTCAACAATAAAGTTCTATTAAAGTGATAAAGCCACGCGAACGTTTTATCTACAACATAAAAAGACCGGCTATACAGTGTAAGTCCACTGTTTCACATAAATTAAATTAATGATGACAGCTTGTTTTAGCATTTCGTTCCCTCGAAGTCAGGAATCTAGATTTTAATAGTCAAAATTCTCGATTCTAAGATACGAATGCTTTTAAATGGTGTTCCACTAAAGGATGCCACTCATTGTTATACAGAATTTTGTTAAAGTACTTGCAACAAATAATAAGATAAAGTGCACAACAGCCAATGTGCCATAAATAGGTTAACAAGGAAGTAACATTATTGTAACTGGAAGAAGTAGGTGGGGTTGTGATTTTATTAATGATTGTTGATTATAGCCTTCATGCCGCTACACGCCTCCAATGCGCATGCGTATTTAATCGAGACAATTAATATTAGTCCGTAGCGAGTTAACGCCTTTCATTTATGCAGATTTTCTTAAATGGCTTTCGTTTTCTCTTTAATCCTTCTATAAGTTTGGTGTTCAGAACTAAAATGGATACCATCATCATATATGAAACCAAGTTTTTTGTGAAAAAAAAATTACGATGTTTTTTGTCAATTATAAAAATATTCCGATATCTTAACATCTTTCACGATGACTTAACCATTAACCGAAATATTTATTTAGAGTTAGACGTTCTAGTAGATTCAGTGCCTTCATTTTTCAAATTAAGTAAAGTATTTGCTACATCTTTCACGGACATTTACTCGTAGATTTGGAACGAAATCATTAAAAACCACTTCAAGATGGCTTTAGTTTCCGATCTATCTATGTACACTAAGGTGACCTTTTTCTTTAAACCTACTCTATCGACCATCTCAACTAAAATAACTACCTCGACGTCTACACCACATATCATGATCGGGTCGCACAATCAACAAAATATACGCATGATAACACAACCAAACCGACATCCTATGATCAAACACCATTTTAACTGAATACATTGGAAACCAAATGAAACATTCTTGATGAAGTTAAAGCTTATAATGCCAGGGGTGTAAAAATTCTCTATCGATATGAGATCTGTAGCAAGATATGAGACGAGCCTCCGCGATATTGCCGTAAATACTGAATGCCAAGGACAGGCTGACGACCCTGTCGACGGCACTTCATAAACACCGTTAATTATTACTTCTCTTTTGCACTAGCCGCAAAATGTAAGGTAGAAGCGGCAGCGTGGTTGAAGTCAAACACAAAGTGAAAGGGCTTGATAAGGCTGAATTCACTATTATGGCGATTATTGTGGTGTGGTGATTTTATTGTGGCGATAGGCTCGCCCCCTATCACATTATGGGACCGATAACTCGGCGAAAAGTGGCTGTACTGGTTACGCCTCTGCCTACCCCTTGAGGGATTACGGGCGTGAGTGTATGTATATGTATGTAATTGACTATTATCTTTGAGTTAAACGTAGACTATTCATTAAAAACAAAAATTTTTGTTAACCATCAAAGTGATTGACCATGGAATAGAGGAATATTAAATTCAGAATCACAATCTGCTCAGTTAGTTTCAAGGCAATTTTCCAGCTAGACATTGTCTGTAGTTTTGTAGATCTCTAATACTACTGCTCTGGCTTTATATATCTTTTACATATAATAGCACTATTATCAGGAATATACTTTCCTTGGCATCTGTATAGCCTAGAATGGGAGAGAAAAGTTTGGTCACACCTACAAGCGTTGTAATGCGTGGTGTATTAATTGGTGTATTGTCATTTAGCTGAGGTTTATTAGGTCTCCGTTTTCATTGTAACTGTAGAAACTAAATAAATAACTTGGTTGAATAATAATAAAAAAATATTGGTTTTAGTCTTCATGAGGTTCATTTTTTAAATAATTTGAGAGAGTTATTTTTCTTCGACGTTCTTCAGGGAGATCCTGCGTTGAATTAGGCAGGGACGGTACTGTAGGCAGTGGCTTTGCTGTGCCCTGAAATTGCAGAAGTCTATGGGCGGCGGTGACTACTTTTAAGGCAAATAACCGGACGTAAAAATATCAATTTAGATATTTTTGGGAAATCCTAATTCAAACTCAAAATTAAGCGGGATCAGATGACTCTGATGATGATTTGAGAAAGTAATTCTGAAAATATATTAATTTTTGACCTTATCATTGTTATTAAATGTGTTGTAAAAGTTATTTTATGGAGAACATTTACGACTTGGCATGTCGTAAAAAGTATGCCGTGAAAACTATATATTATGTTACACAAATAAATGTCTTTGTTCAAAATGTCATACAATAAATGCCTATAAATATTCCTTTGTAAAAAAAACTTGTCAAGCGATAATTATATTAAGATCACTAATGATCGACAACTTATTGAGTTTAAGAATAATCTAATAAATTGCCCACCGCTGACGCTTTTGCCTTGAGACATGGTGACAATATTAATCTATTAAATGAACCACTGCGTTCAATGATCATTAAATAATGAAAATTCCAAATGACTTCATTACCACATGAAATTGTATAATCAATGATAAAAACGTTAGTAAATGCTTCAAATGTTATTTATGTCGTAAAGTTTTTTACTACTTGTTCCTAATTTAAAGATATTTACGATTCGATAGCCATAAACAAGTGCAGATTAGTGAAAATGTATCATAAATAAATGCTTCTATTTTATTTTCTTTTGTCTTGTATAGTCGAATTAAAAATTATCTATTACATTTCAAAGTTTCGTTTGTTTTAATGTCTTCTTGATGTTGTAATGAAAAATTTATAAGTTTTCCAAAAAGATCCAAATCTAGGCTTTCGAATATTTCCTGCTCTTATATCTAATCAATATAATTCTTAATAAAATCCTCGTTGATCAAGTTTGCTGCTATTTTCGGTACAAAGACATCCATAACATGACAAAATGCTGCTCTTCCAGTATGATCAGGGCCAGTTGTACATGCTAATTCCCAAATAAGTATTGGTCTAATTAGTCCAGTTTTTTGTGAAACAATTACATTGTAGACTTACAAAAAACCAAGTTCGCTTTGACACGCTCTCGCTGACATGTTGTCCACGCATTCGACCTTGGCATTAAACTTGAATGCTCTCCTTCCGGGTGTTGATTTGATATTGTATCGCCTTTACATGTTTTGTGTATAGGTATACACTGAAGAACAGCGGGATACTTGCTATCGACTTAAGGAATCTGGTGATCATCTATTACTTCTGTTTTAACATCTTTCTTGTCTTTCATTCGACATAAGGGTACTAAAACCAGATAGATTTTTTTCTATTTATCCCCGACAATCTTAACAATAATTTAAATAATGATTATAATGGAATTATCCAGTTTGAAAAAGAACCCTAATTTATAGCGATGAATTTGATTAAAATCAGTTGGTGAAAACCAGGGATAAAGGCTGTCCGAGTTCCGATGGTCACAACAAGCATAAATGACTGTTTTCTGTCAACGCCCTACTGACGGCGTCAGTGCCGCTGCTATAAGAGTATCATAGACATATTGTTATGTATAGTATCATTTATTTATTTATTTTATTGGGAAAACAAACTAGTGTACAGACAAGATTACAAGTAAAATAATCTTACGATTAAATTAATTGTTGTTGATTAATTGTTAGTGTACACTCACCTACGTTTTCACGAGTTACTTAAAGTACGTAATGTAATTTACAATGGTACAGTTAAATTTACAATTAATTATATATTCTTTTTATGTGTTTTGGTACATCAATGAAGTATCTACAATTTGTTTTTTAAATACATCATTTCTAACAGTGAATCATTCGCAAATGCGGTGGATGAATGACGGTCGCATCTCATACTTGGTGAAATGATCGGTGTGGCAAAGTCTGTCTTAAAATGCCTTAAAGTTTATTCATACAATTTAAAAATAATGAAAAATAAAAAAAAATAAGTTCCTGCAAATTTTCGCGCATACCAAGTCACATACAAAATTAGTACCAAGGTAAACATAGCATACTAGCTGTTGCTCACGGCTTTGCCCGCGCGGAGGTTATTTTTGTAAGAAAACGTATACAATCCAAGGAGCTGTCTCTTGCACTGACGTACCATTACCGATCGTCCTAACTCTCAGGTGTTGTGCCTGATTCTTAAAGAGGCTCTTTTTTGCAGCCGATCTTTATTTCCTGCCAAAAGCTTCAACATGGATGTTCAGATTCCTGAGTTGAGGACTTATGGATTGCTCATACAAATTTTCAACCGCTTTTTCACCCCTTCATGATTATTTTTTGAGACAAAGGATAGCCTATGTCTTTCCCCAGGATATAATCTGTCTCCTTGTCAAATTTCCACACGATCTGCTCAGTTGTGAAAAGGTAACAAACCAACAGAGTTACTTTCGTTTTTATAATATTAATATACTACGGATTTGCTTTAAGCCTTTAATGTTTTAATTCCCTTTTACGAAGGTAACCTTTATATCAATTGAGGGATTAATTTAATCCTTCCGTCACGATCAGAAAAATACAGGTAACACAGACCTTGGAAGGGCTTACCAGCCTATTCTCGGTATTTGCCACCCACTTATGGCCGTAATTGAGAAACTGTATCGATTTGCGAAATATAATAAAACTAAATAAAATAAGTGGTGATTAAAATAAGTGAGTTTATTGACAGCGTTTTCGTATGATAACATATTTGTAACCTGGGATCGCTTTACAATCTCGCATCGGCATATATCACGCTGTGGGTATTTTATGTGGAAGTAATGATTCAATTTTAAATCGATTTGTTAAAAGTCTGTTTTTACAAAATTCCATTCCGTATAATCTAAGTTTTTTTTTTGTTTCACGAAACTTTGATAAAAAATCCTACTTAGGCCGTTTTGTTTTTACTGTAGTCAATTTTAAGCATTGTTAAAGTTTTTTCCATAGTTCAAATATAGTCATCGTTTAATTTCAGCTTCACTCTTGTGACTATTCGTTATAAAAATAGACAAAAAATCATTCTCAGTACTGCTGAAACAACACGATTATGAAAAAAGTACAATTGATTAAGGTCTAATATGGTATTTTTAATCATTTTTGACTGCATATAGGGACTTACTAATAAAGTGTACGTCTGTCAAAGTTAAACACTGTTTTATCTTGCACTCTCTGACGTTAAGTGTCACTCAACAGAGCGAGACAAAACACTGTATGCCTAATAAGAGTGCATTATACAGTATTTTTATTCATGAAGCATTGTATATTTGGTTGCATTGTAAAGCTCAAGTAGAACTTCCCCTGAAGTTAAAAGTAAAATATGTTATGTATCATAGGAGGAAAATCATGTAACCTTTATAAGTCAATCAATTCAACCCCCCTCACTATTACCTCTAGAACAGTTGCATAATTTCCTGGTAATTGTTAAACTTAACCTTTTACGTTTTTAAGAACTCGCGTCGAAGTCTGGTTGTTTTTTACAAATACTGACTTCGTAATTTGTTTGCTACGTTCACAACCGCTACTGAGATATGAAAATTGCACCCCAGAGATATTGCTCGTTGAGTTATACCATCATAACATTGATAAAATACATTTATTTTATACGCTTATTGGGTAAATATTTTTGTCGAATTCGAAGCGTGGTCGTATTGGTACGTAATATTATGCTATATTCGAGGATTCTTATGGCGCAACGTGCTGCCAGCTGGGTCTTTGAAAAATGCTTATATAACATGTTACTTTATCATTAAAATAGGTGTAATTTTTTTTATATAATTAGCTTAGACATCAATTACTGTCCTGATTTATTAGCAAAAAAATCTTTACAAACTAATGAGCTTAGCTTTAGACAAAGACCTTTTTTATGTATACTCTCTTCAACAAGTCAGTACAGACAAAATGCTTTTCTATTGTAAAGTTGTAATAGCTTCAACGGATTGTCTGTAAATCTGAGCATTCTTTTATATTTCATTGATTTAATCAGAAAGATTGCTTATTTTTGTTCGGATTCATAAAATTCTTCCGGTAATAGGTACGTGTTACTGTTAGGTAACGTAATAATAATAATAATACTCCTCCGACCGTTTTCGGCCACGACGACCTCTTCAACTCCGGTCTAACTCTCGTTGGTGTGCTCGTGTATGGCTAACTGTAAGTGAAACTGTTAATAGTATATAAGGTAAATAACATAATTTCATAACGTTTAGAACGTAATATTAATTATACATATTATTATAAATACATATTAATTAATTTCAATTTTGAATACGGGAAGTCTATATTTCAAACGAAATCCAAATAGTTCTTAGTAAAATGATAGATGGCATTAGTGGGCGGACAAGGTTATCGGAACATCTTTTTTGTTTGACAGTTCGTGTCTATAGAATATAAGTCAGTGGTTTTCTTTAATTATCAAGAGGCATCATCTCCACAACTGATCTCCTAGCAATTTATTCTCATTTATACCCAATTACAATTAAAGTAAACATGATAGCTTGTCTGTCAGCCTGCTATTATCTTTTTAACTTGAGGCAAATTGAATTAAAACAGCGCACGTCAAAACAAGCGATGTTTACATGATAAGGAAAAAGCAATTGATTGACGTGAGTAGAAAGATCAATATCACGCGTGATTCAATTATGACGTGATTATGATTAATTATAAAGATGATATGCCAATATGTCAGTTAAAAATTAGTGCAAACTACATTAACCTTTATAATTTTTTCGTTGTGTAACTCTTTTTAACTTGTTTGTTTTATATATATTTCTTTCTTGTTACAGACGAAATAATACTTGAAGGTGACGGAATTTTTGGTATTGAATATTCTTTACAGATTTGCGAATTTGATTGCCATAAGATTTTCATATATTGTTTACATTAGGGTTGGCCATACAATCTTAAGGGCTCTCTTTACGTAAAGAATATAATAATAATAATAATAAAAAGTCACATACATAGTTCTAATCCCACACTAGGTAAACCTGTGTCGTGGGTATCAAGAACTATGAGGTACTTTCGGTCTCACAACACCCAGATCCGAAACAAATATTTGTGGGTCACACAAACTTTTGTCTCGGTGTGGGAATCGAATTCGCAGCCTCTTATTTAACAGCTAGTTTCTAGCCCACTGCGCCAAGAAGACGGCTAGTTTCGTAATTTAGGTCTCTTATAACCAATTTATTCTCTATAATTTTAAATGCTCAGATCTTTCTTTATCCTGACACCGCGAAGTGTCCACACTGCAGCTGATGATAAGGGCAGCATCGTCTTTTTTGAGTATCAAGTAGCAAGAGACAACGGCTACTCGACACAATCATGCCAGCTTGCTGAGTTTCTTCACATTACATCTAAAGGACCCAGGATCGTAGGAAGGTAGGAACACGGTAGCTGGCGAACTGTTCCACAGTTTGATGGTGCGAAGATACGAATTTGTGAACTTCTTGGTTCGGGCCGGGGTAAAAGACACCACAAAACTGTGGCTTCGTAAGCCGGTAGGAGTAGTTCTGGTGTGGAAGATCTATCAGATTGAAACTAACTTAATTTAAAAGGTTGTAGAATAAGTTTTCAATGATGCATTTATAATTTGTTAGACTACTAAATACATACGTATACACTCACGCCTATAATCTCCGAAGGCGTAGGCAGAGGCGTAACTAGTACCTACACCCACTTTTCTTCGAACTATCGGTCCCATAATGTGATAGGGGGCGATTCTATCACCATACCGGGCACAATTCCAGACACCGGGCTAATACTGAAAATTTCTAGATAAAAAAACACAATATCACTTTACCCGACTCGGGATTCGAACCCGAGACCTCAACACAGCAGTCGTAACGCATAGGTACGCAATTACAACTGCGCCACCTAGTCAGTCGACTATAGACTACTAAATATAAAGCAAAATATTTTTGAACGTTTAATGCATATTCAAAAAATACTCATTACTCATACAAGTTTATCGGTAGTTGGGCATATGCAATGAATAACTTTTATTTCGGTTTGAGAATAATATTTTAAATTGGTCCGTAATAAATGATCGGGGCGTGATCTCCATTTTGGTCGTGTTGTGCATAAATTATTAAGTCGACCAAGAGGTCGAAAGATGACAAAAGCAAGGCATGAAATATTGACTTTGCAGAGAATGCTTACCTTTTGTACTCAGCTCCGTTTCCTTAAAAAAAACTTTTAGGTATTTTTTTATATATGATTGAACCAAAGAGACGCAACCGAATATTATATGAATATAACTGAAAAGTCAGGCAATAGCCCAGGCTCTGTATAATCTACCTGGGAATTGAGCACGTTATCAGTGGTAGATTAAAAAAGAATAGGAACAAAGGTTTTTAGAATAGAGGAAAATACGGTAAATGTCCTTATTGCTATTCCCAAGGGAACTCGGCAAACCTTTTTGTGAAGCTGTTTGAGTGGCAATACAAAAATAACACGTACCCAACGTTACGTTTTCTACGAATCACACAACGCTGCTACGTGGAATTTTGATGAGTTATTTATTAATACTGAACGTTTTCCCTTAGTGTATTGGGTAAGTATTTAAACAAATAAATACATCCAACAGCCGCATACATAGTCCTGACCCTAGGTAAAATCTGCGTCGTGAGTTTCAATAATTACGAGGGACTACGGTCTTAGAACACCCAGACCCGAACAAATATCTGCGGATCGCAACAAGCATTTGCCCCGGAATCGAACTCACGGTCTTTCGTTTCCAAGCTGACTCCTCGCCCGTTGCTCTACGGGGGATGTCGAATGATTTTTGTAAAAGACAATAATATAAGTTGACCATTAGGTAAAGTTCCCCATTTTGGGTTATGTCTGCTTCTTCAGTGTTTATTTTTATTTGTTTCTTTGTATGATGAGGTACAACATTATCAATATATTCTTTTTAAGTTAACTATATTTTTCATTTGGGCTAAATTTACAGAATAGATGCAGTAAGTCTTAACTATTACTTCTTCTTTACCGTGCTACAGGTACAAACGCTGTATCTTCAGCAGTTCGACAGAATTATGCCTCCTAGCAATATCGAAAAAAATCCAAAAGTGTGTGTTTCAAATATATATCTAGGTTGTTATTGCTATAAAAAATATATTAACGGTAGGCAGCGGCTTTACTGTGTCCTTGCATTGCAGAAGTCTATGGGCGGCGGTGACAACTTACCATCGGGTGGCCCATCTGCCCGTCTGCCTATAGAGCCACTAAAAACCAAACTATTCCACTGACATATTTTCTCACACATACGATGCATATAAGCGCTCCTTACTCACCTACCAAATCTAAATAATGCTGAATTATCTCTCATAAATTCTTATTGTATTCTTATAATTTTAACATAATTTAAATTATTATTCAAGATTCTTGTAATTATGCATTAAATTATCCATATTATTAAATGTCATGCATGCCTATGATCTGTATCATTATCATTGTATTTTAATATTTGTATGACAATATGTAATTTCAACTGGTATGTAATTATTCTGTTGTTTTTTTTTTTATACTGGCACGGCGAAGTGACCACACAACAGTGTTGGTATGCTATAGATAATAAAATGAGATAAAATATTAATATAATATAAGTACAGTCGGTTCTCGATATTTTGACACTCTTTAATTTGAATCTCTCGATAATTTGAAATGTTTTCCCGGTCCCTTGATAAATATTCGATAAATTGAATAAAATCAATATTATTTGGTCCCTTCGGTAAGTTGAAGTTGAAGGAAAAGTATCTGGCCTGAATAGTGTTTATCATTTACAGAACTGTTGTGTACATAACTTCTTTTCAAAATGAACATTTCTGAACAATTGTACAAAAGTTTAAAATAATAAATCATGAATTTTGACCAAACTCTTGTTCACTTGATTTTTTCCCTCTTGGTTATTGAAACTCAGCTGTAGTTTTGAACTCTTGGTAATTTGACATTTTTCTCTGGTCCAGTATATGTCAAATTTTCGAGAGTCAACTGTATAATATTCTATCTTATATCTGTATATGTATTAAAATTTAATGCTGTACTTTGAAAAACGCATCACTTTAACAACTCGACAGACTGTCGATCTTGATAGTCCCGACGACAGATTTGGATATTTTTTAAAACTTATAATACTTAGTCCCCAGAACGTTTTTTGAGAAAATAATTGCAAAATTTCACCGGTTCTTCTACGATACCGATAAACATGCATGCGAAGGCAGAAGCTAGTTGAAAATAAAAAAATACATAAATCCTTTCACTCAATGCAAGGGTAAAAAACAAAAATCTAATATGGAATGCTCACATTGTTGTAAACCAGCATGCCTTGACAACCGAATTCTATGACTAGTTCGACAAGTGGCATTTACGTTGATTGATTATCTAACGTATTCATGAAAATATCTAAATCGAAAACAACAATCACATTTAGGAGATGAATTGGGCTAGGTTAAGTGATAGAAGGAAACTCATGGTATCTGAGAGCTTTGTTATACGTTGTAATGGCATCACGGGTTATTTTTAACTTAACAAGGCATAGTGTCTAATATTGATTATAGCGCGTTACTAATAAGAATTTGGCAGTCCAGAAATGTTAATTCCCTTGATGGTTGACCTTGGAAAACGTTGAATCTAAAAGACAGATCACTGAAACAAACTATGCCGGTAGTTATCACTATTGGTAAGATGGTCTTCCAATTTATAAGTAATATATATGAGGTATCGTTCCGAGCAATGATTTATGACACCAAGCGCATATCGAAATTGGCTGAGAATCTAGAAATCCCCACCCCAGCCGAGGGTCTGGACTTGTAAGACTTCCTTAAAAGCGGCCACGATGACATTCAGGGCAGATTTCAAAGCATGAAAAAACGGACTCATTCGTAATCATTACATTACCACATTCCAAAACGACTCATATGTGAGTTCTTTCATAAGCCAAAATGATGGTACACGTGATATATTAGTTATAGACGTAAAAAAAAATTAGGTTTTAATCTTGATTACGGGCGTAAATTAGCAAATTAAGATACTTTGCCAGCTATTTAATGGGGATGCCATGGCGGTAGTTAAGACCCTGGCAAAACTTACCACAGCCAAAGCTTTTAGTTTAGGCAGTGTCAGTGTGTGTTAGGCAGTTCAGTGTCCCTTATTACGCCTGGTGTCCTACTGAAAACATTTTTGTTGCTTTATTATTGGCAGTCCAGCATCAATCAAAAATATTTTCTAGATTTGCAACCTTTTTTATCCTAAAGTGACCACACTGCACCTGATGCTGAGCGAAGTACCGTCCAATGTTGAGTATAGAGTAGCGAGAGACAATCTATCCCCCACTACTCAACACAAACATACCGGCCTGCTTCTTCACACTACGCCATGAGCAAGAATGTGAAGGAGCGGTCGAGTATCTAGTGTCAGAGAACTCAGAAGGCCGCAAAACGGCCAAACATCATTAGTTACAACTGTTACAATTTGTCGCATACAGACGCATATATCCGCATATATCCTCCTTCAAGTAGGGAAATACGTAAAGCTTTAAAAAAATCCAGCTGAATTGTCATTATTATGATTCATTATAATGGGCTTAGTTTTATAAAAGTCGTCCATCTGCAACTCGACCAATTATTTACTATAAACAATAAATAATCTGAGTGTTCTCTACATTACCTACCGAATCTTTATTAAGCTCATAACGCCCAAATTTGGCTGACAAATGGGCTCTTATGGGCAAAAAAACATACAATACATTTCGCACTCGAGGTGATAAAATTCCATTAGCGTTATTACTTGTGTAATTACACGCTACTCTGATGGTAATATTAATAAATTTATAATCGGTCTTATTCTTCAATTTAATACATTGATCTTTATTTTTATTTATTGCTATGATTCTGCTGATGTGTCCATGTCCATGTTCCCTCCCTATTTAGAATCCACTTTATCAAATCGCCATAGTGTTATTTCTAGTTCATTTTATGTATATATATATTTTTAATGACGATTCAATTCCAAAGTTCTTTATCGGGAGATAAATTATTTCTAATTCTCTCTGTATTAGCAAATATTTTGCCTGTATATTATGTACAGTTGACAAATATTGTTCAGATTTAATAAAAGACCATGATGTTAGAATGGTAGAGTTTTGGCGTGTGCAATTAATTATCATTAAATTTTTTTACATTTCGAGCAGTTTCTTATATTTCGTTTATCGATTTTTAGGATACCAAAAATTCCTCTTTCCTGTCTCCAAATTATAGAACTGTTTTAATGTACTCGTTAAAAAGGTTCTTTAAAGTATTCTGAATGAAATTAAAACGTAGGAAATATTTAATGAGTACCATAAATAATGCACTTACAAGTTCCAGCCATTGATTTATCACCCAGTCAATAACAAGCCATTCTTACGTCCGTAATATCTACAGACATTTCTCAACAATTACTTGAAAATTTACTTAAAAATACCCTTTAATTAGCCTTGTTTCCACTGTTGGGAGAATGCCTTCGCAATATAGTGGGACCGTGAACCACCCTGGTTTAATTAGTACTGTATGCCTACTTTTGAAATTAATTCCAATCTCGAACTCAATACAGTTTAATTTCCAATCAAGAAGATATTGGAACTCTAACTCACTCAACTAAAGGAAATAGAATATTTACGAACCAGCGATCGCAAAACTTCTATATCATTTAGTTACTAAAAAATCCGCCGTATTCAGTTAAATCGCTGGTGTTGTGTTCAAGAGTGCCAGTTGTACAGTTTTCGAACCCAATTGCAATTTTAAATTGGTATCGAGTGTCAAGAGTTACCCTCCTGATAAGTGGCCATTGCCATTGGTCGTCGGAGTGCACCACAAGCTGGTGTGTTTGATTAGGGTTCTGAATATGTTGATAGACTTTTATATAATTATTTATTTAATATTATATGTTATGACAAAATACAAAAGACCTACGGCTGAGTTTCTTAGTGTTTCTTCTCAGACTAGTGGGCATTTCCGAAGCACCGGTAGATAAACCTAACCCTGACCTGTAAATGATTTTTTTTACCTGATTTGATTTATTTCAGTCAGTCTCTGTGACGTAATCGACAGGTTTCTGGATTTAAAACTAGTCTGACGGTTAGATCGTTGCACTGGGACAAGTATTTGTGTTTCAAACATTTGTTTCAGGTCTGAGGAGAACGAAAGTCTTTCGTAGTTCCTGATACATGAGACGAGATCGTCGTACTTTACTGTGAAGTTAGGACTGTGTGTCTGACTTGGGCGTTATTATTATTCCCTGTTATATATCTTGCTGTAGAGTTAAGTAATTACCAAAAAAGCCCCTATTTTCAACATGATGGAGTAATTAACCCTGATGTATACGAAATCAGCACGTTCTTAAGTGAGTCAATGACATAATGTATCTAATGTGGGTGCGTGTGCGCATCCTAATGTTCAAGGCCGGTCGTGTCTTGACCTAGACGCCCACAACAAGCCTGTCAACGCCCTTTAACTTTGGTACTTGGTCCATGTTCTGGGATATCGCGGAGATGTAAAGGTACCTAATAAGACGATAAAATTTTCTTAGCGCTTCGATCTGTTTCGAGTTAAATAGTACGACTCATTTAACTAATCAATTGTCATCAAAATTTAAACTGTAAAAAGAAATTTTCTGGTGGGAGTATATTCATATCCACCGGTATACGGTGGTTGGTTTGCTGGTTGCGGGCACACGCAAGAGTGTCGCGTTCCGGGGTCAGCCAATGTACATTCGGTTTTTGTCGGGGTCTAGAGTCAGGGTACGATGTTTGGCCGTGTTACGGCATTCTGAGTACTTCGTCTAGAGCACCGACCGCTTCTTCGCCTCCTTGCTTCATGGCGTAGTGTGAAGAAGCAGGTCGGCATGATTGTGTTGAGTACCGAGGGATACATGGGTTCTCGCTACTTGATACTCTAAAATCTCTAAATGGGCGGCATTGCGCTTACCGTCCCGTGCAGTGTGGTCACTTTGCCGTGCCAGGATAAAAAAACTCAATTTTCCTTCCTAGTTTTCTTCGAGTTCTGTAAAAGAACATTTAATTTAAAAGGTGGGTGCTGCTTAATTTTGGGACATTACTGCGCACAACATTGGTACGATACACGGGGCGCTTAGATCTTATTAACTCGTATCTTATTTACAAGAAAGATATGTCCATCGGTGTCCATCTAAAAATTTGTTTGCACTGACCTTAGTAATGAGTTTGTTTTTTTCATATAGAATATTTTCGACCGAAGTCAGGAATCATTTTATTGCTTATTTTTCGCAATTTGCTTTATCTTTATAAACGGCATGAAGTTATGAACCCTCATACTCAACATAAAGTTATGTTGTTGTTATTAAAAAAAACCAAAACACCAGCAATTTAGAATACGAGGTGTAATAATCAAAATCATAAAGTTTTATGAACAATTTAACAAATTTGGCCGAAGGGTGATCCAAAAATATGTGCGCATCGCTTTTTCTTCCAAATTATACCAACTACCTAACATGACGAGATTTTTGATCTGTCAAGTGAATTTAAACTTTATTTATTAGTTTTAAGTGCCAATTTATAATAAAGTGTGTGTGGTACAGAATCGTTCGGGTTAAATTCAATGATCCATTCTATGCAAATAATTCCCCATAAATGCGATGTGAGTTCAGTTTTTAACTTGAAATACGTGTGAGTAATATCTGATTTAGGAGTATGGCCTCTTGGACTCTCGTGGTATCCTTATTTTATATAACTACAAAGAGAAATGTTTATACTTAGAACAATATAATAGGGGGAAAATATGTTTACGTTAGGTTTATGTCATGCTACAGATGCTTCATATAAAATTGTATCGTTATTGTAAATAAAAATTGCCATAGACAGGTGTCACAGAGGGTAACCCCTCGCTGAAAATCAGTGTCAGGTGGACCCTCCCACCTGGTGGACGCTGAGCCTTTGGTCTTTTTGGTCATGCTTCGGAACCGGATGCCTGGCTTATATGAATATGCCGGGAGACTGTTTTTGTGTATAGTCTTAAAGTTTTTCTTCATGTATCCCTATATTTGTATATTTACTTGATGTGTTATCTGTGCTGCTGTATGTATCTAGTTCATTCTGCCATCTGGTCCAGAGACAATGGCCAAATAAATAAATTCATTCTTTCTTAAGCGAACAGCAGCGATAGCCTAGTTGGTTGCGGTACGGACTGTCAAGACGAAAGTCGTAGGTTCGAAACCCAAGTGGCATACACCTCTGACTTTTCTAAAGTTATGTGTGTATTAAAATGTTAATTATCGCTTGCTTTAACGGTCAAGGAAAACATCGTGAGGAAACCTGCATATCTGAGAGTTTTTCGAAGGTATGAGAAGTCTGCCAACCCGCATTAGGCCAGCGTGGTGGACTAAGGCCTAACCCCTCTCATTAGTAGAGGAGGCCCGTGCCCAGCAGTGGGACAATGTTTAATACAGGGCTAGTAGTATTTCTTAAGCACCAATAAATTGCCTAGTTAAGAATGGTGTGAACTATTAAGACGAGAGTCGCGGGTTCGAAACCAGTCAACACACCCCTTAGACTTCATAGTTACGGGTGTATTCATTGTTAATTATATATCAATCGCCATAGTCCTGAAGGAAAACTTTGTGACGAATATAAAAGTATATAAAGTCTTATATACTTTCAAAATTCTTATTGAGAATACTTAGTTTTCTCTTAAAATCTTCCAACCCGGATTCCAATCTGGATTATCGAATTCAATATAAAGAAAGAAGGAGAATTATGCAATGACGATGCCGTAAATTAAAACATGTTTTTTTTTATTCTGGCACGGCAAAGTGACCCCACTGCACATAATCGTAAACGCAGTGCCGTCCAGTTAGAGTATCAAGTAGCGAGACACAATTACCTCAGCCTGCTGAGTAGTTTCTTTACACTACGCCTAAAGTACACAGGTTCATATGAAAGAGGGAATGTATTGAAGTCCATTGAAAAATAAAATCGACAAAAACAATATAAAAATAAATTTAATTGGCTATTCGCTACTGCACAAGTACACAAATTTAAGAACTCTTCAATTAACATTGAAGATAATTGACATTACTTTTTCTTCCTTAGCACTCAGCATCTTCAGCAAGGTCGTTGGCCTGTATTATTTTAGACATAGACATATACACTTACGCCTGAAATCCCTGAAGGGGTAGGCAGAGGTGTAGCAACAGCACACCCACTTTTCGTCGAAATTATCACGGTTGTATGTTATAGGGGGCAAGCCTATAGCCATACCGGGCACAATTTCAGACTCCGAGCTAATACTGAGTATTTCTAAATATAAAAACCCAATATCACTTTACCCGGCCGTGGTATCGAACCTGAGACCTTAGCACAGCAGTCGCAAGGCATGCGCAATTACAACTACGCCACCGAGGCAGTCATTGTATTATTGTGTAAAAAACAATAGACAAACGACAGTTACAGAACAGTCCAATGAATGTCAGAGATGCACTTACTTGCCGGCATTTGCTATAATAAAAAAAATGTTTTTCTCGGGTTCGGGATGTATGGACCATGTTGCAATATGGAACGAAGATTATTACTGATAAACCACTAACTACTTAAGGGATATAGGCATAAGCTTATATAAGTAAAATAGATTTTCTAGACTATAAATAAAGGACTAAAGCCTTCCCCTCTCAGTAGTAGAGGAGGCCCGTGGCCAGCAGTGGAATATTTTATATAGAGCTGATATTACATTATATATAAATAAAGCCTTTTAAGAACTTATAGAGCAATAAAAAGGAAAACAATCTAAAGGCTGTTGTAACCATTAACCATACATTATACGATTATTGAGTTGGTATTATTTTCTCTGACATTTTCGTATATGAACCAGTCGTTTGGACATGTTATTTAAATAATTTAGTGCACGCACATATCTGCCTACTGTCACTTAATATAATAATTCAAGAGAAAAACTGAGATTAAACAACATTGCAGCGTGTGTAGGATTCGCTTTCAGTGTTCCGTATACAATCGTTTTTGAACTGAAAATTTCTTTAGGCACGTTGGGCACTTTTGGGATGGGGAAAAAAGCACTAAACTCGCGTGGCCATCACGCTCAGATTATTTTGCTTTTGACATAAGCACGCCTATGAAGTTCTATATTTATTGACCAGCAATCATAAACAAAAAAGTTACTACTTCATGGATGCGGATTCAAAAAGAATACAGTAATTCCAAAGTTTTAAGTTTCACTTCTATCGGTAGTCCCCATGACTGCCTATTTGTTTTTATATGATGAGTGACAGTATGCAGAAACTTTGTTCTTTGTTATGAAGTTATACCAAGTTTTACCATCTATTTTGATTCTGTCCTTATTGATTGTGCTGTAGCATAAAATTTTATATTACTACATTATAGCGTTATCCCAATGCGAGCGTTGATACAATTTTTTTTCCATTAACTTATAAAGTAACGGTAGGCAGCGGCTTTGCTGTGCCCTGGCAGAAGTCTATGGGCGGCGGTGACTACTTACCATCAGGTGGCCCGTCTGCTCGTCTGCTTATCGAGGCACTAAAAAAAGTACAGTAATAAAAAGTAAAGTATAAGTAATGTGAAATACTATTGTTTTACCTATGTTCTCCATTACATGAAAACTCGGAGAACTATGGTTGCGATAAAACTGATAAAAAGTAGCAATATAATGGTTTCTTATGTTTACGCGAATATTATACATTATAATAAAACGAAGTTTACGGATTCTATCGCGGTTTATTTTACTTTTTTAACCCGACGTTTCGAAGGCTTTACAGCCTTCATGGTCACGGGGGAGACTGAGCTGTATGTCGTCACGAAAGTATAGTGCAATGTTTCTACCCTCCATATAGTTGATATTTAATTTTTATTTTGTTATAGTCCGATCTACGCAAAAAGAACTCACAATGTCTTGAGGTCTGGCAGTTGGTCTTTTGGGTTCCGATTTAATTAAATGTATAATTGGATCCCAGGCTGGTGCTAGCTTCCAACCATCTTCTCTATTGAAATTTGGATGTTTTTTAATTTCAATAGCCTCACGAATCATCCTAGGCAGGAATCGGTGTTCTTTGGCAAGGATTTATGGTTTGTCAAATCGAAGATAATGCTTGGAGCCTTCCTCTGAATGTTCAGCAACTGCAGACTTCGTAGAGCGTCGGTGTTTTACGTCAGCTATATGTTCTTTTACGCGGGTCCCTATATTTCTTTTTGTTTGACCAATATAAGAGAGTCCACAGTCACAATCTATTTTATAGATGCCTGGTTCTTGTAGAGGTATATGACACTTAACAGGTGGTAGGAATTGACTTATCTTCTTGGGCGGCTTATAATAGGTTTTAATAGAAGCACGCTTCAGTACATAGCCAATCTTGTCAGTGACGCCTCTGATGTATGGTAAAGTAACCGGGACACGCTCGACTTAAGTATTTACCCACGGTAGCTAATCCAAAACAGTTAGCTACCGTGGGTAAATCTTTGTTTCAGAGAGCACAAGGAATCTGTGAAACGTCGGGTTAAAAAAGTAAAATTAACCGCGATAGAATCCGTAAAATTCGTTTTATTATAAAGTAGCAATATGTTGATCTATTTATGCTCACCTAGACATCATTATCCACAGCGTGATAGCCAATTTTGAAAATGTACCTAATTGGCAGATGAAGCAGTTATTCCGTTTCCGTCCGATTCCATACCCATCCCAAACTAAGACTATCCCGCCCACATACCCGCCATTGTATCTCCTGTTTAGCCAGGATCGACAATGGCACAAACATAGGGACAAATATAGGGAGGGATATCCCAAACTATTCAATATTTTTATAAAACTGCTGTGGAATTTTGATAAAGTGCTTGGTATAAATGGAAATTTTAAATTAATATACGATTCCATTTTATATGTAGGCTTTTGTGTATGATTTATTTAAACAATAATGTTTGTTTAAATAATATATGTATTTGATAATTTCGTCCTACTTAGATATAGATTCATTGTCTGTATTATAAAAATAGATCTATTCAAGCTCGAATTTTATCGATATATTATTAAAATTAATTCATATTGGAATGGCATTATAGGTTGAACGAAATCTACGCGAATAAATAACATTTTAGTCACTTATTTATTTGACGTTAATGTAAACCTGATACGAAATGTTGCTTGTATGTTATCAAATTTCAAGACCCTCGTTTATTTTAAAGAGGTCCTTTTAGGGCCCTGGGCGTTGAATAACATTTTGGGAATAATTTTACGTATACACAGAAATTTATTGTAATTATTCCATTGGAAACCTTTTTATTGTTTTGTTTTTTTCGCAGATGGAAATGAGGAGGTATAAATCCAGTCGGACCTCTTTCCTTACATATTGGATCTTTCTATTGCAAGTGAGTATTAAGAATTTATACTCATTCATGACTCCCACTTCTATGATTTCTCCTAGATTTACGAACATTTAACATTCAAGAATTATTTCCGTTCCAAGCAGTAACACAAATTGTTAGCAAGAGCTGCTATGGCTAGTAGAAATTAAACGAGATGAGCCTAAGGTCTATTAAGGTACTTTGTAATATTAAGAAGGCCTATCTACCAGTCTGATATTCATCTTTATTGCCAAGTCTTTCTAAGTTTACTAATTTGGATTCCAGATGTTAGGCAGCGCTCGTCGTGGTGCCGAAGGTCACGGCCGGCTCATGGACCCTCCAGCACGGAACTCTATGTGGCGGTTTGGATTCCCCAACCCCGTCAACTACAATGATAATGAGTTATTCTGCGGTGGATATGCTGGTAAGAATATAGATGTAGTATAAAATAACTGATGGTCACTTGTTTGTCGTTTTCCTGGTGGTAGGATATTTATATCCGCCCGGATAGCGACCACCTTACTCAGGGTGTAAAACCCGCCATAGCGGCACACGCAAGTGTGTCGCGTTCCGGGATCAGCCAGTATACATCCGGTTTTTGTCGGGGGTCTAGATTTGGCCGTTATGCGGCTTTCTAAATACTCTGACACTAGACCCTTGACTACTTCTTCACCTTCTTGCCATGGCGTAGTGTAAATAAGCAGGCCGGCATGATAGTGTTGAGTAGCGGGGGATAGATTGTCTCTCGCTACTCGATACTCTATTTGGACGGTACTGCGCTTACCATTAGGTGCAGGGTGGTCACTTTGCCGTGCCAGGATAAAAAAATAATAATAATTATCAGTACTGATGTAAACCCGGCGTTGTTGACCTACAAGACAATTTGAGTAATCTCACTGGGGTTGTTCAAATATTACGTAAGCAACCAAAGGGCGGTGGGGGTCTTTGCTTTGCTTATGATGACATTAATGATATATATGATAAATGAATAAATGATTCGATTACATCAGCAATATTTATTTATTTAGAATTTTAGATTTTTATTAAAATTTGAGAAAATTTTGATATGAACGTACATGGCAATCCTACTATGGTTAAAAGTTTAAAGGATGTTTATGTCATAGACTTTGTTAAAATTATACCAATGCTTACGTAAGCGGAGGGGGGATGGGTAAGACCTTTGCTTACATTTGCTGACAAGAGGGGGGAGGGGGTTGAAGATGACTTAAATTCTGCTTACGTCACACTTGAATGACCCTACTGATCATAGCAGCAACCCTTACATCAGTTTTCATAGGGACAGTGGTACTACTCCGGTAAAACCTGAATCATTTAGTAAACAAAATCTTTACCATTATCAACGTAGGGCTTTAAATAAAGTTCTTGATATATTTTGAAGAATTATCATTGTATTGTTATTTACTTTGATATCTTGACACCTACACACTAATTGTATTTCGATGAATCATGAGTGACACGGCTATCACAAAAATCATAACATCGAACATTCGAAATGCATGTATGATGGTACTTTTATAATTAAAACTTTTATTCTATTTCCTTGGTGTTTTTTATGGATTTTACCGCCTTTTTTTTGACTTAATAAGGTAAATGGTTTGCCTGGAATTTGGTTTTATATCACTTTATTTAAAGTTCTCATAATGAAGTACGCAGTAAATAGCTCTCTTGAGATATTAACAGCAAATGCATCGCGATTGAATTTCTCTTTTGGGATATATGTGCAAAAGCAAATCTATTTAAAATTATTGCATAACGTTATGTGCGTTAGCTTGTAACGTTATAGTTGTATGTGTTAATATTGAGTGTAAGTGCTTCGCAGAGTACATAAAGTTATTAAAACTGACTACTTAGCCAGTAGGTATTCAAGTAATTAAATACGTTTTCGAACTAAGAAAGTCTGCATTTGTATGAAATTTAAAGTTAATTCTGGCATTCTCGAGATTAATTCTTTCATTCATTAGAACATTGATTAAAACTATTTTCGTGCTTGGCACTCAGGTTATTAATTTACACACACACACATACACTCACGCCTGTAATCCCCGAAGGGGTAGGCAGAGGTGTAACTAGTACACCCACTTTTCGCCGAATTTCGGTCCCATAATGTGATAGGGGGCGAGCCTATCGCCATACCGGGCACATTTACCAGACTCCGGGCTAATACTGAGGAATTTCTAGATAGAAAAACCCAATATCACTTTACCCGACCCGGGGATCGAAACCGAGACCTCAGCACAGCAGTCGTAACGCATGCGCAATTACAACTGCGCCACCGAGGCAGCCGTTATTAATTTACGACAGTAGATATTAATTTAAATTGGATACTTCTGACTTCAAAATCGGACTCGTGGAAATCTAATTCTCTCCGAACGTACTTAATAGGTGAAAAACATATCATTAGAGAGAATGTCTCAAAATATTACGTAACTCACTTATCGCTTAATCAACCAAATTAAGGCAGCAAAAAATACATAATAATGCGTTAACGTTGAATGTCAGAGATTTTCCTAGAAAAAATCTCATGTTTTTTGTATTTAAAAAACGGAGGATAATCAATGCAAAGTCGAATGCTTTAGAATGTTCAGTTCACTGAACTTATTGTTATTTCGAGCGGCAACCTTCGGCCACGGTTAGAAATAAATAGACGAGATGGCTAATTTACATTGATTGTCAGGGTAATGCTATTGGCTTAAAAACACGGATGTACTACTCGATGTTTTGAAGTAAAAAAAAATATATTTATAGCGTTTGTAACGTGAACTTTTTATAATAACTGTTTTTGTTGATTTTGGATACTTTGAGTTAAGTTTATTTATTAATCAAATAAATAAATTAATAACACCCAACGGTCACACACATAGCCCCGACCCCACACTAAGATACGAGTCTTGTGTTGTGGGTATCAGGGACACAAATATCTATCTGTCACAGAAAAATTTGTCCCGGTGTGGGAATCGAAACCAAGGTCTCTCGTTTCACAGCCACTTACTCACCAACTGCGCCACGGAGGCTGTCAAATTAGTTGGATTTTGTTAATATTCCTATATCAAGAAAAGTTTAAATGTTTGAATTGATCTTTACCGACTTCTGTTTTACAGTCACTTTCATCTAGCGATACAGTTTGAAATATGGCCATTCGCAAGTTAATGAAATCAATTTTATAATTTCAGTACAATGGGAGCAGAACGAAGGCAAATGCGGCGTGTGTGGGGACGCCCATCATGTCACAGAGCCCAGGCCTCACGAGGCTGGTGGAATGTACGCTAAGGGCATAGTCACAAGACATTATAGTGTTGGACAGGTAATACACGCAAACGTATCATTAGAGAAATATAACCTGGGTATCTTCAAGTCAAGAGTGAATAGGTATCTTCTAGGCAAGCGTGCTCCACCGTAGACCACATCATCACTTACCATCAGGCGAGATAGTGGTCAGACACGAGCCTATTTCGGTAAAAAAAGAGAATGGCTACACTGATGTAATAAATTATAGTTTAAAAACACGCTTTAATAGCTAGTAGAACTAAAAAGTAAATATAATTAAAAGACTCTATTTATGAACACACGATAAAAAAAGTAGGTATCTAAAATTTTCATATTTTATAATATCCTGGTTAGGATATATGGCTAAAGCTAAGAAAATATTGTATTATCATCGGTCCTTGACACGTGCACAAATTTAAAGTAAATCGGACGTCTGGAAGGTAGTGAAAATTACGTCGAAAAATTCCGTTACAAACATAAGAAGATAGATATCTGAAAAAATTGAAATGATGCCCAGGAAGATAGAAAAAGACAAAAAGTACTTCTTTATTTGGATTTTCAGTATCCCACGGCACTGAAATGAAATGAAATCGTTTATTGATCATGTAGGCTAGCTCTTATGACAGGTCAGGACATTAAAAAAAAGTTAAGAAATTTAAAGAAAAGCATATCAGTTTATGTTGTATACATACACGTCATCAATACACTAGCAATTACTTATTCATAAGGTATTTATAATTATTATTTTGAATATCATTCAAGGAAATACCAGTCAAATATAAATATTATTAAATGGGTTTTATATGGACCATGGGTATTTCCGAGACGTCGCACGTTTTAAAAGCTACCACCGGATCCAAACGCGACCCAGCCTGAGAAGACCCGGCGAAACAAACTCAGCGGGCTTACATTACCGCTGGATACTACGCGGCGCGACCCAGTCCTGAGAGAATCTAGCGAATCAAACTCAGCGGGCTTGTTTTTGGTCCGGTTCATTATTTCTAGTAGATGATCTGTCACATATTAATTGCCAAATTACTGTTTTATTATATACGCGATCGGTCGTCATAGTTTATTATTTGTTATTTTACTGATAATAGTAATCGCACATGCGGGGCTGCGGGCGATAGCTAGTATAAAATAATTAGGTATTTCAATCATCGATACTAGCATAAGGACTAAAATCCGTTTTTGTTTAGTTTATTGGCAAAGCCATTTTTCATAAATGTTTTTTTACAGGAAATCGAGGTGGAAGTGGAGCTGACAGCGAACCATCTCGGAACCTTCGTGATAAAGATGTGTCCTAACAACAATCCGAAACAAGAAGCCAGTCAAGAGTGTTTTGATAGGTATTACACATTTTAACCAAGCGAACCTATAAATAAATAACAGTCACACACATAGCCTCAACCCCACACTAAGATACGAGAGATTTTCGGTCTCACAACACCCAGACCCCGGAAACAAATATCTGTCTGTCACACAAACATTTGTTTGATTCCCAGTGTGGCAATCGAACCCACGGCCGCTCGTTTCACAGCCGGCTACTCGCCAACTGGGCCACGGAGGCTGTCATATAGATCTACATGTCTTTTTTTTCTAATAAAATGTTTAATTAGTTAATCATATACCGTTAAAGAATCGTAATTGAATGATCAATAGACAAAAAGTAGATAGTAAATACTATCGTCCTAAAACTTTTTATTAGCATAAGCCCTGTTCCATGATGTCATTAAATTTTAAACGAATAATATTTTTTTGAACTATTATATCCAACTAGCTGCACCCGGCAAGCGTTGCAATGTCACGTAAAATCTTTTTATTTTTTTAGGCCAGGAACCATCGCGGGCTTATGAAGAAAAACTCACCAAAGTTTCATCATAATCGGATGAATTAGGAGTCCATAGAGGACAAACATGATGCCGGAATTATTTCGTTACGTGCCATTAGTTTGCCATCCCTCCATTATCCTATAATGTTATTGTAATTAATGAAATAATTAAACTGTTTATTGGAATTAAGGGAGAGGCAGAGGTGCATTTACTACGCTCACATTTATTTATAGATATTTTTCGCTCCTTATATGATAGAGGACGACCCTACGTCACAAATCCAATTCCAAATGAGTATAATTGCTTTTTAAATACAAAACTCTCACAAAATTTTGTTTGGCTTGGAAATGGGTCTAGGGCTCCATCAGATTCTAACCTAACAACGTAACAAACCGAATTGTATTTACGAGTCCAATATACGTTTCCAGATATCCGCTGTATATATCCGAGACGCGAGATGACAGGTTCCTAATCCCATTGGATACAGCCAAGAAGGAGATATTCAGGTATAGAGTGCGGCTGCCTCCTTACGTGACGTGTACGCAGTGTGTGCTGCAGTGGACTTATTATACTGGTAAGGTTATAAGTTCCTTATTTATTTGATACGTCTGATAGTTTAGGTGTCAATGAGGAATGTTGATCAATTACCCGGTTGTTCGTTTGCCCCCTATTTAAAAATGTCATGTTTGCTAAGAGTGGTTAGGCTGAATCAATGTGTAATGACGACGAATAAGAAAGCCAAATAATGTTATCCAACTGAAATACCCAAAGTAGTAACTAGGACTTATCTATGAGTCACGGAGGTTCTGGATGGTATAGATCCCTATCAAGTGGACTTAAGCTGTTCTATTCTAGTCGCTCTACTTGATAATACCAGAAAAACAGTGGGTAGCTAGATTTGGTGTACGATGTTTGGCCGTTTTGCGGCCTTCTGAGTACTCTGACACTAGACCGTCGACCGCTTCTTCGCCTTCTTGCCAATAGGGTAGGGTGAAGAAGCAGGCTGACATGATTGTGTTGAGTAGCGAGGGATAGATTGTCTCTCGCTACCCGATACTCTAACTGGATTACACTGCGCTTACCATCAGGTGCGGTGTGGTCATTATTCCGTGCCAAGATAAAAAACAGCGACTAAGCACGTTGAAATATTCTAGAAACGGACCCTTCGGGCCTCATTTGAACTATTGTTAGGAATTGAAGAGAGAGAGAGAGTCAACTTATCCCTGTGTCGAGAACCCTGAAGTGGTTGCTCTCCGGACTTACCGGCGAGTCCTATGTGGAGGATTTGCGTTCATTGTTGAATTACTATTATGGTTGGGATAGAGAGATATATTAAATAGTGATCATGATGGAGTCATTAGAATCTCTTAAAACACGTTTGGTAGATCTTAGATCCTATTGCTTTATGGTGTATTATCAAGATTTTTTGCAGGCAACATGTGGGGCATCTGTCCCAACGGCACTGAAGCAGTCGGCTGTGGTCGCTCTGAAACCTTCAGGAACTGCGCTGACGTCAGCGTGGTGACAAGCACCGGTGGTTTACCACCAGCGTTCGCTGGAGACTTGCGCATCGACTATCCCTTCCTGCTCTACTACCGCGACTTCCAAATGCCTCAGAACGTCTACCCACTTGTCGTCAGGTGAGAAATGGAAAGCAATGTTGATAGAAGAAATAACACGTTTGAAGTACGATAGATCAGCAGTAGTGACGAGTAGTGACAAAGTAATAGCTTTCACAATTGTAGTCCGCGGGTAAAAGCTAATAATCTAAATGCTCACATCATAGTCATTAAGAAATTACGCTAGTTAAGCTGCATACAAACATATTGCCGCGACGCGTGCTCATTCTTTTTGGCACAGATTATATTATCCGTGATCAATATTCCGTGATTTTTAACTATGTCGTATGGTGAGGAGGGGGGAAGTCCGGACTCTTATATACGCATATATGGTCACGAGTACAATATTATCAGTGGCGGCTCTAGGTTGGTGCGACTGCATCGGACGCCATTATCGTGCGGCGGACGATGTTAAATGAATGAGCAGAAAAAAATCTATGTCAATCGCGAAAGATTTCACTGTGCTTGCCCAGCAGATACACCTAGACAATTCCTAAGTCTCTGTAATACTATTTATATCAAGGAAAAGCATCTACACAGTGTAGGAACACTAAGGTTTTGAATTTAGAGGCGCCACTTTGTGATCTTGCACCACCGAAAAATGTTGCTCGGGTCGCCATTAAATGTCATATATCATGAGGACTATTTATGGTTGGAAGATTTCTGGAATGGGAGGCGTAGTGATGGAAGCATATGTGAAAGAGAGTTATATTAACTTTATATATTTTATTTTTGACTGTCGCAAATTGTATACTGTGTCTAGCACGATCTATTTGTTTAGAGCCTGTTTGAATCAAGTACCTACATTATTTGTTAAAAAAAATTACTTGTTTATGATTTCACACAAATATTTTTCCGTTTACTATTGTCATTGACTCATTTTTTTATGGCAAACAAAAATTAATTTATTGTCGTTGGCGTAGCACAGCAACACAGTGCTTGTAGCCCGGTTGTATATACTATATCTATGTTGTAGCCATATATATAAAAAAAAACAATCACGAGTGTCAAATAATGTCAAAGCTCATAAAGTAAGGGCTCTTACACACTGATGTGGTGTTTCTTCCTGCGCGCATGCACATTCATCACGCCAAGGAATCGCCGCAAAAACGTCAGTGCGTTAAGTGTAAGTGATTTTATTCGCAGAATATTTTTAAATTCTGTAAAAATAATCCGATGAAATATTTATAGGTCTTAGTTCATATTTATGGAAACCAAAAGTACATCAATGGGTGAATTGAGCAACTACTCTGCAGGCGAAGGGCGTTGAAGCTATTTTTCAACAAAAAATGATCTATATATTGTATTTTTGTGTATATTCTATATCTAACTTTCTTCGATCACTATCTAAATGCACGTATATGTTTAATATATTACTTCTCCAATGTGCTTAATATTTCAGAGAGCCAAAAGACAAGCGATTGGAATCCTACGTTGTTAGGTAAACTTGTGATATATTTTGTATAAATTGTGTACGTGTTAACACTGACTGTAAGTTGAATTTTTTTTGCAGCAACGATATTGACTCTGTGTCTCAGGAGGAATTCGTTCCGCCGGTCATTAGGTATAAAACTATGTTATAGACGGGGTTTTGGCTGGAGACGCGGTGGTAGATTGTGTGAATAAATTGTTTAGTTTAGCGGGGTTAGGTCTGACATATTACGGCATAGCTAAGACGGCTATCCTAGTTCAACTATAGAGGTAAAATTAATAAATTAATGTTCTATAACAGTCAAGTAAAATATGGCAGGCCTAATAAATATTGTAAAGTAGATATTCGTCGTCGGTCGTGACTAATTGAATGTGATTTTGTACAAATCTGTACATTTTTGTGACTAACCATTGTTGTTCGTCTTTATGTACTCATTTTCAGTGGATCCCGACTGTTGATACCTAACTTCTTCCTCCTGTGGATAAAACCTTTTTTGTTTTATGTGTAACAGAATGTTGTTTTAACGGAATGTATCCTGTTGATTTGCTTGCAAGATTTCATTAAGTATGTGTTTTTCTTTGTTTATCCTATCCTGAAGTTTCCTTTCTGTTTTTAAATAATTTGTGTGTAAAACTGTTGGTGTGAAGTTTTGAAGAATCTTATTGTATATATATGGCACATCTTTTCACGAGCACAATTCGACACTTTATCTGTCCAAACCATACAATTGAATTTCATCTTCATGCAGTATAGTATCTTTACCTGATAATGCCTGTTTTAAATTTCAATCACCACTTACAATCTATTTTAAATATAAATATACCACATTTCTTAACATATGGAGCACACGTTTTCTCTATTAAACCTTTTATTTTACTATGTTAACGCATATCAACACAAAATTAAAAAACTACCATAAATATATTTATACTTGTAACAAAAATACACTACTACATTACATGCAAAGTCCTTTCAATACTTCCTGAGTCTAACTATTATGAACTGTATGATTTCAGGGACCAAGTATGCGTACCAACGGATTTGTTCCGCAAACTACCCGGCATGCTGAGCTGGTGTCAGACCAACTGTCTCCGGTACCCACCGAACTGTCAGGAAGCGCTCTGCACTTGCCCGTGAGTTGCAACTGATATCCATAAATATAGGACAAAGTTAGATTAGGATGACGAAAACCTACTAAATATCTTAAACGGCTTAAAACACTAATCAATCCTCTTTGCATAATCCGTAAGGAAACAAGGCTGAAGGATTTCAAGTTACCTACTTAGCTTGGTCAAGTAGGTAACCTGAAACGTGGTTCTTCAGAAAATATCATGTTTCGTGACAATTTGCTATATAAAAGTAAAATAAATATTTGCATAGGTCTTTAGAATTAGCGTAAAATGTCTGTAGCACTCATACAATATTTTTATTTCTGATTGCAGGCAAGTGTGCGAAGCTATAGGCGAATATGCAGGTCGGTCAGGTGCTGACGTCCATTGTATGGACCTCTGCATCGTGTACCCACCCAAGTGCCCTACCGACAAGTGCCGCTGTTACTAGAATATACTTAATGTTTAAATGGCGACAGCATTTTTAGTTAAATCTAAATTTATATTGAAGCTATTCATAAATATTCCGAGTACATACAATAATTTTTTTTACAATTAATTACCTATATCCATTTTTTTGCATTCTAAATTTTGTTAATAAGCATTATATGAGCGTTATGTAATTCGTATGTTTGCTGTCGTCAGTTTTAATTCCTCAGGATGCCATTCCTTTTTAATCAATTGTAAAAAAACACACTGATCCATCCTGAATCCATTTGTATTTTTTTTTACATCTGTACTTCAGAGGTAGACAATAGTAATACCATTATAATCTTGGATTTAGCATCAATGAAATCGCAAAACCGAATTTCACATAATGATATGAATTATTAAATGCGAACTAGGTCTTAACTAACTTAATAACTTTTGAACAACTTGTCCAATTTTGTATTCAAAATTTTACACGCATTTTTGCCTTTCCTGTAAAATTTATGTTTTCTTGTTTGATGTTATATACCTCTATGGTACAAATACTCCCTAGGTTTCTCGTTTTCATTCAATTCGAATTAATTGAAAAATGAAATGTACATTTATGGCTCAACCTTGTAATATATTTTCAAATTCCAATCTTTTCTACAAAATAGGTAACCTTGGCCACACAGTTTCGAGCCATATAAACTTTGCAATAAATAATTGAGATAATTATACTGCATTATGTTATTGTTTTCATAAACCGATTCAATAAAAATACATATGTTAACTTTTACACTTGCCGTCCATTTATATCTCAAAAACTTCACGCACTGATTGTTTGAATACTGATCCATCTAAAAGTTATATTTTTTTGTATATTATGTGTCATACGTATTTTGTCTATATTCTTTTCAGTTTTAATGAATTTAAGCATTGTACAGTAATAGGTTATGTAAGTTGAAATTCCATGTAAAAATATCTAACCATAAAAAGAATATGAAAATTGTATAGTACCTTGATGGTGTAAATCTTTTGCCATATTAGTATCTAATCGATAAAACTGGTGCCAGATGTATGTGTAAGTAAAAATAATGTGTATTCATTATTTTTGTAAAATAAAATCGTATATATAATTTGTATTAAAGTTTTATTATTTCAATAATTTATCCTATCCTTTAAAAGTGACGACGTATCTGTATTTCTTCTAGTTTTATGGCCCGTGAGGATCACTTACCTTCGGGTAACTCACGTGCTCGTTCGGCATCTACTATAAAAAAGTCTGGAAACTGGGGAGGTTTAATGTCAAAAACAAAAAGTTTTTTTTATTATTCTGGCATGGCAAAGTGATCACACTGTACCTAATGGTAAGCCCAGTGCCATCCAATAAGAGTATCAAGTAGCGAGAGTCAATCAATCCCCCGTTACTCAACACAATCATGTCTGCTGTAGTCTGCTGTTTATCTTCATCACACTATGCCTAAAGAACCTAGGATCATAGGAAGGAAGGAACACGGTAGCTGGAAAACTTTTCCACAGCTTGATGCTAGATAATAATATTTTTTTTACACGTTCATGGTATTTATTTTCCAAATCTTAATTGAAACTCAAATCTCATATTGTTTATCAATTAACTTGTGGTTTTGCGATATAAAAAAAAATATTCATGCTGCATATATAAAAAGTACACCGACTTCAACAAAAAACAAATTATGCGTCACTATAAAATTTATTTTTCTTTGATTTTTCTGAGATCCCATCATCAGATCCAGACTTGGTGCCAATGGGACCACCTGGCAAGTATACCCTTTTAAACACAAAAAGAATATTTCGAATCGGTCCAGGCGTCTTCGAGTAATCGGGTAACATACATAAAAAAAAAAGATTCCGACGAATTGTTAACCTCCTCCTTTTTTGAAGTCGGTTAAAAACTGTTCGCAGCTCGCGTTGGTGCGGTCTGGCCTATAGTAATTAAAATTACAGTAACTGTAACACAATTTAAATATGCTTTTCGAATGATTGATTACTAATTATCTTGGATCTATGAACAAATTCTATTTGACTTACAAATCCAAAAAAATTTGCTTCAATATTATTCGACCTTGTCTTCCTTTTCTTAATAAGATTTCTATGGTTTGTTACTGAGAATTTTACAATTACTTAAAATATAACAATTAAGAACGTAACAAAATTTAAAAAAAGTAAGTTAGTAAATAGGGCGTAAACTGAATTCCGCTCATATGTGTCCAGAGCTTTATATAGGTATTTCAACAAGGATCAATTTAGCAGCGTTTTGTTTAATGCATCGAAAAGCGATACCTCTAATTTGCATATAATATAATTTATAACATATATATGCTGACGTCGAAACTATTTATATATTTAATTTTTCGCAAAACAGCGAAACGAAAACGAAAATAAATATATCATATTAATATATAGTTTGTTATTTTACTTACGAATAGAATAAACTAAACTCCTGACGTTGACAAATGACATTAGCATATCAATCAGCATCGGTCGATTTTATTTACGCAGAGCATACGATAAAAAGTTAAATACAAATACACAAGGATAAAAACTGTACAATGAGTGATTTACTTGATGACGATTTAGAGTTTCGAGGCGGCACTTTGCAGCTTTCGGCCGACCATGTCCCTAGCGAGAACGTGGAAAACCGACAGAGCAATGCCGCAGAAAATCCGGCTAGAAAGAAGCCTGCATCGAACGTAAATCCTTCTGTGTTGTCAGGTGCTGATTCTCTTACATCTTCTACGTCGTCTTTTGCCGGTGAGTACTTCTAAAATGTATCAAGATTCAGAGTTTTGTCAGGAACAGAAAAATGCTACAAAATATTGTCTTATCACATTTCTTTATTAAACCTATAAAGCCATTGTGTTTTTTGTTATTAGTTTAAAGGTCAAATATCATTTTTTACTTAATTAATTGTAAAACAAGTTTATACTGCTTCTCATTTTGTTGTTTGTGTTGTAAGAATAGATATTGAATTTAATTAAATATTATTTACTGTAATCTTTTAAACACATAAAGGAACATAATTAAAATTAATTACTCTTTTTATAGAATAGCTAAGAGTAATTGTTATACATTCTGCAAAAGAGTAGTTAAAAATCAAAAACTTAATACAGTGTAAACTCTATATAGCGACACTGAAGGGACTGTGCATTTTATGGCGTTATAGAGAGTTGTCGTTAAATGGAGAGAAGAAACATCAGAATTAGAAAAATAAAAAGTTTATTTCTGACTATTGTTAGTAGTTATGTGCATAAAAAAGAATGTTATTTGAACGCTATTGAGTATAGTCTGTTATTTTTGTCTGACGTCTTTTGCTGCACCAGTAATTTTGTTGTATTTTTTTAGTTATTTTATTAATATCTAGCAATACTGAGGCATCTTGGTTATAAAGGAAATATTTTTCCAATAATTTTGCTGCTTCCAGAGCTTCTTTAATGCTCGGCGGAAGCTCAGGCTCATCCGTCTCATCTTCTTCATCACCTTGTTCTTGATCCTCAGTTTTTCTCACTGAATCCAAAATTTCTTCGTCTGTGAGTGAAGCCGTTGTAAGCAGGCGGTCGTCCACTTCAATGTAGGTTTGAAGATTTACCGTATTTCCTGCCATGTTGAATTGTTGAATCCACTCAGTTAATGGAAGGTCGTCGTCGCTTTCAAACTCAGATTCTGTTTCCACCTCATCACTCGTAGAATTGGTACAAAGTCCAGCATGTCGAAAAGAGTGCTGTATAGTTGTGGGTGTCACTTCTTCCCAGGCTTTAGATAAAAAATTTACTGCATGCAGCATATTAACAGAAGTTTTACCCTCAGATTCGACTAGCTCCATCAATAATTTCCTTCTGTAGTGACCCTTGAGGCTTTTAATCACACTCTGGTCCATTGGCTGTAAGACACTAGTCGTATTTGGAGGAAGAAATGCCAACTCTATGTTTTGAAGGTTTGATATAAAAGGGTGGGCAGGGCAGTTGTCAACAAGAAGTAAAATTTTTCGTCCCTTTAATTCTGCATCCCACTTTCGCACTTCTTCTTCAAAAAGTTGACTGGTCATCCAAGCTGATTTATTAGCTTTATACGTCACTGGCAATTTTTTGATGTTCTTAAAACACCGCGGATTTTTCGATTTGCCTATTATTAGTAGCTTTTTTTTCTCTGTGCCATCCATATTAGCAGCCACAAGCACCGTAATACGTTCCTTGGAAAGCTTTCCTCCCACACACTTTTCCCCTTTAAATTTCAGAGTTTTATCTGGAGTCAACTTATAGAAAATTCCTGCTTCATCAGCATTGAAAATGTCACTTGGGGCGTATTTTTCTTTGAATTTTGACCACACTCTGTTAATCCAATCATGAGTCACATTTGTATCAACACTTCGTGCTTCCCCACTTATTTTACCATAGTTGATATGATGACGCTGCTTGAATTTTCCGAGCCATCCTTCTGATGCTTTGAAAGAAGTTAAACCAAGTTCAGCAGCAAAATTCTCCGCCTTAGCTTTCACGAGCGGCCCCGAGATAGGCATATTATTCTGGCGCTGTCGATGAAACCATGATAGTACAGCTTTATCCAAATCTTCGTATATAGGTTTCTTTAATTTTTTGGAAGATTTTCCCTCGCCCGCAGCGTGGAGGATTTTTTCTTTATTTTTCCATATTGTGGACACGGTAGAGCGACTAAATCCAAAGCGTTTGCCAACATCACTTATCTTCTCTCCCGTTTCTATTGCGCGTATCAGTAAAACTTTTTCGTCAATACACAGTGATTTTCTTTTAGTAGCCATGTTTACAGTTTGCAAGTTTGTGAGCAACTAAGAATATGATAAGGTATAGATAATCCATGACTCCTAGTTATGAATCATGGTCAATAACAGTCTACACGTGCTAGCAATCCCAATTTGTAAACAAAAGAATGAATTTCTTAGAAAGTTCGGTATGCATGATGCCGACAGTCGAGTTTATTGCGGGCTAGGATAATAAAGCGACAATAGATCGTACACAGCTGCGCAGTTTTTACTAATTTTAGCAACTTAATTGTTGTCGTTATTGAGAGTGGGTGTAATGCTATATAGAGTGAAACATTGTATGAAAAACAAGCTAAACCAACCAAAGCCAATTGATTTCGACGCTTAAGAGAGTTTGTCGTTAAATAGAGTGACGTTACATGGAGTTTACACTGTATACTGTAAGTTAATGAAATATATAATATAGTAAAAGCTTTGTAAGCTACTTTGTATTAGCTACCATTATTTCAAAGATACAGAGCCCCTGAATGTCTTTACAAAATATCTTTACCCTTCATTTGGGCATTTGGCATTGGGCCCAACAAATTTTGATACAGAGCCGGTCTAAGGCATCCTACACCACTGGTACTAAACTACACTATTCTTATAATGCTGTCTACATTGTGATAGTATTAGTTGATAGGATAAATATAAGTACAGAAATGTATTCAGAATATTGGGTCTTTAAAAATATGAACAAAAAGATAATGACTAAGTTTTGTTAAATTATTCTTTACAATACACACAATACAAGCTTTTATAAAAAAAATTTTAGTGCCTCAATAGGCAGACTGGCCACCTGATGGTAAGTAGTCACCGCTGCCCATAGACTTCTGCAATTCAAGGGCACAGCAAAGCCGCTGCCTACCGTTTAAATATGTGCAGATATTAAACTAACATCTCAAGCATTTTGTTTTCTAGATGCCAGGAATGAGGAACAAATAAATGCAACTGCAGCAACACCTACTGATTCTGTGAAGACAGTATACCCTAGATATGATGTACCATTTAACAAGGAGAATATTAAAGACTTCTTCACATTTAGAAAGGGTGTGGTTGAGACAGCGATACAGGAATGTATTACAGCTATGTTGTTCCCTGAAGACGGGGAATATTTGGGATCTTGGCTGTTGACCGAGTATGTAAACTTCTGTGTGATAATTTTTTGAGAAACTTGTCATAATCTTATTTAATCATTTACGGATGATATTGACAGTTTGCAGGCATTTCAGTGTAATTTTTTTGCGATATTGAGTTTATATACATATTCAATATTTGCATTTCTTTCTGCCTCTTTTGAGTGTAGCTTAAGTTTTTTGTGGACTTTTATGGCAAATCAACTGGTAAAACAGGGCTCATTTTTTTTCAGGACACGTTTATTTTAGAAAATAATGCTTATAAATGCGTGAAAATAAGTCTTAAAGATGCAGTACATGCTAACACGAGTAATAGTAACCCCTCTCATTAGTAGAGGAGGCCCGTGCCCAGCAGTGGGACAATTTTTAATACAGGGCTAGTATTATTTAACAAAAGTAATATATTAATTGTACTAAAAACTACACAGTAGCTTTTTTTATATTGAAAACATTTAACCTCTCTCCTGTAAAATTTCAAAAATGGGGCTAAAATCAAATAGCCTGCCAATGTCGATATGAATTATTATTTATATATATATTTTTGAAATCTTTTGGTGTTGTCAGATCAAGTTTCTCTTACTTACAAGACTCGTAGAGCAAGGTGGAATAAGTCAGTCAGTCAAAAACACTCAAATCGTGAAGGTTATTGTCAAGGACATCTGAGTACAGCCTTAAAACATGTATAATATTCTTAATGATTTCTTTTAGAATAACATTATGGGACAACGAAAAAGAGAGGATTGTTTTACTGACTTCAAGGCTAGTCATGACCATCAAATATGATTTTATAGCTATGAAGCAGGTAGACTTTAAAAAGACCTATCTAGATGACCTGGACACCATTGTGATTGGGGAATTAGTCTACCCACCATCTTCGTTGGTGCCGTGAGTATTTTTCATATCTTTAAACGGGGTCTCTGTGGTAGGGGTTTAAGCTTTTAATGTGTTTGGTCACTTATTGTATACTTGTTCTAATCAACAGGGTCTCGCTTTGTTAATCTTTATAAAATTCTGTTATGTGTGCAGCAAAGTTCAAATTTGCGTGGTTGCACACATTGTTTCATGTTAGATAATCTGTACTCAATCAAATATGTAAATGGTGGAGGTAATAATTAGGCCAGAGAATTAATTAATGAATAGGTAAAGCAGATAAAATATAAAAAAAATATGATTAACTAATGATGAAAATGAAATAAAGGACTTACTAGATTTTTTTCAACTTATTGATAACCATGGATAAATGTCCTTCAGCCAGACATATACTCATTCAAATGTGGCCAGTAATAATTTTATTTGGTTATTTTTATAATTGAATTATGTTCTCGATAAGTTAAATAAGTAATCCAAAATACTAACATCACAGATTACCTCTGTTCCTGTACAATAATGCCAAAGGAATTCAGTATGTACCTTAAAGTAAAGTTGTTAGGCATTCCTAACCCCTTAAAGAGCCTATGTTTGATCATCAAAAACCCGGTTCGCAGTCGCATAAATGGCATAGCGACCGGTGTGACGACCGTGGTCAAAGACTGCCTGATCGACCGGCTGTGTGGGCGGCCCAACCTGGAGGTGCAGGCCGGCAGCGCGGACAGTAGACTGTTCGATCCCAAGTATTTTGAACCTAGGTACATTCAGTTGCTGTAGTCGCAGTGTGTCATGCTTTTGTCGCTAGCTTTTTATTAGCTGTGTTATTGTTTGTAAATAGTGTGTATTATAGCTGTGTTGTTTAAGTGTGTGTAGGTATATTTGAGTTTTATAACATATCACTTAAATGTTAAGACATAAGAGCCAATATGGAAAATGACGACTACGGTCCCACAAAACCCAGACCCGAAACAAATATCTGTCTGTCACACAAACATTTATCCCGGTGTGGGAATCGAACCCACGGCCTCTCGGTTCACAGCTGGCTACTCGCCTACTGCGCCACGGAGGCTGTCATATAGATCTGCTATATAGATCTACATGTCATTTTTTTTCTAATAAAATGTTTAATTAGTTAATCATATACCGTTAAAGAATCTCATTTTTTTTGCTGCTGGCTGTCTGTAATCTAACCAAAATCTTATATAATGGTAGATTATTTTTCTTTGTCTTTAAATGTTTAAGACAAAGCTTTATATGACATAAGAGGTGCATAGCGTTTATTAATAACATCATAAGGCCGAGATTTGTAAAGCATTTTCGACTTATCTAACCCCCGTATTCAAGAACAATTAGTGAGCTCTGCTATACTTTGTTTTCTGTATACGTGATTGGTCAATTTTTGTTTTGCGCCAATGATCTGCCTAAAGGCAGCTTCCGTGGGGCAGCGGGCGAGTAGCCGGCTGTGAAACGAGAGGCCGTTGGTTCGATTCCCACACCGGGACAAATGTTTGTGTGACATACAGATATTTGTTTCGGGTCTGGGTTTGTGGGACCGTAGTCGTCATTCTCAATACCCACAACACAGGTTTCACCTTGGGTTGGTTGGTGGTGTCAGAATGATGTGTGTGAATGTTAGGTGTATTTATTTATGACATACTCAGAAATCTGCGAATAGGAAAGAGCTCGCGTATGAATCGTTTTTGTATACATGTATATTATTGTATATATTAAATAAACACTTGCGCAAGATTTCATTTGTCATACTTCATTTCAGTAAGCGCAGTAGGTATATTTGCGATACCTATTTAGTTCCATGTCATTAAAGCAACCTTTAAAACACCTAGCTTGATTAAAAATGCAATCGCTTTTATCACAATAATTATGAAGTTCTTTCATATATTTCATTGAGGCATACATAAACGTTTTTAACAGTCAAAATTAATTTCATAAGCGTCTGTAAAATTGTATTTTAATTACACAACTTGTTAACTTGCACAGTTATATATTTAAATATGTAACATATTAATAGCTACGAGTCACGCCCTATGACACTTAAAAAGGTTTCTTTGTTCAGCGTTGATTTCTGTATATCTGCAATTGGTCATTTTATGTTTGGCGCCAAAAGTAAACCAATGACATATTCAGAAATCAATGCATAGCAAAGAGCTGTATGTTTTAAACCAAATGTAAAATAAAACATACAGATACTTTGTAACATGTAACATTGATTATGGGCAAAGATTATTTTTAATCAATTTTGTTGTCATCGACATTTTTTTTAAATCAATCTATGGTGTAAAAGTAAAGTTTGCTTAGCCACGAAAATAACTTAATTTACTTTGTAATACGATGTACAAAAGGGCCAAATCTTTCGGAGACCAGGCCAATTTCACCTATACACTACTGACATACGAGGCTATAACGACTAATCCGCAATTGATTAATATGATGTATTCCGTCTCCGCCTCCATCTCCTCTCTTAATAGGACAAACCAAGCTCTAAAAGTGAATTATTTATAATGTTCTCTATATGTCGGGGTTTAGAGTTGGGGTACGATGTTTGGCCGTTTTGCGGCCTTCTGAGTACTGTGACACTAGACCCTCGACCACTTCTTCATCTTCTTGCCCATGGCGTAGGGTGAAGAAGCTACACAGCCGGCATGATTGTGTTGAGTAGCGTGGGATAGACTATCTCTCGCTACTCAATACTCTAATTGGACGGCACTGCGCTTACCATCAGGTGCAGTGTGGTCACTTTTCCGTGCCAAGATAAAAAAAACATAAACTCTAAAAGTAAATTTTTTAATGCTCTCTATATAATCTTTTCACGCGAAACTAAAATGGTATCAACTTATAATGGCTGCTTATGAGGCCGTGTGGCTCTGTTGTATTATAACTACATCAACATTGACTTTTTTGTGACAACAGGGAACGCAACCTCCGTGGTGTCCGTCTGATGTGGAATAAGGGCGAATCAGTGCCGCTGAAGACCGTCTGGAACCCTTTTAGTCACGATGTGCCGTTTCTCACGTTTGCATCACACCCTATATTTTGGCATAAAGGTATGTGGATTTATATTATTTATAACAAAATTATTTGTAAAAATGTACTGAAAAAAGTGCACTAAGCATTAAGCAAGGTTAATATAATATCAACAACTTACTACAAAATATCTAATCATAAACTATATTTTAATACCTATATCCAGAAATGAATAAATAAATAAACATTTCAGAAGGAAGTCTCGAAGAAAAAGCCACATACGACATGGAAACCTTCGCACAGAAGTTGCAAAGGGCGATAGAAATTATGCCCTCTACGTCGTGTTGTGTCCACCATTCATCGATAATTATTCAGAGTTATGTAGGACTGACATCACTACTCCATAACAAGACAAGTATGGGTTTCTTCAAGGTCAGGGGAAAGTTTAGTTTTTAATAAAAAAATCGATACGCTAAGGAAATACATGGCAATATGGCATGCTTAAATCGATAAGCAGAACTCTAAAAAGTTTCTGCTGAGCTCGAATTGTATCGTACATGCATCGATTATTCGAACATCGAACCCAAAAGGTATCTAAGTTTGAAATTTTATCGATAAATTCAGCAAGTATAATTAAATAATAATCGATGTTATGTGAGTGTTGCTATCGATACGCCAACGTGTATCGATATAGCGGTGTTTTTTGGTGTTCTAAATGTGCTCTTATCTTGTCTCAAAGCTCAGTGTTACATTATCTTATAACTTGAAATAATGTTATCTGTATCTATAATGATAATACCAGCCCTGTATTAAAACCTTTCCCAGTGGTGGGCACGGGCTTTCCCAATTAGTGCGGTTCTGTATATATATTAAGATATAATAATCGATAAAGTAATCAAATTTGTAACTGCTTTTGGCATCAATCAATTGATATTTTACTCACGTATAAATATATTACGACAAATTAAAATGGATGTTGTTAATTTAAGAAATCTCATCGAACTGTCGATAAATGTTGCTTCATTAAATTATTATAATACGTAAAATTAAACTTATTAGCATTTGACGTGCTCAATTTATTTGGATGCTTTTTAATTTCATATGTGTTATGTTTGTTAATAATATGTTATATACTGAGCATGTATATATAGTATATTATAATATCGATATGTAATCGTTACGCCATAATAAATATATTGCAATTATGAAAAATATAGTTCACTGTTATATATAGTAATGATAAAGAAATATTTCTTTTGGAAAATTTGTTCCATTTTATGTATATTATATTATTTAGGAACTGTGTAAGTTTATGATAATTAAACATTACGTAGCTTAGCTTTGATACGCGCTACGAATAAAAACGACATACGCCTGTACGCGCGTACATCGTATACGAAGTAATACGGCTTAAATTGCAATTCCGCTCGTACCAAGGCGCTTTATTTTATAGCATTAAAAATGAGTTTTACATGTTAATATTTTTACATAACTGGCCATTAGAGCAAGGGATGGAATTTTTATAAAAATATAAAGGAAGTGGCGATAAACTGCATGTACAATCCGGTAAATATAACGGATTTAGATAAATTATATCATATTAATCCAGGATGCATACAAACTATTTTTGTTTTAGTTTTGTTACACAATGGAGGTAATAGCTTATTATCGTTATTTCGCATCCCAAGTCGATTTCGGGCGATCGGACATGACGGATAGGTGTTTTATTTATCTCATTTTTTTAATAAAAAGAAAAAGGCAAAGGGTCTCCACTATGCAGCCTTGTCTGTCATTAGTTTAATCAAATTAATAAACTAGAGTCCAAGCCATGTTGGTGTGGCAAAGCCATGTCTAACATTTCTGCATTCGAAATGCCGATGTCATATGAACTTGCCGGACTGGCAATGACAGACAGCTGTCAATCTGACGGGGTGAAAAAAGTTCAATGGCAAGTGAAATCATAAATGGCTTGACATAACAATGATACATAATGTGGTCTTTTTTATATCTATGACCCACAAACAAGCAATTGGGTCTCCTGATCGTTAGCGTTCTTCACCTACCGTAAAAACGCTAGAAAAATCATGGTTGCGTAAAGGAATGGGGATCGGAAAAGAGGGGATTTTAGTTGATTTATTTTTTATTTATTTATTCATAGCCATGTATACATGTCATTCAGCAGATTTTAGTAGAAACTAAGCAGTGTTACCAATGCATAGCCTCGTGAGAATAAGAATATTAGCCAAAACTATTGTATTATATATGTCGTGCATGTGCTCGGCTTGCAGTGGTACTACATGACATTAAATACATTTTTGAAAAGTATATTATAATGATCAAACACAGTATAAAAATCACACAGTTTGACTTATGCATTTGATGTAGACAAAAAACAGATATCATGAAATCTGACAGTACTTACCTGAGGAACACTACGTAGCTTGTCGTAGATTGCCCACATCTTATAAAGGATTTAAATGAGTCGATTTTAGTCGCTAGTTAAATCGTTCGTTAAAAATTTTAATGTTGGTCTACATTGGCGTTTGCTATTTTCACCTGCATTCTAAACCATTTGCTGTCTCCATGGTTGATTGTCCCATGCATCCCGGTCGGTTCTTACGACGGAAACCGACCTGTGTGAATCCTGCTTTATCCCGCACTGCACGATTACTATTGCCATCAACTTCGCCAACAGTGTGATTTTTAAACTGTGGATCATGTTCATCATATCTTGTAATAAGGAGGTCGTATGTAAGTTGTGGTTAATGGTTATGTAAGTAAGGGATGTTAAATAATTTTATGGATAAATAGCTTTTGCATGAGTAGAAAGGTTTTTTTTTGCACATCTGTGTGCAGTAGCTGCCAGTTTTATTTTTAGCTGTTTGGTAAATTGATAACAGTTGTGACAAACGATAATTATTCGAAACTTGTAAATACTGATCTTAATTGGTCACATGATTTACGAAAGACTTATAGAATTATTTTTTGAAAATAGAAGGATTAATATATTTTTTAATTTTCGTTAATCAGGTGCAATGGTCATATATTATTGTTGTTATGATGTAGGTATTAATAATATAGCTCGGGAGTAATGGACGAATGATGATAATTTGGAAGATAAAAAAAAATGAATATGTTGAGTCGATGAAGATTATAAAATATACAATTTCAAGCGTAAACAATCTAAGGTACCCGCTAGTAATTTTCTCTATAAAAAATTATTTATTGGACATATAATAAAATAATTTAGATTTGACTATTATAATCGGCTTTGTATCAAACGCTTAAAAATATTTTCGTGTAAAATTTTATATTAATATCACATTATTCTTCCAAAAAAACTACTAGCTATTTGTATTTATAAAACTATGCGTATAAAAATCGATAATATTCTACCTATATTCTACCATACTTTTGAGTCACCTAAAGTACCGTTTGCAAAATAAGTGCAATTCATTATTATCACATTAACGTGTGAACAATCTATTTTGCACTTTAATAACACGCTAATATGACAGAGTTTACTTTGCTATGCTTTCATAGCACTGCCCCGTTCACACGGTTTGTACCTGTCATTGTCATCCGAACGTGCGTTAGTGAAATTTTGGCGCGAAAACGATAAATAATCAATACCATTGATATAAAGAATCTTCTTCTTCTTGCTTTAATGGCCTCTGCGGAGGAACAACTCCACAATTTTGCCAATGTCACGTAATAAAAAGTTAAATACCCCCCCACTGTCGGGCGGACTTCTAAAGGTTCGAAACAAAATCGGACGACTGTCAGCGGCCTCGAGGAGGCCGTTTTTCAACGGTCAGATATCTTTCGGCAGTGTGGTATTACTAAATATATTTATCCTACTCTAACTTTTACAATATGTAGGGAAATAGACAAGGATGCGAAATAACATCAATTGCTATACAATATTATGTTATATATTTTTATATATTGTTTGGAATATTGTCTACGGGTCGTCCACTTGAGGAATGTTATTGTTCAAGCTTGTATTGTAAAAAATGTAAGGAGCTGTGTGTTCCTTTGATTGATTATTGTGAAATAATATATGTTTATATTAATAAATAAAAAAGTATTCGAATGAATGCTTTTATTTTTAAATTGTTACAACATTTTTACGTAAATAGGATAAATATTTCGCTCCCGCATTTTCAACTTAATCTAACGATATCATATTAGGGAAAAACGATATTAAACTATATATATTCTTTTAGCTTATTTCATAACCATTCCAATGACATAAAATAGTGAATATTTTTTTCCAACTAAAATTTTTATTAATTGTGTTTTAAACGTAAACGTTTCCTTTTCGAATTGCGCGCCATTTTAAGACTGGCGTTGTGTTTTGCGCGACAGAGTACTGACAGCGGAGAAGATAAGTAAATAAAATTTATGTGATGATGATGATGATGATGACATCTCGATATAAAGAATCAATGATCAATACGCAGACTGACATAGACATTTTGTGAAACAAAGCTTAGTTTATTTTAACGATTGTTAATGGCATTTTTAACTGTTATCCATATGTAATGTAGCCGTAAAACAATCGTCAATAAAAATTCTGTCATATTGAAATTTACTCTAAATGTCGCATTTACAGATTTTTTTCAGGCAACTTATAACTAATTACCTACAATACGAGTAATGGAGTAAAATACAACTTGTACTCTAAGTTACCGTTACTTAGATAGTTCACGACGATTACCCAGTTATGTAGGCTAATTTAACTAGGGTTTCTGAACACCACAGTAAATGCAAAATTTTTCTACGCACTAATATTGATATCCGAAAATAATAATTTGAATCTTGATTAAAAACAATGTAAACTTGTTTGATACCGTCTGTCTGGCAATAACAGCATTTTAAGCACTTAAATGCTGAAATGTATCTATAATCCTATAACTAAGCATATCTTAAATAAATATATTAAAGTTATCACAAATATGTCAGCTAATTCATGTCATTTGTATGAAATTGACTTAGAAAAGTTTTGCATTTGATAGATTTTTTAACGAGTTGTTGTGTTTGAAGGTACTTACTAAAGTGTATTATTTCGGTATAGAATATAAGATGGCGCTGTGTTATATTTTAAGATATTCTAAATTTCAAATAAAATAACATTTATTTGTGATTAATTTTAATATATTTACATTTACCATTTGTGTAGATAAATATATTCTATCTTAATATTTTCAGTTTTATTAGTTTTTAACTTTATCGTTAATGTATTTTTGTCGCTTCAGACTTAAATTTTGAGGCCTATTCAATCTTATGCACTTGGTTACAGCTGTCACAAAGTTTGAATATGAAATATAATGTACATATTTGTAACAAAATATAATATTTTAAGTTGAATTTATTATGCATTTTAAATGTGTGTTTTATTATTGGTGTATGAAGGTATTCAATTAATCAACATCAGTGTTTCTGAGTGAGAAAATATAATTCAAATATATAAAAAAATATTTAAACCATTAAAATATTTAAACCAGTGATGTATTAATATTGGACTTATTTTAAGGCCCGTTTTGGAAAATAACAAACTCATATTCTCAAACGACGCTTCTCCGAAAAGCATATCTGAGAAGAGCCTTTTTTTATTCTGGTACAGCAAAGTGACTACACTGCGCCTAATGGTAAGCGCAATGACGTCCAGTTAGAGTATCATGTAGGAGAGGCAGTCTATCCCTCGCTACTCAACACAATCATGCCGGCCTGCTGTTTAGCTTCTTCACACTACGCCTAAAGGACCCAGGCATTCGGTTTTACCAATTAACTGAAACCTACAGATTTGTTTATTAAAGAATGCCTCCAACTAAGCTGCACTTTGTAATATCTTGAGATTATATTTTGTATGTTATAATTATCATACCTTGTCTTCATTCACTATTAAATAATTTGAATCGTGATGCTATTTTTTTGTCCTTTTCCATTTTATTTAAGGTTAGCTATATGGAGATTGTGATTATATTTATTTATAATCAAGCAACTCAGATTCTCTAAAGTAGTTGCAGGACAATAAAAGATTATTAGAAGACAATGACACGATTGATGGTCATGAACTTTTAGTTATTTATAAGACCTGTTGGAAATATGGCGAGTAGGTACACTATTACTGCATTGAGAGATAATGTGGTAATTGATCTTTGTGGAGTGAAAAAAGATGATGAAAGTTCTTACAGGTAATGGCGGATTGGCTAGTGCGTGCTTAAAATTAATTCACGATTGGGGTGAACGAAATCGTCTGGCGTTCGCACCTCACAAAACTTACCAGTAACTTTTAAAGGGCATTCTAAAAACACCACCGCGAATAAAATTTAATAATATCAATATTAAAACAAAAAAAATCGGTCTGCTACCTAGGGCTAGTTTTGGAGAGAAACTTTTCATTCATAGAACATATAAAAACCGTCGGGGAAAAGTCGAAACGAAACTTTTAAGCCTTGACAAGGATATCCACATCGACGTGGGGATTATATACACATTAAAAGTTATCTATGGATCTACTTACTTGAGCAGTATTTGCTATGGATCACCTGTATTGGCTGATAGGGCTACTATCGGTGCCGTGCGAAGAAAATTGCTCCAGAGTCAGCGTTTGGCGTTGATATTCTTGTGTAAGGCGTACCGTTAGTACTGAAGCTTTACCTGTCCTTGCAGTCGAACTGGAGGCACAGCGTCGCGCCGCTATGTATTACTCTACGAGAGAGGATATGGACAAGAACTTTATTACGTCGCGTGAACTCTCGAGAATCGGTAGACTTTTTAAACAGCGTTCCGAAATATGCAACGAACTGCTAAACAAATGGCAATGTCGATGGGATAATTCAATTAAAGGGCGGCATTTATATCAGTATTTTCCTTTGGTTCGCGATCGTCTAACAAAAACTTGGCTGGAAATTGATCACTGTGTGTCACAATTTCTCACCGGTCATGCCAACTTTAAGAGCAAACTATTCTCATTTAGGTTGGTTGATTCGCCTGCGTGCCCATGTTTTACACCAAACTGTGAGTACGAACAGTCCGCGCATCATGTTCTTTGGGAGTGTAGTCTCTGGCAAAATGAGTGCAACATTATGCTTGACAGTATGCAGATAACATCTGGAGTTGTATACTATATGGACCTTGTGGAGACTAGGAGGAATTTCCGTGCTTTCCGGCGTTTTTGCCATACCTATTATTGGAATCAAGCGTAACAGCTCGCATGATAGGACACGTTAAGTAACTTCCGTGGTGCTTTACGTCTGGCTTCTCCAGACGTAATTGTCCTTTATTGGAGGTTAATACCTATTTAGTTCAGTATTTGTCTCCCGCTTTGCTATGGAGGGAAGTGGACAATTTATATTTCCAACTCCTCCCTATATTTCTATTTGATTAATTTCGTTGCGGGATAAAAGACAGTCATAAAGCATTCCCAGAGACTCGCCGTCATTACTCGGTGTCTAAAAAATGCGTGGCATTGTTGATCCTAAACAGGAGTTACAATGGCGGGTGTGTGGGCGGGATAGTCTCTCTAATGGCGGATAATAATATAATAATAACTTTATTTCACTCAATATTTACAAAGATATACAATAAGGTACACCCTTAAAGCAATTGAAGAATGCTTGTGTTGGGATATATTTAGTCTGGAGGAGGAGGAGAGTCTGAACACCCTGTCATAATCTTTATTCCATCGCAGAGGCGTAGGAATCCTTTGAAAATCCTTTCACACAAAGCATTTTTTTTTATTCTGGCACGGCAAAGTGACCACATCACCTGATGGTAAGCGCAGTGCCGTCTAATTAGAGTATCGAGTAGCGAGAGACAATCTATTCCCCGCTACTCACCACAAACATGCCGGCCTGCTTCTTCACACTACGCCATGGGCAAGAAGGTGAAGAAACGGTCGAGGGTTTAGTGTCAGAGTACTCAGAAGGCCGCAAAACGGCCAAACATCGTACCCCAACTCTACAGCCCCGACAAAACAGCCCGTGTACGGTGGTCGCTATCAGGCCGAAAATGATTATCCTACCACCAGCATGTGGGAGAGGTCTGCACTGAATTTTTCCAAATTGGCGACACCCTTAGCACTCTAAATAGACGTGAGTGCATGAAGAGATAATGAAAAAACGGTAGAGGCTCTGCTGTACCCTGGCATTGCAGAAGTCTATGGGCGGCGGTGACTACTTACCATCAGGTGGCCCGTCTGCTCGTCTGCCTATCCAAGCAATAAAAAAAAAGGATTAAGCTAAAGTGGCATCCTGTAAAGTGGAAATCAATGGTAGGTACAGTCAGCAGCAGAAGTAGCTAAACAACCAAGGTGTTCATATAGTACTACACACTCAAAGTGACCAAAATGATCTACACACCAAAAGTTTCTAAATGTTGTGAGCACTCAATCTGTCAATTATAATTGAGCACATACATTGTCAAATATTTAGTAGCAAACTGAAGGTTGTTATGATAAACAATCTGGTATCTAAGCAGATTTCCAGAACAAATAAAGAAACACGAATAATAAATCCTATATATATATGTATTTAGACTCATAATTGTTTGGAATAACATTACTATAATGTCAAATAGATTTCTTTTATCAAATACTAGTCAAGTATTGATATCATTCCTTGTATGACGTCAGTGACGTATCTTTGTTTCGAGTTACTTGAATAATATCCAAATTATATGAAATTAAAATAAAATATACAATATGTAACAAAAACCCTGTTGGGTCTTTCAGGACCGTATATGTATACGTATAGGCATAACAAAACTAAGAATGTAGTTTTCAAAATAGCCATCCATAAATATGATCGTAGAAAAATAATGCAACTGAACAAAATGTTATTTACACCTACGTTTCTAACTAATGCCGAATCGGTACAAATGGCGCGGCTGGTTCAAAGGGTGCCGACACCGGCGCGTGCGCCGGCGACCTACCTAACCCTTGTACACGGTCAAGGTCGCTCCCGCCTCAGTCGGTCGCGCAAATTACTTCGGGACGGACTTATCTATTACATTACGAAATTAGGTAACGGTTGTGTGTGATTTGCTTAGTCTGCGATGTGTTACTGAAAATATGAATTGAAAAACTTTGAAATTTTAATTTGATATTGTGTCTCGAGAAGTGTGATTGCAATTATGCAGCAGCATGAAGTCTTTACGAAGAACGCCGAGAATCCTTTGAATTTCTATCTCTGGAGCACCATTAATCAGTCTGTATTCCAAAAGACGTGTGATTCCGAGGAGGAAATGCGCTTACGAATAGTCGCAGCATTTGAAAAACTCAAATCTGATACACCAGTTCTGCGAAGCGTACGATCCAACATTGTAAACCGACGCGACGTCACAAATACGTACCTAGAGATACAAGGCGGGCATGTTGAACACCATCTTCCAGGTGGTCAAGTGGACATTATTATTAATAAGTGTCAGTGCTTTGACAAAAAAAAATAGTCCGGTAAAAATTTAAATCGTTCATCACATTGATAAACAGCTGAGTGATATTACGTGTAATATGAACCTTGTGAACCCGCCGCGTTTGATGATGTACCGACGTCGCACCTTGCTATCTTGCTCTGACTTCGCATCACCGTTGCTTGCAGAGGTAACAAATCCAAGTACATATTTTACAAACAAATAAATTAATAAAATTTTATTAAAAATATTTTTATCGCGATAATTTACGCTTTAGCTTGGGTTTGAATTCTTTTTCTCATATCGGAATTAAAATTCCCAACAGGGTTTTTGTTACATATTGTATACACTGATATATTTTCCCACGAGTACGATTCATACAAGCGCTCCTTACTTACATGCCAAATCCAAAGCCAAATAATTATGAATTATATTTAAATAAAGATATAGATATCATAGCTTTCATAAATTCGTTGTGTATTATTATAATGTTAACATAATGTAACTTAAGATGTTTAATTTTTTTTTTGTAAGATCTAAATTATTATTTAAGATTCTTGTAATGTAGCATTAAATTATCCACATTATTAAAAATGTCATGCATGCTTATGATCGGTATGATTACATTGTATTTTAAATAATTAGTTTAACAATATGTAAATTTAATTAATATGTTTATTATTATATTCTGTTGGTGTGCTAAAAATAAAAAAAAGTGATTCAATTTTGTCTTCTCCGTAAGTAATCTTTACCAGCGGACCCACATGGAATGTATCACTAATTAATCTCACAGATATTCTTTTGAAGTTAAAAATATTAAAATTATAAAAATTTTAAATCGCTGTGATTTGAAACTCTATGAAACAAAAATTTTAAATACATCACCACTAAGAGACAATCACATAAATATAAGTTGGCAAGAAAATGAGATAGAATACGTTACACAGTATATTATATTCTAGGTTTATGTATTTTTTAATGTGTGTTGATACGGGTGTACGCACCTGCGTATAACAAAGCTTACTCGTAGGTTACTTTTCTGAAGTTTCAAGTTTTCTATGTTAGTATCTGAATGCGTGTTTGCGCATGCATATTAAAAAGCTTACTCATAGGCATTGACATATGTTCCAAATACATTTTCCGCACACTAATGCCATCGATCCCTTTTCTAAGCCAAAGACCAAAGAGCATCACAATGAGCAGATGCAACAGTTCATTTCAATTTTTGAGGAACTATCCTGGAGATTGTGTTGTTGTGTAAAATTTAATTTTATTACCCAACAGTGGCAGAGCCCAAAATTATGTATTTCGTCATCATGTATTTTGTTGAAACAAATTACGTTTATTTTAAACTTTTGTATTTACAATTATTTAGGTGACTCAAAGTGAGGTATTATTGGAGCCACACAAATAAATAAAAATAATGCAAAGTTTAAATTTTAGTGGAAAATAAATACATCACTTTAAATCTATATCTATACTTATATATAAAGCTGAAGAGACGCGATTGACGTATTTGAACGCACTGATCTCAGGAACTACTGGTTCAAATTGAAAAATTATTTTAGTGTTCGATAGACCATTTATCGAGGAGCCTTATAGGTTATATAACATCACGCTATGACCAATAGAAGCGGAGCAGCAATGAAAAATGTTGCATAAACGGGGAAAATTTATTCCTTTTTAACCGACTTCCAAAAAAAGGAGGAGGTTCTCAATTCGACGTGTTTTTTTTTATGTTTATATCCTCAGAACTCCGTCATTTATTGACCGATTTAGAAAATACTTGGCAAAAATATTTGGCCAGGGTTTTTTATAAACATGGTATTAATCCTTATCCAAAAAAATACTTTATTTATCACAAGTATTTAATTTTGAACAAAGTTACATCTCTTACGTCATTTGATTTCAATGAATATCCTAGGAGATATAACAATTTTAAAATATCTCCGCAGCAAAATTATTATTGTTGTTTGTATTATTGTTTGTTACCTTTTCATGACTAAACGGGTGAAAGAATCCTAATGAAAATCAGCAGAGGGATAGATTATATCCTGGGCAAGGACATAGGTTATCTTTTTAACCAACTTCAAAAAAGGAGGAGGTTCTCAATTCGTCGGAATCTTTTTTTTATGTATGTTCCCCGATTACTCGAAGACGCCTGGACCGATTCGAGAAATTAGTTTTTTGTTTAAAAAGGAATACTTTCCAGGTGGTCCCACTGGCACCAAGTCAGGATATGATGATGGGATCTCAGAAAAATCGAGGGCAACCCTCAAATTGGCTGGTGGTAGGATATTCATATCCACCCGGATAGCGACCACTGTACACAGGGCGAAAAACCCGCCATAGTGGCACACGCAAGTGTGTCGCGTTCCGGGATCAGCCAGTGTACATCCGGTTTTTGTCGGGGGTCTGGAGTTGGGGTACAATGGCCATTTTACGGCTTTCTTAGTACTCTGACACTAGACCCTCGACCCCTTCTTCACCTTCTTGCCCATGGCGTAGTGTGAAGAAGCAGGCTGGCATGAGTGTGTTGAGTAGCGGGGATAGATCGTCTCACACTACTCAGTGCTCTATTTGGACCGCACTGCGCTTACCATCAGGTACAGTGCGGTCACTTTGCCGTGCCAGTTTGCTAACTTTTACTTATGTCTCAAAAAATATCTTGAAGGGGGTGAAATAGGGGTTGAAAGTTTGTATGGGCAAACAGTAATACCTCAATTTAGGGATCTGGAAAATCAAATTTAGGCTTTTGGTAAGAAATTAAGAAATACCTACGTGTTTCAACGTTTTTACTAAATCATCCCTTATTATATATTAACTTATGAGGTATTCTTCAAATGCAATTTAAAGCTTCAGGTCCAACAACTGAGAGTCAGGACGATCGCTATAGGTGCCTCAGTGCAGAAGACAACTCCTTGGATTGTATACTTCTGCTCCCGAAAATAACCTACACGCGGGCGGAGCCGCGAGCAACAGCTAGTATTGTATAAAAGCGTTTATTTTATAACTAATTTCCTTGAAACAAAATAAATTTGGTTAATTCCTGATGTTGAGTAGTAGAGCTTATCGCCGGATCTACCTTTTTTATTTATTATTATTACTATTATTTTTTCGATATATCGAATCAAATTTTAGATGAGGAGTCATAAAAATAGTCGAAAAAAACACTATACCTAGTCAGGTCATAAATTCTGTCACATGTTTAATATAAAATAATTGAAACAAGTTTATTCATTATGTAACCATTTATATACCAAAATGAACTTAACAAAACATAGATTCTTATGACACTAAAGTTTATTCAAAATGACCTCCATGATTTTGAATACAGGCCTTCAATCTGCGCGGCCAGTTGTCTATCGCAGCACGAACGAGGTCCATGTCAATATCGGCGGCTGCCTTAATCAAGGATGTCTTGAGTGACTCCAAATTGGGATGAGGCTTTGAGCACGCCTTTTCCTCCAAGTGTTGCCATATCTTGTAATCGAACGGATTCAAATCTGGACTGGTGGAGGGCCAGTCTTCGTGCCGGATGAAGTCGATTTCACGCGCCGCCAGCCAGTCTTGTGTGCTCTTCGCTCTATGAGCTGGCGCCGAATCTTTTTGGAATAGCCAGTGCCTGTTATTGAACATGGTATGAGAAACAGGTTCCACAAGGTTCGTCAGGACTGTATTTTGATACACAACTGCATTAGTTTTTACACCTTTCTCACAAAAATGTACCTCTGTTAAGCCCCAATAAGAAACTCCCAACCATACCATGAGCGAGGATGGAAAATGACCTCGTTGGACTCGCGGAATACGGTTGCTCGCTTCTTCACTACTGTGTGCGTACACCTTATAATTTTGTTTGTTGTAGCTCTCTTCTACGGTAAAAAATTTTTCATCTGAAAAAAGAATTTCCCGATATTTTTTTCCCGCGTACCGCTTCAACAAAGCGCGGCATCTTTTCAGTCTCAGGTCCATTAGACGAGCATTCAAACGATGTCCTGTTTTTCTTCGATATGCCCGAAGCCTAAGTCTTCATTTAACACCCTTTTCACCGTGGTTCTGCTTAACCCCATCTGAAGGGCCAACAGTTTCTGCTTACGTTTGGGATTTCTTTGAATTCGCGCCTTCACAGCTTTTATCACTGCTGGAGTCCTAACAGACCGAGGGCGACCACTTCTTGACCTGTCATCTACACTAGAGTCTTCATTGTATCGTTTGATGGTACGATAAACGAATCTTTTGGTTATATTAAAATTTTTCAGTATGTCAAAAATTTGAATTGGCGCGTAACCGCAACGATGCAACGCAATTACTGCAACACGGTCTTCTTTAAGCGTCCACTCCATATTTAAAAATGAGTAAAATTCTAAAAAGTATACATTTTTATTTTCATGAACAATTTGAAATTCGAATTCAATAAACTTTTTTGTGGCCAGCATTCTAAAATAAAAGTTTTTACTGTGTGACAATACTTATGACCTGACTGTGTATTATTATATATAAGGTATACAAGGTTAGTCAGAAAGGGTTTACTAAGCCGAGGCCATAAAGTTTCGGTGACAAGGATTACAATCGTGAATATCTCACACAATACGCACCACCCTGTACGTATAGGTTAGAGAATTTTGACAATTCCTACTGTGAAGATTTGTTTACAAATATTTGAAAATCGAGTGTGTAGATCATTTTGACGCAATGGATGCTCACGATAATTTGACTACTTATGTTGTATAGATGTTATTGATTTTCTTGGGTGTATAGAATTATTTGAACACATTATGTGCTCATATATATCTGCTGCTGACTGTACCTATCTGCATACCTCTGTGAGATACGACCGTAGTATTATATATGTGTACATATTCTAGGTGATTGTACTACAACATGTATTATAACATCGTATCACAACTGATGATAAACTGTTTCCGTTACTAAATAAAATGTCGATGCATTTTTTAACCTTTTAATGTCAAACAAATTGTATTTTTGGATTATCATTGACCTGTTTCCTGTCATAATCTAGAAAAGCAGCATGGGCGATAATTGTTGTCGAATTATTATTAAAAAATCAATAATAATATGATCGAGAAGAAAGATCATCATATCATGGAAATGCTCCAAATTATATTTTCAGAAAATGATGTCTATGAACGAATTAAGTGCACTGTAGAGATCAGTAGGTACCCTATCTATAAAGTTTGTGTATTTTTTGGTATGTTGGTCTACACATATAGGTATTGCCAACCTAGGCACGATTTAATGTATGAAAATATGTGGTTTTAAATCATTTTGATACAAAATAATCAAAATAATTTATGTTTTGTAATCAAACTCGCTGTCATCCCAGTCATTAGGTAATGAATAATTCTCCCAAAAATTAGAACTCAATTTTTCAGCTCTTGTATGGCTTTCCGCTGTAGTCACTTCTCGGACATACTTAAGACTTTCCACCCACGACAAATCTATAGTTTTTTCAGGCGTTTTCGAACTGTTCATTTTATGGTTACAAGAACTTTTCTCGTTATCTGTGTTCACTTGATCTTTTTTCTTTCTAGGTTTACGCTTGACTTCTTTAGTTTTTGCATTTTCTAAAGATTTAACAATTGTTTTCTTTTTACGAGGGGCCTTATTGTTCTTTATTTCTTCACCAATGTTAGTAACAGTCTTGGCAGTAATTTTCACTATATTTTTAACCGGAACGTTCAGATTATCTAATTCAAGTTCAGATATTTTCTTTGTATTGAATTCTTGATATTGTTTAACAGATTTTTTGATATTTACTTTATTTTTGTACAAGCATACTTGTTTTTTAGGTAATTCATCTGTCATGGTGAAGTTTTCAATAGTTCTAGATTCATCTAATACACTCTGAAAGTCAGACATGTAATCTGATTGGGATTGAAAATTTATTTGGCCTACTACATTATCAGCATTAGTTAAAATGCTCTGTGAATAATCTATTTCTGTAAAATTATTAGATTTCTCTGGGACAGTTTTTAAGTATTCATTTGTAGCATTCGGTTCATTTTGTATTGTACAGTTGGAATAATCATCATTGATAATTGGATTTTCAACTCTTGTGTATGTGTTAAATAAATCCTGACTTTCAATTTCTTGATAACTATTTGACATATTTTGAGAATTATTGATTTTAGAAGTTTCTTCTGAGTCTAAAACAACTAAATCTGATATAGATTTATTTTCATCGTCGTTTTCTGTGGCATTACTTATTTCTTGGTAATGTATATTATTATTTTCTTCGCGGATATCTATTTCGTCAAAATTATTTACTTCCATCAAATTTGCGTTATTTTCGTCAGGTATAAATTGGGTTAAGTAGTCTTTATCGTTATCTACCAACGAGTCAATAGGTGATACACAGACCGCTTCTGATGGTATTTCTATTGTGTTTGAACGGATGGGTAGAGTTCCTCTCATTTCTTGATGTTCATTTATAATAGCATTCATAAATCTTGTTAATTTATCAATAACCTGTAAAAGTTTTTTTTAAATTCAATAAAATGGAAGTGCTTTGGATTTCAACACATGTAAATGGATAATAGATTAGTAGACGCCTAAATATTTGTTCTGCATTATGAAATGAAGCCAACTACTTTTCCCGCTAAAAAGTTATATATCTTATAGATGTGCCAACTCGGGTTTAAACACAACTCGAGTTGAAGCTCATGTAACTCGAGTTAACTAGATGAAATTAAATGTATGTTTATTTTTTTTCCAATTTAATAACTCTGTTTCGCGATAATATTGAAAAAACGTAACAGATTCGTAATAAAAATGTATTGAGACAATTCTAATTAATAAAAAAATCAAACCGCTATTACCGGCACTCAAAAATTAACCTCAAATCTGCATTGAAGTGACTTTAAGTGTCAGTGATATAATAATACGTCTGTAGCATATACATACATATACACTCACGCCTGTAATCCCCAAAGGGGTAGGCAGAGGTGTCCCCTGTACACCCACATTTCGCCGAGTTTATTTCGGTCCCATAATGAGATAGGGGGCGAGTCTATCGCCATACCGGGCACAAATTCCAGACTCCGGGCTAATACTGAAAATTTCTAGATAGAAAAACCCAATATCACTTTACCCGACCCGGGGATCGAACTCGAGACCTCAGCAAAGCAGTCGTAACGTATGTGCAATTACAACTGCGCCACCGAGGCAGTCTAGCCTTAATGAATATAGTCACACACAAATGATCGCTGAGCGCGATTAAGAATGAGACAGAGTGAGTGCGTCAATCAGTTCAAGTCTTCATTTACTGCAGCAATCCAACTCGAGTTAGGAAGAATTCAACTCGAGTCAACTCGATCTAAGCGCAACTCGAGTTGACCATCACTAATATATATTTTATTAGTTACCTGTTATATTTTAATACATATATGAGTTTATGGATGTGAGTATGCAGCTATATAGAAATGACAAATTATCGCATACTTAATCAATCAGTAGTTGTCATGGTAGATTATATGGCATTGTAATTTATAGGTCAATAGGGCACACAATCTGAGAGGAAAATTAAATGTAGATTTCCAAGTAGATCCTGTCGGCCGCTGTATCTATATCCGTCGAGTCTAGCAGCACATCCTGCGGGTGATTTTAGCGCCATTTGCAAATGGAAAATTAAATTGTTCTGAGAAATTTGATGTGGTTTTTTTATAATTATCTATTCGTTGAAGCTTATCATAGTTTACTGTGTGATTTTTCTCTAATATACGTCAGAGCGAGAGGCGTTATTCAGTCCGCCTACGCAAGATATTTACAGAGGAAATAAATTAAATATATTTTATATACGCTAAATATTTCGCGGTGAGTCAAGTGGTCATAATAATAACCACAATAATGTGGAATAAACCACTTTTTTTTGTCGGGGGTCTAGAGTTGGGGTATGTTTGGCCGTTTTGCAGCCTTCTGATACTCTGACAATAGACTCTCGACCGTTTCTTCACCTTCTTGCCCATGGCGTAGTGTGAAGAAGCAGGCCGGCATGATTGTAAGTAGCGAGGGATAGATTATCTCTCGCTACTCGATACTATAATTGGACCGCACTGCGCTTACCATCAGGTGCAGTGTGGTCACTTTGCCGGGCTAGTATAAAAAAATGTGATAGTAAATGATGAATTAATCATTTGAGCACAAAATAAATTTCGTAGTGTAGTTGTACAAAACTATGGTACTTAGCAGGTTAACGATGTTCGAAAGATATTTTGTTTTTTTGGCTGGGCCTCTGGCGTAACTATTCTCAATGGCCCTTATTAACGAAAGATCCATGGGCTCATTTGCATTTGAAGGCTACAAAGGGGCAGATGGAATAATCACAGTTTTCTATAGTGTAAAGGAGCACTAACTACAGACTATAGGTAAGTCTGGACTCAATGTCGACTCAGTGATAAGGTAATTGGAGCGGTCACGTTAAATGAGTGGGATGCCCGCCACGTAGGTAAGTATTATTTTCTACGCCATTTTGCAGTATCGTTTCATCTGGGGCAACATGGTCTAGGTGTTGATTTTATTTGAGTTTTCTAGAAAGAGTTAGAGCAGAAGGGAAGAGAATTGTAGACTCCAAGACGACCTATTGATAAGTTACATGAGTGTTAATTGTTGGTTATCGTCATCTATAACGATGTAGAAAGACATCATGCTTAACAAGGGTTCTCACAAAATAATTTCCTACGTATGTGAAGTCTTTCAACCCACATTAGATCAGCGTGATGGATAAAAGGATTTACCGATTCTATTTACCTTTAGTAGTCGACAAAATCAATAAGCTACGTTATATAAACCTGGTAGCAAAAGAATTTCACAATAAATCCGTGCAAAAATAGAACCAGTCGAATCGTGTGGAAAGAGTAAGAAAAAGGATGCCTTTACGATGCAGTGGTGCGAGAGACGTAGTAAAATGTTCCCACTACGCATCCACTTTTGCTCATACCTCTATTTAAAACAATAAAGGGGACCTCATTTTTGAAGAAAAAATGATTCGGAAAAGACCTTCGTATTATTTTCGGTTGAATATAAAATGAAGACTACTAGTGAAGGACTAAGTCTAGCGAGACCGTAATATAAGGCTTATAATATATTTTCTTGGGCTATCTTGGAATTATAGAATCCTAGACCTTGGCAAAGCGCGTCTAAGGCTAAAAATATGTGCTTTCAAAGTGATAGAGCCACTACAGACAGTTTATTCTACAGCACCGTAACGAACTTACTGGTTATTTTCACTGTTTTACAGATAATAAAAATTACTGCTTGTTGCTATGCTTCATATGAGAGAGATTTCTGGAAGGTCGAATCCCGCTCTTCTTCAACATACACTCATTTGCAAAAAAAACGTGCGGTTTTGATTTTAATTCTACTTTAAAAAAATACGGTACCAAAATGATTTCAATCATTTGTACATGTTACTGGCCGGTTTTAAAAATGCCGTGGTGTTTAAAACAGTACGTTCTAAATTAAAATTTTCGTTTGATGCTCGTTTTTACAGAAAACCACTTTTTATCCTACATTTTTGGTGCGAAGTTCCAAAAGATAATATCGGTTTTCATAACTTTTAGTCAATTTTTATGAATTTATTTCATATTCTTAATTGTCAAAGCTTCATTTATTGCTGTTTAGCTGTCTCAATAATGTTAGAGAAAGTGGTAAAAGCTACCAAAATTATTGCGCTGCTCGAAGAGGGTTGCAGCCAATGCTTCGTGGCTCAGAGGCTAAGTGTGAGTCGCTCGACGGTTCAAAGGACCTGGCAGCGGTATCAAGACACCGGTTCCGTCGAGAGAAGGCCTGGTTCTGGAAGAAAACCATGTACCCAACCACGGGATGATCGTTTTCTTGTGAGTCGCGCATTGAGAAATCGCAAGTCTTCGTATGTGGACCTTAAGAACAACCTCGAAGAAGTAAGAAATGTGCATATTAGTCTATGGACGGTCAGGAGGAGGCTTCTCGCGGCCAATATACGCAGTCATCGCCCGGCCCGCGGCCCTAAGTTACTCCGTGAGCACAGAGTTGCCAGGCTTAGGTTTGCTCGAAATTGTGAGTCATGGACTCAAGAAGACTGGAATAGGGTATTGTTCTCCGATGAAGCCAGGATATCTCTGTTCGGTGAAGATCGATGTCGGCGAGTGCTACGAAGACGAGGAGAACGCTTTGCAGAAGCTTGTTTTGAGGAAATCACACCTTATGGTGGGGGCTCTGTTATGTTTTGGGCAGGAATAAATTCAATGGATCGTACAGAGTTAGTCTTCATTGAAAACGGCTCACTGACTGGACATCGATACATAACGGAAGTTCTAATTCCTCATGCACAACCCGCATTGGCTGCTTTAGGCGAAGACTCAATTTTTATGGACGACGCTCGCGCCCACCGGTCTGGCGATGTGGAAGTGTATGTGCAAGAGGTCGGCATTCGTCTTTTGGATTGGCCAGCTCGAAGTCCCGACCTCAATCCTATAAAGCATGTCTGGGACGTTCTGAAACGACGCGTGAGATCAGTACAACCATGCTCCGCAGACCATCAGAGAGCTGAAGAATGTGATTACCGCGGAGTGGGAACGTATTCCGCAAGCAAGTATCCGGGATATCATCGCTAGCATACCCAGACGAATTCAAGTTGTGATTTCAGCTAGAGGGGGTCACACTCGATACTAAACATTTATCTGCTTTTACTTTATCAAAGAAAAAACAAACAAAAATCTTTGTTAACTTTTACTTCACGAGCATATGCACTACTAGCGAGCATACACTACTAGTGAACTTTAGCATTAAAACCCATAAATTTTATCAAAATTTTATGATAATACTGACGAAAACGATTATTTGCTTATTAATTTACAAAATTGTGAAAGTAAAACTACCTATAATTATCAAACAAACCAATAGTAACATTTGAAATGGTTCATTGCTTAGGTGCCCGTTTTTTTTGCAAATGAGTTTATTTCTTCCCATTAAGGCACCGGGCGCCATGTTGGAGGGACGCCGAAATCAAATGATTGAGCAAAACTATGTCAAGTGCGACAGTTCCCACAGATACATCTAGATAGGTTTAATATTATCACATACATCCCACTCTCCCTTCCACACCAGAACCACGCGTGCTGGCTTGCGGAGCCACAGGTGGTGTCCAATATACCAGCACCCGGCCCGAACCAAGAGCAGAGCAAATATGTATTTTTGCCAGACCATCATGCTGTGGAACAGTTTGCCAGCTACCGTGTTACCTCCTTCCTATGATCCTGGGTCCTTTAGGCGTAAAGTGAAGAAGCTACACAGCAGGTCGGCATGATTGTGTTGAGTTGGGGATAGATTGTCTCTCGCTACTTGATACTCGAATTGGACGGCACTGCTCTTACCATCAGGTGCAGTGTGGTCACTTTACTGTTTCAGAATAAAAAAAATCTTTGTAGTAACGAACAAGCAACTGAATAGTATAACTCTAAGGTTTTGAATTTAGAAGCGCCATTTTAAGATCTCGCACCACCTGAAAACTTTGCTAGGGCTTAGGGCTGCCACTGGTAGGTATTAATGTTCTGGTATTGTAGATATCAAAGGGCGGTGACCCGATTTCCTCTATCGATCTCTGCTATAACAAACAGGATAAATACAATTATAATTATTCCCTCATAAACTCTATGTAACTGCCTGTTTTATTAAAATTACTGGAAATTTGGTTGCTTTGATTTAAAATAATTCAAGTAGAGCAGCGGGTAATTGATGGTTTGCAATAATACTGAAGAAGTTCTCAAGCAAAGATAATCACTTGACTAAGAACTTCTTCAGATGACAACTTAACCGTGACACACTCCATTGTGTCTGGCCCGAAGAGATACACTTAGATACAAACGTCTATCTTATAAGTAGCTGTTGCTCGCGGCTCCGCTTGCGTGGAGGTCGTGTTACGGAGAAAAAGTATACAAAATACCAATTTTCATGCGTTTAACTTAAAAATGATTGATTTTCATACAGACTTTAATCCCCTATTTTACCCCCTTAGGTGTGGTATTTCCAAAAACCCTTCCTTAGTGGATGCCTACGTCATAAAAATGTACCTACGTCATAAAAGGTACCTACGTCATAAAAGGTACCTACGTCATAAAAGGTACCTACGTCATAAAAGGTACCTACGTCATAAAAGGTACCTACGTCATAAAAGGTACCTACGTCATAAAAGGTACCTACGTCATAAAAGGTACCTACGTCATAAAAGGTACCTACGTCATAAAAGGTACCTACGTCATAAAAGGTACTTAATGTCATAACTTCAAGTCTCTGACCCCAGCCGTTTAGGCTGTGCGTTGATATGTCAGTCAGTTTCTTCTTTTATATATACAGATCACCACAAGCAACTCTATAATATAGGAACACGGTTTTGAGTTTAGAGAAGTGTCATTTTGAAATGTCGCACTATCTAAAATTTTGCAAGGTCCGCCACTGCTTTCCTTAATATGCTAAATAAATCTAAGGTAAGTTTAGATGTTTAGATAGCAGCGATATCCTAGTTGGTTGCGGTACGGACTGCCAAGACGAAAGTCGTAGGTTCGAAACCCAAGAGGCATACACCTCTGACTTTTCTAAAGTTATGTGTGTCATCGTGAGGAAACCTGCATATCTGAGAATTTTTCGAAGGTATGAGAAGTCTGGCAACCCGCATTAGGCCAGCGTGGTGGATTACGGCCTAATCCCTGTCATTAGTAGAGGAGGCCCGTGCCCAGCAGTGGGACAATGTTTAATACAGGGCTAGTATTATTTATTATTAAGTTTAGATGCTGGATGCGTAGATGAAATTAAGCGACGTATGGAAATATCCAGAACAGCAATGGACAACCTGAAGAAAATTTGGAGGAGTGGAAACATCACCAAAGCCACTAAAAACTGGCTTGTCCGTACAATAATTTTTTCCATTTTCTTGTACGCTACAGAGACTTGGGACGCTCAGAGAAATTGAAAAGAAGACGCTTTGGAAATGTGGTGTTGGAGGAACATTCTTGGGGAGAAATAACCTCCATAATCCAATAATTCTATATTAAGCAGCGTCTATCTACTCTAGTACAAACTCGCATCCTGAAATTCTTTGGGCACATCTCAAGGGCGAGATAAGGACTCCATATCGCGTCTTGTTGTGCAAGGTAGGGTGGAAGGCACAAGACCACGTGGAAGGGAACCCATGCAATGGACTGATCAAATTAAGTCTGCTGTGAGCGGTCACTTGAATGAGTGCACCAGAATCTCCACCAACAGGAAGAGATGGCAAGACATCGTGAGGCGAATCACATCAGCCCCTGAGGATGATACTGCGTGATGACCACGACCGCTCTGTCAATAGTGATACGAAGGAGAAGAAAAATAAGTTTAGCTACATTACCTGCAAAGTTCTTGGGTCGTCACCGCAGTTGTTCATAAATGAAGATATTTCTACAATATAAGATTCAGCTTCGTGTTCGGACACTGGTTTATGTTTGTAAATATAGTCATCCATTATGAGGCTTATCTGAATCAGTCTTGTGGCTATAGCCTTTTTCTGGAACGAAATAGCTACATTGGCGTTTTTAGTTCTTACATCTATAACTACCCTATATCTATATAAATAAAATAAATAAATACACCCAACAGTCACAGTCCTGACTACACTAGGTTACACCTGTATCGTGGGTATTAAGAACTACAAGGCACTACGGTCCCACAACCCAGACCCGAAACAGTAGTAGTACTTTCATAAACAGTAGAATATCGGCTGTGTATACACAGTCTCAACGGCGTATTTACTAACTTTTGCCCACTGATTCGCATGTGTGCTTACGTGCATCGATACCGTAGTGGACTTACTACTATGTAAATAAGTGCACCCAACATTTTCCTCAATGGATATATTATTCCCAGCGCGAGAATCGAACCCTCAACTTAGAAAAAAGTAGGCTATGTTTAAAGTAGGTATACAGGGTGAATTTTTCAAGTGGGCCTCTATGGCCAAATCCGAAACTATGAGAGATAGCGAAAAGTACTTTAAGGAGTCTCGGACCCGATTTTGATGAAAACTAAAACTGCATCATGCTAGAAATATTGATTTTTCAAAAATACAATGATGCAGCATGCAGCATGCAAGCCTACTTTTTTCTAAGTTGAGGGTTCGATTCTCGCGCTGAGAATAATATATTCATTGAGGAAAATGTTGGGTGCACTTATTTACATTGTAGTAAGTCCACTACGGTATCGATGCACGTAAGCACACATGCGAATCAGTGGGCAAAAGTTAGTAAATACGCCGTTGAGACTGTGTATACACAGCCAAAATATTCTACTGTTTATGAAAGTACTAGGGGCCCCGGGCCGTGTTTCCAGAGATCATTTTTTTTTCACTGTCGCGGGGAAAGCCTTTTATTACTACCGCCCGCTCCGGGGGGAAGCGGAATAATAATAAAACGGTTGTGCTGGACTAGCCGGTCTTACGACTCGGCATCCCCTCTCCCGGATGATGGCCATCCGGGCAGCCGCTGGGCCAAGTCCTTACATAAACCCCACCCGACATTACCAGCTAAACCCCCGCGGTGGCCTTTGTCGGCGCCTACGGTGCGATCCCGGTGTATTCTAAGGAGTGCTAGAATTACTGCCCCTGCGCAGTGCCGCGTAGCAGCCCATCTCCATGGAGAATTGGATATCACCATCAGATGACCCACTTGCTTCTTTGACGGCCTTTACTATACAAAAAGATACATACCTGTTTTATGTTCGAGATATTCTTTGTTCTTTTTCTAGGCATTTCGGTTAATAAGGTAGTGTTTACTATTTAAGTATACTTTTGGTTACTTAAAAGACAAAAGTGGACTTTACCGCGCTTAGTTTTTTTTTCGTACAACCGCACACAGTTTAAATTTCATACAGCCTATACTAAAATCTAATCTGAATAAATCTAATCTAAACTGCATCATTATTATCCATTATCCGATAGCAAAATATGTACTATTTTGTTATAATATCTGCTGAATCATATTTTAAAATAAAAAACAAATGGGTGTGTGTACTTATGTACGCGCGTGAGAAGTTATACTTCTTTGGCCTCAATAAAAAATATGATAATATATGTATATATATATATACACAGTCAGGTCATAAGTATTGTCACACAGTAAAAACTTTTATTTTAGAATGCTGGCCACAAAAAAGTTTATTGAATTCGAATTTCAAATTGTTCACGAAAATAAAAATGTATACCTTTTAGAATTTTACTCCGGCAGCCGCCGATATTGACATGGACCTCGTTCGTGCTGCGATAGACAACTGGCCGCGCAGATTGAAGGCCTGTATTCAAAATCAGAATCTATGTTTTGTTAAGTTCATTTTGGTATATAAATGGTTACATAATGAATAAACTTGTTTCAACTATTTTATATTAAACATGTGACAGAATTTATGACCTGACTAAGTATATATTCATAACGCGCCTAAACAAGTATAACTTCAATGAAAATGCAAGGTTTATCTACCTAGAAGTCACTAGCCAGCCATGTACCATAAGCTCACTGACAACTTTCGCCATTCTTACATGCTATTTTTAACTTTAATGTTATGGAAATAAAAATGATTTTACTCCCTCCTTTATTTATTTTTAATTTCCTTCTAGACACAGGTGGCAAATCTCCTTACATTTCATGGGAGCCTGGTCCATAAAGTGAAAAAAGAATAACAACAAATTTTTTTTTGTTTCATTCTCTCTTTTTTATATAAAAGAGAAGGCAAAGGTTCTCCACCATGCAGCCTTGTCTGTCGTTACAAAATATTTTAATGGCCATTACTTTATAGTATCATGAAAGACCTAAATAATATTACTGTATAGTACTAATTCAGTCTTTCATAATACCATAACGTACTGGCCACATTTATATTCCGAATTTAAATTCCGAAGCTTCTAGCTCTTAAGGAAGTCAATATTATATCAGTTGTATAAAAACTGTATCAAACGGTATCCTTACATTGCTGCTAGCCTGGTACTCAGGGAAACTTCAGAGGTGTGACTTTTGTGTCACGCGCATCTTAAAATTTCACTCTCATAATTTTTTCATAACGCGCCTAAAGAAGTATAACTTCAAAAATATCATTACATTTGCAACATTATTTATAATTTAACAATTTTACGCAGATAGGGCTGCTTAAGAAGTTCTAAGATTGTTGACTGTTTACTTGTTATACCGGATGAATCTTAGTATAAAAATATGTTACGTGCTAAGTTAAACTAATTAAGCTAAACCAGGAATAATATAAGAAAACATTAAAATTATTATTTAATAATATATTGATGTTTCTGAAAAACGGTCGCTTTATTTTTATTCACACCATGTAGGGCATTTCAGTAATCGGAATTCGGAAGGATGGCGTTATGAATTCCCTGATTTGTATAATATAAGAGATAACTTATAGCGGTTTAATATTTCAGGAGTCAGTTGGGTTCAGCCGTTCGCGGCAACTGGTTCCTACTTTAGGAATTCTATTATAATAATATATGGAAAATAATTAAACAAAATGGATTGGATTATACAAACGTTTATTTTAATATTTGGACTTTATGTCTGTGATGCTGGGTACGGTATACCTGCACCCTCCGGCAGCCAATATTCGTGAGTATTTGGTCACGTTCATACATTTTGTCGTGTATTTACAGGACTATTAAAGTTACTTCTATTTAAAGTTTGTTTATTTATTATTAAGACGGTACAGTACTTTTTATTTAAAAAGGATTTTTTTACATATTCAAAAATTACTTTCCTTATAAAAATCATTTAAAAATGTAAAATAAGATTAAGATTTATTATTATGATGCCATAATTTGAAATGTATTATCTGAAGATACTGGGCTGGATGAGTTGTGATATCTTTGCCAGTTCGTTAGATAAATAAAAAAATCGACTTAATTATTCAAAAAATCGAAATTTATAAAAAAGAGAACGAAAATAATCGTCAGGATAAACAGGTTATAATAATGTTCTCTATTCTTTGATGCCCATTTTCACAGACCTTTGCTTCGCCATCCATCCAATAAGATTCCAAGCGGTGCGAGAATTTATTTTCACATAATTAATAATCGTTTCTTCTGTTTAACAAACTGAAATAAAACAAATTTTACTGATTTTATGACGGTTAATTTTACTTTTTATGTTCCGATGTTTCAAAAACTAACTCCGCAATAAAATCCGTAAAATTGATTTAATTACCATGAATAATTATCATTAATAATTATTTTATTTAATTAGCTCTTATTTTCAGTGTCTAGGTATAAAAATAATTTTAAATTTATAATTATTAAAATAATTTAAATTTTAAAAGGTTGCTCTACTCCGTATTTATATTAACTAAAAAAATTAATTGTACTCCAAGCTAATGATGTTGTTTGTTTGAACGCTGATTTAGGTACATAATTGACTAACATATCCTTTTTTAATCACGGATTCGTTTAGCCTATTTTTCCGGTGTTTCTTGGATTCCAACGCATTTTATACCCCCGACCGCTTCTTCAGCTTCTTGCCCATGGCGTAGTGAGAGGAAGCAGGCCGGCATGATTGTGTTGAGTAGTGGGGGATAGATTGTCTCTCGCTACTCGATACCATAATTGGACGGCACTGGGCTTACCATCAGGTGTAGTGTGGACACATTACCGTGCCAGAATAAAAAAAATACGTGACTAACGGCCTAAAATGCTGTTTGGTGGTAAGTTTCATAGTGGTAGAGCCACGCTGTAGACATATTTGTCTACAGCATGTCCAGCGGGCTGGCTCGACCGGGGTAGTACCACTGTCTCACAGAAAACCAACGTAAAGTGACAGTTTACTGTCGCGTTTTGTATGGTAAGTGAGATATCCGGAGGCCCAGATTCCCCCTTCCCTTCCCTAATCCCTATTCCTGTCCTTTAAGGCCGACAGCGCATACATGATACTTTCTTTATTGTGGATGTTCATGGGCGGTGGAGATCTTTTAACATCAGGTGACCCACTGGCTCGTTTGTCGGACTATGCTATAAAAAAAAAGTGTATCATTTGAGAATGGGTGGACGGATTTACTATGAGAGTTTTAGGAATAGAAAAATCCGAATGGTTGCCCTAAAAAATTCGGGAAATCCGGCAAGTGAAGCATATTTTGTATATATATTTTTTTTATGTCTTTCAGTACATATGAATACCTATTGTGTTGTCTTTACAACCACTTTTTTTTTTTTTATCGTGGCTCGGCAAAGTGACCACACTGCACCTGATGGTAAGTGCAGTGCCGTCCAGTTATAGTATCAAGTAGCGAGTGATAATCCATCCCTCGCTACTCAATACAATCATGCCGGCCTGCTGTGTAGCTTCTTCACACTACGCCTAAAGGACCCAGGATCATAGGAAGGAGGGAACACGGTAGCTGGCAAACTGTTCCACAGCTTGATGGTGCGGCACTTCCATTTTAAATAAAGAAATATTTTACAGACAAGCGGACGCTCAAGCCCCGTCATACGTGCCTCCTTATTTGAAACATCAGAACTTCGCCAAAACATATTCGGGTTCTAAAACGTACTCTGGTGCCAAAACCGGCTATAGTGGGACCAAAAGCTGGGGTACTAAATCCGGCTATGGAGGCGCAGGATCCGGCTATGGTACACCAGGAGCCGGGTATGGCACCCCAGGAGCCGGGTATGGAGGCGCAGGATATGGTTATGGAGGTCCGACATCCGGATACGAGCACTCATGGGTCACACCGTCCAGATACGCTGAGACCAGGTCTTGGTACTCCAATTCTGGAGAAGTGTAAGTTATTTTTACAGTATTGGCACTTTATATTATGTCATAGACGGCTATTTATGTAAATTTTGATCAGGTTGTTTTTAGATTTAAGTGAAAAGCAAACTATGAATTGAGAGATCGCGGATTCGATTACTGCCTAGTAAAAATTATGAATGTGTCTCGCAAATATTTTTTCGAATCTGGGTATTATGAGATAGTATTTGATAGTTTCTTTGGTAGTTCCTCATATTCAAGGCAAAAGCTAATTAAGAAATAAAGAAACATTTAATTTGTTAAAAGCAGGCACAACAACAATAACTTAAATTAAAACCAAATTTTTGTCGGGGGTCTAGAGTTGGGGTACGCTGTTTGACAGTTATGCGGCCTTCTGAGTACTCTGACACTAGATCCTTGACCTCTTCTTCACCGTCTTGCCCATGGCGTATTGTGAAGAAGCATGCCGGCATGATTGTGTTGAGTAGCGAGAGATAGATTGTCTCTAGCTACTCGATACTGTAACTGGACGGTACTGCGCTTACCATCAGGTGCAGTGTGGTCACTTTGCCGTGCCAGGATATCAAAAAAATAATAGTATATATGTCAGATTTTTTAAGCCTGTAGAATACTGGACTTTTGAGACTTCATTTTCAAAGTTATAACTGTTTTACGGATAGAGGTGACGTTTGCATTAGGCGCGTCCCGTTCGTCTCTTCATTTTTTTTTATCAAAGATTGACACCCTTCGTGGCTCTGTAGGTAGATAGCCAGTTGCCAAACAGAAGGTCGCGTGTTCGATCGCGGTGTTTTTGTGATCAAACGAACACTTGTCTTGGTGGGGGAATTGAATTCGCAGTCTCTCGTTTTATAGACAGTTATCTGCCCGCTATGCTATGGAAGCTGGTGTAATAATCAATATTTTATTTTCAGTCCCAATTACCAACAGTTCCATAACAACGCCAACCAGGGTTTCCAACGTGAGTATATATATAATAAGAGTATAAATATATGCCTCGGTGGCGCAGTTGTATTTGCGTATGCGTTACGACTGCTGTGCTGAGGTCTCGGGTTCGATCCCCGGGTCGGGTAAAGTGATATTGGGTTTTTCTATCTAGAAATTCTCAGTATTAGCCGGGAGTCTGGAATTTGTGCCCAGTATGGCGATAGGCTCGCCCCCTATCACATTATGGGACCGAGATTAATTCGGCGAAAAGTGGGTGTACTGGTTACACCTCTGCATACCCCTTCGGGGATTAGAGGCGTGAGTGTATATGTATGTATGTATAAATATATATAAAAAAAATGGAATTATTATCCGTGAAAGAATTTTAGGATAGCTTATGCATTTCTATATGTTATTAAACCTGTGTATAGTATACGGAATAATCATAATAAAGTTGTTAATTGTCTTATGGTATGTGCGTGTTGTTAGCTGTACTAATAAATCGTTTTTCTTTCTTTCTTATCTCACTGCTGGGCCCGGGCCTTCTATAATATATACATACATATACATACACTCACGCCTGTAATCCCAGAAGGGGTCGGAAGAGGTGTAACTAGTACACCCACTTTTCGCCGAATTTCGGTCCCATAATGTGATGGGGGGCGAGCCTATCGCCATACCGGGCACATTTTCCAGACTCCGGGCTAATACTGAGGAATTTCTAGATAGAAAAACCCAATATCACTTTACCCGACCCGGGGATCGAACCCGAGACCTCAGCACAGCAGTCGTAACGCATGCGCAATTACAACTGCGCCACCGAGGCAGCCTTCTATAATAAGAGGGGTTTAGCCCATTCTAATGCGAGTTGGTAGACTTCACCTAACTTCAAGATTCAGGTTATTCCAAATTCACGATGTTTTTCTTCAGCGTTAAAGCGAACGATAATAATTTACAATGGATATATGAATATCCCACCACCAGCATAATTATATTATAAGTACTTTTGATGCTGTTTTGAGACTAAAAAAAGAAATAAATTATAGTTTAAAAAATTAGACTGAACTAAAAAGTAGAGAATATTTTTTTATTGTTAAAAAAAGCGCGGGGTTATCAGGATATAGTAAAAAGCGCAACTATAATTTATTTTGATAGTAACATTGAACTGCCTACAACAGATTTTGATAAGAGTTCACTGACCCACGGGTTTTAAATATAATAGGTATACCTACAAACTGCATGAGAGTCGAAACCGATTCATGTTGTAGTAACATATACATATACACTCACGCCAGTAATCCCCGAAGGGGTAGGCAGAGGAGTAACCAGTACACCCACTTTTCGCCGAATTTATTACGTGTAATAATACAATAATGGGATATGGGGCGACACTACCGCTATACCGGGCACAAGCCCGGTAGTTTTTCGACTCCCGATCTCCGGAGTCCAAAAACAATTTTGACTGATACTGAGTATATATAAATAGAAAAACTCAATATCACTTTACCCGATCCGGAGATCGAACCCGAGACCTCAGAGTACATACATTTTATATTTAGAGTAGCCTTTAGAATTAAGTACTAAAAGGAAATTGTTCCGTACGTACGTACTGAAATATTTCGTGCATAGATGGTTAATACGACTTTTAGTGCATTTCTTTTCTCGTTCAGACCAATTTGAGAATCGTTAAGACATTACAATGTAATAGATAAAGCGACATTCATATTTGACAGCGTCCGTAGGGCAGCCGACGAACTGCGAAACGAGACGCCGCGCCGCGCCGTGGGTTCTATTCCCGCAACGAGACAATTGTCTGTGTGACAGACAGATATTTGTTTCGGATATGCGTGTTGTAGGACCATAGTCCCTCGTAGTTCTTGATTTCCACGACACAAGACTCATATCTTAGTGTGCGGTCAGGACTATTGACTATTGGTTGTTTTTTATTATTAAAAATTAATGACACTATTTTTAACCGACTTCAAGAAAAGGAGAAGGTTCTCAATTCGTCGGTATCTTTTTTTATGTATGAACCTCGATTACTCGAAGACGCCTGGACCGTTTCGAGAAATTCTTTTTTCGTTTAAAAGGGTATACTTCCCAGGGGGTCCCATTGGCACCAAGTCAGGATCTGATGATGGGATCTCAGAAAAATCGAGGGCAACCCTCAAATTTTATAGGGACGCATAATTTGTTTTTTATTGAAGTCGGTGTACTTTTTATGAATAAAAAACTTTTACTTATTAACAAAAAAGTAAAAACAAGTATATATTTAAAGCTATTTTATAGTTCGGAATGGTGCGAAATAACAATAAAATTTGCGATTAAATGAGTTTAAAAACAGTTCGCGTAGATTATTATAAAGCGTGGGGTGTTATCAATTCCACCGGATACAACGCAAATCTAAGCTCATGGCATGCGTCCGTCAGCGATTTGTATTTTTAAATTGTTTTTATAACGACCTAAATCCTCAATGTCGTTGATAAATAGCTAACGTGCAGGTCAAGGGCTAACATTATAACATATTTAATTTTTTATTCTAACACGGAAAATTGACCATACAGATACAGTGGCCTCCAGGTAGAGTATCAAATAAAAATAGTACGGGCCTCCTATACTAATGAGAGGGGTTAGGCCTTAGTCCTTTACAGTAGGCAGTGGCTTTGCTGTGCCCTAGCATTGCAGAAGTCTATGGGCGGCGGTGACTACTTACCATCAGGTTGCCTTCTGCTCGTCTACCTATCGAGGCGCTAAAAAAAGTCCACTACCACACTGGCCTAATGCGGGTTGGTAGATTTCACACACCTATCCTCGAAATTCTTGCTCGAAATCGCTGCTGCCCTTTTTAGGTAGAGTATATATTGGAAAAATCTTAATGTTTGTATCTTTATGTCGTAATATCTGATACATCAGAAATTGGAGGATTTGAATACGTTTTTGGTTTTTTTGTATCACAGCTAAAATTTATACGGGTACGTTTCTTACTTTAGGAATGCAGGGGTTTTGACTTAATGACGTTCCGCTCGAGTTCCCGTCCAAATATTTATGGAAGCTTGAGTATTTTTCTATGTCAGTAATACAAACTATAAAACAGTGGTATTTTTCTAGTCGAAAGATCCTGTACTACCTTAAATGCCACCTTTGCTCCTCATCTCTCATGGGACTTAGAAGCTTCTAGGTATAGCTACGGCTCATTAAATTCCTTAACTTACTAACAGAAAATTGAAAACCATTATACCGATCTGCAGGAGTGGAATCTTATCGACTCATAATTCAATTAACCCGTACGACTAGTTGTAGTGTCCTTATAAAAGATAAGATAACAATATTTGCCTTTTTTTATACCACGATGGTGACAAACAAGCTTACGGCCCGCCTGATAGTAGGCTATTACCGTAGCCTATGGACGCTTGTAACACCAGCATCACATGCGCGTTGCCGACCCTTAGCTGCACGATATCCGTCTGGTGCCTTTACCAGTCTGGTATTAATGGTATGCCGGCGCGCCACAAATGATTGAAACACTCACCGTTCTTACATGCTATATTCAACTTTAATGTTATAGAAATAAAGCTGATTTTGGCTTCTATTTACTCCGTACTACCTTACCTTTTTAATATTCTTTTGATACGCGAATGGGTAATCACACATCTATCTTATAGCACAATGCGCGCCCGAATGCAAAAACACCGGTATATGCGTGGACACCAACACATGTTTATGCCCTGCAAACTATTATGGCAAATATTGTGAGTTCGAGAAGAAGCCTTGCCTCTCGTACCCGCCACTGCCTATGAACTCAATGAGGAAATGTTCTTCTGAGTAAGTTACTTTGACTGTCATAAGTGTAAACGTCGTGTAATTATCTATCTTTGTGTGTCACTGTGTGTGTGTGTGTATGTGTGTGTGTGTGTGTGTATGTGTGTGTGTCTGTGTGTGTGGGTGTGTGTTGTACTGTGTCTTTGTGTTTTGTTTCTGTGTAAGTTTTATTTTATGCACAATCTTTAGTTCCGTATGCAATCTATCAAAATATTCTCGTATTGGACCTATGTATTGATGTTTGCTACTCTTAATTCTATCAATATTCTAATTGGCATTTTCAAAGGTACACCGTTAAATATTAAAATAAGACCCAGGAGCGAAATATTGACTTCCTTTCACAGATAAACTTTTTCTTTATGTCTAAAGCAGCAGATTATCATTCTTTATGTGTCAATAGCTTACCTATTGTTCTGGGATTTAAGAAAAATCCAGTACAGATGGTATAGTATGTATGGTACTACGAGATTAGTTTCAAATTGTAAAAAAAACTGTTTATTGACACTTATCTGACCTTTTTTATTCTGGCACGGCCAATTCACCACACTGCATCTGATGGTAAGAGCATTACCGTCCAGTTAGAGTATGACGTAACGAGTGACAATCTATCCCTCGCTACTCAACATAACCACGCCGGGCTAAACAACTATATTAGCAGCACTTAAGTTAAATCTTCGAATTTTAAATAACGCCAAAATACTAAAAAAATTGATTGTTTGAGATTAGAATTCTATCTTAGAACTCAATTAATTGGGTATTGTATGTAGTTCCTCGCAGTTCTTGATACCCACGGTACAAATTGCAACTAGTGTGGAATCAGTCTGACTGTCCGATGTCTAATAAAACTGGTCTTCTAGGTTGTGCACAATAACCTGCATGGAAGGGTATAGATTCATCGACGGCTCCACTATCGCGAACATGCGGTGTACTGATGGCCAGTGGCAACCCACCCGCGCTGATTTCACTACCATCCCTGACTGTCAGCCAGATTGCAACCCCCCTTGCTTGAACGGAGGAGTCTGCCTTGCTCTCAACACTTGTCAATGTCCAGCTGACTATAGAGGACCTCAGTGCCAGTACGGTAAGTATTTATACTGATTATGACGATAGTAAATATCAGACTAGCCCAATATTTATTATGAAAAGAGAAGTCTTTTATCCACCACACTGGACTAAACACTAAACTTCCGAAATATCTGAGTTCATGCTTAACACTTTAGGACACTATATAATAATAAAAAAATGCATGGCATTACCTATGAGTGGCCTTAATGCTCCGGGTATATATAATATGAAATTGATATTTAGGATAGACTTTGTGTAGAAATTTCTTATCTCTAACACGACATTAGGGCATTAGTACGACAGAAGTCGTGATGACGATCACAATGTATTGATGAATAGTTATTTTTTATGAGTATATGGATAATATTGTTTTTCTCCCAACCCCAAACAGCAACTAATGTGTGTGACATTCGTAAGTTGGCCTTCAACGGTGGTTACAAGTGCTTCGGCGACTCTGAGAAGTTCAGCTGCAAGCTCAACTGTCCTGCCGGATCGACGTATAGCACACCTCCTGCCGAAATGTACACGTGTACCTATTCCAGTGGCATCTTCCAGCCTCAACCGATACCGCATTGCGTCTTCAGTGAGTAGACCAGATTGTTCAACTAAGTTCTTTATAAACTCGTTTAACAGAGTTTACAAGTCTTTTAGCTATACTGAGAAATCCTAGATAAACTAGTTCGTCAGCCGATACGACTTCGCGTACTTAGTAAATACAGCACTACTTAGTTTAATGATAAAGTCTATAGATTAATAATTTTTCATTGCGTTACATGGATCGGCCTAAAGTAGGCCACGAGTGGTGGCGAAGTTATTGTTTTAAGAAAATAGAGAGAGTGATGGAGAAGTGAATTGACTATCAAGGGGCCCAAAGCCAAGGTCAATATGCAGAAATGACTCAACCATATGCTATTGTGAATGGTTTTGTACATCATTTAATTGTTAAAAAATTTATAAATATTCACCATATTTCACATTTTTTCCAGATGACGTCGTGGTGATCACGCCGAGTAATTATAAGTCAACGGTACGTGAATAGTCTTACACTTATTAAGACAAATTGATATAAAAAAGAAATATATGATATTAAGCAGCAATCTTTAAACATGCTTTTGCACACCAGTGGGGAGCTTATATATTACAGGGCGGATATTATATTATTATTTAGGTGTATTAAATTATTCCAAATTGATCATTACTTTTGGAATAATTTGGCTTCTATTCCCTTCCATTGCCGTTAGCGTGTCTGCACTACGAACTTTTTTGGCTAAAATTATTCTGTTCTATCATTTTAAATTTATTTATTTAATATTTTTTCCTGTCTTTTAGCAACACACTCACATTCACACGGACACCTCAAGCGAGAGCCACAACGTTACCAGCACCCAGGTTATCGACACCCTCCATAATAAAAAATACCCTCACACCTACTCCGAGAGCCAGAATGAAGTCCAGATCGTGCAAGACCTAACACCCAAAGGTGGTACCTGCATGGCCTGGGCTGGAGTGCATTACAAGACTTTTGATGGAGTTATCTACAGGTATTTCTAGGCCAAAGAGCTATATCTATATGATATCTATCTTTATGATTGGTTGGCTTTTTCACCGACTGCGTCGGTGGCGCAGTTGTAATTGCGCATGCGTTACGACTGCTGTGCTGACGACTCGGGTTCGATCAGGTAAAGTGATATTGGTTTTTTCTATCTAGGATTTCTCAGTATTAGCCTGGAGTCTGGAATCTGTGCCCGGTATGGCGATAGGCTCGCCACCTATCACATCATGGGACCGAAATTCGACGAAAATTGGGTGTACTAGTTACAACCCCTTCGGGGATTACAGGCGTGAGTGTATGTATGTGTGTGTGTAGCTTTTAAGCGTCTACATTGCACCTAGTAGGTAAGCAATTCCGCCAAGATATTGAGTTATTGCATCTATCAAAGATCGTCACCAGCTGACTCCAAAACGCTTGTAACCGAATCCATTATGCCGGATTTTTCACTTCAGTGGTCCATGTTTAATAGTTTTTACCAACACTTATTAGCTTTGCCCTACTTTCTCATTAATCATCAACCGACTTTATAAAATGAGATTATCATTTACTATGCGTCTAACTCGTAAGGTTAAAGCAATCCGTGAGATATTTTGTTTCCATGTTACCCTTCTCCATTACTTGTGCTTATTTCTATTACTGTTATATTTTGTTCTAGTTTCGAATCTCCATGCCAGCACGTCTTAGTAAGAGACGCTAAAGAGCACAAATTCACCATCGCAGTGAAACATGGTGAATGCAAGACACCAATTTACTGTCCTAGTGAGCTGACAATATATTTGGAAGACAAGCCTTACACTCTGTCTGTTGGAGGTAATATGTCAATAACCACAGTTTTAACCCCACTTTAGGTCAAATCTATGTCATAGGTATCAAGTTAGAATGGACTACGGTCCTACAACACCCAGACCTGAAACAAATATTTGTAGAACGCACCAACATTTGCTTCAGCAGGGATCGATCTGGCGGTCTGGCGGCGTTTCCTTTCTAGCTAAATATAGATCATACTCTAATCTGTATTCAAATTAGCCAAAAATCGAACTTCACCTTTATTTTTTGCTCTTTTATGACACTTATTTTTAATTACATTTTAAAATATTCAACATTTAGGTACGTTTTAAGAAGTTGAAATTCTAATTTACTTACATTTTAAAAATCTAGTTACTTTCTTGTTTATGGTCTAGTTATATTGAACACAACCTGCACCGTTTGTACCCTTAACATTATTTATTCGAAAAACTTACAGCTAGCGTTAACAATACAGAACATTATACACTAAAAGGACATTTAAATGTTTCCACAAATAGATACAAATACTTAAATACTTATGTAGATACAAATCATTGCTTTAAATCTTAGCAACAACGAATATAAGCAAATATCTTCGTCACCAAAACGTCACCATCGCATTACTAATAAGAATTATATACGTTGAAAACTGTAACAAATAGGAAGATTAGTATCGATATAATAAATAAAATTGTAATGGTTATTCTATTTTACATCGCGTAAGGATAGATGAATTAGATGATGTACTCTGAAGCAACAGCAATCTCAAATATTTTCTTTCTACAGAGGATGGAACTGTAGTCTTCAAGACTACACGTCGTTTGATTCCGATCCCTGCGTCTCTGCCTGGAATCAGAGTGGCGATGCCCAGTGACTATGTTCAAGTTAATCTGGACAACATGGGTGTCACTATCAAATGGGATACAAACGTAAGTATTGTATTTATTTATTAATTTATCTGTTCATCCTATCATTTCGAACACAAATAAGTGGGTTAGTGAAATATATAAGTTAAGGACGTATAAAAAACGTTTTAGGATGCCTAAGGATAATACCTAAAAATATATATACTTTTAAATACCTAAGTTATTATAAATTGCATTTGCAATTGAAATTGCAAGAAAACTCATATTATGAGAGAAACCCATATCTGACAGTGGAACCCAACAGGCTATGGATAGATGACTTAAAACTGACGTCATTTCTAAAAATAGTGCATATTTATGTCTAGCAAAACATTCAAATGCTTATCTTCCTAAATTTTGAATATATTTTGTTCTTGTTTTTGGTGATCGGCTCTAACTATAGCTAGCTCTTTATAAGACTACAAGTTATTTGGTGCATAAACTTAATAGAAACTGGCATGATCAAATCAACATTTTCTCATTTGTAGAACTTAGTCCTAGTAGAAGGTACAGTAGTATTATGGAACAACACCGAAGGTCTGTGTGGGAAACTGGACGGAACCCCTGAAAACGATCTGGTGACTAAAGACGGTATTATGGCGAAGACCAAGGCAGTGCTGGCGTCGTCGTGGCAGATCAACAAAATTGGAGGTAAGTTGTATCAGGTAGTTTTAAAGACATCAAAAATGATACTATGGATTTTAATGAAATGAACATTATTGTAGAAAGAGTAAATGCTTTGTTTTTTAAAGATGTAGATAGAGAATTGTAGATAGTTAACATGTACCAAATATTGGGAACATAATATTACTTGATGTATACAATTTAGTTTAAATCAAATCCACAAATGATAATAATATTTTATTCACAGACGTATGCGACAGCAATCCCACAGAGACGAGTGCTTGCGCTAGCAAATCTGATGACGACGTGAAGAGTGCTTTGCAATTCTGTACAAAGATATTCACGAAGGACAAGTTCCGCAAGTGTTCTAAGGTAGGTCTTTTTTGAGGATCAGAATTTTTAGGGAGTAAGAGTAAGAGTGCTGTTTGAAGCAAAGGAAGGGAGAGGGACATTTTTTCTAATGTCGACTTACCGAATCCAACCTCGAAACAGTACGATTACACAAACAACAAATAGTCCAGTATTTGACATCGTATTGCTTTAATTTGTGTTGAGCGTTTTCGTAAAGAGATGTTTAACAACCGATGGAAATAGGATTAATTTAGTTCGGGAAATTTTACAGCCCCTCAACCTTGTATGTTTCCCAGTTTTTAGGGTGTGTTGTTTCAATCTCAACTTTTTGTAAGTCAAATGTAATATCATCATGTGTAGCATGTAGTAGGTAGTCTGACTTGATGCTCTCTATTTTATAAAAAAAGATCTTTCGATATATTTAACTATGAAAAAAGACTTTAACGATAGTTATATCTTGAGAACGGTTAAAACATAGCCTTAGGGTAACAGATACCTTATCAAACTAGCTTATAACTGGACATAGATAAGTCAGATTTGTATCTTCTTCTAAAATCAAGCGCTCGCATCTGACATTTCCGTTGGAATCTAATATAGAAAAGAATTGAATATCAGTGAGATTGCAAGATTCACTGGAATGATTGTCATATTTAGTGATGTTGGTATTTATTCATAGGTCATGGATGTATCAATGTTACTCGAGGCATGCCAATGGGATTTCTGTGCGTGCGCAAAGGTTCTGAGTAAGTACGCTTGAAGTTTTTGTAGAATATTGTAAAATATATCTAGCATTCTTACAAAACATCGAATATTTATAGGTCCTGAGGAATGCGCCTGCAGAACAGTTTCGGTGTATGCTAAGGAGTGCCTTCGGCATGGAGTAAAGGAAATGAAGAATTGGCGCGATGCTGATACTTGTCGTAAGTTGCTTTCTATTTTTTTGTTTGTTTAGTTTTCACAATCCGTTTTAGGAAGCTTATGCTGGTGTCATTGTGTATAAATTAAGGATGTTTTTAGCTATTGTTACAAAAATATTTTTTGATAATGATGAACCTGTTATTGATTCCATGTTAACGATGTCGTTATCAAATCACGAGTTAAAAATAATGTTGCCCATATTTTTCTTTCCACTCTCCTTTCAGAAATTACAAACTATATATAATAGACTTGCGTAGAGTACAGATGGTACAATTTTTTAATCAATACATTTTCCCACAGCAATGACATGCCCGGACGGTAAACTCTACAAGTCATGCGGATCAGACGTGCAACCCAGCTGTGCATTCCCTTCACCACCCGTTAAAGCAGACAACGCATCTTGTGTTGAGGGTTGCTTCTGTCCTGAAGGCTTGCTGCTAGAAGGAGGCCGTTGTATTCCCAAGGTCGAGTGCCCTTGCCGCTTAAGGAACAAGAGCTTTAAGCCTGGAACTGTCTTGCCTAAGGATTGCAATACTTGGTAAGTTTTTATATTTTCGCTGCGTAAAGTTGTCTTTATCAGCTTTACTATTATATTGATGAAGAGGTGGTTTTAAAAGGAGAATTGGATCATGATCCCATCACACTGGTCCATTGTTTGGCTGATGGACAGTTATTTCTTCGTCAGTTTTTTCTCTTTCATATCGAAAAACAGAAACAGAAAACAGAAGCTGAGTACAATGAAGTCTCAATAAAATGATCGATCGAGACAGACCTTAAAATAAAGCCAGCTTGGAGTATCGAGCTGAATCTTGGACGTGTATCCGACAACGAGCCAGAGTAGTGGGTTTTTCATGTATATGGTCATTTTTGACATCCTCGAAGGTGTTGCAGTCTACAATCTTTTCAGACTTTTCCATCTGGATTTAGATATTCAATATTTTATTGCTACTAAAGAACTATTGTTCTATTCAGCACGTGTCAAGCAGGCGAATGGACTTGCACCCAAGTACCTTGTGGGGCTAGATGTAGTGCTGTAGGTGACCCCCACTACACCACGTTCGATGGACTGCGCTATGACTTCATGGGCCGCTGCACCTACACGCTCTTCAGCTCCGGTGACGTCAACGTCGAGGTGGAGAACATCGCTTGCTCCGGCGCCATCACTGAGGTAATGTATTACACTCTCTCTACACCAGGTTCGATGGACTGCGCTATGACTTCATGGGCCGCTGCACCTGTATGTTCTTCTACTTTAATAAAACTGTCTAACAGAAAACTAACGTGAAATGGCAACTTGCTGTTGCGTTTCATATGGCGAATAAAATTTCCTGATCTTGGCTTGAATTGAATGGTAGCAGAAGTCATTTCAAATTAGGTATTGTAAAATTATTTAAATATTACCACACATTATCACACATATTCACATCACGTGATGTGATCTGAAAGTTAAAATATTCATGAAGAATAAAAAGACATAGCATAATACTTTCATTTCAGCATAAGCCAAAACATTGACAACTATGATTGGAAATTAAAGAAACATAATTAAAGTGTATTAGAAAGACTCGAGAAAAATGATCTAAAGCTATGTATCACGAAATGCTTTTGGTGTGCAAGTATAATATTGTCACGGTGAAGTTTGAATCTCGATCAGCTCTAGCCCAATTTAGAATTTGATGAATTTATTTTCATTTATTTCCCAAGTGTCATTCTTTCTAGAGTTAATAAATGCCGTATTTTCACCAGGCCATGAACCTAGCACCTTACAAAGCGGAAGGAAAGCCCTCATGCACGAAAGCAGTCAGCCTCTCGTACAAAGGTGTCAACATTCATATGAAGCAAGGAGGATTCATAATAGCCAATGGAAAGGAGATCTCCAGCCTGCCTGTTGTGGTAGGAGATATTAGGATAAGAACCGCATCTTCACTTTTCCTTATCGGTAAGGTTTTAGTCTTTAACTTTGGCTTGGTTTAGTTAGACCAATTAGAAGTGGTTTAGAAGGTTGATTTTCCTTAATAATAATTTATTCCAGTCCAACTGCCCAACAAAGTGGACCTCTGGTGGGACGGTAACACTCGTGTCTTCGTTGACGTGCCTCCAGAATTCCATGATAAGACCAAGGTATGTAAAAATATTCTATTATAAAAAGAAAGAAAAAGGCCAGATTTGTATTTTCAAGGCCATGTTGGCAAGCAGATGTCTTTGACCGTATTTACAATTTGTTTATGTTTCTGATATTTAATCAACTAGAAACCTTTATAATATTCTAGGGTCTTTGCGGAACCTTCAATCTGAACCAAAAAGACGACTTCCTGACTCCTGAGAACGACGTGGAACAGTCAGTCTTGGCTTTCGCTAACAAGTGGAAGACCAGGGAGTTCTGCGGCGACGTGGACACCAAGGAACCTGAGCATCCGTGCAAGGCCAATGTTGAGAATAAAGAAGCGGCTGAGAAATACTGTAGCAAGTTGAAAAGCAAACTCTTTGAATGTAAGTTTTCATAAACTTATTATTTTCTCATGAACTGATGAACAGCCTAGTAACAATTAATTGTTTTCTTCCAATCCTCATTACTTTCTTCAAAAGGCAAGCCACCTAAGATTCTTTAGATATTTAGATTCATGGACGGTAGCGATCACAAGTTGACTTTCTTGGCAATTTGATAAAGAAAGAAAGAAAGAAAATAAATTTTATTTGGTCAAACAACAACACTTTAGATGACATACAAATTAAAAACATGGAGTAATAAAAAAAACAAGTTGGTTAGTGTTTGCCTTAAAAATTAAACACATTTTACGTGACTGTTTTTGTGATGCATAATACAAAAGCTATGCATAGCAAAGAGTTTACATAATTGGACGTAGATACGCAAAAAGGATCCAACCCACAAAATGACACTTTTGAGATAATGAAGATTGAAGTTTAAGTTGTATAGTTATAGTGCATTCTTTAACACTATACGTAATTTATTAAAAGCGATCCAGGTGGAATGGATTCTTTTTAAGTTATAAATTGTTTAGTTTGAATATATAATTTCTCTATAACAATCCACCTGGATTGTTTTTGCGGAATTAAAATAAAAACCTGTCATAGATGTGGATTGGATCCTTTTTGCGTATCTACGTCCAATTGTTCTTGAATGCCGGCATACTAACTTTGTTGTAGGTGACAATTAAATTCTTAGACCATTTTAAGTTTTGAGGCTTGTCTCGTATCACTTCATCAAACAGAAATTCTATTGGCGACATCTATTGGGAATGACTATGAATTTTTATATTTGAAATAGCTGGTGGTAGGATTGTTTCTCGCTGCTTGATACTCTGACTGGTCGTACCATCAGGTGTAGTCTGTAAAATATCATTAAATAAAACTATGTCGAGATAATTTCATATTTTATAAATCGTTAATATAGAATGTGTTTTATTACAAGCGTATAATATGATAATGACATTGACACTTTTATTTTAAAACGGCCTGGTTTTCTAAAGAGTTTACTACATTCGTCCCCTCCTACTCCATCTCTTCTATGAGGCGTCGAGGTCGTCTTATGGTTCGCTTGCTATAAGGAAGAGATGTAGAGGGAAGTGATGGTGGCTGTTGAACAGGCCCCGGTGAGGAAGGACTGTTGATTGCAAGCGGTGTAGAAAACGGTGTGGAGGGTGACTGTGCAATTGGAGAACTTGAAAGCGCCTGTTGTGATGTGGAGGGGGGCGATGGTAGTGCTGGGGAAGCTGAAAGCGCCTGTTGTGGTGATGTGGAGGGGTGCGATGGTGGTGCTGGGGAAACTGAAAGCGCCTGTTGTGGAGAGTCTGGTGTCGGCGGTGGTGATGGCAGTCGAGGCCGAATGTGGTCCGCATGCCGGCGTATATTCTCTCCTTTTGGTGTTGAGATGATGTAAGCATAGCGATGCTTACGCTGACATACGACTCCAGGTTGCCAGGCTTTCTCCTGTCTCGTTCTGTGATAGACTGGATCGCCAGGTGCATACTCTGCCTTATCTGCCTTATCTGCCGCGTTTATGTTGACCTGTACCTGTTGATGTTGTAAGCTTCTTCTTTTATTAGGGCGAATATTAGATAATAAGCAATTTAACTGCCGTCCAAACATCATTTCAGCAGGTGATTTGCCAGTGGTATTGTGTGGGGTATTCCTATAAGTGAATAAAAATTCTTGTAATCGCTGTTTTTTTGAAGGTCCTTCTGAAGCTGAAAATCTTGATTTGAAAGTCCTTACAAGTCTTTCTGCTAAACCGTTTGTGCGAGGATGGTAGGGTGATGATCTCACGTGTAATATACCTTGACTTTTGCAATAGTCTTTAAATTCTGAAGAAGTGAATTGTGGACCATTGTCAGATACTATCATCTGAGGGAGACCAAAAGTACAAAATATGTCGTCTAAGGTAGAGCAAAGATTTCTTGTAATTAAGTTTTTCATTGGCCTGATCTCAATCCATTTGGATAAGGCATCACATAGAATTAACCAATATGTACCTTCGAAAGGTCCTGCAAAGTCAATATGTATACGTTCCCACACTTGTTCTGGAATACACCAAGAATAAACAGGGAGTTCTGGATTATGTGTTCTATTATTTTGATATTTGTGGCATCTTTTAACATAATTATCGATGTCTTCATCCATGGAAGGCCACCATATATAAAAACGAGCAAGAGCCTTCATCGCTGAGATCCCTGGATGGCCTCTATGGAGATATGTAAGGAGTTTTTGGTGAAGGTTGTTTGGAATTACCATCCTTCCTTGCCACATGATGATTTTATTCTCTATAGAAAGTTCGTCACGCTTTCTAAAGTAGGGCTTAATGTTATTCCCATATTCCAAATTTCGCCAGCCTGTTTTTATGTACTTGAATACCTCTGATAATGTTGTATCTTGACTGGTTTTCTCTTTTAAGATGTCTTCTGAGAGGTGGAGATCATTCAGTCTAGCTCCTAAAAGGCGTGATTCAATTCTGTGTACTCGGCGTTCTATTTCCGATGCTAATACATCGGGATTAGGTAATCTGGAAAGGCAATCTGCTAATATGTTATTTTCACCTTTTTGATAGCATATCTCGTAGTTGTAGCTGCCAATTATTAATGCCCATCTCACCAATCTATTATTGGCTAGCTTAGGAAGATTCCGATTAGAGCCCAGTATGTGTATTAGAGGTTTGTGATCAGTGATTAAGGTAAATTTGGTTCCGCGCAAGTATTGGTCGAATTTTTTAATACCAAATAAGATAGCAAGAGCTTCTCGATCTATTACTGAGTATTTTGTTTCAGCTGTGCGTAGCTTTCTAGATGCAAAAGCTATAGGGTGTTCAATGTTTCCGTTTTTGTGATATAATACAGCACCCACGCCTTTTTCTGATGCGTCACATGCAAGAAAAATCGGTCTATTTTCGTCGAAAGCAGCTAACGGTTTTGATAAGGCTATACATTCTTTTGTAGTCTCAAAAACTTGTCTCTCGTGACTTGTCCAGTGCCATGGTCGTTTGCCGCTGGTTAAATCATGGAGATCTGCACACAACCCATGTAAATGAGGAATGAAACGTTCATAAAAGTTAACAAGTCCTAGAAATGATCTCAATTCTTTCGGATTGGAGGGTACAGAGGCTTTAGAAATAGTTTCAATCTTTTTATTTGTAGGGCGTATACCGTCTTTATCAATCGTATGTCCAAGATATTCTATTTCATTTTGAAGAAAAGAGCATTTCTTTAAATTTACTTTTAGACCTGCTTTCTGTAAGCGTTCGAATATGAGAGCTAGTGTGTGTAAATGATCTTCCATGTTCTTACCTGCTACCGCAATATCATCGAAATATACAGCAACGTTAGGTATATCTCTTAACAGTTCGTCTAGATAATGTTGAAAAATTGATGGTGCAATAGAAATTCCGAAAGGCATTCTGTTGTATTGAAAATAACCCTTATGTGTCGAAATTGTTAGGTACTTTTTTGATTCTGGTGCAATTTCGAATTGTAAATAGGCGTCTTTGAGATCAATTTTTGAAAATAATTGTCCAGATGCCAGATTCTGTCGTAGTTGATCAAACAGTGGTACCGGATGTAAATGTTTTACCAAAAAGGGGTTCAGCGTGTTTCTGTAGTCTCCACAAATTCTAATATCACCGTTTGGTTTTACGACATTGACAGTGGGTGTGGCCCACTCCACAGGTGTTATATTAGGGTCTATTTGATGTATAATACCTTCGGAAATAAGGCGATCTAACTCTTTCTCAATGTTTCTTTTCATACCAAATTTAATAGGTCGTGCTGATAGGTGTACAGGTTGTGTTCCTGGTTTAATGTGGATATTGACTTGATAATTGTTAACTTTTCCGAGTTTGCCGTCGAAAAGTTGTCCGTGTTTGTCTAGTACTTGTTTAAGTGTTGTTGGTGTTACCTTTTTTATAGAGTAGACAGATTTAGGAAACTCCATTTCAAAAGTTTCACTCCACTGTAAACCGAATAACATTGGGTCAGCGTTCCTCATAACAATTACTGGAACTATTTTCTTCTGTCCTTCCACTTCTACTGTTACGTCTGTAAGGCCCTTTGACTTAAGTTTGTGACTGCCGTATGCTTTTAGCTTAGATGCTTTTATTAATTTTGGGGCTCCTATACGTTTCCAAAATTGTGTGCTTATGATTGAGTATGATGAACCTGGGTCCCAATCCATCGTGCAAGGTTTTCCATTGATAATTGTGTTGATTCTTTTGCAATCTCTATTCTGTGACTTTGCAATGCTGCAGACAACTTCACTATCGGTGTCACTATATTCCGAATCGTGATCATTGGAAGAAGATGACAATGGCCTTCTGTCCGTTGTATTTGAAATTCGCTGTAATTTAGGTTTAGGTGATCTGTTTTTTACAATGCATGCTCGGCCAGTTTTGATACAGCAGCTTTCATAGTGTCCATTTAAGTGGCATTCTTCGCATGTGTGATCTTTAGCTGGACAATTAGTATAGTCATGTTTATTGTGTTTGCCGCAACGAAAGCATTGGTTGGATAGTAGTTGACGGAGGTTTCTATTACTTGGTAAGCGTTGATTGTCTGTCTTATAAGTTGTTTTTCTTTTTATTCGTTTAACAGAAGTCAATGGAGTATCGTGTTCAGCTTGTTCTCTTGATTGAGCAATGGAAAAAAGTTGTGTAAATGTTACTTCAGTAGTCTGGCCTTCAAGGGTTTCCATTAGGTCAGGCCACTTTTGTTTCAAATCTGTTTCTAATTCTCTGTGGTTCAGTCCGGTTGCAAACCTGTCCCGAAGTTGACGTTCCAATAAATGTTTGTCGTAGCCACAGTCTTTGCTTAGATCTTTTAAGCGATTGGCATACTAGTCAGCGATGAAGGCTCTTGCTCCATGGTTTCGTTTGTCTCTCTTATGCAGCTCCAAAAATCTGTAAGAGCTCGGTATCTGGTTTTTTTGATTCGGTATAAATCTAAAAGTTTGGCACTTATATCATTATAACTGCTATTGTCGAAGTCGGGGGTCAATGCTGTCTTCACTTCCTTAAATATATCTGGCGTAAGACAGTTCAGAAGAAGATCTTTTTTTAGTATGTTGTCCGTAGCAACTTCGTAGATCGAGCATTTCGCTTCGAAATAATCAATAAAATCACTTACTCGATGATTATCGGGATTGTACTTTTCCAAGTTAAATGATTTCATCAACATAATTTTGTTGGATGTACGAGAGTTTGCGTCAGTGCTCGTCACACTGCCACCGTCCGTTGATGTCGAAGTTGCTTTCGTACTTTTTGCTACTAATTCAAGCATCATTGTAAAAAGGTTATTAATTTGTTGCTGTTGTGCCTGTTGAGCACTCAGGAACTGTGCAAATTGTTCGGCGTCCATCTCGTCGCCAATAAAATATCATTAAATAAAACTATGTCGAGATAATTTCATATTTTATAAATCGTTAATATAGAATGTGTTTTATTACAAGCGTATAATATGATAATGACATTGACACTTTTATTTTAAAACGGCCTGGTTTTCTAAAGAGTTTACTACAGTCTGGTCACTTGCCGGACCAGGATAAAAAAAGAATACCTTTCCCCCGGTACTTTTATGTACTGAAAGAAAAACTGCTCCTTTATACCCAGCATGCCACTGGTACGTGGACGTGGAGCCGTACTACGAGTCTTGCTTGTACGACATGTGCGCATGCGCGGGTGACGTCACGCGCTGCCTGTGCCCCATCCTCGGAGACTACGCCATGACCTGCGCCAAGGCGGGCGTGATGGTGCAGTGGCGGTACAACGTCAAGGAGTGCGGTGAGTGGTCATTTACAACAGATGGCGCTATTTCGAAGTTTTACCTATATGAAATGAAATGAAATGAAATCGTTTATTAATCATGTAGGCAACTACATAGCTATTATATCAAGTCAGGACATTAAAAAAAAGTAAAGAAATTTAAAGAAAAGCATATCAGCTTATGTATACATAATATAAATGTGTAGTGAATGTATTTCTGCCGCAAGCAGCAGTGTATAAGCGCTGCTGTTTTGGTTTGAAATATATTGAAGCCAGTAAAATTACCAAGCATTAGCCATTTATTAACTGGACGGCACTGCACTTACCATTAGGTGCAGTGTGGTCACTTGGCCGTGCCAGAAAAAAAACCTAGAATTAAGTATAAAACTAATAAATTGGACTATAATTACTTGCAAATAGCAATAATCCGAGGACTGAACTCCCGTGACCGTCAGATTATTTTACTTTTGATATAACGCCTATGAAATTACATAATTATTGACAAGCAATCGTAAACAAATAAAGTTACAACTTCATGGACACTGTTTCAAAAAGAACTCAGTAATTCCAAAGTTTTAAGTTTTCACTTCTGTCGGTAGTCCCTGTGACTGCCTATGTTTTTTTATTTTATTTATGACGTTGGGCTAATGAATGTTGTTCTCCCAGAGCTTTCGTGTACCGGTGGTCAGGAGTACACGGTGTGTGCTGACAGTTGTCTTCGCAAGTGCTCGGATACGGCGCTGGCGGCGAGCGGCACGTGTCGGCCGAGTTGTGTTGAAGGGTGCGCGTGTCCCACTGGACAGGTAATCCTACTAAAACTATAAATGCGAATGTTTGGATGGATGGATGTTTGTTACTCAATCACGCTATAACAGCTGGACGGATTGAAATTTGGCACAGACATTATAGTCTGGAATAGCACATAGGCTACTTTTTATCCCGGAAAAATGTACAGTTCCCGTGGGATAGTTTGTAAGATCGGATCGACATGATCTTTTGCATAGTGGCAGTTTAGGGATCAGAAAAAGACATAGGCTACTTTTATCCCGGAAAAATGTACCATTTCTATGGGAGAGCAAAATATAGAAAGGTATAATAGCTTAAGGTGCCTCCATGCATTGTATACTCTTCTTCTAAAAATAACTTACACGCGGTCAGAGTCGCGGGTAACATCTAGTAAACTATACATCGATCATTACATACATACATCATCATCATTACATGCACTCTGTAATATTACCCAATTATACAGGAAACTATTCCTGTATTTAATTTTGTACATTCGATATGTAACCGAATATAATACGCAAAAGCTTTTGTGATAAAAGAGTCGAAATTGCTTTGAAAATGACGTCACAATATTTATTTTAAATATTCGTATGAGCGTAGCGGGAACATCTCACTATCCCCCTCACACAACGGCACAGTAATGGCCATTCTGAAAGGTGACGTCACGGCTCATATCGCGCATCCTTTTACTGTCATTGGATTACTCATTCCAGCAGATTTGAATAGAAAAGAAAGAAAGAAATAATATATTTATTTGGCCATTGTCTTTGGACCAGATGGCAGTAAGTAGTGGTACAGTACACTGTACAGTAATACAGTAATAGCGTGTAATTTACTTATTTTTGTTCGGATTCATAAAATTCATTCGATAATAGGTTTTAGGTAATGTAACTTGTTATTAAAAGTATAAAAAAATCGTGTGAGCTACCCTATTCCCGAAGGGGTAGGCAGAGATGTGGCCAGTACACGCACTTTTCGCCGAGATTATTACCATCTCCGTGATGTGATGACGCAAGCTATGATTCTGATTTGGTATTGAAACACCACAAAGTATAATAATTATTAACAGAACACGGTAGAACGGGATTATATCAAATCGGAAGCACGAAACAATAGAGTTTATAGAACTCACAGATTTAAATCAGAATAGACGTCGCAAATACTTAACTCTTTACGAAACAAATCATGTCACATATACGTATGTTTAGAGTTTAGTGTTGAGAAAAACCTTTCAAATACCCTTAAATAGTTTTTATAATACTTTCTCTCGTCTGTTTTCACGATTAACAGCGGTAACAACGAATCCAGACTACGTTCGAATAATATCTAATACTTATTGAAATAAAAGTAATTTTATGGATTTCGCGGTCTATTTTACTTTTTTACACCGACGTATCGAAAACTTTACAGCCACTTTATTACACGGTGAACTCTGTCGTCCATCACGGCAATAAAATCCATAAAATTAGTTTGAATTCAATTATATTCAAGTAAACATAAAAACCGTTATCTCGTACCTAATATTTTTGAAGTAGGAATTGCGAGATCTATTTATGTCTATGGTAAATCTCTTACGATATGATGCACTATAAATTAAATATTTATGTTTAGCTCCTAGACGACAGTGGTGTGTGCGTGCCAGTGGGTCTCTGCCCTTGTTACCACAAGGGACTGCAGTTCAATGCTGGATACAAAGAAGTTAGGCCAGGCAGGCGAGAACGGGAGCTATGGTATGTATATAAAACTTTAGTTACCAATTAAATAAAACCCTTCTGTGAAAATAGAGTCCAAATTGTTTAAATTTTCTGATAATGTTTTTATAGATACATACATTTACACTCATGTCTGTAATCCCCGAAGGGGTAGGCAGAGGCATTACCAGTACACCCATTTTACGCCGAATTCATTACAGTCCCATAATGTGATAGGGTGCGAGCCTATCGCCATACCGGGCACAATTCCAGACTCCGGGCTGATACTGAGTATTTCTAAATAGAAAAACCGAATAGAACTTAACCCGAAACGGGTATTGAAATCGAGACAGCGTCGCAACGCAATTACAACTGCGCCGCCGAAGCAGTACCTATTATATTCGCGTAAACATAAGAAACTATTTGGGTTTTCAAAAATGAAGCAATAGGTTTAATAAGTAATTTTATTTTTAAGTATACATCTTAAATGCAGTACATATTATTAGCGAGAGACGCCATGACAGTATTATATAGGAAACGAACAGACTTTCTAATTAAGGCCAACAGATGGTGCTACGCGTAGCACTTACATGATTCTAGACTATAATATTTAATGCCTATTACAACACGCCTCCTTAAAGGACATTGTCCAAAGTCGCCTATGAATCAACAAAGATTTAACTTATACCATAATTCTTGGCTTATTTTATGCCCTTTATTCCGAATACTAGAATTTAACGGACACTTCATATTAAAAAGATAAAAAATAAATGGGCATTTTATTGATTTCGCGATGTTACTTGGATCCCAAAAAAATAATCAAATTCTACTTTAAGCGCTTGATCTATAAATCGTCCGTAATGCTAGAAAAAAGGCTAAGGCGCTTAATTCGCTGAAATCTGAATGAGTGTTTATCTTTCAAACTATGTAGGTAAATAACAGTTATAATGTAGGTAGTTGCCTACCTATAATGCTAAACTAACATACTTTGATAAGGCATGTAAAACCGTAAAAAATATATTAGCTTCTTACTTCGTGAAATCATTGTCATTGATATAATTATAATTTACCTATTATTTTTGCTTATTATTAGGTAATTATTCAGTAGTTAGAATCTAAATGTCAAATAAAACCGAATTAGCTCTAATGTTGGTATTGTGCCACTGTATTGAAGGCATGTTGACATTAAGAATATAACCTAAAATAGAAAACATTTTTGTTTATAAATAAACTCTTAGAAGTGTCCGTTGTTTAAATCAACTTTTATGGATTTATAGGTGTTGTTTAGAACCCAAAAGTATTTTTTCTAAGGCTGTTGGTTCTTAGGCAAACTTTGTATGGGCGCTGAGCAATGTCCTTTATAGTCTTGACCTTTTAAACAAACATATCAAAGGTATATTAAACTAATCTTAACTCTACTCTATTTTTATTTATTCTTAAACCCTGAAGCTCTTTATTTTCTCCCAAAATCTCAGCACATGCGTCGGAGCTCGTTGGGACTGCACGCCTGCCACTCCTGAAGAGATCCAGAACTACCCACCTGCTGAAGACCTGAGGAGCAACTGCAGCGCGTCCAACAACATGGAGTTCACCACATGCGAGACCGCTGAGCCATTGACTTGCAAGGTACTGTCTTAATCAGTTTAACTAAAGGCATTTTTTTTAAATAAATAACTCCCAACAGTCACATAGCTCCGATCCCACACTAAGATACGAGTCCTGTGTCATGGGTATCGAGGAATACGAGATACACACGGTCTCACAACACCCAGACTCCGGACACAAATATCTATCTGTTAATCAAACATTTGTCCCGGTGTGGGAATCGAACCCACGACCTCTCGCTTTACAGCCGGCTACTCGCCTACTGCGGCACGGAGGCTCTCATATTAACATACATTGAGCTGCTCTGATCTAATGGAATCAGTTTTAAATCTCATTTTAATCGTATGACTAAATGTTGTTAACCAGTGTTCGAAAAGAGCAACGCTAGAGTTTGTTGTCTGTTTTCTCTAGTGAAACTACATTCTGAACTGGCGGTAGAGTAACTGAATCTAAATAATCATTTGACGGATTTTATAAATATTTGGTTTTGAAGGCCTCTTTTTAACGAGAGAAAGCTTAGGACCATCACCCCTGCAAAACCAGGTTCGCAGGCTGCCAATAGCTCTTGTCTTATTATATCTGTTTCTTTATTAAGAATATTACTTATTTTATCATATTCACCTTCTTTGCAAAATTTTATCAGTTTTGAATGTTTGCTATCAGCTACCATCAGGTACAATGAGGTCAGTGTAATGTCTTAGAAATCGCACATATATCTACAGACATAGTAACGTTACTTGACAATATTAGAAATAAATAGGTGCTTTTTAGAACGCATTTTATTTACATTGCAAATATTTTCTTTTACCAATAATTAGTTTCAGTCGGCTTATTTTTTTACTTTTTTTCAATACGCGACAAATAGACATAATAAATAATGGACACCGCACATTTTAATAAAATTTTACCATGTCTACTCCAATACTAATGATCTTTTAATTTCATCCAGAACATGCATCTACCACCATCGTCAACGACAGCGGAGTGCCGTCCAGGCTGTCAGTGCAAGAAGGGTTATGTCCTAGAGACAGTGTCCAAGAAGTGTGTCTTGGCTACAGAGTGCCCCTGCCATCATGGCGGCAGGAGCTATCCTGACGGACACGTCATGCAGGAGGAGTGTAATAAATGGTAAGAGAAAACAATGATTTTTATTTATTGTTAACTAACAGCATTTAATAAGAGTAAGATCAAATGAGGATTTCAGTGTTAAATAATGGCTTTAGGAATTAATGCCAGATTGGATAAAATCTAAATCTAATAAAAATATAGATCGTATTTGGAGGCGCCGGGTATCGATCCCGGTACCTCTCGCATGCTAAGCGAGCGCTCTACCATCTGAGCTACGCCCCCTGATGTGAAAATAAACCAAGTAATAGTCCAGATAGTGAACATGCGTAAAACGAATAAACAAAAAAACCAATGTCAAAATGAAGGTATTTGGAGGCGCCGGGTATCGATCCCGGTACCTCTCGCATGCTAAGCGAGCGCTCTACCATCTGAGCTACGCCCCCTGATGAGAAAATAAACCAAGTAATAGTCCAGATAGTGAACATGTGTAAAACGAATAAACAAAAAAACCAATGTCAAAATGAAGGTATTTGGAGGCGCCGGGTATCGATCCCGGTACCTCTCGCATGCTAAGCGAGCGCTCTACCATCTGAGCTACGCCCCCTGATGTGAAAATAAACCAAGTAATAGTCCAGATAGTGAACATGTGTAAAACGAATAAACAAAAAAACCAATGTCAAAATGAAGGTATTTGGAGGCGCCGGGTATCGATCCCGGTACCTCTCGCATGCTAAGCGAGCGCTCTACCATCTGAGCTACGCCCCCTGATGAGAAAATAAACCAAGTAATAGTCCAGATAGTGAACATGTGTAAAACGAATAAACAAAAAAAAAACAATGTCAAAATGAAGGTATTTGGAGGCGCCGGGTATCGATCCCGGTACCTCTCGCATGCTAAGCGAGCGCTCTACCATCTGAGCTACGCCCCCTGATATCATACTATTCGAAATAATTCACAAGTTTACAACTCATTGATACATTGATATGCGTATTGCGTAGAAATGCTTACCTTTCACTTTATGTTGAGCACGAACAGACGTGCCAAAACTACCTTGGAGCAATATTGCGTGTCAGCTATCTTGTTCATATTCAAAGGATTGCATAAAGCCCAGTCCACATAATAGGTGACAAATGCCGAGAGTGTGGAAGACACACATGCCTCTCCTCGCGCTATATCTATGCCTTATGTTTTTCATATTATTTGCCAGAGGTCTCGCCAATATATTCAGCGAAAGGTCTTGGCCAATTTATGGATCGGAGATAATGTGTGTCCAGGTAGAGAATGATTGATGGTGTGCCTTTATATTTCCCAAGAACAGAAGGAAAGAGAAGACATCATTTATCTCTTGAAGATGCATATAGGAATCCTATCCATCAGTTCTGTTAATTCAGTAACAAATAACTATTATTTGATCAAATCATTTATTTTGTAAATTAGGCCACTAGGGGCACTTTTTACATGTCAGGTTGAAGTTTATCTACCGGTGCTTCGGAAATGCCCACTGGTCTGAGAAGAAGCACCAAGAAACTCAGCCGTAGGTCTTTTGTATTTTCATCATAACATATAATATTCATTTAAAATTAATAAAAATACTAGAAGTATTACACTTAAGTTCAATACACAATTATAGAACAAAAAAACTGTTTAAGATTGATATACGTGTAAATACAAGGCATAGACTAGTAAGTGACGCTATACAACAAGTTAATTAATTAGCTTAAACTAACAATCAAAGAGCAATCCGGGCAGACCAGTCCACGCGAGCAGCACCCGTTCACGAGTATGACGCATGTGCCAGCCATCGGCCTCCTCAACCATGATACAGGGAAGTGAACGACCGGTACATAACGCCGCCGCAAGCATAGACATGATGATGATCATGAAGATCTCTTACAAGTGTTCAGAGATTGGTGAAGCTTCTTTCTTCTATCTTGTTTCAGTGACTAGAATAGGTAGGTAGTATTAATGGGAGTCGTTCAGTAGCGATTGTTTGCAACATGAATGACATAAGATTCTGTTGTTGGGTTTTGTATTATTATATCAGTGGAATGATGGTAGAAAAAACCCCAGACTTACAAACCCCATTCCTTTCCTCAAACGTCAGCAACTTTCACTTCTTCTGTATTCCACTGTGCTGTGTTCGTAGAAAAAGTAACAGAACCTTTGTCTATGGTTGAATTAAAAAAGTTTCCCGCACAATTGTTGTTTTTAAATTTAACATCCATATTAATATTATAAATGCGAATGTATCTCTTTTTGTTTGTTACCTTTTAACAACTAAACGGCTGAGCATGGAAATTAATGGAAATTTTCAAGGGCTATCCCTTTTTATTTATTATGTCCTTAGAAGGGCATATCATTCTGTTATCATTTGTCTCAAACTAATGAAACCGTATAATGTCCACGCGCGCCCGACGCTCAAATGCCCCTTGGCCCCATCGCAGCATCAAAGGCGCCTTACTGCTCCTCCATCAAACGACTTAATATCACAGAGTATAGAAGCACCAACGCGCGATCAGGCTATTTTTTTTTTTTTTTTTTTATCGAAATAGGCTTGCGTTTGACCACTATCTCGCCTGATGGAAAGTGATGATGTGGTCTACGGTGGAGCACGCTTGCCTAGAAGATACCTATTCTTATTATATTATATTGCGGATGGGTGTGTCTTAACGCACACCTTAAAAAATCTTTTCCTGCTAAGATCCCATTATGATAAACGCAATCACGCGAGAAGCTGCGGGCTAAACCTAGTCTTATAAGATCTTTGATAGAGTGCATAGTTATGCAAACCTTGAACATGCGACTGGCAAACTTGAAAGTACACTTATAATACACATTTCGTAGCTGAGGTATAATTCTTTTATTTTGACTGTAATTGTAAAAGGGGGCGTAGCTCAGATGGTAGAGCGCTCGCTTAGCATGCGAGAGGTACCGGGATCGATACCCGGCGCCTCCAAATACCCTCATTTTGATATTGCTTTTTTGTTAATTTGTTTTACACTTGCTCTGTATCTGTACTGTTACTTGGTTTATTTACACATCAGGGGGCGTAGCTCAGATGGTAGAGCGCTCGCTTAGCATGCGAGAGGTACCGGGATCGATACCCGGCGCCTCCAAATACCCTCATTTTGATATTGCTTTTTTGTTAATTTGTTTTACACTTGCTCTGTATCTGTACTGTTACTTGGTTGATTATCACATCAGGGGGCGTAGCTCAGATGGTAGAGCGCTCGCTTAGCATGCGAGAGGTACCGGGATCGATACCCGGCGCCTCCAAATACCCTCATTTTGATATTGCTTTTTGATAATTTGTTTTACACTTGCTCTGTATCTGTACTGTTACTTGGTTGATTATCACATCAGGGGGCGTAGCTCAGATGGTAGAGCGCTCGCTTAGCATGCGAGAGGTACCGGGATCGATACCCGGCGCCTCCAACTACCCTTATTTTGATATTGTTTTTTGTTAATTAGTTTTACACTTGGTAATTATCTGTACTGTTACTTGGTTTATTTACACATCAGGGGGCGTAGCTCAGATGGTAGAGCGCTCGCTTAGCATGCGAGAGGTACCGGGATCGATAGCTGGCGCCTCCAACTACCCTTATTTTATTTATTTGTATAATTAATGTCAAAAGAGATATTAACAACTTGACTAAGAGAGAAATTACGGTAAAAAGAACGAAAATTACGATTGCTGAAGCGTCATTTCTCAATTTCTCTGTTCAGTGAATGTAAGAATGGCAACTGGACTTGCACGAAGCGCAAGTGCGCCGGCGTGTGCAGCGCGTGGGGAGACTCGCACGTCACCACCTTCGACGGAACCGACTATGACTTCGAGGGAGTCTGCACCTACCTCCTGGCGAAGGGCGTGATGGATGGCAACGATGGATTTGACGTCGAGATTCAGGTATAGTAGCGTTTCATAGTATTCAAGTTTATGTCGATTGACTGCCCACTTTATTCATCATAGTGATATTATCTATCTTTTTATATATAATTCTACTGTACGTGTGTATGTAACTGAACTCCTCCTAAACGGCTGGACCGATTTGAATGTTTTTTTTTTAGTTCCTTTTGTTAAGTTAGTTGTTAGTTTTGTAGTTTGGGTTCCTGGATGGTTTCAAAACACAATTAGACCCGGTAGATGGCGCTGCTGTCAGCGTGGCGCTGCTTTTTCGGGCAGGACGACGTCTGCTGGGCCCGCTAGTATCATTATTAACTCTAATTACAATAATTAATCCTGAAATGTATTTTACCAGAACGTACCGTGCGGCACCACCGGCGCCACATGCTCCAAGTCGATAACTCTGAAAGTCGGCGGCGGCGGAAATGAAGAGATCGTCTCTCTCACCAAGAACGTTCCTATTCCTGACATATCCAAACTGAAACGGTAATTATTCCGCCAATAGGGTAGTTGACTCGATTTTTTTTATTAATTTAATCAACAAGTTACATTACCTAAAACCTATTATCGAAAGAATTTTACGAACAAAAAAAGTTAATTCCCTTCCTTAAACGATACCTTCTTTAAACGAGGCTTAAAAAGAGTAGTCCTTCAACGGTAGGCAGCGGCTTTGCTGTGCCCTGGCATTGCAGAAGTCTATGGGCGGCGGTGACTACTTACCATCAGGTGGCCCGTCTGCTCGTCTGCCTATCAAGGCACTTAAAAAAAAAAAATTAGACATCACACCAATATTTAAAATAAATATTGTGACCTTATTTTTCAAGAAATTTTGATTCTGTTTTCGCAAAAGAAACTTGCGTGTAATATTCGATTCCATATCGAATAATGTACAAAATTAAACACAGGAAACTACCCTATTCTTGTGACTAACACCCAAATACTCAAACGCAGCGCATTCAAGATCGTGTTAAATATTTAAGATCCTCTTTTTGTCATAATTGTATGGCGTTTTACAAAGTAGACCGTTAGACGACCAGTTGAGTAGCGTTTGAGTAATTGGGCACAAAAAATATCATTCCGTGGATAGTCGAGACAGTGAATGTCCCATGCAATGCCTCCATTGTCCTAGGGTAAATACGGCACTGGCAGTGTCAAAATTAAATGACAGCGTATAAATGCCTGCCTGCGTGCCTGGACTGCCTCGATGGCACAGTTATAAATGCATATGCGTTACGACTGCTGTGCTCAGATCACGAGTTCGACCCCCGGGTCGGGTAAAAGTGATATCGGGGTATCTATCACGAAAAACTTAGTATTAGCTGGGATCTGGACGTGTGCCCGGTATGGCGATAGGCTCGCCCCTATAAGATCTTGGGACGGTAATTAATGTGGGTCAATAGGCTAGTTGACTTTTTGGGAAACCGTTTTATATTATTCTTCATGGCCTATATTATCAAAATATTATCATTAATAAACATAAAACATACGTTTTTAAGATTTAGTTTACAATTTTAAAAACCAACTTTATTTTTCCCACTCAAACGCTACCAACTGTCTTGGCCTGTCGTGTGACGTCACAGTATGTTAAACTAATAGTCGTTTGGTTGGATATGTGATTTCAGTGTATCGTTTTTTTTTATTTATAATTAATTCGAAGTTTTACAAGATTTGTATAAAACCTCAATGTCAAAATACCTACATTAAGAATGTGAAAACATGCGAAACAAACCAAACAAATAGCAAGCTTAAGGATACACATAGAAAGAGTTATAAGACGTTTACGTGAATTTTATATGCTAAAACCACATGCATGTATTAATTTGATTTTTTTAAAAGTCATTTTTCTTTCCCTGGCCTGGCCAGGCCTGGCCTGGAATATAATATATGATAAAATATATAGTAATACACAGTAATGGCTTTTGAAACAGACTGACTTTAATTTCTTATTTATAACAGTTAATAGAGAATATCACAATTAATACGTATATAGGTATAATATAATGATATAAAAAGTACCGATAGATGGCGTTAATGTTTTATCTATATTATTTTGTTATACAAAACGAATAATATATGGCTTGGAAGACCTATAATGAAGAAATAATTGTGTAAGTACTTGCAGACCATAATTAAAAATAAAACATTTCAATGTAACCTCTAATAATTTAAAATTTTCTAAAGATAATAAATCTACCAATAAGAGTATGTAAAAAGCAATTTTATAAGGTCTTGACTTATGAATTATTAAATTTTTTATGAATTATTACTTACATAGAAGTTTTGACATTTTTATATTCTGTTGAACAAAAATCTTTGTTTGCCGCCAAAAATTCTCCCAACATCATCACGTCTATTCGAGGCAAATTACAGTTATTTGCCTTAGAAAACCCTTCGTTTATAACTAATGTATTTAGATTTTGGTTTTTTGAACAAATTGCAACTGACTGATTGCAACTGATCACTAAAAATTACAAAAGATTTGGTAACTCAATGTATGGATTCTCGAACTATCAACAAAACAATTTAACATTTGATGATACTGTGACGTCATGCAGTCTGGGCTGTTTCATGTCATGTAACAAAATGCTTTATTTTCTACATATTTATTTCTGGAAAATATTAAATAATCACATATAAATTAACAAATTGGATTAATTTTCGATATTTTTAGACTAAAATCTATTATAAAAAACAAAATTATATCAGGTTTTTACTTACTGTCAACTACCCTATTGCTAAAACCTCTGCCTACCCTGGGATTACAGGCGTGAGTGTATATGAGTAAATTACTAATCAAATAAATATTGTTGTCTCTCAGAATCAAGCTTCGTATTGCTGGTTCATACGTGTTCCTGGACGTCCCATCACTCGGGATGAGTCTCCAATGGGATCGAGGACTAAGAGTCTACGTCAAGATCGACTCCATGTGGCAGAACAGGGTAAGTGCTGTTTTAGCCAATCCGGTTCGTAGGACCACATTAAACTGATTAAAAATAATTGTAATTAAGACAATGTTTGACTCTTTGTGGATGTTATGCTCACAGTAATGAGTTTAAAAAAATCAAAGAATATTTATAAAATTGACAATATGCATTTATACCACAACTTAAAATATATAATTTTTTTAGCCAATTACTCGTTTAATTTAATGTGCTCATGTAAAATTAAACGGTATAAAATTCTCACGAGTTGGCACCAAGTCAGGATCTGATGATGGGATCTCATAAAAATCGAGGGCAACCCTCAAATTTTAAAGGGACGCATGATTTGTTTTTTATTGAAGTCGGTGTACTTTTTATGAATAAAAAACTTTTTTGTTCTACATTGTCATTAACAATACCTAGGCCTAGGCAGAATATCAGCGCCATGCAGTATTTTGCTACCTGGCAAATGCTGAGCCTATGGCCTTTTGGTCATACTTATACACAGGTGTTCCCAATTGAAGAGTAGCGGGTATACACATACTTAGGGTCTTTAATTGTTTATTTATTATGTGTCATCTAGAGTGTTGACCAAATAAAGTTTATTTTCTTTCTTTCAATACAAATGATTTTCAGTTCGACTCTTAGGTGTAAATATTTTTTTTATATATAACCTTTTTTAATTATATTTATTTATTTGATCAGGTTAAAGGTCTCTGTGGTAACTACAATGGAGACATGCGCGATGATTTCCAAACGCCATCTGGTGGAGGCATGGCGGAGTCCTCGGCACTCATCTTCGCAGACTCCTGGAAACTGAAGCCCACTTGTCCTAAACCACATCCGGCTATTGTAAGTACATAACCAATGAACTTACTTTTCCAAATCTATTTTAATTTTCAGTACAAATCAATATCAAGTCTTGCGGTGGCGCAGTTGTAATTACGCATGCGCTACGGCTGCTGTGCTTAGGTCTTGGGTTCGATCCCCGGGTAGGATAAAGTGATATCGAGTTTTTTTCTATTTAGAAATACTCAGTATCAGCCCGGAGTGTGAAATAGGGTATTTGACAATTTTTGAAAATTGATGGACATCGATAGAGGACTCTTCACTTATAGCCCCCGTAATATTTTTATTATTGAAATATACTTAATTTCTATAAAATCCGTGATTTTATTTTTTCATATATAATTTCGCGCTAAAACGCGTTGTCACGTGACATTATCTCTATGTAACGTCATCGCACATATACAAACATTCGTGACACCTAACAACATAACAAATTATTTGCATTTATCTGTTAGTTATTCCGCAAAAATGAATGAGCCAGCATATAAATATTGTTCAATGCCTTTGTGTAAAAACTCGACACTAAATCCCGATAAATTGTTCATCCATGTGCCAAAATCAAAAGTTTTAAGAATGAAGTGACAGATTTCGACTATCAGCCTTTGTAATGCCTTCTTCCATTCTTATAGAAGACTTGAAGACGAAATTAACACGTTTACACAACGAAAAATATGTTCTTCCTTACAATTTTATTTGTCGTAGGATGCAATGTTTATGTGCGATGTCGTCACGAGTAATGGCGTTCGGTATTGCTACGTTTTTGGCACCGAGAGATACAGATTAAAAATTCTAAATTTTAATGACGAAAATAAAATGTTTATAATACATTTAAAATAAAAAAATGTATTTAATAAATATGTTTGCCCACTATCCTTTCTCCTAGTGCACTTTTAAATTTTTTGGTTACACCAGTCAAACACCCTATTGTGCCCAGTATGGCGATAGGCTCGCCTATCACATTATGGGACCATAATAAATTTGGCGAAAAGTATGTGTACTGATTACACCTCTGTGTATGTATGTATGTACGTACAAATCAATAAAATATATCGCTATAAAATATTTATTTATTCAATAGCAAATAACTAGTTGATCCGTGCGAAAACTTCGCACCGACATTGGTCAGTTGCTAAATATAATAAAGAAGAAATAAGTTAATGTTCATATTTATTGATTTTAAATATTTTATAGAACATAATAATAACGAAAACAATCTTAACGACAACACCTGGCGCTTCCTAAAATCGGCTAAGAGCGTAATCCTAAATTAACAAATCAACAAATTAGTTGATTACACTGTCAACAGATGGCACTGAAATATTTATTGGCAAAGATTATAGTTTTAAAATATTTATCTATTTTTACATAATTTTGTACAATATTCGATATGCAACCGAATAAAAAGAAACATTTTTCTGAAAATAAAATCAAAATTGCTTGAAAATTGAGGGCACAATATTTATATTTGAAATATTAGTATAAGCAAAAATGGTTGCGCAGTGGGAACATATCACTATCTCCCTCGAACAACGGCATAGTAATGGCCATTCTGAGAAGTGACGTCACGACTCATATCTTGCATCCTTTTACTGTCATTTGACAATTACCCTTCCAGCAGATTTGAATGGCATCTAATTTACTTATTTTTGTTCGGATTCATAAAATTCTTTCGATAATAAGTTTTAGGTAATGTAACTTGTTTATTAAATTACAAAAAAGTCGTGTCTACTACCCTATTATCTTGTTTCGTGGGTATGAATAGCGAGAGCCTTTCTCACAACACCCAGACCCACATTTTTGGGATCATACAAACATTTGTCATATTACGGAGCTCAAACCCACGGCCTTTCGTGTCGTAGCTCACTCGTTGCGCCATAGATACTGTCTATTTTATTCTGAACCTGACCTAGCAGAATGTTACTAAGACAAAGAATATAGATTCGAATCCAGCGCTCAAGGCACCTATTGACCTTTTAACATGTGTTTATTGTTAAAAACAACCTCCGTGGCGTAGTTGGCGAGTAGCCGGATGTGAAACGAGAGGCCGTGGGTTCGATTCCCACATCGGGACAAATGTTTGTGTGACAGACAGATATTTGTGTCCGGGCTCGTATAAGTGTGTGACTGTTAAGTGTTATTTATTTATCATTTGATTAATTATAATGGTAAATTGAAACATTATGAGAAACACGTATAATTGATTACTAGAAATAAAATGAATACTGTAACACATTTCCTACTTTACTTTTGTTTTTATATTATTATTTTTTATGGATTGATTTATTATTTGTCAAATTTTAAGATTTTTATCTGTTAATTGACATAGTGCTCAGGTTCCTGTAAACTTTATTAATTAGTTTTAAGGTGATGGTTGTTTTTCTTTCATGTTTTTTAAATTGTATGCTATTTATTGTTAATTAGATTGAAGTAGAATATACTTTAATATTAATACCTAAGTTAAGTAACACACTTTACCACAATATGGACAATGCTGTGTACGCCTCTAGGCATACATATTTCAATACTAGCTGCTGCCTGCGGCTCCGCCCGCGTGGAACTTCCATCGCAACTATTTATAAAGCCAGTCCAGATATTCGTTCAAACAGGATTAACTTTTGATTGAATGCACCGATTTAAATGAAATAAAGACTAAATGATAGCTCGAGATACACTTTGATAGATAGATTTAGTGTTGTGGGGCCGTAGTCCCTCGTAGTTTTTGATACCCGCGATACAGGTTTTACCTAGTGTGGGGCAGAACTATGTGTGTGACTGTTAGATGCATTTTTTTAAATTCTGGCTTGGCAAAGTGACCAGACTGCACCTGATGGTAAGCGCAGTGCCATCCAATTAGAGTATCGAGTAGCGAGAGACAATCTATCTCTCGCTAATCTACACAATCATGCCTGCTTGCCTGCTTCTTCACACTACGCCATGGGGCAACGAGGTTTAGAAGCGGTCGAGGGTAACTAGTGCCAGAGTACTCAGAACATCATACCCCAACCCTAGACCCTCGACAAAAACTGGATGTACACGGATAGCTGATCCCGGAACGTGACACACTTGAGTGTGTTAGTATGGTGGGTTGTACCCTGTGTACGGTGATCGCTATTCGGGAGGATATGAATATCCTACAACCAGCAAATTATTTTATTTATTCAATGTTGTTACAGGATCACTGCAAGCAACGTCCAGAGCGCCGTGAGTGGGCCCAAGAGACGTGCGGGGCCCTGAAGCGGTACCCGCTGTCTCTGTGCAACGCCGAGGTGCCGGTGGGCGGGTTCGTGCGACGGTGCGAGCGCGACGCGTGCGCGTGCGACGCCGGCGGGGACTGTGCATGTGCGTGCGCCGCGCTCGCCGCGTACGCACACGCGTGCTCCCTGCGCGGACTCGACCTGCGCTGGCGGACCAATGAGCTCTGCCGTGAGTACAGTAGTCACATGTTTACAGGGACAGTCTTGCCATGCTTGAGGTAGGATATTCATATCCGCCCGATAGCTCGCACTGTACACAGGGTAAAACCCGCCATACACATAGTGGCACATGCAAGTTTGTCGTGTTCCGGGATCAGCCAGTGGACATCCAGTTTTTGTCGAGGGCTTAGGGTTGGGGTACGATGTTCTGAGTACTCTGGCACTAGTTACCCTCGACCGCTTCTAAACCTCGTTGCCCCATGGTGTAGTGTGAAGAAGCAGGCAAGCAGATGTAATGTGGTAAATTGCCGTGCCAACATAAAAAAAAATACTTTCCTTAATACAATCTGTTGAGGTCGAACTACGGCTATGAAAAGGACATTATTAAAGTGTTTTACATCTCATATTTTTTTCTCTAATTATTTGATACTGACAAAACAGTAGTACGTTAACAATATAGTTCAAGTTTATATAATTCTAAATTAGTCATGAATATTTTTAAAACAGATATGACGATTAGACTCTACTTGGGCCTCGTACTTAGACTGACATTTACTAAGGTTAAACATTGTGAAATAGATTAATTAACTGCCTTGGTGGCGCAGTTGTAATTGCGCAAGCGTTACAACCGCTGTGCTGAGGTCTCGGGTTCGATCCCCGGGTCGGGTAAAGTGATATTGGGTTTTTCTATCTAGAAATTCTCAGTATTAGCCCGGAGTCTGGAACCTGTGCCCGATATGGCGATAGGCTCGCCCCCTATCACATTATGGGACCGAAATTCGGCGAAAAGTGGGTGTACTGATACACCTCTGCCTACCCCTTCGGGGATTATAGGCGTGAGTGTATATGTATGTAGATTAATTAAGTTTGATAAACATAGTCTGAGGAAAAGAAATTCATATGACTTATTCATGACTCATTATGACTCATTGTGTAACGTCAGATTACAAAGATTATTACATACTTGAGTTCACTCTCAATACGTACCAATGACGTCACAAACGAGAAAGTACTTGTATGTGCGTAAAATATAGCCTTTTATTTAACTTACAATCGTAGTAGGGGGCGTAGCTCAGATGGTAGAGCGCTCGCTTAGCATGCGAGAGGTACCGGGATCGATACCCGGCGCCTCCAACTACCCTCATTTTGATATTGCTTTTTGTTAATTTGTTTTACACTTGCTCTGTATCTGTACTGTTACTTGGTTGATTATCACATCAGGGGGCGTAGCTCAGATGGTAGAGCGCTCGCTTAGCATGCGAGAGGTACCGGGATCGATACCCGGCGCCTCCAACTACCCTCATGTTGATATTGCTTTTTGTTAATCTGTTTTACACTTGCTCATTATCTGTACTGTTACTTGGTTTATTTACACATCAGGGGGCGTAGCTCAGATGGTAGAGCGCTCGCTTAGCATGCGAGAGGTACCGGGATCGATACCCGGCGCCTCCAAATACCCTCATTTTGATATTGTTTTTTGTTAATTTGTTTTACACTTGCTCATTATCTGTATCGTTACTTGGTTTATTTACACATCAGGGGGCGTAGCTCAGATGGTAGAGCGCTCGCTTAGCATGCGAGAGGTACCGGGATCGATACCCGGCGCCTCCAAATACCCTCATTTTGATATTGTTTTTTGTTAATTTGTTTTACACTTGCTCATTATCTGTATCGTTACTTGGTTTATTTACACATCAGGGGGCGTAGCTCAGATGGTAGAGCGCTCGCTTAGCATGCGAGAGGTACCGGGATCGATGCCCGGCGCCTCCAACTATCTACTTTTATTTTTCCTATATTTTACACCCAACAGTCGCACAGTGTAGATCACAGAAACATTTGTCTCGGTGTGGGGATCGAATCCGCTGCCTCCTGTTTCACAGCCGGCTACTCACCCATGGAAGTATATTGGTGTTATCTAATAAAAAGGGACTGAGAATTAATCAGCCAAAAGAACCTTACAAACTACAATTTTTAATAAGATTATATCACAAGGCCCAGCTCTATAATAATATGATTATATTAGAATCTATACTATATTACTTTAGCCTCTGTGGCGCAGTTGGCGAGTAACCGACTGTGAAACGAGAGGCCATGGGTTCAATTTCCACACCGAGACAAACAATTGTGTGACAGACAAATATTTGTGTCCGGGTGGGTGTTGTGAGACCGAGCATCTCTCTAGGTCCCTGATACCCACAACACAAGACTCGTATCTTAGTGTGCGGTCGGGGCTATGTGTGACTGTTGGTTGTTATTTATTATTATTATGTATTATGAATGTGTTTTTTTATTTCCGAACAGCGATGCAATGCGACGAGGAATGTTCTAACTACGACGCTTGCGTGTCTGCGTGCCCGGTAGAGACGTGTGACAACACCCTATATTACACTGAGATGAAGACCAACTGCGAACAGGACACTTGCGTTGAAGGTATGTTTTATCATTTGCTGGTAGGATATTCATATCCGCTCGGATAGCGACCACCGTACACAGGAACCCACCATAGTGGCACACGCTCGAGATCAGCCAGTGTACATCCGGTTTTTGTATGTTATGTTTGGCCGTCTTGCGGCCTTCTGAGTACTCTGATACTAGACCCTCGACCGCTTCTACACCTTCTTGCCCATGGCGTAGTGTGAAGAAGCAGGCCGGTATGATTGTGTTGAGTAGCGGGGGATAGATTGTCTCTCGCTACTCGATACTCTAACTAGACGGCACTGCGCTTACCATCAGGTGCAGTGTGGTCACTTTGTCGTGCCAGGATAAAATAATATTTATTTAATTCGGTCCACCAGCGATTTTAACATTAGTGTATGTATATAAAATAACAATTGCTATAGAATTATAGTCTGATTATGAACTCCAACTTACAGGTAAACACAGCTTGCATAATAGTTAACGACTAAAATTCTTTACATAATAGGTTTTAAGTAATTAACTAGTTGATTAAATTGAATTAATAGAATCTGGTCATACTTTAGACAAAGGTGTTCCAAATTGAGAAGTAGCGGGTGTACTTAGGGTCTATATTTGTTTTTCTTGTTGTATTACTCCTTGTGTTTTTAATTTGTATGTCATCTAAAGTTGTTGTTTGAGCAAATAAAATTTATTTTCTTTCTTTCTAAAAAAAATCGTCTCCCTATTGTCCGCAGGTTGCAAGCCAAAGAAATCATGTCCAGAAGGCACTGTGTATAAGAACAGCTCTATGACCGATTGTGTGCCTCGCGCCAAGTGCAAGCCAGTGTGTATGACCCTGGAGGACGGTCGCGAGGTGCTGGAAGGCGAGGTGTTGGAGGAGGACGCGTGTCACACCTGCAGGTGTTCCAAGAAGCACCGAATCTGCACCGGCCTGCCGTGCTCTACTGAACCGGTGAGATGGTTTTTTTGTATAAAAGTATTTGGGAAGTGTAGCGTTAAATTCACTTGCTGAATTTAAGATAAAACATCCATATTTTTTTTTCTTTACAGCTGTTTTTTCTTTTTTTTTATAATTTCCAAGGAATGTCAGGGTATAAAATATACGCTCTCAAACTTATTTAAAAAAACTTTTCATTTAAGTGTTTGCTGGCCACACTTATAAAACTGTTATGACTTACTTAAACCGACTTATTCTTTTGGGGTGAAAAAGAACTGTAAAAGACTAAACAACCCAAAATATGAATTCATAATTGTAAGTTTTTTATTGTAAAAATTGTAAACAGATTGGTCCTTCGAGCCGGATCATATACCAAAAAATACCAAATAATAATCAACTATCTATATTCACAGCCACGTATCGGCTCCACTCAGCCAGCTAGCGAAAAACCACACGATGAGCCCCTCAAGTGCGCCACCGGTTGGACCAACTGGATCAACAGAGGACCACCAGAGACTGGACCCAACGGGGAGTCTATTGACAATGAACCATTGCCTAAACCTAAGGAACTAGTAAGTTTATGATTTCTTTATAAATGAAGGCCTAAGTGTCCCATACAGCTTTTTAACGAAAGATTCAGGAGACGGCGAAGATACCAGACAATGCTGGACTAACTAAACAGTACTTTTCATTGAAAGACCATCAACAAAAAACCGTTAACCAAACTCAAAAAAATTATAAACGGATGGTAGACCAAATAATAAAGATGACAATATTAAATGCTGAGGCCTAGCTTCCATTTTTATTATCCAAGAACATTTGTTTGTAAACCTGGATTAGACTAATAATTGGACTAATTTATCTGGTGCCATATTCAAGATTACCTTGCAGCTAGGTCATTTGACTAAATTTAACAACTGTTACCAATTTACTTAAAATCATGTTACAACTTAATGAATTCCAACCAGTCTTAAAACCCATAACTACTCCAAATATTGTATAAAACTACATTTATCTGCAGCAAATTGGCTCCCCCATGTGCAAATCAGACATGATGACGAAGATCGAGTGCCGCACAGTCGAAGGTCACAAGGAGCCGAAAGAAACTGGTTTGGATGTAGAGTGTAGTCTCGAGAAAGGTCTCGTCTGCAAGGAGGTCGGCAAGGCCTGTCCTGACTTCGAGATTCGCGTGTACTGCGAGTGTGAAGGTTGGTTGAAATCAGAATTAGTTTATTTGAAGACTGTTTGTTTTGATAATACGTCAAGTAGCATATCCTTCTTTAGTAGAGTTTTGACTAGTCCATAAATTATCAAAGAGTCTTCCCATTTTATATATTCCAGCTGTTACTTGCAGTGTCGTTGTAATTTGTTTGATGCTTTGCTGTGCTGTCATCGGTCTCAAAAATGACCATAGAATGCAAAGAGAATTTGACTGGTGGTTCCATAGATTAGCGCGTTCAAACTACAAGCTTTTGTGCTTTAAAATATTAATTTATCTGTCTATAGTATCAATATATTTAGTTCAATTACCTTTGTGTTGTTTAGTATATCTATATACAGATCATTTATTGACACAGAGTATCATATTACGGATCTCCGAGCCGGAGTTTGACATGTTGCATTCACAATCGAGACCCTTTTACTGTCTCAACTTAGGGGTGTTCCGGTTGTCCTTTACTTGGAAGAATATGAAGTGCATATAGCCGCTGCCTCCTTAAGTACCCTGATGTGGCTCGATGACTCCATGCTATTTAGCTACGGCTAGAAGGTTAAGTCGAAGATCATGTCAAGTGCTAAATAAATTCAGATTGTGCGAGTTATTTAATATCTGAAAGCATCATCGATCCCCACATGGCCAGCTAAATGCATAGATTTTTTTGCAACGGTAGGCAGCGGCTTTGCTGTGTCCTGGTATTGCAGAAGTCTATGGGCGGAGGTGACTACTTACCATCAGGTGGCCCGTCTGCTCGTTTGCTTATCGAGGCACTAAAAAAAGAAGATTAATGAATTTGGTTATCATAAACCATGTCTAATCCAGAAACCAACGCATGTTTAACTTCGGACCGACCCAACGAGCCTCACCCAACAAACTGCAGCCAGTTCTACGAATGTGCTCCCCACGGCAGCGTCCTGAAGGACTGTGCTCCAGGAACCTTGTACAATCCTAACGCCATGGTGTGCGACTGGCCTGCTGCTGTACTGCCTCTGAGGCCTGAGTGTGAAGTAGCAGCTACTGTGTTGACACCTTCCACTGGTACCACACCTGTCCCGCCTACATCAACTACACCTAAAGGAGGTATGGAATCAGTTCAGTAATTTAGTTACTTATTTTACTTAAAATATAGTTTACAACAAAATCTTCAAGTCACAATCTTGTCTTAAAATTTATTATGAATGGATCGATATGATAAAAATGAATAAACCTTTTTTCTTTCAGAAGAAAGATCAGAAAAAGGAGTTTATAAAGATGGTATGTAGGTTTTATAATTTTAAATATGATCGAATATTTTTTTACAGATTGCACATTATCATACTACTATGTATCGTTTAGTCATCATTAAGAATATTTAAAAACCGACTGGAGTTATTGTTAGCCCTAATTTAAGAATAACTAAAATTGAATAAATATATTTCTTTTCATTCCCTCCTTTTAACCGACTTCAAAAAAAGGAGAAGGTTAACAATTCGTCGGAAACTTTTTTTATGTATGTTCCCCGATTACTCGAAGACGCCTGGACCGATTCGAGAATTTTTTTTTTGTTTAAAGGGGTATACTTCCTTGGTGGTCCCATTGGCACCAAGTCAGGATCTGATGATGGGATCCCAGAAAAAACTCAAATTTTACAGGGACGCATAATTTGTTTTTTATTGAAGTCGGTGTACTTTATATGAATTAAAAAACTTTTATTATATAAAAGGCAAGGCAAAAGTTCTCCACCATGTGGCCTTGTCTGTCGGTATTTTTTCCAAATGTGGGCTAAAATTTAAAGTCTTCTTCTTGTCTGATTTTTATAAGTTAAAAGGCCACAGCCATGTCTGTTGTTTTTATCCATTTAAAAGGAGAAAGCCATGTTTGAAATAGTCTCATATCAAAAGGCCAAACCCATGTCTGAAATAGTACATACATACATACATATACACTCACGCCTGTAATCCCCGAAGGGGTAGGCAGAGGTGTAACAAGTACACCCACTTTTCGCCGAATTTCAGTCCCATAATGTGATAGGGGGCGAGCCTATCGCCATTGCGGGCACAGATTCCAGACTCCGGGCTTAAACTGAGAATTTCTAGATAGAAAAACCCAATATCACTTTACCCGACCCGGGGATCGAACCCGAGACCTCAGCACAGCAGCGGTCGTAAAGCATGCGCAATTACAACTGCGCCACCGAGGCAGTAATAAATAATATAATTGACATATCATCTATTATCAAGTTTTTTTTAATCGCTAGCTTTTGTTTACGGCTCTGGCTTCGTGTAAATCTTTTTGGAGCTTTTATGCTTTCTGACCATGACGTTTCGGCTATTAAAAGTGAAACCTGATGCAGAATTCTGATGTTTTCGAATGTTGTACTCTCAAATTAACTTACAAGTAACAGGAACAAGGTGATTCTTAAAAACTCTACATTTAGTTCTAGTGACGATGCTAACACCGACTGCAGGCCCTTGTCCTCCAGGCAAGGTCTACAAGGAGTGCGCGTACCCTTGCGACAAGCTGTGCGACTACTTCAAGAAAATCCTTTTTGATAAAGGCAGATGTCTCATCGAGGTAAATCGTCTTCCATTGAGCCTCCATAACACTTTGTGAAATCGACTTCTTATCATTATGTTTATTATTGGAATCCAATTACTATTTGTTCACTTTATAATTACTTTTAATACACTATTCTTATTGGCAAACCATAATATTTATAATTTTTCACTTTTCCGTATAAGAAAAGATCACTACATTAATGCTCAAATACAACAAAACATAAGGCGAGCAAGTATTTGACCAACGGATATCGGAAAGCAACCACTGTGCGCAGGGTGTAAAACCCACCATATGGCACACGCAAGTGTGTTGCGTTCCGGGACGTCATCGCTTAGGTAGCTAGTGAAAGGCTGGTAGGTTAGCTAGACTAGGGTTTACACTCATCCCTTCTATATCCGTCCAGTTTCCGTTCGCCTTCTCCCCTCCCATTCCTGCGCCTTCCCGTGATCATCTGCTCCAGTCACTTCCTTTACCGAAGACCGCGATTACACTTTCCTTTTTGTGGTCTCCCGCTTTTCTCCCTTTCCAGTCCCGTCCTCGTTGTATCCTTCCTTGCCTACCAGCCCTTGATGGTGGTTTCTAAGTTCCCATGACGTTAGACATAATTAATTATTTTTCCGTATGGTGAATTTCCATCTGTGTTTTGACATGTCATAAGTGCCCTTTATATGCCTACGTGATCAATAAAGATTTTTATTTTATTTATTTATAAGCCAGTGTACATCCGTTTTTTGTCGGAGGTCTAGAGTTTGGGTACGATGTTTGGTCGTTTTGCGGCCTTCTGAGTACTCTGACACTAGACCCTCGATCGCTTCTTGCCCATGGCATAGTGTGAAGGAGTAGGCCGACATGATTATATTGAGTAGCGAGGGATAGATTGTCTCTCGGTACTCGATACTTTAACTGGACGGCACTGCGCTTACCATCAGTTGAAGTGTGGTCATTTAAAAAAAACGCCTCGACCATCAGCACCAGACTCTTTACAGCAAGTTAACTGAGTTGTTCTCCCGCAGGCGTGTGTTGATAGTTGCGTGGATGAGTCGGTGGCGAACATCGAATGTAACATTGGCTCGTACTGGCGCGACGAACAAACCTGCGTCCCCGAGAAGGACTGCACGTGCTTCAGGAACGGAGATATTGTCAAGGTAATATCGAATATAGGAATGACACTGCCTCCCTGCAAACAGGTCATAGGCCTAAAGTATCAACATCTTAGAAATCTCATTCCACCTAAATATCGAATCTGTAGAGCCTCAACTATACTACTAATCTAAATGTAAATCTAAATAGCCGCGTACTGATTGAGCGAGCAGCCTCGCGAGGCAAATCCTCGATCGATCAAGACGTGCCTCGCCCGAGGCAAACGCACGCGCTGCCTCGCCCGAGCGTGCCGCGGCCCGAGCCGAGCGTTGTCGGTTTTTGACGATGCTCAAAGGTGCCTCAGTACGTTTGCCGCGCTCACTCAAGACGGTAGTGTTTTGCCAATGAAAATGAAAATGATAATGAAAGTTGATGTTTTTGTTACTCAATGACGAATTTGGATAAAATTTTACACTCAAATACTTTATTTGCTGCTGCAAATACAACTAGGCAATCTGTCAAGTTGTATTTGCGTCTTAAACTATTATATATCTATATAATAGATAGTTGTAAAAGTTTATGATGCTTCCATGGATTATATAACTTTTCTTCCAATAATAAGTTCCACGCAGGCGGACCCGCGGGCAATAGCTAGTACAACAAAAAACAACAAATGATGGCTCATCAGCATCTCTCGACATAACTATATATTTATCTATTTACAGCCCACCGGAGTAGTGACTGACGGATGCGTCACGTGTCAGTGCTTAGACAACGAGATGCACTGTGACGCCAGCCTCTGTCAGACGATAGGCTCAACGCATTTGCCCATGATCGATCGATACATGTCAAGTACACCGGCTTACCCCGTTTTCTACACCAGTCCTACGCCCTCTACAAAAGCTCCTGTTAAAATCCCATTGACAACTTCACCCCCATCAGTGGGAACAACTGCGTCTACTCCAGGAATTACTTCTGTCCCACTGATTATCAAGACTACAGTGACTCCTCCACCTGAATGTGCGCCGGACAGGTGAGAATTTATATTATCTCAATATATTATTTCTTAATGGTGTTTTTTGTCGGTACTCCATAACTTCGATAATTCTTCATCAAATTTAATGATTGAAACACCATTTTAAAGCTGATGTTTGCCACGAGTTTGTTTGAGACTGCCTCGGTGGCGTAGTTGTAATTGCGCATGCGTTACGACTGCTGTGCTGATGTCTTTGATTCGATCCCCGGGTCGGGTAAAGTGATATTGGGTTTTTCTATCTAGAAATTCCTCAGTATTAGCCCGGAGTCTGGAATCTGTGCCCGGTATGGCGATAGGCTCGCCCTCTATTACATTATAGGACCGAAATTCAGCGAAAAGTTGGTATACTGGTTACACCTCTGCCTACCCCTTCGGGGATTACAGGCGTGAGTGTATGTGTATGTGTGTGTGTGTTTGCTGCTATTGACAAAAATAGATAAATGTTTTAAAATTATAAGTTTTGCTATAAAAAGATAAGAAATTAAAGTAATTTTAAGATTACTTTGGCCTTCAACTGGTAACCTTAGTTATTTCAACACAGTCATAAGAAAGTTGAGAGTTAGTAATAGTGAAGAAGTGATCGAGTAGCCGGCTGTGAAACGAGAGGCCGTGGGTTCGGTTTCCGCACTGAGACAAATGCTGTGTCAGACAGATATTTGTTTCGGATTTGGGTGTTCTGCGACGGTTGTCCCTTGTAGTTGTTGATACCCATTATACAGGTTTGACCTAGTGCGGGTCAGTACTATGTGTGTGACTGATGGATGACTACGAGCATGCCTGTACCGCCAATGTTGTGGGACCTTAGTCGCTCGTAGTTATACCCACGATACAGGTTTGACCGAGTGTGTGACTGTTGGGTTTTTCATTTATTAATTTATTGTTTAGATACATAGACCTAATGTGGGGAGACCAACCTCTGCCGGACTCTGCCATCAGCGCCAGCTCACAGGCTGGTGTAATGTTTGCTCCTCAAAACGCTATACTCAACGGACGGCCGAAAGATTTATCAGGTAAGATTATAAAACACAACTTTTTTGAACATAGGTAAAATATAAAATTTATCTGTTTATATACAGGATGATATAAAAAGATGGTATCAATTATTGCGCTTACACTACATACATACGTAATGAGGGTGTTAAATGAATTTAAACACACCTAAATATATGACCCCTGGAATGAGTAATTACATATTAACAAACTATAAAGGAGCAAACGATGTTACTTAATGCATACATAGACCATTAGATGATTAACAAATCACAGTATGATTAAATTTATTGATAAATTATTAAATTGTTGATATTAGTTTTATGTTTCTCCCTCCACCTTTATAATAATTGTAAAATCGATTATTTATTTTTGATAACATTTCTCTCAAACGCCTGTATACAGAACAAAAAATCTCTAACTATTGTAAACGTTTTCTCAATGTTATTATTTATTGATGACGACAATTGATGACGAAAAAACAAGGCCGTAGTTTCTTTCTACCTTTCTTCTTCGGGTCGTCATCGCTTAGGTAGCTAGTGAAAGGTTAGCTAGACTAGGGTTTACACTCATCCCTTCTAAATCCATCCAGTTTCCGTTCGACTTGTCCCCTTCCATTCCTGTGCCTTCCCGTGATCATCATCTCCAGTGACTCCCTTTACCGAATACCGCGATTACCTTCCTTCCATTTTGTAGTCTTCCTATTTTCTCCTTTTCCAGTCCCGTCCTCGTCTTTGTATCCTTCTTTGCCTATCAGCCGTTGATGGTGGTTTCTAAGGTCCCATGACGTTAAACATAATTTTTTTTCCGTATGCTGAATTTCCATCTATGTTTTGACCTGCCATAAGTGCATTAATATGCCATTTTATTTTATTGCAGCCGGCAGCTGGAACCCTCAAACGTCGGACACTAACCAGTACCTCCAAGTGGAACTGCCTGCACGTGAGCCCATATACGGCGTGGTGATGCAAGGAAGCCCCTTGTTCAACCAGTACGTCACCAGCTACGAAGTGTTGTATGGCGATGATGGTCACACCTTCTCTACTGTTGATGGACCTGATGGCCAGAGTAAGGTGAGGCAAACCACCAACGACTAATATAGTTTTTTATATTGTTTATATACAAATGCGATAGCCTAGTTGGTAGTTGTTCGAGACAAAAGTCGTATGTTTGGAACTGGCCCAAATGGCATACTCCTGGTGGCTATTCATATCCGCCCGGATAGCAATCACCGTACACAGGGTGTAAAACCTGCCATAGTGGCACAAGTGTGTCGCGTTCCGGGATCAGTCTGTGTACATTCGGTTTTTGTCGGAGTCTAGAATTGGGGTACGATGTTTGGCCATGTTGCGGCCTTCTGAGTATTGTGACACTAGACCCTCGACCGCTTCTTCATCTCCATACCCATGGCGTAGTGTGAAGAAGCTACACAGCAGGTCGGCTTATTGTGATGAGTAGCGAGGGATAGATTGTATCTCGCTACTTGATACTTTAACTGGACGGCACTGCGCTTACCATCAGGCGCAGAGCAGTCACTTTGCCCTGACATGATGAAAAAACCTCTGACTTTTCTAAAGTTAGGTAATCTTAAGTATTGCACATTCGAATTTAAAGGTATGTAAAGTCTTCATACCCGCATTAGGTCGGCGTTGTGGACTAAGGCCTAACCCCTCTCATTAGTATTGCCCGTACTCAAGAGTGGGACAATGTTTAATACAGGTCTAGTAATAGTATTATTATAAACAGTTTGTAATTAGCAACCAACGAGGACTGCTAAAAACAAAATCTCATGGAATGCCATAAAAAAATAGGAATCTAACTTTATATGTTTTTCATCCAGGTATTCCGAGGTCCAGTGGACCACAAAACTCCTCTAAAGCAAATGTTCGAACCGCCGGTAGAAGCTAAAGTGGTGCGGATCCACCCGTTGACCTGGCACGATGACATCGCGGTCAGGTTGGAGCTGATCGGATGTGGAGAACCCACAACGACGGTTACTACTACACGACAAACTACTGTTACCACTGTGAGTATATATATATATTTTTTTATGTTAAAAGGTGGCAAACGGGCAGGAGGCTCACCTGATGGAAAGTGATCACCGCCGCCCATGAACATCTGCAACACCAGAGGGCTTGCAAATGCGTTGCCGGCCTTTCAGGAAAAAATATGCTCTCTTCTTGAAGGTTCCCAAGTCGTAACGGTTCGGAAAGACCCCTGGCGATAACTGGTTCCACAGAGTGGTTGTGCGAGGCAGAAAATGCCTTAAAAATCGCGCTATTGTGGAACGTTGGTCATCGAGGTGGTGTGGATGGAATTTAAATGATTACTTTCATACAATAGTCTGATTTATTGACTTGCTCTGTCAATTTTGAATCATATTACACACTAAATTGATTAAAATTTATTAAAATAGTTTATTTCCATGAGTAATACAAAGGTTATACTTAGTGTACAGATAAAGTAAAAAATCATTGACCGAATACTTTGTTTTTTTTTGGGTCCTGTTGATGTTTTTTTGTCGATAAATTTTCTTATTTTACTTTCTGACTCAAATTAATTTATGTTCTGAAATAATGTTTCTGCTGAACATAGTAAATATAATCGGTTTTTCAAAACAATGAAGTTGTAGATAATATGATAGTCCATTGGCGTTAGGTCCGCCTTTAGGGTCAACTCACACTGGCGCAGAGTCGAAGCGTCGCACAATTAAAACATAAAGTTACAACAGATATTTTTTATATATTTTATTGATACGACTGCCTTTAATAACACTAGTTTAATATAAAAAGTGGCTAAGTCTATGATGAATGATTTATGATAATGCTTTATGAGTACGCGTTTGCCGTCGGTCGGAATAATCGACGTGCTGAACATAATTTTTATAAAGTTGTAAAAGCAATGCGACGCACCGTTCCAACGCTGCAAAAATATAATTATGGTTGGTCCGTACAGAAATGATCCTGGTATTGCTCACGTATTTAAAACTGTATTAATGGAAACATTAATTTCCCTCGATGCCAAGTTCCTTTTATTTGATAACGGAATTAGTTTTCTGTTGCATATATGCCTTATCAACTAAATTTGTTTCAATTTCCTTTGTTTTGAATGTTTACGATTGTTTTCTTAATGCCTGGATAGGCAGACGACAGGCCACCTGATGGTAAGTAGTCACCACCGCCCATAGACTTCTGCAATGCCAGGGCACAGCAAAGCCGCTGCCTACCGTGATGGTGATTGTTATTCACTTGTTCTACATTTTTATTCGCCTTTTTTAATAACGACTTAAATCAATTCAGTTATGAACTGATTTCATGAAATTATGACTTCTTTCAGGGTGTCCGTTTATAATGGTACATGCTGTATATGAGATATAAATAAAATATTTGTTACAGTTGGAACCTATGCAGTGTACAGAGCCTCTGGGCTTGGCTTCTCAACTTCCTCTTCGGAACATAGAAGTGAGCTCGAACAGTGAGGCGCGGAGACACTTCGTGCTGGAGGGTGAGAGAGGATGGACTCCGCTGTACTCCACACCTGGAGAATGGGTCATGGTGAGTTATACCTCGAGTTATCTCTTAAAACAGACATAATATATACACATATATTGACAGTCTCCGTGGCTCAGTTGGCGAGTAGCTGGCAGTGAAACGAGGGCCGTGGGTTCGATACGCACTCCGAGACAAATAAATGTTTTTAGACTCTCGCGATTTGAATACATATTATAAAATTGGGAACGAAACGACGGGAAATAATTGTAGTATTTATACCATTAAAATATTGCGCGATTAAGACCCGTTCCTAATTTTATAATCCGAGACAAATGTTTGTGTGACAGACAGATATTTGTGTCCGGGGTCTGGGTGTTGTGAGACTGTGCGTCTCTCGTAGTCCCTGATACCCACAACACAAGACTCGTATCTTAATGTGGGGTCGGGGCAATGTGTGTGACTGTTGGGTGTTAATTATAATAATTTTACATATGCACTCACGCCTGTAATCCCCGAAAGGGTAGGCAGAGGTGTAACTAGTACCGAAATTTTCGTCGAATTTATTACAGTCCCATAATGTCCCAGTATGGCAAGCCTATCGCCATAACGGGCATAATTCCAGACTCCGGGCTGATACTGAGTATTTCTAAACAGTATAACCCAATGTCACTTTACCCGACCCGGGGATCGAACCCGAGACCTCAGTGCAGCAGTAGTAACGCAAGCGCAATTACAACTGCGTCACCGAGGCAGTCTTAAAACAGATATCCGAACATATAACTATACTAGATGACCCTTGCGAATACTTCGCACCGATAGTGGTCAGTTACGTAATATAATTAAGTAAAAAAGATGTAAATATAAATATTTATTATTTTTAAGTATTAATCAAATTTAATAAATAATGACAACAGATGGCGCTTCCTCAAATCGTCTATGCACGTAATCCTAAATTAACAATACAACAAATTAGTTGATTATAATGTCAACAGATGGCACTGTTAACTAATCATACAAAAATCTATTATTTTATAACATTTGTCATCTATAGTGGCAAACATAACATAAAATGTTTGAATCATTATATTTGATGAAGAATTATGGAAGTTACGGAGTTCTGACAAAAACAACTTTGAGTAGTGTGTGTAAGTAGCGGGATATGAAACGAGAGACCACGGGTTCGATCCCCGCAACGAGACTAATGTTTCTCTCCACAAGTATTCACCTAAGATCTGGTTGTGAAAACGAAAATCTTTCTACTCTCGTTCCTAGCATGGCTATGATTTATTCTTTAATACAAAATATTTTTCCTCCATCCAGTTCGACTTCACATCACCGCGTAACTTGACCGGCATCACCACGAAAGGAGGTCGCACTGGATGGGTGACCTCATACAAGGTCCAGTACACCTCGGACCTCACCACCTTCAATCCAATCATCAATGATGAGGGGAAAGAGAAGGTGTTCCCGGCTAACTACGACCATGGCACATCTGTCACCAACGAGTTCCGACCTCCCATACACGCGCAGTACTTGAAGATCCTGCCGGTTACGTGGAAGGACAACATCGAGATGCGGGTTGAGCCTATTGGCTGCTTCGAGCCTTATCGTGAGTATCTTTTTACTGCCTGGATAGACGAGCAGACGGGCCACCTGATGGTAAGTAGTCACCGCCGCCTATAGACTTCTGCAATGCCAGGGCACAGCAAAGCCTGCCGTTCTACCTATCTACTAAAATGTTCTGATATAATAGGAGGCAAATACCTATGTTAAATTTAGCCAGGCTGTAGATTTACCTTCTAGAATGTTCTATGAGAGGATATGAGTCGAAAGACCTATGCTGAGCCAAGTTGTAGGTTTACCTTGTAGAATGTTTTAGTACGAGATTGTAGTCAGTTTTGTTTACGTGAATAGATCCTACCACCATAACCTATTGAAAGAGGCGCCCATAACCCGCATTTTCAACAGTCTCAACCTGGTAGAAGCTGAAACGGATATATGTCACTGTGCTCTGAGTGAATTCACAAGGATAGGGGCAGAGATGGCAGTGGTGTAGCTTGCCTTAGACGGGCCCTGTATCAAAATTTGTTGGGGTGCCCAAATTTTTTGGGGCAAAGTGAACACACTGCACCTGATGGTAAGCGCAGTGCCGATCAATTAGAGTATCCAGCAGCGAGAGAAAATCTATCCCCCGCTACTCAACACAATCATGCCGGGCTATTTCTTTACACTACGCCATGGGCAAGAAGGTGGAAAAGCGGTCGAGGGTCTAGTGTCAGAGTACTCAGAAGGCCGCAAAACGGCCAAACATCGTACCCCAACTCTAGACCCCCAACAAAAACCGGATGTACACTGGATGATTCCGGAACGCGACACACTTGCGTGTGCCACTATGGCGGGTTTTACACCTTGTACACGGTGGTCGCTATCCGGGCCGATATGAATATCCTACCACCAGCAAATACTACAGCTGATTACTCATGTAGGTATAAGTCTGAGTTTTGATTTTCTAAAATAAACAGTGGAACCACAAGTAGCAGACCCAGTGTTAGTATAAATTCGTGAAATATTTGTTTTTGTCCAACAGCCGTTACCGAACTCATACCAAGCTTACCTGAAGAGACCACCACATTCAACCCAAGCACATGCGAACCGTGTCCTGGAGTACGCGTGGACGTCCTGGATTGCTCCTGCAATACCCCAGACGCACCATTCTACGATGGAGAGAACTGTGTGGCCAGAAGCCAGTGTCCGTGCATCGAGTCCTTCATGACGTAAGTATTTTCTTTTTCACATTGCAGAAGGATACAGCCAAACATGAGATGATTTAAAAAAAAAAAAAAAATTGTCCTTTGTTTAATTTTATACATAATTAGATATGCAGCCGAATAATACGCAAAAGATACCCTATTGCTAAACCAGAATCAAAATTGCTTGAAAAATAAGGTCACATTATTTATTTTAAATATTGGTATGACCAGAAATGCGTGTGTAGTGGGAACATCTCACTATCTCCCTCGCACAACATCACAATAATGGCCATTGTGAGAGGTGACGTCACTTCTCATAACGTACACCCTGTTACTGTCATTTGACAATTAACCCTTCGAACAGATTGGATTTATATAAAATTATTTCGATTTTCAAAATTTTCGCGGGTAGTAACTTAGGCCACATCGCAATTTCAGTGTTCCATGGTATTTATTTATTGAACATAAAAAAAAAATATAATTGGGTTGTGCTATTTTTTAAGTGAAAACTTCTGTAGGCACGTTGGGCACTTTTGGAATGGGAAAAAATACTGAACTCAGGTTACCATCACGCTCAGATTATTTTACTTTTGACATAAGCACGCCGACGAAGTTCTTTAATTATTGCCAAATAATAACTAACAAAAAAAAATTACTACTTCATGAACGCTGTTTCCAAAAAGAACACAGTAATTCCAATGTTTTAAGTTTTCATTTCTCCTGGTAGTGCCCATGGCTGTCTATTTTCTTAATCCTGGCACGCCAAAGTTTCCACACTACACCTTGTGACACCTCGTTACTCGACACAGTCATAGGGGCCTGATAAATAGCTTCACACAACGCCTAACGGAGCGAGGTACAGTTGTCACACTATGTGATACTCTACCTGGACGACACTATGCTTACCAACAGGTCCAGTGGAAAAATGTCAGGCTAAGTAAAATAAAAGAAAGGTCCGGTCTTTAAATAACTTTTAGGTTATCACTTATTAGTAAACTAAACACAGTTCTAACAACATCAAAGTCAATTTCTCAATTTGACAACGAGAACAGAAATTCGGAAAAAAAACTTAATTGCGTCAAGCCATAAGCGGCGGGAAGTCCCCGTAATTGACGCGAGAAAATACATTGACCTAAAATACGGGGAATACCTCGTTCCGTTCGATAGACGCGCACACAGGTTGATTCAGCTCAGGTTTGCCAACCTTATATTCTTTTTTTTTTATTTTAGGTATGTATTCTTCACAATATCGTCTATTGTTTTCAATGGAGGTTGGGGGCCTTTTGCATTCACGGGGCCCTGGGCTGTAGCCCTAGTGCCTACTCCAGAATACATTATTAACAGAAAGGCAAAAAACGCGTTTAATTTATTGCTTTATAGTTTATACCACGTCGGTCTGTCTGTTTATCCGCTTCTTCCTTCTAAACCACGCAACGGATTTTGAAACGGTTTTCACCATCTTGTAGATAATTTATTTTCTGAAGGTAAAGTAAATCGTATCGAAAAATCCATATTCCTAGCAAGGAACCGAACCCGTTGATTTAAAAAAACACATACTGTATGTATTATACACGATTCGATAGAGTCCCTAATAAGGAACGAATTCTGTGAAGTAATGACTTACAGCGAACTTAAGGAAAATTTTGGTTTTTAATAAACCATATTTCAACATAATGTCTTTAATAATCATATCCACATTACCTGTACCTTGTTCGAAATTATGTTCAATAATCTTTCAACTTACACCCGCAGCACAGTTATCTTCACAACATTATTTATTTATTTATACCCTTATTTCTCTTTTTACTCTTACTCATACACTCGTATTTATAATCTAGAAAAACATTTTACTTGAGTAAAAGTAATTACTTGAGCAGTGATTCTATTTTATAGTTAAGAATTCTTAACCTAGTAGGTAACAATCGGTTGACATAAGATTTCTAGGCAAAGCATTAGCAGCGATGTCCGATGCTTGAGTAACGAAATGACTTACTTAAGTAATTGCTTGAGACACAGTAATGTCTTGTTTATAAATACGAGTATTATTTATTGTACACAAGAATTTTAGATATTAAAACACACCAAAAAATTATTAAAAACACAATTGGCGGTCTTATCGCTCTCGGCCATTTTTTCAAGACAACTAACTACAGGATATACAAACAATTTTTCCAATAATAGTAGGCATATCCGAAAAAAAAACTATTATTGGTGAAACACGAAACCTTTACGGATAACCGAAGAGCATCGCCTAGTGCGTTTTTCATTTAATTGTTGGTGTGGTATTTTGAAGAACAGAATATTTTATTTCAAAATTTATGATGGAATGTTGACCACTATTAAATATATGGAAATTTAAATGAACTTTTTTACAAACCTGGGTAATTTGCCTTTGCCCCAGGCAGACCAATTATTCTTTCAAAAAGATGGAACCCCAGCCTATAATAGGTATATAGTAAAAGCAGTTTGGCATTAATGTTACCCCCTTAGACTATTTTCTCTAGGGTTATGTAAAAAAAAAGACACGTATAATGCGATTTATGACTTAAAACACTCCTTGCAAAATATTTAAAACGGAATCAATGATATTGTAATAAATGCCGATTGCAGTAAAATCCTTGAGACTTCAAATCCAGCTACATATGTATTGAAAACAATGGCCATCATTTTGAACAATTAATGAGTCAAGGTTAAGGGTAATGGTTTAAGGTTTAATAGGTAGGTAACGTAATAAAAATAAAAAAGTAACTGGTTAAAAATTGACTCATTCATTCATTCATTGAGCGGGACGGTAACATTTTACGTCTAAGGACGGTAATGATAAATCGTTTTTACATTCAAAACAAAAGGGTTAACCTTTCGACAACAAAGAGCAATAACAAAATAATTACATTGATGGTTTCTGAAAACGGATATGTAATACATAAAACCTTTCACGTTGTAATATCCTTAAAAGATATAATCAATATGATGTGTTGTTACAGTATATTTTTTAATATACTGATACTTACGAGGCCGCGTAAACATAAAAGGGAATTTATAGTTTTTTGTTTTTCACAGAGCAAGAGATCGAAATGATTTTTTGCATAGTGGTAGTTTAGTGATCAGAAAATGACATAGGCTCCTTTCTATCCCGAAAACATGTGGGGTTCCTATGGAATAGCAAAATATAGAAAGATGTAATAGCTTAAGATGGCTCCATCGATTTGATACCTTTCCTTTCATAAAGAACTACCACGTGGACGCAGCCGCGGAAAACAGCTGGTTCTGGTTCGGTTTGAAGGTGTGTGAAGTTTACCTGCAACTCTCATACTGCCCAGCTCGTGGCCAGTACTGGGACAATTTTTAATACGGAGCTGGTTTTATATTATGATGTTTTATAATATTAAGTGATATTATTGTAAGAAACGTATCACGATAATGTTGGTTACATTAAATAAATAAATAAAAAAATAAAAAATAAAAAAGCCTTATATTTCCCAAGTTTTACACTAAGTGTTAGTATTATTAAATAATAGTAATTATTAAATAAAGAGAAATAAAATATAAAAAAAATTGTGTTAGTTTTTTGAGGGAACCCCTGAGGTGAAGGCCTCCTCCAGAGAGTGCCATTTTTCTCGGTCTTTCGCTATTTCTAACCAGCGTGATCCAGCCAGACGCACGATCTCGTCCTCCCAACGTGTGAGTGGTCTTCCTCGCTTCCTTTTACCCATCGGCCCCATCCAGGAAGTTAACTTTTTGGCCCATCTATTGTCTTGTAGCCTTGCTACATGACCTGCCCATTTCCACTTTAGTCTAAGTGCGTGTGAAACGGCATCGATTGCTTTTGATTTAAATCTTATTTTTGAGTGGCGGATTCTATGTTGTTTTTTTATGTTAAGCATGCTGCGCTCCAATCCTCTTTGGCATGAAATAATTCTGTTTTTAACAGTATAGTTAAATTTCCATGTTTGGCATGCATATGTTAGGCATGGGAGGAGGTTTGAATCCATTACCTTTTTCTTCAATTCTACCGGAAGGTCGCTTTTGAATACTTCTTTAAGATTCCAGTATTTATTCCATGTTTGTTTGACTCTTCGTTCAACTTCCAATAGGTTGCTATTTTTGGCAAATGAAATTTGTTTTCCTAAATATATATAATCCTTCACATATTCGAGCGGTATGTTATTAGCATTTATAGGTTTCTGCGTACTGTTGGTTATAATTTTTGTTTTCGACGAGTTCATTACGAGGCCCACCCGTAGACTTGCAGAGTGAAGTGTAGTAATCATGTGTTGTAATTGGCTAGAGCTCTCAGATACTATTACTATATCGTCTGCGAACCTTAGGTGATTAAAATAGGTATCTTTTATAAATATGCCACATCGATTCCAATCTAACTGCCTAAAAACATTTTCTAACACAGAAATGAAAAGTGTTGGGGATAGTGGGTCTCCCTGTCGAACCCCTCTTTTTATTGCTATTTGTGGGCCTGAGGTTTCTAATTTTACTTTGCTTGTGCATTTTTCGTAGATATTTTTTACAGCTTCAATATAATTAATGATGAAACGAACTTACCTGTACGTGAAGTTCTATCATAATTATACGAGGTGCTTCGTCCGAAGAGATTAGTAATGAACACTATGTAGTATCGCTTAGCTGTCACCACTTCAGCACTATAGTTGAAAAAAAAAACTATAATAAATATACTTGCAACACTGGTTATCCCTTCTTTCTTCTCCCCACTTGGCTACCTTACCGCTCCAGTCCGATCTGCCGATTCCACCAGCTTCATTTCGTTCAGAGTACAAGGATATTTCCGTAACTTCCTGGGAATGCTTTAGGGGTGGGGGGTGGGTGTAACTAATCTCTTCGGACGAAGCACCTCGTATAATTATGATAGAACTTCACGTACAGGTAAGTTCGTTTCATCATTAATTATACTGCGTGCTTCGTCCTCGAGATTAGTAATGAACACTATGTAGATGTTGAGATTAGGTAAGTAAAGGAAATATCTGGAATAAAACATCAGTTTAATTTCTACAATCATGATTTAGCTTTAATCACACGTTAACACTAATGGGTTACAATAATAAAAATAAACCATGTGTAATAACTAATTAAGGATTTTACTCATAGTTAAAGTTTGATAATAAATTATTAAACAATTTGATACAAATATAAATGTATCACATCAAATCAAGTTTGCTATTGTATGTCATAAATATATACCTACGTTATTAGCAAATCAAATAAGTATATAATTCAAAGAGAACATATTGCACGTGCAAGTGCCATGTTGTCTTCATTATCGAAAATTGGCCTATTATAGAATTTGGCGAAGATAATAGAATTGCCGCTCCATCCAGCAGTTCGTCTTAGAACGTCTACATTTACCCCCATTTTATGGGCCATCGAACTTGCAGCATGGCGTGTGCTGTGAGAAGAAAAAATAGAGACGTCAATTCCACTATCTTTCAATGTACACTTAATCCATCTACTAAGCGTTTGTGCTGAGACACAATCGTGAGGCTTACGTATACTAATAAAAAGTACATTAGACTTTCGTAAAGTCTTGGTCTTATCTATATACGAAATTAATGTCTTAGCGGGGCATATTTCTGGTCGTTCCTCATAAAAAGGCAAATGTAACGTAGGTTGCGCTTTACCTAGCATAGATGTTTTGATTAGGTCGGGTACTTTAATAAGTATGTGATTGTTAAATATAATTATTTGATCAATATTTATTTTAGACAGTGTTTGCACTCTATGTGCTGTTACAAGAGCAAGCAAAGTAGCACACTTTCTGGATAGCTGTTCAAGTGAAAGAGCTTCATTAGGTGTCAGGGACGCCAAATAATTTAAGACTATGCTAGCATCCCAAGTGGTATTATAGCGTGGCATGGGTGGTCTTGTTTTGTATACACCTTTGCAAAATCTGGAAAGTTGTTTATCATCTGATATGTAATCCATGATAAGGGAAAGTGCAGCCTTGTGGCTATTTATAGTTCCATATAGAGCACCATTATTAAATAATTTTGTAAGAAACTGAATTACAACAGAAATAGATGCTTGAAACATATTAATACGGTTTTCAATGCAAAAAATATACCAACGCTTAAAGCACACATCATATTGTTTTAAGGTGTTGTTGGACAGTGAAGCCAAGAAGATATCTAAGGCTGAGTCTGGTACGCATTTCTGTAGCAGGGCTGTCCTGATAATGCTCCTGCAACCAGGGTAATTTGACCCTGAATCCGGCGGTTGCTGGAACTTGATATTAGAACATCGTTAGAATTTAACTTAACTGGATCCGATTGAAGTAGCCGTATAAACAAAGGGTACCAAGGCTGTGTTGGCCAGTCAGGTACAACCATGATACCTTCAGCTCTGTCTGAAATAACTTTCCGAAGGGCTTTAAGAATGACTGCTACTGGTGGAAAAGCGTAAAACCAGTAGGAAGACCAGTCTAGTGTAAATGCGTCAATTGCGAAGGCTTCTGGGTCTCTGTGCCAAGAAACATATGTGGCACACTTCCTATTTATGCGGCTAGCAAATAGATCAATTGCTGGGGCTTTGAATCTATCTAATATCTTTTGGTAACCGGAATTAGTGAGTTCCCACTCAATGTCTGCATGAGTGCGTCTAGATTCCCTATCTGCAAGTACATTGTCTGACGATTTAATGTATGAAGCAGTCAGAAAAATTTTTCGACTCTCACACCACTGCCATATATGTCTAGAGACTTTATTTAAGTGGGGGTATTGTACACCACCCATCCGGTTTACATAGCTTACAGCAGTCGTGTTATCAATTCTCAGTAATATCTGGCAGGTATGATAATTTTGTGCAAATATTTTCAGAGCAAAATAGGCTGCTAATAATTCTAATTGGTGTAAGGGGGGCAAATTACATCTCATGCTCCCAACTGCCAACCCTACCTGCTCGTGGTACACCCTGCTAGCTAACGAATGAGGTTCTGGCGGCCGACTTGTGGCGGCATAACCACACAAAATGCTGGAATGCCAAATACCCATGCCTTCGACGGGCAGCAGCGTCGATGGTAAAACATACCAGCAACTGCGGTCACCAACCCGCCTGCCAAGCGTGGTGACTATGGCAAAACCCCCCAATATGAAAGGCTTCCCAAATTCACGGCCCCCAGTTCCCGGTAGCCCCGCTATTCCTGACCACGGTACCGGTCATGGTAACGGTGGGGTGGGGGGTGCTAAGAATCCCCGGGCTACGGTAGGGTACCACAAACGGCTATTTTTGGCGACGTACAACGGACGCTCTCTGCGGTTGGACGAGCACATCGCTGAGTTGGAAGTAGAGCTAAGTCACATTAACTGGCATATCGTAGGGCTATCCGAGATCCGAAGACAGGGGGAGGAGAAGATAGCCCTAGATTCTGGTCACTTACTCTACTTCCGAGAAGGACACCAACCATCCCAAGGTGGCGTCGGATTTATTATCCACAAGTCACTAAAAAGCAACGTTGTGGAAGTTGGCAGCGTATCAGCGCGAGTGGCGTACCTTGTCTTAAAAATAACTGAGAGATATACTCTGAAGGTTATACAAGTGTACGCCCCAACGTCAGCTCATCCTGATGACGAAGTAGAGGCCATGTACGAAGACATAGGGAAAGCTATGTCTCGTACCAAGGCTTCCTACAGCGTTGTAATGGGTGACTTCAATGCCAAAGTGGGAGTACAAGGACACGGCGAATCGAGGGTAGGATCATTCGGCTATGGGTGCAGGAATCACAGGGGGCAAATGCTAGTCAACTTTCTCGAGACCCGGGGGCTCTTTCTGATGAATTCCTTTTTCCAGAAGAAACCCCAAAGGAAGTGGACTTGGCGAAGCCCCAATAATGTCACCAGGAATGAGATCGACTTCATTATGACTGATAAGCGCCAAATATTCAGAGATGTCTCTGTGATCAGTAGGTTTAACACCGGTAGTGATCACCGACTTGTAAGAGGCACTCTGAATATAAAAGTTAAAATTGACCGAGCGCGCTTAATGAAGTCGACTCTCCGACCAACTTTGCCCCAAGTCGAGGTCGGCTGTGAAGCTTTCCAGCTAGAGCTACAGAACCGATTTGCCGTATTGGAAACTACGGCGGATATTGATGACGCCACTGACAGCCTGGTGCGGACTCTGCGTGAGGTGGGTAATAAATACTTTCGACCTCAGAACAATAGACGTAAGTCGAAGCTCTCAAGCGAGACTCTGGACCTTTTAAGGAAACGACGAGAGCTCGTAAAGGTCACACAATCTGAGCGTCAGGTACTTAACAAAGAGGTAAAGAAGCTAATACGGCGCGATATAAGACGCTCGAATACTCTGGACATTGAAAATGCTATTACGCAGAACAAGGGTACCAGAGTTTTCGCCAAGCCACTTACCTCTAGTTGTCACCTGACAAAGCTCAGAACATCACAGACCACCACCGTCACTTCCATGCCAGAGATACTCGCAGAGGTCGAAAGGTATTATGGGGACTTGTATACTCCAAAAACAAGTCCACCTGAGGCCCCGAGCGCGGATGATCCGCGTGCCAGACTAACTCGCCACCATACAGACGAGTTTCCCGACATCGACTTCGGCGAGATTAGAAGAGCCCTTGAACAGCTTCACAATAACAAAGCTGCAGGTGATGACGGAGTAACTACAGAGCTGCTCAAGGCAGGCGGTATGCCAGTATTAACTGAGCTTGTAAAGCTGTTCAACTCCGTCATCTACACTGGTACAACACCGGCGGCATGGAGCAGGAGTGTGGTTGTTTTGTTCTTCAAGAAGGGAGATAACACCCTATTGAAGAACTACCGCCCTATATCACTCTTGAGCCATGTTTATAAGCTGTTTTCGAGGGTTATTTCGAATCGTCTTGCCCAAAGGTTCGATGACTTCCAACCGCCGGAGCAGGCTGGGTTTCGGAGAGGCTTTAGTACCGTAGACCACATACACACACTAAGGCAAATAATTCAGAAGACCGAGGAGTACAATGAACCTCTTTGCCTAGCGTTTGTGGACTACGAGAAAGCCTTCGACACCATCGAGACCTGGGCTGTTCTGGAGGCTATGCAGAGATGCCGCATTGACGACCGCTATGTCCAAGTGATGAGATGCCTGTATGAAGCCGCATCGATGACCGTCCAAGTACAAAAACAAAGCACAAAGCCAATCCAACTGCGACGTGGGGTAAGACAGGGAGACGTAATCTCTCCGAAACTGTTTACCAACGCGTTGGAAGACGCATTTAAGACGCTTGATTGGAAAGGACGGGGCATCAATATCAACGGCCAGTACATCTCTCACTTGCGATTTGCGGATGATATAGTCATCATGGCTGAAACTCTGCAGGATTTGGAAGACATGCTGAACAGCCTTAACTGTTCTTCAAAACGGATAGGTCTCGGGATGAACCTTGACAAGACGAAAGTCATGTTTAACGGTCACGTCCTCCCGAGACTCGTCGCCGTGGGTGATGCCATTCTCGAGGTTGTGCAAGAGTACGTATACTTGGGCCAAATAATCCAACTAGGCAAGCACAACTTCGAGAAAGAGGCAGATAGAAGAATTCGTTTGGGCTGGGCGGCATTCGGTAAACTACGTAACCTGTTTGAGTCGTCGATCCCTCAATGCTTAAAAACAAGAGTTTTTAACCAGTGCGTCCTACCCGTAATGACCTACGGGGCTGAAACGTGGACACTCACAAATGGACTGGTCCATAAATTTAAAGTCGCTCAGCGTGCTATGGAGCGGGCAATGCTTGGGGTTTCTCTGGTGGATAGAGTTCGAAATGAAGTCATCCGCCAGAGAACCAAAGTCATAGATATTGCTCGCAAAATTAGCACGCTAAAGTGGAAGTGGGCTGGTCACGTCTGCAGACGGACAGATGGCCGATGGGGCAGACATGTGTTGGAGTGGAGACCGCGTTTAGGCAAACGTAGTGTGGGACGCCCTGCTGCACGATGGACCGACGACTTGAAGAAGGTGGCGGGTAGCGGGTGGATGCGGGCTACCCAAGACCGGGATGGTTGGCGTTCACTTGGGGAGGCCTACGTCCAACAGTGGACGGCAACAGGCTGAGTATATAATTCTAATTGATTAATATGTAACAATGTCTCGTTATGAGACCAGCGGCCATTGGCAGTTTTTCCGCTGCACGCTGCGCCCCACCCCGTTGTTGAGGCGTCAGAGAATATCTCCAGCTCATATTTATCGTTCCTAATTCTGTGTACGGAATTATCAATAGCGTATAACCACCAATTTATATCTGGTAGTAAAGATTTTGGAAGTGTAATATAATTGTCGTAATTATTATTATTGCCTCTTAAATTGATAAATTTGCACCGCTCTAACTGTTTTGTGTACAACCAACCATATTCAATAGCAGGACAGGCTGACACTAACAGGCCTGTTAGTTTTGCGAGATTTCTTATTTTGCAAATTTTCAGATTCTTAATATACTCAAGCTCTATTTTAATTCGAGTACGTTTATCAGATGGTAGACTTAACTGCCATTTATGTGTGTCTATGATATACCCTAAATATTTACATGATTTAGAGGGTACCTTTATACTTTTTTGTTCGTTAACAATAAACCCTAACGCTTCTAGCAATGCCTGGGTAACTTTTATATTTTCCATACACTCATTATAAGTATACCCGGCTAAAAATAAATCATCTAAATATATGGACGATACAAAACCACATGATCGTAATAATTTGATGATTGGTTTCATAAGTTTAGTAAAAACAAATGGTGCTGTACATAATCCGAACGGCAGAACATTGAATTCGTACATTTGTCCGTCTATTATAAAGCGAAGATATTTTCGCGAAGTCGGATGTACGTTAATTAGAAAATATGCATCTTTTAAGTCTAAAGTCCCAATGTAAGTCTCGTTTGATACGAGTTTAATCACTGTCCGAATATCTTCTAACTTGAAATGTTGGGTACTTATAAAACTATTAAGATATTTTAAATTTAGAATGAAACGCATACTGCCGTTTGGTTTTGGTACTAAAAATACACGTGAAACATATTGGTCCGGACACGGTTCACATTCTGAAATTGCCCCTATAGTTAATAAATCGTGTATAGCAGTGGCTATGTGAACTCTATCAGAATTAGTAAACTTGCTAGAGGGTAAACTAATCTGGCGAACAGGTTTGTTAAACTTAATCTGATAACCATTTATCCACGACAATATTGTACAATCACAAGTTATTAAGGACCATTGATAATAAAAATGGGCAAGTCTGCCAGCATAACGTACCGGATCTACCGACGGCGGGTTTGCTTGGGCCGTCGAGAGTATGCTTGTGACGAGGTCCCTCGCCGCGGCACGTTCTGCGGAGCGGGCAGCGGGCGACGCGGCGAGGAGTCCTTCTGCTGCCTCTGACGGAGGACCCTCGCCTTCCAGTTTAAATTCTTGTTTGTTGTATTAGCTGATGTCGATGCTCTAGGTCCTTTAGGTGGGTCTGGCTTTAGATCAGCGCTAGACCTTGAAACAGCTTTTGCTGTTTTGAGAGACTCAGTGAGGTTGCTTCCGAACAAGAATTTGTCAATCTTTGATGAGGCCAAATGATCTTTTAGGTCTCTTTTTACTGAATAAAGAGCAAAATTGCGTCTTGCCTGGGACTGCTTTTGTTGAACGTCACAAAAAATTCGACCAACGTCCATCAGTTGTTTAATCAGGTCGTAATTTTTGTTCGTAGCACAGAGTAGCTCCGATATAACTTTGCTTAACGCAGTAATACCACACGCAACTTGCTGTTGTCTACCCTCAATGATTTTATCTCTCTTTAACGCCTGATCGTTAAAAATAGCTTTTATTTCCGCATTCAATTGCGGTGCCGCTATACTTGTGCAGTTTCCAGGCACTAGGTATTTCTTAAGGAGATCTCCGCGATCGTCCTTGCTCAAACCGGAGGTAGCGATATAAGAGAATCTGGTAGCCACGTCTTGATTTATATCGGGTCCATGTTCGAAAGTTATCGACGGGTCCTCTCCCAATATATCTAAAACCTCCGAATTAGAGACATTTTCCTCTTGGCAAAGCAGAGGGCTCCCTTCCAGTGAATTTGTCAAGTCAATTTGGATTAATTCCATATTTGTCACTGGGGCCGCTGAAGCAGTTGCTTCTTGGCCTGGAGCAATGAATATTATTTAACCCTGATGATTCAAATGCGGCAAGAAGTCCCGCAGACTACTCAAGTTGCATTTGAAAAACTTTAAATGCGGCGAGAATCCCTCAGATTACTCAAGTGCATTTTAAGGGTTTTAAAGCGGCAAAATAGTTCCTTAATTTACTCAGGTGCATTCTAAGAGCTTGATGCGGCTAGAGATCATCTTGCCAATAATTTTAATAACTTCCAAAAAGTTTTGAATGCAGCGAGATATAATATTCAATAAACAAGGGTAGAAAATAAAAAATATGTAAAAATGTACTTACAATATAACATGTTTTCTTGTGGGTTCGGTGTGACTGCCCTTGAGGAACATGACGATGAACTTGAACTTGTCGAAGGATTCGTGATACGACGTGAACGTTTTACTTCACGTTCCAGTTTTCGTAATTTTTTTTACGATATAGTCCAAACTATTCTCACTGTCGCGTTTCGGCATGACTTAGTGCGAAAAACACTGAATGTTGAGTGAAGTGGTTGAGCACTTATTTGCGAAATGAAGCTGGTGGAATCGGCAGATCGGACTGGAGCGGTAAGGTAGCCAAGTGGGGAGAAGAAAGAAGGGATAACCAGTGTTGCAAGTATATTTATTATAGTTTTTTTTTTCAACTATAGTGCTGAAGTGGTGACAGCTAAGCGATACTACATAGTGTTCATTACTAATCTCGAGGACGAAGCACGCAGTATAATGTCTCTCCACTCCTTGTCGTCTAAGCGCTTCCCAGATGCTCGGGTGTAATAATGTGTCAAAAGCTTTTTGATACATTATCGTGATATTAAAGTTTAATTTAAATTCTACTTATTATCCTACTAATGGTCATACGTTGAGTCATTAGATTTTTTTGCTATCCGTTAATTATATCGTCAATTTTATTTTTGTACTTACTAAGTGGCAAGATTAAATAAGCTAGCTCATTACTATTCTTGTGGCTGTATCACAATAAACATGAAAAATATACACAAACGTATGTAGAGCGGAAAATCGTTAGTCAAATACTATCGCTCATTTAAGAAACAAATAATTTTAACAATACCATACCCAGTTTAATAAAAATGGATTTGACTTGTTGAATATGGATCTCCAAAAAGCTGTCGGTTTTTTTTTATCGAAACAAACATAAAAAGGAGTGCGTGCAGTTCAGTGGCAGTATTACTCAGTGGTGACACACTCTCAGACAAGCGCAAAGTATGTTTCTGGTGGCCGCGTTATTAATATTCGTACTATTATACTATTATACAACTAGAAACCACGATTACTGGGCCAAGAGGAACGTCAAACATGATCGACCACTGCCTTTCTTCGGCAACCATCTACCCAATGTACTCTTGAGGCGCAGCGCTGTAGAACTCTGCCTGGAATATTACAATAAATATAAAGATGAGAAGATCGTCGGCTACTATAGAGGATCTACGCCAGAATTGATCATCAGGGACCCGGATATAATAAAACATGTCCTCGCTCAGGATTTCATGCATTTCCACTCCCGCGCTACCAATGTGAAGGGTGACAGGAACTCGCTGCTGTATAATCTATTTTTTGTGAACGGTGACCACTGGCGACTGTTACGCCAACGATTTCCCGCTGCATTCTCTACCAGCAAAATACGCGCGATGTTCCCACTTATTGTAAATTGTACTGAAAGACTCCACGACATAAGCGAGCATTTAGTGGAAAATGGCAGTGATGTGTGCGCATGGAACCTTATGGCTCGCTTCACCATGGAAATTATCGGCTCTTGTGGTTTTGGCGTCGATCTTGACACTATTGCAAATAATAATGTCAATTTCGTTCGTTACGCCAATGAATTCTTCGATAGAACCAAACTGCAAATATTCCTTATGAACCTCGACGATGTGTGCAACGTATCAAATGTCATACCAGGATTTTACAGCATCAAAAAAGTTTTTGAAGACGCTGTGATTGACATAACAAAAACTGTTCGTAAGCAAAGAAACTTTAAGCCCAGTGGTCGAAATGATTTTATGGATATTTTACTCGAGATGGAAACGATGGGGAAGCTCCAAATGGAATCACTTTTTGTTAAGAACCAAGACGGTTCTCCAGCTACTGTTGAGCTTGAAATGGACATTTACTGCATTGCGGCTCAAGCATTCGCATTCTTGGTGGCTGGATTCGAAACATCTGCTAACGCAGCCAGCGTGTTGCTGCACCAATTGGCGTACCACCAAGAAATACAACGCAATATACAGAAGGAGATTGATACTGTCTTATTGAAATACAACAATAAATTATGCTATGACGCTATCGATGAGATGGAATTGCTTAATATGAGTTTAAAAGAGAGCATGAGGATTTTACCACCAGCTGGTTTGAACAGACGAAAATGCATGAAGGAGTATACGATACCTGGAACTAACGTAACCATCGACCCTGGAGTTACGGTATTAATTCCAACACAAGCTTTGCAGATAGATTCTAAATACTACGATAATCCTCTTGAGTTTAAACCTGAGAGATTTTCACCGGAAGCTTCGAAAGATCGTCACGGTTTTGTGTACATGCCTTTTGGGGAAGGTCCAAGGAAATGTCCAGGTAAGATTATATTATTTTTCTGTATGAGGAACAACGATTTTGTATGTTTACCTTAGCATGCTTTTAGACTGCACAGAAATGGATACAAGTTTAAAAAGATACAAGTTATAAAAATATCTAATGGTGTTTTCCAATACAACACCTCAATATTAAAACATTGTTTATTTTTTATCATTCCAACTTATCTTTGTTGGGTAGTTATTGCTCTATTTATAGTTTCATGGCATACGACAATGATAATGACATATTATATGCTATAGTTTTTTCAGTATTGTGACGTATTTTTTAATACAACTTGCAGACATTGATATAAATTATGAATTGCCTAGAGTTTTAATAAATTAATGTCCATGATAATAATTAAGATTAACATGGATTAATTAGTTGATGAACTATTAAAAATGATAGAATCAAAGTAATTGTCTTTTTGGTCATACTTTAGACACACGTGTTCCAAATTGAGGAGTAGCGGGTGTACTTAGGGTTAATAACTGTTTTTTTGTTGTATTACCCCTTATGTTTTTAATTTGTATGGCATCTAAAGTGTTGACCAAATAAAATTTATTTTCTTTCTTTCACTATCTGCAATATTAAAATATGTACCTATATATTCGTTTCTAACATTTTTTGTATGACAGGATTCCGTTTAGCACAACTGCAGTCATTGGCCGGTTTGGGTTCGATTCTACGTCACTACAATGTAGAACCGTCCATGGCTACCAAACGGGAGTTTTCTTTCAAACGGACGTCTTTCTTGGTGCAAGTGGTGGAAGGAGGCATACCTCTACGTCTGACAAGGAGAAAGGATAAATTATTATTTTAAATTATTATTACGGATTCCTTATGTGTAATATTGGCCTAAACATAATAAACCATTAAATTATTTTTAAATTTGTATTATTAGTTTTATTCTTCAGTACGATTTATAATCTATCTAGTGCTTTGTGAACATTATAAGTTAACAAAAGATGAATAGAGTAAGATATGTAAAGGATTTTTATAAGGGACACAAATAACAAGACCGAGTCTGCGACACAGCTGATATTTTATTTAACTACACGCTATACCAATAATAAGTAGATAGTACTATTGCACTCATACAAGATGTACACAAGATGCTTTCAAAAGGTCAAATTACTATGCATTTTCTGTTGTTATTCAATTCGGATTTTAAATAATGTGCTTTTCCTTGGAAATTTGACTCGTAGGGAGGTCTTGTGGCAAGTGTTAACAGTGATGGAATAGTCATGAAAACCATTAAATTCAGCTTACTTACGGAATATTGTAGTTGACATTATTTTTAAATTATTTTAATCACAAGTTACATTACATAAAACCTATTATCAAAAGAATTTTGTGAATCCGAACAAAAATAAGTAAATTAGACTCTATTCAACTATGCTGGAAGGGGCAGCTGTCAAACGACAGTAAAAGGATGCATGATAAGAGCCGTGACGTCACCTCGCAAAATGGCCAGTACAGTGTAGTTGTGCGAGGGAGATAGTGAAATGTTCACACTACGCACCCATTTTTGCTCATACAAATATTTAAAATAAGTATTACTAATTTTTCAACAATATTGATTCTGTTTTCAGAAAATAATTTCTTTTGTGTATTAAATTTGGTTGCATATTGAATAATGTACAAAATGAAACACAGGAAACTACTCCATTATGTCACCCAAAAATGGTTGGTCGTATCAACGGAAAAATATTATAAACTATCAATTCCTAATAAATACCCGTTTATAGGCATTGACTTATATTCTATAGACACGAACTGTCGATGTTCGATGTTCGATGTTCGAATGTTGTACGATGTTCCGAAAACCTTGTCCGCCCACTAATGTCATCTATCATTTTACTAAGAACTATTTGGAAGTTATAACTCCCGCCACTGTCTCTCGAACGGAACTTTCCGCGCGCTAAAACGGGACAAACTATACAATGCATTTGTTGTGAAATATAGACTTCCCGTATTCAGAATTGAAATTAATTAATATTTATTGATATTACGTTCTAAACGTTATGAAATTATGTTATTTACCTAATACTATTAACAGTTTCACTGTAAATCAATTTAAGGCAGATTTGTTCGGGAATGTCGCTACAAATAACTCAAATTAACTGGTGTGCATTCGTACGTGGCATGAAGCATACTAACGTCGGTGTGGATTATACACCTCAACTCGGTGGAACATAATGTTTGTTCTGGTCGCCGCATCTAGTACGTAGTACATATAGATCGCTGTTTATAGGTAATTTGACATCGACTCAAAATTTCAAAACGCGTATAGCAGGTTTTACCATTATTACACCGTTTCTCATTATAACATCCCAAAAAGATTAAAACCGTACTTAGATAAGTTACTTTCAACAGAGGAAATGTGAAACTCTGTTGGTAAGCTATTATGAAATAAATTTAAAGATATCGCCGAATTTTATACTGATATTGGAAATAGGTCGAGAAAAGAAGCGAAAAACTGTTAAAGCTATGACGTTTTTCATTTATTGTTAGTTTATCGGTTCAAAGCATGAAATGCACTTCATGTACTGCGTTTTATTACAGTCCCATAATGTGACAGGGGGCGAGCCTATCACCGTACCGGACACAATTACAGACTCCGGGCTGATTCTGAGTATTTCTAAATAGAAAAACCCAATATCACTGTACCCGACCCAGGGATCGAACCCGAGACCTAAGCACAGCAGTCATAACGCATGCGCAATTACAACTGCGCCACTGTATTAAACATACAACATTGGTATTAAAATTAAATTAATTAAATTATATAGTAAAAGAACCTAACATAACATAATTATTTAAAATTATAATAATACTAGCCCTGTATTAAATATTGCCCCTCTGCTGGGCACAGACCCCCTTTACTAATGAAAGGGTATAGGCCTTATACCACCACGTTGGCCTAATGCAGGGTGGTAGACTACACACAGCTTCGAAATTCGTACGAGAATTCAGAGGTATGCAGGTTTCCTCACGATGTTTTCCTTCACCGGCTTCGTAATGTCTAATTTGTAAAATAAAGTAGAGCATATTTTTCAATGTATTTTAATATCTTATGTAATTAATTCAAACGAGCTTTGAGTTAAAGTGATTACTTATGTATTCATACTTAATTGTAGCTAAAAATAACGTTATAATATACTTTTTTTTAATTGTTTATGTGACTCAGATCCGGTAACGTCTTACATATTTGCAACCTATAATATGCCTCAGTAATTTCAGAAACACAAGCACAATTAAATTAGGTGTTTCATTTATTATAGAGTAGTTTGTGGGGCATTTAATAAAAATAGTACCTATTTAAAACAATGCAAAATGATCTGCAATTTTCTTTTTCATATAATATCGTACCTAATCGTTTAGGGTCTTTGAGTTGGACAATCTTATGCCCGGAAGATAATTTAACATTATAACCAACGCCGGTGGTAGGATGTTCATATCCACTCGGATAGCGACCACCAAATGTGTTTGGTGTCTGTGTGTGTCAGGTTTACACCCTGTGGGGTGTAAACCTGCCATAGTGGCACACACAAGTGTGTCACGTTCCAGGATCAGCCAGTGTTTATCCTGTTTGTGTTTTTGACACTATACCCTCGATCGATTCGTTACCTTTTGAAGTGAAGAAGCAGGCCGGCATGATTGTGCTGAGTAGCGGGAGATAAGATTGTCTCTCGCTAGTCGATACACTAATTGAACGGCATTGTGATTACCATCAGGTGATGTGTGGTCAATTTGCCGTGCCAGGATACAAAAAAATATATTAAGGCGGGCATAATGCCAGAGTACCTATGACTGTGCAGCTTCGATCAACAATACAACTAGATAACGGTTCACATATAAACTCAAAGCTAAAATCTGTCCACGTGAATACACACACACGCGCTATTACACATCTATATTTTTTTACTAACGAACTGAGAAAGTTTTAAAACCGTTTTAAGTTTAAAGTAATCGCAACCATAGTACCTAGCAATAAAGTTACAAATCTTTAAAATATTATCTTATACTTACGAATTCATCGCAAAACAATAAATTTGTTGATCGAAGCTGTGCAGAGACGAAACAATGTGGGTCTGCTATGGTTGATAAAAAGTAACAATCAAGTAGTAGAGAAGATACTAGTAAATATAAATATGTGAATAAATTTTGACTGGCTAAATTAATATTTTTACCAATTTACAAGGATATATTGATACTAGCTGTTGCTCGCGGCTCCGCCTGCGTGGAGGTTATATTCGGGAGCAGAAGTATACAATCCAAGGAGTTGTCTTCTGCACTGAGGCACCTGTAGCGATTGTCCAGCCTCTCAGGTGTTGTGCCTGAATCGTGAGATTGCATCTAAAGAATACCCCATAAGTTTAACCTCACTTTGCCCCTTATAGGGATGATTTTTCAAAAACGTTGAAACACGTATTTCTTTATTTCCTACCAAAAGCCTAAATATGAATTTTCAGATCCCTAACTTGAGGAATTATGGATTTCCCATACAAATTTTGAACTCCTATTTGACCCCTTTCAAAGTTGTTTTTTGAGAAAAAGATAGCCTATGTCCTTCTCCAGGATATAATCTATTCCCTTACCAAATTTCATTACAATCCGTTCAGCCGTTTAGTCGTGAAGAGGTAACAAACAAACAAACAGAGTTACTTTCGCATTTATAGTATTAGTATGGATTAAGCGCACTATTTTGTTCGATAATGGTGATATCTTTCGTAAATATTAATTATGATAGCCTCAAAAAGTACAACGACTTCAATAAAAAATACATTGTGCGTCCCTATAAAATTTGAGGGTTGCCCTCGATTTTCATGAGATCCCATCATCAGATCCTGAATGGGTACCAATGGGAACATCTGGGATTATATACTTTTAAACAAAGAAATAATTTCTCGAATCGGTCCAGGTGTCTATAAAATAAGAATGTTTATTGATCATGTAGGCATAATAAAAGGCACTTATGACAGGTCAAAACACAAATGGATATTCACTATACAAAATATTATGTACTTATTAAAAGTTTTATTTAATGCCTTTCAGATAAAGAAATAATTGCCTTTTGACATTTAGTTCCACACATTTAGGAATTAAATTTGTTTAAAATAAATAGAGTTCTAATCATTTTGGATTTTTTGTCCCATAATTATTAATTTTAGTTTATGCGTATAATATTTCCTACTCGTGACTTCGTAATGTATCCATTAATACAATTAAATAATTTGTCATGCTCGGCAGACCTTGCAAAATTTAAATTTCCATTCTATTTGAAATATATGGTAAATGAGCCGTGTTTTATTATGGTCTATTTGGCATATATTTTATGAACTAACATTATAATAACTTTTAAATGTATTTTGAACTAGCTGTTGCCGGCGTGGAGTTTTTTTTGGGAGAAAAAGTATACATTCCAAGGAGTTGTCTCCTGTTCTGACACATCTGTACCGATCGTCCTACCACTCAGGTGTTGTGTCGCAATGATAAAGAGAGGCCAACGTGCAGCCGACCCTCTAAAACGGTGACCGGTCAGACAATATACAATTATCGCCCAATCGCCTTCACGCAGCGTACGCAACGGAGGCTCTCAAAAGGAATCAATTTTCCTCGTTTTGCAACACATTTCATTGATAATCTGCTCCTTTTGGTTATAGCGTGATGTTATATAGCCTTCCTCGATAAATGGGCTGTCCAGCACTAAAATCATTTTTCAATTCGAATCAGTAGTACTATTAATTAAAAACCCCGTTATTAAATCTATTGTAAAATCCCAGATATTCCGTGGGATCTACCTTCAGAGGCACCAACTGCGACGAATGCATTTGTAAACTCGGCGGCGTGACTAACTGCAAGCCAGTGAAGGAGTGCCAATGTGAAAATGCTGTGAGTATAATCGATGAGTAAACAAATACACCCAACAGTGTGACTGTTGGGTGTATTTGTTTACTCATCGATCACATAGTGCCAACACCACACTAGGTCAAAACTTGTATCGTCGGTATCAAAGAACTAGGGTCCCACAATACCCAGATCTGAAACAAATATTTATCTAGACAAATCGGGATTTACGGGAATCGATCCAGCGGTTTCTTCTTTCAGAGCCGGCTACTTGCCCTCTTCGCCCTAAGGTTGCCTAGTTACATAAATACATTATTAGTAACATGATTCATCAAGAACAAATTAGGGTATAATGTTCAATAATAATAAATATACCCAACAGTCACACACATCGTCCTGACCCTACACTAGGTAAAACCTGTATCGTGGTATCAATAACTACGAGGGACTACGGTCCCCATTAATCGGTTTAATCCACTAATAACTTTACTTTGGCTAGAAGATCCTATTCATTTACATTCTACGAATTATTTTAAAACCAAATCTCATTCACAGACCCTCGTACCAAAGCTGTCACCAACATCATGTGAATGCACCTGTGAGCCTTGCCCTCCAGGCACTAAGATATGCCCCACCAGTAAACTGTGTCTGCCGCTTGAGAAGTGGTGCGACGGCTTACAAGACTGCCCGGACGACGAGCGCGACTGCTCCAGCACAGTGGTCATCATCACCGAGGTGCCTTTGGTCACCATCACGGCACCAACTGCAGCTGCCCTTAGAACCACCACGCCCGCGCCAACTACCACGACTAAACGTAAGTACAAGGATTTACCATTTGGTATCCCTTTTAGTATTGCCGCATAATTGGATTGATATTATTTCAGGTAGACCAATTAAAAAAAAACATCGCTTCTCGAAGTTACGCAAAGCCAGCATATTGAAAAAAGTCAGGCTTATGAAGTCTCCGCGGCAGCACAAAAGTAGCTCGTTTTCCAAATTTTGCATTGGACTGAGACTTTTGGGTCGAGCCCAAAGTCGAAGTCACGATTGGCCCAATTAGCTGAAGCTACGCTGCACATTTCTTTGCTATTATCGCTACATGGCGCTGCGTAATTTATAAAGTTAGATACGGCGGTTACACAATTTCATTTACTTCTTGATATTTTCAAAATTATATCTTTATTCATAATTCTACAATTCGAAGCAACCTACGTACGTATCTTTCTAAATGCTCTTTTACCTTTATCAACAGATAAATTGTTTCTTTTATTCTTTCCACAATTATATCTTTATTCATAGTTCAACAATGCGTAACAGCATGCATATATCTTCGAGAAGTTTTTTTACCTATGGCTACAAATATATTTTACCATTTGTCCTTTGCTTTATATTTCTATCTAATCCTACAATGAAAAGCGATGAACACGTCTGTTTCAAGATAATTTAAGCTTATAACTAAAGCTACAAATATATTTTACACATAGCAACAAATGTCTTTTACCTACTTACACCTTGAATTGTATGTCTCTTCTCGGTAAATGTCCTCCTAGTTCTATCTCTTCAAATATGCCAATTCTGATGTGTCATCGCCGTATATGATGTTGTTTAATTACTTTATTAGCTAAATCGTCGTTATTATTATTAAGAATATGACCTCCTTACCTATAAACGTAATTAATATGTTGCAAATAACCACTGTTTTGTCGTATTCTGCCTCACATGAAATCCTTTAGAGTAAAAAAACAAAACGCTGGTTAGTATAAATTTTTATAGGTATAGGTATTACCATGATATCAATTCTCTGTAAACATTGCTTACTGCTTCTCAATTTTGCGCAGTGTGTTCATCGTAGTAGAAAATGTTTTCCCTTTTACAGCTGAAGAATGCCCTGTGGTGGAATGCCCGCCCGGTTATATCGTAAGCTATGCTACTAAATCAAGCTACTCCAGACACACGACTTCAGACTTGCCTCCGCCTAGGCCGAGGGTTTCGTACCAACGGTATTACAGAGGATACAAGGGAGGTTATGGCAGAGGAGGGTATGCTAAGGGAGGATATGCCAAGGGAGGTTACTCCAAAGGAGGTTACTCCAAGGGAGGATACTCTAAGGGAGGTATGTTGTTGAAACTATTTTTGATTTATACACCTACTAGCTAGCTCCATGGAATCTGTTTAAAATATTCTATGGTTATATATATATTAACTCACACAGAGAGAGTTATTACACTGCCTCGGTGGCGCAGTTGTAATGCGTTGCATACGTTACGACTGCTGTGCTGAGGTCTCGGGTTCAATCCCTGGGTCGGGTAAAGTGATATTGGGTTTTTCTATCTAGAAATTCTCAGTATTAGCTCGTAGTCTGGAATTTGTGCCCGGTATGGCGATAGGCTCGCCCCCTATCACATTATGGGACCGTAATAAATTCGGCGAAAAGTGGGTGTACTGGTTACACCTCTGCCTACCCCTTCGGGGATTACAGCGGTTGGCGGCGCGAAATATCGCGCTGCTACTGTAAATTGTGGGGGGCATCTAGCCCAAGAAGAGACGGGCCGTAAAGGTACGGCACAGGGATGGTTCCGGCAGCAATCCAGGGTAAACTCAGGATCCCCCGGGATTGTCCCACATGTGCTGCAGAAGGCTACCGCGGGATTTTTAGTCGGTACACCGGCGTAGGAAAATTGATTAGGGTCCCGATCTAGTAGTCCTTCGGGCGAACTGGGTCGGAAGGTCGGTGAGTCCGGCATAACCATCTCTCCTCCCCCGAGGACCAGAAGGTATCCGTAAGATGGATTTTCCCCGCGGGAAAAAAAAAAAAGAAAAAAAAAAAAAAGTTACCGTAATGTGACTCAAAAACTTAAGATGTATTTTTGGGAAGAGCTAAACCGACTAATTCGCTTTCAACATGACATTGATAATCCAACTCTCAAAGACGCAGACAGATTTACTATGGTTCTCTAATATTTTCTGATGCCTAATTTGAAGGTCTGCCACCCCCACCGAAGCCGAACCAGGCCTTCTCCCTCGACAAGCCTGAAGTGGACAACAGTAATCAAGCGACGAAGCAAGAGTGTGTGCAGTTCAGATGCATTCCCAAACTGCCTCCGTTCACACCACCTGGCGTCACCGCTGCACCAGTTGTGTGTTCAGTCACTTCTTGTCCGCCTGGATATACTCTGAAGTTGGAACGTGGCTCTTTGGGCCCAAATAAGTGTCCTCAGTAAGTTTTTGCAATATTGTTGTTTTTCAGTAAGTTTTTACAATGTTGTTGTTGGATTCTTTTTGGTTTAGTAGTTGGTTCACCGCTATTATAAATATCTTCGTCTTCATCATAATTATCATCTATTATCGAAAGAATTTTATAAATCCGCTTAAAGTAATTTAGAAGCCATTGAAATCTGGTGGAAGGAGTAATTGTCAACCAGAAGAAAAAGGATGCTTGACATCATTCATGACGTCCCCAACAGAAATAGTTATTACAGTACAGGCGTACGAGGGAGATAGTCATATACTCCCACTACGCACCCACGTTTGCTAAATAATATTTATTTCATAACAATATTTAAAATAATCATTACAACCTCGTTCTTGAATCAATTTGATTAGGTTTCGTATTGTTTTTTTCATACAAAATAACCAGGAAAATGTAACACATGAATCCATCCATCTATCGTACAGGTACGAATGTGTCCCTCCGCCCGAGCGACCAGTGTTCTGCAACGTCACCGGAAGAACATTTACCACCTTCGACGGCAATGAGTACAAATACGACGCGTGCTTCCACATCCTCGCCAGGGAGAACAGATTCGACGCGTGGATTATTATCCGTAAGTAAAGCATGCCGTGATAACATTGTATTATCATATAATCACCCAACAGCCACACATATAGTCCCTACGTAGGGTCAAACCTGTATGGTCAGTATAAATAACTATTAGAATTATGGTCCCACGACACCCAGACCTAAAAAAAAACTTGTGGATCCTCTCGTTGCAAGGTCGGCTATTCGCTTGCTATTTGTATAATCCAAATTTTCTTTTCGGATCTGGGTATTGGGGGAGCGTAGTCGCTCATAGTTCTTGATACCCGAGATACAAGTTTGACTTAGTACGGCCAGGACTATTGGTATATTATTGGTTTTGTTTATGTTAAGATATCATAGAGAAGAGTTAGGACAACCTTAAAAACCTTCCAAAAATATTGAACGATAAACTCAACTCCCTCCAATATTTCAGTTCGCAAGAAATGCGTCGAAGACGGATGCCAAAATGAGCTGATAGTCATGCAAGACGACCAGTTGATCCTGGTGAAGCCAACTATGATGATAGAGTACGACAACTACGAGTACACGATAGAGCAGACGAGGAAGATCTGTTTCCAGAAGAACAGCTTCGATGTAGACCGGCTTGGTGATGGTGTCTCCATCAAGTCCAGAAAATACAACTTTACCGTACTGTTTACTAAGAATGGGGATGTTAAGATCGGGGTAAGTGGAATTTTTGGTTTGTACGCTGAAAATCAGTTTAGAAATTTCAGCAATCTAAAATGAGATCAAAGAATGAAATAGTTATGTTTTACTGTCTAGGGATAACTTTAAAATTATTATCAATTATTTGCAAGTTATTTTATTGATATAAACTCTAAAGCAAACATTCGAAACAACCCTAACTTTAAATTATATTACATCTTATAGTTACCACATTGTCTATTGCTAAATTGTAAACGGCTTACGCCTTGTCCCTGAAGGGATAGGCAAATGAGGAATTAGCAACTATAATGTTAGTCACGGTTCAAAGTCACAGTTCCTATCGTATTATACTACTAAGAATCCGGCTGAATACTATGTATCCATTGTTATGAATAAATTAAAAACTTCCGTATTGTGAATGATCATGAGCGATGAAGATCACTTACTATTCAAATGCTCGTCATACTTATTTGCTAGACTCTGCTTTAAAACACAAGCCACTAATTCCAATCCCCGGGCATTTCATACAATAATAACATCAGCCCTATATTTTACTGTCCTTCTGCTGGACAGGTACCTCTACTAACAGAGGGAAAGGCCTAAGTCCACCACCCAGTCCTAATGTGGGTTGGTAGACTTCACATATCTTTGTAATTTTTATGAGGAAATTCTCGGGTGTGCAGATTTCTTTATGACGTTTTCCTTCAAATTAAGCATTAATTAACAATGATTTGACACGTACCCTCGAAATGTCTGTCAGTATGCTATTTGATCTGGCTTCAAGCTTGTAGCTTTCATCTTCGGCAGTCCGCACCACTTTCAACTAGGCTTTCTGTCTTTTATTTATATGTGATTTTTACTGTGTTGTATTAACTAGCGAAACTGCAGTATTATCAAAATAAATTAACTTCGAACATGGAAACTTCATTCAGGTTATCAAGAAATACAAGGGTTCCGTGGACGGGATGTGCGGTGCATTTGACGGCAACCCAGCCAACGACCGTCAGTTGCCTGATGGCCGCCTCGCCACCAGCATCGATGAGTTCGGTCGTGCGTGGGCCAAGCCTGGTCTACCCGCAGACGCGTGTGCGCCCAAGATTAGGCCACCGAAGGAACAGCTGCAAGCTTGGGACCTTTGTAAAGTGATCACGTGAGTTATATTTGTTGTACATTTTTATTGTCTCCTTAAACCAATCAATTTTACCAGCATCAAAATTATACCGCGGATTGTCGAGCAGGTTTAAGTTTCTTTTATCCTAGCACTGCAAAGTGATCACACTGCACTAATGGTCCGCAGTGTCATACAGGTAGAGTATCATGTATCAATCATGCTGGCCTGCTGAGTACCTTCTTCACATTACGTTTAAAGGACCAAAGCTCGATGGCAGACGACATGCCTGCCCATTGCCTGTAGTGATACTCAAGACTTTTTATTTTTACATTTTTGGAGCTTTTGGTGATCATTTCACCATGCCACCCTATCACTTACAGTATTTACATCATCATACATCACAGGACATCCTATTTATAAACATGTTATAACATGTTACACTTTTTATATTATGATGTGACGTCATATTTCTGAAATAATAAAATTGTTACAGATATTTTTTTTATTCACTCTTTACTCGTATTTGACATTGATAATTTCTTATATCCATTAAAAATTATAGTCAATTTTCCTGACGAAAACTGGAATCTGTAAAATTCATTTGTTTTTCTTGTTTATTAGCGAGGAACCTCTGTCGCAATGCGCTGAGGTTCTAAACCTGAACAAATGGCGCCACATCTGCCTGGAGAAAGTTCTAGAATGTTCACAACTGGTGGTTGACGGCACGAAGAAGACCCAAGAGGAGTGTCGCTGCCTGTTCCTGGAGCAGATGGTGGCAGAGTGTCTGGCTGCAGACAAGGCCCTGGATATAGACACATGGAGATTGAATACTGTTTGCCGTAAGTTCATACATGGTCCTTGAAATCCCATTTTCAAAATGCTGTTTTTCAAGCGTAAAACGCCGATGATTAATACCACGAAGTTCATTTACATTTTTAAATGTGAGTGCATGATGGAAACATGGCACTATCTCTCTCGCACGACTGAACCGTAATAGTTATTCTGAGCTGTGACTCCATGAATCATATCATGTATCCTTTTTTGTCTTTTGACAGTTACTCCTTCCACCAAATTTGAATAGTTTGTAACTTAAGTATTTTTTAAAGGATATGAAAAATTATTTAGATAATATTATTAGGTAACGTAACCTGTTCATTAATGTCGTGCCATCCAATGTATTATCGAAAAGATAGGGCCTGTCCGCTCGTGTCAGAGCAGAGGTACCCAAGCCTTATTGCTTGAGGCAGTTTTGTCGGGGGTCTAGAGTTGAGGTACAATGTTTGGCCGTTTTGCGGCCTTTAGAGTACTCTGACACTAGACCCTCGACCGCTTCTTCACCTTCTTGCCCATGGCGTAGTGTGAAGAAGCAGGCCGGTATGATTTTTTGAGTAGCGGGGGTAGATTGTCTCTCGCTACTCGATACACTATTTGAACGGCACTGCGCTTACCATCAGGTGCAATGTGGTCACTTTGCCGTGCTATGATAAAAAAATATAACTATTATAATAAACTTTATCATCCCACAGCTGCGGAGTGTCCACCACCACTTGTACACTACGACTGCTACCGCAAACGCTGTGAACCAACATGCACGAGTTACGGCACGACACAGAACGCGTGTCCCGCAGAGGAGGGGCAGTGCTTCCCCGGCTGCTACTGCCCCGAGGGCAAACTCAGGAAGGGAGACCAGTGCGTCGTGCCCGCCGACTGTCTGGACTGTGAGTACTGCTCTGTACCTAGTGTCCCGTAGAGGAAGGGCAGTGCTTCCCCGGCTGCTACTGCCCCGAGGGCAAACTCAGGAAGGGAGACCAGTGCGTCGTGCCCGCCGACTGTCTGGACTGTGAGTACTGCTCTGTACCTAGTGCCCCGCAGAGGAAGGGCAGTGCTTCCCCGGCTGCTACTGCCCCGAGGGCAAACTCAGGAAGGGAGACCAGTGCGTCGTGCCCGCCGACTGTCTGGACTGTGAGTACTGCTCTGTACCTAGTGCCCCGCAGAGGAAGGGCAGTGCTTCCCCGGCTGCTACTGCCCCGAGGGCAAACTCAGGAAGGGAGACCAGTGCGTCGTGCCCGCCGACTGTCTGGACTGTGAGTACTGCTCTGTACCTAGTGCCCCGCAGAGGAAGGGCAGTGCTTCCCCGGCTGCTACTGCCCCGAGGGCAAACTCAGGAAGGGAGACCAGTGCGTCGTGCCCGCCGACTGTCTGGACTGTGAGTGCAGGCCAGCACAAGGGCTAATGTATATAAATATACAAACAAGACCACACGGGCACTTCCAATATTCAGCGTAGTTCAGTATTGAAATATAATGCCTCAGTTGGTATCAGAGGAAACATGTTGATTATTTTTTTGTATTAAGAAGAAAAGTGTACTACTGTCTGTTATTATCACGGTGCAAATATTTGATTATTTAAAGGGTTCTAACCAAACAAGAAGTTTGATAATCCCACTTACTATTTTGCTTAAAATATTCACGATTATTCAAAATGTACCCCAAAAGCGTAAAGTGGAGTTACTTTCTTAGCCCCCAGAACCAATATTAGATAATATCAACGGTATAACTGCATTCCAGGCACTTGTACGGGAGTCGGTACTCCGGGTAAATATGTCACGTTTGAAGGCGATGGCCTTCCCTTCATGAGCAACTGCACTTACCTCGCGTCTCGGGATAGGAACGAGACGGGACAGCATAAGTATCAGGTATTAATATATTTTATATAAACGTAGGAAATTCTTAATGCTGGAAAATTTTGGCATTGTAGGAGAGGTGGTGGTACTCTAAGAGGTGGTGGGAGGCCGGCAGTTAAGAATTATTAGGAATAATATGTGGCAAACTGGCATTTCCACTCCATATTTAACAAACTTTAAACTCTCCTAGATTTAGCTATGGTAAAAGATTATTCTATTGAGCTTGTCTATTTCAAAGGTGTACTTTAATTTCATATTATACAAGGTGGTATGCAGGTTAAAAATATTATATCGAAGGAGAGAATAGAAGGGTCACCAATTGTTTTTAAATCTAGCCAACATAAAATAATATTACAATAAAATATTTTGGTAATGAGTAGTAACCTCAAACACTAGAACTTGAGATTAATCTTCTAGGTATATGCCACTAATGGACCATGCGAAGACAACGTCGACGTGGTCTGCACCAAGAGCGTACATTTGATCTATGAGAAGGACATTATACACATCAGCAAAGATCCTGTCAATAAGCAAGTAAGTATTTATTTCAATTTATCAATTAGGCTGTTGGTGCAGCAATAGTTCAATAATTTTGTTAATTATAATAATAATAAAATCGATTATAATAATATTGATGGTATTACTAACTTTTATTTTGGTATCTGTAATGATGGTAACGATTCAAAAATAGTCAAAGGTGTTGTTTTACTGAGAAGAACCAACTGTGTTTAAAGGTTTTTAATATATGTTTGTTGCAGCTAATAACTTCGATCGGCAGCAAGAGGATATATAAATACCCCGTGAAGATGGAATGGGGTAGCATCAACTTGGTCAACGGACAAGACATTACTGTCAAAATACAAGATATACACGTTGAGGTCTGTGTTTTTTTAAGGTTACTCAAATAGATACAACTTGTCCACAAATATGAAGCCTAGGCAAAATATTTTGGGCTGATTTGCCTACAGCTTGAATCATTTCGGTAAAATTTGTAGCGACATATCAAAGAAAACCAAGTATTCAGTTCAGTGAGCAAGATATCCGAAGACCCAAATTCCGCTTCCGATCCAATTCCTTTCCTTATCGACATTGCACTTACCATTATTTAGGTATTAGGTTATTCACAGCCAGGGCAGATATTTTACCACTTGCTTGCTTCTGTTACACTATCTGGTATTTAAAACTATACTGACAGCATCGAGTCCATGTCATTAACTACGGCTATAAGCTTCGCAAGTATTACTTGAGCACTGCACTTTTGTAGCTATTTAAAAATTTTAGCCAAAGGCTTCACTTTTGGCTCTCTAGCAATAATTTCTATTGAATGTATATCAATAATAAAAATGTGGCCAACAGCTAACGGTCCTAGAGTCGAAGATGGAGTTTGCTGTCCATGTGCCCTCATTCCTGTATGGCAACCAGACCGAGGGTTTGTGCGGCGTCTGTGCAGGGTACCAGGAGTTCCTTATCACCAGCAATGGCACCGTCACTGAGAACTTAGACGAGGTGAGTTGATCGTATATGGAAATTTTGATATTTTTTTATACGAAACAAGCTGGTCGCTCGCTTGATCGAGCACCACGCCTGACTTTAAACAGTAGCAATATCGTCCAGATCTCTAAATTACAAAGATAAAAGTATGAGATGTTAAGTCTTCCAGTGTTTTTATATGCCTTAATTTATTGGTTTGTTTAATCGAATCAAGGCTAACTTTTTACTTTGTCTTCCATTTTCTTAGATATTGCGTTTTTATTAGATAAATGTTTTAGAATACTCGAATAAAATGTACATATTTTATTACTTTCTTTGAAACAGTCCTTTACAGTGAAAAAAATATATAGTTGTGCTGGTCCTAAACACTTTATATGGATAAGGCTAGTCTTATTGACCATAAAAACTTGCCTCTATTATGAAATACTGTTAAACTTTTGGTTTTATTTTGTAATTCTCCATTGCAATCCTGAAATGTATCATATTCAACTCCCAAATTAGACTTTTCTTCAAGGGTTCATATTTTGCTTCTAAATTATAATGTTGTGTGTTGGCAAACAGTACGGCAAGAGTTGGCAAGCAAGTCCTTCTACACTGGAGGCTTTGGATGTTCCTCCACAAGAGCAGTGCACTGAACCCGAGCCGCCGCCGGAATGTGTTCCACCACCACCGGAGAACAACCCTTGTTACAACCTCTATAATGCAGATAGATTTGGACCGGTAAGTTCTTCATGTATCACAAGGACACCAGTGAGTAAAAATACAAGCCAAAATCTACTTTATTGCCATAATATTAACGTCACAAATACGCTTAATAACGTCAATAAGGGTGAGTATTGCGTGGCCAAAATGTCCAGATATTACTTAAGTTCTATGATTGTTCTGATCATCTCGCTTATTAGTAAAATGGATGGAGTTCCAGATATGGACTCAAAGTAGTAAGCGTAGAGTAAAGAAGCTACTCAGTACGCGTATGATCGAGTCGGGTAGGAAGTGATGGTTATCTGGCTACTTGATACTCTAACTGGACGGCACTGCGCTTCCCATCAGGTGCAGTGTGGTCACTATACCGTGCCAGGATAAAAAAAATGACAGGCTTTAATAAAGTTTGTGATGTTTTTGCTGAGTAGTAATATATCACATTATGAATAGTGTCAATAACAAGGACGGCTTCGGTGGCGTAATTGTAATTGCACATGTGTTACGACTGCTGTGCTGAGGTCTCGGGTTCGATCCCCGGGTCCGGTAAAGTGATATTGGGTTTTTCTATTTAGAAATACTCAGTATCAGCCCGGAGTATGGAATTGTGTCCGGTATGGCGATAGGCTCGCCCCCTACCACATTATGGGGCCGTAATAAATTCGGCGAAAGGTTACACCTCTGCCTACCCCTTCGGGGATTACAGGCGTGAGTGTATATGTGTGTATCAATAACATTTTTTTTGATAATTTGTGGGTTTGAATATTTTGTCATAACTGTGTCCAATGGTGTTCTAGTGCCACGCGCTGGTGGACCCCGAGCCGTTCGTGGAGTCGTGTGAGACGGACGCGTGCTCTAACGCGAGCGACGCATGCGCAGCGCTGGGGAGGTACGCGGCGGCGTGTCAGGCGCTCGCCGTGTGTCTGCCGCACTGGCGAGACGAACTCTGCCCGTACCCCTGGTGAGTGCTGAGATACACAACATCAGCAACCACACATACATAAAGAAACATGAGAAAATATCGACAATCTTTCTTTTTTTTACCATGTCAGTATTAAATGCGACTTAAAAAATAATAATTGAGATATTTTTTTAGTCTTAATTTAATTTATTAATTTATTTATTTGATTAGCCAACAATTGTGTACACCAATTCAATATTCTATATAAATCAAGCAAAAAATAACATACTTCAGTGCAACAATTACTTATAGGCTAATACCGCATGCAAATAACAGCAAATATACCGTCTTATAACAGCCTCGTTGCCAATATGCCATTACACTCACACTCCATATTGTACCATCATCTAAACGCATTTGATAATTAGGTACATTATATTCTTACCCCCACATTCATTAAATCTATACATGAAAACCAACATTTTGCACAAAAAACATAGTATTCATTATTTTTACCAGAATATATCCCTAGGTGAATATCGCTACAAGCAAGATGCTCCCATATTATTTAGACCGTAGCAACTTAAAATGAACCTAAATTTCAGTCTCATATTGCTTATGTATTTTTGCAAATAAATATGTTTTTATTATTACTTCATCACTTAGTACATAAGAATTGCAATACTCATGAATTGCAACAATAATTGCACCAAAAAAAGCGAGATTTGCAAACTCATAGCTTTTATAAACTAAATACATTCTTCCACACAGCGAGGAGCCACTAGTATACAGAACGTGTGTGGACTGCGAGCGAACTTGCGAGAACAATGAGGAACTAGAACAGTACCCGGAGAAATGTACCAACAAACCTGTTGAAGGATGCTTCTGTCCTGAAGGATTGGTGAGTCTTTTTAACCGACTTCAAAAAAGGAGACAGTTCTCAATTCGTCGGAATCTTTTTTTTATGTATGTTCCCCAATTACTCGAAGACGCCTGGACCGATTCGAGAAATTCTTTTTGTTTAAAAGGGTATACTTCCCAGGTTCCATTGGCACCAAGTCAGGATCTGATGATGGGATCCCAGAAAAATCAAGGGCAACCTTCAAATTTTATAGGGACGCATAATTTGTTTTTTATTGAAGTCGGTGTACTTTTTATGATTTAAAAATCTTTTTCTTTTAATACGAAGATAAATCATCTATTATTGTACTTACAAGTGAACTGGAGTGGTACAAGTGCTATGACTAATAGAAATTTACTCCGAACGCTGACCGAGATTCAACTATTCCATGCACAGATAGTTGATAATAATGCTGGTGGTAGAATATCATATCCGCCCGGATAGCGACTACCGTACACAGGGTGTAAAACATTTCATAGTGCCACAGTATGTCGCGTTCCGGGATCAGCCAGTGTACATCCAGTTTTTGTCGGGGTCTAGAGTTGGCGTACGATGTTTGGCCGTTTTGCGAGTATTTGAAACATTTTGAATGTTTTGCAGGTCCGTCTGAACAACACTTGCATAGAGCCCAGCAAGTGCTTCCCTTGCGATGCTAACAAGGAACACTACGCGGGAGATGAGTGGAAGGTACTTAACTTTGCCTATTTGTTCTCGAACCTACGACTGTTCATTTCACAGCCAGCTACTCTTCTGCTGCACCACGAAGACTGACAAAACATTATCAAATAATACTTATCATGCCTTCTTACTGCAGCGATAGCCTAGTTGGTTGCGGTAGGGACTGTCAAGACGAAAGTCGTATGTTCGAAACCCAAATGGCATACACCTCTAACTTTTCTAAAGTTAGGTGTGTACTATTTATTAATTATCGCTTACTTTAACGATGAAGGCAACGAAACCGAAAAAGAAACCGGAAGAATTTCGTAAGTATGTGAACTCTACCACCCCGCAATAGGCCAGCGTGGTGGACTAGGACCTGTAGGCCTAATATTGAAATCAATTCCAATCTCGAACTCGATACAGTTTCAATACCAATATAGAAGATATTGGATCTCTAACTCACTCAACTAAATCAAATAGAATATTTCCGAACTAGTAATCGTAAAATACTCTATTTCATTTAGTTACTAAAACTTCCGTCGTATTCAGTTAAATCGTGCGCTGGTGTTGCGTTCAAGATTCCCAATTATACGGTTTTCGAACAAAATCCCAATTTTAAATTGGAATCGAGTGTTAAGAGTAACCCTCCTGACACCTCTCATTAGTAGAGGAAGCCCGTGCCCAGCAGTGGGACAATGTTTAATACAGGGCTAGTATTATTATTATGGCCTCTTGAATTTCTCAACTTTTGCGAAAATTATGCTGCTTGTTCGTGCCATAATATTAAAAATGGTTGTTTAGGAGGATGCCTGCACGAAATGTTCCTGTAGCAAGATCTCAGGCAAGAACACCGCCCACGTGTCGTGCACGACGCAGACCTGCGTGTCCCCGGTGTGCTCCGACGCCCAGGACCTGATCACCACACCAGCCAAGTCTGGACAATGCTGCCCTGACTACCTCTGTGGTGACTATCGCCTACATTCATGATACAGTTCTGTTGTTGTATTTGTCTACGGTAGTTGTACATGCACGGATGCTGGACAGGGTGTTCAGCTGCAGGCACAGCTGCCGAGAGGAGAGTCACTGACACAATTTCTATACAAAATGTGTGCTACGCGTAGTCGGTCAGATCTGGAACTGGGACCTTATCAAACTAACGGCAACTAAACTAAACGGCACCCACAAAATAATAGGTAATAATGTTCAGCAAGAGTATCAGGAGTATTCTTGGTGGGTTTCTTCCGTTGCGTGATTTCAAAAAGAACTGGGGCCCATTTTACCATTAACCGTCCTCATTTAACACTTCGGCGTTTCTCCCGTTTGCCAGTCGTGAAGGTTTTTTTTTTTGGTGCTTCGATAGGCAGACGAGCAGACCACCTGATGGTAAGTAGTCACCGCCGTCCATAGACTTCTGCAATGCCAGGGCACAGCAAAGTCGCTGCCTATCGTTTAGGTTTGAAGGGTGCGTATTGCTGAATGAGGTTCGACTATTCTGATCGATATCAGTCGGATATCGTACAAACCTTGGCGCGGGCGGCGTCCTCTAGCCGTGGATATGTTAGAAAAATACAAACCCAGTAACGGAAACCCGAAGCAGTACATATTTTAATGAAATAGCGTATGATGACACAGTAGAAATAGGCTTATTTATCCTGGAACGGCAAACTGACCACACTGCATCTGATGGTAGCAGTGCCGTCCAGTTAGAGTATGAAGTAGCGAGAGACAATCTGTCCCTCGCTACTCAATACAATCATGCCTGCTGAGTAGCTTCTTCACACCACGCTTAAATGACCCAGGATCATAGGAAGGAGGGAACACGGTAGCTGGCAAACTGTTCCACAACGTAATGGTGCGACATAGATACCAATTTTCTCACCTCTTGGTTCGGGACGGGGTAGTAGACACCACGAAGCTGTGGCTCCGCAAGCCGGTACGCGTAGTTCTGGTATGGAAGGGAGAGGATGGGATGAGATTAAAGTCCTCGAAGCATTCCCCATCATAGGCTGGATCAGGAACAGTTTATTCTGATGACTTTATTCGTCTCACTAGGATCATCATGCAAGTCCCTGATAGGCATTAAACATCTTACAGAAATAATTTTATATTCAACATAGTACGAAGAGGAGTCCATATAATTCCACCAATTTTAATGAAATGTAATATATCACTTCCAGTGGCGAAAAAACAAGAACATTGCGAAGAAGCGAAGAAGATAGTGTGCGGATTCGGTCAAGTGTTGAAACAGAAGACGTTGCCTAACGGATGCAAGGTTTACGCTTGTGGTATGTTGAAATACTCAATTCTATCAACATAATTTATGATTGTTTAAATTAAAAGCTTCTTTCTAATCAGAAAAATTTAAAAGAACCTTAAATTAAGGTCACATAAAGACGTCTGGACGTTATTTTGATGTTTAAGTTTCTGGTTCTTTCTAATCAGAAAACTTAAAGGGGTTTTAAATTTTCCTCGTTTCTAATTTACATCTTCTGTGAAGGTCACATAGACCGTCTGGATCATATATTTTTACTAATGATATTTTTGGTCTTTATTTTGTCGCCCATACTAACTCCAGAATGTCTAGCCTAATTCACTGAATGCTGCTACGGCCTATACTAAAACCAAACTATTAAAATAGCTTTAACCATTAGATAACTTCTGTATTATCCAAATTGTATGTCTTAGTACAAACATTACCTTACAGTCAGCCAATAAAAAAGTAGCGTTTCAGAATTTGACCATAAAACCCAATCAGTTAAAATATTTAGTCTTTACGATGCTTCCTTAAATAAAATCTTGTAACACATGAATTATATATTGCTCATGATGATCTCTACAAACCCTTTAACCCATAAGAATCACAAGGACACCGGTGTTCGGAAAAAGGTAATAAGTAGTTAGTAAAAATACAAGCCAAAATCAACTTTATTTCCATAGTATTAATGTTACCAATACGCTTAATACGCACGTCAATAAGGGCGAGTATTGCCAGTTTTTGTCCGGACACCGGTGTCCTGTATAATCCGTAACTGGTTTTTTGAATATCTGGATATTAACTCCTTAACAGAATGCAAGCCACCCAGCGAGTGCGAGCAGATCCCGTCCGAGAACGAGGTGGAGATCATGGAGCCCGGCATGGAACGACTCATCGACAACAGCGGCTGCTGCCCACGGCTGGACTTCGTCTGTCGCGTGGACACCTGTCCTCCACCACCCACCTGTCCCAAGTTCAACAACCTCAAGACTGCTAACGTCAGCGGGAAGTGCTGTCCCGAGTACTCTTGTGGTAAGTGAAAAGTCTTTTCTTACTTACACTTCTGTCATATATTTTAACATTACATACAAGTACTCCATTTGAATAGTTGAGGATATGTGAACTGGTGGTATTAAAAATCAATATCCAATCAAATTAAATCATTTATTTAGTAAATTAGGCCACTAGGGGCACTTTTTACATGTAATATTAATAATCTACTGGTGCTTCGGAAATGCTCCAGTCTGTGAAGAAGCACCAAGAAACTCAGCCGTAGGTCTTTTGTAATTTGTCATTACATTATATAAAAATAATTCACATACAAAATACATTTACCGACGCGGACTTACGAATTTATATAATCAGGCCAACGACATGTAATCCACTCGACAGTCACGCATAGTCCTGACCCCACACTAGGTCAAACCTGTATCGTGGGTATCAAGAACTACGAGGGACTACGGTCCCACAACACCCAGACCTGAAACAAATATTTATGAATTAAATAGACATTTGTCTTGGTCCGAGGTTCGAATATACGACCTCTCTATTCGCACTAGTTACTCGCCCGCTCGCAGCTGTTCACAAATGAACACATACATTGTTTCACAGAACTGCCAAAAGACAAATGCGTGGTGACACTCGAATGGGAATCAGCTTCGAAGGGTGGCGAGAAAGCAAAGAAGACGCCTCTAGTTGTACTGAAAGATGTAAGGCATAATTTTAATATTAATAATAAATAACTTCTAAGCCAACAATAATGATATTCGAATTCGCTTAGTTGATATAACTTGCTGGTATTCTCATCCACCCGGATAGCGACCACCGTCCACAGGGTGTAAAACCCGTCGGGATCAGCCAGTGGACATCCGGTTTCTGTCAGGAGTCAAGAGGTGCGGTACGCGGTTTGGCGGTTTTGCGGCCTTCTGAGTACTCTGACACTAGACCTTGGTGTAGTGTGAAGAAGCAGGCCGGCATGATAGTGTTGAGTAGCGAGAGATAGGTTGTCTCTCGCTACTCTATACTCTAATTGGACGGCACTGTGCTTACCACCAGGTGCAGTGTGATCACTTTGCAGTGCCAGGATAAAAAAATCTTTAGTCAGACGTTGTGAATGACTTGACTTGAACTTAGTACTGAAAAAAATATTTTGAAATTATAGCATGCGATGCGAAGTCACGTTGACTTATAGCTTGTGGGCTCCTTAAGATTACTGTACCTAATTATTATTGTATTGACGTGTTTAAACGTTGTTCTATAATTTGCTTTCAATACTTGACGTCTCTTAACGTCTGCGCTACTGAAAATGTTACACTCATTTTCCTTAAATAACATTAATTTGTATCTTTATTTACCCACAATTAAGGTAAAAAATTACATATTAAAATATAAAAAAAATGATAATTCTTCCTCAGATCGACTCCGTGTGGGCGGACGGTCCCTGCCGCTCGTGCAAGTGCGAGTTGTCGGGCGTGGGTCCCAGCCCCCGCTGCACGGTGACCGAGTGCGACTCTATCGTCAGCACGGACCAGTTCGTACTGGAGCCGCGCGCTGTGCCGTTCGCATGTTGTCCGCAGCCCGTGTACGTCGCGTGTCGGGACGGAGATAAAGTCTATAAGGTATATATGACCCCCATTGTTTCATAGAGTCCGACCCTGTATACTCATTATCCTCCCATATCTTATTTTTTTTAAAGATCATAAAACGAATCTTTTCTCTCCCACATCCTTTTTCTTTTTAAAGATGTAGGTAACATGAATTTTTAGTCATATGGATGTTCTATGTTAGGTCAGTTCTAACGATTGTAAAGCGAAATACATTATTAAATAGATTTATATACTAGTAGTTGGAAACTATTTTATTGTTTTTTTTATATATAAAAAGAAATACATTAAACAGATTTAGGTACCTGTCTATTGTTGCTTTTTTGCGATTTATTTACACTCACATCTGGTCTCTAGATTATGTACCTTAGACTACTAGAGAATGCTTATTTCATAGGCCCTTGGAATTGAGTCCTTTAGACTATAATATATGCTTATTAAAGTTTATGTTTAATTAAAGACAAATACAAAAATAATCAAAACTCATAAAGATTAAAAAAATGTACTCAGGTCGGGGAGAAGTGGACGTCACCCACGAACCCTTGTGAGAAGTACCAGTGCGTGCAGGCTGACAACGGCAAGCTGGAGAAGGTCACCACCGTGCAGGACTGCGACAGTGACTGCCAGCCGGTAAGATTATTAAAGATTTTTTTAGTGCCTCGATAGGCAGACGAGCAGATGGGCCACCTGATGGTAAGACAATATAGAGATAGATCATATAGTCTCTATACCGGGTGTCCAAGAAAATGGCGCAGCTGCTTATATATATTATAGTATAACGGGAATGCATCTTGAAGGATAAAGTATACAGCTGAAAGTTCATGACCTGACATAGTTTAAAGGGAACAGTGGCGGCGTAGCATGGGTTGGCACCCGGGGCGGTTTTCTATTGGGCACCCTCAAAATAAAACAATAAATTGTAATCGAAGGGGGGGGGTGTTTGTCAGAGGTCTAAATCCCTGGTAAATACATTAAATCCAAGTTTGTAAATTTGACGTGTGGTCGCCCTGGGTTCTGGGTTCTTTCGCAAAAATCTGGGTTTTTGAACCTCAACTGTAGATCCCACGGTTAAAACCGTTCAATACAAAATTGAAGAAAATAAAATATGTTGTTTAGTATTGTCACGGCTGTAAAGTTTTTTTAAAAAAATCATCACAATTAAAACATCGGATTCCTAAGTCTTCAAAGGCGGATTTTCGATCCACTGCGCGTCGTCGACGTTCGTCGCAGGCCCATATCCTCCCTGTACGGATGTCCCGTATGGGCCGAGTCCCTGAAAGCCCGCTGCGTCGCCTTGCTGCGCAAACCGCAGCGTTTGGTGGCGCAGCGAATAGTAAGGGTCTATCGCACGGTCTCCCACGAGGCGGCCTGCATATTGGCCGGCACACTCCCTTGGGAGTTGGACGCCAAACTCCTCTCGTCAGCATTCCTCTGGCGGGAGGAGGCGTCCAGCCGCCGCCAGGATAAACTGGCCCCGAGGGAGATTGCGGCCCGGTTTCGCAGAACCGCCGTGGAGGAGTGGCATTTCAGGCTGGAGAGCCCGACTGCGGGCTTGAGGACTGTCGCAGCAGTGCGTCCTGTCCTAAAGAGATGGCTAGACAGGCGCCACGGGGCGCCGACGTTCCGACTGACGCAGGTATTAACGGACCATGGGTATTTCGTTTCGTTCCTGTGTCGGATCGGAAAGGAGGTGTCCGCCGTGTGCCACCACTCTGGCAACTGCCGCGGGGACACGGCCCAACATACGTTGGAGGAGTGCCCAGCCTGGGAAGAAGAGCGCAGCGCTCTCAGAGCAGTCGTTGGAGGAGACCTCTCGCTGCCGGCCGTGGTGTCGTCCAAGGTCGCCAGCCGGAGGTCCTGGCGTGCGGTGGCCCACTTCTGCGAGAACGTCATCTTGCAGAAGGAGAGTGCTGAGAGGGATAGGGATCGATATGATCCCTCCCGCCGCCAGAGAAGACGTAGGAGGCGCCGGGTTAACGACTGACCGGCGTCTCCCTTTTTTTTTGTTGTCGCGGGGAAAGCGTTTTATTACTGCCGCCCGCTCCGGGGGGAAGCGGAATAAGAATAAAACGGTTATGCTGGACTAGCCGGTCTTACGACCCAGCATCCCCCTCGCACGGATGATGGCTATCCGTGCTGCCGCTGGGCCGAGTCTCTACCCCTATGTACACCCCACCCGACACTACCAGCTAAAACCCCGCGGTGGCCTTCTTCGGCGCTTACGGAGCGATCCCGGGGTATTCTAAGGAGTGCTAGAATTGCTGGACCGGCGTCTCCCGCCCATTGAAATGGGGGCGTTTGAATTCCACCACGGTAACCCATGCCTGTCGTACGAGGCGACAAATAGGTGCCCTCCATGGAGATGAGCTGCTACGCGGCACCGCGCAGAGGCGATTCCGGCTGCAATTCGCGGATCGCTCCGTAAGCGCCGAAGAAGGCCACCACGGGGTTTTAGCTGGTAGTGTCGGGTGGGGTGTACATAGGGGGTAGGGACTCGGTCCAGCGGCAGCACGGATAGCCATCATCCGGGCGAGGGGGATGCTGGGTCGTAAGGCCGGCTAGTCCAGCATACCCGTTTTATTCTTATTCCGCTTCCCCCCGGAGCGGGCGGCAGTAATAAAACGCTTATCCCGCGACAAAAAAAAAGGACCATATCCTCTTTTCTGTCGCGACATATGATATATTTCTTTCACAGCAACCAAGTCCATCACATGTTGTATGCGCTCTATTATTTGTCACCCCCATTCATTACCACGTCCACGGTCCACGACCGCTTCTTGAAAAGAAATTCTGGCAGCTTCCAAGTGGCGCCTCAGTCCTAAAACTTCCAAAATAATTTCCAGTACAGAAAATTCATCATAGATTTTGTCAGAATTGGAAATGTACCTCGAAGTTTGCGTGAGCAGAACTTAAGGCTGAACAACACCAAATGTTATGAAAATGACATTCATTGCCTTGTAACTATGATCTAGGTCTCCGTGAAATCTATTAAGACGTTCTAATATAGCTCTCTGCAGCTCTTCTGGCAATCTTAGTCCAGCATGTTGGGTCATTTCTCCTGGCCACCCGTGCCGTCTTCGTCGGGCATATGAGATGCGCAAACAGCTACTGAGTTGCTCGAGTGAGTTATCACCACGTTGGCACCCCTTGGTGCTTGGTACCCGGGGCGGACCGCCCCCACCGCCCCCCCCTTACGCCGCCACTGAAAGGGAAGTCTATTAAAATTTCGTTGCTGGTGAAAAAAGTTTTCATGGATTTTTTCATTAACGATTTAATCTATGACGAAATTAAAAAATATGTGAACCTTAAAATGACTTACTTTAACCATTCTAACTGGTTTTATGCGGAATAGTTGAGATAATAATTGAAACTTTAAACTGTTATAACTCCGAAACAGATATGGTTTTTTCAAAAATTATTTTTTTATTAGCATATTAATATTATGCCCTTGCATCCAGGGAAGCAGGTGCGCTATTTTCTTGGCCACCCGGTATATGAATATAGTCTATATGATCAATAATTTATCTTTACCTAATTGTACTGTATTTGTAGGGCTGGAAGTACTTCCCTGCTAATGCTAAGAGCGGTGAATGTTGCGGCAAGTGCGAGCCGGTGGCGTGCGTGGTGGACGGAGTGGACCGACCAATAGGAGAGAAGTGGACCTCCACTGACTTCTGCGCTAACTTCACTTGTGTCAACTTGAAAGGAACCGTGAGTTGACTCACTTATTATGTGTTGTGCTTTTCAGTAAAGCAGGTACAGCCTAATTGCTGAACGTTTTGGGTTCTAAACCAGCCCAAATGGTATACACATCTGGTATTTTGAAGTTAAACAATACATGAACTTGACTTTGACTTTGACTGCCTCGGTGGCGCAGTTGTAATTGCGCATGTGTTACGACTGCTGCTGTGCTGAGGTCTCGGGTTCGATCCCCGGGTCGGGTAAAGTAATATTGGGTTTTTCTATCTTGAAATTCTCAGTATTAGCCCGGAGTCTGGAAACTGTGCCCGGTATGGCGATAGGCTCGCATCCTATCACATTATCGGACCAAAATTCGGTGAAAAGTGCCTACTCCCTTCGTGGATTACAGGCGTGAGTGTATGAGTGAGTGAAAATACATGAAAACGGATTGAAAACCGGCAAGCCTGAGAATTCTATATAAAATGTTTAGTGTCAAATCTATTTATTAGGCCAGCGTTGTAGACTCAAATTCCACCAAACGCCTTCATGTTTAGCCCCCACTACTAGAACAGTTTAAACATGCGTGTCTTTATTATAATTAGGTAATTACAATAAAAAAACCCACAGTAAAAGACTCATTATAATTTTCAAAACAACATATAATATAATCTCACACTTCTGTCTTATCCTTTTTTTTATTTAATGTATTGTCACCCTATCATAAATATGATTACAAAGGTTGATTAGACTCCATTTTAACACTTCTTGACTTAAATATTATAAGAAAGACACCATAAACTTCTTATATTTTATCAGCTGCAAGTCCAAAGTTCGAACGAGACGTGTTCTGACGTCCCCGACAAGCTGAAGAAGGAGTTCGTGGTGGAGACAGAGAAGGTCGATGGCAAGTGCTGTCCCAAATACGAACCTGTCGCGTGTCGGTTCCAAGACAAGATATATATGGTATGTACACTGTGAAATTACTTTGCCAGAATGTAAAATACATTATTTTACATAGTTACACGTGATGTCATTTTACAAGATTTTAATGTTTCATACAATATTGTTACCTTAGTGGTATAGTAGTAGTACACAAACTGAAAGAAGCCCGTAAAATGTTGGGCTTGAATCCCAGGTTTGGAAGTGGGAGAGCCACGCTGTAGACATATTTGTCTACAGCATGAATGGGCTGGCTCGACCGGGGTAGTACCACTGTCTCACAGAAAACCAACGTAAAGTGACAGTTTACTGTCGCGTTTCGTATGGTAAGTGAGATAACCGGAGGCCCAGATTCCCCCTTCCCTTCCCTAATCCCTATTCCTGCCCTTTAAGACCGACAACGCATACAAGATACTTTCGGTATTGTGGATGGGCGGTGGAGATCACTTAACATCATGTGACCCACTGGTCACACACAGGTTTGTCGGACTATACTATAAAAAAAAGGTAAAACAAACATAATTTGTGTTAAGTAAGTCTACGTGTCCAGTACTTCGATAAGATATTTTATCCATATGATGATATAATAGCCAATATATGAGTTGTAGATAACATATAGAATAATTTGTAGAGCGCTCTGGTATTTTCAATGGAATTTTAATTCAATAATATGCCCTGATTTCTTATCGATGCTTTTTACCAGAATTTGACTCCATAAGATAAAAACTACGAAATTGAAAAATATTAAACAAATTAGGTGATATTGATATATTTCATTGTAATACTGTTGTAAAGAAACTCACCACACATTTCTTCACACCGTATTCTGTGAAGGTCTTGATTTATATAATTCATTTAAAATCATCACATTGTACAACATTTTTTTCCTAAATAAATAAAATTAAAATGTCTTGTTTATATGTATGTAGGTGGGTGAGAACTGGACTGACCCCAAGAACCCTTGCGAGAAGTACTCCTGCGTGAAACCTGAAGATGGCAAGCTGGAGCGACTCGTCTCCGTGGAGCACTGCGACACCTCATGCCAGCTGGTCAGTACTAACCTTTATTTATGGAGGGTAGACACATCACGAGCATACTCTCTGTGTATGAAAAAGTGTCAGTAGAAAAGCGACCAATTAGGGTGGCGCCCCCGAAGCAAGTGGTGTGATTTCAAAGATAGCCGCCAAAGTTATTAGAGTAGGATAGTGTGACTGGGAGAGAATACCTTTGACATTAAATCCGCCTTTACCTTATACCTTGTATATAAAAGGTAAATAAATAGTGATTCAGCACACTTCGCTCGGTTTACAACTACTGCAACTGCTGCTAGCGCTATTGTGGTGGGTTTTTTTGTAATTTGCTGCTTACAACTGGACACTTCTTCAACTTGTCTTGTCCTCCATATAAGACAGTTCTCCTTATACTGTACCATCCATACGTACTATATTCACATGAAATGGAAAAAACCACATACAAATTCATTTTTATTAAGATTAGTCAATCAAATGTAATAAAAGTATTTATTGAATCCATGAAGTCCATTATTTAAATTCTATCAATGATTTTACTCTACTGCCAATAGGGTAGTTTCCTGTATTTAATTTTGTACATTATTCTCTACGCAACCGAATATAATACGCAAAAGAAACTGTTTTACAAAAACAGAATCAAAATTGCTTGAAAAATGGGGTCACAATATTTATTTTAAATATTGGTATGAGCAAATACTCACAGCCATAAGCGAAAACGGTGGCGTATTGGGAACATATCGCTATCTCCCTCGCACAACGGTACAGTACAGGCGATTCATAGTACCGTGACGTAACGGTATCAGATATGCATCCTTGTACTGTTATTTGACAACTACCCCTTGCCGCAGATTTGAGTGGTGTCTAATTTACTTATTTTTGTTCGGATTCATGAAATCCTTTCGATAATAGGTTTTAGGTAATGTAAATTGTTGATTAAATTAATAAAAAAAATCGAGTCAACTACCCTATTATGAAGTTCCGCTAGAGAACAACTGGCAAGAGTTTGGGCGTTTCTTTTTCAAAAACTGGTTGCAATATTTGGATATAAAAATAAAATACAATTTAAATTGGATTACATTAGACTGGAGAAGCTCAATAAGTTGCCTTATTGTAATCTGGCTGGAAGGACCAAAAAGTAATTACACAGGTTATTACTAGTAGAATAGAATACTTTATTTGAATATAAGTTGAGTCAGTATAGATATAATAACAAAATATTCTAATTGAGCAATATTTGTCAAATTCGTGCAAATATCGTGTGGTATATTAGTAATAATAATTACATAATTACTTTATTTATTACATAATTATTTTTAAGATAATGTGTAAAATGAAAATAAATAAATGTTTTCAATTTAATTAAACATAAGTTTTACATTGTTTATTGCGTGGTGTATTCAGAATAATTATTATTTATGAAATGTCAATTTAACGTCATATATATACAATTATTGATCATGTATAATAATTTGAGCTGCTCTAATCTAAGGCAATTAAACTTAAATCGTATATATTATATGACCTATGATTATAACTATATGACCAAATATTGTTAACTGGTGTGAAAAGAGCAACGCTATAGTTTCTTGCCCGTTCTTCTCTAGCGAGACTGCATTCCGAACTGGCGGTAGAGTGAAAAAATTGACTGAATCTAAATCTACTATATAAAAGTAAGTCGGGGTTTCCTTCCTGACGCTATAACTCCAGAACGCACGAAAATTCAGTAAAAATTTCAACAGAAAAGCGGGATAATCTTTTTTCATATACAGCGCCATCTCTGATACATATCACGGATCTGGTTGAAATTTGGCACAGATATAGATTATAGTCTGGAATAGCACATAGGCTACTTTTTATCCCGGAAAAATGAACAATTCCCGTGGGATAGTTTAGTTTTTCACAGAGCAAGGGATCGACATGATTTTTTGCATAGTGGTAGTTTAGGGATCAGAAAATGACAGAAGCCCCTTTTTATCCTGGAAAAATGCACGCACCCTATGGGATAGCAAAATATAGAAAGTTATAATAGCTTAAGATGCCTCCATGGATTGTATACCTTTCCTTCCAAAAATAACTCCACGCCGGCGGAGCCGCCAGCAACATCTAGTGATGTATAACATTTTGTGGATTCAATAAATATTTGATTTGATTTGATGATTTATTATACATTTTAGGCATTCATTAATTAAATTTAGGTTTGAGCTTAAAGAAATCCTGGACACGGACAACAATGTATATTATAGAATTAAATGGAAGTTTAATATTAACATTATTAATTCTGTAAATACTATCAAATAAGCAGTAACAGTCTAGTTGGGATTGGTACTGCCAAGACGAAAGTACGTAGATTCGAAACCAGCCCAAATGTCATACACCTTTGACTTTTCCAGTGCTACTTTTGTATTAATTGTTAATTACCGCTTGCTTTAACGGTGAAGGAAAACATTGTGAAACCTGCATACCGGAGAATTCTCATAAGAATTTATAAGGTATGTCTTTACCAATCCGCATTGGGTCAGCATGGTGGACTAAATACCCCCTCTGCTCAGAACTCTTATGCCCAGCGATGAGAATTAATACATGGTATTCCCCCAGGGTTGGAAGTACGAAGAGGCTGACTCCAAGTCCGGTGAGTGTTGTGGACGATGCAAGCCGGTGGCGTGCGTATTCAAGGGCCTGGAGCGACCCGTCGGCGACGTGTGGGTCTCCGAGGACTACTGTACCAACTACACCTGCGCTGATGTCAACGGAACGGTCAGTGGATTGATTAAGGGGGTACATTGAGTCAATGACTACCGAGGTTTTGGGGTGACCATGATGCAACGTTTCTGATGGGATTATGAATGTTGAAATTGTAGTTACATTTTTTTACTTTATTTGGAAACATTTTATAACTACAAAATTGATAAAACGATGATGTAGATACGTGGATCCATTCAGTCACATTAAAGATAATATATTTTACTAAGCAATTGGATCAATAGACTTCTTAGTTAAGTCTTCCATATTTGTATTTATGATATCACACCATGGGACAAGAATAAGCTAAATTCTTGAACCGCTATCTGCTCAAAAATAGGTTGATGTTATTAAAGTAGACACACACTTTTCCAATATCATATTACTCCTATGTCCTTTAGGCGTATTGTGAAGAAGCTACTCAGCAGGCCGGCATGATTAGCAGGCTAACTGGACACTGCGCTTACACTTGCAGTGTGGTCACTTTGCCGCGTCAGAATAAAAAAAAACAAAATTATACCTTGTGATTGAATACCACATATGCTGGTGGTAGGATATTCATATCCGCCTGGATAGCTCACACCGTACACATGGTGTTAAACCCGCCATACACACAGTGGCACACGCAAGTGTGTCGCGTTCCGGAATCAGACAGTGTACAGCCAGTTTTCGTCGGAGGTCTAGAGTTGGGGTACGATGTTTGGCCGTTTTGCAGCCTTCTGAGTACTCTGACACTAGAACCTCGACCGCTTCTTCACCTTCTTGCCCATGGCGTAGTGTGAAGAAGCAGGCCGGCATGACTGTGTTGAGTAGCGGGGATAGATTGTCTCTCGCTACTCGATACTCTAACTGGATAGCACTGCATTTACACTTGCAGTGTGGTCACTTTGCCGTGCCAGAATTAAAAACAAAATTATACCTTCTTTAACCACATTCTTCCACAACAGCTGCAAGTCCAGAGCTCAGACGAGACCTGCGTGGCAGTGTCGGAGGCTGTGAGGAAGCAGTTCGTTCTTAAAGAGGAGAAGGTGCCAGGCAAGTGCTGTCCCACTGAGGAACCTGTGGCGTGTCGCGTTGGAAACAAGATATATCAGGTATAGTAGACATACATAATTCAACTCCATGCTGTATTAGCAAACATAGAAAAAAATAAGTTTTCTTCGTGGTTTTCGTATTCGCTAAATACATAATATTAAAATAAATAAATCTTTTTTGACAGCCTCCGCAGTAGGGTAGGCTGTGAAACGAGAGGCCGTGGGTTCGATTCCCACACCGGGGTACATGTTTGTGTGACAGACAGATATTTGTGTCCTGGGTCTGGGTGTTGTAAGACCGTGCGTCTCTCGTAGTCCCTGATACCCACGACACAGGACTCGTATCTTAGTGTGGGGTCGGAGCTCCGTGTGTGACTATTGTGTATTATTTATTATTAATTACAAACCAATAATAGGAGCCCCATTCGACCACATGCCATAGTACAGCAAGACCGTACTGCAACGCTGGTTTTCAATGAGGGGTCCGGGTGACGTGTGGACGCTAGGTCGGAGGATTTTTATAAGTATTGTTGTTAGGGTTAAAACTACATTAAAATTTAATTATAAGAAAATATTGCAATATAAAAAAAACACAAGAGCTAAACAGTCAGAAGTACTAAACAGACATTTATTACGCTCATATAGACTGACGATAGATCAATCATGGGTGAGTTACTGAATTTAACAAGAATAGATATTGAGGTTATAGGGACAAGAAAAAAGTCACTCAAATATCAATGAATTAATATAAATAAAATTGGAAATAATTTTATAAAATAACATATTTAGTTTATTTAATCCATATTTTATATGGACCTCCCTTGAGTGAGTCTTTTTATAAATTCCTAATTTTTTTTGCTAAATGGCTGATGTTAGCAGGTGAGAAGCTCACAATGACATTGATACATCTATTAAAAAAGTACACAGTACGATTATTTTGTCTAGGGTTCGATCCCCTAGTCGCATTAAAGTGTTATTGGGTTTTTCTTTCTAGAAATTCTCAGTATTAGCTTGGAGTCTGGAACTTGTGCCCGGTATGGCGATAGGCTCGCCCCCTATCACATTATGGTACCGAAATTCGGCGAAAAGTGGGTGTACTGGTTACACCACTGCCTACCCCTTCGGGGATTACAGGCGTGAGTGTATGTATGTAAATACTCAATATCAGTTCGGAGTCTGGAATGATGTCTGGTATGGCGATAGACCCTATCACATCATGGGATGGTTAGCTCGGCGAAATGTAGATGTACTAGCTACACCTCTGCCTGCTCTTTCGATTACATGCGTGAGTGTGTATCTGAAGAATCCTTTACTTCCCATAACAGGAGGGCCAGACCTGGCCATCACCAGACCCGTGCAAGAACGTATCATGCACACGGGACGCGGACGGCAAGCTGTCTCACACGGAGAGCGTGCAGAGCTGTGATCGCGAGTGCCGACGTGGGTGGAGGTACCGCGCGGCCGAGCCGGGCGAGTGTTGCGGGCGATGCGTGCAGAGCGCATGCGTGGTACAGGACAGGCTTGAGGAACCAGGTACGAGGTTATATTCACCAGCTCTTGCGTTTATTAAGACAATCACGCGCGGGCGGGTAACCAACGTTGAAACAAGCGGCCGTGGGTTCGATTCCCGCAACGAAAAATGCTTGTGTGACAAACAAATATTTTCATTATCCATTTTTTTTTATCATGACTTGGCAAAGTGACCTCACTGTACCTGATAGTAAGCGCAGTGCTATCCAATTAGAGTATCAAGTAGCGAGAGACAATCTATCCCCCGCCACTCAACACAATCATGCCGGCCTGTTTCTTCACACTACGCCATGGGCAAGAAGGTGAAGAAGCGGTCGAGGGTCTATTTCTAAACCTTCATAATCAGAACTTCTATATATATATGTCGGAGAATCATTATTCCCATCGACATCAGAAATCGTGGTTGCGGGTTTAGTGGGCGTCATTGGGGTAAAATGCGAGCACAAAACACAATGATCACAGTTTTGATTACTATTTTAATTTACATTAAACAATATTGTATTTGGTTAGGACAGAGCAGCGGGTTCAAGGCACCGATCTTACTTTCTCCAACGACATAATGCTCTTAGCCAACGATCCAACTCGATCCGTTGCTATCTCTCCATAATATATGTCAAAAACGCTCATTCTCTGTCAAAAGTAAACATGGCACCTCGACTCCGCTCGAGGCACGTGTCCTGCTCTGATTGGTCGTTATTTGAATTACAATATTCATAAATGTTATTAGATCACTAAGGAGGATTTAAGTTATAGAAAAATGTAACAAATAATATTCTGCATTGTGGATGCAAACAGCAATCGACCCGGCTCATGGCTTCCTCCGACACGGCCTTCCTGACATCTCACACGTCCCTGTGTGAGGTACCTGAAAAAGAAAAGGGCTCACACAGTAAATCCGTTCATCCGCTCGGCCAATCTCTGACCAATCTCCATCCGGCCGTCACCACAAATAACTCTCCTAAATTATGGAATTTTATGTACCACGTTCACTAAGATTATCAGATACCTTAAGCGCGGACCGCTAACCCGTGGTCACCCAAGATATATTGAGTAGACAATAACCAGGCTACGGACGCAAGCTATCAACAATCTTATGAACCATCGGTATAGACTATAAAACCATGATATTTTCACCTGATAGTGTATGACCAATTCATCTCCCAATGGCCTCCTCGCCTCTTAGTGGCCTCCTCGCCTCCCAGTGGCCACCTCGCCTCTGACTCTACTGATAGTGAATGGCCACCTCGCCTCTGATTCCACTAATGAATGGCCACCTCGCCTCTGACCCTACTGATAGTGAATGGCCACCTCGCCTTTCACAAATCTTAGCTACGCCTTAGCACGACGCTGCTAAGATATCTTATAGTGAGACTTTATTTGCCACACACACACACTCCGATAACTAATAATTTAAACAAAAGAAAATTCGTACAAAGATCTCACCATCATTGTCATCAGACAGACACGGATCCAGCTCTGTTGGGACATAAGATTGGGGGAGTGGACGTAAGCGGTCTCTCGCATACTTGTATGTACAATTACAATTCAAACTCTTGAGACGATACCTGTCACCGTCTAGTGTTTCGATGACCTCATAAGGTCCTTTATATTTGGGATCCAATTTTGTTTGATTCCGTTCGTGATTTTCGATTAAAACGTAATCCCCTACAGAAAAGGAAGTGACTTTTGCCTTACTTTTATCAAACCGTACTTTATCAAGACATGCGTTATTTTCCATTAACCTATTGGCTTGTTTCTACAACAGTTAACATGTTTTTAAGTGTACTCATTATACGCTCTACTTGACCATTAGAACGACAAGCGCCTGTTGCTATTAAATGTAGTTGGATATTGTGACTGGCACAAAAGTCTTTATAATCTTTGTTCGCAAAACATCTACCTTGATCTGCGATAACACGCACAGGGGTCCCAAAAAGAGATATGGAAACGCTTTGAGAGCGCTGATCGCACTGTCAGTATTAATTCTTGTGGAACGCCTGAGTAACACATATTTGGTAAAAGCGTCTACCAGAACAAAAACGTATTCCTTTTGATCATTTTTGCCACTGAGCTTACCTGTGGCGTCGATGTGGATTGTATGCCAAGGAATATTAGCTTTCGGTATGGGGTGTAACTCTTATCTGTTGTTTACCACTTCGCGATTTAGCTACTCTACATGTTATGCAATTTTCAACGAATTTTCTGTCGTATTTTGACATATTGGGAAACCAATAATGTTGGTATGTCCTCTCTAAAGTTTTATCCCATCCCAAATGGAGAATTGACTCGTGAATATGATTTATAACCGACCAACGAAAAGCTCTAGGTACAATTGGTAGCCAAATATTGCGATTGTTCCTGTGAATCTTTCTGTACAGCACATTAGATCGCAATTCATAGATTCTACAACCCTCTAAGTCCAGGTCATCGCTTTCGAGTTTACTAATAATGTCATTGTATTCGGGGTCTCGTCGTTGCTCCGTTTGTAACCAATTCTAAGATAACTCAGCTATATTAACGCATTTTTCTCCTACATAATTTTCTCTACCTAAACTATGAGTATCGCCATTGGCGGTACTGTTCACCTCGGGTAAGTGATTTCTCGAGAAAAAGTCAACGTGGGCCATTCTCTTACCTTCCCTGTACTGTATATCAAGTTCAAAAGCCTGTAGGAAAGCCCACCACCGGTGCACTCTAGGGGTCAAGTCTACTTTAGTTCTCGAGAATTGCAGTCAGTAACGACTGTGAAAGTCCTTTAACAACAATTTATAACAACTGCTAGTGTCTCTAATTCGTAAGAGTGGTATCGAGACTCCGCATAATTAGTGCGTTTACTATAGTACTCTACCGGATGTAATTTTGTACCAACTCTTTGGAAGAGAATCGCGCCATAACCTTCGCTAGCGTCCGTATGTAACTCTATAGGTAATTCTGGATCGAAAAGCATCAAAACCGGGGATGAAGTCAATACCGATATCATATCCTGTCTAATTGTTTCGTACTTTGTGGTCCAAATTATTTTTAGCTAACAAACGGTAAAACGATGCCATTTTAAGCGAAACGTTATTGACAAACTGCCTAAAATAGGACGCTAAACCCAAAAATTGTCTGAGCTGAGTCGTGGTCTGTGGTGGTAGGGAACTAGTCAACGCGGTTATTTAGCGGGGGTTAGGTTAGGCCTGATTTCACCCTCTGATATTTTATACCCCAAAAACTGGACCTATTTCTTTAGAAAGACACATTTTTTTTCATATTGAATGAAAATCCAGCATCACTAAGAGTTTTTAGTACTACGCGTAACCGTTCCAGCCCTTGCTCTACATTATTCGCGGGTATAACGAGATCATCCATGTAGACAATTGCGTAAGAGTGCGCTAGGTCACCTAGAGCTGTATTAATAGCCCGCTGATACACAGAGGGAGCATTTTGTAAACCAAACGGCATGGCAGTAAACTCATAATGAGCTTCCGGAGTAATAAATGCGGTTTTCTCGATTTGCTTGGTCTAATAACTCCAGCAGATAATAGTTCACTACACTTATTACGTACTATCACTCGCCCTTCAGGGCTTAAGTGATAAGGTCGCCGTTGCACGATTTTGCTAGGATCTACTAAATTAATTTCTAGTTCTCCTGTCTTTACTCTACTAGTAGGCGTGCCTTCAACAAAAGAGTTCTTAAAGCAGCTAATGAGTTCTATTAGTTGTGGTTTAAGATCATCAGGTATATCGGTATCCACATCATGAAAGTCAGCCAACGCGTTACCTATGTTGCAAATATTAACTAGAGTGGGCCTCTCAAATATAGTAAGTTTATCACTTGATATATGTACTGACAACCATAAGGCCAACAAATCGCGTCCAATCAAAACATCGTTATTCAGGTAATCATCAGGTATAATGTGAAATAAAATTTGTACCTCACGACCACTAAGAGCGACCCTAGATAAAATTTGTGAGTCACATAATACACTAGATTTTCCTACACCAGTCAAGGTAACAATTGCATGCTGCAACGTACCAATAAGCTTGCGAGAGACGCTCTCTTTAATTAAAGAACAATCAGCACCGGAATCAAAACAAAATGAGAACTGCTCACCAAATTGCGTATTTATCCCGGTGACCACCACACACGTCCACTCGCTTCACAACGCTGGGTGCGGCGGCGGACTGTGCGCTGCTGGTCGCAGCTGGCCATGTTTTGAGCAACGCGATGCCACATGACCCTCAACACCACACTTGTAGCAAGTCTCAGGCACCTTATCTTGCGAATTGCTTACAACGGTTTTTTTTATCTCATGGTAACTCCGTTTGCGATAAGGAAAAGTCACTTATTAGCTTGCACATTGCATTTACAGCGGGTAATTATTTGTTCAGTAATATTATTGCGTTGTAACCGTGGCTCAATTTGCCCCATGTGTGCAAGTATAAAGGATACCACCATTACTTCCTTGCCTAAATTACTCCATAGTGACTTGAGTAAAGTAAATCAAAAGTTTGTATATGCAGCAAGACATTCACCTTCTTGCGGTTTAGCAGTACCTAAGCAGTTTTAATATCGTATTAACTATCAAAGCCACTTCATATTAGGAAACGCTTTCTAAGGGAACCATATTGCAGCCAAGCCTCTCATGGCCTTACTAAATATAAGAATTAATTTACTTCCCTGTATATCGCGATCCGATGAGCAGATGTCCACCGTTGCCAGCCAGGCCCGGGCGTCAGTGTCTGTATAGGCAGTGTGATGCTCTCTCTTATCCTCGATATTCAGTGGGTTGGTTAGCGTCTCCACGAGTAGCCTCATGCTTTTTTTTGCGCTTCAAATAATGTACGCCATCCATATGCTGCTGTCCGTTCGCTCACGTTTTGTGCCTGCACCGATCCCACTTCTGATGTCGGAGAATCATTATTCCCATCGACATCAGAAATCGTGGTTGCGGGTTTAGTGGGCGTCATTGGGGTAAAATGCGAGCACAAAACACAATGATCACAGTTTTGATTACTATTTTAATTTACATTAAACAATATTGTATTTGGTTAGGACAGAGCAGCGGGTTCAAGGCACCGATCTTACTTTCTCCAACGACATAATGCTCTTAGCCAACGATCCAACTCGATCCGTTGCTATCTCTCCATAATATATGTCAAAAACGCTCATTCTCTGTCAAAAGTAAACATGGCACCTCGACTCCGCTCGAGGCACGTGTCCTGCTCTGATTGGTCGTTATTTGAATTACAATATTCATAAATGTTATTAGATCAGTAAGGAGGATTTAAGTTATAGAAAAATGTAACAAATAATATTCTGCATTGTGGATGCAAACAGCAATCGACCCGGCTCATGGCTTCCTCCGACATATATATATGAAGCGTCGCATAAACTTTGCTTCCGCGATTCAGGATTGATCGAGCGGTGCGCGCTAAGCCGCCACATGCCTTTACTACGATTCCCTTCCTTCCCAAAAGACCCATCTTTTAAGCGTCAAAACTCAAAACCGGTTTTGTCAGGGGTCTGGAGTTGTGGTACGATGTTTGTCTGTTTTGCGGCCTTAGTACTCTGACACAAGACCCTCGACCGCTAATTGGATGGCACTGCGCGTACCCTCAGGTGCAGTGTGGTCACTTTGCCATAATAAAAAAAAAAATGAAATAAAACTAATTTTTACGGATTCTATCGCGGTTTATTTAACTGTTTATCCCGACGTTTCGAAAGCTTTACATCTGGCCGTTGAGCTGCAACATGTCAAGCAAGTACTGCAAGACAACAAGATCCAAGTTCCCCGCCGCCATCACAGAAACCGAGTGAAACCAGCCACAGTCGAACGTGTCCCAGTTACATTACCATATATCAGAGGTGTCACAGACAAGATTGGCTATGTACTGAAGCGTGCTTCGATTACTTAATAACTTATTTTAAGCCGCCCAAAAAGATTAATCAGTTCTTACCATCGGTCAAGTGTCATATACCTCTGCAAGAACCGGGCGTATATAAAATAGATTGTGACTCTCGGCTCTCCTATATCGGTCAAACAAAAAGAAACATAGGGACCCGCGTAAAAGAACATATAGCTGATGTCAAACACCGACGCTCCACGAAGTAACGGTAGGCAGCGGCTTTGCTGTGCCCTGGTAATGCAAAAGTCTATGGGCGGCGGTGACTACTTACCATCAGGTGGCCCGTCTGCTCGTCTGCCTATCAAGGCACTAAAAAAAAAAAAGAAGTCTACAGTTGCTGAACATTCTGAAGAAGGCTCCAATCATTATCTTCGATTTGACAAAGCACAGATCCTTGCAAAAGAACACCGATTCCTACCTAGGATGATATGCGAGGCTATTGAAATTAAAAAACATCCAAATTTCAATAGAGAAGATGGTTGGAAGCTAGCACCAGCTTGGGATCCAATTATACATTAAATGAAATCGGAACCCAAAAGACCAGCTGCCAGACCTCAAGACACTGTGAGCTCCTTCTGCGTAGATCGGACTACAATAAATAAAAATTAAAAAACAACTATATGGAGGGTAGAAACATTGCACTACACTTGCGTGACGACATACAACTCAGTCTCCCCCGTGACCATGAAGGCTGTAAAGCTTTCGAAACGTCGGGATAAAAAAGTTAAACAAACCGCGATATAATCCGTAAAAATATTATAACATTCGCGTAAAAAAAAACAACTCAATCACTACCTTTGTTCCACAGGAACGACCTGGCAGTCCGCAGACAACTGCACCACGTTCTCATGCGACCAGGCCGGCGAGGAGGTGTACGTGACGTTAGCGCGGCCCATGTGTCCTGACCTGTCCAAGTGTAACCCTGAGGACATCGTCAACGAGACCTGCTGCCAAGTCTGCAGGGAGAAGCCTCAGGCACTCAGTGAGTATGATTCTATCAAAGAAATTATTACACACTGCTGGTGGTAGGATATTCATATCCGCACGTATAGCGACCACCGTAAACAGGGTGTAAAACCCGCCATAGTGGCACACGTAAATGTGTCGCGATCCGGGACCAGCCAGTGTACATCTGGTTTTTGTCGTGGGTCTAGAGTTGGAGTACAATGTTTGGCCGTGTTGCGACCTTAGTACTCGGACACTAGACCCTCGACCGCTTCTTCACCTTCTTGCCACATGACGTAGTGTGAAGAAGCAGACCGGCATGATTGTGTTGAGTAGCGTGGGATAGATTGCCTCACGCTACTCGATACTCTAATTGGATGGCACTGCGCTTACCAGGTGCAGTGTGGTCACCGTGCCACACACACTACAAATATATTATGGATTAGTAACAGAGCAACGCGAGAGGTTCTTGTCTGATCTTCTCCAGCGAAACTACATTGCGAACTGGCGTTAGAGCAAAAAAGATTGACTAAATATAAACTCATTTGCAAAAAAAACGGGCGGTTTTGATTTTAATTCTTCTTTACAAAAATACGGTACCAAAATGATTTCAATCATTTGTACATGTTACTGGCCGGTTTTAAAAATGCCGTGGTCTTTAAAACAGTACGTTCTAAATTAAAATTTTCGTTTGATGCTCGTTTTTACAGAAAACCACTTTTTATCCTACATTTTTGGTGCGAAGTTCCAAAAGATAATATCGGTTTTCATCACTTTTAGTCAATTTTTATGAATTTATTTCATATTCTTAATTGTCAAAGCTTCATTTATTGCTGTTTAGCTGTCTCAATAATGTTAGAGAAAGTGGTAAAAGCTACCAAAATTATTGCGCTGCTCGAAGAGGGTTGCAGCCAATGCTTCGTGGCTCAGAGGCTAAGTGTGAGTCGCTCGACGGTTCAAAGGACCTGGCAGCGGTATCAAGACACTGGTTCCGTCGAGAGAAGGCCTGGTTCTGGAAGAAAACCATGTACCCAACCAAGGGATGATCGTTTTCTTGTGAGTCGCGCATTGAGAAATCGCAAGTCTTCGTATGTGGACCTTAAGAACAACCTCGAAGAAGTAAGAAATGTGCATATTAGTCTATGGACGGTCAGGAGGAGGCTTCTCGCGGCCAATATACGCAGTCATCGCCCGGCCCGCGGCCCTAAGTTACTCCGTGAGCACAGAATTGCCAGGCTTAGGTTTGCTCGAAATTGTGAGTCATGGACTCAAGAAGACTGGAATAGGGTATTGTTCTCCGATGAAGCCAGGATATCTCTGTTCGGTGTAGATCGACGTCGGCGAGTGCTACGAAGACGAGGAGAACGCTTTGCAGAGGCTTGTTTTGAAGAAATCACACCTTATGGTGGGGGGGGCTCTGTTATGTTTTGGGGAGGAATTAATTCAATGGATCGTATAGAGTTAGTCTTCATTGAAAACGGCTCACTGACTGGACATCGATACATAACATTTATCTGCTTTTACTTTATTAAAGAAAAAACAAACAAAAATCGTTGTTAACTTTTACTTCACGAGCATATGCACTACTAGCGAGCATACACTACTAGTGAACTTTAGCATTAAAACCCATAAACGTTATCAAAATTTTATGATAATACTGACGAAAACGATTATTTGCTTATTAATTTACAAAATTGTGAAAGTAAAACTACCTATAATTATCAAACAAACCAATAGTAACATTTGAAATGGTTCATTGCTTAGGTGCCCGTTTTTTTTGCAAATGAGTGTAGTTCTGTAAAATATTCAATGGATTTATTACATATTTTTATTTTGAAAGAAAAATGATAATTTCACAACTAACTAAATGAAATAAAAAAAAATGGAATGTACCCATAGTATAGGTATTGTACTTATTGTGTGAGGTCAGATAATCATTAAATATAATATGATAATCCTGTCACACTGTTTACCTACAAATACCTATTTAATTCAATATTTTGTCTTTGTTAAGCAAGTGGATTTATATTTCCAACTCCTCTATTTTTTATGGATTTACAAAGTCAATACAAAAAAAACACTGCATAAAAATAGGCTTTGATATGTTTATACACAGTTATGTATGATTACATAATTTATAACGGTAGGCATAACAGAGACAACCTCCGTGGTGATGTAGGCGAGTAGCCGGCTGTGAAACGACCGTGGGTTCGATTCCCTCACCGAGACAAATATTTGTGTGACAGACAGATATTTGTTTCGCGTCTGGGTGTTGTGGGACCGTAGTCCCTCGTAGTTCTTGATACCCACGATACAGGTTGTACCTAGTGTGGGGTCAGAACTATGCGTGTGACTGTATTTAATTATAACGGCTTTGCTGTGCCCTGGCATTGCATAAGTCTATGGGCTGCGGTGACTACTTACCATCAGGTGGCCCGTCTGCCTATCGATCCACTAAAAAAGAATCACGCCAATCTGTACAGGTAAATGCGTGCCCGAAGTGATCAGCAGCGCGAAGACCATAGGTCTGATCCGCGTGCACATGGGCGTGCGAGGGTTCTGCACCAACAAGCTGCCGCTCAAAGGGTTCGCCGAGTGTCGCGGTAGCTGTGACTCCGGCACTCTCTACAACAACCGTGAGTGCCTTTTCATTACTGATTCACTTTTTACACCGATCCACTTTTTACAACATGCAATGTTTGTTTAGTTCAAAATTTGCAACTAAATTTTCAACACTCTTTACAACAGCAGTGGGTGATGTCTTTTCATAGCTGATTCACTTTTTACTGCAATGTTTGTTTAGGTCAAAATTTGCAACTTAAGTTTGAATTTTCGTAGCCCAAATAGGCTCAAATTTGGTATTCATGCATAAACCTGATTAGCAATATTATGATGAGCTGGACTCTATACAAAGACAAAGCCACTCAACTCCTCAATAGCTTACATCATGGCATAGGCCCAGCGCAGACTGTACGAAATATTAACTTTGACTAGTGACATGGAGTCTCACAGGCGTCGCGCGTTTTGCAATATTTTAGAATTGACCACTTTCCGGCGCCTGCCGCACCCCCGCGACTTAGTAGCTTTTGTTTTAGTAGTAAAATGACCTAGGAAGCAGATAAACTTATCGTAGATTGTATAACACGTGAGTTTATCAAAAACTCGGGTGTAGCCTCTCAGGCTACATGTCCCTAGTTGCCATACAAAATATTTGGAAGAATATACGAACGAGAAGATGGCCAATGGAAGTTTTCTTCCCTATTCTGGATTTGTATAAATTGCATCAACCCAAGGTTACAAATAATGGAGACTTAAAAAAAATTGCCCTTTCGCTAGTGCTCCCCCATATCCAAAGACATGTAGTCGTGTAGTATGCAATCATTTACCGAGGGAGCTATGGTTAGTGATTCTGGATGACGATATAGAAGAAGAAGCTATGAAACTAGTCAAGGCAAACGAAGGGCATGCAGTATTTGTCCACCTAAATTGCACAGAATCACACAATTCACTGGCAATGTTCTCGCCCCTTGAGAAAAAATTGCCAGAAATTTAGCAAAATTGAGGTATTGTCAGAATTTTAATTTTTTGATCTCATAAGTACCCATAGTGGTTTTTTGTTTCTTTATTGATTAGATTTTCAGTAAAAAGTGTTAAATATACCATATTATTTGTATAAGGTTTATTAAAATGGTACAATACGGATATCATTTTAATTAAAGCTACAAAGTACCACTAAGGGTTAATTCTCGTTTTTTTAATATTTGATAATACAAGTTGATTAAATTTACGTATATGTTTTGTATTACGTACCAATGGTTATATATCAACAGAATTTTGAGACATCCAAATATATTTTACAACAAAAATTGACTTTCAAAGTGAGTAGTCTGTCAGACGTCATGTCCCTTATAGTGTTATTAATTTTTCATGTCACTAGTTAAAGGTTAATCAATTGTAATTGTGTATTAGTTACTGTAATGTAATGTGTACTGTGTTACAACACTAACCATGGAGTTTATTGCGAGCTAACGAGAAAAATCAAAGGACGACGTCACCGCGCTGATAATGAAATAACACCCAACAGTCACACACATAGCCCGGTCCCACACTAAGATACGAGTCTTGTGTTGTGGGTATCAGGGACTACGAGAGACTTTCGGTCTCACAACACCCAGACCCCGGACACAAATGTCTGTATGTCACACAAACATTTGTCCCGGTGTGGGAATCGAACCCACGGCCTCTCGTTTCACAGCCGGCTACTCGCCTACTGCGCCACGGAGGCTGATGTTCAGCATCAGCTGATTTTTTATTATAGTTCCAATGTGTCGTTAAAGAAATATTACTACAGCGCACGGGTAGTAAAACATAAATCAAATGGCATAGACCTGTTGATTTTTAGAAATTATATCAAATGTTAATTATCGCTTGCTTTAACGGTAAAAGAAAACATGGTGCAAATAGCCTACGAAAAAAACTAGCAAATACAGTACATAAGTTACCTATAGTAAAATGTCGACAAACAAGGTAGCTTTTGCAGGTGGTGGTATATTCATATCCTCCCGGATAGCTCGCACCGTACGGTTGGGGACGTCGGGTGTAAAACCCGCCATAGTGGCACACACAAGTGTGTCGCGTTCCGGGATCACCCAGTTTTTGTCGGGGGTCTAGAGTTGGAGTGCGTTTAGCCGTTTTCGGCCTTCTGTGTACTCTGACAATAGACCCTTGATCGCTTCTTCACATTCTTGCACATGGCGTAGTGTGAAGAAGCAGGCCGGCATGATTGTGTTAAGTAGCGGGGGATAGATCGTCTCTCGCTACTGGATACTCTAACTGGACGGCACTGCGCCTACCATCAAGTGCTGTGTGGTCACTTTGCCGTGAAAAGATAAAAAAAATCTAAGCAAAGCTGAACACGGGACCCTTTCCATACGAGTCTGACTCACGCGTGCCCGGTTTTTTCCTCTCAGAGACCGGCAGCCACGATTCCCTGTGCGAGTGCTGCACTGCCACGGCGTACACTCCTCTAGTGGCGGAGCTGTCGTGTGAGGACGGCACCACGCAGTCACACCGCGTCGGCTCGCCGGCCAAGTGCTCCTGCGAGCGGTGTGGAGGATCCACGCTCAGCAAGTGGCGCGGGACTAAATCAGGTAACAAACACATGTCAAACAAGGGAGTAGTAAGTGGGATTTAACTCACAATGTCAACAGTAAGTGGGTGGATGTTTAATGTTTTATTGGTCATGCAGACCGGGATTCCCTTTAGGTAACTACTTTATTTTTTCGGTTTTGCAAATTAAAAAACTAACTGTAAGTAAATATACTGGCTGACTGGTTGAACAAAAGACATTCGCAGAGGCATAATAATTCACGGACACATGTAACATATAAAAAAAAACTTGAGAGGTGTCAAGGGACACCCGGATGGAACGAAGTTCCTTTCGATTAATTAGTGAAGGAATTGTAATATATATTTTTTTTAAGTTATAATAATATTTTTTTTATTATTAACAAATAAAATATTAAAATTATATTATTAATATTATTAATAATAATATATTAATAATATATAATAATATTAGCAACAACTGCAGCAAGTAAAATTACATATAAACATAATGACAGATGTTAAAATACATTTAAAAACGTTCCAATATAAAAGTGTCGTGACAACTTTTCGTAAGATTTTTTTCCGTCTAGCCCTCTTTCACAACGCGCGATAAGGAACTTCGTTCCAAAAATAAAATCAAAATAATACCAATAAACTACAAAGAAAAAATTACCGAAACTTATGGAATAACATTTTGAAAGTGTGGTAAATTAACGCACGGGCGCGCTGTGTCTACCGACACATGTGGACCCGACACGTTTCTCTTGCTGTTTGAGTTGGCTCTAAACTATTACTACGCACAAAGCGAGTGTCCACACGTATTGTTTTTAGTAGATAATTATGTTACATATTAAGCACCTATTTTTTTACATATTTAGTACGACATTCGATTACCGAGTATACTGACATACTGATACAGGGGTATCAGTATGTCCGTTGTCTTACCAGTCAGCCCGTATAAACCGAAATATTCAAAGATATAGTATAAAAAAAACCTTTTCTGAATAGTTTTTTAAGTCAAATTGCCACATCAGCCATTCTTACTTTCAAATCACGAATTACTTAAGAATACCAATATATAGATATATATATTTTTATACCACGATGGTGGCAAACAAGCTTACGGCCCGCCTGATGGTAAGCGGTTACCGTAGCCTTTGAAAGCTTGCAACACCTTGAGCATCACATGCGCGTCACCGAATATATATCTTTTAGTCATACCATATTGTCAAAATATTAAATGTACATAAACTCCCATAGGATACTCTGGAACCAAGACTCCTCGGAAACCAACCAATCAACCGTCACGAGAGCTTGAAGACACGGATTTCATCCCATCGATGTACCAACGCTTCGGAGGGGCCTCGGAAAAACCACCGCGCAGATAAACATATGGAATGACGCCCTGTCACTCAATTTTGGACCTTACCCCATATAAAGTTAAAGGCGCTAATGTTAAAGCGTACTTTGGATAAGACAAACTACTTCAATTCGTACCATATAGTGTAATTAGTCTGTAACATGTATACTCATTCGTTTAAGTTTTATATACAAGTGATTTAAATGTAGGTCTGTGATATGAATAATTAAGACACTTATATGATTCAGGTAATTTATTTATATTTTGAAATCATATTTATTTAATTTTTAAATCGTGCAATTTTAAATTTTAAATGTCATAAAAGTGCCATCTAAAATAAAATTTTGAGTGCCAATTAAATTTTTAAATGTCAAAAGTGCCATATTGTTTTCCAAAGATACTAAGAATACTTAAATTACCTGAATTTGAATTGTAACAAATAAAACGCAATATGCAGATCACATTTATGTATTTTTGTAAATAAATCGTACAGCATTGATTTTAAATGCATTTTTATTGACATATTTTATTAACGTTTAGTTGGAGCATGCGATACAGTCATGATAATTGTAAAGGTATAGTACAAAGACATTAGATGAAACATCGCCTCAGAAAAAATAATTAAAACATTTCAGAAGACATTCAATTGACATATACAGCAGCTTATTATATGTTATTCAGGAAAGTCTCTAACAAATATAAAATGGTATAACAGTTTGTCAGCACAGTCGTCCAATGTTCATTCCAAACACTTCAGAAATTTCAAGTAAGCGTATTTTCCGCATCATATTTTATCTAATTTTTTTGGTGTTGGCTTATTTGAATAGTAAGAGCGCCTTTGATAAATATTTTTACCTGACTGGATAGTGACCAGTCAGTTTTCGTCATACACATGGTGAAAAAACAAGGTTTGTTCTGGCAAGTGGAATTCCAAGTCGGCAGACGAACATTCAGTATAGGATGGAATATTTCTGGCGAGACGCAACGTCTCCCGATAGTCAACTGTATATTTGGACCACCCTGAACAAACAATCAAGTGCATTAAGGCTCATTTTCGTTTGTCGTTAGAGCTCACATTTGTGGTACGGGAGATTTCTGTTCACGCATGCCATAGGGACCGCATGCTGTAAACATTTTCATTGCCCGCATGCGAGGAACGGGAGATTTATGTTTAAGCATGCCATATGACCAGCATGCGATAGCCGTTTTCATTAGTCGATATGTCGCTTGCGGATTGTTGAATATTCTTCACCGCGCATTTGTTTTGTAAAAGTGGTACGGAACAGTTAATGTTGTGTGGAGCAACTTTATCTGTTTGTGACTTACTGAAGAAGAAATTATTAGCTTCACTTCAACTGGGTCCCCGCGCCACGCTTGCTTTACACCAATCGATGAATTTCATTGGTTGTAAGGCCGCGTGCGGGGAATACCCACATGCCGTATATAGACCAAGATATAGATAGCCTACTTTCATTAGTCGATATGTCGCTTGTGGATTGTTGAATATTCTTCACCGCGCATTTGTTTTGTTTGTTACGGAACAGTTAATGTTGTGTGGAGCTATTTTATCTGTTTGTGACTTACTGAAGAAGAAATTATTAGCTTCACTTCAACTGGGTCCCCGCGCCACGCTTGCTTTACACCAATCGATGAATTTCATTGGTTGTAAGGCCGCGTGCGGGGAATACCCACATGCCGTATATAGACCAAGATATAGATAGCCTACTTTCATTAGTCGATATGTCGCTTGTGGATTGTTGAATATTCTTCACCGCGCATTTGTTTTGTTTGGTACGGAACAGTTAATGTTGTGTGGAGCTATTTTATCTGTTTGTGACTTACTGAAGAAGAAATTATTAGCTTCACTTCAACTGGGTCCCCGCGCCACGCTTGCTTTACACCAATCGATGAATTTCATTGGTTGTAAGGCCGCGTGCGGGGAATACCCACATGCCGTATATAGACCAATATATAGATAGCCTACTTTCATTAGTCGATATGTCGCTTGTGGATTGTTGAATATTCTTCACCGCGCATTTGTTTTGTTTGGTACGGAACAGTTAATGTTGTGTGGAGCTATTTTATCTGTTTGTGACTTACTGAAGAAGAAATTATTAGCTTCACTTCAACTGGGTCCCCGCGCCACGCTTGCTTTACACCAATCGATGAATTTCATTGGTTGTAAGGCCGCGTGCGGGGAATACCCACATGCCGTATATAGACCAATATATAGATAGCCTACTTTCATTAGTCGATATGTCGCTTGTGGATTGTTGAATATTCTTCACCGCGCATTTGTTTTGTTTGGTACGGAACAGTTAATGTTGTGTGGAGCTATTTTATCTGTTTGTGACTTACTGAAGAAGAAATTATTAGCTTCACTTCAACTGGGTCCCCGCGCCACGCTTGTTTTACACCAATCGATGAATTTCATTGGTTGTAAGGCCGCGTGCGGGGAATACCCACATTCCATATATCGACCAAAATATTATCTATATTTTCATTAGTCGATAGCCCGTGTCCGGGGACTCCCCGCCTGCTGTATAACGACTGAAATAACGACCAATGAAAATGAGCCTTTAAGAAAAAGGTTTTGATCCATTGAGAGCTCATTCAAATAACTATAAAACGAAACTACCACAAACAATGTATAACATCATTTGGAACGTTTAACGATTGTATTGACGCTTTAACTTTCTGTTCTATACATAAACTTATTTACTATGACTGTGCATTGTAATGAAACATTTTCCATATCAAAGGTGTTTCATAACCATATGGCAATAAAGGAACTTTTAGAAAATACATTTAAAAGGCCAAAATGAAATAATTATCCAAGTAACACAACCTGAATTTCACAACGCAATTTTTTTTATAAACTATTATATGCATCACTAACAATAAAAATTATCACTTTGCAGACAAATAAGCCTATAACCATATCAACCAAATATTACATACGAAAATAATATTATAAAAAAGTTTTTTAATTCTTAAAAAGTACACCAGACTTCAATAAAAAACAAATTATTCGTCACTATAAAATTTGATGGTTGCCCTTGATTTTTCTGAGATCCCATCATCAGATCCTGACTTGGTGCCAATGGGACCACCTGGGAAGTATACCCTTTTAAACAAAAAAAGAATTTCTCCAATAGGTCCAGGCGTCGTCGACTAATCGGGATAAAAAAAAGATTCCGACGAATTGTTAACCTCCTCTTTTTTTGAAGTCGGTTAAAAAGAAATATGTCTGCGGGGAGGCGGGTAGGTAATATTTATTTAAATCACCTGTACGTGATATAAATACGCATAGATAGCCATGTTTGTATACTTAACGTGACGTCACAAGCAATTTAGTAAAATATTCTTAAGCTCCTTTTGATCTTTTTATTTTACAATGGACCCACGACGTTAACAAAAGACCTATGGCTGAGTTACTTGGTGCTTCTTCTCAAACCAGCGAGCCTGTTTCCGTTCAAGACCGAGTTAGACAATACAACGTACAAAAATTGGGTGTAATTTACGATATATTCTCGTAACATGGCGGCTATTAAATTTAGTCAACTTATAAAAAGCGGTCAGAAATTAATTTTAATCGAATTACATTTATAGTTGAGTTCCGAATTAACGAAATACTTAAGATTCTTGTATGTTAGATATTTTAGTTTTTTTGAGGCAATTTAACTAAAATTGAGGGCTTCATTCCATAGGGGCGTATGTGCATGACTTATTTTCATAGTATTTTATGTTCAATAGTAACATGCATGTTATTAATAAATAAATAAATACACCCAACAGTCACACACATAGTTTTGACCCCACACTAGGTCAAACCTGTACCGTGGGTATCAACAACTACAAGGGACTACGGTCCCACAACACCCAGACACGAAACAAATATCTATCTGTCACACAAATATTTGTGTCGGTGGGGGAATCGAACCCACGGCCTCTCGTTTCACAGCCGGCTACTCACCCGCTGCGCCATGGAGGCTGTCAAAAGCTAGAATATATTTATTTGTAATTCACAGATTAATTTGTTAGTTCAGCCGTTGTCTGGAAGGTCGTGTTTTAGTTATCAATGTTTTATTTTGATTAATAAAAATAAAAGAATAAATAGTATATTCAAATTTATAATAAAGACTGCCTCGGTGACGCAGTTGTAATAGCGCATGCGTTACGACTGCTGTGCTGAGGACTCAGGTTCGATCCCGGGCCGGGTAGTTATATTAGGTTTTTCTATCCAGAAATTCTAATTCTCAGTATTAGCCCGGAGTCTGGAATTTGTGCCCGGTATGGCGATAGGCTCGCCCCCTATCACATTGTGGGGCCGAAATAAATTCGGCGAAAAGTGGGTGTACCGGTTGCATTATATATGTATGTAAATGTATAATAATAAATAAATCAATATGTGATAGACTGATAAATATAAAATGTATAATGATGAAATAATGGATAAGTGAAAAACAAAAAAAAATGAAATCACCACATTTATTACTCTGAATAACCAAAAACAAATCCAAATGATGAAATTACATTTGATGATATTTTTAACCAAAATGTAAAAGAATATTTCTGAAATATTCAATTTGGTCTGACATTTTTGAAGTTTTTAGGTGCCACTTGTGTAAATATAAAAAATTGTAGTTTGTTTATACGCCTCTATAGAAAAAGGTTCTCAGTATCATTTGTAGGATATTTATTGGCTAACTTTTGTCTTAAATGGCATAAACTTTATAAAAGTCGACAAACTGATATGACCTTTGTGTTTACAAAAATTTTCACTGGGATCAAAACATGAAATGGACCCTGATAAGCAAAAAAGATTCTCTTTATTGATTGATTGATTATTCTCTGCACCACCCTAAGGTTGACTTGTAGAGAATGCCTTATACATTAAGGCATGTACATGTATACTGTATGAAGTGTATTAAATAAAAAAAACAAATGAATAAAAGATCCAACCAACATTTTGAAATCGAGTTAAAAACATAGCCATAATGTCCTGATCATGTGTCATATCACGAAGATCCAGACAGTTTTATGTTACCTAAAAAAAACTTGTGATGTTTTATTACCCAACTATTTTAACCCCTGGAGGACCGAAGGATATTAAAAAAGTAAAGTAGTACGGAGTAAATAGAAGCCAAAATCAATTTTATTTACATAACATTAAAGTTGAAAATAGTATGTAAGAATGGCGAATGTGTTGCCAGTGTTGTGGAGCACCGGCGTTCCCATTGGGACCTGACTGGCTAAATTAGTTACTGCATAGTACTATTTGTAAATTCGCTGTCAAACTTTAAACTGAATTTACTCAAAAGTATGGAAATTTCAGTTGGCTTTTTTCTACTTAGCGGGGTCCAAATATGATTATTCGTTTGTTAAAAATAGTTATAGTGATATTATATTTCCCCATTCTCAACACTTTCCCCATCACTTTGCTGCATCTTCTCGGAATCTCTCTGTTGCTCTTCTTCTTCTTTCTGCTTCTGTTTTTTTACCATGTCAGACAAATATTTACACCTCTGCATACATTCCTCCTGTAAAAATCACAAACATTTTAATCACTGACTGCATTATAAAAAGGTGTTAAATTTTGTTACAAAACATTCCCCACTGGTTGAATAATAAAAAGAAATTAATAAAGATTTTATTTTAGTAAATTCGAGGTACATAGGAAACAAAAGGAACTAAATTAAAAAATCTATTCACGGTGCTTTTTTTGTTATCTGTGTACAAGATATTTTTTCCTTTTTTTTTTGTTTCCAGTTTATCTCCCTTACTCTGGATCTTGACTAGCGATCATATTTATCTACCTGGTTAACCCTTATCATAATAAAAATACATCAACACCAAAAAACTAGGAAATATGACACGGTAATGAAGGAAGGGAGGAAAATTGCCTGCCTGACACATATCATTAAAACTAATTTCATATCACACATAAAGCATACAGGCTTTCTTCGACCACCTATAATATAGACACCACATTTTATTCAGCAGGCCGGCATGATTATGTTGAGTAGCGATGCATAGATTGTCTCTCGCTACTTGATACGCTAACTGGACGGCACTACGCTTACCATCAGGTGCAGTGTGGTCACTTTACCGTGAATAATATTAAAAAATGTATAACAACATAACCAGCAAATGTCACAAAGCTATTATATAACCACAGTGTAATAACTTAGTGGACCAAAACAAAATCAGTCACACTTTCATTTCTGTCACCATTACAGATTTAACACGGTTGAGAAATCAATTTTAAACAAACAAATGACACAAATAAAAACGTAGAAATAATATGAATGGGGTCATTTTAAGTGAAAATGACTAGTGCCAAAGTATCATTGGTGTTCAGCAGAATTACATAATAAATTCATGTCACATACACACATATGACAGGTATATATCACACATAAATCAGTTTCAAAGCGGAAATTGAAGCTGTGGTCTTTCGTTTCACAGCACATTCACCTGCTGAGCCACGGCAGCTGTCTGTTAAGAGTTATCATATTGTTAGAGTAAGATCCATTTATAGGACATATCGAAGGTATTTCATAAATATCTGTGGGTAGATTGATAATTACGAGCGGTGGGGGTGAATGTTTGCAATAAAAGAGAGCTCTCGGGCACACCAGCCGGCCTAAGATGCGTGCCACAACATATATCGAGAACGATTAAACAACGACGTAGACAAATCATATCTCGATTTCGTTAACATACGCGCTCGCCCATCAAGTTTCTCGTTGAAGACATAAGTCTAATCTAATAAATGAAATTACTTTATTCTATGTTTATTTCTCTACATACAAAATATCGACGTCAAATATGTCGGTTACGTGTGTCGAAAATCTATAAAATTGTTTGGTCATGTGAAGGTTTGTAGACAAACATACCCACAAATAACAAAAAATTACGATTATCTCTACTTTCGACAAAACAAGTCGAGAAAAATGAACCCGAATGTTAACGTCGGTAGACTTTAGACATAGATGACATTTTGTCGTGTTTTAGAGACGACAAAATTTTACCGACGCGCGCATCTTAGCCCGGCAGAGCACAGTCCATTCTGGGACTGTCCATGGTACGGACGTATGGTGTGCAATCAGTTCGCATCGTACTATACCACTATTGGTCTGGTGGCAGTTCAGCATAGAGGGTTATGCTGTACTGGAGACTAATGTTACCGGTGCGCACTGAGATGTGTAACTGTGATCATTAATTGATCAATACAGTGGTAATACGTTTATGTGCCAATTAAGGTAACCACCTTAAATAGCACTCTGTTATGTTTCTAACATTTTGTTATGTTTCTAACAATATTCAAATTACTAAAATCACCTAAAATGAACACCGCAGACCTATAGTCTAAATAGACAACACAATACGATATTTGACAAGTTTAGAATTTACGGCCTCTAATAGTTAATGAGTTTTACCTTAGATTTCCCAGGCACTGCGCCGGCTATCTTCTGCCACCTGTCCGCCGCACCACCCTTGGGATACTTGGCGAGAGCATTCTCCAGGGCCTTTTGCTGTGTCTGGGACCAGACTCCAGCCGGATTGATCTCTTCGGTCTTCCGGGTCTTCACCTAAACGATAAAATTTAAATATAAACTTCTTTTCGCTTAAATACAGCTTAAGTTACGCGCAACAAGTTGTAAGTTAACTATTCTAAAGCCAAATACTGAAAAAAAATGTTTTGACCACAGACTCAGATCTAAGTAGGTAATGCAAGTACTTAAATCTAGCGTGTCGCATTTTGTAAGAAGACAAGACATTACCAAGAAGCCCCGTGATTTATTTTTTAATAGTACCTATCTACAATACTTTATGACGCGTTGTGGTAGTTTTGGCGTGTTGGGCGGCCGTGTTACTACAGTTACGTCATTACAGACAGTTACGTCACGAGCAGATTAGATTACATGCGTCATCTATTTAAAGCTATGTCTTTTCTTACCATATGAGTCAATAGCATTAGATATGTATCACAAGACCGAGTACCCCTTGCTATTCTACAAGCAATGGAAGAAAACTCATCATAATATTTTAAATTTATTTCTTATATACACACACACACATACACTCACGCCTGTAATCCCCGAAGGGGTAGGCAGAGGTGTAACCAGTACACCCACTTTTCGCCGAATTTCGGTCCCATAATGTGATAGGGGGCGAGCCTATCGCCATACCGGGCACAGGTTCCAGACTCCGGGCTAATACTGAGAATTTCTAGATAGAAAAACCCAATATCACTTTACCCGACCCGGGGATCGAACCCGAGACCTCACAGCACAGCAGTCGTAACGCATGCGCAATTACAACTGCGCCACCGAGGCAGTCTTTCTTATATAATTTATCTATTATCCATAATATTTAATTTTTAAAATAAATTTGCGATGCAAGCTTTGCTTAGTGCAAGGGCCAACGGCTACCAGTGTTTATTTTGCTACAACAGCTCTTGTAATTGTTATCATAAAAATGTTATTAGTTCGTAAGCAAACAGTTTTGTACTTAAATAAATAAATAATAAATAAATAAATAAATAATAAATAAAACGTGTAAATTTCATAATATATTTTTATTGTTCCTAATTCTAATTCACACTGGCTAAATGCCTATGTTCCGTCCTTGTAGCGTCAGAAAATTGACATTTCAAACATTGCACATAAAACGTCACACTGAAATTTTCCTTCGGAGTTCTACTCGCAATGTAAAAGTTTAAAAAGTTTTTAATCCATAAAAAGTACACCGACTTCAATTAAAAAGCAAATTATGCATCCCTATAAAATTTGATGGTTACTCTCGATTTTTCTGAGATCCCATCATCAAATCCTAGCTTGGTACCAATTTTTTTTTATCCTGGCAAGGCAAAGTGACCACACTGCACCTAATGGTAAGCGCAGTGCGGTTCAAATAGAGTATCGAGTAGCGAGAGACGATCTATCCCCCGCTACTCAACACAATCATGCCGGCCTGCTTCTTCACACTACACCATGGGCAAGAAGGTGAAGAAGCGGTCGAGGGTCTATTTTCAGAGTACTCAGAAGGCCGCAAAATGGCCAAACATTGTACCCCAACTCTAGACCCCGAGAAAATGGGACCACCTGGGAAGTACACCATTTTAAACAAAAAAATAATTTCTCGGATCGGTTCAGGCGTTTTCGAGTAATCCTCCCGTTTTTTTTTTAAGTCGGTTAAAAATAAAAATGTATTCTTGTGCCTACCTTCTTAGGCGGTTCCACTATCACCGGCTCCTCGGCCTCTTGTCCCGGTATCTTGTAGCAGTTGTCCTTCAGTTTGGCCGCCATGTGGGTGACCTCCGCGACCGGCCGGCACATGGCCGCTGCGATCGTCTCCCACCGATCAGAGATGCCTCCAGGATATTTGTTCACGAGACGTACGAGTTCTAATAAATCGTCGTCTGTCCATAGACCACCGGATATCACTTGTGGACCCTGGTAAAAAGACAACAATATGCAGTGCTGGCTGAAGCCTCGGGTTCGATTCCCGAGTCAGGTAAAACTTGGTTTTCAGTATCACCCCGGAGTCTGGAATTGTGCTCGGTATGTCGATAGGCTCGCCCTTATCACGTTACGGGACCGTAATAAATTCGGCGAAAAGTGGGTGTACTGGTCACACTGTATGTATAATTATATTTGTACATGTGCTGCATACACAAAAACATTAATTATTTTAGTATTTCATTGTGATTTTATGTACTATGTGTTTAGATTAAAGATAAATTTAAAGTAATAAGTGTACTAGGTGACATTACATTCTATTATAATGTGGGATATAATTTAGAAAATGATTTATTTTATTTCATCTGAGATCATCAAGTCAGTTTTAGTACACACAACTTTAATGTAAAGCAAATTACCATAGAAGCAGTGTAGTTACAATAGAAGCAGTGTAGTTACTGTAGAAGCAGTGTAGTTACTTTAGATACAGTGTAAACTACTTTAGGTGCAGTGCAGTTATTTTAGGTGTAGTGTAGTTACAATAGAAGCAGTGTAGTTACAATAGAAGCAGTGTAGTTACTTTAGATACAGTGTAAACTACTTTAGGTGCAGTGCAGTTATTTTAGGTGTAGTGTAGTTACAATAGAAGCAGTGTAGTTACTTTAGATACAGTGTAAACTACTTTAGGTGCAGTGCAGTTATTTTAGGTGTAGTGTAGTTACAATAGAAGCAGTGTAGTTACTTTAGATACAGTGTAAACTACTTTAGGTGCAGTGCAGTTATTTTAGGTGTAGTGTAGTTACAATAGAAGCAGTGTAGTTACTTTAGATACAGTGTAAACTACTTTAGGTGCAGTGCAGTTATTTTAGGTGTAGTGTAGTTACAATAGAAGCAGTGTAGTTACTTTAGATACAGTGTAAACTACTTTAGGTGCAGTGCAGTTATTTTAGGTGTAGTGTAGTTACAATAGAAGCAGTGTAGTTACTTTAGATACAGTGTAAACTACTTTAGGTGCAGTGCAGTTATTTTAGGTGTAGTGTAGTTACAATAGAAGCAGTGTAGTTACTTTAGATACAGTGTAAACTACTTTAGGTGCAGTGCAGTTATTTTAGGTGTAGTGTAGTTACAATAGAAGCAGTGTAGTTACTGTAGAAGCAGTGTAGTTACTTTAGATACAGTGTAAACTACTTTAGGTGCAGTGCAGTTATTTTAGGTGTAGTGTAGTTACAATAGAAGCAGTGTAGTTACTTTAGATACAGTGTAAACTACTTTAGGTGCAGTGCAGTTATTTTAGGTGTAGTGTAGTTACTGTAGAAGCAGTGTAGTTACTTTAGATACAGTGTAAACTACTTTAGGTGCAGTGCAGTTATTTTAGGTGTAGTGTAGTTACAATAGAAGCAGTGTAGTTACTTTAGATACAGTGTAAACTACTTTAGGTGCAGTGCAGTTATTTTAGGTGTAGTGTAGTTACAATAGAAGCAGTGTAGTTACTTTAGATACAGTGTAAACTACTTTAGGTGCAGTGCAGTTATTTTAGGTGTAGTGTAGTTACAATAGAAGCAGTGTAGTTACTTTAGATACAGTGTAAACTACTTTAGGTGCAGTGCAGTTATTTTAGGTGTAGTGTAGTTACAATAGAAGCAGTGTAGTTACTGTAGAAGCAGTGTAGTTACTTTAGATACAGTGTAAACTACTTTAGGTGCAGTGCAGTTATTTTAGGTGTAGTGTAGTTACAATAGAAGCAGTGTAGTTACTTTAGATACAGTGTAAACTACTTTAGGTGCAGTGCAGTTATTTTAGGTGTAGTGTAGTTACAATAGAAGCAGTGTAGTTACTGTAGAAGCAGTGTAGTTACTTTAGATACAGTGTAAACTACTTTAGGTGCAGTGCAGTTATTTTAGGTGTAGTGTAGTTACAATAGAAGCAGTGTAGTTACTTTAGATACAGTGTAAACTACTTTAGGTGCAGTGCAGTTATTTTAGGTGTAGTGTAGTTACAATAGAAGCAGTGTAGTTACTGTAGAAGCAGTGTAGTTACTTTAGATACAGTGTAAACTACTTTAGGTGCAGTGCAGTTATTTTAGGTGTAGTGTAGTTACAATAGAAGCAGTGTAGTTACTTTAGATACAGTGTAAACTACTTTAGGTGCAGTGCAGTTATTTTAGGTGTAGTGTAGTTACAATAGAAGCAGTGTAGTTACTTTAGATACAGTGTAAACTACTTTAGGTGCAGTGCAGTTATTTTAGGTGTAGTGTAGTTACAATAGAAGCAGTGTAGTTACTTTAGATACAGTGTAAACTACTTTAGGTGCAGTGCAGTTATTTTAGGTGTAGTGTAGTTACAATAGAAGCAGTGTAGTTACTGTAGAAGCAGTGTAGTTACTTTAGATACAGTGTAAACTACTTTAGGTGCAGTGCAGTTATTTTAGGTGTAGTGTAGTTACAATAGAAGCAGTGTAGTTACTTTAGATACAGTGTAAACTACTTTAGGTGCAGTGCAGTTATTTTAGGTGTAGTGTAGTTACAATAGAAGCAGTGTAGTTACAATAGAAGCAGTGTAGTTACTTTAGATACAGTGTAAACTACTTTAGGTGCAGTGCAGTTATTTTAGGTGTAGTGTAGTTACAATAGAAGCAGTGTAGTTACAATAGAAGCAGTGTAGTTACTTTAGATACAGTGTAAACTACTTTAGGTGCAGTGCAGTTATTTTAGGTGTAGTGTAGTTACAATAGAAGCAGTGTAGTTACTTTAGATACAGTGTAAACTACTTTAGGTGCAGTGCAGTTATTTTAGGTGTAGTGTAGTTACAATAGAAGCAGTGTAGTTACTTTAGATACAGTGTAAACTACTTTAGGTGCAGTGCAGTTATTTTAGGTGTAGTGTAGTTACAATAGAAGCAGTGTAGTTACTTTAGATACAGTGTAAACTACTTTAGGTGCAGTGCAGTTATTTTAGGTGTAGTGTAGTTACAATAGAAGCAGTGTAGTTACTTTAGATACAGTGTAAACTACTTTAGGTGCAGTGCAGTTATTTTAGGTGTAGTGTAGTTACAATAGAAGCAGTGTAGTTACTTTAGATACAGTGTAAACTACTTTAGGTGCAGTGCAGTTATTTTAGGTGTAGTGTAGTTACAATAGAAGCAGTGTAGTTACTTTAGATACAGTGTAAACTACTTTAGGTGCAGTGCAGTTATTTTAGGTGTAGTGTAGTTACAATAGAAGCAGTGTAGTTACTTTAGATACAGTGTAAACTACTTTAGGTGCAGTGCAGTTATTTTAGGTGTAGTGTAGTTACAATAGAAGCAGTGTAGTTACTTTAGATACAGTGTAAACTACTTTAGGTGCAGTGCAGTTATTTTAGGTGTAGTGTAGTTACAATAGAAGCAGTGTAGTTACTGTAGAAGCAGTGTAGTTACTTTAGATACAGTGTAAACTACTTTAGGTGCAGTGCAGTTATTTTAGGTGTAGTGTAGTTACAATAGAAGCAGTGTAGTTACTTTAGATACAGTGTAAACTACTTTAGGTGCAGTGCAGTTATTTTAGGTGCAGTGTAGTTACAATAGAAGCAGTGTAGTTACAATAGAAGCAGTGTAGTTACTTTAGATACAGTGTAAACTACTTTAGGTGCAGTGCAGTTATTTTAGGTGTAGTGTAGTTACAATAGAAGCAGTGTAGTTACTTTAGATACAGTGTAAACTACTTTAGGTGCAGTGCAGTTATTTTAGGTGTAGTGTAGTTACAATAGAAGCAGTGTAGTTACTTTAGATACAGTGTAAACTACTTTAGGTGCAGTGCAGTTATTTTAGGTGTAGTGTAGTTACAATAGAAGCAGTGTAGTTACTTTAGATACAGTGTAAACTACTTTAGGTGCAGTGCAGTTATTTTAGGTGTAGTGTAGTTACAATAGAAGCAGTGTAGTTACTTTAGATACAGTGTAAACTACTTTAGGTGCAGTGCAGTTATTTTAGGTGTAGTGTAGTTACAATAGAAGCAGTGTAGTTACTTTAGATACAGTGTAAACTACTTTAGGTGCAGTGCAGTTATTTTAGGTGTAGTGTAGTTACAATAGAAGCAGTGTAGTTACTTTAGATACAGTGTAAACTACTTTAGGTGCAGTGCAGTTATTTTAGGTGTAGTGTAGTTACAATAGAAGCAGTGTAGTTACTTTAGATACAGTGTAAACTACTTTAGGTGCAGTGCAGTTATTTTAGGTGTAGTGTAGTTACAATAGAAGCAGTGTAGTTACTTTAGATACAGTGTAAACTACTTTAGGTGCAGTGCAGTTATTTTAGGTGTAGTGTAGTTACAATAGAAGCAGTGTAGTTACTTTAGATACAGTGTAAACTACTTTAGGTGCAGTGCAGTTATTTTAGGTGTAGTGTAGTTACAATAGAAGCAGTGTAGTTACTTTAGATACAGTGTAAACTACTTTAGGTGCAGTGCAGTTATTTTAGGTGTAGTGTAGTTACAATAGAAGCAGTGTAGTTACTTTAGATACAGTGTAAACTACTTTAGGTGCAGTGCAGTTATTTTAGGTGTAGTGTAGTTACAATAGAAGCAGTGTAGTTACTTTAGATACAGTGTAAACTACTTTAGGTGCAGTGCAGTTATTTTAGGTGTAGTGTAGTTACAATAGAAGCAGTGTAGTTACTTTAGATACAGTGTAAACTACTTTAGGTGCAGTGCAGTTATTTTAGGTGTAGTGTAGTTACAATAGAAGCAGTGTAGTTACTTTAGATACAGTGTAAACTACTTTAGGTGCAGTGCAGTTATTTTAGGTGTAGTGTAGTTACAATAGAAGCAGTGTAGTTACTTTAGATACAGTGTAAACTACTTTAGGTGCAGTGCAGTTATTTTAGGTGTAGTGTAGTTACAATAGAAGCAGTGTAGTTACTTTAGATACAGTGTAAACTACTTTAGGTGCAGTGCAGTTATTTTAGGTGTAGTGTAGTTACAATAGAAGCAGTGTAGTTACTTTAGATACAGTGTAAACTACTTTAGGTGCAGTGCAGTTATTTTAGGTGTAGTGTAGTTACAATAGAAGCAGTGTAGTTACTTTAGATACAGTGTAAACTACTTTAGGTGCAGTGCAGTTATTTTAGGTGTAGTGTAGTTACAATAGAAGCAGTGTAGTTACTTTAGATACAGTGTAAACTACTTTAGGTGCAGTGCAGTTATTTTAGGTGTAGTGTAGTTACAATAGAAGCAGTGTAGTTACTTTAGATACAGTGTAAACTACTTTAGGTGCAGTGCAGTTATTTTAGGTGTAGTGTAGTTACAATAGAAGCAGTGTAGTTACTTTAGATACAGTGTAAACTACTTTAGGTGCAGTGCAGTTATTTTAGGTGTAGTGTAGTTACAATAGAAGCAGTGTAGTTACTTTAGATACAGTGTAAACTACTTTAGGTGCAGTGCAGTTATTTTAGGTGTAGTGTAGTTACAATAGAAGCAGTGTAGTTACTTTAGATACAGTGTAAACTACTTTAGGTGCAGTGCAGTTATTTTAGGTGTAGTGTAGTTACAATAGAAGCAGTGTAGTTACTTTAGATACAGTGTAAACTACTTTAGGTGCAGTGCAGTTATTTTAGGTGTAGTGTAGTTACAATAGAAGCAGTGTAGTTACTTTAGATACAGTGTAAACTACTTTAGGTGCAGTGCAGTTATTTTAGGTGTAGTGTAGTTACAATAGAAGCAGTGTAGTTACTGTAGAAGCAGTGTAGTTACTTTAGATACAGTGTAAACTACTTTAGGTGCAGTGCAGTTATTTTAGGTGTAGTGTAGTTACAATAGAAGCAGTGTAGTTACTTTAGATACAGTGTAAACTACTTTAGGTGCAGTGCAGTTATTTTAGGTGCAGTGTAGTTACAATAGAAGCAGTGTAGTTACAATAGAAGCAGTGTAGTTACTTTAGATACAGTGTAAACTACTTTAGGTGCAGTGCAGTTATTTTAGGTGTAGTGTAGTTACAATAGAAGCAGTGTAGTTACTTTAGATACAGTGTAAACTACTTTAGGTGCAGTGCAGTTATTTTAGGTGTAGTGTAGTTACAATAGAAGCAGTGTAGTTACTTTAGATACAGTGTAAACTACTTTAGGTGCAGTGCAGTTATTTTAGGTGTAGTGTAGTTACAATAGAAGCAGTGTAGTTACTTTAGATACAGTGTAAACTACTTTAGGTGCAGTGCAGTTATTTTAGGTGTAGTGTAGTTACAATAGAAGCAGTGTAGTTACTTTAGATACAGTGTAAACTACTTTAGGTGCAGTGCAGTTATTTTAGGTGTAGTGTAGTTACAATAGAAGCAGTGTAGTTACTTTAGATACAGTGTAAACTACTTTAGGTGCAGTGCAGTTATTTTAGGTGTAGTGTAGTTACAATAGAAGCAGTGTAGTTACTTTAGATACAGTGTAAACTACTTTAGGTGCAGTGCAGTTATTTTAGGTGTAGTGTAGTTACAATAGAAGCAGTGTAGTTACTGTAGAAGCAGTGTAGTTACTTTAGATACAGTGTAAACTACTTTAGGTGCAGTGCAGTTATTTTAGGTGTAGTGTAGTTACAATAGAAGCAGTGTAGTTACTTTAGATACAGTGTAAACTACTTTAGGTGCAGTGCAGTTATTTTAGGTGTAGTGTAGTTACAATAGAAGCAGTGTAGTTACTGTAGAAGCAGTGTAGTTACTTTAGATACAGTGTAAACTACTTTAGGTGCAGTGCAGTTATTTTAGGTGTAGTGTAGTTACAATAGAAGCAGTGTAGTTACTGTAGAAGCAGTGTAGTTACTTTAGATACAGTGTAAACTACTTTAGGTGCAGTGCAGTTATTTTAGGTGTAGTGTAGTTACAATAGAAGCAGTGTAGTTACTTTAGATACAGTGTAAACTACTTTAGGTGCAGTGCAGTTATTTTAGGTGTAGTGTAGTTACAATAGAAGCAGTGTAGTTACTTTAGATACAGTGTAAACTACTTTAGGTGCAGTGCAGTTATTTTAGGTGTAGTGTAGTTACAATAGAAGCAGTGTAGTTACTTTAGATACAGTGTAAACTACTTTAGGTGCAGTGCAGTTATTTTAGGTGTAGTGTAGTTACAATAGAAGCAGTGTAGTTACTTTAGATACAGTGTAAACTACTTTAGGTGCAGTGCAGTTATTTTAGGTGTAGTGTAGTTACAATAGAAGCAGTGTAGTTACTTTAGATACAGTGTAAACTACTTTAGGTGCAGTGCAGTTATTTTAGGTGTAGTGTAGTTACAATAGAAGCAGTGTAGTTACTTTAGATACAGTGTAAACTACTTTAGGTGCAGTGCAGTTATTTTAGGTGTAGTGTAGTTACAATAGAAGCAGTGTAGTTACTTTAGATACAGTGTAAACTACTTTAGGTGCAGTGCAGTTATTTTAGGTGTAGTGTAGTTACAATAGAAGCAGTGTAGTTACTTTAGATACAGTGTAAACTACTTTAGGTGCAGTGCAGTTATTTTAGGTGTAGTGTAGTTACAATAGAAGCAGTGTAGTTACTTTAGATACAGTGTAAACTACTTTAGGTGCAGTGCAGTTATTTTAGGTGTAGTGTAGTTACAATAGAAGCAGTGTAGTTACTTTAGATACAGTGTAAACTACTTTAGGTGCAGTGCAGTTATTTTAGGTGTAGTGTAGTTACAATAGAAGCAGTGTAGTTACTTTAGATACAGTGTAAACTACTTTAGGTGCAGTGCAGTTATTTTAGGTGTAGTGTAGTTACAATAGAAGCAGTGTAGTTACAGTAGAAGCAGTGTAGTTACTTTAGATACAGTGTAAACTACTTTAGGTGCAGTGCAGTTATTTTAGGTGTAGTGTAGTTACAATAGAAGCAGTGTAGTTACTTTAGATACAGTGTAAACTACTTTAGGTGCAGTGCAGTTATTTTAGGTGTAGTGTAGTTACAATAGAAGCAGTGTAGTTACTTTAGATACAGTGTAAACTACTTTAGGTGCAGTGCAGTTATTTTAGGTGTAGTGTAGTTACAATAGAAGCAGTGTAGTTACTTTAGATACAGTGTAAACTACTTTAGGTGCAGTGCAGTTATTTTAGGTGTAGTGTAGTTACAATAGAAGCAGTGTAGTTACTGTAGAAGCAGTGTAGTTACTTTAGATACAGTGTAAACTACTTTAGGTGCAGTGCAGTTATTTTAGGTGTAGTGTAGTTACAATAGAAGCAGTGTAGTTACTTTAGATACAGTGTAAACTACTTTAGGTGCAGTGCAGTTATTTTAGGTGTAGTGTAGTTACAATAGAAGCAGTGTAGTTACTTTAGATACAGTGTAAACTACTTTAGGTGCAGTGCAGTTATTTTAGGTGTAGTGTAGTTACAATAGAAGCAGTGTAGTTACTGTAGAAGCAGTGTAGTTACTTTAGATACAGTGTAAACTACTTTAGGTGCAGTGCAGTTATTTTAGGTGTAGTGTAGTTACAATAGAAGCAGTGTAGTTACTTTAGATACAGTGTAAACTACTTTAGGTGCAGTGCAGTTATTTTAGGTGTAGTGTAGTTACAATAGAAGCAGTGTAGTTACTGTAGAAGCAGTGTAGTTACTTTAGATACAGTGTAAACTACTTTAGGTGCAGTGCAGTTATTTTAGGTGTAGTGTAGTTACAATAGAAGCAGTGTAGTTACTTTAGATACAGTGTAAACTACTTTAGGTGCAGTGCAGTTATTTTAGGTGTAGTGTAGTTACAATAGAAGCAGTGTAGTTACTGTAGAAGCAGTGTAGTTACTTTAGATACAGTGTAAACTACTTTAGGTGCAGTGCAGTTATTTTAGGTGTAGTGTAGTTACAATAGAAGCAGTGTAGTTACTTTAGATACAGTGTAAACTACTTTAGGTGCAGTGCAGTTATTTTAGGTGTAGTGTAGTTACAATAGAAGCAGTGTAGTTACTGTAGAAGCAGTGTAGTTACTTTAGATACAGTGTAAACTACTTTAGGTGCAGTGCAGTTATTTTAGGTGTAGTGTAGTTACAATAGAAGCAGTGTAGTTACTTTAGATACAGTGTAAACTACTTTAGGTGCAGTGCAGTTATTTTAGGTGTAGTGTAGTTACAATAGAAGCAGTGTAGTTACTGTAGAAGCAGTGTAGTTACTTTAGATACAGTGTAAACTACTTTAGGTGCAGTGCAGTTATTTTAGGTGTAGTGTAGTTACAATAGAAGCAGTGTAGTTACTTTAGATACAGTGTAAACTACTTTAGGTGCAGTGCAGTTATTTTAGGTGTAGTGTAGTTACAATAGAAGCAGTGTAGTTACTTTAGATACAGTGTAAACTACTTTAGGTGCAGTGCAGTTATTTTAGGTGTAGTGTAGTTACAATAGAAGCAGTGTAGTTACTTTAGATACAGTGTAAACTACTTTAGGTGCAGTGCAGTTATTTTAGGTGTAGTGTAGTTACAATAGAAGCAGTGTAGTTACTGTAGAAGCAGTGTAGTTACTTTAGATACAGTGTAAACTACTTTAGGTGCAGTGCAGTTATTTTAGGTGTAGTGTAGTTACAATAGAAGCAGTGTAGTTACTTTAGATACAGTGTAAACTACTTTAGGTGCAGTGCAGTTATTTTAGGTGTAGTGTAGTTACAATAGAAGCAGTGTAGTTACTTTAGATACAGTGTAAACTACTTTAGGTGCAGTGCAGTTATTTTAGGTGTAGTGTAGTTACAATAGAAGCAGTGTAGTTACTTTAGATACAGTGTAAACTACTTTAGGTGCAGTGCAGTTATTTTAGGTGTAGTGTAGTTACAATAGAAGCAGTGTAGTTACTTTAGATACAGTGTAAACTACTTTAGGTGCAGTGCAGTTATTTTAGGTGTAGTGTAGTTACAATAGAAGCAGTGTAGTTACTGTAGAAGCAGTGTAGTTACTTTAGATACAGTGTAAACTACTTTAGGTGCAGTGCAGTTATTTTAGGTGTAGTGTAGTTACAATAGAAGCAGTGTAGTTACTTTAGATACAGTGTAAACTACTTTAGGTGCAGTGCAGTTATTTTAGGTGTAGTGTAGTTACAATAGAAGCAGTGTAGTTACTTTAGATACAGTGTAAACTACTTTAGGTGCAGTGCAGTTATTTTAGGTGTAGTGTAGTTACAATAGAAGCAGTGTAGTTACTTTAGATACAGTGTAAACTACTTTAGGTGCAGTGCAGTTATTTTAGGTGTAGTGTAGTTACAATAGAAGCAGTGTAGTTACTGTAGAAGCAGTGTAGTTACTTTAGATACAGTGTAAACTACTTTAGGTGCAGTGCAGTTATTTTAGGTGTAGTGTAGTTACAATAGAAGCAGTGTAGTTACTTTAGATACAGTGTAAACTACTTTAGGTGCAGTGCAGTTATTTTAGGTGTAGTGTAGTTACAATAGAAGCAGTGTAGTTACTTTAGATACAGTGTAAACTACTTTAGGTGCAGTGCAGTTATTTTAGGTGTAGTGTAGTTACAATAGAAGCAGTGTAGTTACTTTAGATACAGTGTAAACTACTTTAGGTGCAGTGCAGTTATTTTAGGTGTAGTGTAGTTACAATAGAAGCAGTGTAGTTACTTTAGATACAGTGTAAACTACTTTAGGTGCAGTGCAGTTATTTTAGGTGTAGTGTAGTTACAATAGAAGCAGTGTAGTTACTTTAGATACAGTGTAAACTACTTTAGGTGCAGTGCAGTTATTTTAGGTGTAGTGTAGTTACAATAGAAGCAGTGTAGTTACTTTAGATACAGTGTAAACTACTTTAGGTGCAGTGCAGTTATTTTAGGTGTAGTGTAGTTACAATAGAAGCAGTGTAGTTACTTTAGATACAGTGTAAACTACTTTAGGTGCAGTGCAGTTATTTTAGGTGTAGTGTAGTTACAATAGAAGCAGTGTAGTTACTTTAGATACAGTGTAAACTACTTTAGGTGCAGTGCAGTTATTTTAGGTGTAGTGTAGTTACAATAGAAGCAGTGTAGTTACTTTAGATACAGTGTAAACTACTTTAGGTGCAGTGCAGTTATTTTAGGTGTAGTGTAGTTACAATAGAAGCAGTGTAGTTACTTTAGATACAGTGTAAACTACTTTAGGTGCAGTGCAGTTATTTTAGGTGTAGTGTAGTTACAATAGAAGCAGTGTAGTTACTTTAGATACAGTGTAAACTACTTTAGGTGCAGTGCAGTTATTTTAGGTGTAGTGTAGTTACAATAGAAGCAGTGTAGTTACTTTAGATACAGTGTAAACTACTTTAGGTGCAGTGCAGTTATTTTAGGTGTAGTGTAGTTACAATAGAAGCAGTGTAGTTACTTTAGATACAGTGTAAACTACTTTAGGTGCAGTGCAGTTATTTTAGGTGTAGTGTAGTTACAATAGAAGCAGTGTAGTTACTGTAGAAGCAGTGTAGTTACTTTAGATACAGTGTAAACTACTTTAGGTGCAGTGCAGTTATTTTAGGTGTAGTGTAGTTACAATAGAAGCAGTGTAGTTACTTTAGATACAGTGTAAACTACTTTAGGTGCAGTGCAGTTATTTTAGGTGTAGTGTAGTTACAATAGAAGCAGTGTAGTTACTTTAGATACAGTGTAAACTACTTTAGGTGCAGTGCAGTTATTTTAGGTGTAGTGTAGTTACAATAGAAGCAGTGTAGTTACTGTAGAAGCAGTGTAGTTACTTTAGATACAGTGTAAACTACTTTAGGTGCAGTGCAGTTATTTTAGGTGTAGTGTAGTTACAATAGAAGCAGTGTAGTTACTTTAGATACAGTGTAAACTACTTTAGGTGCAGTGCAGTTATTTTAGGTGTAGTGTAGTTACAATAGAAGCAGTGTAGTTACTTTAGATACAGTGTAAACTACTTTAGGTGCAGTGCAGTTATTTTAGGTGTAGTGTAGTTACAATAGAAGCAGTGTAGTTACTTTAGATACAGTGTAAACTACTTTAGGTGCAGTGCAGTTATTTTAGGTGTAGTGTAGTTACAATAGAAGCAGTGTAGTTACTTTAGATACAGTGTAAACTACTTTAGGTGCAGTGCAGTTATTTTAGGTGTAGTGTAGTTACAATAGAAGCAGTGTAGTTACTTTAGATACAGTGTAAACTACTTTAGGTGCAGTGCAGTTATTTTAGGTGTAGTGTAGTTACAATAGAAGCAGTGTAGTTACTTTAGATACAGTGTAAACTACTTTAGGTGCAGTGCAGTTATTTTAGGTGTAGTGTAGTTACAATAGAAGCAGTGTAGTTACTTTAGATACAGTGTAAACTACTTTAGGTGCAGTGCAGTTATTTTAGGTGTAGTGTAGTTACAATAGAAGCAGTGTAGTTACTTTAGATACAGTGTAAACTACTTTAGGTGCAGTGCAGTTATTTTAGGTGTAGTGTAGTTACAATAGAAGCAGTGTAGTTACTTTAGATACAGTGTAAACTACTTTAGGTGCAGTGCAGTTATTTTAGGTGTAGTGTAGTTACAATAGAAGCAGTGTAGTTACTTTAGATACAGTGTAAACTACTTTAGGTGCAGTGCAGTTATTTTAGGTGTAGTGTAGTTACAATAGAAGCAGTGTAGTTACTTTAGATACAGTGTAAACTACTTTAGGTGCAGTGCAGTTATTTTAGGTGTAGTGTAGTTACAATAGAAGCAGTGTAGTTACTTTAGATACAGTGTAAACTACTTTAGGTGCAGTGCAGTTATTTTAGGTGTAGTGTAGTTACAATAGAAGCAGTGTAGTTACTTTAGATACAGTGTAAACTACTTTAGGTGCAGTGCAGTTATTTTAGGTGTAGTGTAGTTACAATAGAAGCAGTGTAGTTACTTTAGATACAGTGTAAACTACTTTAGGTGCAGTGCAGTTATTTTAGGTGTAGTGTAGTTACAATAGAAGCAGTGTAGTTACTGTAGAAGCAGTGTAGTTACTTTAGATACAGTGTAAACTACTTTAGGTGCAGTGCAGTTATTTTAGGTGTAGTGTAGTTACAATAGAAGCAGTGTAGTTACTTTAGATACAGTGTAAACTACTTTAGGTGCAGTGCAGTTATTTTAGGTGTAGTGTAGTTACAATAGAAGCAGTGTAGTTACTGTAGAAGCAGTGTAGTTACTTTAGATACAGTGTAAACTACTTTAGGTGCAGTGCAGTTATTTTAGGTGTAGTGTAGTTACAATAGAAGCAGTGTAGTTACTTTAGATACAGTGTAAACTACTTTAGGTGCAGTGCAGTTATTTTAGGTGTAGTGTAGTTACAATAGAAGCAGTGTAGTTACTTTAGATACAGTGTAAACTACTTTAGGTGCAGTGCAGTTATTTTAGGTGTAGTGTAGTTACAATAGAAGCAGTGTAGTTACTTTAGATACAGTGTAAACTACTTTAGGTGCAGTGCAGTTATTTTAGGTGTAGTGTAGTTACAATAGAAGCAGTGTAGTTACTGTAGAAGCAGTGTAGTTACTTTAGATACAGTGTAAACTACTTTAGGTGCAGTGCAGTTATTTTAGGTGTAGTGTAGTTACAATAGAAGCAGTGTAGTTACTTTAGATACAGTGTAAACTACTTTAGGTGCAGTGCAGTTATTTTAGGTGTAGTGTAGTTACAATAGAAGCAGTGTAGTTACTTTAGATACAGTGTAAACTACTTTAGGTGCAGTGCAGTTATTTTAGGTGTAGTGTAGTTACAATAGAAGCAGTGTAGTTACTGTAGAAGCAGTGTAGTTACTTTAGATACAGTGTAAACTACTTTAGGTGCAGTGCAGTTATTTTAGGTGTAGTGTAGTTACAATAGAAGCAGTGTAGTTACTTTAGATACAGTGTAAACTACTTTAGGTGCAGTGCAGTTATTTTAGGTGTAGTGTAGTTACAATAGAAGCAGTGTAGTTACTTTAGATACAGTGTAAACTACTTTAGGTGCAGTGCAGTTATTTTAGGTGTAGTGTAGTTACAATAGAAGCAGTGTAGTTACTTTAGATACAGTGTAAACTACTTTAGGTGCAGTGCAGTTATTTTAGGTGTAGTGTAGTTACAATAGAAGCAGTGTAGTTACTTTAGATACAGTGTAAACTACTTTAGGTGCAGTGCAGTTATTTTAGGTGTAGTGTAGTTACAATAGAAGCAGTGTAGTTACTGTAGAAGCAGTGTAGTTACTTTAGATACAGTGTAAACTACTTTAGGTGCAGTGCAGTTATTTTAGGTGTAGTGTAGTTACAATAGAAGCAGTGTAGTTACTTTAGATACAGTGTAAACTACTTTAGGTGCAGTGCAGTTATTTTAGGTGTAGTGTAGTTACAATAGAAGCAGTGTAGTTACTGTAGAAGCAGTGTAGTTACTTTAGATACAGTGTAAACTACTTTAGGTGCAGTGCAGTTATTTTAGGTGTAGTGTAGTTACAATAGAAGCAGTGTAGTTACTTTAGATACAGTGTAAACTACTTTAGGTGCAGTGCAGTTATTTTAGGTGTAGTGTAGTTACAATAGAAGCAGTGTAGTTACTGTAGAAGCAGTGTAGTTACTTTAGATACAGTGTAAACTACTTTAGGTGCAGTGCAGTTATTTTAGGTGTAGTGTAGTTACAATAGAAGCAGTGTAGTTACTTTAGATACAGTGTAAACTACTTTAGGTGCAGTGCAGTTATTTTAGGTGTAGTGTAGTTACAATAGAAGCAGTGTAGTTACTTTAGATACAGTGTAAACTACTTTAGGTGCAGTGCAGTTATTTTAGGTGTAGTGTAGTTACAATAGAAGCAGTGTAGTTACAATAGAAGCAGTGTAGTTACTTTAGATACAGTGTAAACTACTTTAGGTGCAGTGCAGTTATTTTAGGTGTAGTGTAGTTACAATAGAAGCAGTGTAGTTACTTTAGATACAGTGTAAACTACTTTAGGTGCAGTGCAGTTATTTTAGGTGTAGTGTAGTTACAATAGAAGCAGTGTAGTTACTTTAGATACAGTGTAAACTACTTTAGGTGCAGTGCAGTTATTTTAGGTGTAGTGTAGTTACAATAGAAGCAGTGTAGTTACTTTAGATACAGTGTAAACTACTTTAGGTGCAGTGCAGTTATTTTAGGTGTAGTGTAGTTACAATAGAAGCAGTGTAGTTACTTTAGATACAGTGTAAACTACTTTAGGTGCAGTGCAGTTATTTTAGGTGTAGTGTAGTTACAATAGAAGCAGTGTAGTTACTTTAGATACAGTGTAAACTACTTTAGGTGCAGTGCAGTTATTTTAGGTGTAGTGTAGTTACAATAGAAGCAGTGTAGTTACTGTAGAAGCAGTGTAGTTACTTTAGATACAGTGTAAACTACTTTAGGTGCAGTGCAGTTATTTTAGGTGTAGTGTAGTTACAATAGAAGCAGTGTAGTTACTTTAGATACAGTGTAAACTACTTTAGGTGCAGTGCAGTTATTTTAGGTGTAGTGTAGTTACAATAGAAGCAGTGTAGTTACTTTAGATACAGTGTAAACTACTTTAGGTGCAGTGCAGTTATTTTAGGTGTAGTGTAGTTACAATAGAAGCAGTGTAGTTACTTTAGATACAGTGTAAACTACTTTAGGTGCAGTGCAGTTATTTTAGGTGTAGTGTAGTTACAATAGAAGCAGTGTAGTTACTTTAGATACAGTGTAAACTACTTTAGGTGCAGTGCAGTTATTTTAGGTGTAGTGTAGTTACAATAGAAGCAGTGTAGTTACTTTAGATACAGTGTAAACTACTTTAGGTGCAGTGCAGTTATTTTAGGTGTAGTGTAGTTACAATAGAAGCAGTGTAGTTACAGTAGAAGCGGTGTAGTTACTTTAGATACAGTGTAAACTACTTTAGGTGCAGTGCAGTTATTTTAGGTGTAGTGTAGTTACAATAGAAGCAGTGTAGTTACTTTAGATACAGTGTAAACTACTTTAGGTGCAGTGCAGTTATTTTAGGTGTAGTGTAGTTACAATAGAAGCAGTGTAGTTACTGTAGAAGCAGTGTAGTTACTTTAGATACAGTGTAAACTACTTTAGGTGCAGTGCAGTTATTTTAGGTGTAGTGTAGTTACAATAGAAGCAGTGTAGTTACTTTAGATACAGTGTAGACTACTTTAGGTGCAGTGCAGTTATTTTAGGTGTAGTGTAGTTACAATAGAAGCAGTGTAGTTACAGTAGAAGCAGTGTAGTTACTTTAGATACAGTGTAAACTACTTTAGGTGCAGTGCAGTTATTTTAGGTGTAGTGTAGTTACAATAGAAGCAGTGTAGTTACTTTAGATACAGTGTAAACTACTTTAGGTGCAGTGCAGTTATTTTAGGTGTAGTGTAGTTACAATAGAAGCAGTGTAGTTACTTTAGATACAGTGTAAACTACTTTAGGTGCAGTGCAGTTATTTTAGGTGTAGTGTAGTTACAATAGAAGCAGTGTAGTTACTTTAGATACAGTGTAAACTACTTTAGGTGCAGTGCAGTTATTTTAGGTGTAGTGTAGTTACAATAGAAGCAGTGTAGTTACTGTAGAAGCAGTGTAGTTACTTTAGATACAGTGTAAACTACTTTAGGTGCAGTGCAGTTATTTTAGGTGTAGTGTAGTTACAATAGAAGCAGTGTAGTTACTTTAGATACAGTGTAAACTACTTTAGGTGCAGTGCAGTTATTTTAGGTGTAGTGTAGTTACAATAGAAGCAGTGTAGTTACAATAGAAGCAGTGTAGTTACTTTAGATACAGTGTAAACTACTTTAGGTGCAGTGCAGTTATTTTAGGTGTAGTGTAGTTACAATAGAAGCAGTGTAGTTACTTTAGATACAGTGTAAACTACTTTAGGTGCAGTGCAGTTATTTTAGGTGTAGTGTAGTTACAATAGAAGCAGTGTAGTTACTTTAGATACAGTGTAAACTACTTTAGGTGCAGTGCAGTTATTTTAGGTGTAGTGTAGTTACAATAGAAGCAGTGTAGTTACTTTAGATACAGTGTAAACTACTTTAGGTGCAGTGCAGTTATTTTAGGTGTAGTGTAGTTACAATAGAAGCAGTGTAGTTACTGTAGAAGCAGTGTAGTTACTTTAGATACAGTGTAAACTACTTTAGGTGCAGTGCAGTTATTTTAGGTGTAGTGTAGTTACAATAGAAGCAGTGTAGTTACAATAGAAGCAGTGTAGTTACTTTAGATACAGTGTAAACTACTTTAGGTGCAGTGCAGTTATTTTAGGTGTAGTGTAGTTACAATAGAAGCAGTGTAGTTACTTTAGATACAGTGTAAACTACTTTAGGTGCAGTGCAGTTATTTTAGGTGTAGTGTAGTTACAATAGAAGCAGTGTAGTTACTTTAGATACAGTGTAAACTACTTTAGGTGCAGTGCAGTTATTTTAGGTGTAGTGTAGTTACAATAGAAGCAGTGTAGTTACTTTAGATACAGTGTAAACTACTTTAGGTGCAGTGCAGTTATTTTAGGTGTAGTGTAGTTACAATAGAAGCAGTGTAGTTACAATAGAAGCAGTGTAGTTACTTTAGATACAGTGTAAACTACTTTAGGTGCAGTGCAGTTATTTTAGGTGTAGTGTAGTTACAATAGAAGCAGTGTAGTTACTTTAGATACAGTGTAAACTACTTTAGGTGCAGTGCAGTTATTTTAGGTGTAGTGTAGTTACAATAGAAGCAGTGTAGTTACTTTAGATACAGTGTAAACTACTTTAGGTGCAGTGCAGTTATTTTAGGTGTAGTGTAGTTACAATAGAAGCAGTGTAGTTACTTTAGATACAGTGTAAACTACTTTAGGTGCAGTGCAGTTATTTTAGGTGTAGTGTAGTTACAATAGAAGCAGTGTAGTTACTGTAGAAGCAGTGTAAACTACTTTAGGTGCAGTGCAGTTATTTTAGGTGTAGTGTAGTTACAATAGAAGCAGTGTAGTTACAATAGAAGCAGTGTAGTTACTTTAGATACAGTGTAAACTACTTTAGGTGCAGTGCAGTTATTTTAGGTGTAGTGTAGTTACAATAGAAGCAGTGTAGTTACTTTAGATACAGTGTAAACTACTTTAGGTGCAGTGCAGTTATTTTAGGTGTAGTGTAGTTACAATAGAAGCAGTGTAGTTACTTTAGATACAGTGTAAACTACTTTAGGTGCAGTGCAGTTATTTTAGGTGTAGTGTAGTTACAATAGAAGCAGTGTAGTTACTTTAGATACAGTGTAAACTACTTTAGGTGCAGTGCAGTTATTTTAGGTGTAGTGTAGTTACAATAGAAGCAGTGTAGTTACTTTAGATACAGTGTAAACTACTTTAGGTGCAGTGCAGTTATTTTAGGTGTAGTGTAGTTACAATAGAAGCAGTGTAGTTACTTTAGATACAGTGTAAACTACTTTAGGTGCAGTGCAGTTATTTTAGGTGTAGTGTAGTTACAATAGAAGCAGTGTAGTTACTTTAGATACAGTGTAAACTACTTTAGGTGCAGTGCAGTTATTTTAGGTGTAGTGTAGTTACAATAGAAGCAGTGTAGTTACAATAGAAGCAGTGTAGTTACTTTAGATACAGTGTAAACTACTTTAGGTGCAGTGCAGTTATTTTAGGTGTAGTGTAGTTACAATAGAAGCAGTGTAGTTACTTTAGATACAGTGTAAACTACTTTAGGTGCAGTGCAGTTATTTTAGGTGTAGTGTAGTTACAATAGAAGCAGTGTAGTTACTTTAGATACAGTGTAAACTACTTTAGGTGCAGTGCAGTTATTTTAGGTGTAGTGTAGTTACAATAGAAGCAGTGTAGTTACTTTAGATACAGTGTAAACTACTTTAGGTGCAGTGCAGTTATTTTAGGTGTAGTGTAGTTACAATAGAAGCAGTGTAGTTACTGTAGAAGCAGTGTAAACTACTTTAGGTGCAGTGCAGTTATTTTAGGTGTAGTGTAGTTACAATAGAAGCAGTGTAGTTACAATAGAAGCAGTGTAGTTACTTTAGATACAGTGTAAACTACTTTAGGTGCAGTGCAGTTATTTTAGGTGTAGTGTAGTTACAATAGAAGCAGTGTAGTTACTTTAGATACAGTGTAAACTACTTTAGGTGCAGTGCAGTTATTTTAGGTGTAGTGTAGTTACAATAGAAGCAGTGTAGTTACTTTAGATACAGTGTAAACTACTTTAGGTGCAGTGCAGTTATTTTAGGTGTAGTGTAGTTACAATAGAAGCAGTGTAGTTACTGTAGAAGCAGTGTAAACTACTTTAGGTGCAGTGCAGTTATTTTAGGTGTAGTGTAGTTACAATAGAAGCAGTGTAGTTACTGTAGAAGCAGTGTAAACTACTTTAGGTGCAGTGCAGTTATTTTAGGTGTAGTGTAGTTACAATAGAAGCAGTGTAGTTACAATAGAAGCAGTGTAGTTACTTTAGATACAGTGTAAACTACTTTAGGTGCAGTGCAGTTATTTTAGGTGTAGTGTAGTTACAATAGAAGCAGTGTAGTTACTTTAGATACAGTGTAAACTACTTTAGGTGCAGTGCAGTTATTTTAGGTGTAGTGTAGTTACAATAGAAGCAGTGTAGTTACTGTAGAAGCAGTGTAGTTACTTTAGATACAGTGTAAACTACTTTAGGTGCAGTGCAGTTATTTTAGGTGTAGTGTAGTTACAATAGAAGCAGTGTAGTTACTTTAGATACAGTGTAAACTACTTTAGGTGCAGTGCAGTTATTTTAGGTGTAGTGTAGTTACAATAGAAGCAGTGTAGTTACAATAGAAGCAGTGTAGTTACTTTAGATACAGTGTAAACTACTTTAGGTGCAGTGCAGTTATTTTAGGTGTAGTGTAGTTACAATAGAAGCAGTGTAGTTACTTTAGATACAGTGTAAACTACTTTAGGTGCAGTGCAGTTATTTTAGGTGTAGTGTAGTTACAATAGAAGCAGTGTAGTTACAATAGAAGCAGTGTAGTTACTTTAGATACAGTGTAAACTACTTTAGGTGCAGTGCAGTTATTTTAGGTGTAGTGTAGTTACAATAGAAGCAGTGTAGTTACTTTAGATACAGTGTAAACTACTTTAGGTGCAGTGCAGTTATTTTAGGTGTAGTGTAGTTACAATAGAAGCAGTGTAGTTACTTTAGATACAGTGTAAACTACTTTAGGTGCAGTGCAGTTATTTTAGGTGTAGTGTAGTTACAATAGAAGCAGTGTAGTTACAATAGAAGCAGTGTAGTTACTTTAGATACAGTGTAAACTACTTTAGGTGCAGTGCAGTTATTTTAGGTGTAGTGTAGTTACAATAGAAGCAGTGTAGTTACTTTAGATACAGTGTAAACTACTTTAGGTGCAGTGCAGTTATTTTAGGTGTAGTGTAGTTACAATAGAAGCAGTGTAGTTACTTTAGATACAGTGTAAACTACTTTAGGTGCAGTGCAGTTATTTTAGGTGTAGTGTAGTTACAATAGAAGCAGTGTAGTTACTTTAGATACAGTGTAAACTACTTTAGGTGCAGTGCAGTTATTTTAGGTGTAGTGTAGTTACAATAGAAGCAGTGTAGTTACTGTAGAAGCAGTGTAGTTACTTTAGATACAGTGTAAACTACTTTAGGTGCAGTGCAGTTATTTTAGGTGTAGTGTAGTTACAATAGAAGCAGTGTAGTTACTTTAGATACAGTGTAAACTACTTTAGGTGCAGTGCAGTTATTTTAGGTGTAGTGTAGTTACAATAGAAGCAGTGTAGTTACTGTAGAAGCAGTGTAGTTACTTTAGATACAGTGTAAACTACTTTAGGTGCAGTGCAGTTATTTTAGGTGTAGTGTAGTTACAATAGAAGCAGTGTAGTTACTTTAGATACAGTGTAAACTACTTTAGGTGCAGTGCAGTTATTTTAGGTGTAGTGTAGTTACAATAGAAGCAGTGTAGTTACTTTAGATACAGTGTAAACTACTTTAGGTGCAGTGCAGTTATTTTAGGTGTAGTGTAGTTACAATAGAAGCAGTGTAGTTACTTTAGATACAGTGTAAACTACTTTAGGTGCAGTGCAGTTATTTTAGGTGTAGTGTAGTTACAATAGAAGCAGTGTAGTTACTTTAGATACAGTGTAAACTACTTTAGGTGCAGTGCAGTTATTTTAGGTGTAGTGTAGTTACAATAGAAGCAGTGTAGTTACTTTAGATACAGTGTAAACTACTTTAGGTGCAGTGCAGTTATTTTAGGTGTAGTGTAGTTACAATAGAAGCAGTGTAGTTACTTTAGATACAGTGTAAACTACTTTAGGTGCAGTGCAGTTATTTTAGGTGTAGTGTAGTTACAATAGAAGCAGTGTAGTTACTTTAGATACAGTGTAAACTACTTTAGGTGCAGTGCAGTTATTTTAGGTGTAGTGTAGTTACAATAGAAGCAGTGTAGTTACTTTAGATACAGTGTAAACTACTTTAGGTGCAGTGCAGTTATTTTAGGTGTAGTGTAGTTACAATAGAAGCAGTGTAGTTACTGTAGAAGCAGTGTAGTTACTTTAGATACAGTGTAAACTACTTTAGGTGCAGTGCAGTTATTTTAGGTGTAGTGTAGTTACAATAGAAGCAGTGTAGTTACTTTAGATACAGTGTAAACTACTTTAGGTGCAGTGCAGTTATTTTAGGTGTAGTGTAGTTACAATAGAAGCAGTGTAGTTACTGTAGAAGAAGTGTAGTTACAATAGAGAAGCAGTAGTTACTATAGACGCAGTAGACTCACAATAGAAACACTAGTTATAGTAGAAGCAGTATAGTTAATGTAGAAGCAGTATAGTTACACTGTAGAAGCAGTAGACTGGCAATAGAAACAGTAGTTACTGTGGAAGCAGTACAGTTACAGGGAGCAACAGTTGAGTATACATACAGTTGCCGGCACAGGCGCGGCCACCGGTCCAGTGGGTTCATCGGCAGGGTCGAGCAGACAGTCGTCCCGCGCAGGAGGCACCCAGCCCCGCCGCTTGCGTGCTCCGGCGCCGGCGCTACGGTACGCCTCCGCCGCGGCCGCCTCACGCTCTAAGCGCTGCTTCTCTTCTTCTTCCCTATATAATAAATAATTAGATACAAAAATATTATATAACTGCCATTATGCCTAAAGTAAGTTATTTTTTTTTATTTATTAATAAAAGAAAACCAACAGCTGTCTTAAAAATATACAAAGTACAAATCATTTTTGGACAAGCCATTTATAGGTTTACCTAGATTAACATATAGTTTACAATAAAATAAGCTATTCTGAAGGACACACTAGAGTACAACAAAACAATAGTGTGTGTGTGGGCGCGTGTGTGTTTGTGTGTGCGCGCGTGTGTGTGTGCGTGTACGTATGTGCGCTTGTGTGGGTGCAGTACGTATGCGCCTGTTAAGCCAATCATAACGAATTTATAAGTAAAGTATTTATAACTAAAAGTTTGTTTACTAAGCAAGTTATCGTATATGAGTGTCGCCGCAAATAAAACCATGTGATAAGGCCTTTTTATATGCAGCAATAAAATATGCTACTAAATAAAATTAGCATTTCGAGGGAAATAAAAGTTTTAATATTCCAGTTTTAAATATGTAAGCAAAACTTAAGGCTATTTGACAAATTTTCGAAAATGATTTAAAACTATTATTTATTACATAATAAGCACACTATATTGATATTTCCGGGAAATCTACTGTATGATTAATAAAAATCAATGTTAAAGTTTAAATCTCTAAAACCGCGGCAAAAACGCTATTTCTGTAATGGCGCTGATCATATGACACGTGTGACGTCACATGCAAGTAAACAAGCTAATAATGATAAGCAAAGCTAAGTTTTATGATAATTGTTTTATCAACAATTATCATAAAACTGCTTCAAAAATAGATCAACAATATAATTTATCACCCAGAAAACATAAAACGCGAACTAAAATCACTCGAAGAAACTATGTTTACTTGCGTGTGACGTCACCTGAGTTGCAACCAATCAGAGTGTTCACATCTCATATAAAGTTTTAAAAAAATGATGTACTTTATTTCGTTTAATTTGCAAAAAATATACATTATTTTGTTTAAAATTAAGAGAAATATGGTTTTTTAAGCTATTGTCTAACAGGATGACCACAATTTGCAGTGTATTTTCAATGTTGTCAAATAGCCAATTGTAACTATTGGGCTGTTGGAGAGTCTAATTGGGGTGCCTGAGAGTTTAATTGTGGTGTCTGAGAGGGTGATTGGGGTGTCTATTAGTCAAATTGGGTGTCTGAGAGTCATATTGTGAGTCTGACAGTTCAATTGGAGAGTCTAATTGGGATGCCTGAGAGTTCAATTGGGATATCTGAGAGTGTTTGTTATTTCTAAGACATGCTGTTAATATCATGGCTGTATAAATCAAGTGTCACTCTTACCACTTCTTCTGTCTTTTAGCTTCTTCCTCTTGCTCTTTCATACGTTTTTTCATTTCTACAATGGTCCTGGGTATAGCAGTTATGCTCCACCAAATGCATCTAGGTATTTGAAAGGGTAAAGTGTCTTTTACACTTGGTTTTGGCAACTGATCCAATATTTCAGCAAGACCTGCATCAAACCCAGACTTCTTTGAATGCTTTTTTCCTCTGCTGTTTAATATTTGTTCCTGTTAAGATAAATATTATAAGGTTAATAAATTGATGTTGCATAAATAGGTGTAACAAAACAATATTTCAACAAATTTAAGTGTTGTTAATTATATCTACTATTTTTTATATAATTTTAGTGTAAGGGTTTTTAATTGCAATTTTTAATGGGTTCTGAGTTCTGACAATTGTATCTCAATTAGTTTTGTATGTATGTCATACATATTATCCTTATTAGAAATTATAGGCTAAAGTAACCTAATATTAATAAATTTTATATCTTAAGACATATTGACAGCCTTGTGGCGCAGTAGGCGAGTAGCCGGCTGTGAAACGAGAGGCCGTGGGTTCGATTCCCACACCGGGACAATTGTTTGTGTGACAGACAGATATTTATGTCAGGGGTATGGGTGTAGTGAGACCGTGCGTCTCTATTATAGTATAATATATATATCTTAGTGTGGGGTTGGGGCTATGTGTGTGACTGTTGGGTGTTATTTATTTATATGTTCTCAGAAAAATATAAACATACCGCAGTATACCTCTTCTCAGCATATGCGGCCCAACCGACAGCATACTGGCCAAATGTGATGATAATAAACAGAATGAGAGAGCCTTCAGCCAGGCCCATCTTACGGACGTGTCGGTAGTAATAAACTGCTGAACGCCAGTTCGGAAGACCATTTTTGAGCACTTCGTTATACCTTAAACATATTGACAAAGTTAATATCATGGTTGTGGTGTTTTTGATAATAATGAACACAAGATTAAAATACATCTAACAAATACATTCAGCAGTACGCACATAGGCCTGAGTCCTGATAGTAGGTGTTGATTAGTGTAAATCCAATTACTTCATGCTAACATTCTGACAATTAACCCACTCAAGTGTTCAAACACCAAGGATGGTGTTTGAACACTTTGTGGGCTTATACATGTTTAGGGCATAACATATTCCAGAAGTTTTGATGTGATGTCAATAATTGAAATTAAATTTGGATTCCACTGTTACAATCAAATGCAGTGCTAAGTAACCATTATATCACGATAAAAAAGTAAGGACCAATATTATTACATTTTTTACTGTCAGTTTCCAATTGACAGATACAAAGCTAAAATATTGTGGAACATAATAAAAATCATATTGATAGGCATACTTCTCTCTTTTCCCAGGATCCTTCAGTATATTGTGAACGGACACCAAGTTTCTGAATTGGACGTCCGCATCAGGGGAGTCATTCTTATCCGGATGTAACTTCAATGTTAATTTCTTAAAAGCAGATTTAACTTCCGCAGGCGAAGCATCCTATGGAGAATCCATTTTATCAATAACTAATAATTGTCACTCAATATGGTTACATAAAATGATTGGATACATAATAGAAGTGAAAGTTTTAAATTTCAATTTTCTGATTTTTTCTGAGTAAAAGACACGTATGACAATTGCCCTCACAATAAATTAGGCATAATTAATAATAATTCCTTTGCCTCGAATGTGACCGTATGGATATACCGCCAATAGATAAGACGTAAGGTCAAATTTATACAGAAATAAGGTATTTAATAATTTTTTATCGATTACATTACAAATCTAATACTTTTGAAATCATTTTAAATAACCCTTACCTGTGCTACACCCATGAGTTCGTAAAAATTTTGATTAACTTCTTCCACCACATCAAAAACTTCAAAATCACCATCGTCCCACGCTGATGCTCCCAGTGTCAACCCTAAAAGTATGACTATCACCGCCCGCATATTTAAATTATTTATTTACTTAATAATTAATTTATAAAGTCATTATTTTTGCAAATTTCTATAAATTTTTCACAACTCTCGTATTATGACAGTAACGTTTGATACAAATGACGGCTGACAATTTTACCAGCTGGCAAGTGGCAGCTGGCATAAAATAGAGTTGTACATACTTATAAAATGAGTATTTATCGATTGTGAAAACGATAGGTGAGTGGATTATAAATATCGACGGTATCGATTATAAATATAGATTTAATGATATTGAGCTATATACATATTCGGAATTAGAACATTTTTCTGCATGTTTTGAGCCTAGTTTTAATTTTTTGTGCACTTTTTTGCGCTCAAACCAACTAGTAAAACAGGACTTTTTTTCAGGGCACATTTATTAAAATAGTGCTTGTAAATCTTAGAGTAGGCAACCAAAAGGAGACGGCATTACGCTCGAATCTTGAACAAAAAATTCAGCAATGTCGGTGGGGGGCTTCGTACAACTACAAATAAACATGTGCACACAAATGCAAAATGTAATCACGTCGCTACGCACGCACACTACACCATTTCATACAACACTGGCAAATTTATGCACACAGTTACAAATTTATCTTGTTGTGAAATATATTTACAGTGTCATATATTGACAACTGTGTAAAAACAGTAGAGCGTAGCAATGTCGACACGAGGTATAGATAGCGTTGTCCTTATCTATCGATAGATAAAATAAAACAATTATAATTTATTAAATGTTTTAAGATATTTTTTTATGTGTATCATCTTTTCTATCGCTTTCTTGCAATCTCTGGGTGTGATTTCGTGAAAAGGGACGGAAGTAGAGAGGTATAGTTAAAAATAGTGTAAATTAATATTTCTAATTTAATCGTAATACTGTAAAGATAATAAAGGTAATGAGTACTGAGAAAAATACAAGCCAAATAAGCAAAAATAAAAACTTTATTTTTTAGATTTTTTTTTAAATAATACGCCATTAATTTATTTAATCTATACTATTATATAAAGCTGAAGAGTTTGTTTGTTTATTTGAACGGGCTAATCTCAGGAACTACTGGTTCGAATTGAAAAATCTTTTAGTGTTGGATAGCCCATTTATCGAGGAGCGCTATAGGCTATATAACATCACGCTATCACCAATAGGAGCGGAGCAGCAATGAAAATTGTTGCAAAACGGGGAAAATTGATTCCTTTTGAGAGTTTCCGTTGCGAACACTGCGTTAACGGTTAAAGTTACATAACAATCATGTACGACGAAATTGTTCCTCTTAAAAAGTTCTAAAAAAAGTCCGCGATAGCATATGTCTATCTATTTCGGTTGGCTCACTATAACCTTTTTAATGGTTATCGAATTTGTTCTGAAACAATGTATTATTTGGAAAGGGGTTTTTATAAACATGGTATTAATCCTTATCCAAATAAATTCTTTATTCATCACAAGTATTTAATTTTGAACAAAGTTGCCCTTTACATCATTTGATTTCAATGAATATCTTAGGAGATATTACAGTTTTAAAATATCTCCGCAGCAAAATTAATATTGTTGTTTGTATGTCTGTTTCTTACCTTTTCATGACTAAACGGGTGAACGAATCCTAATGAAATTCAGTAGAGGGATAGATTATATCCTAGGGAAGGACATAGGGTATCTTTTGTCTCAAAAAAATATCTTGAAAGGGGTGAAATAGAGGTTAAAAGTTTGTATGGGCAATCCGTAATACTTCAACTTAGGGATCTGAAAATTCATATTTAGGCTTTAGGTAAAAAATAAAGAAATACGTGTTTCAACGTTTTTACCAAATCATCCCTTAAAGGGCGAAGTGAGGAGTTAACTTATGAGGTATTCATTAAATGTAATCTCAAGCTTCAGGCACAACACTTTTTTTTTGTCGCGCGGAAAGCATTTTATTACTGCCGTCCGCTTCGGGGGGAAGCGGAATGAGAATAAAACGGTTATGCTGGACTAGCCGGTCTTACGACCCAGCACCCCCTCGCCCGGATGATGGCTATCCGGGCTGCGGCTGGGCCGAGTCCCTACTACTTATGTAGACCCAACCGGACACTACCAGCTAAAACCCCGCGGTGGCCTTCTTCGACACTTACGGAGTGATCCCGGGGTATTATAAGGAGTGCTAGAAGTTTAAGTTAGGAGTTGTGCCTGTCTAGCCATCTAGACAGTCACAACACCTAAGATTCAGGACGATCACTATAGGTGTCTCAGTGCAGAAGACAACTCCTTGCATTGATACTTCTGCTCCCGAAAATAAACTCCACGGGGGCGGAGCCGCGAGCAACAGCTAGTATGGATATGGCAGAGAATTGTTTTAGGTCGGTTCTGGTCTCTTGGTTTCTTATATAAGTAAACTCTTCTTCTGTTTTCCTAATGAAAACACGACCTTGCTTAATCTACACGAATTTGTACTCTTTTTCTTTGACGATCTGGCGAGCCGCTGCGTGTAATTTGTTTTTAGGTGAAAGGTACTCAACAATGTAAAGCGGCGATTTATTACCTCCAATGCCTATGTGAGCAGTACTGAGCTTGTCGTTTGGATTTGCCTTATTAAAATTTATTGTTTTCGCTAAAATGTATCCCGAAGCCTAGAGGTAGCCAATTTAACAATGATTGAGCGAGGTCTCTTGTCGTCTCTGTTACTTTTTACCACACGAGTGCAATGATGAATGTCGGATTCTTTCAAGTTGCAGGATACCTTAGACAGCTGAGTAATTATAGATAGCAAGTTTTACTGTTTGTGCTCGGGGACACACTCTATCTCAAGATTGTTAGAACGGTTATGCTGCGCAGCAACCTGAAGCCTGATTTGCAGATCCTGTAACGTATATGTTAACTGAACGTTCTCTTTCTTTAGCTCTCCCAGTGTGTCTTGGTATTTGGCGATGGCGGATTTGGTGGTTTCATAATTTTCATTCAGAAACAAACATTATTATCCAAAGCAGTTATTTCCTGTTTTATGAATTGATTTTCGAGATTGAAATTCGGTTCTCACCATCTGCTTAAGTGTTTGGTTAAGCTCCTGTGCTAAAGCCAATTTCATGACATTGAATTCTTCTCTTATTATTTCCCTAGCGTCTTTCTTTGTAATACCTGACGCGGAAGAGTTTAAGCCGGAACTTCCACTAATTGCGCTAGTATCAACAGTGGCTTTTTTCGATGCGTAATATTGTCATTAAAAGGTAGCGAGTCATTATTGTTCCTTGACTTCCCGGGTGAGTCAATGGGACGTAAAGGTGTATTACTGTTATCAGTTTTTGGTTGCTTTGCACATCATCCGTGACACTTCAATTTTTTCTTGGTCAACACTAATTGTAGAGTAGCGTTTTTCAGGTATGTCAGCACATGTAACACAACAATGACGGCCGTTGCAAATTATTTTAAAATGTTGATTACTCACTCGTTTTGAGGTATTCCGATTATACCTCAGCAAATATACCACCGGAAAGTACACAACACGACCTTTCCAATGGTATATAGTTTGTAAGAAAATGGAGTGTTCTGTTATTCCATAAAATTTCAAATTAAATAAGCGGAGCCAAGAAATACAGTGTTACTGGTAACGAATGCGATTAGCAAATGCTGTGAATGAAATTATTGTATGTCATTGAGAGCGATTATCGCCTGTTTTGGTGTGGTAGCCGGCTAACGGCTATCTATTATGAAGAGCATATAAACAGGGCTTGAGATCTCGACATGAATACAGGGTGTCCCAAAAGTCGACGTCAAGCCGGAACCGGGTCAAAAGGCAAGTCATACCGGTTAACAAAAAAAATTAAAAAAATCTAAGTTGCTTGTTTTTAAAATTATAGGCATGGCCCGCGTTTTTTTCAAAGTATAATCCTAACTTTGCGCATTTGTGTGATCTTACGTAAGAACTATTAAGACTCCCTCCCATCCCTTGTAAGAAAAAATAAGACATGATCGACTCCCCCCCTACATCATCTTACGTAATAAATGAATGGCGCCAAAATTCATACCTAAATATTTTTTAAATATACCGGATACATTTTTAGGATCACATTTTTTGACAAATACTTTATTCTGGTTTTGTCATATTTTGTGACATTCCCTAGTGTGTTAGAACTATTTACATTAAAAGTATGTGTTTAGAAGACAGTCCAGATGGATTAGAAATTTTATCGATAACCTTTATAAGTTTATCTACAACACTATTTGAGTCTTGCATAAACGACAGTGTTACCACATAAACCACCCAAAATGCTACACTGGCATAAAGTTTATGAAATTGTAAACTTAGTCGATATGTCAACTCTCCTAATATTTTTAAATTATGAATTAAGAAGCATAAATAAAGTAATCCTACTAATATTATAAATGCGTATGTTTGGATGGATGCATGGTTGTTTGATATCCAATCACGCTACAACGGCTGGACGGATCTACTTAAAATTTGGCACAGAGATAGATTATAGTCTGGAAAAGCACATAGGCTACTTTTTATCGCGGAAAAATGTACAGTTCCCATGGGATAGTTTAGTTTTTCACAGAGCAAAGGATCGACATGATTTTTTGCATAGTGGCAGTTTAGGGATCAGAAAATGACAAAGACCACTTTTAACTCGAAAAAATGCACGCTTCTTATGGGATAGCAAAATATAGAAGGTTAAAATGCTCCAAGACATACACGCGGGCGGAGCCGCGGGCAACATTAGTTAAAAATGAATATTAAAAAAAACAACTTGCGTTTAAGATATTGAATGCAAATAAATTTTACACTACTGTGGCTAAAAGATTAACCTGGCAACATTTATTACCCGATGATAATTTTTAGAAATTATATGTTTTGTTGCTTTTAAGGATAATATTACTTTAAAAAAATACGTCCAGGTGAAAAATAATGTTGTATTTTTGTAAGTTTGATGTGTCAGATCTATTTTTACATGTTAATACCGCTACAGGCTCGCATTTTGACGGAGCTCAATTCGCACGTGATGTCACTTTTTTAGTGGCGGATCACGAAGCGCAACTCGTTTTATAGAACGTGTATGAGCACCGTGCTCTTACATTTGTCATACGGGGTAAGCGCACAATGGCGTCTCCAGTGTTAAATACTCTAAGTTGTAAATGCATGAAAATAAGTCATAGATATGCAGTACTTGCTTACACAAGTAATATATTAATTCTGCTAAAATCCATCAATCAACCCTGTAAGGTTCAACACACGCTAGTGCAGAGTCGAAGAGTCGCGGTCGCGTCGAGTCCTGTTTTTCAACTAAAATGCATGGCGACGCGATATGCGTCATTATGCGATGACGACTTCGACTCTTCGACTCTGCACCAGTGTGAGTTGACCCTAGCTTTTCAAAAATGTCGCTTGAATCAAATAGGTTACTATAAAAATCTAAAATATTTTACTGTTGACATCACGTCTCCTAATATTTTATTTATAAGTTAATAAAGAAAACGCGAATTTTCCAACCGCAAGAATATATACGTGTGTAATTTATGGATATATATGGATATAATCTTGAATAATACAGAAAGATATGTCTGAAGTTAGGACGAAGGCAAAAGGATTAATTCAAGGCTCGTTTTAAATATCGTGTTGATACGAGACTACTAGTTTCTTTATAAACAGCAGTCTATAATCAATGAAGCTATTGTGTTAGTTTTCTTTTTTACTTATCCTACTAATATTATAACTGCGAATGTTTGGATGGATGGATGTTTGTTACTCAATCACGCTACAATGGCTAGACGGATCTGGTTGAAATGTGACACAGAGATAGATTATATTCTGGAACAGCACATAGACTACTTTTAATCCCGGAAAAATGTACAGTTGCCGTGGGATACTATAGTTTTTCACAGAGCAAGGGATCGACGTGATCTTTGCATAGTGGCAGTTAAGGGATCAGAAAATCACATAGGCTAATTTTTATCCCAGAAAAATGCAACACTTCCTATGGGATAGCAAAATATAGAAAGGTGTGATAGCTTAAGATGCCTCCATGGATTGTATACCTTTTCTTCCAAAAGTAACTTCCACGCGGGCAGAGCCGCGAGCAACATCTAGTTTAAATATAAAGTATATGAAAATAGAATACTTTATCTCATTCCTTGATACTATATATATATATATATATATATATACTATATATCCTTGGTTATAATTATGTTAAAAAACTTTAAACAATTTTGTATACTATTTGTACCCGATTGTAACCTGTTTTGTGTGTAATAAATAAAATAAAAATAAAATAAAAAAAAATACTGCCATGGGTTACTCTAAGACGTGTGAATAAACCGTTCCATGCATCAGATACGTATAAAAATTGTTTTAGAATTACCTTTATTTTACAATATATTTAATGTTCTTTTTATTTAATAGAATGTGCCATAAATATCAACCACTAAGGGGGTAAAATAGAGGATAAAAGTTTGTATGAAAATCCATATTTTTTTAAGTTAAACGCATGAAAATTTGTATTTTGTATTGTATACTTTTTTCCCAAACATGACCTCCACGTGGACGGAGCCGCGAGCAAAAGCTAGTAATAATAATACCCGTGCTCAACACTGTCCCACCGTTGGGCACGGGCCACATGTTATTAAATAGTATCTAGAATAGTAAAATAGTAGTCGCTGGTGGTAATACATTCATATCCGGATAGCGACCACCGTACACAGGGTGTAAAACCCGCCGTAGTGACACACGCAAGTATGTTGCGTTCAAGGATCAGGTAGTGTATATATGGTTTTTGTCGGGGGTATAGAATTGGGGTAGGATTTTCGAGTACTCTGACACTAGGCCCTCGACCTTCTTGCCCATGGCGTAGTGTGAAAAAGCAGGCTGGCATGATTGTGTTGAGTAGCAGGGGATAGATTATCTCTCGCTAGTCGATAATCTAATTAGATGGCGCTGCGCTTACCGTAAGGTGCAGTGTGGTCACTTTGCCGTGCCAGGATAAAAAATAACTAATATTTTTTGCACTTCAGAAATATTGTGAAAAACGATTGGCGTGTTATGCGTAGCCCCTATATCTTACCCCTAATGTTCACCGCAGGGGAGGCGGGGACGTTTTTCAGCCTCCCAGCCAAGCAAACGGCCGCGGCAGTCGGTTACTCGCTGCCTTGCGGGAAACAGATGGCGCTAGGAGATGGCGTGTGTTAAATGTAATTCAATTTTGCCGCAATCAACGTGTGCACATTGCACATTAGCTCTGTTTAATAAATGATGTGAAATATCCTCGATGCCGTACAAGATCGCGCTATTGGTCTCCATAATGATTTTCACATTTTACGCTTTGTGTATGCTCGGATTTTTAATTGTCAATCAACCTGTACCAGTAAGTAGCATCGATTTATTTTAATTAAATCTAAATATGACATTACTAATGCGCATCTCTAATCATGACACATCTTCAAATATTTCAATTTTTTTTTAAAAATTTAAACATGTCACCATGCATTGCAAGAGATTATGCTGTGTGTCGAATAAGAAAAACAAAAATTATATTTTTAATTAATATAACATATGTACCTATTTAAATAAATTAGTGACCTGACCTAGCTGACTAAATATTCTACTAATTGTACGAGAACAATAACATTTTCGTTTGCATTGAAAATTAGTTTAATGACAGATTAATATTAAAACTATCTGCGCAAGTTAAATCGATTACTAAAAGATAAATAATTTATACAATCTGTCTGACCTATCTAGAGGCTATAGTGTACTACAAATGTAGACCTTTTATTATGAAATGCCAAAAGTGGGTAATGAGGTTGAATTTATAGACTTTATGGCATCGCGCCTTTGGTACGTTTGACAGCACGATCGATCGTGTAAAATACATGCGCGTTACAAGAGTCCGATTTCCCGCTAAAAGCGCAATCCCACTTGATGCTATTTATAATTTTCTGGGAAATCTCAATATGCTAAATGGCAACATGTTTTTCCTTATATAGCTTTATTTTTAGTACTGTATATTTTATTAATATATACTTAAAATAAATTTAAAAAGGGATCGGCGCCGCCTTGGCAACAGGCTGTAAAAAGTAAAGGCCGTATTTAGGGGACTTTACATTTATTCGTATCGATTTACAGGCTCTATGTTAGAACATGGAATATACATGCCTCGTTTATTATTTAAAATATTACACAGGGAAATAGTTAGTAGTAATTTTCTCAAGTAATATAGTTAGGCTATATTACTTGAGAAAATTGTATGATGCATACCTAATCTGAGGGCCTACATTTTAGAAGCATACAATAGTAACTTATAATGTTTTAAGAAGACGACTACCATAGAAGCTGTTTATTTTATGTTTTTAAATGATTTTATGGTTGTAGAAAGTAAAAACAAACTTTTATTATTGTTTTATTCTTGGTTTGGAGACATATTTTAATTTTATGTTTTTTGGCTACATTTTTAAAACAATCGGGGCACGGTGATTTTATTTGTAGATACCAATGTTAATCTTAATACCTACTTAATAATTTATACTCCAGTGTAAAATAGACCCAAATTGTTAAAATATGCACGCATTTCTAATGTTGTGTTTAACACATCTGCAGTAAAAAGTGCTCAAAGTTTATGGAAAGCAATGAATATCTGATGAATAGCGTCATGTGTTCAAAAGAACACACACGCCAATGTACTGAAAACTAAAAGATAAAACCGGACTTTCTGCATAAAACAAACATTAAAGACACTATAAAAAGTGTTTTTAAAAGAAAGTAACACATTTTAAGGCATTGCATACTTTGACGCTTGGCAAGATTTAGGTAATAACAGCTACCTCATATTAAAGGTGACCAACAGTTTTGTTCTCTGCGTTGCTTCGTAACCTGGGTGTCCAACCTTTACCACTTTCGTGATCCTAAGGATTGCAACCCAATGGAATCGGTACCTATTCGAGTTCGGAAGCAATATGATGATGTAATTTTACTGGAACAGAATAATTTACGTTAAAACAAATATAAAATACTACAATTCCTTTATAGCAACAATAAAGTGCAGAGGGAAACTGGCAAACCGCCAAGCACCCTTAGCCTCATTCAGAAGCTAACAATTCTTTCAATCGTTTAGCAATTGACATAAAACTAGCGTATTGGTAAAAGTGAAGTTTTGTTTCATATTTTAGCTATGTGTTAAGTTTATAATGCTGAGATTATTACTTGAAGCTATTGAAATACCATTAAAGGATATTGTATAATTTTCCAATGATGTTATTTCTAACGCCATTATCACTACTCTTATTTGAGTATCTTATTGAGAATATCGTAAAAGAGATAACTTATGTTCATCTATATAAAACGCTCATTGCTCTGTGAATATTTATTGTGTTTTTCTATAGAGAAAGCTTAAATTCTGAAAACACACATTCAGTGGCGCCTAACCAGTTTGACAACTGGAGCAGCCGCTACATTTACCATAATGCAGTAGAGAGCTGGCCCTTTTTTATGTTTCTTATTCAAGGACTTAATAATTTCTGTATCCTTCATCTGAATCATCAAACTTTATCCCAATATTTAAAAAAGTTTGGTTGCAGTGTGCGAGCCAGACGCTATGTCCGGAGGGTGAGCCGTGCCCATCGCAATGCTGCGATCCAGCGACGTCACCACGCGACTCTGATGAACCTATCAAGGAGTATGGGTATCCGTGGTATGCTCAATGGTGAGTTGAAAAGTATGTTAACATACCCAAACTGTATACTCATTGTGGGGTTTGTTTTGTGCTAACTAATCTCCTCAAACTTGTCGTTTGCGTGTTTATTTGGCGAGGAGGGCATCATGGTTTCCTTTACACACAAATAATAATGAAATTACATAAACTCTAAAGAAAATAAACTTGCGGTACTTCCGAATTACCGTCTCTTTTCTTTTTATTGAAGTTTGGTATGCGTGATAGTTAGTGAAAACATATTTTTTTAAAAATTAAATATATTTACATCTATCAGATCTTTGGGTTTAGTTAACAATTAACTTTAATATACTACTACTAAACGTACTATATAAATAGTTATGATGATCCTCGCCCCTTATCATATTATGGGACCGTAATAAATTCGGCGAAAAGTGGATGTAACACCTCTGCCTACCCCTTCAGGGATTACGGGGATGAGTGATGACATTTATCGTGTTACGAATGTCATGCGACTAGAGGGACTTTTCGGTAACCAAGATTCAAAATATTCGCTTGGCACAGAAATATGGGATATATTTCTTCTGTTACTTTCCTAATAGGTACGCCATGGACTTACTCAATGTATATTCTTGATTCAATCAGGCTTTATATTTTAAGTAATGCTTATCCTCAAGGTCCCAATTTACCCTCATTGCGAGCATGCTGTGTGCATTTTGTCAATGTTTTCGCAGTAGGTTAATACATAATAGCAAAAGTAGCCCGCTGAGCAAAACAAATCGAAGAGTTAATGTAGGACTTAACTCTTGTTTTTCTTGGCAACTGAATATGGGTCAAGGCGTATGTCTAAAGTAATTTTTCTTCTGTTATGGACTGTTTTTTTCCTACACTAAACGATAACTTTCATAGAATTGCTTACTCTCATTGGCAAAATTCACTTGTTAGTATAACTTCCAACTAGTGATATACATTTCGATTCCGAAATGGAACTTAAAGGATAACTAACAATGGATACACGCGTAGCTTTAGAAAAATCAGAGTTGTATGTCATTTACTTATATATGGATATCATTATGCAAGCAGATGCAAGTACATTAAATATAATTTAGACAGATCGTTACTTGTAAGGAACTTATTTACAAACTAGATGTTGCCCGCGGCTCCGCCCGCGTAGAGGTTATTTTTGGAAGAAAAAGTATACGATCCATGGATTCATCTTAAGCTATTACACCTTTCTATATTATGCTATACCGTAGGAGGCGTGCATTTTTTCGGCATAAAAGTGGCCTGCGTAATTTTCTGACCCCTAAACTGCCACTATGCAAAAAATCTAGCCGATCCCTTGCTCTGTGAAAAACTAAACAATCCCACGGGAACTGTACATTTTTCCGGGATAAAAAGTATGTGCTATTCTAGACTATAATCTATCTCTGTGCCAAATTCCAATCAGATCCGTCCAGCCGATGTAGCGTGATTGAGTAACAAACATCCATCCAAACATTCACATTTATAATATTAGTATGATTATGGTTAGTATTTAATCCCAAATGATAACATACAGTTTAATTTGCAATCCACAGGCCAGTTCTCTTCCTCCTGGGGACTTTAGGTGGCATTCTGTTCTGCTGTATCTGGTGCCTGTTATACAAGAGGTCGGGGCAGGTGTTCTTGTGTTCGTTCGCGTGTTGTGTACGCCGACCAGCCTCGGAGCGTGACTCCGCTGGGTCGGTGTACCCGCCGCCGAGATACAGCCGCTGCGGCTCGTTCCACCAAGCGCCTCCACCTTATTCTGAAGTGATGTTATCGTTCATACGGTTTGGGCTTTGTTTCCTTGCCGATTTTTTTGCATGTAGCTTTTTGATAGTGTATTTAGAGTTATGAAATATAATGTGTGTAAGTGAGAAGAGTTGATGCATTACATTGATTTGCATAATAGTATCCTACATTATTATATATTTTTTATTGTATCAAATCAGAGGTTGATTGTCTAGATTCTAGAACAATGAATAAGTGCAAGTTTCTCCAACGCGAATAGCTAATTCAAATGGCTTTTAATATTAATCATTTATTAAAATTATAGAGAATGACGCATTGTAAGTTTTGCAAGCAGTTTTTGCGGCTCTACTTAGCTATTTAAGTCAAACGTCCTTTTTTATACTCAAGATTTTCGTAATTATTTATCTCACTGAGACTCATGCAATGTGAATGTTAACCATGTATTTTAAATATTTTTGACTACCGTGTTGTCGATAATGATGATCCACGGTAAAATATTAATCACTATGTTTGCATTTAAATATTTGTTTTGATCTGTAGTATTTCTGATCGATAAAAAGCTGGACAAAGTAAAATCTAATGACATCAACATCCAAATCAGGTGACATCCAAACCAGACCTGTATCCGCTGGTGATCACTTACGGAGACAATGACGCAAAGTCCGGCGGCAACTACCTCATGGTGCACTACTTCAGGAACTACGTGATAAGGGCACCAGGTAATTTTGACTATTGTATTGTATTGTATAGCTATGAGTGTAGCTTGCAAATTTTCATATGCTGAAGAGAAAATTAATTATATCGATATTTGTATTGTAATTGATAATCATGTCTTTATTTCGAAGGCCAAGGCAGATTTCCAATTAGTACTTACATCGCTATTTTGCCTGATTAGGATACATAAGAAGATAGTATAGATCGTAGTATAGATACTGAACGCAATGAAAAATTACAAATTAAGTGCAAATTATATTATCCCCTATCAACTAGAATTGAATGCTGTATTTATTTTCATATTATATTACACCTTTGTATTGTAATTCCTAGACCGATTTTCGATCGGATTCACAGGATATTCAGATAAGAAAAATTATGGATCACACTAGTCACAGATCAAAATGATTAAACTGTACTAGTATTCCTATTCCAATTTCATAGGGAATCAAGGACATTAATCGGCTCATAGGTCATTAATTTATTTCGAAAACCATTACAATATTTTATTACAACTTATCATTGCGCTGCGCATGAAGTTTTACCTTATGTCACGCAACCTTACAAGTTATTAAAAAACTCAACTTAATTAATCGTTTTACAGCAGACGTCAGTTCGCAACATCACACAAATTGCTTAACCAGTTTGCACTTATTTGTTTTTATTGCAATTATTACATCCCCTAATATCCAGGATTTAAAAAATATGTACTAGGTCCGATAATATTGTCATTTATTCATTTCATAAGCTACATGTTTATTTTAATTTACGATAACACATTACCGCCGTGACTTTAATTTCTACGTATTCTTGCTCAGTAATGCGATCAGCACTAATTCTATTAGTTGACTGTATGATACTATACAGTCAGTCGAATGTCAGATGGCGTGTAATGTAAAAGAAATGTTGGATCCTATGAAAGAATCGTTTAAGAAACATGAAGGCGTTTTGAGATTGGCGAAATTAAAGATTACTAATGTTCGTATGTGTTAGTTATGAAGTGCGGTTGGGATAAATCACCTAATTATTGCTATTTTTTAGATGTAATGAATAGAAGTAGAAAACTACAATTTTTTTTCGAAATTAGAATCGTGCAAATAAAAGAAATATGGTAAAATTACTCATCGAAGCTCAAAAGCACACTTTCCAAAAGCCCGTCCCGTTAGCACGTAAATAAAATCTGCTTTTTATATAATTTTAGGTTCTTTATCAGCGACGAGTACTGCAGAATCTCTCAATTCCAGCTTCATATGCAACGCAGCAAATGAGGTTAGTGGAAGTACTCAAGTTAGTCATACAACTGTTCCAATGGTTGGCAAGGGTGTTTTGTTCTAACGAAAGAGTTTAGGCCTTAGCCTACCATTTAGGCCCTAGATTACCGTCTTTTTCTAACGGTCTTATTCATAATGAGTTATCGGAGCTTTATAAGGCCGTTAATAGGAGCTTATTAATTTTTTTTATTCATAATGGCTCAATAGAGACGAAAACACTCAACATATGGCCGTAACTCTTTAGTAGACATCAAATACTTACCTTGAAATTCGTGATATCTCAGGTATGCAATTTCTCTTATGGTTCCCTTCACTATTAAAGGGGTTGAAAATTAAATCTGGTCTATGATCAGTCTCACCTGTCATCTTAGCTAATTTATTCGTGTAGCCTAGAATAAATGCTATAAATTGATTTCATAAAAGTTGGTTGGATCAATACTGCATAGCATCGTCCTGTTTTTGACGTACACAGGCAAATTCGATCATACCACCACCGTACTCATGCGCGAGTAACTACTCGGAGTGCGGTGCGGTTGGGTGCGGCCGGTCGCTGCTACGCTCCCTGTCCTCGCTGACGGAGCCGCGTGAGTCGAGGGACCCGCGCGAGCCGAGGGACCCACGCGCCCCCTCACTACGCCGCGCCCCTGACTCCACCCCTCTCCAACAACGCGACGCGCCCGCCACCTTCCGAGAGAACCTCATCACGTCACCTGTGCAGCCTTTGGTAAAAACAGCATTCACGATGTAACATACTTACACATACGCTACATACATGGTATAATCAATACATTAACCCTTACATTAAAAGTATTAAATTTTGTCATAATATACATATTTTTTTTATTATTCAAGGATATGCAATAGTCAGACAGTTAGAATTTTCGTACAAAAATATCTAGAATATGTATTATATTCTCTTTGTACAGATACTTTAGTTGTACAATAATATGCTTAACATTCTTAAAAAACAAAATCGCTTGCCTTAAAATTCAAGATTAATAGGAGTAGCCACAAAACTCCATTAAAAAGTTTCCATGGAATCTAATTTATCTTTTCACCACAGGACCCTTCATACGATCTTGAATTGGAACTGATAGACTGCGAAATGTACTGCGATGGAGGCTGCAAGCCGCGGTTGGGACCATCGCCTCCAGTCCATCGTTCGCCATCCAACACGGACGAAGTTCTTCTTGAACATGAAGCTTACGGCCTGCGGCATCTATTCGCTTGTCCCTCCCCAGAAGTCCCAGGCACTTGCGAATCACCGCCACAGCCAACCTCCCCCACTCAAACATCACAAGACTCCACACTACGGAGACCCAGTGACGAAAGACGTCATCGGCGTGTGGAATGTACCAAGAAAAACCCGAAAACTAGAAAATCGAGCTTATACATGCCTTTGTCAGTGGCATACCCGGTCAGGACTTCGCGGATCTCCCCCGGAGCACGTGCCTCCTCGCGCTCCGCTCCCGCCACGCCTTGCAGCTCTCTCGTGCCCAACATCCTCAACTTCACTCAGAGGGTATCCGCATCGAGACACAGCTCAAAGTCGTCGAGGTTAGAGGAAGAAAAGGATCCTTTACTGACAGATATGGAAGGACGCACCGACCACAAGTTTTAGACTTAAAGGGCTATAGTTGGATGACAGCTTTTCCCTACAGATATCCTTGGGCTTGCCCTTTAAATAAATAACATATAAATACTGTTCAATAGCCTGAGATAAGCATCGGCCTATAATAGCAAAAACCCAGCCATGTAATAGCCAAAGTGTCGGTAAATACCACATTGTAAATGTTGTGATTATTCGTGCTCATTATAAGGTAGAGCAATTAAATAGTTAGTGTAAATGTTATTCAATTATATTGCCATTAAGAAAAGAGCTGGTTGGACCATTGTTCACTTGCCTTCTAATAATAAAATTAAATTTATGATTAATGAAGATGTAAACATTCGTTTTATTTATACTACTTATATATTATGTATATATACTGTTATATACAGCCTTTTAGAAAAATACTACGGGTAGATTATAAAGTTATGGATTGAGCAGGGTGAAGATTGGCAATGTAATAAAAGCTACCAGATTGTGAGCAGTGGAGTCGTACAGTCAGAGTGTTGTAACAGGTTTGCTTCACGTCAGCATATAGCCTGATCTAGCCTAGTTGTAGTTCAATATAGAGGGACATGTTGTCCGGTCTCATAGATATTTTTTACAAAGCCTTTTTTTAGTATATCTTGACATAGGGTTGGCAACGTTAAGCACTAAATTGTGCAACAATGATCATTAAATAAATCATTGATTAGAAATCTTCGTTTAAGTGCCTTTTAAAATACTCACTTTGCATTTACGTTGATGATATACAGCGACTCAGTTATGTTGCCAAAAATAAATCCAACAGTCACACTGTACACACATAGTTCTGACTCCACACTAGGTAAAACTTGTATTGTAGGCATGAAGTACCTTATCGGTCAACGGTATTTAATTTCTGTTTGAGACTATTATTATAAATATTTATTTTTGTTTTTAAGCATTAAGCAATAAAGTGCACTGAATCCTATAATTCTATTTTTTTGGTCTGTTTAATTCAGTTAACCTATATTTCTCTCGAACGAGTATGTTTAGCAGCTTATTAACCATTTATTTATCATGTGCTTTCTATATTTGGTACATTTCCCTTAATATTAAAATATTGTTTTATAATCTGTATCAGAGTATGCTAGTTTTTGTGTCTTCGGAGTTTAAATGTATGCAATGTATGTTGAATGCATGTTGAATGTATAATGTTGAAAGATATGGAACGCGAACTGCCAAGGTTGACAGATGATCTGTCGACTGTCATTTCAGATAAATAAAAAGAAGGTGATTGTGCCGGTTCCATAAGTTTCTTATTTAATAGGTAACTAATTAATAACATTTAGCGTTTTAAAGCAACAATGAGTATGCCGACCGACTTTGGACCAGATTCCGGCGGCAGAGTAAAGGTAACACATTCTTTTGAGCTTTTTCTCGACTCGCTAACAAAGCTCTTATAACTTTCTATAATAGCCATATTCGAACTTGCGACTGAAATTTCGTTTATTAATACGCGCGAAAAAGTCCGACATACAACTTGGCTCTGCAACTACCGATAGAAAATACATAATTTAGCTAAAAATGCTCTTTATAATTTCCAGGGCCTGGTCATAATAAAGCCAATAGTTTATGGCAATATTGCTCGTTATTTCGGCAAGAAGCGTGAAGAAGATGGCCATACACATCAATGGACAGTCTACCTAAAGCCGTATGCCAACGAAGATATGTCAGTTTATATAAAAAAAGTACATTTCAAACTTCATGAAAGTTACACAAACCCTAATAGGATAATAACGAAGCCACCGTATGAACTGACAGAGACTGGCTGGGGCGAGTTTGAGATTGTAATCAAGATATACTTTCATGATCCGAATGAGAGACCTGTAAGTGTTTTTGACTTATTTGTTGCTTTTTTTTTATTTTCATAGTCTGACAAATGAGCCAGTGGGTCACCTGATGTTAAGTGATCTCCACCGCCCATGAACATCCACAATACCGAAAGTATAATGTATGCGCTGTTGGACTTAAAGGACAGGAATAGGGATTAGGGAGGGGAAGGGGGAATCTGGGCCTCTGGATATCTCACTTACCATATGAAACGCAACAGTAAACTGTCACTTTACAGTGGTTTTCTGTGAGACAGTGGTTCTACCCCGGTCGAGCCCATTCATACTGTAGACAAATATGTCTTCAGAGAGGCTCTACCACTATAAAAAACAATATAAGGAAATATAACAATATAAGACTTCCTTGGTGGCGCAGTTGTAATTGAGCATGTGTTACGACTGCTGTGCTGAGGTCTCAGGTTCGATCCCCGGGTCGGATGAAGTGTTATTTCAAATTAATTTTTAGATTGCTTAAGTGTGATAGTTACATACCAAGGTTAAAAATGTATATAAACACAGTTTACTTAATTTAATATTTAAGTTTATTAATTTTGGCTATTAAATTCTCATTAAAATTTATTGAATATGTCCATTACAGGTCACACTATACCACATACTAAAATTATTCCAATCACCAGTAACGGATGGTGCTCCCCCGACAGTGGGCAGAGCTCTTGTCAGTGAATCTTATGAGGAGATAGTGTTCCAAGAGCCAACACAACTGATGCAGCACTTACTGAATAGTATTAAACCAATAACAAATGGTGCATGGAATCATGACACCAACTGTAAGTAGTTTTTAAGTTTAGAATAAAACAGCAATAATCTAGTGAGGAGTTGAATGGGCTGTGCTGCTGATCAGAAAGTACCGTAATATCTGATCCATATTGGAACAAAGTTCCTTACGGCAGGCTTGGAGGCGATAGGGATTTTGCTGAGCGACCGAAATGAAAAATATGTGATAGTAAAACCGTAAGAAAAAGTGCGTGGAATAAAACCGTTAAATGAAACGTGCGCAGGCGCGACAGTCGCATACACAATTAGTTCCTTACGGCAGGCTTGGAGGGGATAGGGATTTTGCTGCGCGACAATAGTGACGTCCAGTTAGAGTAGCAAGTAATGACATCCAGTTAGAGTAGCAAGTAATGACATCCAGTTAGAGTAGCAAGTAGTGACGTCCAGTTAGAGTGGCAAGTAGTGACGTCCAGTTAGAGTAGCAAGTAGTGACGTCCAGTTAGAGTGGCAAGTAGTGACATCCAGTTAAAGTAGCAAGTGATGACGTCCAGTTAGAGTGGCAAGTAGTGACGTCCAGTTAGAGTAGCAAGTAGTGACGTCCAGTTAGAGGGGCAAGTAATGACGTCCAGTTAGAGTGGCAAGTAGTGACGTCCAGTTAGAGTAGCAAGTAGTGACGTCCAGTTAGAGTGGCAAGTAGTGACGTCCAGTTAGAGTGGCAAGTAGTGACGTCCAGTTAGAGTAGCAAGTGATGACATCCAGTTAGAGTAGCAAGTGATGACATCCAGTTAGAGTAGCAAGTGATGACATCCAGTTAGAGTGGCAAGTAGTGACGTCCAGTTAGAGTAGCAAGTGATGACGTCCAGTTAGAGTGGCAAGTAGTGACGTCCAGTTAGAGTAGCAAGTAATGACAACCAGTTAGAGTAGCAAGTAGTGACGTCCAGTTAGAGTGGCAAGTAGTGACGTCCAGTTAGAGTAGCAAGTAATGACATCCAGTTAGAGTAGCAAGTAGTGACGTCCAGTTAGAGTGGCAAGTAGTGACGTCCAGTTAGAGTAGCAAGTAATGACATCCAGTTAGAGTAGCAAGTAGTGACGTCCAGTTAGAGTGGCAAGTAGTGACGTCCAAATTGAGCACGATTTTTTTGCAATTTGTGTCGATTCTACATTAGCCGAAGGAACTTCGTTCCTACCTGGTGCCCCACGACACCACATAATTTTTTTTTCTGTCTTACTTTATAGTCATAATTCAGTGAAAAACCTGTTATAGTGACTCGTTCCAGCTAGTAGCGCTCTAGGATCAGTCAGTGCATAGGTTGCACATTTAGGCTATTGAGGGACAGAACATCACCCAATGATTAACAACCCTGTACTGGATTGTATTTATCATCAGGTGCTGTATAGTGACTGCCATGAAATAATAAAATGTATGTGTGCTGTGTGTTTCATAGTGGATGAAAGGCCTAGCATCTTTCAGACCAAAGATGTAGAAGACCTCTCTCTAGAGTCCAAATATACAACATTATTTTTAGTATACTACAAAGCCGAAAGTAGTTTGTGGAGAATCAGCAGCACAATCTATTGCACTAATGTTTAACGTGTTATATTGGTATTCCAAAAAACAGATAAAAATTTTCGTCACCCTGGTTACCTTGTTTATTACTTAATAAAAATGCGACGCAATATGCGTAAACGGGCCCGCTTGTGTATTAGGGAAAGGAGTGGACATTTTGAACAAACAGCAGCGCGCGACGCGCGTGTTTCCATGCATCGTTCACGAAATGGGATACATTATTTTTGCATGTCACCGCATCAGTTTTCCTTATTATTATTATGTTATATATTTATCTGATCTTTTATACCAAAATCTAATTTGGGTGTTTCGGCTTTATGGTATACAAAAACTAATCTTGTATATAAGGACATGTCTATGGGTAGTCCCTTATATTGTGTGATTTCTCTTATGCACCACTCTGCGATGCGATAAACAACTCTAACCTACCCTAAAAATAACAAAACTACTGTCGGTACTCATGATTTACGATAGATCAAGTTATTTGCAAGTTCAATTCAGTGTCCAGATATTTGTGACGCTGCGATAAATACAACTGATATTATTAAATCAAATCAAATATTTATTGAATCCATGAAATATTATACATTATTAAGATTCAGTCGATTTTTTTTACTCTACCGCCAGTTCGGAATGCAGTTTCGTTAGAGAAGAACAGGCAAAAAACACTAGCGTTGCTCTTTTCGAACACTGCTTAACAATAAATATTTCAATTTTGAATATTATTTCGTTTCCAGTTGAAGAGAAGAAAGAAAAAACCCTAGAAAAAATAATAGCAGCACAAATGAAAGTGAAGACAGAGATATCGGAGTTGAAAGAGAAGCTTAGTCTTGCGAAAGAAACCATTGCAAAGTTCAAGGAAGAAATAGCTAAGATACAGAACAATGCTGGTAACAGTTTAATGGCGGGCTTATAGAATGTCACAGTTTTTAAACAGGTCCAAGAATAAATCGTGCATATTGTTAATGGTGAAAGTAAAAATTCCACTTTTAAATAGTGTGTACACAGCCATGAAGAAAATGCTATGATTAAAAATCTAGAGCTATGTCAGTGGGTAGAACAAACTGATGAAAAATGCAATAAGTATGAACAATGAAAGCGGCTTCCAGTGCGCATATTTCGATGTTTCGAAGTCATACGTGATATTCTTAATTATGAAGCTTTTTAATAGTGAAGCAATAAATTGTTGGGAAACCAGAATGTCCTCCATATGAATTTATAAAGTAACCCATCTCGCGGGAACTATAAAAGTCGTGTATATTGAAAAAAACCGGTCAATCTTATAAATAATTTAATAAATGTTTTATAATTAAAATGTAAAGTTCTTTTTGGGAACGTGAAGTGTAATAATGATTTTGATGTTTTAGTAAACTTGTGGAACTGCAAGTATTTTCCTCAATACATATTATATTCTTTCCATTACATTCATGTGATTGTAAACATCAATGAATCATGATTATTACAAACAGATGCAAGGCAAAGAAGTATAAATTTTCTTGCTATGTAGGAGAATTATACTAAAATCCTTTTTTGTATCTATTTTGTTAATTTCAAAGACTGAATAACGAATAAAACAGCGTTTAGAACACTTATGGTTTTATTTTTTATTTCATTCATATTCAGGCATATGAATTGTTGTGTAGAGTAGCGAGGAATATTTGCCTCTCGCTACTTGGTACTCTAACTGGACGACACTACGCTGACTATCAGGTACTGTGTGGTCACTTTGCCGTGCCAGTAGAAAAAAAAGTACATGTAGGTTACCGAATTTTTTTTTGTATAATAATAATATGATATGATATAAGAAACCTTTTTTATATAATATTATTGAACACCTGCTATGTTCGTCACGTCGACGAAAACGACAGATGTGTGGAAGTGGAAGCAGTATGGATTTTTTACGCTTCTGGCGCGTTGTGCTACATGCTTGTATACAGGGGGTGTTTTAGTCCATAACGGGGCCCTTGGGCACACAAGAATTTGGAGCCCTTTTGTAAAGTAAAGAAAGTGAATGATACATTTACTCCATACATTTTGTCGGGCTATCTACCTATAACACGAAAAAGTGTAAAGTAAGCGAATATATCGGCCTTTCGGGTCCTCGCGCCCGTGAGGAAGAGGGCCGTGGCCACGGGCCCCTTGTGCCCTTATTGTGAAGACGATATTGCATATATAGTTTTTTTTTCTTGGGTCCTTTAGGCGTAATGTGAAGAAGCTAAACAGCAGGTCGGCATGATTGTGTTGAGTAGCGGGGGATAGATAGTCTCTCGCTACTCGATACTCTAATTGGACCGCACTGCGCTTACCATCAGGTGCAGTGTGGTCACTTTGCCGCGCCAGAATAAAATATAAAAAAAAACCTGGCATAGCATAGTATGCCAGCCGTATATACGATGCGGACGTAAAAGACAAAAGGTGTAATACATTAATAATAATAATACTGGCCCTGTATTAAACATTGTCCCACTGCTGGGCACGGACCTCCTCTACTAGGTAATGAGGGGTTAGGCCTTAGTCCACCACGCTGGCCTAATGCGGGTTGGTAGACTTCACATAGATACCTTCAAAATTCTAATGAGAATTCTCAGGTATGCAGGTTTCCTCACGATATTTTCCTTCACCGTTAAAGCGAGCGATAATTAACAATGAATACACACTTTAGAAAAGTCAGAGGCATGCCTTTAGGTTTCGAACATAAGACTCCGCAACCAGCTAGGCTATCGCTGCTATCTATTACATTACGCATCAGTAAATTATGAGGAATCTCGGGTATTCAGCTCTTACTCTTTGCCACAACCACCTTACTCCAATGTAAGGTACTGACTTTTTTTATCCTGGCACGGCAAAGTGACCCACTGCATCAGATGATAAGCGCAGTGCCGTCCAATTAGAGTAGCGAGAGATAATTTATCCCCCGCTTTTCAACACAATTACGCCTGCTTCTTCACACTACGCCATGGGCAAGAAAGTGAAGAAGAGGTCGAGGGTATAGTGTCAGAGTACTTAGAAGGCCGCAAAAAGGGCCCAACATCGTACCCCAATGTACACTGGCTGATCCCGGAACGCGAACACTTTCGAGTGTGCCACTATGGCGGGTTTTACACCTTGTATAAGGTGGTCGCTATGGGCGGATATCTTACCACCCGCAAATTTAGTTATTCATCTATTTAATTTCTATGTCACTTCGTCAGGCTACATATGTTATTTGGATTCTCGTTAACTACATTTATTTAAATTATTAATATAAAATATAATTGTTGAAGAAATGTTACTTAATATATTAATATTTTTCTCGGGACGAATTAATAGCTCTTTATACCTACACCATATACCAAAGAGCATTATAATACTTGCCATATACCTACATATTCCATTTACCTTTAATCGATATTTAACTGATAGTAATCGTAAGTTTTCAGTTGCAAGGTTATGAAGCAATCATAGTTGTCACATCGATACCGTATATTTTTAGTAACACTTTACTATATTCATTTGTTATCGATTATTACGCCCAGCAATGGTTTGTATCAGTTTTAATATTTGTTTGACGCCATTTTTATAACGGTTTCGATAAAATTTGTGTTGTCATTAAAGATAAGATGAAGATTAAGATTGATCCTTAATATTCTTGTATAGCCAATTTCAATTAATAATCTCAAACCATCACATTTACAGATCGATCCCGAAAATAAACCAATCAAATCATTGAAACTATTCTTATTGGCTCATTTCTGAAAATAATCTGTAGACCAAGATTGGGTTTATATATTGAAACTGGCCGATAGTCGTCAAATAGTCGTCGCCGATAGTCGCCCGGCTCGTAGAATACATACCTACACGTTTTCTGTGGTTTCATCTACAGTAGATAGTAGGCACCCTGTGGACAATTTGTCTACAGAAATAAGGAGCCGGCTCGTCTTTGGGATCGACAGAGGAATGTGGGTCTTAGAAAATTTCCCTGACTTTCCGAAATGCAACTAAATTACAACAACACGTTGCTTTTCTCAATACAGTAGGTACCGGCCAAGCAGACCCATTGAAGCTGTTGATAATGTCTCTCAACAAGCATTCATATAACATCTAAATGTTAAGGCAAAATACCGAGCAAACTGCAATGATCAGCAACCTAAACCTATTTATCTATTCTGCCGACTATTTACAAGGCGATGCTGAGGTATAAATAAAGAAAAACATAATCCCAAAAAATTACTCCGCAATCTCTGCCCCAGAAAGCTTTTTGTTGCTGGGTTGTGCTAGAGAGTTACTCTTGACACTCGATTCCGATTTAAAATTGGGATTGGGTTTGTAAACTGTATAATTGGCACTCTTGACCGCAACCCAGCGCACGATTTAACTGAATATGGCGGAATTTTTAGTAACTAAATGAAATAGAGTATTTACGATCGCTAGTTCGTAAATATTCTATTTCATTTAGTTGAGTGGGTTAGAGTTCCAATATCTTCTAGATGGGAATTGAAACTGTATCGAGTTCGAGATAGGAATTGATTTGAAGAGTAGGCCTACTGAATACACTTGCTTAAAAACTTGTTAGAATTCAGCGAAATTGTTAGCAACTACAAGTAGGTTATGTAAGCAAGAGTGCGCGTGATATGGACAGATCGCGTGACAGCCGATGGGCAGCACGAATCTAACCATTTGACCGGCCCTGTTGTATATTAACTACAATATTGCCATTATTAGTAAGTAAAATTAATCGATACTGAACATATTCTGTTTTGATTTTTCACTGCATTATTTTTATGGCAGATGCTTATTACTATAATTCCAATATAAATGAACGGTGAATATAGACCAAGGAAGGTGTATTAAAAACATTCTGAAACTCTCCCTGTAAGATAGAGTTGTCTTTTAATTACATTAAAATTACTTTGTAAATGTTATGTTCATTTACTATTTATGTAAACTTATAATTTTTACATTTATTAAGACTTTAATTGGTATCTAAGGATGTAATTTTTGACTGATAAGTACCTATCATTGTAATCCATAATCAGATCCAAATGACGTCATCTAGACGAATTGAAAAATAATCATAAGGATCAGTACCTACATATATTTTGGCGGGAATATTGTATTTTAATGTAAAACATAGGTACGCGTTTATTTGAAAGCTCCCGTTTTTTGTAATTGGAGTTCTTTTTGGCGTGTCTATTTATATTCACAATAGTATATTGTCAGTAAGTTTTAAATATTTTTCTAGTTTAGGTTAACTTTATTATATTCGCTCACACCAAAAGTACCTAAGTAATCCAAAACATTGCATGAGCGTCCTTACTCCTTTTCAAAACTTGCCCGCATACTGTTAACTGAATATTGTGTTAACTTGAAAACAATTAACACAATTTCACAATATATTCCAAGGCCGCCATCGTTTTTAAAATACTTATACCTATGTACCTAATTTCGGCCAAAACTGTTTTGCGTTGACCACAAAAATCGAGTCGACTGCTGCGCATCGAATTGTGAATCGCAGTAGATATTTTGACGTTAGTTAAAAAATATCTTAAAATCGATAAAAATCTCGCCTTATGATCTCTGCCCCGTAAGTCGAGCCTTGAGAGTCAGGACCAACCAGTTTACATCCTTATGTTTGACCGGCTGAAGCCCTATAAGTGCAGCTTTGTCTGACCTGTAAAACAGTCTTTATAATTTTTAATACATTAAAAAGTTGTTTGAATCAAAAGAATCAGAATTAGGTCACCGTCAATGAATTGCCGAATAGAATATGGTCTTTGAACAACAGACGGTTATTTCAATGTTTACACAAAACCCGCTAGCTTCTAGAATTGAAAATGTACCTATTATACGTATGAATAACTTTATTGTTACGCTTCAATATGTCCAAATACGGGAGTTACCTAGGTCTCATATAAACAGAGTTCCCTTGGACTCAAATTACTTGAAATCTCTGAATCAATTACATATGTTTACATTATTCACACCAAAGATCATCTAAACGACAGACTGTTTGCCGATTTCCGATTGAACATACTATCCCGACCGCTGCCCCCTTTAAGGTCTCAGCTCATTCGAGCCACCCGGCACCCGACCCGTACCGCCTCGTCGGCATCGACTCGTTGTCGGCAGGTGGTCCACGGGTGGACGCCGCGTTGTCACTAGTAAACGTCGTGTCATGACTCATGGGGCTTGTGCGTTGGCAATGCGCAGCAACGGCAAGCCTACTCTAAGCGGCAAGCACACGAACAGCGAGTTGTCACCGAGTGGTCAACTCGCCGTCCGCACGTGGACGGCTTACGACCGAGGTGATCTGGTGACGCACGGAGTTGATCTAGTGAGTGCATATCCATAAAAGTCCATATGAAGAATACTAAGCGCACGAGGCGAGCTGCGACCTTTAAGCCTCATGCATAAGGTATTAAATCTCTACTCAACACCACGCAAGACTGACTTATTTTTAACAAATAATGATCATCTTTAAATTATCTGCCTACATTACTGCAATAAAATGTGATCAATGCGAGTCTTTATGTGTAATTAAGTGATACGTTATGTACCGTTTTAAGTAAATAAATAAATACATTGTTGTAATAAGTTCTATATAACTAGTATCTATACAGGCACGTATAGCGTGGCATAACTATTCATTCCACGTTACTACAGAACCTATGCATCTTTTAAATTGAAAGTACTTTTCAATGTAATACATAATAGTAAATTAAAACCTCAGCTCTGTCTTCCCCCTACCAGGCACTACGTAGCTAATTCAATGAGTTATAGAGGCTGATTTTTGTATTGACTTTTATTAGTAATAATAAATTCATAATGTCGCAAAGCTCCGTAATTCTCTGATTGCTATAGAGCAGCACTTTCGCTGGTAAGCTGTCCACTTGTCATTCAAGGGCACACCTTAGCCTACACTTGTCGTTTCCCATAAACAACCACTAAATTACGATAATTATCTATGAAAGACAATGCGAATACTTCAAAGTCGTAATCGTTGTTAGCCATTATTAGCATGATTCTCTTATCTGTCTTGATTAGTCTTGCTAGTGGTAGGATATTCATATCCACCCGGATAGCGACCACCGTACACAAGATGTAAAACCTGCCATAGTGACACACGCAAGTGTGTCGCGTTTCGGGATCAGCCAGTGTACATCCGGTTTTTATCGAGGGTCTAGAGTTGGGGTACGACGTTTGGCGTTTTGCGACCTTCTGAGTACTCTGACACTAGACACTCAACCACTTCTTCACCTTCTTGCCCATGGCGTAGTGTGAAGAAGCAGGCCGGCATGATTGTATTGAGTAGCGATGGATAGATTGTCTGTCGCTACTCGATACTCTAATTGAACGGCACTGCGCTTACCATCAGGTGCAGTGTGGTCACTTTGCCGTACAAGGAAAAAAATTATGATTTGTCCGTTTAGTATTCCCGGAGTTATATTCGACTGCCGATTAATTATTTGAAATGTAGCCTGTGTTATCTAGTTTGTTTTAAACTATAATCAGACAAATATGAGTAAGAATGCAACTCAATATAATGGTAAACGTACAATTAATTTATATAATTTTGTATCAGACCATTTAGATAAAGGTTTTTTAATTATATTCCTACATCTAGCAGTTACACATAGACCAGACCCGCATTAAGTGTACATTAATTCACTAAATTAGTTACTGAAATGGACTTAGTCTTAATATCTGTATTGGATTTAACCTTCAACAAATTTTATCGTATTAGGGCAATTTGTCACACTGCATCTGATGGTAAATGCAGTGAGTGCTGTACAAGTACAGTAAACCTCCGAGAGATGCTATTCATAATTATTTGGGCCTGAAGTAATAACTATATCTACACAGGTTTATCCTGCAATCCGACTATCACTTCTTAACAAAAAATAGAACGTAATTATGAACCACCACAATAAGAACAAATGAGTTTGATACGTGAATTTTAATAAAAACAGACACACTTTTAACACCAAAACTTTGAGCAATATCACATCGTTGTTTACAACAACGAAAATCAAAAATTAAACTCTTATTCCTAAAGTTAAATCACTTAAACATTTCTTCTTCAAAACGACAACACATAAATAAATACCCACACGCTTAATCTAAAGTTGTTTTAAAACCAACTGTTTTCTTTTTTTATCCTGTCTCGAGGCTTTCCGTTCATCTCGAGGTCTTGGAATATTTCAGAGAGCCTGTTCAACTTCTGCTCGGGACACTGGGGCAGCTCCTGCAGTTTACATGAACTACCATCACTGTTTCGGCACACGTTGAAAGTTTGACGCTCTCTTAAACACAAAAGCTTCCCTCTTTCTGGCATTGATGACATTTTCGCCACCTGTAGCGCTGCCTTTTTGAACCTCGTCTTCGGCGACATCTTAGGCCTTCCTATTTGTATATTTTCGACAGTTGATTTCAAAAATGTTTTTTTTGGCGTGTCTTCTGCACTTGGAGCATTCACAAACACCGGTTCCAAGACATCGTACGTGTTCTCACGAAGTAACTGTTGGGGCTTCTTCAACTGCTCGGATGAATTCCTCCTCTTAAAGCCAACAAGTGGTGACAAGGGCTGCAACGCATTCTGAAACTTGGCGGAACAGTCCAGCGAATCACTTTTGTTCAAATCAAAAACGATCACTTTCGTATTAGATCTCTCCAACTTCTGACCGATTGCAGGCAATGGGTGGAATGGAGATAAGCTGGGTTTAATTGGAATATCGTTTCCGAGCATTCTGCTTTGTGCAGTTTTGTTTTTTCGGACGGTGAGTTTCCGCGGCGCGTATATGGTTGACAGCGCGCGTGTTTTACGCGGATCGAGCGGTGCTAGAGGCGTGGGCAGCATGAGGCGTGCGGAGGCGCGCGAGCCCTGCCGCCGACAGCCGCCGATGCCCTTGGGCGGCGTGGTGTGGGTGGACCGTGGAGCCACCCTGGCCTGCCCGGCCCGGCAATCGAACACCGTTGACCGAAAGTCACGTCGCACCGCAATTTGCATCAGCCGATGTCACACTGATGATTATTTTACCGTGTCTATCCACCCAAAGGTATTGTTTGGAAATTCAAATAAATTTATTAGATTATATCGGGATTATAAACGTGATTAATTTCTCTGTAATTTTTCGTTCAAAGAGTGTTTAATATTAGTTTGACAATAACATGTATGTTTATGACACAAAAGAATTAAACCTCTTACGGAATTCATTTATTCAAACCTATTTCAAAACTATTGTCGTTTTTTTTTCTGCAACAATAAAATATTTTATTAAACTTCTAATATCTATGTACCTTCCTATTCTACTTAAATAACGCGATATTATTTGTTGACGAATCATTAATTATAAACGGCGCTAATCCAGGATGGTGGACTTAGACCTACGTCCTCTAATCAGCAGAGGAGGTCAGTTGTATTCATGAACCCACTTTAAAATTTAAGAACAAGGAAGACACTTCAACGAATCGCACGTACTGTTATATACGATCAATGTCCATAAAAGACATTATTTTGGAAAAACCCTCTCCCTACAAAAGTGCCATCCAGCACTTTTGTATGTATAAATAAGACCTAAGGGCGCGGGACCAGTCAGTCGTTCCTAAATCTCGCTCGTGTGTACTATACCTTTGTGTGCCAGTACCTTTTCGCCGTTTCATTATATATTTCATATTGTATTTGTATTTTAAAAGTAATATAAATAGTGTTTCAATAAAAGTGTTTTTTTAAAAAGGGGAATCCAAGATTCCGTATAACATTTTGGTGGCAGCGGTGGGATACGAAAATCCCTTCATACCCGAATACGCTTTCGGAAAAACTCTCAAGTGAAAAGTGAATATATTCAGGCATATATACCCAACGTGTGGTATATAACGATATATAGTGTATATTATATACACCCAAGTGAAAAGTGTTTCTCCGTGATCTGTATTACGCCGTATCAGAATACATCCCTGTGCTAAGTTCTGTGCGAGGCGAGTGTCCAGTTCACCACTGTATCCAGATTTACCCTGTTCCCGGTTCACGGCTATAGCCGTGTGGCACCCCTGCAGAACCAGCGACAGAGCAGTCAACCGTCGTGATGTTTCCAGTATTCCTGATACAAGTATTCCTGTGAGTCAAATTCTATAACATTGTTATCGCTCAATAGTATATAATTGAACTCAGAGTTTTAACTGTTTTATTAGATATTTATATTTAAATTGTGTCATTTCTATCTCATATAATCGTTGTAGTACCAATTGTTCAAGCATTTGTTTATGTTACGTGTCTAGACGACGCACTGATAAGCTCGCTCAACTCATTACACCTGCACAAGTCAACTTAGTGTAGAGACGGCTTATTGTAAATTTATTCCGCTACATTAGTTAACTTCGCAATGACTGGAAAATCGGAACCCAGGGAGGAAACACCCGGTGTATCCAAAAGTGTACCAAGTCGTGTAGAAAGTGAGGAAAAAGTGGAACTAAATGTCCTATTAAAATTCATAAAACCTTACGATGGTTCTAGAGAAAAGTTAAGCTCGTTCATATCATCTTGCCAAAACGCTTATAACATAGCACATAAATCACAGAAAACAATACTATTCAAGTATATACTAAGTCAGTTAGTAGGCAGGGCAGAAGCCACATGCAGCATAAAGGAGTTTGACACATTCGAACAATTTATAGATTTCCTAAAACAACAGTTCGGTGAAAGAAAGCATTATACACACTTACTATCAGAGTTACAGGAATGCAGACAAAATACAAACGAAAATGTTAATCAATTCCGCCTAAAGGTAGAGACTTGTTTAACTAAATTACTAACGGAAATTAATATTTCCATCCCTTCCAAAAGGAAAGGAGAAATAACAGGCCGCGTAGCAGCTATGGAGGATCTTGCCCTCCATACATTTATAGTAGGACTCCAACCAAGGTTATCTCAAATAGTGAGATGCCGCGAGCCTGATTCTTTAAGTGCAGCAGTTAATTTCGCTTTGGCAGAGGAGAAAATACTCAGTAGCATTAACAGAAGAACTACGACATTTAATAATGATAGGCCGAGACCCGCACCTCGCCAAGAATTTATACCACGAACTAGTAACAACTACTCACAGGGTCGTCCCGATCATTTTAAGAGCTTTAACGTCAATGGTATAGTGTGTAGATACTGCAAGAACATAGGTCACACAATCGAAAACTGCCGCAAAAGACAGTTCAATAATAATAGGAACAAATTTGGCGGATCATCCTCAAACGGGGTACCAAATAACACACAACAGAATCACACAACAAACTCACGCAGAGCCTTCACAGTCGATCAAGTCATTGACCAGGGTGTTGACGAAGTTGACAACGATGCATTTAATTTAAACGAATAAAATTTCTCGATAGGTATCGGTCGAGAAATTATGAATTCAAAATCAAAAGCGATACCAATAATTCCACTGTATCCAAATGTTTATTCGCTAACAATCAGGGTAACCAGCCCCAACTTTATAGCACTATAGCTGCATTACGTGGGAATTCTTCACAACGGAGGAAATCCTTAAATATTTCACGACCAAAGAAGTCACTGAATTCCTATAAACCTCTGAATCCCCTGAAGCCTCCGTATCCTCTGAATCCTCTGAATCCTCTGAATCCTCTGAACCCTCTGAAACCTCTGAATCCTCTGAATCCTCTGAATCCTCTGAATCCTCTGAATCCTCTGAATCCTCTGAATCCTCTGAATCCTCTGAATCCTCTGAATCCTCCGAATCCTCTAAAGCCTCTGAATCCTCTGAATCCTCTGAATCCTCTGAATCCTTTGAAGCCTCTGAATCCTCTGAAGCCTCTGAATCCTCTGAATCCTCCGAGTCCTCTGAATCCTCAAAACCCTCTGAACCCTCTGTGTCCTTCGAATACTCTAAATACATTGAAATCTTTAAATGTACAAAATCCTCTGCAACCCCTGAAACAAAACAAACATATAAAAATATTTAACATACACAAAAACTCTGAAAAAAGATACTTACCTCATGTCACTATACAAACCACTATCGCCAAAAAGCCATTATCCTTATTAGTAGACACCGGCTCCTGTGTAAGTTTGCTAAAACTAAGTTGCTTATCCTATGTTCCAAAACTAAGTGATGAAATAATCACTCTCAAAGGAATTGATCCTGGTGATGAAACTACATCAACCTTGGGGAGTTTTAAAATGCCAATATTCCAGAATTTAAATAAATCTTACAAACACGAATTCCATGTCGTAAAAGAAATTAATTTAACTCATGACGGCATTATAGGCAACGACCTCTTAAAAAACCTTAAATGTAAAATCGATTACCAACGTGGAGTCATATCTATTAATAATGATTCAATTAATTTAAAATTTTCCGAGCCAGTGTATACTATACCCCCTCGTACAGAAGCGGTGATAGAATGTACAGTCATCAACCCCAATATTAGACAAGGAGTTATATTAGACCAACACATCTCAGATTCATTGTTAGTCGCAAATTGTATAGTTAATGTAAAAGAAAATAACCGCATTAATATCACAGTTGTAAATACATCCGAAGAGCCTGCTATAATCCATCCTAATATTAACCTCACTTTAGAGCCATTTTATGTACAAACCTGTACAAATTCTTCACCCTCATACAAGGTGTCTAACCGAACCAATCAAGTTCTTAATCAACTCAGAACCTCTCATCTCAATGACGAAGAAACCAACACCCTTTTGGAAATCTGTTCTCAATACTCTGATATCTTCCATCTTCCCGATGACCAACTCACTCACACTACAGCCACTGAACACAGAATCATTACAAACACTGACATTCCTATACAAACTAAGTCATACAGATTTCCCGAATGTCATAAGAAGGAAGTAGAAAAGCAAATTAATAAAATGCTAGAACAAAACATAGTTACACCCTCAGTTTCACCATGGTCTTCACCAATCTGGGTTGTCCCCAAAAAACTCGATGCCTCTGGACAACGAAAATGGAGAGTCGTCATCGACTATAGGAAACTAAATGACATAACGGTAGGCGAAACATATCCTATACCACAAATAACAGAAATCCTAGATCAATTGGGGAAAAGTCAATATTTCAGTACATTAGACTTGGCATCAGGATTTCATCAGATTCCAATTTCAGCCGAAGACGCCAGCAAAACTGCCTTTTCTATACCTCAAGGTCATTTCCAATTCACAAGAATGCCATTCGGACTAAAGAATGCCCCAGCCACATTTCAAAAATTGATGAATACTTGCTTGTCTGGTCTCCAAGGCACGCGGTGTTTCGTATATCTCGACGATATTGTCGTATACTCACCAGATTTGTTAAATCACATTAAAAATCTAACAGCCGTATTTGACAGACTCAGAAATTATAATTTAAAACTTCAACCAGATAAATGTGAATTCCTTCGAAAAGAAGTTGCATATCTCGGTCATATTATAAATAATGACGGAGTGAAACCAAATCCTGAAAAAATAAAAGCTATCATGGAATTCCCAATCCCAAAAAATCCGAAAGATATAAAATCTTTCTTAGGTCTTGTTTCATACTACAGGCGCTTTATACCCGATTTTTCAAAACAAGCAAAACCACTTACATCCCTTCTTAAGAAAGATGTTCAATTCAGCTGGAAAAACGAACACCAACTCGCTTTCGAAAATCTACAAAACAAACTTACTACATCCCCTGTATTAGCATATCCTGATTTTTCCAACCCTTTTATACTAACCTGTGACGCCTCTAACTTCGCCGTGTCAGCAATTCTATCCCAAGGACCTATTGGAAAAGATAAACCTATAGCTTACGCATCTCGCACACTGAATAAAGCAGAATGCAATTACAGTGTGACAGAAAAAGAATGTTTGGCAATTGTTTTCGGCACCAAAGCCTTTCGTCCCTATCTCTATGGCCGTCGATTTACCATTGTCACAGACCATAAACCCCTACAATGGTTATTTAATTGTAAAGACCCTGGCTCAAGATTAGTGCGTTGGAGGCTTAAATTAGAAGAATTTGATTATAATATTGTGCATAAAAAGGGTAAAATTAATACTAACGCCGACGCTCTATCTAGGTTCCCAGTTAACCCTATAGAAAAACAACCCTTATCGTCTCCAAGCCAACTTCTACCAAATATTAACGACGAATTCGGTAATTTATTAGAAGATCCATTACCAGAACTCCCATCTCCTATTCCATTTTCTTTCAATGATCAAGAATTACTATATCAAGACACTGATTCCAACCCCAATACTATACCACAACCTATAACAAACCCACTACAAGGCCCATCACAAAACTCCTTACCGATTCGAGATGAGATACCAGACCTTGTAGACCTAGGACCCTTATTGGATCTTAGTCCCAGAAGCGAAGATCTCAACCTTGATTTCGAAAATCTCAGTATCCCTTCACCTGCACAACCAGATGTGCAGTCACAACCAAATAATGACAACTATTCAACATTCCTAAAATCAATTTGCAACAAAGATAACACTCCTAACACTATTCTCAAAGAACATAGTGAAAATCTCCTGAAATCATCTTGTAAAATAACTCTAATTCCAACAAGTATAGATTTAGACGAATCCAACCCTTATATTCCTGAAATCCTCCTTAACACTCAGAATGAAGACGACATTATTAATGCTGAAAAAGAATTATACTCATTCCTGAAAACTAAATATGAAGATAAAACAATTTACCTCATTTTCACAAAAGTACATCATTTCGATGAATCATCCTATCCAGCCATTTACGACACTCTAAAACATATAAGAGATGAAATCTTAAAATCCAACCAAATAACTGACATTGCAATATCCGATTTCAAAAATCCATTCGATCAACATTCTTATACTAAAATTTACAATATTCTTACCCATATCTTCCATAACACTAAAATTCCTATACACATATATCTGAATAAAATAATTTTTCCAACGCTAAGTGAAAGGCCCAAAATTCTTCGTGAAAATCACGACATTCCAATAGCTGGTCACTTAGGTTCCACACGCATGTACAATAGAATAAAAGAACAATTTTATTGGAAAGGAATGCGTGGTGATATAGAGGACTATGTTAAAAAATGTAAAAGCTGTCAAGAAAATAAAGCCTTAAGGAGAATAAATAAAGCACCAATGGAAATCACTACCACATCTGTCTCTCCGTTTCAAAGAATAGCTCTAGACATTGTAGGTCCCCTACCAGAATCTGGTTTGGGTAAATTAAAATACATTCTCACATTACAAGACGATTTAACAAAATATTCCGTAGCCTACCCCATACGAAGTACAACAGCTGAAGAAACGAGCGACTGTTTAATCCATTTCATTTCTCTCTTCGGAATCCCTAAAACAATTCTCACTGATCAAGGCACTAATTTCACTTCTGATTTATTCAAAACAACATGTCAATTTCTCAAAATTAAGCAGTTATGGGCTACACCTTACCACCCACAAACACAAGGGGCTTTAGAGAGAAGCCATTCTACTTTAAAAGAATATTTGAAATCATTTACAAATAACAATCAAGACAACTGGCCCACTTATGTATATACAGCCATACTCACATATAACACTACAGTCCACACTACAACAAACTTTACCCCATACGAACTTATCTTTGGACACAAACCTTTTATTCCAAATTCTGTATACGAAAACAGTCCTGGTACAACTTACTCAGATTATATTAAAATGCTACAACATAAATTTAAATACACCCGAGGAAAAGCTTTGGAAAACATTATGAAATCTAAAGAATCCTCCAAAACCTACTATGACTCACGCACTAGGACACCTCCAAGATACAAAGTTGGCGAATATGTATATCTTAAAAATCACTTAAGACTTAGAAAGGCCTTATCTCCTCTCTGGAAAGGACCATATAAAATTATAAGAGTCAATAATAACCACACCGTCACACTCCTCATAAACAGACGACACGTAACACATCACTTTGACGAAATTAAACCTGCAGTAATATCACAGTCCTCGGTTCAAAACTGAAACAAATAAGATAAATTATAACACAATATATATTTACAACGACTACTTCTATTTCAGCATTACAACAAATGCGCAACCAGACTACATCAAGCCATACCCTTCTAGTTCCGGAATCTACTTTGACACCCTGGGTAAACTTAAAATCATTAAGGGTCAGTTACATGTAGTTAATCATGTTGACATTTCTTTCATAAGCCCTCATTTAACAAACATTAATGAAGTTATCGAAACAATGAAATTCGCATGCCAAGAGTCTAACAATACTCAATGTCTGAACATACTATCACCAATTTCTGTCCAGTATAATGATATTCTACGCGAATACGAATCCATTTCCCACTTAATCTCAAAACGCAATAAACGATCATGGTTTGGTGGCATAGGCACAGTATTTAAACATGTTTTCGGTACCCTCGATGAGAATGATGCCGAAAAATACGATTCCTATATAGAATCTATCCAAAGCAATGAAAAGAAATTAGCTCAAACGATGAAAGAAAATATTCTAATCAGTACATCAACATTAGAGTCATATAAACAGTCAATAAATAAATTAAAAACTAATCAACAGATTTTGAATAACGCTCTTAACACATTTCTATATCAAATAAAAAATATTACCAAAATTTCTAATGATTTAATAATTGAAAATAAAGTCCACTCCATACTTACTAACCTCGATAGCTCATTACTAACATTGTCATTCCAAGTGGAAGATATTATCAACGCCGTTTTATTCAGCAGTCAAAACATTCTACATCCAAATATACTCACCCCAGCACAATTATACCAGGAACTCGTAGATAACGAAAGACACCTGCCTAGAGATTCTGAAATTCCAATTTCCTTAAGTTTAAGTAATATCCATTTAATCTTAAGTATATCTAATACTGCGTGTTATTATTTTAATAATAAGTTAGTTTTTATTTTACAGATACCCCTAGTTACTAAGAATGAATTCAATTTGTATCATAACTTAGCTTTACCTACTCCACATGGAGTAAATAACATATACAGTTTAATTTTACCTTCTACCCCATATATTGCTATTTCTAGGGATAAGTTGTATTTTTGTAATATAGAAAATTTAAATAAATGTAAAAACATTAACTCTGAGTTCTTTTTGTGTGAGATTTCCACAATACTATTGTCGAGCGGTAACCCCACGTGTGAAAGCGAACTATTAACAAAAACAATCAGTGCTATTCCCGTGCAGTGCGAAACAAAAACAATAATCGGACAATTAGACATTTGGAAACCAGTCCGAAACAATCAGTGGATTTTTGTACAATCTCGTCCTAATAAGATAACAATCGAGTGTGGTGTTACCGAATTATACGAACTAATAGTGTCCGGTACTGGTATTCTACAAACTCCAAGTAAATGTACAGTGTATACCAGAAGTGCTAGACTAATTTCATCCAATGATGTAATAAATATAAGTTTTACTAATCCACATTTTAATTTTAATATTATTAATGATTCCTGTTGTATTTTAGACCATAAGACTAATAGTTTTACGAAAGAGATATTCCCTGTTTCATTACAAAATATTGATTTAGATAATTTAAAAGCAAATAACAAAAATGATAAAATATTCTTTGACTTAAATAACATTATTTCAGAAAAACCACATGTAATAAAATATGGGAATTACTATACTAGTTCTACAATTGTAATTATAGTTTTAATTATATTTTATATAGTTTATAAGGTTTGTAAAACTGGCATACAAAATAAATATTTTAAAATAAAAAGATTTAATTTAAAACCCGCAATTAACAACCCTGAGGTCGATAATGAAGAAATAGAAATACCCGATATACCGGCTCCCACTCTGCGAATCGGTTAAACTGATTCCCGTAAACTTCGCATAATAATGTGTAGTTTACTCTAAATCGGGGGGCTGTTATATACGATCAATGTCCATAAAAGACATTATTTTGGAAAAACCCTCTCCCTACAAAAGTGCCATCCAGCACTTTTGTATGTATAAATAAGACCTAAGGGCGCGGGACCAGTCAGTCGTTCCTAAATCTCGCTCGTGTGTACTATACCTTTGTGTGCCAGTACCTTTTCGCCGTTTCATTATATATTTCATATTGTATTTGTATTTTAAAAGTAATATAAATAGTGTTTCAATAAAAGTGTTTTTTTAAAAAGGGGAATCCAAGATTCCGTATAACAGTACCATCGATGACGTCATACATGAAGGATCACCACAATTACAGTCACCAGATCGATACGGTGACCTTCAACCATCGATGAGTGTGAAGGCGTGGTTTTTGAACTCCACAAATAATGTACTGGCTTCATTTATTATTTATACATTTTAAACTATAGGTTATACTTGTATAATGTGCACATGCCTACATAGTATTGATTAATATATATTTTTTATATCTTTATATGGACGATTTTTATTTATGGTGTGTACTAAATTATACGAATTATTTTGGATCGCCAGAATTTCTTGGACAGCCCTTTTGACTTGTAATCTCGATACAATTTCTTTAAGTATTCTTAAATAATAAAAAAAAACGTTAAGACATATTTTAACGAATTTTTATACTACTTGCCTTGAAACTAGATATATTGCTCACTCTATTCATGTGTATCCTATAAAAAAGACATGCTATAACTAAAATGATTGGAGCTACATTTCAAGGACCCCAAAAAAATATAAATAACCATTAAAAGGTGTTGCGCAGTTGTAATTGCGCAGGCGTTACGACTGCTGTGCTGAGGTCTCAGGTTCGATGCCCGGGTCGGGTAAAGTGACATTGAGTTTTCTGTCTAGAAATTCTCAGTATTAGCCCGGAGTCTGAAATCTGTGCCCGGTATGGTGATAGACTCGCCCCTTATCACATTATGGGACCGAAATACGATAAAAAAAAGTGATATACTCAAATTGTTGTTACTAGGCATGCCGAAATCAATTCATCAGTCCTCCGTAAAATAATCCCCAACCTAGAATCAATCGACTGCAATTTGCGAGGTTCTTTACATTTAATATTAATAATATCAATCATAGAATCCCATGAATTGATTTGACCAAGGCCACACGATAAAGCTTTATAACCATTAAATGAATTTCAAGGTTGGAAAAATACATGCAATCTAACGTAAATAGAAGTTCGTTTGAACGAGAAACCTAACATGTTACAGTGCACTCTACTACTGGATAAGATCCTGAGAGTTTGTTTCGGAACTCTATTATTGGGAATAATTGGACTTATTTACCCATTCTTATCTTTAGGATATCTGGATAACAGTGCATTATTTACTAAAAGAATTTCTACCAAGTGTGTAAAAATGATTTACGACGATATGATGTACCAAACCCAACGTTCATTTTAAAATCCATGTTCAATGATACATCACATGATGGGTTGAGGCGAAAAATTGTTTTTGTTCACGACTTCTTGCCCCCTAGAGGGCGCCATTTTCAATTTATTGTGACGTCACATAGTCTATAAACAGCGGACAAATAAGACGCTTCCAACGACATCTCATTTGTCAAACTATGAACAGTAGTTTAGAAGTTATGAAGGAACATATGAACGTATGTATATACATACTCACACACCGGTCAAAACAAATATATAATTATTCAATTTTTCACATACTTCAATTATTGTTTTTTATTTATCTTAACACGTGTTTATTGTCTGTATAATGTATATGTGTATGAAAATTTCACTAAACAATAGATTTTAACATGTCTGAAAAGTTTCGGTTTCGGTTTTGGCCGAAACTGTAACAGGTACCGAAGATTCGTTTTCGGTTTCGGTAGAAATTCCTGTTTCGGTCGGACACTAACCGTGCTGACTATCAGGTGCAGTGCGGTCAATTTGAAGTGAAAAAAAATAATGGGCCAATGCAGATGGTCGCTCACACCCTTGATGGTTTCACACACGACAAACATTCCAAGCACCTACCGTATATTATTCTAGTGAGGGAGGCTATTACCTTTATAGCGGTAGGGTAAGGTGTTAAAATAATGTTTAGTGATTCACATCGAGACCTTTGAATTTGAACTTGAATGAACTTGACCTTCGTGAATGAATCACGATATGAAACACTTTACTTTCATTGTAAATGAATATATCAAGATTAATTTTCATTGTAATTGCAATGGATTGACAGTTTTCGTGGCGCAATAGAGGCTGTGGGTTCGATTCCCACAGCAAAACGATATTAATTGTGATAGACTAATATTTCGGGTCTGTGTATTGTGGGACCGAAAATATCTCGTAGTTCCCGATATCTACGATACAAGTTCATATCTTACTGTGGGGTCGGGAATATGTGTGCCTACTACTGTCAGATGGTATTTATGTATAAGAATAATACGCTCCGATTGAAGAATGAGACCCTTTTTTTTTTTTTTTTTGTTGTCGCGGGGAAAGCCTTTTATTACTACCGCCCGCTCTGGGGGGAAGCGGAATAAGAATAGAACGGTTATGCTGGACTAGCCGGTCTTACGACCCAGCATCCCCCTCGCCCGGATGATGGCTATCCGGGCAGCCACTGGGCCGAGTCCCTACCCCCTATCTACACCCCACCCGACACTACCAGCTAAAACCCCGCGGTGGCCTTCTTCGGCGCTTACGGAGCTATCCCGGGGTATTCTAAGGGTAAGGGTATTCTGAGCCCTCTGCCGAGGTTTTCCAACGGGACTACAATATGGGGTTCTTCAAGAAGAGAGTAAATAGGTTTCTGAAGGGTCGGCAACGCGCATGTGATGCTCCTGGTGTTGCAAGCGTCCTTAGGCTACCGTAACCGCTTAACATCAAGCGGGCCGTAAGCTTGTTTGCCATCATCGTGATATTCAAATAATTATAGAACTAAGCATATCAATCAACTCATAATGCAACTAGTTATTTTATCATACTCATAGAAACTACAAAAAAATGCAAATCGAATTTAGCATAGTAAAATTATCGTGTGAACTATTTTAAAAACGGCCTTTTCAAAGTGGTAGAGCGAAATCAGCACAAATGTTCCGGTTTGACCGGGTTTTTACCTCTGTCTCTCTCACTGTTTTTTGTACCCTTTCCAATTTCCATTCTTTTTCTTTAAAGCAGGCAACGTAACTCGTGCGGTATTATGAATATTCATTCGCAGTTGAGATCAACATGATCGTTTATCGGTTTGTATCATAAAATGGTCTCAAAAATCCTGTCCTAAGACGGCCGTGATCATGAAGATTGTAAAGCTTTTGAAACGTCGTGTTAATAAGTAAAAGTTTTTTTAATTCATAAAAAGTACACCGACTTCAATGAAAAACAAATTATGCGTCTCTATAAAATTTTAAGGTTTCCCTCGATTTTTCTGAGATCCCATCATCAGATCCTGACTTGGTGCCAATGGGACCACCTGGGAAGTATACCCTTTTAAACAAAAAAAGAATTTCTCAAATCGGTCCAGGCGTCTTCGAGTAATCGGGTAACATACATAAAAAAAAAGATTCCGACGAATTGTTAACCTCCTCCTTTTTTGTAGTCGGTTAAAAAAGTTAAATTAACCGCGATTAAATGCTTAAAATTTGTTTTATTTCAATGTATAATATTCGTGAAAACTTAAGAAATTCCTTCTAAGATTTTTCATGACTTCATGGTTCATTGTTATATTACCACTAAATCAATGAGAAATTAATTCATAAAATATAGAAAATTGCAAAAATATTTACCAATGTAACTGCTTCTAAGTATTTTATTAATCCCGCAGGGTTCCTCAGCGTCGTGCGGTCAATGGCCCTGTACGGATGTCCCGTATGGGCCGAGTCCCTGAAAGCCCGCTGCGTCGCCTTGCTGCGCAAACCGCAGCGTTTGGTGGCGCAGCGAATAGTAAGGGGCTACCGCACGGTCTCCCACGAGGCGGCCTGCGTATTGGCCGGCACACTCCCTTGGGAGTTGGATGCCAAACTCCTCTCGTCAGCGTTCCTCTGGCGGGAGGAGGCGTCCAGCCGCCGTCAGGAGAGACTGGCCCCGAGGGAGATTGCGGCCCGGTTTCGCAGAGCCGCCGTGGAGGAGTGGCATACCAGGCTGGAGAGCCCGACTGCGGGCTTGAGGACTGTCGCAGCAGTGCGTCCTGTCCTAAAGAGATGGCTAGACAGGCGCCACGGGGCACCTACGTTCCGACTGACACAGGTATTAACGGACCATGGGTGTTTCGGTTCGTTCCTGTGTCGGATCGGAAAAGAGGTGTCCGCCGTGTGCCACCACTGTGTCAACTGCCGCGAGGACACGGCCCAACATACGTTGGAGGAGTGCCCAGCCTGGGACGAAGAGCGCAGCGCTCTCAGAGCAGTCGTTGGAGGAGACCTCTCGCTGCCGGCCGTGGTGTCGTCCATGGTCGCCAGCCGGAGGTCCTGGCGTGCGGTGGCCCACTTCTGCGAGAACGTCATCTCGCAGAAGGAGAGTGCTGAGAGGGATCGGGAACGATATGATCCCTCCCGCCGCCAGAGAAGACGTAGGAGGCGCCGGGTGGACGACTGACCGGCGTCTCCCGCCCTGTGGAATGGGGGCGTTTGAATTCCACCACGGTAACCCCTGCCTGTCGTACGAGGCGACTAATAGGGGCCATCGGGGGTCGCGGGCGCGCAGCGGAGGGCTGTCAGCCCGTATCGATGCACTCCCAAATTCGGAGCATCGTGCGACCCCGAGATGGACGGCAGCGCGGGTCAGGCCTCGTTCGCTGTCGTTGTTCGGTGCGCGGGGGCTCCTTAGCCCTCCATGGAGATGGGCTGCTACGCAGCACCGCGCAGGGGCGATTCCGGCTGCAATTCTAGCACTCCTTAGAATACCCCGGGATCGCTCCGTAAGCGCCGAAGAAGGCCACCGCGGGGTTTTAGCTGGTAGTGTCGGGTGGGTTGTATATAGGGGTTAGGGCCGCGGCCCAGCGGCAGCACGGATAGCCATCATCCGTGCGAGGGGGATGCTGGGTCGTAAGACCGGCTAGTCCAGCATACCCGTTTTATTCTTAATCCGCTTCCCTCCGGAACGGGCGGCAGTAATAAAACGCATTCCCCGCGACAAAAAAAAAAAAAAGGGTTCCTCAGCGTATGATCTTGATATTTAACCTCGAAATGAATGGTAGACCTTTGCGTGTTCAAAGAAAAGGCTACGCAAATACCGTGAAAAAAAATAGTGATTGAACTTGAACTACTGACTTCCTGAAATATGGGGCAGTAATTTTAACACAACATGCCTTTATAACTCAATTGCTAAAGTAGCAATACGAAGTACTTATAAGTTCCTAAATTTTATCCTGAATTGTTGTTTTTCTGTATTTGAAATAGAATATCATGATCTTCTAAGAGATGTTTTTTTAGAAATTATGGACCGCACTATGTATTAAGGACTAGTTCTTTAATGAAGAGTGTGACCAAAATTAGGCTGGTGGTAGGATATTCATATCCGCCCGGATAGTGTCTACCGTACACAGGGCGTAAAACCCGCCATAGTGGCACACGCAAGTGTGTTGCGTTCCGGGATCAGCCAGTGTACATCCGGTTTTGTCTAGGCTCTACAGTTGGGGTACGATGACCTCGACCGCTTCTTCACCTTCTTGCCGATGGCGTAGTGTGAAGAAGCAGGCCGGCATGATTCTGTCGAGTAGCGGGGATAGATCGTCTCTTGCCATTCGATACTCTAATTGGACGGCACTGCGCTTACCATCAGATACAGTATGCTCACTTTGCCGTGCCAGGATAAAAAAGCCTTTCTTAATTTCACTCAAGTCATTCTAAACGATATGCAGAACTTGTTGACCTATGGGTACCTCGCGGCCCACCCGAAAAAGGCGAGGAGAGGATGCCTTTGGCCTCTTTAGTATTTGATGTTTTGTTACGTCAAAAAATGCAGCGAAAAAAACTGGTTTTTGAAGGACGATTAAAGAACGAGATTTTGTAATCTATACAATAACTAAATAAAATAAAACTGTGGTAAAATTTCTGGCCATTTTGTTTTATTTTGTGGCATTTGCAAGCTTTTGATTAGGTGAACTTTCGTACTGGTTTTTAGGTTATAGTCAATTAACATCAGGTTTTTTTATAGAAAAGGTGGGTCTAACTAAGTCGTTTATCAGACAGTAAGTGACCAACGTTACGCTCGAATATATAAAACAAATGAATGTCAGTTTCAAGTCGGTTTTCTGTCTTCATTCATATTGTAGTATCGTATATACTCCTGTTTAGAGAACAACCCGAAATCTCTTTTCGTCGTCGCTCTTTGGGAGATCTTAAAAATCCCATAACAGTCGCTACCGAGGCAGCACTATCTGTCTGATGGTGGGCAGTGCTGTCTAGGTGGACTATCAAGAAGCGAGAGACTCTATCCCTCGCTACTCGATACAACCATGCCGGTCTGCTGAGTAGCTTCTTCACACTGTGTTTAAAGGATCAAGGATTGTAGGGAGGACCCACGTGGGCCGGAAAACCTTTCCACAGCTGGATGGCACCTCTCAGTTCCAATGATGCATCGAGACTGCTTATTAAATAAATAACACCCAACAGTCACATACATAGCCCCGACCCCACTCTAAGATACGAGTCTTGTGTCGGGGGTATCAGGGACTACGAGAGACTTTCGGTCTCACAACACCCAGACCCCGGACACAAATATCTGTCTGTCACACAAACATTTGTCCCGGTGTGAGAATCGAACCCACTTGCTTGCTTGCTTGCACTAGCTTGCTACTCGCCAACTGCGCCAAGGAGGCCGGCCGTGCGATTATGCGATTGCCAAGGAGTGCACATTGCTGGGCACAGGTCTCCTCTTCTGATAATAGGGTAAACCCTGTTTACTAACATTCTTATTAATACGCAGAATTCATGTTTTTCCTCGTATCTGTTACTGACAGGTCTGCCGACCTGAGTTGAAACTACATCATGCGTTTTCACTTACAATTTACGCAGCGCAACTCACGCAATAATTCAACTATCAAGGTCTATCACAGATTGTAGAGAGTAAGTCCGAGCATTCGCAAATCGTCCATTCATGATATTACATCACAATTCACACGTAATCTTCCGCGTTGTTTGCCAAATTACGTCACGTGACGTAATATCACGTTCACGGTCCAATTCAGTGATCCACGTTCAATGCCATGGCTCGGACGCGTATTGTGTTTATTTAGTGATTAATGTGGAACGGAGAAAAAATTAATGCCTCATTAAAGTGACATTATTATCGGTGTAAGAGCAAATGTGTGCGAGTTTATCAAGTGCAGAATACATTTGGACGCGAAAACTGTAACACGTTTGCAGGTAAATATGAAATTGGTATTCAATTATGTTGATGGTTCGTGTTGTCGTTAATCAATGTTTCGTACGATTTATTTTTTTGAGAGCTCCGTGCGAAGTGGGCGACAAGCCGGCTGTTAAACGATATGCAACAGGTTCGATCCCGAACCGAGACTAATGTGTTATCCGCAGTATTAGGGTGGGGTCAGGACTAAGTGTGTGACTGTTGGGGGTTATTTATAATTAGTTCAAATAATGTATATGCGAGTTCTTTCAACAAATTTAGGTACCTAGGTAGGTAACCTAGGATATTGTTGTATTATTAAATAAGTCTAAGAGTTTTACTATTTTTAAGCAACACTTTTTAAGCATTAGTAACGGTAAGAAACACTTTTCGAGATAAACACAATCTATTAAATACCTTATGACTAAAATATAAGAATAAATATTTAATGAATCAAACTCTACGCACGTACGGATTATATAAAAATACATATTAATATTTTACGTATCGGTATTTTATTTATCACGTCAAGGCCATCGTCCGCGAATATTTAAGGTTGCTATCTCCGCACATGAATTGAGCTATGTTTACACCTAGAAATACATACGTACCTACATATAATGTAGTGCGTACATACAATACTGAGGTTCGTAATGGCATAGCGCGGCGGCAGCATAGTTTTTAATGGTTTCTATTTGTTCTTTTATTACCATTATTGTTATAAAAGTAATAACTACTCGTTTTTATCACAATTGATAAATTCTGTCAAATTAATTATGATAATAAATAAACCTGACGTATTGGAAACCTGTATAGTGAATATTAAGAACTTCGAGGGTCTACGGTCCCACAACATGACCATGTTATGAGACTAGAAAAAAGTATCTGTGGAACATACAAACATTTGTCTCAGTGCGGGAATCGAACCCACTGCCTGCCTCTTCACAACCGGCTACTCGCCCGCCCCGCCACGGAGCATAGCAAAATATAATAAATACACCTGACAGTCACACACGTAATGCTGACCCATACTAAAGCCTGTATCGTGAGTATTAAGAACTTCGAGGGACTACGGTTCCACAACACCCAGACTAGACAAAATATTTTAGAGCACTCAAACATTTGTCTCTGTGCGGAGATCAAACACGCGACTTCTCGTTTTATAGCAGCGCAGCTCGCTCCAGAGGCTGTCGATTGTATTCCGAAAATGAGCAGTAATTTAAACTTATTTTCTTTAAATTTAAAAGAATCATAACAAATTCTACTTCATTCAAAAAAAAAAATGAGCCAGGAATATTACAGTGTTTTAATGTAGAGACTGGGTTTACAATTTACGAAGGTGTTTTGGATACCAAATGATATTTTTTACGTTATGGCTTACATTACATTCGGATATAATTTTTAGACGCAAAGTTTGTGGAATTAATCCTGTAACATTATTAAGATTTGTCAGTACATGAAATATTGTAACTCGGTAATTTCCTCGGCTTTAATAAAAACAGTCGTTAGTGCATTGGCGTGCTAAGTCCGTCAGAGGTCCCGGAACTAAATGAGGCTTCCGCTCTGCAAGCGGACAGATCGATGTATTGATCATGTGGCATTGAAATTCGATCATAAATAATGTGATATAGGGTGCTCGAAAGCTTGCAAAATCCCCAGACGGGGATTTCCCCCATCCTCCCAGGGCCCGTGACGGCCTCTTCTGCTTGCCTTAGTACGCCACTGAAACGGGTAAATGACTAGAGAACCGGTATAGTAAGTTCAATTACCGCTCTTTATTCTGCCATTGCCGCACCGTCGACCTCGCTGATATGAAAAATCTTATATTAATCACTATGTGATTGTGGGAGAGTTTGTTTGTTTTATTTTGAGAAAAAAATATTTTTTTACTTTCAAGGCCTGTTTCGGTGGCGCAGTTGTAATTGTGCTGCATGCGTTACGACTGCTGTGCTGAGGTCTCGGGTTCGATCCTCGGGTCGGGTAAAGTGATATTGTTTTTTTTTTAATACTCAGTATAAGCCCGGAATCCGGAATTGTGACCGGTTTGGCGATAGGCTCGCCCCTATCACATGATGGCACCGTAATAATTCGGCGAAAAGGGGGTGAACTGGTTGCACCTCTGCTTACCCATTCAGGGATTACTGACGTGAGTGTAGGTATATGTATATGTAATGTTCATTGACGGTAGAGACTAAAGAAGACATAAGATTACTAATTTACTTCTTTATCACTTTACTGTTATAAAAAATAAATCTTGCAATAAAACTTCCTTTTGGGAAAAATGTATTTCGCTACTGACGGTACCTGATATTGAAGACCGTATAATTGCAGCTAACAGTTCACAGCCATGGAATTCGTGATCGGCGGACTGGCAGGTGCCGGAGCTACTATCATCACCAACCCAATGGACGTCGTCAAAACAAGGTTGCAACTGCAAGGGGAGTTAAAGGCGAAAACCGAACACACCGCACGATACAGGGGCATATTCCACGCTCTATTTGTGATAGCGCGGGCTGATGGAGCCCTGGCTCTGCAGAAAGGTCTAGCACCTGCCATAGTGTTTGGATTCACCATGAATTCTGTAAGGTTTGTTGGCATATTTGGTTTAATCCATGATGTTAGATCGTAAACATATGAAAAAGCGCGTAAAACTGCTTATTGCTGGCCAAAAATTACTCGTTTGCGCTGAGCCTATTTTTGGCGCCAAGCAGCGCTGTGTAAGCACCGTTGTATATTAGTTTGAAGGGCATTGAAGTCAGCATTATAAGACTTAACATCTTATTTTTTATAATGAGTTCGCTGCAGTAACAGGCAGTACTTAGTTTCCTGTATTTAGTTTCAACATTATAATGATATTCAACGAATACAAACACAATCCTAATTAATGCAAAAAAGAGGCCGCAATTATTATTTAAAACTAGCTGTTGCTCGCGGCTCCGCCCGCGTGGAGGTTATTTTCGGGAGCAGAAGTATACAATTCAAGTAGTTATTTTTTCTTGCAATTAAAATAGCCTGGTGTTTCTGTACCTATTTCTATAATTCTTTTTTTATTAAATTAAATAGGTAATAATGTTAACATTTATTAATTAGGGATGATTGAGAGTGTAATAAACGTAAGAGTAGACAAATATAATCAGAAATCTCCGAACTGCTAAGCTATCGGGATTTACACGTGTTATTGTGAGTCAACCATAAAATATAGACATTTGCTGTCGTGGAATATTTTTTATATAATTTTAAGGAGAACATTTCCGTCATACATGATTTCTGTGTAGCTTTAACTATTAAGGCTGCACACGCGACGGAAGCTTAAAAAATGGAGTAAGTTCTCCTGTTTTCCTAACATTTCCCTTCACTGCTCTGCTCCTATTGATCGTAGCGTGATGAAAAGTATACTATAACCTGCCCAGGAGTATGAAGAACAATTATACCAAGTTTTGTTGAAATCCGTCGAGTGGTTTTTGTTTCTATAACGAACATACAGACAGACAGACAGACAGACAAAAATTTTACTGATTGCATTTTTGGCGTCAGTATCGATCACTAATCACCCGCTGATAGTTATTTTGAAAATATATTTCATGTACAGAATTGACCTCTCTACAGATTTATTATAAGTATAGATATTGTTAGGAGCAGAAGTAGATGCTGAGAATATATTACTATCTCTTTCGCACAACTGGACTGTAACGTTCATTCCGAGTGGTGACGTCATAAATCATATTGTACTTCAACGTCTTTTTCTCATTTGACAGTTGCCCATCTCACCATATTTTACTGGCGGCTGGTTTAAATGAATTGACAGATTTAAATGGAACTTTTAAATTTTTGAGCCGGTTTATATATTTTTTTCGATAGTGCCTTTTTGATTAAGTTTATAAAATTATGTTTGTAATTCTAATCACCATCAGGCGAACGACCTCTCATCTGTTCATTCACGGAAATGAAATAATACAAAACATATACAAACAGGCTCATTGTTATCATCAATGTCAGACTTATTAAAGCCTAGTGCCGAACATACGAGTAAATATCTTTTAAGCACTGAGATACGTTTTCATCTGGTATCATCGAATTCTTAAAAACACATTGGATTTTTATTCTAAAAACATCGTTAGGCCCTGACTTCTTCGTTTAAAATTAAATAAGATTAGCATATTTAAGTTGGGTATTTTGTCTTTACCTATATACTTACCCCTCTTTTCAGATTAGGGATGTACCACATAGCCGAAGTCCAGGGATGGATAAAAAATAAAAATGACGAAATTAGCATCAACAAAGCTATATTCTGGGCAAGCGTCAGTGGAGTTATGAGTGGCATAGCTGCCAACCCTGCGTCAGTAGTGAAAACGAGGATACAAGCTGCAGCACATCCCAGTATAGCTGTAGGGAGACAACACAGATATACTGGTAATGATTTAAGAATAGTACAATAGGGTTTATATTACTGTGCACGTAAATGCACGAGAACACGCATGCATATTCGAGTCGACACGCGCATGCGTACTAAAGTAGGTAAGCAAAGTATGCGTAGACTATTCAAATATGTTCGGGCACCATCATGATAGCTCACGTGGTCAGGGGTCGTGTACTAGTTCACATTGCTATCAGAACTCAGAAAAAATGGCATATTTAGGTTACCATTTGCAAATCTATTAAACTTCGTTAGTAGTAGTGTTTATTTAATGCTATAATTACTTCACTTCATTTGAAGTAAAGTTTCACTTTATTTGAATTGAGTCTTCTGTGAAAGCTGTGGTCTTATATTTAAGTATTGTTTTCTGTTGTTATCATTATTATAACATTGACAATGTTATTTAATGATAACGTATTAAATATTTTCTGCTACATTTTATTCTTTTGAACATTGGTAGTGTTTTGTATGAGTAAAACAAAGTGAAAATATTATTATTGCACATAAACTGAGCAACTCCTAAGCAATGTGTACTTTCTTCTATACTTTCTTGAACTGATCGACAAAATAGGTTTTCTAGGTTTTTTTTAGTGCCTCGATAGGCAGACGAGCAGACGGGCCACCTGATGGTAAGTAGTAATCGCCGCCCATTGACTCCTGCAATGCCAGGGCACAGCAAAGCCGGTGCCTACCGTTAAAAGGTTATAGTTTTCTATCTTATAAATGTTCTAATGACTTCAAGGGATTTTTCTGACAAAATGACAGAAGACTATATTTATTGTATTTGTACACTTGTATATTTGACAGGAATGCTCGATGGAATAAAAACAATCTACAGAAACGAAGGCATGAGAGGTTTCTTCGCTGGAGTAACGGCGACGTGCACCAGGCTAGCTGTGGGTAGTGCAGCACAATTAACTACATTTTCTACGTAAGTATTCCTCTGTAATAGAAGATGGTGCTGGTGGTAGGATATTCATTTCCACCTGGATAGCGAACACCGTAAACAGGGTGCAAAACCCATAGTGCCATAGTGGCAGTTTTTTTTTATTCTGGCGTGGCAAAGTAACCACACTGCACCTGATGGTAAGCGCAGTGCCGTCCAGATAGAGTATCAAGTAGCGAGAGACAGTCTATCCCTGTTTGTTTTGCCTTACTCAAGCATACTTTGAAACTCCTGTTTGTCGAGCACTAAAATCTGTGCTTTAAATTTTCACCTCACAACAGCACGCCGCGCCGTCTGCCGAAGTCCTAATAGGCGGTGGAATCAGGTAGATCACTAGTACTAGTCAGCTCACGCAAGAATCACTCTTAATTTATTGAATGGGAAATGGGTCCTACTTTTTACGAGATTTTATCATTTCAGCACAAAAGAGCAATTACTGGCACACGGCATATGCCGAGATTCGCAGATCGGTCTAGCATTCAGCGCGAGCGCTATAAGTGGCGTGGTCGTCGCTTTGGTCGTGTGCCCCTTAGACGTCACGACCGTCCGCCTATACAACCAGGGTAAATGTTTTGAAATTCCAGAGTGAAGAAAGAACTCCGAGCGCGGGGCTTCTACGAGCATTCGCCTGCGATGCTCGCGTTCGTTGCGAGCTTGTTTAGCAGTGTTTTGTGTGTCATTGTCGAAACACCGCTCGACGTGGTGAATACGCGTCTTTACAATCAGGGTAACATATTTAAATGCATGGGTAAATGTAGCTGGGTTTATGGGTTGTTCTTCTAATTTCTTCAGTACGCGGTATCTAATTGTATGTTGTCGTTGATCTTCACTTCTATGCTTAACTTTAGTTGACTCGTATCGCCAAACTTCAAAGCAGTGCCTTGTCAGTCTTATTTTTAAGTTGTATCATCGTAGGGCTTTCATATGTTGGGCGGTACGAGCCTATTAAAGTAAGACATATTACGCTTTGATTTGACTTCTGACTACTGATTAACTCTTTTCAGCACACCTTATTGGTACTGGTTATTGGCTCATTAACCCAAATTCTGAATTAACCAATCTTATCTGCCTTTGATGATAAAATTTCTAACACATTTCTTGGCTTTTCAGGCTCTGGAAAACAAGGCGGTCTTCTATACACAGGAATCCTAGACTGCTTAACAAAGATATACAAAAAAGAGGGCCTCCACGGCATGTACAAAGGTCTTGGGCCCTTATATTTGAGGATAGCACCCCACACTACCCTCTCTCTAGTCATATGGGACATGTTAAACAATATATTGCTTCATAAAAAAAGTTTAAGCTAACAAACTGTTTTATTAAACATCCTTTAAGTAGAAATATTATACCAGCATTTGCATGACGCCTGGAACCCTTAATCATATCGACAGCCTCCGTGGCGCAGTAGGAGAGTAGCCGGCTGTGAAACGAGAGCCCGTGGGTTCGATTCCCACACAACAATAAGGGACAAGTGTTTGTGTGACAGACAGATATTTGTGTTCGGGGTCTGGGTGTTGAGACCGAAAGTCTCTCGTAGCCCCTGATACCCACGACAAGACTCGTATCTTAGTGTGGGGCTGAGCTATGTGTGTGACGGTTGGGTATTATTTATATTTATTTATATTAATTGCCTAGGCAATTCGATGGATGAAATGGATGAGACATCGCGTTGGTTTTTTTTGGGACGTGTCTTCTTAATATATGTATTTAACTATTGATTAATTGAAGCGGTCGATGGTCTAGTGTCAGAGTACTTAGAAGGCCGCAAAATGGCCAAACATCGTACCCCAACTCTAGGCCCCCGACAATAAGCGGATGTACACTGGCTGATCCCGGAACGCGACACACTTGCGTGTGTCCGTATGAACTGAGGAGCCACTCCTGATTTTTAAAGGAGTTTCATACCATTATTTAGTAGCAAATCAGGTGATTTTGTAGGCGAAATTCTGGAATTTGTAGTAAAATATATCAAAAGTTATAGCAATGTAAAAGTGGCTCCTCAAACTAAATGTTTAGACTGAGGAGCCACCTTGTATCTCGAAAAGTAGTAGACGTACATTTATGAAATTTTTGTATGATTTAGTAGTCATTGTGTATAGTATCTACTAAAAATATGGGTCCACTACAATTACTATAGGCATTGGTATGGCTCCGCAATTGCTAAATATATAAAAACACGAGTTTCTGTGAAAGTGATCGGTCAATCGGCATATTTGACTTAATGATAATTTAGTAGTAAGTGTGTTCTAATTTGTAGCATAGGAATTAAATATAAACACTGAGCGAATTTGGAAAATCAACGTATTTTATTTGGCTCCTCAATCCAGACGTTTTGCAAATAAATAATTGACTGTACGTACCTCAGATCACAACAGATTCGTAAGCTAGATACACCAATATTTAGTAGAAATTTCTACTAAATAAGTACATACATTTCAGCGCTCTACATATTCGGGAACGGAGACAGGAAATACTTTCATCATTTATTGTAAAATTCACCATTAAGGGTGACCATGTTACCTATGAGTTAAACCAGGATAACTAGTAGTTGAATATTATTTTTGAAAAGAATAAGACCGACAACATGAAAATAGTATATAATGTGTATTTTTTATGTTTTAATTAAGTAGTTAATTTCGGCATAATTAAAAGAATGAATGAGTATTGGTTGGTCGGTGCTGGTATTGGTTGAAAACGGGGATTTGTTGCAGGAGAACTAGCACACCTGAGTTTTGTTGACTTAAAGTCAACGCCATTTCAACGTCAACCAAACGCAATTTCTGATACCCCATGTTAAAATGAGATCCAAGGTCATGTTGAGCTCAATGACAAGATCCTCGCATCTACTCTCAGTATCCATCCGGCAACCAGGAGACTTGCAGCAATAACGCTCATGAACCGCAAATGCACAGAGCCTTGTGGTACTCCAGCATTTACTGACATGAGCTACGAAGCGTGTCCATCAACGAGGACACGTATACTTCGCTCATGGAGAAACCTGGAAATCCACTTGCGCATGTTGTCGGGCAGACCGTATTCGCTTAGCTTGGAGAGAAGGCCACGATGCCAGACCCTATCAAACGCCTTGGGTATGTCGAGACTCACAGCCAGAGCCTCGCCATGCCTGTCAATCGCCTTGCCTCGGTGATGTAATACAAACGCTTCACATGGATTTTAAAACTGCTTTTATTTTGTGTACTAAAAGAAGAAATTTATATAAGAGTTCCCGAAGGTGTTGTTCATAGAAATAATTATGTCTAAATTAAATAAAGCCTTATATGGGTTAAAACAGCTAGATATTGGTTCGAGATATTTGAGCAGTCTCTTATAGAAAGAAAAGGGGTTTCAAAACAATGTTTTAGATAATATTGATGTTGGTAAAAATATGTATGTGCTGCTATATCTACATATAGCAGCACATAAATATTATCATCTACATGATTTGGTTTTAGTATGTTTTATTTTAATATATTCATAAAATAAATTCATTTAAAAGTTATCTTATGAGTACAATGCATGATTTTAATGAAATAAATTTATTTATTAGTATTAAAATAACTAGATATTATGATAAAATCACATTAGACCAAAGTGTTTACATTAACACAATATTGGATAAGTTTAGTATGTCCAATTGCAACCCTATAAGTACTCCCTTAGAAAATAAACTTGATTATGAAGCTTCAAATATAAATAGTGAGTATAATGCTTCTTGTCGCAATCTTATTGGGTGTTTAATGTACGTAATGTTATGTACTCGACCAGATTTGAGTACATGTATTAATATATTGACCAGATACACCAGGTCATCGTTTATTGTGGGCTAACACACATTTGCGATGGACCAACAATCAGTGGGCTCATGTTCTGTTTTCGAATGAGTCTCGATTCGGATTTCATCTCGATTCAAGGAGAGTGCGTGAGTTCCTAGTCGCCAGAGTTGACTCCAGAATCCTCCGGTAGTTCATCCTTATCAAGGCGGAACAATAATGGTTTGGGCCGGAATTCGCCTAGGTGGAAGAACAGATCTCGTTTGGATACGAGGCAATTTAAATGCGGAGAAATACCGTGAAGAGATTGTGCACTCTATGGTCATCCCTCATCGACAGCAACTCGGCCAAACTTTCATGTTCATGCATAATTATGCACGTGCACACACCGCAAGGCTGGTGATGAGTGTGTTTTTTTTTTTGGTTCCAGTACTATATTAGTTTTTTGTAATAAATTTTTATTTTTTCACTAAGAAGCCCTTTATTAAATTGCAAAATTAAAATGAATATTAAATTACGCTTCTATTGATGTATAACATCTAAGACAAAAAAATATTGAATTTAAAATAAACACTATTTTTCCCTTGTTCCCTAGACTTTGTTGAGCAGTGTAGATGCAAGAATTAATCTAGTGGTAATTGTACTGGTCACATAGTCTTGATATATATGATATATTCTTCTATATTCTATTGACATATAGATTTATGTCAATAGAATATAGAAGAGTGTATTATTTAAAAATGTCTATATCCCTTTATTTATTATACATATTTTGTCGTGCTAGACTACAGACGTAGCCTTTCCTTGTTACATTCCCATACTTGAAATACAAGTGATAGTAATTCACATCTCTTATTTTATTTCTCTCCTATAACCTGATTTCCTATAAAATATTTAATAACAAGAGTAAAAATAAATCGAAAGTTCATGTCACGGCTGGTCGATGAATCATTCATAATCGGCCGTACTACAGCATTATGCTCTACGTTCGCAACATTCAAAAAGAAAAGGTCGATCGCAGCTGTCACTTTAGTCTGCCTAATTAAAAATCAGAGTATAGTTGAATTTATCAACCTCTTTCATTCAACGTCGTTGAATCAACAACAAACACGAACAAAACAGTTAAACGCACAGTTAAACTAGTTGAATTTATCAACCTGTTTCATTCAACGTCGTTGAATCAACGACAGACAAAAAAAGGGAAATTAACGTATAGATCTGTGAACGTTTCTGCAAACCAGTTATAAACGTCAACTGGTCTTTCAACTAGTTGACCGTTTATAGGAAACGGTTTCATTTCGTTAACGCAAAAAAATATACTTAATAAATTCAATACTACAAATCCTACAAACAATACTACAGTACTTCATTTATTTTTTTAAACTAATATTCAACTACTAGTTATCCTGGTTTAACTCATAGGTAACATGGTCACCCATAATGGTGAATTTTACAAAAAATTACGAAAGTATTTACTGTCTCCGTTTCCGAATATGTAGAGCGCTGAAATGTATGTACTTATTTAGTAGAAATTTCTACTAAATATTGGTGTATCTAGCTTACGAATCCGTTGTGATCTGAGGTACGTACAGTCAATTATTTATTTGCAAAACGTCTGGATTGAGGAGCCAAATAAAATACGTTGATTTTCCAAATTCGCTCAGTGTTTATATTTAATTCCTATGCTACAAATTAGAACACACTTACTACTAAATTATCATTAAGTCAAATATGCCGATTGACCGATCACTTTCACAGAAACTCGTGTTTTTATATATTTAGCAATTGCGGAGCCATACCAATGCCTATAGTAATTGTAGTGGACCCATATTTTTAGTAGATACTATACACAATGACTACTAAATCATACAAAAATTTCATAAATGTACGTCTACTACTTTTCGAGATACAAGGTGGCTCCTCAGTCTAAACATTTAGTTTGAGGAGCCACTTTTACATTGCTATAACTTTTGATATATTTTACTACAAATTCCAGAATTTCGCCTACAAAATCACCTGATTTGCTACTAAATAATGGTATGAAACTCCTTTAAAAATCAGGAGTGGCTCCTCAGTTCATACGGACACACTTGCGTGTGCCACTATGGCGGGTTTTACACCCTGTGTACGGTGGTCGTTATCCGGGCGGATATCAATAGCCTACCACCAGAAACTACTGCTACTATTATTGCAATAGTGGGACAGTATTATACAGGGCTAATAATATTACAGCATCATAGTGAAAACTTCATATAAATATATTGTAATAAGTATAATAGTCTTAATGATTGAAATACGTGTTACAACTACTAATAATTTTAAATGCATGGATGAAATTTCCTAATGATCGATTTATAAATGAATAAATAAAACCCAGCAGTCGCATATAGCCAACCCCATTTGCAAGATATTGGTTGTAGGTATCGGGAACTACGAGAGACTTTCGGTCTTACAACACCCAGACCTTCGGGTCACACAAATATTTGTATTGAATTACTGCGCTATGGATATAAAACTCCTAAAACAAAAAGAAAACCGTTATAAAATATTAAAAAAGAAACACGCAGCGTATTACTTTTATAGCATTTCTAACAGAAAGTCAAAATAAACACCACTAAAAGTCTCCCTCTAAACCGCGTGAAATCTCAGCATCGTACATTATTGTATGGGTGAGCAGAGTTAAAAATCGTTGCCGTGCATGAAATTAATGTTTAAATCATACCTACAAATTATTTAAGAAAATAATAATTCTAAATAGAAACATAATTATATAAATAGAAACATAATTATATAAATAGAAACATAATCATAGTCAGAAAATAATAATTCTAAATAGAAACATAATTATCAATTTTTTTTAATAACAAAAGAATTACAGATGAGCAATAGGTGGAGAAAAATGTATTTCCCATTCAACATCCGAGGAACTATTTGAGCTGTTGTCGCTGTAGTCACAGGAACAACTAGCTGTCGTCTCATCCTCCTCGTCAGAACATATACATTCGGGATTATTAGCATCATAGGGTTTGAGTCCGATGGCTTGCTGATATGTTTTGTAGCAAATTGTCTCGCATAACTCTGGATGATATGGATCCGACCATACTTCATCAACTGCTTTACGAATCACACGTCTTCGATGCCTTTCCTTTTGATATTGTCTTTCAGCATTGCTCTCATTACCAATCGTGTATACAGCCGGAGTATATTCTGTACCGTTGTCTTTTTCCTCCGTAACTTGCATCTCTACACGGTATTCCCCATTCTTTCTACTTATGATAAGTGTAGGTTTCTCTACAATTTGCTTCTTAAGTTTCTTTTCTGGTTTGTTTTCTTCACTGTCCGGACGATGTACTTTTGCTTTATTCAGTTTCCGTAGTAGACGTTTTGATATAGCACCTGGTTTCCAACCGGAAGCTACCTGAAAATTTATGATTATTGCATATTAAAGAAACTCGTATGTCATTCGAAAGATTAAAAAAAAAATGCTTACTTGATTAGTATAAAAAAAAACACAAAAACTGGCACAATATTGGTGGTGAGAAGGAAAGTTTTTTGGTTTTGGTTCTCAAGGGGCTCTTGCTCTGCCCTTGATAGTGAACACAATGCCATAAAAATAAAGTATCGAATGCCCGGTTATCTCTCGCCATTCGCCATAATTAATCGCAAATAAATAACATTACAACGAATTCCATTAATCATTTATTTAACTTACATATTTTTATAAGACGTTACATAATTTGACTTATCACATTACCAAAATGGACTTGCACTTAGAATAGAATAACCTTACAACAAATTCACAAATCAAAAAATAGCACTTGGACACAAGTTATGAACGACAGTGAAACAATAGTCAACCAATCTGCGTAGATGTACATTTGGTTTTCGCCAAATACCTCGCAATATGTTGTCGTTTCAACGTTTCAGTGTTAATAAACGAATGGTAACAAGGCTCGTGGAAATCGCTGAGACTGATCCCATAATCTTTTAGTGTATTAATTCTTTCTTTTGGCCTTTTATTTTTGTAATCTTTGAGCTTAAAATAAGTTTTACGTCCATGATTATCCACAGAAATAACACCCTTTTCCGGAGGTACCGAGTGTCGACATTTCTGCCTTTCTTGGAAATAGGTACGAGAGTTAAAACCGGAACTACTTGGCTGCTTCCCTGATGTTTTTTGCTTTTTTGATGGCGATAAACGAGGAACAGTAGACGGTTCTGGGATTATCACGTCCTCGCCGCTTGCTAACATGTTTTTCAAAGCAGTCAGGAGTAGCTTCTTATCATGCCCGTGACCAACAATGCCCATCCTAGACAACTGTTTCGGAGTTATATCACCGAAACAACTCCATGTTGTTTCTGATAGTTTATAACCAGGCTTGTAGTCTCGTTTATCACCAGCACCCTTGCGTCCACCCATGCCGCCTCTTCTTCCTTTCTGGGGCGTGAGGTCTCTAGGTTTTGAATAAAACTTCCATCTGCCTTGCCTGTCGACAAACCCATCTATGCCGACCACTAGCCATTTCCCACCAGTTACTTGAAACTTTCCAGTATCCGTGTCTATCTGTTCACCGTTAGGTCCGATGAAGATATTAGGGGCCCACCTTCCATCAGGTGCTACGTACCCATCAACATTTATCTCCAACCATTTGTGCTCGGGGCTCCAAAACCCACCTAAGTCACTGCATTTCTGTTTTCCATCGAGACCCTTGAAGAATCTCGGAACAGGATTCCCGTACCTATCTACAAGCTTTACTTTGTAATCTAAATAAGTATATTGGCTGCAATTATCTGATTTTATTATTTTCTTGCCTTTGAATGTAGGATCGAACATTGCATTAGGAGGTGAAAATTCTACAATCCATTCATCGGAATCTGTATCGGAACCTATAGATGATTTTGCTTCTGAACATGAACATGACACATCGAGTTTCGTATGGTCAGCATCAGGTTCAGCAGGATAGCATGGACATTCAGGGCTCTCAGAGTCAGGTAACAAACCTAGGGCTTGTTGATAAGTCTTTAAGCAGATGTCACGGCACACGTCTCTAAATGCGCTCTGTATAAATTGACGTTGAGCTCTCTCTTGTCTTCTCTGCTCGCGTTCTTTCCTCCTTTGCCGTTCAAGATTCTCCTCCTCACTTCTCCCTATTGTGTAAGTTAGTGGAAGCTTATCTTCAAATGGAACTTGATTTATAGCTCTTGTTTTTGCATACGCTTTCATAGTTTCCATGGTAATAGTGTATTCACCATCCTTCTTTTGAACGACGAGCAAAGGTCTCTTGAGGGGTCGTTTTTTCTTAGTTGAATCTTTCTTTTTCTTTTTAGCAATTAATTGACCTGGGTTCTTTGCAATTTTAAGTAATCTAACCACATGTTTATTTGTAGCCCCCGGTTTCCACATAGGACGAAACTAAAATAAAACAAAATAAAATAAAAATAAACGTCTTGATTACCATATACTCTTAGTACATAGAGACACATACCTTCATTCCGGGAACATCTTCAGCAGTCCACAACCATCCCATATGTTTAGGAACTGCCCCCAAAGTACCTGTACATGGGAACGTGCATTGACTGTGCCCAATTTGAGGTGCTAAAATAAAATATTTAAAATTGTGAGATATAATAAATGCTCTTAAAATTAAACAGATAAAAAACCAATAAATACATACGTATACCTTGATATCCGTAATTAAACTTGAACCTATCATCTTTCTTTTTCTTCCTTCCTTTTTTTGACTCTTTCTCGGATTCAACGCTCTTCTCCGCACCACCTGATCGTTTGTCTGATCCAAGTGACTTGGTTGCCTTGAAACTCTTTTGGCTCTCCTCTGGTTTTTTTTTGCCCTCACTGCCTGAGATACTCCAAGTTTTCATTTTATTTTTATCAATTAATTTGTGAAAAATAGGACAAGGAAATGAAGTGTCTTCTGTCGGTTTAGTGGGCAAATCATCACCGGTATTTTCATAGCCTCCACAGACAGTGCAATAAGTCGTCTTCTTTGTGAAGCCAAAAGTACATTCACATAAACAAAAACATGGCTGCCCTTCGAATTTCATTTTTGCCTTCATACCTCCAACTACTTCTTCTACTTTTTCAGTAACAGAACAACATTTCTTTTTAGAATCAGACAATCCTAAGAAAATACGTTCATCGGGTGGTGTTGTAACTTCTTTATGTTTCCTATTATCACATTCTAAATCCTTACATTTAGTAATGTTTATTAAATTAGCAGCATCTGCTGGTGCATCTAATGAGCAAACACTTTGGGAACAAATATTATCGGCATTTTTTCTGCTTGAACATTCACTATCGCATATCTGAAATTTATACCTTTCCTTGGCCTCGTCGGATATTCCATCTGAACTTTGCTTTTTTATTGAACCTTTGGATGATTTAGAATCCTTGGTGAAATCGTTTTCGACCGTGCAATAACCCACACAGTAGATGTTATTACCGAAGGGACCGTTGTTGCCATTAAAAATATAATTTAAAATATTGTATTGTTCGCGATTCATTGACGTGCAAGATTTAGATTTTATTAGATCAATTTGTTTACACTTATCAATATCTGTGTCGCTTCTAACAGAACTAAAAATACTTTTAATTGACTGGCATTGCTCATCATCTTCTTTTACTTTTTGCGTGATGATATCTCTAATTGGCTGATTATTTTCTATGACAATATCTTTAGCAATAGTTTTATTTATAGTGGATGTATTAATTGTCTTATTTCCATTTCGGTATGGGATTTTAATTACCCCGGTTTCTTCGAGTCTATTAACTGAAGCAACTGGTTCCGCTTTGACTGCACTCAAAATATTCGAGGGTTTGGAATTAAAACCTGTATACATAAGCGTTTGTTGGTTTGTTTCGGACAATGTTTTAAAGTCTGTCATAATTTTATCTTTGAGGTAAGTTAACTTAATGTTCAATTTTATGGCAGCCATTCGTTTTGAACTGATTTCATGAAATATGTTATATTCACCCCTGGCGGTAACATTAGACAATTCTTCCTTTTTATGCAGTCTATTCAGAAAATTTATGAAAGCATAGCTCCAAGGTATGTGTGTAGAACCGAGCCTATCTTCAAGGTAATCTTTATGCCAAACTGATAACTCCATCTGGTAGTTTTTCATCCTCGATATCAATAAATCTATATTATAAAGGAACAACACCGACTGTCCTGTCTGTATCTTAGCATCTGTTGGTGATTTTTGATTCAATTTCGTGTCTCTCACCTTTGTTTTTCCTGTTATTTCTTTTTTTCTTTTGCACTTTGGTAACAACATGTTTAAATCATTAGGGTCCTTTAAACTGAGCGTAAATACGTCAGCAAATTGGCTTCTAATATAAAATTCTTTATAGTTTACATAACTTTTTAGTTCTTCGACAGCAATCTCGAACAAAAACATCGAATCCGAAAGAGCCATTTTATAATGATATTTTATAAGGATATCATTTCCAATGTAAATAGTCAGACCACACTTCTCTAACACTTAGTAATAAATTTTGCGAAAAATAATTTAGAAAAAACTTGTAATTTGCTACATAGCCGAAAATAATGTCATGTTTTTAAATATTTGTTTGTTGGCCAGTGACAGTAAAATTAAAATTATTGTAATTTCAAATGAGGTGTAATGAAAATAGGTAAGTCGATGAAATCATTACACTTTAACAAGACGAGTGGACTCTAGACTAAACTTTTATAGTACGTAACCGTACGCTCCTGTGTATTTAATTATACGCATTTCAGTTTAAAGTTTTAAGTGTTTTCAATGGGCCGACAGAACCTAGTATAGGTTCTGTCGGCCTATTGAAAACACGTCGTCGTCGGCTGGTCACACCCGGCTCGGAATTTTGTATGGTCACAGGCTTTAAAATAAGCCGACCTAATAGGCGTCCATGAGCGCTTATACAAAACGCCTATTTATAGGTGCCACCGTACCTACGTCGCCTTAGCGAAAGTTAATTTAAGCTAAATAAATAATTTGGCTTTTAGGTAGTGGAACTGATTGTTTAGGTAGTTTACCCATAAAGTTATTGTAGTTGCGAACAATATATGGGTCCATTTTATGTATATCGTGTTTCTGTGAAATAAAAAAAACAAATCACATGCAATAATTTTTATTTACTCCACTTCTAGATGAAGAAATTGGAGTTCTATTGACACATGACCTAAGAGTATTCGTAGGCTGCTTGTTTGAGCCCTCGAATATAGTGAAAGGCGATATCTTCTTCCTTGGAGTGTTCGATGCCCTATTAGTCTTTGCTGGTACCTTTACCTCACACAGATCGTCATATAAATTAAGATCCTGCATAATTTCTTTATACTTAGCCATTTTCTTAATATCCATATTGCTTTTGCGTACTCCAGTAAATTTACGGTGATTTCTATCATAATTTAGTGAAAAACTCATAACGAGTGGAGATTTTCCTTTAGCTGAAGCATGTGATAGTGACTTATTCATTTTGTCGTCCTTTCCTTTTGCTGGAGCTGTTATCATATTCTTTTTGTCATCACCTTTTGCAGGATTTCTTTTGCTTTTAACATCCTGTGCACTTTTTCTCGGAGGTTCTGGTTTCGCGGGTTTTACTTCCTTCTTAATTATTACAGATGCCGTACAAGTTGACTTAGATTTATCACTTCTCGCCTTACCCCTCTTTGAATACCATGCCCATTTGCCCTCCTTATCGATGTAGCCATCTATTCCAATCTTCAGAAGATGTCCACCGCTGTCAGTGAACGATCCTTCATCAGCTGTATAAATCATACCATCAGGACCGGTGAAGCTCATCGGTACCCATCGGTTATCCACACCGATAAATCCATCTTTATTAATTTCCAACCACACGTGGTTCGGACCCCAAAAACCACCCAAGTCACTGCATTCCTGCTTACCGTCTGGTCCTTTAAATAATCTAGGCACCGGATTGCCGTGTTTGTCAGATAGTTTAACTTTATAGTCTAAGTAATTGTATTGACTTTCATTATCTGTCAATAGAGGTGGATGTTTAGCTTTAGAATCCCATTTGGATGCTGGAGGACTAAATTCAATTACCCATTCGTCACCATCAGTATCGCTAGTTGAAATACTTCCTTCTTCAGAGCAAGAGCAAGAATCTATTTGAGGCGACAAATTTTGTGTTGGCTGAGCGGAACATGGACAATCAGGTTCGTTAGGATTAGAGATTGGGAGTAATCCTATGGCCTGATTATACGCTTTTAAACAGATTTCTTGGCATTTATCTTTAAATGATGATTGCAGCAATCTGCACTTTCTTCTCGTTTCTCGGCGTTCGCGTCTCTCACGAAACTTCTGTATCTTGTATTTCTCTTCTGGAGTTTTCCCTATAGTATAAATTATCGGCGGTTGTTCATCATACGGATACTGGAACAACAGCCTTTCTTTTGAATACTTCTTAAACACCTCCATTTGGACAGTGTATTCACCATCTTGCTTCTTGACAACCAGTGTAGGTTTAGTTTCTACTTTCTTTTTTCTTTGCAACATGGCTCGTTTTTTCTTTGCTATTGTATCAACGCCCTCTCTAATAGCGCGATACCTTCTTACAAGAATTTTATTAGCGGCACCGGGTTTCCATTTTGGACGGGGCTGGATAATAAAAAAAAAACAAAAAAAATGTGTTTCAATATTATTTAATAAAAAACATTTGTTTAAGATTTGACGATTACTAGTCATGGTAAAATCGTCTTATAGTTATAAGTAAAATGTAAGCTTTTTGGCTTAATGCAATATTACCAAAATAAATAACGAAAAAGTAACATAAAATTAAATAAGTATCTTACTTAGCACACCACTTAGTAATCAAAGAACATTTATATTTTTTTACCTTCATTCCTGGTATATCTTCAGCAATCCAGTTCCAACCCATGTTCTTAGGTACTGCAGGATACGGATATTTCAGCTCTGGTTTCTTTTCTACGAGGGCTTGCGCTGAAATAAAATATGCGCTTTATTAAAAATAATATTAATGTTTGTAACCAAAAATCAAATTATACCCACGTTCTTTCTGCACGTTTGCAGTAAATTTTCCGACCTTTTTCTTCTCCTGCTTCACTTTTTTAATCTTTTGCACAACCTCTTTTTCTCTTCTGTCAGATAGTCCTCTCATTGAACGAGAGCTATTGAGCCTTCTGTCCGAATGTCCTGATCTAGAACCAACAGTCCTTGCACTTTTTGTACTTCCTGTATCAGGGGGCTTTTTCTGTTTCTGCTCCTCCTCGGGCCACGGATTCGGAGCTTTAATTTTGTTTTTATAATACAATTTGTGGTACACGGGGCAAGGGTGAGGCTTAGCGTACTCTGGCTGATCTTTCATATCATCTCCCATGCACTCGTATCCTCCACAAACAGCACAATATGTTGTTTTGTTAGAAAACTTAAAGGAACATACACAATCACAATAGCACTGATCTTCGCCATCGTCCATGCTTCTGCATTTCCTGCTTCTCACCCCATCTACAATAAAATCTTTCACTCTCTCTGCAATATCGCAGGACTTCACACAACAAGGGTTGTGGATGTCAGTGAAGTCTATGACTACGTTACTGTCAGCCGGGCTCGGAGGACAGGTGGCGTTTTTGTCAGGGCATACTGGCATTTGACACTTAGATCTCACAGATTCGTGTTTATCGGTCAAAAAAGTGGAACATGTGATTTTCGAACATGATGTTTTTTCCGAAGTTTTCAAGCTGGGACACTCGGTCGAACAATATTTATATTTAGACGAGTCTGTAACTGGCGTACTGCTTCCACCTGTTTTATTTTCAAAATCATGTTCAACCGTAAAATAGAATACATTATAAATCTTGTTCTTATTAGATTTACCAAAAGGACATGTCTTTCCTCTACAAAAACTGTCACTTGTGCTATCGTCACACTTCTTCTCGCATACAGAATCGCACGATTTTTTCTTTTCTAATGAATCTTGCATTTGCTTCAAGCATGCACATTGAGTAGATAATCCTTCTAAATTAGAACCCTGATTAAAGACTCCTTCGTGTCTAATAAATTCTTGAATCTTTTCAGCCAATGTACAAGTTTTACTTCCACAAGGACCAACAATTTCACTAACATTAAATTCTGTGTTGTCTTCCGCAACAAGATTTTCAATGTACGCTCTGATTTCTCTAGCTATCCTGCAGTCTGGTTTTCCACAAGGACCTCTAATATTGGCTACATCAAATGTAGCTCCATATAATCCTCCAGATAGATTTCTGTCACCCCTACATATGGGACATGGTCCAGATTGGACTTCATTTCTAAATCTCTCAGCCAACTTGCCTTTAGGCCAAGAAGTTTCTTTACAGTAGCAAAACCTGTCTATGTCAGTCGCCTTAATTCTAGGTTTTATAGTTGGACGAGGTGTTAACATTCTCATATTGTCGTTACAAGATACTACAATTTTCCTGATATATTCTATGATGTGCTCAATATCAGGAGCCGTTTCTGGAGCTTTGTATATTGATTCTGGTGGTTTGTCAGCGTTGCCCATACAGCAGTAGTCTCCTTCATTGAAGAATGTTAGATTTGCACCAGGCGCGTTTTTGTAGTCTGCAAGTACCATACCTTTCGGCTTAGGTTTGTCTACAACGTAAGTATTCTCTATCTTATTACTGTTTTCTACGAAATCTTCATCAGTTGTTTTCATGGTACATATGTAAGATGTAGTTTTGGAATTTATGCCTGTATATAAATATTTTTTTATTGCAGGATCTTCCGATAGGGTACGAAACGATGTCGTAACCTTATCAGTTAAATAAGATAATTTGATTTGTATTCCTAACTTCGCCATTGGTTTAGCAGTGCCTTCTTCAAATATATTGTATTCCTCATTTAATGTCACTGGTGGTGTCACTTGAATGTCGCAGATTTTCTCCAAATAAGATAAAAACTTAGGGTCCCAAGGAATGAACATTGAGCCAATGAAAACAAAATTATCCTCTTTACTCCAAAGCGAAACTTCCATTGGAAACTTTTTCATGGTTTGAATTAGAAATTCTGCACTGCTAGAAAATAGAACTGACTGACCGGATTGGATTACCGGTTCGGGAGGTGGTAATTCGATAGCACCTTTCTTTCCTGCCTTTGCTGGTGGTTTTTTTGCTTTCTTCCCTTTTTTACCAGGTGGTTCTGGTGGCAATGGTGGTGGTTCAGGCATGACTATATGCATTTGTTTAGGATCTTTTAATTCTAAAGAAAACACATAAGCAAAGTCGCTTCTTATCACGAGATTTCGACTTTCAACCAAACTCTTTACACTTTCTACCACCACTTCAAAAAGAAACATAGCATTTGATACGGCCATATTTTTTTAAATTTTCTCTTAGAATTATATGACTATAATTTTACATTACTATATTTTGAGTTGTTTGTTTTTTAATACTATGAGTTATTAAAAATACTAATAATTTTGAAAACAGCGAAATGACAAAAATGACAGTTACATAGTTTTTATTTTCCGTATATAGTATAATACTCTTTGGTTTTATATTTTTCAGTTCCAGTAGGTATAAAATACTTTTAAATCTCTACATTCTTTGTTCCAGTGTTTTACCTGTACCTAACTAATTGTCTTAATGAAATGCAGCCTAAATACAAATACTTTTTAATGTATTTTATGATATACTAGCTGTTGCTCGCGGCTGGGGGTCATATTTGGGAGAAAAAGTATACTATACAAAATAATAATTTTCATGCGTTTAACTTCAAACATGACGGATTTTCATACAAACTATCATCCCCTATTTTACCCCCTTAGGGGTAGTATTTCCAAAAACCCTTCCTAAGTGGATGCTTACGTCATAAAAGGTACCTACTGTCATTTTTGAAGTTAAGTTTATGAAAATTAGTATTTGGCCTTTTAGTTAAAAATAAAAAATATTATTTCAGGATTTTTGGAAATTTCACCCCTAAGGGGGTAAAATAGGGGAAGAAAGTTTGTATGAAAATCCGTCATTTTTTAAGTTAAGTTTATCAAAATTAGTATATGGCCTATTAGTTAAAAATAAAAAAAATATTTCAGGATTTTTGGAAATTCCACCCCTAAGGGGGTAAAATAGGGGAAGAAAGTTTGTATAAAAATCTGCAATTTTTGCAGTTAAACGCATAAAATTTGGTATTTGGCCTTTTAGTTAAAAATAAAACATATATAATTCAGGATTTTTGGAAATTCCACCCCTAAGGGGGTTAAATAGAGTCGGAAAGTGTGTATGCAAATCCGTCATTTTTGAAGTTAAACGTATGAAAATTGGTATTTGGCCTTTTATTTAAAAATACATATTTCAGGATCTTTGGAAATTCGACCCCTAAAGGGGTAAAATAGGGGAAGAAAGTTTGTATGAAATCCGTCATTCTTGAAGTTATTCACATGAATATTGGTATTTTGCCTCTCAGTTAAAAATAAAAAATATATATTTCAGGATCTTTGGAAATTCCACCCCTAAGAGGGTAAAACAAGGGAAAAAAGTTTGTATGGACTCTTTTATCGGAGGTTTATCAATAATCCTATTAATATTATAAATACGAATGTTTGGATGGATGGATTTGTTACTCAATCAGGCTACAATGGCTCGATGGATCTGGATGAAATTTGGCACAGAGATAGATTATAGTCGGTAATAGCACATAGGCTAAGTTAATCCCGGAAAAGTGTACGGTTCCCGTGGGATAGTTTTGTTTTTGTTTTAGACAAAGCAAGGGATCCACATGATTTTTTAAGTACATAGTCTTAGTTGAGGGGCTACTTTTATACCAGAAAATACACGGTTCCTACGGGATAGCCTGATACAGGAAGATGTAATAAGAGGTCTCCATGGATTTTATACCTTTTTTTCCAAAAATAACCACCACGCGGGCGTAGCCGCAGGCAAAAGCTATCTTTTATATATATAGATTTAAGACATATAATATTAATTATATCAAAAGAAACTTTCAGTTACGTATTGTTCATTTAGGCAAGAATCTGCTAAAGTTGTTACGGGATTATGATTCCAAACAATTTTAGGTACATTGTGACAAAGGAAACTTATTGTATTCAATGTTAAGTTTGTTAAAATTTACATACGCGTTTATGGAACAAATGTAATCAGCTGATATGTGTCACTGTGACGTAAAGTTGACGTACATAATACTTATTTTGGATGTTATTACGAAATCGTAAAAATGTTATGATAAAAGCAGTTTTTCCACCGTGGCCTCCAGTTTCACGAGACACATGATGCATGTGCCCGACTATTTAACGAAATGTCCAAGATGACTTTGTAATATAAATAATTGAGTGCTGTGATATTTAAATAAATTAGGTGAGTACGGTGTTGAGTGCCTTACTGATGATCAGATCATGATTACATTTTGTACAAGTAATATTTTGCGTTGTTTTTTATTATAAGTGTACTACTGTCGCGTTTTTTGCCTCATCGTTAACTATTTCTGTAAATTATTTTTGATGAATGACATCGATGTTTCTTTTTATAATTATTCATTCATAAAGTGATAGCACATAAACATGAATATTCGTTGTTCTTCTTTCGTGAAGACTATGCTCATAGTCGTTATGAATAATTAAAATAATTAAATTTATTTACCATAGGAAAATTCCTAACAAATTATAAATATTGCTCAGTTTAGGTGACAAACCTTTACAGTTATAAAAAACAATAAATTTATATTAAGAGAACACATAATTAAACACCAGAACTAAAATTGAGTACTCATTAAGTGGGATAGAATTATGAAAATTCTAAATGATCAAATGTGAAATAAAGAAAGTAGGTAATTATCAGATGGCAACTTAATTTTAAAACTAATTTTTAGGTACATACATACATACATATACACTCACGCCTGTAATCCCTAAAGGGGTAGGCAGAGGTGTAACCAGTACACCCACTTTTCGCCAAATTTCTGTCCCATAATGTGATAGGGGGCGAGCCTATCGCCATACCGGGCACAAATTCCAGACTCCGGGCTTATACTGAGAATTTCTAGCTAGAAAAACCCAATATCACTTTACCCGACCCGGGGATCGAACCCGAGACCTCAGCACAGCAATTGTAACGCATGCGCAATTACAACTGCGCCACCGAGGCAGTAATTTTTAGGAGCACTACTGAAAACACTACAATACAGGATTTCAAATTATTTATATATTACCATAATTCATCTAATTAATCCAATCACTAAATTGTGCCTATGTTCATGCATGTTTTTTTTGTCTTCACAAGTTATATCAATAGTGATCAATCATGTTTTACAACATGGAATTAAAAATAACCATTTTTAGATGTAAAACTCTGCATCAGTCTGAATGAAAAAATCTGTAATTTCAAGTGATAAATACAAATCATAAAATTATTTATACCTGTAAAAAGAATCACTGACATTTGTCACAGTGTTTTTTTTTTTATCCTGGCACGGCAAAGTGACCTCACTGTACCTGATGATAAGCGCAGTGCGGTCCAAATAGAGTACTGAGTAGCGAGAGACAATCTATCCCCGCTACTCAACACACTCATCCCGGCCTGCTTCTTCACACTACGCCATGGGCAAGAAGGTGAAGAAGGGGTCGAGGGTCTAGTGTCAGAGTACTAAGAAGGCCGTAAAATGGCCATTGTACCCCAACTCCAGACCCCCGACAAAAACCGGATGTACACTGGCTGATCCCGGAAAGCGACACAGTTGAGTGTGCCACTATGGCGGGTTTTTCGCCCTGTGTACGGTGGACGCTATCCGGGCGGATATGAATATCCTACCACCAGTGTGTTTTATTTAAGTAAATATTTTTTTTAATATTATAGCAATAGTATCAGTACTATATTATTGACTGTCCAAGTGCTCGGCACAGGTCTCCTTTATTAATGAGAGATGGCTTTAGTCCATCATGGCCTTATGCAAGTTGGTAGACTTTACATACCTTCAAAATTCTTATAGAGAATTCTCAAATGTGCCGGTTTCCTTAATCTTAATCTGCATCTGTTCTTTTACCATTAACGCAGGTGATAATAATTTTAATGAATACACAGGTACTTTGTAAATTCAGAGGTGAGGCCATTTGAGGTTTTGAACCTGGGACTTTCTTCTCAGCCATGTTCACCACTCCCAAGCTACAGTTTATAGATGCTTTAAAAAAACTATACACCAAGCTACAATTTTACAATGTTAGGTTTATAAATCTTATAAGAATATATTTACTGCATTTACGGTTATAAAATCTTCTGTAGTACAATGGACTTCGTGATTGGTGGGGTTGCCGGAGTCGGTGCTGGGTTCTTCAGCAACCCGTTTGACGTTGTGAAGACTCGTATGCAGCTCCAGGGGGAGCTTCGGGCGAGGGGGCAGCATGCGGTCTATTATAAAAACATACCACATGCTATGTTGACAATAGTGAAACATGATGGAATTACAGCATTGCAGAAGGGTCTGGTACCGGCTTTGTGGTTCCAACTGGTTGTGAATGGAGTAAGGTATGTGATGTTTTGTGTTTTTAGCATTGCTTTATACAATTTGAATATTTATCTATATTAAAATAGGGTTTAAAATGCATGTATCCATATACTAAAAATATATACTTTGACTACCCAATATTGCTCATAAACAATTATGTAATAAATGTGAACCATAATAAATACCATATTGATGATTATAAAATCTTAAATCTTTTTATATCTGAACAAATTTTTGTAAGTGGATAAAAACATGTTTTTATGTAATATAATAAACTAATGTAAACAAAATTGTAATATTCAAAACTTTTTATTGAATATTTCATAGAACTGACAAACAACTGTATGTTTAAAAAGTTAAAATAATTTCTAGTAAGAATCAATACTAAAGATTGATAAAACCATAAACCAAAATATGGATGAAGATATAATAAAAATGAATCAAAGTTAAATTTCTTTTCGTAATAAATTTATTGAGAAATATATGTTTTATTGAATAGCTTTCATTTTCTTTTCATATATCATTATTGGCACTATATGGGCATTTTGGGTATGGTATTATTATTTCACATAAGGAGCAATATAATACTAATCTATCACTTTCAGGTTAGGCATATACCAACAAGCTGATAACTATGGTCTACTGAGAAACGAACATGGGAATACTATCTTTTTAAACAGTCTGTTTATTGGTTGTGTGTCTGGTATGTGCGGGGCCTTCTTCGGCAGCCCTTTACAGCTGGTGAAGACCCAGTTGATGTCGTATTCTTCAAAGAATATCGCAGTGGGCACCCAGCATGCCCACCCTGGGATGGTGACGGCCATGAGAAAGATCTATGTTAAGAACGGTTTATTTGGACTTTGGCGAGGGGCTCATGGGATGATGTTAAGGAATTCTATTGGATCCGCCACGCAGATAGCATCTTATGCTGTGTAAGTGTAGCTTTTAGTGTTCTCGAAAAAATATTCTCAAAGAAAAAATACAAGTTGTAAATGTTATTTTTATTATTAATACGTATATAAAGTACGGAAATTCGAATTAATTCTAGAGCTTTCCAAAATAAGCCCCTAGCTTGAGCCCTGCCACGTTCAAATCCTTGTAGTCATAACAAATATAGACTAATATCTCCTGCAGTATTATATACATTACATACATTGGCTGCTATGAACGAGTGTCTAATAAGAGAGAGGGTAGGCCTCATTCTACCACGCTGGCCTAATACAGGATTCCACACTATGTTTTCCTTCACTGTTAAAGCAAACGATAATATAATTAACAATAAATATACACGTAAGTTTAGAAAAGTCAGAAGTGTATGTTATTTTGGGCGGGATTCGAACATACGACTTTCTTTTCGGCAGTCCGTATCACTCCCAACTAGGCTATCGCTGGTTTTTCACTAAATAACTACAAAATAAATCGACAGCCTTCGTGGCACAGTTAGCGAGTAGCCGGATGTGCAACGAGAGGCCGTGGATTCTATTCCCGCACCGGGACAAATGTTTGTGTGACAGACAGATATTTGTGTCCAGGGTCTGGGTGTTGTGAGACCGAAAGTCTCTCGTAGTCCCTGATACCCACAACAAAAGACTCGTATCTTAGTGTGGGGTCGGGGCTATGTGTGTGCCTGTTGAGTGTGTTATTTATTTAAAATACTTATGGTGAATTCTCAGGCATTAGAGAGATGCATTTTATATATTAATTTATTTCTAGGTGTAAAGAATGGATGAACGAAAACAATCTATTCCAGCAGTCTAAGTACTTATCGGCGTTTGTTGCCAGTAACATCGGAGCCATGGTCAAGACTGTGTGGTTGACGCCCATGGACGTCATCATGACCAGGCTTTATAACCAAGGTAAATCATTTTTTTATCCTGGCACTGCAAAGTAACCACACTGCACCTGATGGTAAGCGCAGTGCCGTCCAGATAGAGTATCAAGTGGCAAGAAACAGCTATACCTCGCTTCTTGGCACAATCATGCCTGCTGAGTCTTCATACTGAATGACCCAGGATGATAGGCAGGAGGGAATACATGGATCAGCAAACTGTTCCACAGCTTAATGCTTCTAATAGTCCAATCACAATGATTATATTATTCAAGTACATTGTAAATAGTGTTATCTACAATAACCACTGATTTCTGAATTCTACTTGGAGCAATTCGTAGTTCAGAGATTGGATCTATGTAATAAATAGAAATAGTAATTAAGTTCCAAAACTCAATGTATCAGCATTACTATCAATGATTGACAGCCTCCGTGGCGCAGTGGGCGAGTAGCCGGCTGTGAAACGAGAGGCCGTCAGTTCGATTCCTGCACCGCGACAAATATTTGTGTGACAGACAGATATTTGTTTCGGGTCTGGGCGTTGTAGGACCGTAGTCCTTCGTAGTTGTTGATACCCACAATACAGGTTTTACCTAGTGTGGGGTCAGAAGTGTGTATGGACGGTTAGGTGTATTTATTTGTATTTTTTCAGCGGTGGACGTAAACGGACGTGGCTTGTTATACACTGGAATAGCGGATTGTGCAAGAAAAATAACTAAGACAGAGGGATTACTAGCTTTCTACAAAGGAATGGGTCCGTCTTACCTCAGGCAAGCACCTCACACGGTGTTACTACTCGTCTTTTGGGACATACTTAAGGATTTACGAAAAGGAATCGAGTTAAAAGCGTGATAGACGAAGATTGATCGAGAAATTTCGACGTCAATGAAGAATGACGTAAGTCAAAATGTAATACAAAAGCCTAGTTTGAAAAGTTGCAGATAAATTAGCATTTCTGAAATGTGTCTGTTTGACACAAGTTTAAATATTGTTATATAAGATCTGCTATGGCTTAAAAATGTCTTCATTGATAGAATAATAGTAGAAAAGATAATAGTTCCTAAAAATAGGTATTAATTAGTAAAATAAATGAGCTCCTTTAATGGTACAAAATACGTAATCTAGATGTCAAATCTCAGTGCAAAAAACTAGATTGCGCTTAATCGCATCTAAGGAAAGTTTAAGTAACGCGAAGCGTTTTCCTTTTACTTAACATAATTACTTTAAGCACTTAGCATTAAGCACAAAGTAGAACAAAGGATATACCAAGCGCGGATTCATTGTGGGCACGATGGGCATGCCCACAATCCAAACAGACTTCTGACGTCACACTTTCACGTTCTATTGAGATAGACAGGCTGTTATTATATCCAAAGACTTAATAAAAAAACAATGAATCGTGCGTGATTCGGAACGCAAAGTAACTATATCGATCATGAGCAAGTTCATAGGTCGACTCGCACTTGGCCGCTTTTTGGGTAGCTGTGACCACAACCTTTTTTGAAGGCTGGATCCGTGCCTGGGACACATATAAAACTAAGAAGTTAAATTGGTATATAACATACCAAGACCTGAAAGCAATACATATAAATAAAGTAAACATCGAAATTAATTACAAGGTTATAGAATGAAATTGACTTGACAATGATTTTACAAAAATATTGTCTTCTCATTAATATATAATACTGTTATCACAACACTTCATAAGCAACAAACAGTTCCAAATAACTAATGGCCTTCGACAAAACCTCGATAGAATCTCAAAATCGCATACTCACGAACCATTGTTTGTAAATGATTAAAATATAATTCTCAAATTGAATCTCTATACAAACATACATTATTTGAGCAAATTAGATAAATCTGATAAAGGAAGCGTGACTTCAGCAATTCATGGGTAAAAAAATATATAATACGTTGTTTAAATAGTGTTAGTTGAATTTTACAATCATTTTCGGTTTTATAGTATTATTTTCATGTTTTCCCAGTGATGTGTTGTCGTGTATCGAATTATTTCATACATCCTTGCTCTTTGTTTAATATTCTTTTACGATAAAGAAGATTAAAACATACTGTTCTCTTAGAATTTTTATGGGAAATTTGAGGGATTTTTTCGTTCTTAATAACAGTTGCAAATAAATTAGGAATAATAATGAGTGGCGCTGTATCTTCCATTTTATTTTATATTTGCCGATGTGCCTTATTACGTTTATCAATGAAACGTTTGAAATGATAAATTGCTCCAAGGATTTGTTATGTTACCATTATAAATAATATAGATAAGTATTGATACTATTTATAGATAAAGTAGTACCTAAGCGTCTGAAACTAAATTAAACCATGCCTTCCCTAGTAAAAAGGCTTATGTGACATATGTGTGTCACATACACCTTTTTAACTATATGATACCAGTATTATCATATGCGTATATTTCTTTATTTTTTTTTCTCGGGGATCTAGAGTTGGGGTTACAATGTTTGGCCATTTTGCGGCCTTCTGAGTACTCTGACAATAGACCCTCGACCGCTTCTTCACCTTCTTGCCCATGGCGTAGTGTGATGAGGTAGGCCGGCATGATTGTGTTGAGTAGCAGGGGAAAGATCGCCTCTCGCTACTCTAATTGGACCGCACTGCGCTTACCATCAGGTGCAGTGTGGTCAGTTTGCCTTGCTGGGATAAAAAAAAATCGTTGTTCTGTTATCGACACCCATATTTGGAAAACCCTAGTTCAATTTCATTATGGTCAAATGAAATGTTCATTTTGTTGAAACTTTCAGTTAATGACGAGAGAAGCAAGATACTATGCTTCACTCTCTGAATAGGAATAAAGTGCAATGCATATAAATTAGAGCGGCATATAATTATCATAACATTAAAATATGGCTACATTATTTAAACAATATTTTTGTAATAAATTAAGTTTAAATAGACAGAACAAATCCAATAGCATTCTATTCAACGACAAAATTGTTTTTTATTAAGTAGACAAAACAAATCCAATACAACGCCAAAAGTTGTCATTTTTACCTACATATATCACTTCTATTCCCACGGCCTGAAATGATATGATTCAAATAATTAACGTAGCATTTAAAGAGTCCAAAAGAGTTGTGTTAATAGATAAATTCATATGTTTCTTGTTTAATGTCCATCTTAGACTTACTTTAAATTAACCCTGTAGAAATATTTATGATACTGTTAATTTGTCCTAAAGCCTTATTAACTGTCAAATTTGAGGTTAGTTGAAGTGCTATATTAAAGTTAAATATAACTTTACGTTGAGTTTTGGCGGGAATGTAGAAAAACCACGTCGCCGTATTAGCAAAACCTTTTTTTCGATAATGAGTATGTTTTATTTTGTTATTCACAAAGTGTATTGTTAAAAGATACCAAAGCTGTATTGATTATTAAAATGTTATTTGTTATTGTTAAGTTTTCCACTCCGTGCCTTGTCATAGACAAGAAATAAATGTAGATGTAAATAAATAATTTAATATTTAATAATAAATAATGTAGAACTTAATAAAAAAGGTGAAACATCGGACAAAATCGCTGTTCAACCTTGCCAAGTTATGCTTATTATAAAAATACTTAGTTTACAATCAAATTATCATATTTACATTATTTTGTGAGATTAATTATACCAAAGTTACTAGTTGTTGTAATTATTAGTTAGGCTGAATAAAATGAATGTCATTGCTATTATTTGTTACCAGATTTATTTTTATTTTATAATCTCTTTATAATATGTGTCAGTGAAACAGAATGATTACAAAATAAAATATTACAATAAATGATTTTTTGACTAATTACTGTTTTAGTTTTATTTCCCACCAAAATTAACCCCTAACTAAATAAGTAGGAAGGTACACTTTTATTTGCCTTTACCCGCGACAAAAAGAAAGGTGTTATATTTATTTGGATGCAGAATTTTGAATGAAAGTAAAATAAATGATTTTAGGTCGAATTACCTACTGTAATAAGGTTTTGGTCGACTACATTTTCTTTAAATTGGAACAGACGAATATTATATTAATATATGTATTCCCATAAAAAAATATTATTTAATTTAAGCCCCCTTTCTCCCTTTAATCTCTTATTGAAACATGCCCGCCATAAAAATAAATTTTGTCATAAAATTATTTAAATCGTTTTGGGCTGGATATATTATGATAGATGAACAATATAAATAAATGTATATATGCTAGACAACTAGTCAAGACATATTATAGTTATTATAATAATTTAGATAATGTAAGGAGTAATTCATTGACAATATGATAAGATACCAAATGATAGCTCTTTATTGGCAGCAATTTTATTTACCCCATTACCGATAGTCTACCGAGGAGTGACACTAGATGATACGACTAGAATGTTAGGTTACTTAGGGTTACCGACCCCGGAATTCAACTATTTTTTTAGCGCCTTGATAGGCAGACTAGTAGACGGGCCACCTGATGGTAAGTAGTCACCGCCGCCCATAGACTTCTGCAATGCCAGGGCACAACAAAGCCGCTGTCTACCGTTTCATAGCCGCTGCCTACCGTTACTAAAATTTGAAGTTAGAAAAACCTGGACAATTCAGTTTAAAAACAGCACGCATCCTTGTTTTAAAATAGTGTGAACACCTGAGAGCCGAGAGGCCGCCCCAGAGTAGTGTGCCAATTTTAAAATACAGGACCTTATCAGGATGCTTTAAAAACCCAGGACGCTGCTTAAAAACTATCCAGGATACCCCAGGACACTCTAAAAACCAGGACGTGTCGTGGGAAAACAGGACGGTTGGCAACTCTATGTTAATCCAAGGCGTTCCTACACCTCTGACTTTTTGAAATTACTTAATATGTTAAATTAAGAAATATGTTTGGCAAATACCGCATGCTTTAGTAATGAAAAAAATATTTAGGGCAAGAGAATTTTCAATTAGAATTTCGAAGGTATGATATGAGTCGTACTGTCGTATAGAATAGAAAAAGAATAGAAGTCTGCAAAGTAGGGCTGACATACATTTTAGCAATTTAAAAGAAACTAAGGTAAGAATGACGCCTTTGCTACTGTTCTCGTGCCATTTTTGTCATGACTTCGTGGGCAAGAAATAGGATTGATGGACCTGACAGACGCTTTTGATTGGTTGATAGTGAAAGATTGCCTACTTTGGTTCTAAAGCAACTTTGTTTTGTGTTTTAGAAGGGTTTATAGCCATCTTTAATTATAAATACATACGTATACACCCACGCATGTAACCCCCGAAGGGGTAGGCAGAGGTGTAACCAGTACACCCACTTTTCATCGAATTTCGGTCCCATGATAGGAGGCGAGCCTATCGCCATACCGGGCACAGATTCCAGACTCCGGGCTAATACTGAGAGTTTCTAGATAGAAAACGCAATATCACTTTACCCGTCTCGGGGATCGAACCAGAGACCTCAGCACAGCAGTCGTAACGCATGCGCAATTACAACTGCGCCACCGAGGCAGTCTTTCATTATGGAACATTGCAATAGTCGATGCAGAATTTAATTTCCTATATTGCTTATGTTTTGTTCATTTTTGCCCAACTACAGTACCTACTACTAAAGTAGGTAGTACTGTGCTGCGTTTGATTCTATACGACTCATAAGTGAAATCTAGCAACCCGCATTAGGCTAGCGTGGTGGAGTAAGGAGGAGAATTCCCATTAGGAGAGAGATCAACAGTGGGAGATAAAAAATATTTATTAAGTATGTTACCTAGTTACTCAATGAATGACCTGATAACAAATTCAAATTTAAAGACATGTAATATTATTTCAGCTGTAATATATCTGCAGAGCATGCATAATGACACAATTATATTTGCGTTAGTCAAACTATACGCAAAGTGTTTGCTGTGCAAACATTACCTATTTAAAAGATGTTTTCTGTTATCAAGGATTTCTTAGGAATTAAATGTACAATGACAGCTTCTAGTCTTCATGGCGCAGTGAGCAAATAACCGACTGTGAAACTAAGCCGCAGTTTGATCCCCGCGTATAAATGTGTGATTCACAAAAATTTGTTCCGGGCCGTGGTATTGTGAGACGCAAATCTCTTGTAGTCCTTCGTATCTGGTATCTATGTACCTACGACACAAGAAATATTGTTAGGTATTATTTGGTTTCATTAAATAAATAACACCTAACAGTCACACACATAGCCCCGGCCCCACACTAAGATACGAGTCTTGTGTTGTGAGTATCAGGGACTACGAGAAACTTTCGGTCTCACAACACCCAGACCCCGGACACAAATATCTGTCTGTCACAGAAACATTTGTCCCGGTGTGGGAATCGAACCCTCTCGGCCTCTCGTTTCGCCGGTTTCTCGCTAACTGCGCCACGGAGATTGTCATTGCTTAGTAAGTTGAAATAAAGTGCGTATATGTTCTCAGAATTCCCATCCTACTGCATTTGACATTATTTATTGTCTCTCCAGATGAATTGACAAAATGGCCGCCACTAAACAAGATGGCATCGCGCGTGACGTCACAGACCTGCTGATGGGCGGAGTGTCTGCCATGTTTGCCACTCTATTCACGAATCCTATAGAAGTTGTGAAGACCAGACTCCAACTTCAAGGGGAGATGAAGGCAAAGGGACAGCATGCGGTATTTTACAAGAATGTACCACACGGGCTGTATGTCATAGCTAGATCTGAGGGCTTAATAGCATTGCAAAATGGACTACCTGCCATGCTCGGGTTTCAATTTTGTCTAAATACTTTTAGGTACGTTTAAATGTTGACATCAACGTTGCACTGATGTGTTAGCTGTGTAGGCATTAATTTAAAATTAGTCCGTACATATTCTTGTACCTATGTAGGTAAATCGGTTTAGGTAATATTGAACATAAACTTACGCCCATAACCCCAAAGGATTAGTTAGCGGTGCAAATAGTGCACAATTCAATGATTTTATTCCCGCTGATCTATACGATAGGCGGCAACATTATTCTGGGCACAAAATCTAATCCCAACAACTCAAATGTTTTTCGAATGGAAAAAACTACACAAATTCTATTTTCTGACTTAGGGAACGATCCCAGGATCTTAACTAATTCGCAGCTTATCTATACTATTATATAAAGCTGTAGAGTTTGTTTGTTTGTTTATTTGAACGGGCTAATCTCAGGAACTACTGGTACGAATTGAAAAAATCTTTTAGTGTTGTATAGCCCATTTATCGAGGAGCGCTATAGGCTATATAACATGACGCTATGACCAATAGGAGCGGAGCAGCAATGAAAAATGTTGCAAAAAGGGGAAAAATTGATTTCTTTTGAGAGTTTCCGTTGCGTACGCTGCGTTAACGGTTAAAAGGGAAGGACATAGGGTATCTTTTGTCTCAAAAATTATCTTGAAAGGGGTGAAATAGGGGTTAAAAGTTTGTATGGGCAATCCGTAATACTTCAACTCAGGGATCTGAAATTCATATTTAGGCTTTTGGTAAAAAATAAAGAAATACGTGTTTCAACATTTTTACCAATTCACTCATAAAAGGGCGAAGTGAGGAGTTAACTTATGAGGTATTCTTTAAATGTAATCTCAAGCTTCAGGCACAACACTTTTTTTCTGTCGCGGGGAAAGCATTTTATTACTGCCGTCCGCACCGGGGGGAAGCGGAATGAGAATAAAACGGTTATGCTGGACGAGCCGGTCTTGCGACCCAGCACCCCCCCGCCCAGATGATGGCTATCCGGGCTGCCGCTGGGCCGAGTCCCTACCCCTTATGTACACCCAACCGGACACTACCAGCTAAAACCCCGCGGTGGCCTTCTTCGACACTTACGGAGTGATCCCGGGGTATTATAAAGAGTGCTAGAAGTTTAAGTTAGGAGTTGTGCCTGTCTAGCCATCTAGACAGTCACAACACCTGAGATTCAGGACGATCGCTATAGGTGTCTCAGTGCAGAAGACAACTCCTTGCATTGATACTTCTGCTCCCGAAAATAACCTCCACGGGGGCGGAGCCGCGAGCAACAGCTAGTGTAGAATAAAGATGCACTTACTTTAACCATTTACAAAAATCTATTTTCAATTTTCCTATGTTTATTTTGATAGCGTCCGTGGCGTAGCGGGAAAGTAGCCGGCTGTGAAACGAGGCCGTGGGTTCGATTCCCACACTGAGATAAATGTTTGTATGACAGATATTTGTTTCAGGTCTGGGTGTTGTGGGACCGTAGTCCCTCGTAGTTCTTGATTCCCACGACACAAGACTCGTATCTTAGTGTGGGTCAGGACTATGTATGACTGTTGGGTGTGATTCATGTTTATAGGTTAGGTGTTTACCGTATAACGGAACGCCGTGGCTTGACAACAGATGCAAATGGACGTACTTCAATAATAAAGGGCGCAGCTGCAGCAGGCGTGGGCGGTGCCTTAGGTTCTATAGCCGGGACTCCATTCTTCCTGGTCAAGACCAGGTTACAGGCACAAGCAGCGAAAGCCATTGCAGTCGGCCACCAACACAAACACACCGGGACTTTTGGAGCGTTGCTGGATATTTACAAACGAGAAGGAGTTAAGGGTAATGTATGGGTGATATGTTAAAAATATCCTAAATAATTAATAAATTGTTCTATTTTATACTGGCTGAATGGCTCGACTGCTTCTGCATGAGTACTCTCCAATGTACTTTTAGTGTAAAACCACAGACATGGCTTTAGCCTTTTGACTTAAAGAAACCAGAGAAGAAGAAGGCTTTAAATTTTAAAAAGAGACATATAAAAGGGAGGTGGAACAAAAAAAAATTGTGTTTTGTATGTAAGTAGGAGATACCTACTGTGCCAGACTTTTAAACACATTTGCCAGATTTTTAGGCTGATGATTGCAATTAAAGGCAAGGGATTTAGGCCTCCGGAAATCCCACTCATGAATATACGCAAGCCTTAATTACGTGTCTTTTTGTGGTAATAACCCATTCGAGCCGACCCGATCAAGATCTAGGCAAAATTGTATGCAGCGTGTTCCTACCACCTAAAAATATGTCGGTCGTCATCCTTCAGGTCTGTTCCGTGGTGTGTACCCTCAAATTCCTCGCGGCGCTGTGGGCAGCAGCTCGCAGATGGTGAGCTTCTCGTACGCCAAGCAGTGGCTTCGTGACCGCAACTTGTTCGTTCACTCGCCGCTGACGTTGTCATTCGCTGGTGCCAATCTTGGCGGACTCGTCATGACGTTATGCCTGAACCCTTTTGACGTCGTCGCCACCAGGCTATCTAACCAACGTGAGTTTTGATCACCTTGAAGTCACTCGAAATTTTATCGAATCTTCGAAATTGAATTTTGACGTAAATCAGTTTCATTCGAGAATAATCTTCCTGGCTAGGCACTCACGAGCTTCTTTTGGAGAGGACCATAGGCTTGGTTGGCTCCAAATGAGCAGAGCCGTATTAGCCGTGTAGAGCTTGGACCCCACGCCTCTGCGTAAAAAAATTGTCATATAAAATTGATATAGTTTACCTCGCTCTATTTGGAAATGAGTAGTATATATTTGATGCCTATAATTAAAGGTACAACAGTTTAACCCCAACCGTTAACCAGTTTAGGGATAAATAAAATAAACTAAAAAAAGCAACAATGGAGGCGGTAATTGGTATTATCGTCTTATGAATAAGTATTTTGATATGTTAGATATTCCTGTTTATTTACACTTGATAATGTTGTAATTGAAGTAAAATGCGGATTATTTTTTCAGCTGTAGATGCGCAGAACCGCGGCAAGCTGTACAGTGGTATGGTTGATTGCTTTGTAAAAATGGTGCGATCTGAAGGAGCCGCGTCCCTGTATAAGGGTGTCGGAGCAAACTACCTTAGACTTGGTCCTCACACAGTTTTGTTGCTGGTCTGCTGGGACCAGCTAAAGATTATGGAGGAATATCTGCGCCGATAACAGAGAATATAAACAGATTTTTGTGTACAATATTCTTTATTAATTGTTCTGGATCGAGGGACTTTGAATCTAGTAAAGTTACTAGACATTACGAGTTTTATCAGTAATACTTGTCTGGTGATTATTATGCACTTTGTATTGCAAAGTGATATTGCTAATATTTATAACGTCCTGTCTGTGAAATTCAAATACAAATTCTAAAGTTACCAAGATAAAATAGATATATTTTTTTTTATAGCATCGTCCGACAAACGAGCCAGTGGGTCACCTGATGTTAAATGATCTCCACCGCCCATGAACATCCACAACACCGAAAGTGTCATGTATGCGCTGTTGGCTTTAAAGGACCAGGATTAGGGATTAGGGAAGGGAAGGGGGAATCTGGGCCTCCGGATATCTCACTTACCATACGAAGCGCGACAGTAAACTGTCACTTTACGTTGCTTTTCTGTGAGACAGTGGTACTACCCCGGTCGAGCCGGCCCATTCATGCTGTAGACAAATATGTCTACAGCGTGGCTCTACCACTTGCAAACATTTAATAAATAAATATTAGTGACAAGCCTGGGAGCAGATGATTGGACCCAATATTTTGCTGAGTGTAGGGTCGGTTACTCCCTTGAACTCTCCTAGATCCAGACCTGTCTTTCACGAACTCGTATATAATTTATGTAACGAATAATGATTTACTTCTTCAAGCAAGACAAACAATGTTTAATTAATTTAATAATTGGATTATGCGTAAACATAGTTTTTTACAAATATGTATTGGTATGCAGATTATCAATTTATAATTAATTATTTAAATTAATAACTTTTTAATATAATTACCATTTCGTATAGTTAGACAAGTTTCTAAAAGGAAGCTGAAATGTATAGTGTTGTAAAGAGTTATGATAACAGGTAAATATGCACGATATTGAATAATATAAGAATATAAGAAGGAAATATACAAAAATCTGTTGCTCTATATATAAATAAATTGTTAAGTTTATAATATATGTTATAATTGTTTTTACTGAATGTTAATCATATTTTATGGCAATAATATTCGTAATTATTTTAAATATATGAGAATAATTAATGTTAATCTACTAATTACAAATCAACAAATGATATTTTAAGTGTATGTTTTCTACTAGTGTTATAATTTAAAATAATATAAAAATTGGCTCGTTAGTGGTTCACTGTGGTGTGAGCTGGCGGAGAAGGGAATGTTAGCCTTTGAGTTGTCGCGTTGGTTTACGTCAGTTATGCCATCATAATATCTTTGTCCAATTTAAGCGTGGAATGGGCTCTCGGGCACGTAGTCCGGACCCAAAATATAAATCAGTTCAAGAATCGTCACCATTACCTCAAATGTGAAACCACAACTACTTAGGGACTAAATTACTGTACAAGGCATTTAAAAAAACCAAAGCCGTTGCCTATCGTGAACGTATGTACATAACGCCAATTATTACCCATGCATACGCTGCCTCATAGGCAAAATACACGGCATGTTGCAAGCTGCATGGCTAGTTTTTTATTTTTGGAACATTCGACGGCAGCCTTCAATAAGAGGTTGGCAATATCACTAAGATACCCGTGCCTGACGCTTGCCTCTGCGTCAGGCAGACACATAAAGAACTGGACTATATATCATCACAAAAGTGACCATTTTGTAGAAAGAGACAAAGCGACTGTGCGGCCAATACCTATTTCTTTTCGCCCTTGCAAGTCTGTGACGTAGACCTATCAAAATTCTAGAATAAGACAACTGCTGGCCGTACGTTCGCTTTATGTCTCTCATTTTTCTACCCTATTCACTTAATAGCTGGATAGATAGCGCTCAGTCCATTCTTTATGTCTATGGTCAGACAGCCTGCGGTCTTAATACTGCGTTAATATTCTCTGGCTTATCACAAGGGGACCTACAATTGCATGTGGACTGATGACATGGATAATGTTTTAATATTATGTTAGTGACTATAAGCAATGAATATTTTATTGTTATGTTATGACTCAATAAAAATATTGTTGGATTAATCTTTATTATCTAATTAATTACCCCTTCTTAGATGTACAAATAATATTTTACGAATATTTTTAAACCAATTTACGTGTAATATTAATGTAATGTAATTGTAATGAATATATCTTTGCTATTTGTTAGGTACATCCGTACTTAGTCCAGACGACAAGTCGTCAGGTTTGTAGGTACGTCAATAAAAAATAATAAGCTGAAAATTTGAATAGGTCCACTTTTCCCTCGATCTAAAAACAATGGATCGATCAGGTGAGTGACATAAAATACCAAATTTCCGAGATATCCGTGGTCAAAGCACTAGACAATTTTTAAAAATATTAGACAGCCTCCGAGTCACACGTATAGTCGGCTGTGAAACGAGAGGCCGTGGGTTCGGTTCCCGCACCGATATGACTATCACATATCAGTCAAACAAAGAGAAATACAGAGACCCGCGTAAAAGAACACATAGCTGACGTGAAACACCGACGCTCTAAGAAGTCTGCAGTTGCTGAACATTCAGAAGAAGGCTCCAATCATTATCTTCGACTTGACAAACCACGAATCCTTGCCAAAGAACACTGTTTCCTACCTAGAATAATATGTGATGTTATTAAAATTTAAAAACATCCAAATTTCAATATAAGATGTTTGGAAGCTAGCACGGGCCTGGGATCTTATTTTGCATTTGATTAAATCAGAACACATACCGCGATAAAATCCGTAAAAATAGTTTTATTTCAATATTCGCGTAAACTTAAGAAACCACTACCTTTAATATGTTTTGGCAGCAAACAAAGAGGCGGTACCTACCATCCTACGCAGACGGACTCTCACATTCGAAAATTATAAAATATGCTCAGGACCATACCGTTACAAAGTAAACCTTCATCAAATGCACTTATTCAAAATATAAATCGAAGCATCCCTGGTTCAATGGAGTATAGTGGCAAAGGGTGTTTGTATCCCATTCAAAAATAAACTGTCTTAAATTTTAGTACATAAAAGTGGTATAGTAGTAGTATACACATACTTTATAAAAGTGGTAGAGCCACACTGTAGACACATTTGTCTACAGCATGAATGGGCCGGCTCGATCAGGATAGTATCACTGTCTCACAGAAAACCAACGTAAAGTGACAGTTCCCTGTCGCGTTTCGTATGGTAAGTGAGATATCCGGAGGCCCAGATTCTCACTACCCTTCCCTAATCCCTATTCCTGTCCTTTAAGGCCGACAGCGCATACATGATACTTTCGGTATTCTGGGTGTTCATGGGCGGTGGAGATCACTTAACATCAGGTGACCCACTGACTCGTTTGTCGGACTATGATATAAAAAAAAGTACATAGAATCTATGTTCGACTACACGACGCTTAGTGCTACATTTTCCACCCTCCAGCTTCCCCGTTTACCTGTCCATATGGCTATAACTAAATATCTGTCTACCTCACTTTGATTGGGATTCACAGGATGGCGCTGGGCATTTTCAATCTGAAACTATATTGCTATGTCAAGAGTCTCCGGCAAATGATATACTGTCGTACGATCGTCACATCAGTTTAGCGATAGCTACCGAAAAAGTGTTCAGGGAGCCACTCTGTTAATGCGGTTCCCGAGTTGAAATAATTTTTTAAAGCCCTGCTCCGACTTCCAAGCAGGACAAATCACTAAAAAGGCAATTAAATACATAAAGAGTTTTACAAATCTAGTCAGATTTGATCTACCAGACGGTCATTCTTGAGATTAGCGCGTTCAAACGAATAACCAATAGATATTGTCAGCTCTATATTATGTTACGTTTTTAACCGACTTCAAAAAAGGAGAAGGTTAACAATTCGTCGAAATCTTTTTTTTTTTCAGATTCTTCCCACTCTCAAAACCACTCTTCTGTCGTCTCCACACCGTAGTAGATGATTCATATGATCATATAGCGTGGCGACGCATAGCCAACAATAGGTCTGACCCGCCGCATTAGATGTTTCACATCCATAAATCTGTCTGTCACACAAACATTTGTCTCGATGCGGGAATAGAACTCACAGCCGGCTACCCGGCCACTGCGCCAGGGAGGCTGCCTTATATTGATTAACGTCAAGTAAGACAAGCTAAATTGCTTGTTTTGTCTATTTCTGTCAATGACGAAAGATTTCTATATATAGGTACTATAATAAAGCTGAAGAGGTACTTGTCTGTACCTTAAATATTTTTATACAGAACCCAAAACAATTGTTTTTGGAATGATTGTATGTCTCTCAAGGAATCACGTCTAAAGTACTGTAATAGGACAATAAAATCGTAGAGTTTATCTCAAGCTAACATTTAGTCTTTATTTCATTTAAATCGGTGCATTCAATAAAAAGTTTTACCTGTTTGACCGAATATTTGTATTATAAGTATATGCAAAGAGTAGTTGTGAGAGATGAAATGATTTTATAAATAGTATTCGATAACTTCCAAGCAGGCGGAGCCACCGGCAACAACTAGTATTTAATATGTAGACACTACACAGGGTAAGAAAATGGCAAAATAAAAATAAATTCTCCATTTAAAACATTTTATTACAAATATTCACAAATCAGGTGCTATTTAAAATATTTGAAAGCAACCGAGAACATATTATTAAATTACTTAGCCCCTGAAGATTTATGTCACACGACGGATTTGATTCTGCTTAGTATCATTGCATAAGTTAAAATTAAAACTAAATTAAATAACTAATTATAACTATGTAACATGAGATACATATTTGTCTTTTTCATTATTAAAAATACTGATTGTTTTTTTGACAATAATACCTTAATAATACGACAGAATTCTCACATAAAGTTTTTTCTTTCTTTCCACAACACCCAGATCTGAAATAAATATCTGTCTGTTACATAAACATTTGTCTCGGGGTGGGAATCGAACCCACGGCCTCGATGAGTCTGGATTATATTTTTCTATATATATTAAGTTATAAGATTTAGAGACCAAGCCCACTTTCACGTTTTTAAATTGTCTTAATAAAGTTTATTGACTTAGCGGCCTTTTAGGTAAGACGGCAGAATACGTGTACACACACATACATATGGCAGAGGTGTATCCAGTACACCCACTTTTCGACGAATTTATTCCGGTTCTATAATGTGACAGGAGGCGAGCCTATCGCCTGCACCGGTCACAATTCCAGACTCTGGGCTGATACTGTGTATTTCTAAATAGAAAAACCCAATATTTTACCCGACCCGGGGATCGAACCCGAGACCTCAGCACAGGACTTGTAACGCCTGCGCAATTACAACTGCGCCACCGAGGCAGTACGTAGAACACGTGTGATGTCATTCCTAATTAGATATTGACTAATTGGTCTACTTGTGCAAAATATGAGGTATTTTTAAGGCAATCGTAACTACAATTTAGCCAATACAATGAAGTTTAAATCCCTTTCTAGCGTTTTAACCAGTCACGTATCAATTGCATGCCGGCATGCACAAAATTCTGGCAACACTCGCCGTTCTTACATGCTATTTTTAACTTTAATATAATAGAAATAAAATTGATTTTGGACAGACTCTACTTGTTACCTTTTCGAACTGCGATGAACTTGTGATTCGAGAGTGGTTAAAGATAAGGCTGTGCGTAAACGATACGACAAAATTACTCCGATAAACATTTTCACTAATATATTTACGGTATATTATGTTTTAATAAACTAATGCATATATTAATCCCTAATATTCGAGATATTTTAACCGAAATAAATACACCTAACAGTCACACATATAGTTCTAACTCCATACTCAAATCGTGGGTACCAAAGCCCGCAACACCCAGATCTGTAACAAATACTTGCTCGGTGCGGGAATCGAACTTACGGCCACTCTTTATTGGATTCTCACCCACTATACCCAGGCTGTCGTGTCATGATGCAAAATAGTAATGAAGCATATTTAAAAATTCAATCGAGACTTTATTTACATGAATATCAGTACCCAGAGGCGGACTAAAGCGAGTGCGACGTGGGCCATCGCCCACAGCCTCGCACGTCGAAGGCAGGACGAATAAAATTTGTTCAGAATTTGCTTTCGAAACGTAGAAAAATTGTACTCTTCGTAAAACAATAATCCTTATTTATACCAAATTTTTTTCGGCGTTTACTACAAAGTCTCTTACTTCGTCTCCTTATTTTGATATTTGGGGTGCTTCTATTGAAACACGATGCGCCACTGAATTTTGAATTTTATTGCACACACATAGAACAACTAATTTATTTGTGACCGTTAATACGTTATAGCATTAGCACCTTGCTAAAAGCCGTTAAACGTTTTAATAGTAATAGCTTTTTCAATGACATTTACCATAAGAGAAAGCGAAACAGAAAACTGTTTATTTAATCTGCTAATATTTTATAATAATACTAGCTGTTGCTCGCGGCTCCGCCCCCGTGGAGGTTATTTTCGGGAGCAGAAGTATCAATGCAAGGAGTTGTCTTCTGCACTGAGACACCTATAGCGATCGTCCTGAACCTCAGGTGTTGTGACTGTCTAGATGGCTAGACAGGCACAACTCCTAACTTAAACTTCTAGCACTCCTTATAATACCCCGGGATCACTCCGTAAGTGTCGAAGAAGGCCACCGCGGGGTTTTAGCTGGTAGTGTCCGGTTGGGTGTACATAAGTAGTAGGTACTCGGCCCAGCCGCAGCCCGGATAGCCATCATCCGGGCGAGGGGGTGCTGGGTTGTAAGACCGGCTAGTCCAGCATAACCGTTTTATTCTCATTCCGCTTCCCCCTGAAGCGGACGGTAGTAATAAAATGCTTTCCCCGCGACAAAAAAAAAGTGTTGTGCCTGAAGCTTGAGATTACATTCAAAGAATACCTCATAAGTTAACTCCTCACACTTCGCCCTTTAAGGGATGATTTGGTAAAAACGTTGAAACACGTATTTCTTTATTTTTTACCAAAAGCCTAAATATGAATTTTCAGATCCCTAAGTTCAAGTATTACGGATTGCCCATACAAACTTTTAACCTCTATTTCACCCCTTTCAAGATAATTTTTTGAGACAAAAGTTACCCTATGTCCTTCCCTAGGATATAATCTATCCCTCTACTGAATTTCATTTCGTTCACCCGTTTAGTCATGAAAAGGTAAGAAGCAGACATACAAACAACAATATTAATTTTGCTGCGGAGATATTTTAAAACTGTTTTTTTTTTTCGTATGGATTTGTGCTGTTAGCTCATAGTTGCTTTTACAGCTTCACCGAACATTGTGGCCGGCGCTTATGGCGCTCCAGCCAGAAAACGCAACATTTGTCAACGGCTAAGCTCAAAGACGCTTTCTAAAAGGCCTTCAATTAAGCCGTCGCGTCGCTTGGAATAGGTTTAGGGCCGTCTCGATATACTATTGTATCGAAGATCTGAGCCTCGGCCGGGCTCCTTGGACTCGCCGGCGAGTCCTACGTCGACGTGCATTCAGAGTATGATTATGATTGCGATTGGGCAGGGACAGTGCTGCCTCGACAGCGACCGTGATGGGATCGTTTGGATCTCCCAAAACATGTTTAGGGCGACGACGGAGGGAGATTGCTTCACCGGTTATGGTATAGTTGGCAGCTGCCACAATAAGCGGATTTCTGTGTCGGGTTGCTTTATGAAAGTACTGTTGGACACAGTTTTTCATATACCTGGCTATGGTGAGTAGCCGGAGGTCTTGGTGGAGATCTAAGTTCCGCAAATACCACGGAGCACCGGTGGCTTTACGCATAAATCTATTTTGAATTGTTTGAATTCTATGTATGTTAGAAGGAGACGAGTGCGCGAATACAACACATGCATAGGTCATAATTGGAAAAATACAGGTTTTATATAGAGTCACTTTGCTACGCAGAGACATTTTACTTCTAATCATGGGATAAAGCCGGCCAAGAATAAAAGCCGCTTTATTTCGGACGCGGGTAATGTGATCTTTGAATGTCATACGACTATCGAGAACAACGCCTAAATACCTAACAGTTTTTTCCCAAGGAATTGGGCGGTTGAATAGTCGGATTTCGTTTGGAACTCGAGGGCTGCCCCGAGAAAAGAGAATGGCGGCACTTTTCTCAGGATTAACGTCAATTCGCCATTTGCGAAACCATTTTCCTAAAGAATCTGTGGCCTGTTGGAGGTAAATCCTAATAAGTCTTCTGTTTACGTCTGATACGTATAGTGCTGTATCGTCAGCAAAAAGAGCAAGATTAACTTTGGGGTGTTTGGGGATGTCACTAGTATAGAGTGAAAACAGAAGAGGCGATAAAGCGGAACCTTGAGGCACACCTGCTTTCAGGAAATGGTAGGTGGAAAGCGATCCTTCTACGCGGTACTGGAAGCTTCGATTTGTAAGAAAGTCCCGTATTATGAGTACGAGCCTGTCTGGCACTCCTAGTTGGAAGAGCTTGTAGATCAAGCCGTCGTGCCAGACTTTGTCGAATGCTTTTGCCACGTCAAAGAATAAAGCCCCGGTACGGATAGGTTTTGATTTATTTAGGTTTGATAAGACGTGCTCCGTTATGCGGTGAACCTGATGAACGCATGAATGACCGGCTCGAAAGCCAAACTGTTCATCGGGGAGGAGTTTGTGGGCTTCAACATGACTGCTAAGACGGTTTAAGAGGACCCGTTCGTAGATTTTACCACTACTACTAAGAAGACTTATAGGTCTGTAGCTGGTAGGATTTGAGGCAGATTTGCCTGGTTTTAGAATACTACTATCACTATGGCTTTCTTCCATATATCGGGGAAGGAGTGATGTAAAATAAATACATTGAATATATTCGCTAGTAAAAGAGTGAAATGGGCCGGGAGATATTTGATGACTTTATTGCTAATGGCATCGTATCCAGGAGCTTTTCTATCTTTAAGACCTCTTATGATGGCGTCAATTTCTTCGGTAGATGTTTGAGTAAGGGTATCGGATGGTTTTTAAAACTGTTATATCTCCTAAGATATTCATTGAAATCAAATGACGTAAAGGGCAACTTTGTTTAAAATTAAATACTTGTGATGAATAAAGTATTTATTTGGATAAGGATTAATATCATGTTTATAAAAACCCCTTTCCAAATAATGCATTGTTTCAGAACAAATTCGATAACCATTAAAAAGGTTATAGTGAGCCAACCGAAATAGATAGACATATACTATCGCGGACTTTTTAAGAGAAAAAATTTCGTCGTACATGATTGTTATGTAACTTTAACCGTTAACGCAGCGTACGCAACGGAAGCTCTCAAAAGGAATCAATTTTCCCCGTTTTTGCAACATTTTTCATTGCTGCTCCGCTCCTATTGGTCATAGCGTGATGTTTTATAGCCTATAGCGCTCCTCGATAAATGGGCTATTCAACACTAAAAGATTTTTTCAATTCAAACCAAGTAGTTCCTGAGATTAGCCCGTTCAAATAAACAAACAAAGAAAACAAACTCTTCAGCTTTATATAATAAGTATAGATTAAAATAATATTGTAAATAAATACTCCATATCTAATAACTTCGTTTTAAGCTATCTTTTATATATTTTTATGTCTTCTTGTGCGTGTGTATAAAAAAATCACAGACTAGACGACAAAGTATGGACGTCTGAAGTAATTTTTAAAGATATATGCCAATATGGACAGTGCTATATGCCAATATTTGACCAAAATTCGTTCTAATTAAATAATATAAAGAACACTTAACAGTCACACATCGTTTTAGCAGTAATACAATGGGGTAGTATCCTGTGTTAAATTTAGTACATTATTCGATATGCAAACGAATATAATACGCAATAGAAACCCTTTTGCGAAAACAGAATCAAAATTACTTGAAAAATTAGGTCATAATTATTATTTTAAATATTGGTATGAACAAAAATGGGTGGTTAGTGGGAACATCTCAGTATCTCCCTCGCCCAACTGCACAGTAATGGCCATTCTGAGAACCGTGACGTCACGGCTTATATGATGCAGCCTTTTACTGTCATTTGACAATTACCCCTTCCAGCAGATTTGAATGGAGTCTAATTTAGTTATTTTTATTCGGATTCATAAAAATCTTTCCATAATAGGTTTTAGGTAATGTAATTTTTTGTTTAAAATAATAAAAAAAATGTGTCAGCTACCCTACTGTCTTGAGTTGCGGGTATAAAAACATATAACATAATACATACATTTGTCCCAGTACCGGAGTAGATTCTTCCACATTTAACAAACAATAGCAAAATGACAGCGAAATCAATAAATAAATTTTGATCTTCTCAATCAGTCTAACATCAAAGGGCTGTCAGTCACAGTGAGGTCTAAGCCTATAGGAGACCCGGGACGAAACTAAATGCACCCAGTTATGCCAAAATGTACCTACAAATTTATTCACACCTGACATAGTAATAATATGTTTAAACCACACATTAAAAACACGAATAATGATTCACAAATATTTTTCAGTGCCTTGGTGGCGCAGTTGTAATTGCGCATGCGTTACAACCGCTGTGCTGAGGTCTCGGGTTCGATCCCCGGGTCGGTTAAAGTGATATTGGGTTTTTCTATCTAGAAATTCTCAGTATTAGCCCGGAGTCTGGAACCTGTGCCCGGTATGGCGATAGGCTCGCCCCTTATCACATTATGGGACCGAAATTCGGCGAAAAGTGGGTGAACTGGTTACACCTCTGCCTCACCTCTCTAATACCCCATCGGGGATTATAGGCGTGAGTGTATATGTATCTATGTATATTTTTCAGTTATTAAAAAATAATCATAATCATTACAGAAACAACTAAACATTTATCCATGCTCTGAAGCAAAAGGCACAAACTGGCACTAACAAACATTATATTCAGACAGTTGGACCATGAGTATGAGTAAGCAGAAAAGATCCAACCAAAATTTTTTATAAAATCGTGTTGAATACATAGCCATAATCTCCTAATCAAGTTTCATAAGTGCACAAAACATCCAGGCAGTTTAATGACATTTACCTAAGAAACCTTGTCATATTTTACTACCCAATTATCAATTAGTTACTGCATTGTACTATTTTTAAATTAACTGTCTGCAAAACGGCATTTATTCAAAAGTATGAAAACGTCAGTTGGATCTTTTCTGCTTAACAGGGTCCAATTACAACTCTAACTTTAAACGCCATTTTCTCGAAATCAATTTTATGCACATTTTGGCATAACTCGGTGCAAATGTTCCTCTGTCTTATAAATACATATGTAAAATGATCTAGTCACAAAATCTCGATGAGTCCTCAGATTTGAGGGCCCAAGACCCCTTCCGACCCCCTCTTAGTCCGCTACTGGTCAGTCGAGACTGTCCATTCACCAACCATTCTTAGAGCTATAAATTCGTCTGCCATCATACGTTAAGGTTGCGACTACACCGTGGTCTTGAACTAAAACCTTTGCTACACAATTCGGTCACTTGTGCTGGAGTCTTGCCTCGTGTCTCCGGGAAGTAGAATCTGAGGAATAGTTATTTATATTAATAGGTAAATCAACTAACAGCGGCGATAGCTTAAGGAATGGACTAAGACAGTGTTTTCTGGTTCGATACCCGATCACAGAGCGTTGTATAGATAGATCAAGAATGTTAAAATTATTTTTGGTAATAGTAAAAGCTAGATTACTAGCAAATGAGTCAGCTGATTGTTAATAATCGCCATCTGGACACCTACAATAACATTTGCCACATCGGTAAAAACTTAGCACTTTTTCCTATAGTGTTTTTTTTAAATATAAAGTACAAAATTGTTTGCTACTAATATTGTTGTAACTAGTGTTGTAGCCAACGGTAGGCAGCGGCTTTGCTGTGCCCTGGTATTGCAGAAGTCTATGGACGGCGGTGACTACTTACCATCAGGTGGCCCGTCTGCTCGTCTGCCTATCGAGGCACTAAAAAATAAAAATAGCAAAAATAACACTGTTAGCCGTTGACCCTTGCACTAAGCAAAGCTTGTATCGCAAGGACCCGAGACCAATGTCCAGTGTCGTTTAGCTACGATACCGATTAACGAATGAGAAGCTGTAGGCAAAAACTAGTTTTATTATATTTTACACATAACGACAACTCAATCCCGACTATCAAAACAAATAAGTAGCACTCCTCGTGTATAGTACAATGCATGCGAACTTTACACTTGCGTGCACTGATTGTGCATTTTTAACCGACTTCAAAAAAGGAGAAGGTTCTCAATGGAAATGGAAGTGATAGAGCCACGCCCGGAGCCGCCCCAGCCCATTCATGCTGTAGACATATTTGTCTACAGCATGAATGGGCCGGCTCGACCGGTGTAGTACCACTGTCTCACAGAAAACCAACGTAAAGTGACAGTTTACTGTCGCGTTTCGTATGGTAAGTGAGATAACCGGAGGCCCAGGTTCCCCTTCCCTTCCCTAATCCCTATTCCTGTCCTTTAAGGCCGACAGCGCATACATGATACTTTCGGTATTGTGGATGTTCATGGGCGGTGGAGATCACTTAACATCAGGTGACCCACTGGCTCGTTTGACGGACTATACTATAAAAAAAAATAAAAAAAAATCGGAATCTTTTTTTTAAATGTACGTTCCCCGATTACTCGAAGACACCTGGACCGATTCGAATTTTTATTTTATTTAAAAGGGTATACTTCCCAGGTGGTCCCACTGGCACCGAGTTAGGATCTGATATTTGGATCTCAGAAAAATCGAGGGCAACCCTCCAATTTTATAGTGACGCATAATTTGTTTTTTATTGAAGTCGGTGAACTTTTTATGAATTAAAAAACTTTTACCAGCTATGTACTATATTTTTCTCTGGTTATCAGGTCGAATTTGTGTAACTGTGGTGACACCCCGGTCGAGCTGAGTTACTTTTAATCTAGTACATAAGGAACTAAATGGTACTCACCTTTGGAACACGTACAACGCAGCTGTAATCCCAGAGAAGATGAGGAACGAGTACGCCCCGATGTTCTGCCGCATGAGGGGGAAGCACATGCCCACGAGGAAGTTACCCCCCCAGTTGGCGAGGGAACCCCACGCCATACCTGCCGGACGGGGTCCCACCTCGAATATCTCTGTTGAAAATATATAAATGCTATATAGCCTCCGTGGCGCAGTTGGCGAGTAGCCGGCTGTGAAACGAGAGGCCGTAGGTTCCATTCCCACACCGGGACAAATGTTTGTGTGGTAGGCGCAGTGTGGCCACTTTGCCGTGCCAGGATATAAACATTTGGTATCAGGAACTACCAGAGACTATCGGTCTCAACATCCAAACGTGAATCAAATGTCTGTCACACGCCCATTTGTCTCGATGCGGGAATCGAACCCACGGCCTCTCGTTTCACAGCCGGTTACTCGCCCGCTGCCCTAGGCTTTCTGTGTTGCTAGTATTAAATTATACACTGGCTGATCCGTTAGATCTAATTATTTTTATTTATTTAATTCTTAATATTTATATTCAATTTTAAATTAAATAACACCCAACAGTCACACACATAGCCCCGATCCCACACTAAGATACGAGTCTTGTGTTGTGGGTATCAGGGACCTAGAGAGACGCACCCTCTCACAACACCCAGACCCCGGACACAAATATCTGTCTGTCACACACACATTTGTCCCGGTGTAGGAATCGAACCCACGACCTCTCGTTTCACAGCCGGTTACTCGCCGTATTAAAAAGAAACAGACGTGTAAATGTTCTTTACCAATAAATTGATTATGATTATATACTCACCTGAAGCAATAAAGTAAGGTATGGGTCCAAGACCGAACCCGTATACCAGGACATAACACAACACGGCCATCATACACACGTACGGCATGAAAGATAACGCGGTCTGGAAATTAAAACAAAATTACAATCATTTGTAAACAACATGTAACAAAATGGTTTCTTATGTTTACGCGAATATTATATCTACATTGTAATAAAACGAAATTTACGGATTCTATCGCGGTTTATCGCGAGGCTATTGAAATTAAAAAACATCCAAATTTCCTGGGATCCAATTATACATTTAATTAAATCGGAACCCAAAAGACCAACTGCCAGACCTCAAAACATTGTGAGCTCTTTCTGCGTAGATCGGACTACAACATCATAAAAATTAAATATCAACTATATGGAGGGTAGAAACATTGCACTATACTTTCGTGACGACATACAACTCAGTCTCCCCCGTGACCATGAAGGTGTAAAGCCTTCGAAACGTCGGGTTTAAAAAAGTAAAATAAACCGCGATAGAATCCGTAAATTTCGTTTTATTACAACATGTAACAAAGTTAGCTGGTGGTAGGATATTCATATCCGCCCGGATAGCGACCACCGTACACATGGCGAAAAACCCGCCATAGTGGCACACGCAAGTGTGTCGCGTTCCGGGATCAGCCAGTGTACATCCGGTTTTTGTCGGGGGTCTGGAGTTGGGGTATAATGGCCATTTTGCGGCCTTCTTAGTACTCTGACACTTGACCCTCGACCGCTTCTTCACCTCCTTGCCCCATGGCGTAGTGTGAAGAAGCAGGCCGGCATGAGTGTGTTGAGTAGCGGGGGATAGATCATCTCTCGCTACTCAGTACTCTATTTGGACCGCACTGCGCTTACCATCAGGTACAGTGCGGTCACTTTGCCGTGCCAGGATAAAAAAAAGTTATGAATCTCTCTCTTTCTCCTGTGCACTTATTATTCCTATCTGATGGTAGGGTCTGCCTTCCTGGTATTTTGCCTCCACTTCGTTCTATTCGATTTATCGTATTCACGTTGCAGGAACTAAGATCTTTTTTGACCACATTTGTCCACATAACATGTAGTTATGAATGGTCTACTCAATTGACTCCAGTAATATGGTAGTTGACACTCTTTTTTTATTATTTTAGGTAGTTTTCTGTGTTTAATTTTGTACATTATTCTATATGCAATCAAATATAATACGCAAAAGAAACCCTTTTGTGAAAACAGAATCAAAATTGCTTGAAAAAATTGTTCACAAAAATTATTTAAAATATTAGAAGAGTATTCACGCCTGTAATTCCCGAAGGGATAGACAGAAGTGTAACCAATAAACTCACTTTTAGCCGAATTCATTACGGTTCCACAATGTGATAGGGGGCGAGCGTACTCCCATAAATAAATTCAATATACCATCCATACTAATACTATAAATGCGAAAGTAACTCTGTTTGTTTGTTTGTTACCTTTTCACGACTAACCGATTGTGATGAAATTTGACAAGGAGCTAGATTATATCCGGGAGAAGGACATAGGCTATTTTTTTTCTCAAAAAGCAACCTTGAAAGGGGTCAAATAGGACTTCAAATTTGTATGGGAAATCCATAATTCCTTGACCTAGAGATCTGGAAATTCATACTTAGGCTTTTGCTAGGAAATAAAGAAATACGTGTTTCACATTTTTATTCAAAATCATCCCTAAAGGGGTAAAATAGGGGATGAAAGTTTGTATGAAAACCTTCTGAATATTCGTATTTTGTATAATATACTTTTTCTGCCAAACATGACCTCCACGCGGGCGGAGCCGCGAGCAACAGCTAGTCTACTCCTATACATCATTGAAAAATTTACAATAAAATTAAATACTCACAATAAAGCTCATAGCTGCAGCCAAGGCGGCTAATATAATGGCCGCACTGAGAATCGAAGGCAGTAGCAACGTGCGCCGACCCTTTATAGGCAACAGCTTGACCATTAGTATCGCTGTGCACACGTTTATGAACCCGCAACCGATCGTAGCGTACTGAGCGTTCGCATCCGACAAGCCTGCCTGCTTGAATATCGTTGTGGAATAGTAAAACACCTGCGGAAGGAATTTCGGAGGTTATATTATGTACATGTGTGATACAATAATAAAAGTTTTTTAATTCATAAAAAGTACACTGACTTCAATAAAAATTATGCGTCCCTATAAAATTTGAGAGTTGCCCTCGATTTTTCCGAGATCCCATCATCAGACCCAATGGGACCACCTGGGAAGTATACCATTTTAAACAAAATAAGAATTTCTTGAATCGGTCCAGGTCTTCGAGTAATCATACATAATAAAATTAACCGACTTCAAAAAAAGGAGGAGGTTCTTAATTTGCCTGAATCTTTTTTTTTAATTAAGTATACTTCTTTAGGCGCGTTATGAAAAAATTATGTTAGTGAAATTTTAAGATGCGAGCGTACTATGAACTATCCTAGTATGTATTATTTATTGATATAAATTAAAATATCATTAATATTAATTATTAAAATTTTTAATATTTGCATGCAATTGAAAAGTATTTTTTAATGATGCCAAAGAAGTAGGTATAACTTCTCACGCGCGTACATAAGTACACGCACCCATTTTTTTTTATTAGTAGTGTGTAGTACACTGACCGCGTTGATCCCGCTGGTCTGCTGTCCCGCCTGCGCCGAGCACGCCAGCAGCAGCGGCAGGCGCAGGCGCGGGGACCTCGCCACGCGACACATGCTCCAGCTCTCAGGGCTCCCGCGGGAGCTCCGCACCTCCTCACGGAGCAGCTCCACATCGTCGGATAAGAGGCACGGAGACACGCCACGGAGGCGGCTCAGTTCTACAACACGGGAACAGACCTGATGGCAACTGTATCACCCGGCAGTCTTCTTACTAAAACGCCGTTAGGCAACGTACCTGCCGGACAGGGTTACCAACCCGGAATTCAAATACTAGGTTTTAAGGAGAAGAACCAGGACAATTCAGTTAAAAAACAGGACGCATCTTTTTTAAAATAGCGTGAACACTTGCGAGCCGAGAGGCCGCCCCTAAAGTAAGGATTGCAAAAGTGGTGTGCGAATTTTAACATACAGGACCTTATCAGGGGTCTTTAAAAACCCAGGACGCTGCTTAAAAACTATGCTATCTTCAAATATATTTGAACGCGTGCAGCGTTTAGCGCTTCTTAAATTCACAGGCGGCAACACTGACGCACATATGCCGGAACGTTTTTTTTTTTACTTTCTGTTTGCAAAAATGTATATCTATAAATTACTACGTGAAAACTAGAGAGAGAGGCATATACTACGGGTGGTTCTCGAGGGAGAGAGGGTAAAAAAAGTGTAAAAAATGGGTCACGTAGTATGGGTACGCTCCCTTAAGTGATATTTTGACAAATATGTTTAATGGTTGAAAGTGAGTATTTCTTGCTAGATTAGTCCAATATCAGTTTTATCCGACCCGGGGATGAAGCCCTAGACTACAGCACACCAGTCGTACTGCGTATGCAATTACAACTCCGCTTTCGAGGCAATACGAGAGGCGAGTTATATATAAAAAGTAATAATGCATTTTTTCTTAATTCAGTCTCGGAAATATTCATCTATCTATACCAAGTTATAAGATCTAAAGACTACGCTCCCGGCTAACAACATACTTGAGAGTACATTCTAGAGACAGCACTTTTTAACAATCGCTAAATATAAGTTTCATTCACTTGAGGGCTTTTTAGTAAACAGATAGCAGCACTACCACGACTATATGCCGCGTATTTACTATTTAAATCCACGCAAAAAGAGTAAAGTTATAAGTACAGTACAGACTACAGTAGTGTTCATTCTTGTGTTGCCAGTTTAGCGATGTGTGTCCACAAATTCAGAGAATTGAAGACAAAAGATTATTATGAAATAAACGAGAGAGTTACATAAGAATACACACAGCGCAGTTTGTACAACAATAGGGTAGTTTCCTGTGTTTAATTTTGTACATTATTCTATATGTAACCGAATATAATACGCAAAAGAAAGTCTTTTGCGAAACCAGAATCAAAATTGCTTGAAAAATTAGGTCACAATATTTATTTTGAATATTGGTATGAGCTATTTGCTATTTGCTCACAGGCATGAGCGAAAAAGGTGGCGTATTGGGAACATATTGCTATCTCCCTCGCACAACGGCACTGTAATGGGGATTCTGAGTACCGTGACGTCACAGTACATATCATGCATTATTTTACTGTCATTTGACAATTACCCCTTCCAGCTGATTTGAATAGCATCTAATTTACTTATTTTTGTTCGGATTCAAAAATTCTTTCGAGAATAGGTTTAAGGTAATGTAAATATTAGATTAAATTAATAAAAAAAATGAGTCAACTACCCTATTAATTAAAAATATCTAAAGTTGCACTCAAAGCTTACCTTTTATAGCGGTTTCTTCGTCTCTCCTCACGACGTATAAATATTTGGGACTCTCGGGCAACATACACAGGAATGGCAAACACACTATGACTAGCAAAGCGTACACAGACAACAAGTACGACCAGTGCTCGGGACGGCCTGAAATATTAAAAAAAAAGCATTTATTTTATTATTTTTTAAATTGTTATATTTATTTTTAATCTACCTGATTACCTCCGGTGTTGTGAAAAGATTGTCAAGAGTTATGTTGTGTCTTCATTAAACATTTTTGATTTCAGCATGAATGTTGTAAAAATTATTACCTCCATGGAGTTAGTACTTCTGTCATAGAAAGAAATGTGGGGATTACACCTTACTATTGCATTTCGTAGCATGGAGATATCAGGAGGCACAAATCGACAAGGGGTGTGACCTCTTCCCAATGTTCATTCTTTTAAGAAAACCTAATTCCTATGTTATTATAAATATAATTCGTAATAAATAAATAATAGTAATAAATACACCCAACAGTCACACACATAGTTCTGACCCACACTAGGTAAAACCTGTATCGTGGGTATCAACAACTACGCGCGACTACGGTCCTACAACGCGCAGACCCGAAACAACTATCTGTCACACAAACATATTTTGTTATGGTGTGGGAATCGAACCTACGGCCTCTTGTTTCACAGCCGGCTACTCGCCCGCTGTGGCAGGAATGCTGTCAAAGGTCACTTGTTAGTTTGCCAGCCTCTATTACAAAATATGTTGAAATAAAACTAGTTTCACTGATTTTATCGCCGTTTAATTCTATAGTCCCGGTGTCTCGAAAGATTTACAGCCTTCATGGTCACAAGTTGGACTGAGTTGTCATCACAAAATGATAGTGTGCTAAAAGTGTTCAAATTTTACTACAGTATTACAGTATCTGTCGAGTTGATTGATGTGTAATAAAAACAAAAACTCACCCAGTAAAAAGTTAAGGCCCATAACCTGGCCCACGAGGACCCCAACGTTCACCCCCATCGGACACGCGACTCCCATCGCGCCTGTCAGGGCAGGAGGGGCCAGCTCGGTCAGGTACATGGGCACTATAGTCGTGGTCAGACCTACAAATATACATATACAGTCACGCCTCTAATCCCCGAAGAGGTAGGTAGAGGTGAAACCAGTACACCCACTTTTCGTCAAATTTATTACTGTCCCATAAAGTAATAGAGGGCGAGCCTATTGCCATACCGGGCACAATTCTGGACTCCGGGCTGATACTGAGTATGAAGCGCAAAGAAGCAATTGAGTAGGCTACTGTAAATCCGGACTAAAATTTATAAATAAGTGTCAAAGCCATCTCTTTAGCTTTCTCTGTTTAAAGTTATGTCTAACATTTCTCTATTCGAAAAGCCGAAGGTGACATTTTATTTACAATCAGGTGCAGTGGAGTTACTTTACCAAGCAATGATTTTTTTCAGAATTGAAAAAAATTGCCGCATCTGAGATTTGAAACCATTTAGGCGATATTCTTACATGTAATAATAGTAAAAACGCTCAGAAGGATTTTAAAGGAGTATTCACAATACTCTACAATTACTTTATTTAGCACACTTCAATACTTGCTTCTTCGCCGACATTGCGTATCAAATGACCGTCTATATCCCCAACTACAGCCGAACTATGAAAAAACCTAGGGATGCGGCATAATATCGAACCGACGATAAAACTACCGACTAGTGATGAGACATTCATGAATGAACGTAAAACAAATATATAAACACTAGCTGTTGCTTGGAGGTCATATTTAGGAGAAAAAGTATATAGGTACAATACAAAATACAAATTTTCATACGTTTAACTTCAACAATGACGGATTTTCATACAAACTATCATCCCCTATTTTACCCCCTTCGGGATGGTATTTCCAAAAAGTCATCCTTAGTGGATGTCTACGTCATAAAAGGTGCCTTCTGTCAAAATTTCAAGTCTCTAACCCCAGCCGTTTAGGCTGTGCGTTCATATGCCAGTCAGTCAGTCAGTTTCTTCTTTTATATATACAGATGATCTTACCGCCTGATAAGCCCACGATGAGCCGACCCAGAAGCAGCATCTCGACGGAATTAGCTTTTTCACACAGCAGAAACAATAACGCCCCAATTATCCACCATATGCTAGTTATTATCGTGGCCCTTTTTCTGTAATAATAAAAACATAAAATAATAAAAATAAAAGAATACGCGCACGGAATATGTGTGTGACTGTTGGGTGTTTTAAAAAAAAATAAACTGAAAAATGTTTATTTCGCTAACCAAATACACTTATAACCTGTGTTTGGGGTCTCCTGTTAAGTATATAAATTACTTGTGTTAAGTGACCCCGCTCTTCCACAACTAGGTAATACAAGATGTGTAGTAATAAATTTTACTGATACATTCTTATTCTAATAAATTGTGTAATAAATTCAATTCAACATCTATTTAGTGTGTGTGTATGTGTGTGTGTCCGTGTGCGTGTGTGTGTGCCTTTCTAAATTATATATTTAATTAGTTTCTCAATCTCAGAATAATTATTTTTAGCCAAATGATCAATGACTTTTTGCAGTTTTTATAACTCATAGGGTAGATATTAATATGTTTATTAATAATGAGTATTTATTAATTTACTTACCTTCCTAGCTTGTCGGCGAAGAATGAACCCATTATGGACCCGGTGCATCCTCCTACGATGAAGATTGAGACCACGGAAGACCACAGCACGTTTAGCCATCTCTCACTTAATACGACGTCGTACCGGCTGATGAAGCTCTCATTGCAGAACTGCGTAATCACCTTTAAAGACAAAAGACTAAACGTTTTCATTATACAGTTATAAGCATTTTACCCTGGTGGTAAGATAGTCATATCCGCCCACTATGGCGGGTGTAAAACCCGCCATAGTGGACCACGCAATTGTGTTGCGTTCCGGGGTCAGCCAGTGTACATCCGGTTTTTGTCGGGGGTCTAGAGTTGGTGTACGATGTTTGGCCGTGTTACTGCCTTCTACTCTGACACTAAACCCTCGACCATTTCTTCACCTACTTGCCCATAGCTTAGTGTGAAGAAGCTACACAGCAGGCCGGCATGATTGTGTTGAGTAGCCGGGGATAGACTGTTTCTCGCTACTTGATACTCTTGCTGGACGGCGACAGCACTGCGCTTTTCAGTTGCAGTGTGGTCACTTTGCCCTTTATAATAAACCTTTAGGACTGGTATTTAAAATGACAGGTTTAGTGTAAAAAGAGCAAATTAATTATTTGTATCAAGTAATAAATCTGTATATATGAAAGAAGAAACTGACTGATCGATCAACGCACAGCCAAAACAGCTGGGGTTAGAGACTTGAAATTTTGTCAGTATTAGGCGTCCACTAAGGAAGGGTTTTTGGAAATACATATATAAATACCCCCCCTAATGGTAAAATAGGGGGTGATAGTTTGTATGAAAATCCGCCATTATTGCAGTTAAACGCATGAAATTTGATATTTGGCCTTTTAGTTAAAAATAAAAACTGTATATTTCAGGATTTTTAGAAATTCCTCCCCTAAGGGGGTAAAATAGGGGATGAAAGTTTATATTAACTCTTTTACCGGGGGTTTATCAATAATTCTACTAATATTTGGAATGCGAATATTTGGATGGATGGATGTTTGTTACTCAATCAGGCTACAACGGCTCGACGGATCTGGTTACAAAATCGTCACAGAGCTAGATTATAGTCTGGAATAGCACATAGGCTACGTTAATCCCGGAAAATTTTCGGTTCCCGTGGGATAGTTTTGGTTTTGTTTTAGACAGAGCAAGGGATCCACATGATTTTTTGCATAGTGTTTGTTAAGGGGTTACTTTTTATACCAGAAAATGCACGGTTCCTACGGTATCCCGGCATAATACAGTAAGATGTAATAGCTTAAGAGGTCTCCATGGATTTTATAACTTTTCTTACAAAAATAACCACCACGCGGGCGTAGCTGCGGGCAAAAGCTAGTCAATTTATAAGCGTTTAAGATTTTTGTTTTGACTAGGATGCTCTGTCCCTTTCCCGCAAGGCCAATGTCAGTCTGGAATTAGTATGGCGTATTTACAAGTGACGTCATTAAGCATAGTGCACTTTCTTTTTAGTAAGACATGTACAATTATTATATCACATTGGATATTGGCCAGGCTACATTAACATTCAGTACGTTTACGGAAAACACCACTTAAGTCACACCGCACGTTCTCAAAGCAGTAATTAGCAGTCATTACTATGTTGGTGCATCATTTTAGTAAGTAAATCTTAAAACCTTAATTTATTCATCATTTAATATACGTCTAACGACCACATTCATTATAATTTAATAGCTGTAAAACAAATCATTTTTGGTCCTTCGAGCTAAGGATAAGTTGCTTAATAAAGCTTATTGCTTAGCTATACTTGTTAGCTATTACTATACTTTTTAGCTAATAGTATACTTGTTTCGCCTGGGACGTCAGTCAAATTCTCAGATATTTTCTACGAGCAGTATACCAACCACAATCTATTTAGAATTACCTCGGCGGGGGTGTTCACTACCCCAATGTTATATCCGACTGGTAGTGAGGCTCCGAAGGTGGTCACCACACCGGCAAGCACCAGGTAGAACGACCATCCACTCTTGTACTCATTAGACTGTGTCAAATGCTGGTGCTCGTTGGTTATCTGTAAAAAAATATCATATTCATAATATCTATAGTTAAGAACATTCATCCGTTATAGATAATGTGTATCTATCTATGTATATTATATAAAACACAAAAATTGTTTCTACCTATGTCCTGACTTTGAAACCACTCGACTGATTGCAATGATATTTTTTGTAAGTGTATGATTAGGTCCAACTTAAAATATAAGATAGTTTTAGATCCGTTAGTTGGCGCTGTTGTCGAGATCTGAATTTATTTTTCAACGATAATTCACTCCACAAAGAAGATGGTTTATGGCAGGACAACGTATGCCCGGGACCACTAGTATACATATAGTATTTATACAGTGCTAGTAACAGCACTGTATTATACTTTCCCACTCCTGGACACTTCCTCCTCTACTAATGAGAATACTTAGGCCTTAGTTATAATGTATATATGTTATATTTTAAAACAGAGCTATTGAGAGGAAGCTAATCATATATGCCCCAGATAGGGAAAATGCTTAGCCCATACAGTCTTTTCACTACTAATTTATCAAAGAAAAATAATTTATGCCTCGGTGGCGCAGTTGTAATAGGCTATTTGACAACATTGAAAATACACTGCAAATTGTGGTCATCCTGTTAGATAATGGCTTAAAAAACCATATTTCACTTAATTTTAAACAAAATAATGTATATTTTTTGCAAATTAAACGAAATAAAGTACAACCTTTTTTTTTTATATGAGATGTGAACACTCTGTGATTGATTGCAACTCTGGTGACGTCACACGCAAGTAAACATAGTTTCTTCGAGTGATTTTATTTCGCGTTTTATGTTTTCTGGGTGATAAATTCTATTGTTGATCTATTGTTGAAGCAGTTTTATGATAATTGTTGATAAAACAATTATCATAAAACTTAGCTTTGCTTATCATTATTAGCTTGTTTACTTGCATGTGACGTCACACGTGTCATATGATCAGCGCCATTACAGAAATAGCGTTTATGCCGCGGTTTTGGAGATTTAAACTTTAACATTGATTTTTATTAAAAATACAGTAGATTTCCCGGAAATATCAATATAGTGTGCTTATTATGTAATAAATAATAGTTTTAAATCATTTTCGAAAATAAGTCAAATAGCCTATTGCGCATTTGCGGGTCGGGTAAAGTGATATTGAGTTTTCTATTTAGAAATGCTCAGTATCAGCTCGGTATCTGGAATTGTGCCTGGTATGGCGATAGGCTCGCCCCCATCACATTATGGGACCGTATTAAATTCGGCGAAAAAGTGAGTGTACTGGTTACACCTGCCTACCCCTTCGGGGATTACAGGCGTGAGTGTATATGTATGTATGTAAAAATAAAAAAAGAGCAAAAAATGGTCGCAGAGCCTTATTCTAACTTTGCACATGATTAGTTCCAGCTCTTGATGTGATCAATTTTAACTTACTAAGTAGCACTCGCCACAATGAATTAAGAATCAGGATATCTTACATACACATTACTATTACATATATAGTAGGCATAGCATTGGTATTATTTCACCAATCTAGATTGATGTAAGTGGTCCAAGTGGACCAAATTTATAAATACCCACCTTTTGATGATTCTTCGATATAAAAAGATTGACAGTGAAAACACGAAAGTTCCTTTTTATTACAAGATTTCTAGTATTTACAGTTTTTAGGCTTTCATGTATATTATTTTTACAGACGATAAACTCTTGTTAATCAAGATATTCGTATTTTCTCCCTCAATTCATCTCATACGCAATTTCGCATCTAGAAAAACAATATGGCCAGTAGTCATTTTGGTACGCCCATTCATCTCTGCCATGTTGACAGAAGTAGATATAAATCGTAGAGATTAATCTCATTATTGATCATCACTTCCAACACAGTACTTTATTTGTGAATGTGAATTCCACCAAAGAATAATTTTAAATACACATAATTACTGCCTCTCTTATGTCATCAATGGCCCTAGGGTGCTAGCGGTGCAACTGCATCGGACGAATCTATTATTCAGCTTCTATTATTACGCTATTATTCTAGCTTCTATTATTAGCTTTTATTATCTATTATTAGCTATCATTGAGTGCCGAAACCAAATGAATGAGCGGAACAGCAGCTATGTCAACCGCAACAGACTTCACTCTGCTTGCCTCAAAGATACACCTAGATATTTACTAGGTCTATCTAATACTATTTATAATCATAAGAACACCAAGGTTTTGAATTTAGAGAAGCGCCACTTTGAGATCACGCTCCACCAAAAAAAATTGCTATGTCCACCACAAAATTGTCGCTATTTTTTGTAAAACAGTGTCTTTTTTTATCCTGGCACGGCATAGTGACTACACTGCACCTGGTGAGCGCAGTGCCGTCCAATTAGAGTACAGAGTAGTGAGAAACAATCTATCCCCCGCTACTCAACACAATCATACCGGCCTGCTTCTACACACTACGCCAGGGGCAAGAAGGTAAAGTAGCGGTCGAGGGTCTAGGGTCACAGTACTCAGAAGGTCGCTAAACGGCCAAACATCGTACCACAACTCCAGACACCCGACAAAAACTGGCTGATCCCGTAACGCGACACACTTGCGCGTGTGACACTATAGCGGGTTTTACGCCCTGAGTACGGTGGTCGGTATCCGGGCGGATATGAATATCCTACCACCAGCAGAACATCTCTTAACATGTGATCAATTTATGATCAGTAAGTGCACTTAGTTTAATGTGACTTGTTTTGGGTTCCTACATCCCGGGTTACTTTGAACTACAGCAGGTAAATTTACCCAGGATTTAACTCATCGCCGATAGGAAGTTAACAATTGCATAGCTTAACAGCGAAATTACCTACATTAATATTATAAAGAGGAAACATTTGAATTTCGTGAGTTTCTTTGTAAGGAGTATATCTAGAACTACCGATCCATATATAATAACTTGCACCAATAGGAAGCTAAGTCCTGAGCTATTGGCTATTTTTCACTGTGATTAGTGTTTCAAGAAAACAAACTTTCACGCAAAGTAAGACGTGAGCAAAGTCTAATATCACAAAATAAGTAGTAAATATACATTTAGTAGCAAATATGCAGCAAGCTAAATATTTTTTCTTGTTGGGATACAATTTACCTGTTAACACTAAAATAACGTGAAATGATAGAAATTTATTGATATCTTGATTGCGTACAACACATACGGTCTTTATCCGACAAGCACCACACAATGGTTACAATTGTTACGCGCCGTGTGTTGCCGCAATGTTCATTTTCGTTAGGCGAGCGGAATCATAACTAGCGTGTAGCGAGCTGTAAGGCTATATATCCATAGTTTTGTGTTCATAGAATGGGCATATTCATATAATAATAATACTAGCCCTGTATTAAACATTGACCCACTGCTCGACACGGGCCTCCTACTAAAGAGAGGGGCAAGCCCTTAGTTCACCAAGCGGGTCTAATTCGGGATGGTAGACTTCACATACCTTTGAAATTTTATGAGAATTCTTAGGTATGTAGGTTTTCCTACACCGTTAAAGCAAGTGATAATTAACAATGAATACACACGTACTTTAGAAAAGTCAGAGGTGTACGCCATTTGGGCTGGTCTCGAACATACGACTTTCATGATGACAGCCCGTAACGCAACCAACTAGGCTATTATTGCTATTTTCATATATTTATGGTTAAATAAACAGTCGCATTATTAAGTATATGTTTATTAGAGAAAAAGATACAATGGCTATACTAATGGTAGGTACTACAAAGTACAAGATACATTTCATGTATATAATGTAAAGGCTATAAAAGGGGTCTGTACTACCCGTATCACATACAAATAAGTATAGATTCACTACTCACTACACAAGAGAAACATCAAATGACTCCAAGTCACATTTGATACTGTTCTAGGAAAATACGTCTTGAATAATACACATAGAAACCTATACATCCAATGACACCTCTTTTATGCTATTAATTGAGAATTGAATGGATTAACATTAATGTTGTTGGAGCTAGAAACTATGGTTTTACAGTTTAGAGTTTCCTACATCTTAACAACATTAAACTTAGTATACATTGGTAAATTGATAAAAAACTTTTATATAAATTCGTATCGTATAGTGTCACGCCGTCAATGTCGCAGGGTAATAACAGAAAATAACTAACGCTTTTTAATAATAAATATAATAAAACGAGTTTTTCACTTTCAAACGGTGCTGTAATAAACCGAGTCACTTGCAACTTCAGGTTTAGACTACTTTTTCTTTGGCTCTTGACTCTAGTATTAGATACAACAATAAGATAATTAAATTACCTTTCCTATGGCATCACCTTTATTTATATTAAATTCATTCGTTTTTCTAAACGCACACTTTCCACACGTTTGCAAGTGATTTTGTTTATCGTGTGCATACATTTCACGACCCTTAAAACAATCACAAAAAACTTAACCCAAAAACAATCACATCAAAAACAAAACACTGAACATAATCATCTGAAATACGCCAGCCATTTTGATTTAGCGATTAAAACCGCGATAGCGAATCGTGAATCGCGAGCGATCATCGTTGTTTCGACGTGGAGATGCAGCGTGGAGAGCTCGGGACGCCGCAGCCAGGTCCACACAAGCCGGCATCAGGGTCAACCAGAAGAACACCGGCCAGAACTGATTGCAATGCCCGACATTCTTTTCTCCTTGCTTCAGGATGATCGTGGCGAGGGCATGGCATATGTGCGCTGGTGTTGACTTAAGGAATTTATTGATGTACTTTTTAACATTTATGACACTTATATTGAACAGGTATAATATAGCACGCGATATAGCAGATGCTAATTAGTTATGCACTTCGATCGGACAGAACTTATATTGTAGTTATTTAGTAATGAGCTAAGAATGAAACGAATTGTCGCAGAAGATTAATTATCATAAAATTTAATCGGTTTAATAACATAGAAAATGTATATACATACATACTTCAAATATGCATTTCTTAATATGGACACAAATAAAAAGACCACAAAATAAAGATAAGTGGTGGACCACTCTCACTGCTCATAGAGAAAAACTTACAGATCTTAGAATATCACCCAACAATTTAATTTAACATTTAATTTCATCCAACTATCCCACCCAGCATTCGATACTGCAACTCCCGAAAATAAGGAATACTGAAGTAGCTCGACGAATCATTAAGTTTGTTTAAAGGTAAGTTTAACAAAATAATGGAACATGGAGAATAGTCTAAAGTGAAAAATAAAATACTTACAAATCTAATACTCTACCACTTCATTATAACATTCGTTTCGACAACAGAGAGCGTACGGTGGCAACCAAATTTACTAATGAAGGTAGTACCACACACAGGGCGAAAATAAACCAGTAACAGTCGCACGACCAGTTTTGCGTTAGCCAGTACGTGAGGAGGACTGACGCGGACCCGTGGCAAGTCACAGCTGATGTGACGGCTAAGGAACATATTATTATGTTACAGCAGCATTATTTATTGAGGCGTAAACACACGGTGCGGTAATTGAGTGCGGAATTATGTACAATGTGCGTATAGGGGTTTGTTTTTACATTTGATTTGTACAGTTGTAATTGCGTACACAGTACGACCGTTGTGCTGAGGTCTCAGGTTCGATCCCGGGTCGAGTAAAAGTGATTTGTTTTTCTAGCACGAAATACTCAGTATCAGCGGCGATGAGCTCGCCCCCTATCACATCGAAGGTATTGGCGAAATGTTGGTGTACTAGTAACACCTCTGCCTATCCATTCGAAGACTGCTTGCGTAAGTGCGTGTATATATATATATGTGAACTGTGAGACGATCGATGAACAGTCCTCTACACTACTTGGATATGTGTTAATATATATATATATATATATATATGTATGTAACATGAGCGGAAAGATGAGTTATATTCTCTACAACTATTCTATGAATCAACTATATGTACATAGAACAAAACAATAGTCTAGACTAGAGGGAGTCTTTCTAATTATAATGTGTACCTTAAATTGGCATATTTAAGCAGATGATGAAGATAACTCATTTAAATTCCTATAAAACTTAGTTATGGCTCGTAGATAATGTTTTGCATATTAGTAGGCACACTTTTTTCGTCTAGTTTCATGAGTGACGATATTAGGGTTCTTGTAAAAATACAGAGTATAGAAATACACACATGTAGGCTACCCTTTATAATTGTAATGATGTGAACAAACGAATGCAATCGCGTTTTAGTGTGAAAAAAAACATAAGTTATCTTAAAAAAACTTAACGATTTATCTTTTTGTGCAATTACTAATGTAACCTACTAAGGATTGTTTACTTTATTTTATGCTATTAATATGTTGCATAATAATATTCGACAGCCTCAACAACCACCTGAACCAGCAACCTGAAGAATGGCCAAATTGTTATGAGATACTGTTATCAACAATAGTTAAACAGCTATTTTTATTGTAGCATTGTGTCATTCATATCCGTTTTATTGTGACTGTCAAACGCTATTTTTTTTATTTGCCCGTACGCCGAAATGGGTGTTTTGTTTACGTGGTAGTAAGTGCCATCACTCCACATGAAAACTACCCAGTATTTTGAAATACAATATATTGAATGGAACACCATAACTTCTTACCCGAGTGTAAGATGAAGTAATCATTTCTTTCAACTTCCATGTAGCAATACTATGATGTGAAGAGGTAAAAGAATTAGTATCTTAGTTATCTTGTACTAAATTCGTGCTACTTATATAACCCAATTGTAGTTTCTTTTAACCTTGAACGACAACATGAGAGACTTTGAGTCGAGGGACTCAGTCTCAACAGTCAACATTATATCATATGAACTGCCTTGTACCTATCCTTGTACCCATCAGGTGTAGTCGTTTTTCCGTAGATAAAAAACAAAGTAGGAACTACCCGCATCTGTTTAATCGTATATAAATATTGATGTCATAACAGCAGAAAATCATTAATACAATAAAGATTTTTTAGGGGCCCAAACGCGTTTGGATTCGCATTTTTTTTTATAAGTTCCGCTAATGCGTGAGCTATCATGGATACGCTGTAAATAAATTGCTTCGTGTAATATTTATATTAAAAATAAAAATATAATGAAGCATTAATAAGCTGCCAATCATCCCAGTTTTTAATTTCGTGTAAATAAAAGCCAAGCGAATGCATGCATCAATGTAAAGGATACAAATGAAAGCCACATTAGTCGACATTAACGTTAGTCCTGAGAGGAAGGTCATCATCTCTACAACTATGAGAAAAAAGGACGATGCGTAGCCCGCTAGCAACCTGCGAACATGCACCACTGTTAGTTATAATACACATGAACCTAAAAATGTTACAGCACATACCGAACAGGGCGAGTTACAATTCTCCATTCAACTATTGAAATAAAATTAATTTTACGGATTTTCTAACCGTTTATTTTTACTTTTTAGTCAAGAGCTTTCGAAACATTTATTTCCACACGGCGGACAAAGTTGTATGTCGTCACGAAAACTGCTGAAACGTTTTGACCTTTAATTTTAATAAAACTATTGTTAGTCCGATCTATGCATATTAGGGCAGCGTCTTGAGGTCTGGCAGCTAAGTCTTTGGTTTCCAATTTGATTAAATTTATAATTGGATCGCATGCATGTGCTAGCTTCCAACCATCTTCTCTATTGAAGTTTGGATGATTTTTAATTTCAATAGACTCGTTAACCATTCTAGGGAGCTAATTAATCATCTTAGGTAGGGATCTGTGATCTTAATGGCAAGGATTAATGGTTTCTTAAATCTGAGGTAATGCTTGGATCTTTCCTCTGAATGTTCAGCAATTGCAGGCTTCGTAGAGCATCGGTGTTACAAAATCCGTAAAACATGTTTAGTTTCAACGTGTTTTATTCGCGTATACATAAGAAACGCAAAATGAGCAAGACAAGTATATCCAGCACAATAACTAACATAGGATACTTTTTACCTTTGTTATCACCGGGTTAGTGTGCAGAAAAGATAATTGGCCAATTTCAACAAGTAGTCTCAATCCGCATTTCCAGATCTAACCAGAAAATAGACCAATCAAAGTATGGCATTCATAGGCGTGGCATTGAAACTTAATTATTATTGGCTCATTTGTCGTACCGATCTGTAGTTTAGAATTAAGATCGTTTATTGAAATCGGTCAATGATCCTTAAATAAAAACTATCCTATGTTAGTTGTTAGGGTATCACACTAAATTACTATTTCTCGCGGCTAAGTGCAGAGAAAAATTTAATTCTCCCTGTAACATCGTCACACAATTTTCGATATTTATCTATTAAATACACACAATAATATTAAATTGTAAATCAACTCTGTCTAAATGTTTGTTGTTAAAAAATGTACATAAAAATATGTGTTAATGACCAATATGAGTATTAATTAATAATGTATTAATTGAGGTGATATAAATAATAAAATGATACAAGCATCAAATAGATAACAAACTATCAACAATATATCATAAATAAATAGTTAATCTAATAAAATAATCTGTAGTTAGTTACTAGTTAATGTATTTTATATATGTCTCAAATTGACGCGTAAAAGTAAATAGCAGGAAAGGTGTTTAAAAGTATTTGTGGCAGAACGTGTATGCACAGTATAACAGATTTGTTAATTTTTTTTTTATAATTTGGACACAAAAATTTGAAAATGGAAAACCGGCTATGACTGTCTTCAGTTACGCCAAGTATAGCAGGACCTTTAGATTTATTTCGTTGGTACTATAATTTCAAATTGCTAAAGACTATTATCATTATTATAAAACCTTTTTTTTTTTTTTTTGTTGTCGCGGGGAAAGCGTTTTATTACTGCCGCCCGCTCCGGAGGGAAGCGGATTAAGAATAAAACGGGTATGCTGGACTAGCCGGTCTTACGACCCAGCATCCCCCTCGTACGGATGATGGCTATCCGTGCTGCCGCTGGGCCGAGTCCCTAACCCTTATATACAACCCACCCGACACTACCAGCTAAAACCCCGCGGTGGCCTTCTTCGGCGCTTACGGAGCGATCCCGGGGTATTCTAAGGAGTGCTAGAATTGCAGCCGGAATCGCCCCTGCGCGGTGCTGCGTAGCAGCCCATCTCCATGGAGGGCTAAGGAGCCCCGATGCTCCGAATTTGGGAGTGCATCGATACGGGCTGACAGCCCTCCGCTGCGCGCCCGCGACCCCCGATGGCCCTTATAAAACCTAGCTAGAGTTACCTGTTTGTTTCTGTTTCTTATTCTTTCTATTTTCAATAAGTCTGGTCTTTAGTATCCTTATTAGTTTATATTGCAATAATTCTGTCCAGTTAACGGAATAATTGTTAAGCTCACGACAATCTAGTGGACCAGCTACGCGCAACGAAAAAGACTTCCGAAAACGAAAATTAAATTAAACTAGACGGGTATCAAACCAGCCATCCCAATCCAGAAATCTCACTCCCGGACGAAAAGAAAGGAAGCTTGTTACCCCAAGTCATTTTTTTATCTTGGCACGACAAAGTAACCACAACAGATACACCTGATGGTAAGCGCAGTGCCGTCTAGGTCAGGGCTTCCCAAACTTATTTGTACAGCGACGCCCTTGAGAATTTCACAGTTGTTAACGACACCCCCTCAACACCCCCCCTTACTTTGTCTTGTTGGCTGGCTGCTAATGAGAAGGATGTGCTTGCTTTGGTTTGTTTGGATGCGGCATTGGTTTGGAAATTGCCACTCTCATTTGTTTCTCTATGGTCTATTTTTGATCTGTACTTGTTTTTTATCCAAACTCCGAGTGCGTAAATGCGCTTGGCGCTCACTCGACTCGGCCGCATCGACACACGACGCCTCTGGGACAGTGCTGCGACACCCCAGGGCTTCGCGACGCACAGTTTGGGAAGCCCTGGTCTAGGTATCAAATAGCGAGAGACAACTATCCATCGGTACTCGACACAATTATGGGCTGCTGAGTAACTTCACACTACGCTTAAAGGACCCAGGATCATAGGAGGGAACAAGCCGGAAAACGTCCACAGCTTGTGGTGCGGCAAAGATACGAATTAGTGAACCTGTTGGTTCAGGCCGCGTTGTAGACACCACTAATCTGTGGCTCCGTAAGCTAGTACTCGTGGATGGGATTACTGGATTTAGTGATACATTAATATCATCCCGGATGAGCCTGTCTATTCATGCTGCAGCAAAACTGTCTACCGCTTTAAAATCTGTAGGTATATCTTTTCAAGTTATAGTTATAGTTATTGTTGAATGTTAAATCTTACTAAGAATGTGAAATAAATAACACGTATTATACGTCCACGAGTTGTTAGAACCTTGAAATTGACTGTTTGACTTACAACTTTAATTGGTAGTATGAGAGCAAGACACGTTCTTTGTAATAAAGTGATTACTTTGATATTATGCGTTTTATGGAAAACATGTTCTCAATCTGTTACCAATAACGTTAAACAATATGTAAAAATAAAGGGTCTAAAATTTGGTCATCTTATTACAGGCGGCAATGATACTGAGCCATCAGGGACAAGTACCTATTGAATAAGCTATTTTAGACATAATATATCTAAAAAATATATCTAGCTAGAATGGAAGACGACCGATGGACACACAGACTAACATCTTGGTCCGGCCCATCGGGTACTAGGAGGAGAGGCAGACCTACTTACCGATGGGAAGACGATATTACAAAAGTAGCAGGACGAAACTGGTTATCGAAAGCAAAAAACAGAGACGACTGGAATAATCTGGAGGAGGCCTTCACCCTCACATAGAGGGGTTCTTGCAAACTTTTATATCTCTAACCGAGTTCTAAAATAAAATGTTAATTAGTTAAATAATTTATACATTAGTTAGTTTTAGGTAGTTTAGTTAATTACTATAGAAATTAGATTTATATACAAGTGAACAAAAACAATTTTATTATATAGTATAACGACAGAAGAAAGTAAAACAAGTATATAAATATTCTAGTTGTAGGTAATATGTAGCATTTTTTGTAACCAATTTTGCAAGTAATAAAACGTTTTTTAATTTTTATTTTATTTATTTATATCTCAAAAATAGAAGCTAAATATTACATCATCCAAAGCATATCCTATCAATCAATCAATGCTAACAATAATGACGACCACTTTTCAATAATTCTTCAACAATTTCATGTCATAATACGATCTAGTTGCTATGCAGCATTGCGCTGCCTGACCTTTGGAGCGTTGAAAGTTGAAACCTAACACGTGCGCGATGCAAGTAAACCTAGACCTTTGTTCGAAACACGTGTGGATTGAAATGGTGTTTACTAAATTGTATAAGTAATGTCCGGCCTAGCAACCACCACGGAAACTAGCATTTGATCGCGGCATTGCCCGCGTGGTAGTAATTTTTGAAAAGGTATAAAATTTAAAGAGACGTCGTCTTTCTATATTAGGCTACCTCATAGGAGCAGTGCATTTTTCCGATAAAATATTATAAAAAATAGCATATGTGCTATTCCAGACTATAATCTATCTCTGTGCTAAATTTCCACCAGAGCCGTACAGCCGTTCTGGCGTGACTGAGTTACATACATCCATCCATCCATCAAAACATTCGCGTTTATAATATTAGTAAGATAGTACATTTAATTAAAAAATATTAACTAATTTCAAAAATCATAAATGCCAAGAATTTAGGTCTTTACTTTTTAAATATTTTCAGGGACTGCCTAGGTGGCGCAGTTGTAATTGCGCATGCGTTACGATTGCTGTGCTGAGGTCTCGGGTTCGATCCCCGGGTCGGGTAAAGTGATATTGGGTTTTTCTACCTAGAAATACCCGGAGTCTGGAATGGTGCTCGGTGTGGCGATAGGCTCGCCCCCTATCAAATTTTGGGACCGAAATTCGGCGAAAAGTGGGTGTACTGGTTACACCTCTGCCTACCCCTTCGGGGATTACAGGCGTGAGTGTATATGTAAAAGTTCTTTTCAGTAGTTACTAACGGTATTTTGACCATTGTGTTTATGCGAGCACTGTTCGTTTATATTAATTCATAGTAAACTACCACTAATATTGTTTTAAATAAATATACCTACGTACTAGTAAAATATTTACATTTGAAACAATGGCAATAATAATTTTACCATATAATAAATATGATATTTGGAATTCATAAATTCAAAATTCAATGGCAGCAATATTATTTCTCCGTAAAGTTGATGCAAAGGTGTCAGATCAGGCAACGTTTTTTTAGAGTGTAAAAACATGTAGACTGCACTTTCTACAGGCACTATATTATCAATGCGATAAAGCATTATTTTCGACCAAAATTAAAACCGAAACCGCGTTTCCGATTCATTAGTCCGTTACTAATTTTATTGGAATAAAGTATTACATCGTTGCAATAATGTAAATCATAATCATTATTAATATTATAGGAGTATTGAAAAAAATGATGAGTAGTTCCGACTAGATTAAAATAGCCTTCACATAATCTGCTTATTAAAGTAGATTTTTAAAATTATGTATAAATATTTTAGATATAGTTTTTATGCTTAAAATATAAAGATCAATAATTCTAACCTGAAAAATGTAAAACTATCTGCCATACATTAATTAACGAAACTAGGTACACTATTTAATAGCATACCGTGTACTAATTCTTTCGACTTCACCACGCCACGCACGACAATTAATGACCCACATACCATTCGTTTCGACACGTGGTTACTCATACAAACTGCCGTATACACAAAACCATTTAGCACGAACTAAAGACATAACACAATTTTAACTAACCTTTTTCTCATATTCACGCGACATTATTAACCCGAGAGAATACACGACGCGGTTAATTTTAGCACGACCGAGTTGCGAATGAGGTAAATACAGTGATAGTGTTTGGTGTGCCGTTAGGTCAGTTACCTTGCACCGTTTGGCGCGTACTAAACTACCAAGGAAGTGGTAGAGCCACGCTGTAGACATATTTGTCTATAGCATGAATGGGCCGGCTCGACCGGGGTAGTACAACTGTCTCACAGAAAACCAACGTAAAGTGACAGTTTACTGTCGCGTTTCGTATGGTAAGTGAGATATCCGGAGGCCCAGATTCCCCCTTCCCTTCCCTAATCCCTGTTCCTGTCCTTTAAGGCCGAAAGCGCATACATGATACTTTCGGTATTGTGGATGTTCATGGGCGGTGGAGATCACTTAACATCAGGTGACCCACTGGGTCGTTTGTCAGACTATACTATAAAAAAAAACAAAGTAATAAACTGTAAACATAAATAATTGAAAAACGCACCGATCCGACGCTCGAGGATGTTGAACCCATATAACATGTATATAGGGCACTCGAAGCGCAATCCCCTCTTTATCTTTTTTTTTTTGTTGTCGCGGGGAAAGCGTTTTATTACTGCCGCCCGCTCCGGGGGGAAGCGGAATAAGAATAAAACGGTTATACTGGACTAGCCGGTCTTACGACCCAGCATCCCCCTCGCCCGGATGATGGCTATCCGGGCAGCCGCTGGGCCGAGTCCCTACCCCCTATGTACACCCCACCCAACACTACCAGCTAAAACTCCGCGGTGGCCTTCTTCGGCGCTTACGGAGTGATCCCGGGGTATTCTAAGGAGTGCTAGAATTGCTGCCGGAACCGCCCCTGCGCGGTGCTGCGTAGCAGCCCATCTCCATGGAATCCCCTCTTTATCTGGACAATTGTCATTTAAATTATCTTGCAGGGCAACGTGCAACGTCTTCTGTATGTTATTTAAAACAAACTTTTCATTATATTTTGTAATCGGTCTTGCAGAACAATTTTTTTTCTTAACTTCTACAGTCCAACTAATTAATTAATTTAACAATCTGGCAATATAATCATTGCCTTCTATTGTCAAATAGCCAGTAATCTGTGTTTTACATCGATCCATCAATATTTTTATTCTTTATAATGTAAACAAAGTTTTTTTGCTTTGTGTATTTTAAACAGATGTATCTTTGTGTCATAGCGCAATCCGTTCTATATCTTATGTTCTAATCTCGACAAAGACCCTTTATCTTGTAAGGTCTAGATATCTATAAGTTTGATCGTATTTCTTATAACACTGGTAACTGCAGAGCCGCAGCAACAACGAGTTGCGCGGGCGCACTACGCAGAAATCCCCGGTGGTCCATCATATAACCTTTGTAAACTATGCCGGCGCGGCGTGTTGACATTTTTGACCGGTGATAACCAGATGTTGAGACAGGTCAACTTTCTCAGAGGTGTCACTTTAAGTATATTCCTCAGGTAACACGAGAAAATGTGCTAAAGGTGTTTTTTTTTCCTGGCACGGCAAAGTGACCGAGTGCACCTAATGGTAAGCGCAGCGCCGTCCAGATAGAGTATCAAGTAGCGAGAAACAATCTATCCCTCGCTACTCAACACAATGATGCCGGCCCGCTGTGTAGCTTTTTCACACTACGCCATGGGGTAAGGAGGTGAAGAAACGGTCGAGGGTGTTCTGTCACAGTACTCACAAGGCCGCAACACGGCCAAACATCGTACCCCAACTCTAGACCCCCGACAAAAACCAGATGTACTGGCTCACGCCGGAACGCGACACATTTTCGTGAGCCACTATGGCGGATTTTACACTGAAAATTTTGGATTGTTTCGCATTTTTATTGTTGCAAAATAGCAGCGATAGCCTAGTATAGCAGCGATAGCCTAGTTGGTTGCGGTGCGGACTGTCAAGATGAAAGTCGTATGTTCGAAACCCAAGTGGCATACACCTCTGACTTTTCTAAAGTTATGTGTGTATTAAATGGTAATTATCGCTTGCTTTAACGGTGAAGGAAAACATCGTGAGGAAACCTGCATACCTGAGTATTCTTATAAGAATTTCGAAGGTTAGGTATTAGGTTAAGTCTAGCAACCCGCATTAGGCCAGCGTGGTGGATTAAGGCCTAACCCCTCTCATTAGTAGAGGAGGCCCGTGCCCAGCAGTGGGACAATGTTTAATACAGGGCTAGTATTATTGTTGCAAAATACACGCATTATGCATTACCCAGTGTATTGAAATGTATCTAAATTACAATTTATTGTTTCTTTTATAATATCAATGATTCGTTAATTCATTTATTGCGACTGGCCACAGAGTTCAATTCCATGTCTACGACTTGGGTCATTTGTAAGCCATTGATTTTAATTTGTGAATCTGACCTCTACTAATGAAATGGGTTAGGCCGTAGTCCACCACGCTGGCCTCATGTTGGTTGATAGACTTACATACTTTTTTATAATAATTCTCAGATATGCAGGTTTCCACACGATGTTTTCCTTCGCCGGTAAAGCGAGTGATAATTATTTAACAATGAATATACACGGTTTTTCTCGGGGGTCTAGAGTTGGGGTACTATATTTGGCCATTTTGCGGCCTTCTGAGTACTCTGACAATAGACCCTCGACCGCTTCTTCACCTTCTTGCCCATGGCGTAGTGTGACGAATCAGGCCGGCATGATTGTGTTGAGTAGCAGGGGACAGATAGTTTCTCGCTACTCGATACTCTAATTGGACAGCACTGCGCTTACCATCAGGTACAGTGCGGTCACTTTGCCGTGCTAGGATAAAAAAAACACGTGACTTTAGAAAAGTCAGAAGTGTATGCCATTTGGGCTGGTTGGTTTGGCTGGTATTTTATACCTTTTCTTTTAAAAATAACAACCACATGGGCGGAGCCGCGGGCAACAGCTAGCTATAAAAAAGTGCACAGTACCGTAACATATTACAAATGTGAAAAAATTATTGAACCCTACAATGGATAATGACAAAACCGCACACACATAAATCACAATGGTACGACGAACTCCAACAAACCTGTCGTAAAAACATACAATCCATTCAGCTGGTTCGAGCCGGTTTAGTGATTTTACTATAGCTAACTTCCCACCTGTCCGCTAAGATGCGCGCCTCGATAAAATTTTGTCGACTCTTTTTATCTTATTGGTTTGCGACTTTTATTTTTAGCGTTCATAAAAGTAGGTCAAATGAAGCATGCACCTGTTCAATGTTGAGTGGGCGTGTAGCAGTCTGTGTGACAATAGGCCGTGGGTTCGATTACCACACCGAGACAAATGTATGTGTAATATATATTTGGTGTTTCGTGGGTATCAAGAACTACAAGGGACTACGGTCCCACAACACCCAGACCCTAAACAAATATCTATAGATCACAATTACTGCAAAATAAAATTAGATTTTTTTTGGGGATGAGCCTTTGTTAATTGGTTTACAAAAAAAACTGTTCTGCTTAAAATAGAGGGTATTATTACATTCATACATACATATACACTCACGTCTATAATCCCCGAAGGGGTAGGCAGAAGTGTAACCAGTACACCCACTTATCGCCGAATTTATTACGGTCCTATAATGTTATAGGGGTGAGCCTACCGCCATAACGGGCACAATTCCAGACTCAGCTCCGGCCTGATACTGAGAATTTCTTAATAGAAAAAGCCAATAGCACGTTACCCAACCCGGAGATCGAACCCGAGACCTGAGCACAGCAGTCGTAATGCATGCGCAATTAGAACTGCGCCACCGAAGCAGTCGGAGGGTATTGTTATTGGAACATTATGGCATATCAATTTTCTTGAACAATCTATAGACAATAAGAGTATCTGTGTTTGTAACAACCTTTTTGATCAAAATTATTATTATTATTTATTAAAATATCAAAATCGACGTCGTTATCTCGTGCGAAAAATATCGAAATATCGGTCAAATCAAAAGAAATGCGATTTTAAAATGATAATGTATTTAGTTCAGCCTAGCTCAATAATATCAGCAGATTTTTTTATACAAAATATACATTATTTTAATGTATAAAAACCTCAATAAAAACGAAGGTATTTTTATCAATATTCCTTTTTATTAGGCAAAATTACAAACATGCCTCGGTGGCGCAGTTGTAATTGCGCATGCGTTACGACTGCTGTGCTGAGGTCTCGGGTTAAATCCCCGGGTCCGGTAAAGTGATATTGGGGTTTTCTATCCAGAAATTCTCAGTATTAGCCCGGAGTCAGGAACCTGTGCCCGGTATGGCGATAGGCTCGCCCCCTATCACATTATGAGCCCAAAATTTGGCGAAAAGTGGGTGTACTGGCTGGCTACCCCTACGGGGATTACAGGCGTGAGTGTGTAATTACAAACATATCAAAAACTAAAGAACTATCTTTTAAGTTCTAACTAATATTTTTATATCAAGCAAACCAGTATTTGTCCGGTAACGAAAGTAGAAAAACTCTGCTCTTTACACTCACTCGCGTGCACGATACTTTACTAACAGTAACAGTTAACACAAAGTCAAAGTTTAACTCAAATAACTCACGAATAAAATGCCGGACGACTGTCGCAGACACACATACAAGAACTCAACAACATACTAGCAATACTAGTCATAGTGAATACAGATATTTTATTTCGTTCATTCCTATCTTTTACGGTTTTGGATTCTAGCTACTGAAGTTACATCAATAAAAAAAATCGTCGATCAATCGTTTTTCATAGAATTTTCGATACTAAATATTTTGTATCGATATATCGGATTAAAAAATATAGGCTAGAAATATCGATACATCGCATTAAAAATATTTACATCAATATATACTTTTTTAGCAAGCCTACCGTTCCGCAGACGACAATGCAACGCGCGGTTTCAAGTGTTTCAACTTTCTACCTTATCCTGTGCTCTCTCATTTATATAACATCGTAATAAAGTGTCAATTTGATGTTTTATTTTAGGTTGAATAACATGGAACAATTTTAATGGTAGGCAGCGGTTTTGCTCTATCCTGGCATTGCAGAAGTCTATGGGCAGCGGTGACTACTTACCATCAGGTGGCCCGTCTGCTCGGCTGCCTATCACTAGGCACTAAAAAAAAATATATATATAAAAAAACTATTATGATTAGGGTGTATCAGCGATAATAGTAACGCTTTAAATATAATTCTTTATTTAAAAGTAATAAAATAATAATAAATGTTTGTATACTAAGTAATGTGTCAGACTGTACTAATCGATAATTGCCATGAGACTTGTTTTGCGCGCAAAATATGACAAAATAATTCGCAGTTAACTTAATATTTAGTTTCGAGCAAATCATAAGTAAATAAATGTAGATCAGCTTATCAGAACTACTTTCTAATATATGTCGAAAGGACTCGCGAAGGGCTTTTATTTTATATTTTTCTCAAAATAATGTTAAAATACGCCACAGATGTGAGTAGAAAATAAGATTAAATGCAAACGTTCCTTTGTTTCTATCATCTTCAGTTGCTTCTTAGTAAAAGCATTAAGATTAACTATTTCAGTACTTATAAAAAGTAAATAATTTTTACTTACTGCCGGTGATATGTCTGGTAATGATGTTCTTGGTACCCCATCGGCAGACAACGTTGGACCGTCTTCTCGCTCTCCCATATTAACCCGACCAGCACGTCCAAGTGGCTAAGCAGAGTCACGAATCGAACAGGAATTAATGCTTCTGCTCCTTTCATACCTTTTTCTTCTCGGAATAAGCTATTTAAATATGTCGATGTAATCGAAGCAGATACAAACGGGCATTCAAAATTTTTGGATTGTGTTCCGATCGTATGTTACGCACAAAAAGTTGCTTGGCAACCGATTTCAACATGATTCCAATGCGTTAGAAAGAGGTTTATATGCTAACAAACTCATAAAATCGACCGGAAGGTTATGGAATAAACAAAATAGATTGAATGTCAATGACCCCGAAAATTGTATTTTCATTTTTCCCAAAATAATATTATTTCACCTGGTCCTTTTTAACACTTATGCTTAAATTAATAACTACCGTCTTTGTGGTACATTGTATGTAATATAATATAAAATCGTGACAATAAATAAAATACATTGTAAATTTTATTACATAACAAACTAGGAACAATAAATTATAACTGTGTGGAAGGATATAACAAACAATACTTTTAGGAGTAAAATATTTAGTTTAATATAAAAATGATCGAAGCGGCGGCGCAGCGCGTCGCTACATCGGAATAAAAACAATATTGGCTTTGAGAACGCATCTTGTTTTTGTTTCATTCTCCCTTTCTGATATAAAAGAGAAGGCAAAGGTTCTCAACAATACAGCCTTGTCTGTCGTTATTTTTTCCAAATTGAACGCATCGGCTTACTTTGCTAATTGCTTTACCGGGCGGCATTGCAGCTGTCAAAGTCACGTCATTTATTCCTAAATAAATAAAGTGGCTTTGTTACCTAAAATATCAATTTATAATCAAATTTTCAGCATCACAAATATAAATTATCATAAATGAAGCTACTAAAACCCAGCTGGGTCAATCATGATGGTAAGTCAACTTGATATGGCTTATATTAAGCTTATTTATTATCCATGTTCCAAGTCGCTAATATAATACATATTTAATGTAAATTTTTCAGATAAACCCATATTTTCTGTTGATATACACCCCGCTGGGAAGCGGTTCGCGACTGGTGGACAAGGCGGAGACTCCGGCCGAGTCGTGGTGTGGAATTTGAATCCAGTTTTATTTGAGTCAGTAGAGGTAGACCCTAACGTACCTAAAATGCTTTGCCAAATGGATAACCACTTGGGTATGTCACTTATGTTATTTTTGAAAATATAAAGAATTTTATTAGTAATCACAACCACATAAATCAAAAGGTGCACAATGAAACACCTTGTTTGGGTGAAAATCATATAACTTGACTTGTGTATTTGAAACACATACAGAGACAAAGAGCAGTAAAGGCCCATGGACATGAATAAAATAAAGCAGCAAAGGCAACCTTAATGTTTGGAACCATGTTCCAGCACACAAAATTGATTGGTAACTATGTGAGAAGAAAGGATTCCTTAACTAGAACCAAGACTAAGCTCCAAACATATTTTTTTTGCGATTTTGAGTTTTATACATATTCAGAATTAGCAAATTTTATTAAAGCTTACTTAAAAAAAAAATTTGACACTCAAAGCAACTGGTAAAAGGGGGCTCTGTTATGTGCTATGCCTGCACAAACATTTATGATAGGATATAATGATATGGGAACGATTTATGAATGATAAAAACAACCGTTCAGATGAGCACTTTTATTGCACCTGAAATGACATGATATGTTTGTATAATGTAAAAGTGATATTTGCTTACGATGCTAAAATGAATCTATACTAATGTGCGGTAACCCGTACAGGCTCAATTTGAATATTTGTGTTAGAAAATAATGCAGTGAATTGTTATCATAGCTCGCCAACCATCAATATTGTTACTCATGTGAGTATTGATGGACAGGCTTAAAATGTTGATACCCTGCTTTAGGCTTAGGCCAAAATTACCGTAAATGGTTACTGCTATCTTATAATCATTTCAGCATGCGTAAACTCGGTAAGATGGAGTAACGGAGGAAAATACTTAGCATCAGGTGGTGATGATGGGCTGGTCATGGTTTGGTGCCTGAGTGCAAACATTGGCACACCTGGCAAGCACAAGGCAGAGACTTGGAGGTGTCTCTCCACTCTTAGAGGCCATGCAGGTTATTATTTACTGTTTTTTCCACCTACATTACCAGTAGGCGAACATGTGACGAACTGTGATTTTATAGCATTTATTTACCATTTTTCTTCCCTTCAGTTGATATCAAATACTTAATACAGATCCACGAAGTATTATATTAATTTAATTTTATGTATATTACACCACTTTGATGATATCAAGTTTTAGGCAGCAATTATAGCTGGTGAAACAAGGCATTATTCATTGTTCAATATATTTTCCTTTTAATGACTTGAGACAAACACTGATCAATGAACTCTTAAATCATTTAATACAACAAAGATAGATACTGATATAGATTGTAAACTAAGAACTGCAAAAAAAAACTTGTTAAAACAGAATTATACAAAAACATGCCAATAGGTAAAATATTGTAATAGGGTGGTTTCCTGTGTTTCATTGTACATGATTACATTATTAAATATGCCACCAAATATATTACTCAAAAGAAACCCTTTAGTAAAAACAGAATCAAAATTGCTTGAAAAATGAGTTCACAATATTTATTTTAAATATTGTTATGAACAAAATTGATAAAAATCTTTCAATAAGGTTATCATTTAGGTAATATAACTTGTTCCTTAAAACAATAAAAAATGTATGGAATACCCTATTCCTTTCAGGTGATGTCTTAGACTTGGCATGGTCACCCCTTGACAAATGGCTGGCCAGCTGCAGTGTGGACAACACAATCATAATATGGAATGCTGAGAAGTTTCCGGAAATGGTTGTAGTGCTCAATGGTCACACTGGTTTAGTGAAAGGTGTTACTTGGGATCCGGTAAGTTCTACTACACATAATAATCACATATTGTTCAGTGTTGTATGTGCTGCATATTTCATCTAAAGAATTATGCAATATGCAGACTCAGGCACTGATAGATGATAGGAGCATGAGATAAAGGCTATCTATGTCAATTATTATAGTATAATAAAGTCGAGTCAACTACCTTATTGAGGTAGTCGATTCTTCTATTTTTTTTTTTTTTTTATTTTATTTTTTTTATATCATCTTCTATTATTTCTTGATCTGATATATTCAAAAATAATTTCAGAATAGAGTAGTTTCCTGTGTTTAAGTTTGTACATTATTCAATATGCAACCGATTATAATATGCAAAAGAAACTATTGCTTGAAAATCAAAATTCTAAATTGATTGCTTGAAAAATGGGGTCACAATATTTATTTTAAATATTGGCATGAGCAAATACTGAAAGGTACGAGCAAACATGGTTGCGCATTGGGAATATATTGCTATCTCCCTTGCACAATGGCACATATCATTTTACCGTCATTTGACAATTACCCCTTCCAGCAGATTTGAATGGTGTCTAATTTACTTATTTTTGTTTGGATTCATAAAATTCATTTGATAATAGGTTTTAGGTTATGTAACTTGGTGATTGTTAAAAAATCGTGTCAACTATCCTATTCGGAACAAAACCTTGACCTTGATATGATTACATAATCAGGGAAGACTATAAACCTAATTATACTTTATAACCTGTTAATAATATTGCACATCTTAATATACTTTTTTTAGGTTGGCAAATACTTGGCGTCGCAATCAGATGATAAGTCGTTGAGAGTGTGGAAGACATCAGATTGGGCCCAGGAGACTGTGATAAAGGAGCCGTTTTACGAATGTGGAGGTAATATTTTTTGTATACTGCAATATTTTATATGTAGAATATAGTCAATATAAATCATCAAGTGTATAAAATAGTTAATGCTACAGGATTCTTTTATGGGAGTGTATTTGTGTAGGCAACATGGATCAAACATTTATTATAGACAGTAGTTACACTTACCTTATGTCAATCAATCTGCGTGTTTTATTAGGTACGTAATAATTATGCATGGTTTAATTTATTGATAACTATGTAATTTCTTTATTGATCCTCTCTTCAAAGATTTTAAATGACCAAATTTTTTTATTAATTTATAAATAAAAATCAATATAAGTATGTTTATCTTCTATGTACTCCCTAAACTATTAATTCGATTATGATGAAATTTTGGTGAGTTGTTCTTCATAAGTCCGCGATGGTTACTGGCCCAAAAAATAAAAAGACCTCGCTAGATGGCGCTGCAGGACATCAACTTCAATACCGTTCAACCGATCGCAATTAATCAAATTCACTTTACGTGGCATTGAAACGCATGCCGGGTGCAGCTAGTTATAAATAATTCTTAAAAAACTACCAAATATGAAAATCTAAATAAAATTCATACATAATAGTGTATCAACGGTGTACCAATACCTCATATGTGACATTTTTCATTTTTCAAATTCACTTTTATATTGTTTTACAATAGGCGAGATTTCCATATAGTAAAATCTTATATGTGTTTTAAGTTGCAACAACGTTAATGATTATTCTAATAAAAAAATATTATTTGTTTTCAACTTGAATAGAAAATAAAACGACTTTTTTCCGTTTGTGTACATTTTTGACTTCGATAGTTGGAGCTATTGGTACTTCGCTGTCTATATGAAAAAATGAAAAATTGTTTATTGCAGCAAAACACATAAAACATGACATACAAATAAAATTAAACTTAACTTAAAACAGCAGAGCAATGTTTTTGCTGGTCACAATGTATCTGCAAACTATTTCCTTCGCTTTCCCCACTAGGCAAGCCTGTATCGAGGAAATCGTCCTACGAGAATACAATTTGTGTTCAAATAGCACTACAAATCTAAATAACTTATATAAAAATATAAATTAATAAGTAAAAGATTTTTAATTCATAGAAAGTACACCAACTTCAATAAAATTTTAAGGTTGCCCTTGATTTTTCTGAGATCCTATCATCAGATCCTGACTTGGTGCGAATGGGACCACCTGGGAAGTATACCCTTTTAAACAAAAAAGAATTTCTCGAATCGGTCCAGGCGTCTTCGAGTAATCGGGTAACATACATAAAAAAAAAGATTCTGACGAATTGTTAACCTCCTCCTTTTTTTGAAGTTTAAAACATCATTCATTGATTGTCTACATATTGTCACCAGCCGGTACCACCCACGTGTTACGCTTATCCTGGTCTCCAGACGGGCAGTATGTCCTCTCTGCCCACGCCATGAACGGTGGAGGTCCGACGGCACAGGTGGTGGAGAGAGACGGCTGGCGATGTGACAAGGACTTCGTGGGACATAGGAAGGCTGTCACTTGTTCGGTCAGTATACAGATAGTATCATTTTTAGGGACAGCAAGTGAATCTGTGACCCACAAGAGCTTAAATAATAATACTAGCCCTGTATAAAACATCCCACTACTGGGTATGTGCCTCATCTAATAATGAGGGGTTTGGCCTTAGTCCACTACGCTGACCTTATGCGGGTTGGTAGACTTCACATACCTTCAAAATTCTTATGAGAATTCTCAAGTATGCAGGTTTCCTCACGATGTTTTCCTTCACCGTTAAAGCAAGCGATAATTAACATTTAATACACACATAACTTTAGAAAAGTCAGAGGTGTATGCCACTTGGGTTTCGAACATACGACTTTCGTCTTGACAGTCCGTACCGCAACCAACTAGGCTATTGCTGCTTGCACTTTTTGTCGTTACATTATATAATACTAATTAAACTCTTTAACACTTAATTTGCCCCCCCCCCCCCCCCCCCCCCAACAAATTTTGATACAGGGTTTGTCTAAGGTAACTGGACTAGACTTACGTTCTTCCACAGCGTTTCAACAGTAACATATTTGTAAAAGAAGGCAAGAAGTGTTGCTGTGCCGCCGTGGGGTCCAGGGACCGGGCGCTCAGCATCTGGCTGACATCTCTCAAGCGACCCCTGGTGGTTGTACACGACTTGTTCAGTGACAGCGTGCTGGATCTCTCCTGGAGTTCGGATGGTGAGTTCCTTTTTTTTTATCCTGGCAAAGTGACCACACTGAACTGTAAGTGCAGTACCGTCCAATTAGAGTATCGAGTAACAACGAATAGCATTAAATTTTTTTGTTTGTTTAATATTGTTGTGCGTATGGACGCTTAGAAAACTATATTAGTAAAGTGTGTAAGAAAGAGAAAGACTTCAGGTCTAGGGAGATATTGGGCACGAGGGACTATGTCGGTGAGTATTTTTTTTTACTGGCACGGTAGAGTGACCACACTGCACCTGATGGTAAGCGCAGTGCCGTCCAATAAGAGTATTGAGTAGCGAGAGACGATCTATCCCCCGCTACTCAACTCAATCATGCCGGCCGTGTAGCTTCACACTACGCCATCGGCAAGAATGTGAAGAAGCGGTCGGTCTAGTGTCAGAAGGCTGTAAAACGGCTAAACATCGTAACTCAACTCTAGAACCCGACAAAAACCGGATGTACACTGGTTAACCCCAGAACGCGACACACTTGCGTGTGACACTATGGCGGGTAATTAATTTTTTTTTTTTTTAGATCTGCGTATATTTTGAAATTTATATCTTTTTAATTATCGCCTCGGCCCTTAGTGTGCAATTTACGTATTGCAATAAAAGTTATCCACCATTTATTTTAATTATCTGCAAAAATCATGCTTTTCGCAAATAGTTTTATGTATTTTAATTTTAAATGGCTATTATTGAAAGAAATTTATAAATCAGCTTATTGCAAAGTAATTTACAGCCATTAAAATTTGGCAAAAGAGTAAATGTCAAATGGCAGAAATAGGATGCACGATATGAATCATGACGTCACCGCTCGGAATGGCCATTAGGGTGCATGTGTGCGAGGGAGATAGAAATATGCTTCCACACGCACCTACTTTTACTCATACCAATGTTAAAAATAATACCTGCTGTATTATTTCATACTATATTTTAATGCTGTTTTCGCGAAAATATATTTTCGGTTACATATTAAACAATTTAGAAGATAAAACACTGGATACTACCCTCTTATACATTAACAATACATATATAACTTGTTTTGTTTTTCAGATGCTTCTATTTAATTTGTTATCTTTCACAGGTCTGAACCTTCTGGCGTGTAGTTCTGACGGCACGGTCGCCTGTATACAGTTCACGAATAAAGAAATCGGAACACCTCTCACTTTAGATGAAAAGGTAATGTTTGTTGAATTGTCTAGTATTTTTAACCGACTTCAAAAAAAGGAGGAGGTTAACAATTCGTCGGACTCTTTTTTATGTATGTTCTCCGATTACTCGAAGATGCCTGGACCGATTCGAGAAATTATTTTTTTGTTTTAAAGGTTATAATTGGTGGTTCCATTGGCACCAAGTCAGGATCTGATGAGATCCTGAGATGATGGGAATCCAGAAAAATTAAGGGCAACCCTCAAATTTTATAGTAACGCATCATTTTATAATGGTTTCCTATTTTTAGGCGAATATTATTTACCCTACGACATCCAACTAAGCTGTCACTGCTTTTCTATTGATATAATTCATAAACAAAATACTGATACTGCCTCAGTGGCGCAGTTGTAATTGCGTATGTGTGTGTGCTGAGGTCTCGGGTTCGATCCCCGGGTCGGGTAAAGTGATATTGGGTTTTTCTATCTAGAAATTCAGTACCAGCCTGGAGTCCGGAATCTGTGCCCAGTATGGCGATAATCTCGGGTAATCACATAATGGGACCGCAAGTTGGTGAAAAATCGGTGTACTGGTTACACCTCTACCCACCCCTTCGGTGATTAGAGGCGTGAGTGTATATGTATGTAAGAGACATAGCCAGGATGGACATAGTATTATAGTTCGATAAAAATAACACAAGTTACTCACTTCATAATTTATTAAGCTGCTGCCAGTTAGCAACGCGTTTACTTAATGGGAAAGAACTGGTATGAAAACCCATACTCTTTTTTAACAAGACACTATATTACAGTAATCGATACACAATAGCACTTTGCACTAAGACGCGCATTACGTTGACTTTTTACTTTAATTGTAGGGAACGTCAGTTTACACAGTAACCCAGCATCACGACATCTAAATCACTAGACCATTCGAACACTGAACATAAATACTAAACGATTGAATCTCGGACACTGACTGTCTCGCCAACGACGATTTTATTTTGTGAACCCCACTCTAAGAGCGAGATCACCTAAAAAACAACCACCCTCAAAATAGTAAAACTACTGACGGTACCCAAAATTTACAATATATCAAGTTATTTGCAAGTTCAATTCGGTATCCGTATTCATGAATGCTCTGACAAGCATCTGATTGATGTTTGATCCGTATGTATGTATGTATGTATGTATGTATCATGTATGTATGTAATTCACTAATTCCTTAAACAGCGTGTTTATTTGTTATATACAGGCTGCTCTGTACGAGAAAATCTACGGTAAATGTCTGATAAACGAGTCGGCTGATGATTTCACCTCGAACCTGCTGGTGGAATGTCCAGACATACTCCTCGCGCGGGAGCAGCAGGAAGCCAAGAAGGAGGTCAAGGACACCTTGGAGACCACACCTAAGCACGAGAAGATACAGGTATCAATTTTTATAATATTGATGTTGCTGGTGGTGGGATAATCATATCCGCCATAATAGCGACCATCGTACACAGGGTGTAAAACCCGCCATAGCACACGCAATGTGTGTCTCGTTACGGGATCAGCCAGTGTACATCCGGTTTTTGTCGGTCTAGAGTTGGGGTACGATGTTTGGCCATTCTGCGGCCTTTTGAATACTCTGACACTAGACCCTTGAATCCTTCTTCACCTTCTTGCCCATGGCGTAGTGTGAGGAAGCAGGCCGGCATGATAGTGTTGAGTAGCTGGGGATAAATTGTCTCTCGCTACTCGATACTCTAATTGGACGGCACTGCGCTTACCATCAGGTGCAGTGTGGTCACTTTGCCGTGCCAGTATAAATAAAAATTGTGATAAGACCGCCGTTTGTACATTATATTTGAATTTGATTGCAATGTACTGTTATTATTTCTATTCCGGTATATAATTAAACAGTCATGGCACATAGGCTCGCCGGCGGTGCGGAGGTGCGTTCAAATACTGGCCAGTGTCGCCGTTCTCACATGCTATTTTTAACTTTAATAAAAATGATTTTGACTTGTGTTTTACTCCCTACTTTTTTTTAGTTATACCTCTTTTGGCGCGATGGAGAAAAATGATGAGAGTGATTTTTTACGATGCGCGCGCACACTGACAGCCACATCGTGAAGTTAGTTCTAGGTGGCATGAAAATCGATATGTAACTATGTTCAAGTTGTATATTCTAGTATTTTTTTAATATCCTTACTAGACACGAGTGATTAAGCATAAATAACTAGACAGGTATGTGTGATGTTTCAGAGCAGCAGTAGTCCTGCGGCGGCGGGGGCGGCGGGGGCGGGGGGCGTGGCGCCCGTCCGTCCCATGGACCGCCAGATAGAGACGCGCACGTCGGACGGCAAGCGGCGCATCACGCCGGTCTTCATACCGTACGCACAAGCAGACGCCAAGTAAATTATTTCACTATCCTTTTTGTTTCTTGTTTCATACTAGCACTGCACCTGATGGGGAGCGCAGTGCCGTCCAATTAAAGTATCGATTAGCGAGAGACAATTTATCCCTCGCTACTCAACACAATCATGCTGGCCTGCTTCTTCACACTACGCCATGGTCAAGAAGGTGAAGAAGCGGTCGAGGGTCGTAGTGTCAGAATACTCTGAAGAAACATCGTACTCCAACTCTACATTTCGTAAACTTTTGTTTTTTCTATTAGTGATATGTTTATGTAATTTCGGTTTAGCACACTTTCTACTGACTATTGCCCTAAAAAAACATGCTAAACAAAATGAGAGTCTTGTATGTTGTTTTTTTTTTTATTCTGGCGCGGCAAAGTGACCACACTGCACCTGATGGTAAGCGCAGTACCGTCCAGATAGAGTATCGAATAGCGAGAGACAGTCTATTCCTCGCTACTCAACACAATCATGCCGGCCTGCTGTGTAGCTACTTCACACTACGCCTAAAGGACCCATGATTTTTTATTTATACGTACCCACCGACAGGTTTCTAAAGTATGATTTTACGGTATGTTTAATATATTTATTAATGTAATGTATTTAATGTACATATTATTATTTAATATAGCAGCGATAGCCTAGTTGGTTGCGGTACAGACTGCCAAGACGAAAGTCGTAGGTTCGAAACCCAAGTGGCATACACCTCTGACTTTTCTAAAGTTATGTGTGTATTAAAATGTTAATTATCGCTTGCTTTAACGGTGAAGGAAAACATCGTGAGGAAACCTGCATATCTGAGAATTTTTCGAAGGTATGAGAAGTCTGCCAACCCGCATTAGGCCAGCGTGGTGGACTAAGGCCTAACCCCTCTCATTAGTAGAGGAGGCCCGTGCCCAGCAGTGGGACAATGTTTAATACAGGGCTAGTATTATATATTATTAAATATTAATGTATTTACAATGGCCCCTAGTGGTGTGCTGTGGACAGTAGTCCCACGTAGTTCTTTATATCCACGATACAGGTTTCACTTAGTCTGGGGCAGGATTACGTGTGTGATTTCTTTAACATTGCGAACTTATATGCCTTACATGACTTTACTTGATATTTAGTGTCTAGTATTTCAATTGTTGTATTCAGTCTGGGCATGTCATGCTCGCTAAAGTGTCTGTGCTTGCTGCGACGCCATGTGCCAGGTCGGTCTCTTCCCTGTAACATGGTTGAGGAGGCCGATGGCTGACACATGCGTCACTACTCGTGATCGGGTGCGGCTCGTGTGGACTGGTCTGCTCAGACTGTTTCAGTAAGGACCGACTGCTTTAAGAAATCGAGATTTTTATCACTCTCACGACAGTCATGTGCGGCACTAGGTCTCGTAATGAGTTCTATTTCACAATATTTCAATAAGGCAATTTAACATACATTGAGCTGCTCTAATCTAAGGTAATTAAACTTAAATCGTATATATTATATGACCTATGATTATAACTATATGACCAAATATTGTTAATCGGTGTGAAAAGAGCAACGCTATAGTTTCTTACCCGTTCTTCTCTAGCGAGACTGCATTCCGAACTGGCGGTAGAGGGAAAAAATTGACTGAATCTAAATGATGTATAACATTTTATGGATTCAATAAATATTTGATTCAAAAAATACTACTGTCATATGTATGTAAAAAATAGGTCATCTAATGTATATAATCACTGTTCCCAGCGAGTCTCTAGGCTCCCAGCCAGGTGGCACGGAGAACTGCTTCAGCACCTCGTCACAGAGCAAGTCCAGGATCCGCGTGGAGGTGCGAGACGACATCATCATACATCCCAACGTGAGCAACCACGCCACGCCGCTACCTGCCAACACTAACGTCGCGGACACGTGAGTAGATACTGCAGCCCTTAACAGAACATACATACAGCCTCCGTGGAGCAGTTGGCGAATAGCCGGCTATGAAACAAGAGGCCGTGTGTTCGATTCCCACACCGGGACAAATGTTTGTGGGACAGAAAGATATTTATGTCCAGGCTCTGGGTGTTGATACACCAAAAACTTGCAATAAAGTATAATTTAATAGCCACACCAATAAAACATACTCCTTATTAAAAATACTCTCCAGAAATTATCCTAGAAAACGATAATCATAAACTTTATTTTGATCGAGCCATATCAACTGACAAAACAGTATATAATACACCGGATATAACTCAGATTGGCAAAACAAATAAAACTGCTTATACTATTACATACATACATATACACTCACGCCTGTAATCCCCGAAGGGGTAGGCAGAGGTGTAACCAGTACACCCACTTTTCACCGAATTTCGGTCCCATAATGTGATAGGGGGCGAGCCTATCGCCACACCGGGCACCATTCCAGACTCCGGGTTAATACTGAGTATTTCTAGGTAGAAAAACCCAATATCACTTTACCCGACCCGGGGATCGAACCCGAGATTTCAGCACAGCAATCGTAACGCATGCGCAATTACAACTACGCCACCGAGGCAGTCTTGTCAGTGCTTATACTATTGACATTGCTATACCTAATAACTCTCAATTTACAAAATACCAAAGCTGAAAAACTTACAAAATATATAGAACTTAAAGATGAGATAATCCGCATGTGGCGCTTACATAAAGTTATTATAGTCCCTATCGTAATATCAACCACCGGAATTATTCCCAACCGGTATCCCGGTCCCTGGTACTTATAGAATCTACCACACAACACATACATACAATAGGGTAGTTTCCTGTGTTTAATTTTGTACATTATTCTCTACGCAATCGAATATAATATCGAAAAAAATCGAAAACAGAATTCAAATTGCTTAAAAATAAGGTCACAATATTTATTTTAAATATTGGTATGAGCAAATACTCACAGGCATAAGCGAAAACGATGGCGTATTGGGAACATATCGCTATCTCCCTCGCACAACGGTACAGTACAGGCGATTCATAGTACCGTGACGTCACGGTATCAGATATGCATCCTTGTACTGTTATTTGACAACTATCCCTTCCAGCAGATTGGGCGGTGTCTAATTGACTTATTTTTGTTCGGATTCATAAAATTCTTTCGATAATGGGTTTGAGGTAATGTAACTTGTTGATTAAATTAACCCCTGGAGTCCGGAAGGATATTAAAAAAGTAAAGTAGTACGGAGTAAATAGAAGCCAAAATCAATTTTATTTACATAACATTAATGTTGAAAATAGTATGTAAAAACGGCGAGTGTGTTGCCAGTGTTGTGGAGCACCGATGTTCCATTGGGACGTGAGTGGTTAATAAAAAAAATCGAGTCAACTACCCTATTACAGAAAGCAGTGATTCTAAACACATTACAATACAATAATAAATAATAATTACGGTATTATTATAATAAATAAATAATTACGGTACAATTGTCCGAAAATTCTTACAAACAGAGCTATCACCCCTACCGACTCTTCATATAGTTTCAAACCCTACTAACAATCACTTGGCTTAGGCCCGTGGTTGTCAGTATACTAACCGGTCTTGACTGAGCAGCAAAATGATAGAAACAAAATAATATTAATAATTATACTAGCCTTGTCTTAAACATTGTCCCACTGCTGGGCACGGGCCTCCTCTACTAATGAGAGGGGTTAGGTCTTAGTCCACCACGCTGGCCTAATGCGGGTTGGTAGACTTTACATACCTTCGAAATTCTTATAAGAATTCTCAGGTATGCAGGGTTCCTCATGATGTTTTCGTTCACTGTTAAAGCAAGTGATAATTAACAATGAATACACACGTAACTTTAGAAAAGTCAGAGGTGTATGCAATTTGGGTTTCGAACATACGACTTTCGTCTTGACAGTCCGTGCCACAACCAACTAGGCTATCGCTGCTATTTGAAGTGTACCAGACTATCCCGCCCACACCCCCGCCATTGTAACTCCTGTTTAGCCAGGATCGACAATGGCACGCATTTTTTCGACACCGAGTAATGAAACTCGGCGAGTCTCTGGGAATGCTTTATAACTGTCTTTTATCCCGCAACGAAATTAATCAAATAGAAATATAGGGAGGAGTTGAAGTGCGTAACGAAATACATTGCAGCGGTCTGGACAATCGTCTCCGCAAACGCGCAGGCGGGTCACTCCCCGGGCCGCGCGCTGCCGACGTGCCCGCTAAGATAGCGTGCACGTCTCCCACAACGGGTGCGGTGTGTACTCCCCCGGCTACCGCTGCGCCTCGCTCCACTGGTGCTGTTGCTGGTCCGCTGCTCCCCACCCCAGCGCTGGGACTCGCCGGGCCGGTGGTGAGAGCTGCTGGGACGCTGAGACTGCAGGTACTGTGTGGTTGAACAAATGTTTGTGTGAGATTGGGTCTTGTAATTGCTCATTGGATCAAGGTTGTCATTGGGTAAATCTTAATATATCAAATTGGTGTTGGACTGGTGATAGGATATTCATATCCGCCCGGATAGCTGGCACCGTACACAGGGTGAAAAACCCACCATAGTGGCACACGCAAGTGTCCGGGATCAGCCAGTGTACATCCGGTTTTTGTCAGGGATCTAGAGTTGGGGTTACGATGTTTGGTCGTTTTGCGGCCTTTTGAGTACTCTGACACTAGACCCTCGACCGCTTCTTCACCTCCTTGCCCATGGCGTAGTGTGAAGAAGCAGACCGGCAGACAGAGTTACTTTCGCATTTATAGTATTTGTATGGATACCAAAAAAATATGAAAAATTAATATTTCCATATTTTGACAGTATAATTAACTAATTTGTTGTATTGTTAATTTAGGATCACGCCATCTGTTGGCGTATAAAGCTAATGTCGTTACTATTTTGCAGGTTAACTTATTTCGACTTTATTATATTATGTAATTGACTACTATCGGTGCAAAATTTTCTCACGGGTTTTGTTAATGTTTGGTTCCCATGTTCTATTCCCAGGTGGTGAACAGAGCTTGCAACACTCAGTACGGCACGCTGTCCCGCCTGCAGCTCATTCCGAACAACACGGCCTCCAATGATCCCGTGTGGGAGACTTATTTAGGTATAATTCATAAAAAGTAAAATGACTTCAATAAAAAACAAATTATGCGTCCCTATAAAATTTCAGGGCTGCCCTCGATTTTTCTGAGATCCCATCATCAGATCCTGATTTGATGCCAATAGGACCACCTGGGAAGTAAGGGTATACTTCCCAGGTGGTCCCATTTAAACAAAAAAAGAATTCCTCGAATCGGTCCAGGCGTCTTCGAGTAATCGGAGAACACACATAGAAAAAATATTCCGATGATTTGAGAACCTCCTCCTTTTTTGAAGTCGGTTAAAAATCATATGTCACACGACCATTTCGACACCAATAATTTATATTACGCTAACTCGAATTTTAGGTAAATTCGTTTGTTTGTGCCAAGTTGCTTCAAATGTGGTTATTTATCTACACTATTATATAAAGCTGAAGAGTTTGTTTGTTTATTAAAAAACGTGAAGAAATATAAATTTATAACTTCCTTACTTTCGTATATTTAAGGACATTTTAAGCAACTTGACATAAACAAATAAATTTACCTTTTTTTATGTCCTGGATAGGCAGACGAGCAGACGGGCCACCTGATGGTAAGTAGTCACCGCCGCCCATAGACTGCTGCAATGCCAGGGCACAGCAGAGCCGCTGCCTACCGTTAAAACTATATCATGATCCATTATATCACCCAAAAATTCTAGTTAGATAAATTGTTGGTGTCGATTTGTCTCGAACCTACGACCTTGTTTCACGGCCGGGTTCTTAGAGGCTGTCAACATTGATCGTGTTGCCAGGGTCTGCGGTGACGTGTATCGCGTGTGACGCGCGCTGGGCGTGCGTGTGCTGCGCTGACGCCGCGCTACACGCCTGGGCGCTAACCAATGCCAACACCAATGCCAACACCAGCGCCAATGCCAACGTCACAGGATACACGCCGCAGAGAGCCTTACCGCCTATAGGTATGTACACTAATTACTTAGATCATAAAATCACGTGTGCGTCTCGGGACGCTCGACAGAAGTGATAACTTAAACTAATCTAAGTTGAACTATTTAATATTGAAATTGTTTAACTTGAGAAAAGTTTAAGTTACTACTTAAACTTTATGTATATTAATATGATAATCATATATCATATATAAATATATGATAAAATATATTTTACCCACTCGATCCCACTCAAATCAAATCACAACGATTCTAAAGAAGTTCCACTTCAAATAAATATAGCACAGAGATTATGGAACGACAGAAATGGAAATGAATAAAGAAGCCAGACAGAGTAGCGCCGTAACGCGTTACGTTACGAAGCGGTTTACCCTCCCATAAGAAGTTATCATTTCAAAAAACTATTCCAGTTTTGCCATCACCTGCCGCTCGGCTGACCCTCAACAACGACACGCTGGCGGTAGTGACGACGGCGGCGCAGCTGGCCGTGTGGGACCTCGCCTCCGCCACGTGTCTCGTGCGACCGCTGTGCTTCAGGGAACTGCTCTCGCCTGCAGGTAACACCCGGCATCATTGTGTTGAGTACCCCTCTGCTCCCTCTGCTCCCTCTGCTCCCTTTGCTCCCTCTGCTCCCTCTGATATTATTCAGAGACTTTATACACTTATTGAGTTGCACACTGTTATTAAAAGAAAATGCTAAAATATAAAAACGACTAGAAGGTGTAAATCAAAATAATTATTAATAATTACTGAATCTAAAAAATCAGTAGTGAGGGATAGATTATCTCTCGCTACTTGATACTATAACTGAACGGCACTGCACTTACCATCAGGTGCAGTGTGGTGACTTTGCCGTGATAGGATAAAAAAAAATGTGCTGCATACGGTAGGCAGCGGCTTTGCTGTGCCCATTTTTTTATATATATCATAGTCAAACGAGCCAGTGGGTCACCTGATGTTAAGTGATCTCCACCGCCCATGAACATCCACAATACCGAAAGTATCACGTATGCGCTGTCGGCCTTAAAGGACAGGAATAGGGATTAGGGAAGGGAAGGGGGAATCTGGGCCTCCGGTTATCTCACTTACCATACGAAACGCGACAGTGAACTGTCACTTTACGTTGGTTTTCTGTGAGACAGTGGTACTACCCCGGTCGAGCCGGCCCATTCATGCTGCAGACAAATATTTCTACAGCGTGGCTCTACCACTTTTGCCCTGGTAGAAGTCTATAGGCGGGCTTCTGAAAATGTCGGGAATGTGATGTGACGTTGTTTGTGATTAGCAAGTGAATTGATTATTTCAGACATGGCTTTGGCCTTTTGAATTGTGACTATTTCGGACATGGCTTTGGCCTTTTGAATTGTGACTAATTCAGACATGGTTTCGGAATGGAAAAAATATTGGACATGTCTTATTCTTTTAAATGGATAGAAACTACAGACATGGCTTTGGCCTTTTGACTTATCAAAACCAGAGAAGAAGAATACTTTTAATTTTAGCCCAGATTTGGAAAAAATAACGACAGACAAGCTGCATGGTGGAGAACCTTTGCCTTCTCTTTTATACAAAAAAGTGATAATCAATCAAAAAAAAATTTGGGCGGCGGTGACTACTTACCATCAGGTGGCCCGTCTGCTAAATGAATTAAGTTGTCAAAAAATTGGCATGGGGGTTTTATTCATTTAATCTTAGAATAAATAGTAGTCAGTGTCAGCAGTATTTCCCAAACTATGGGTCGCGAGCCAATAGTGGGTCGCGTGCGAATATTGGGCCATCAAAATAGGAGCATACTTCAATCGAACGGAATATAATTATTAAAACTGTTTTTTTATTTTAACAGTCCATTCATATAGTTATGCCTCTTTTTATTCATGACAACCAAGAGGTGAGTCTCGAATTTGGAACTTTTTATTAGATGGGTCGCTGTTTAGGCAACTTTGGGAACCATTGCTCTAGCATAAAGGGACCGTTCATAAAATATATCACAAATTTTATCCACTTTGTCACGCTATGTCACATTTTTCTACGATCAATCAATATTATGTCACAATTAATAGATCAAGGATAGCAAGATGTAATAGCTTAAGACGACTCCATGCATTTTATACCTTTTCTTTGGAAAATAAAGGCCTGAAAGGCTGGCAACGCATTTGCAAGCCCTCTGGTGTTGCAGATGTTCATGGGCGGCGGTGATCACTTTCCATCAGGTGAGCCTCCGGACCGATTGCCTCCTTTTAACATAAAATAAATAAATAAATAACTACCACGCGGGCGGAAACGCGGGCAACAGCTAATATTATGTAAAAAGTATGTGTATTTTTCAGTGACGGTGACGAATTGCGTTTTACTTGAAGGTGGCAACCCCATGATATCACTGAGTAATGGAAAAAGTTATATATACTGCAAGAAACTGTGTGCGTGGTAAGTGCTACTTCACAGTATTTAATTCATTTTAATTAAATCCACGGGAGTTTCCAAATTTCATATTAAAGATGACATCCCATGATTATAATTTATTTAATTTCGTTTGTTACTAAAAAAAAGAAAATTTTAATCTATGTAAAGCTGATTGTTTGACAGCAGTTATTTCTGGAATTATAAGCCAGAATTACGGAAGTTACGGCGCATTTGTTTCGTTGCGTGAATCGAACCCACGGTCACTCGTTTCACAGGCCGCTACTCGCCCAATGCACCACGGAAGCTGTCACTAATGAGTAAAAAAATATATAGGTTTACTACAAGTGTTTTTATGTGAGTAATACGGTATATGTGTATATATGTGTGTGTGTGTGTGTGTCTACAGGGTGGTATGGTCAAACCCGAGTGACGCGATATGGCGCGCGTGTGCCGCTCGGGCGCGCTCCCGGCCTTACCGTACCTCCACCAGCACGCGGCCGCCACGCCTCCCCCCCGCGCTCTACCCGCGAGCGCACACGCAGCCACAGTCTGACAGGTCGGTACATAGTATATACTATCTATTAACACTGCATATACAACGTATAGAACAGAGGGGGCCAACCTGCGGCTCGCGAGTCCCATGCGGCTCTTTGAAGGATTTTTTGTGGCTCTCGATAAATATACCCGAGTTCCCTTTTCATTATTGTGCTTTAGATTAAAAACTAATTTCTGTAAAAAAAGTTATACCTTTTTGCATGCCTTGTAAACACGTATTTAATTGCGGCTCGCTAAAAATTTAAAATTTAGAAAAATGGCTCGAATATCAAGGCGCTTGACCACCCCTGGTATAGGTCCAAAGTCGGCAAAGTTAGGTGGGCAAAAATGAAAGAAATATATGACAAGGATATTCAAATCTGCATCGAGTATTGCAATGTTTTATAAATTAAAGACGGCTGCAAACCCTTCTAAAACATAGAACAAAAGATGCTTTAGGACCAAAGTCGGCAATCTTTCACTATCAACCAATCAGAAGCGTCTGTCGAGTCACCAATCGTATTTCTCATGAAGTCATGACAATCATAAATGGCAAACTTGGCAGGAGTAAACTAGCAAAGGCGGCCATCTTACCTTAGTCGGGTTCAACCTCGGCAATCAAGAAAATTTTATAAGATTCTGCACCGCTAAGTTAAAATTTTTATCATTGGTGTCTTTCCACTTAAACAAAGGTTAACAGTTTTTTTAGAGTGCCAAAATATAAGTCGGTCTTACTTTACCGACTTTGATTCTATATGACTCAAATATTAATCTCTATGTGGGAATCAGACCCGCGTCTTCCCTCTCACCACGCAGGAGGTTGTGACATGTGTTATGTACTTATGTTACAGCACTACGCCACGGAGGTTGTGAAATGTGTTATGTTACAGTACTATGGTGTCGGAGGCGGCTCGCAGCTGGCTGGAGGCGCACGTGTCGTCGTGCCTGCACCTGCGGCTGCCGAAGGACTACCGGCACTGGGTAGCCTCGCTATTCGAACACCTCGTCCACCACGGTAAGTGCGAGGGAAGTCCGATAACTACTTAACCAACAAAAAAAAATTTGAAGTTATACTTCTTTTGGCGCGATGGAGAAAAATGATGAGAGTGAATTTTTACGATGCGCGCGCACACTGACAGCCACATCGTGAAGTTAGTTCTAGGTGGCATGAAAATCGATATGTTAGTTACATATGTGTTCAAGATGTATATTCTAGTATTTGTATATTTAGAACACGTGTTTCGTAACAGTAAAATTTTTCCTGAGTACCAGGCTAGCAGAAATGTAAGGATACCGTTTGATACCGTTTTTATACAACTGATATAATAGTGACTTCCTTAAGAGCTAGAAGCTTCGGAATTTAAATTCGGAATATAGATATGGCCAGTACGTTACGGTATTATGAAAGACCGAATTAGTACTATACAGTAATATAATTTAGGTCTTTTATGATACTGTAAAAAGTACTGGCCATTAAAATATTTTGTTGTTATTCTTTTTTCACTTTATGTACCAGGCTCCCATGAAATGTAAGGAGATTTTCCACTCGTGTCCAGAAGGAAATTAAAAATCAATAAAGGAGGGAGTAAAATCATTTTTATTTCCATAACATTAAAGTTAAAAATAGCATGTAAGAATGGCGAAAGTGGCCAGTGTTTGAGCTTATGGAACATGACTGGCTAGTGACTTCTAGACTTCTGGAGTGTACCAGTGTATCCATGTTTCGTCGACGGTCACGAAACGACGCAAAAACTGCTTCGGATTGCGCTTAAACATCGTTAAACACTACTCTGAAGTGGTCTCACTTGCGCTTGTTGTCCAGAGTGAGCAAACGCGGCACCCATCGCGCCGAAAGCTTTCTCATGCCCAATACTCTAGCAGGATATGACCCACGCGGTCTTTTGAGATGCCTACTGTCTCAGCTATCTCGCGCACCTTCAATCGCCGGTTTGCCAATACGAGATCGTGGATTTTTGTCACGTTCTCCTCCGTGGTAGCTGTTATTCGGGGCACCTGGGCGTGGCTCATTAAAAGCCGACGTGCGACCACGTTGAAACTCGTTAAACCAATTTTTGACGTTCACCAACGAAGGAAAAGAGTCCACCGTACACAGCATCCAAGCGCTCTTTGATTTCGCTGCGCGATGTCCCTTCCAAAAACAAGAATCGAATCACCGACCGATATTGCTCTTTTTTAATTTTCCTCAAATCCGCGGCTGGCACGCTGGCTTCCACACGCGGTCAAAACAAAACTACGTTTGATTGGGCTTTTGACAGTAGCTAAAGTAGTAGATAAAAAATGTCCTGGCGATGGTGGTGCTATCGGGCGGTGAGGGTTAGTACGTATCGGACCGCCCAGGTACGTTTTTTTTATTTTTTTTTACCACGTTTGTGGCAAACAAGCTTACGGCCCGCCTGATGGTAAGCGGTTACCGTAGCCTATGGACGCCTGCAACACCAGGAGTATCACATGCGATTTGCCGACCCTTCAAAAACCTATTTACTCCGTTCTTGATGAACCCCATACTGTAGTCCCCTTCGAAAACCTTGGCAGGGAGCTCATCATGTAACACAACATCGATTTATTTTAGCTTCGATAAAAACTATCGATAAAATAACATTAGAAAAGAGTCAAAAATTACATCTTATTTATCTTAACTTTCTTGAAGTAGGTCACTTCACCGGCTCCATAAACCTCTTGTCGCCTTAAGTCCTAAAAAATAGCAGTCAATCGTAACTGACTTCAGGTCAATTTAAATTGCACTGAAAATAACATATTGTTGTAATATAATAAACGTAAGTGTTTATGAACAGTGGAGATTACTGACCATCAGATCAGCATCTACTGATCTCGATAATATGTATTTATACTCTTTACTGCCCACTAAACATACACAAGATAGAAACACTGCAAAAAACTAATTAATTATACAATTGGGGGTTTTATCGCTCTCGGCGATATTTTCAAGACAACCATGATGGAAATATGAGATGGGGATAAAATGTTAGGGCAGTCTGTGTACATAATAGTACTAAGGAAAAACAAAATTATAAAAAAAAACTTAAATAAATCATAGCTTTGTGCTTTTAACAAAGCTATGATTTTACACCTGGCTGATACTTATTAATGTTTACAATTGCAGGCACAGAGGACCAACTGCGGTCGATATTAGACGACATGCTCGGGCCCAGTCACTGCACATCAACGCCTAAGAAATGGCAGCCAACTATATTAGTAAGTATTATTAAAATAAAGTACACATTATATATTTGTCGAAAAACTAATCTATTTTGTGATGTGCTTAAGAAGTAATTAGTTAATTGGTGACTGGTTAAAAAAAATTAAAAGTAATTGACCCCTGTATTTATTCTTTATTAATAAGACCACCGATTTATCATTGAATTACATATCGATTAATTTCAATAGTAAAAAAAATTCTATATCGAATAATCGATTGCAAAATCAGGATAATTTATTAATTATATCAAAATTATTTTTATATTTTTCAGGGTATAAACAAGCATGAAATCTTAGAACAGATGCTGTCTCTGCTTATCCGTCAGTTACGATGGCAGAGGCTATACACAGAGTATTCAGAGCAGTTGAGTGATTTAAAAAACGCTTCCACCAGCTTTATGAATGGTCACTGACGTGCGCACGCCTTAGCACGCGTCAAAACGCTAGCGTTGACGTTGGCACTGACGTGTAAGACGTTAGTACTGACGTGCAAGATGTTAATACCGACGTGCAAGACTCTAGAACCGAAGTGCAAGACGTTGGCTTGCGCGTGCAAACAGGAAGACTAACTCGGTCATGAGATTTGTGTTGTGTTAGTGTGTTGATATTGTCGTGAACTTAGTGACAAGTGTTATAATATCGATAAAATTGTGGATGTCCCTAGACGTATTATCGATAAGTAGTGGACGTCACAACTATCGATAAAATACAACTAATTAAAGTGACTAGTTGTATTGTCGATAGTGTTTGTCATCAGTTGTCTGTGTGTTGTCTCGTTGACTATATCAGGTTGCGGAAAGAAATTATTTATAGCTATGTGTGGTCGCTGTTTGTTTTTCTTCTGATTGAATGTTCAAAAGAGATATCGTCATTTCTATTTCAATATATTCAGTAATATTTAGTCTTTATTTCATTTAAATCGGCGCATTCAATCAAAAGTGATACCTGTTTGAACGAATATCTGTATTGCAAAGAGTAGTTGTGAGAGATGAAATTATTTTATAATAATTATTAAGAAATTTTAGAAGAAAATTATTAAGGTAACTTCCACGCTGGTGGAACTAGTTAAAAATAAAATCGCAAGTCATTTTTTAAATGTTATCCTTTCTCTTGATATGGGGAAAGCTATCCCGCAGTGGGACTTGTATTATAGCTTATAAGGGATAGGTAGGATATTGAATGTAACGCAGCATACGAACATTCAAATTTGTGCTCTAATCCATAGTAATAGCAGTCTTAAGGTAACGGCAGTAGAGTCGTTTATAATATGCTTAACTTAAGTTATATCCACATCAAATGCTTTAACAGACTATGGTATAGATGGATAGTGACATCAAATCTCGTATTTAATGCTATGTATATTAGGATCATATTTGAGTGGCGGTACGGTTTATTTTAGTAAATCTAATATAGTTATTTAGAGTTCCAATTAGCCAGATAGCTGTTGGACTTTAAATTTAAATATACACTGAATTTATATCCCTAATGTTTATGAACTGAATGAATTAGTTCTAAACGAAATTGATTATCTTCCCGTTAAATGTAGTAAAAAATGCACTGCCATTTAGATTTAAAAAATCCGTTATTTATTGTCGGATAGTTAGGGTGTTTCCACTGAAACAATGCAGAAATACAACCGTTTATTTGAAAAACATTTCCATACGCTTTGGTAAATAAGTCAGTGGAGAAAATATATACTTAATTGACGCACTAATAATAAGTCTGACTAAAAAAAGCTAAAAACGACCAATCATATCGTTTGTCTCGCTTACACACAGCCAAAAATATCTAACTCTTCACAGATTCTCTCAGCATCAGTGGAAACTCATTTTTATGTATGAATGTTTGAAATGAAAATGAAGGTATTGATGTTGTGTTAAAATGGATTAACATGACCTTTTATAGAAGGTCTATGCGTTTTATATTAATTGGCACATGAAACTATGTTGAATGTGATTAAATTATTTCTATACAACCAAATTTGTTTTATTTGAAGCATTAAGGTGGTAGGACGGTACACATATTTGGTGTACCAAATCTCTGCTTTGTACTTATATTTTAAAATAATTAATAAGACTATTCTACACTTTTTAAAAAAAAACAAGTCTTTTCGTACCTATGGTAGTTGGAAATATCGAAATCTATGTTTGGTGAAGTTTGTATATACATGTTTATTAAAGAAATGTAATAGAAAATAGTGGTGGAATGAAGGATGTTACAAACTGATTTCTTGATTTCTTATCAACTGATACCTCCGCTACAGCTGAGATATTCAAGGAAATAAATCTAACCTAACCTAACCAAGTACTTAAGAGTGAAGCAAAACAGCTTCACAATATTGTAATTCTAGTAGTACTTACGCAGCGATTCTCGAATTAGACCTTCTCTGGTAGCCCACATTTATGAGTGTTGCATAAGTAATAATCTAATCATTAGATATTATTTAGATAGAGCCTAACAAAAATGTCAATCATTTTTTCATGTTTTTTTGTTATGTTTAAGCGAGTAAAGCTAACTAATTGTTGCAATCAGCATCTTTTCCGGAATATATTTATTCTTCAAGAGCTATCTACCACTACAACCGTGAGTGGGCGTCAGCATGTGGTTATAGAGAAACGGTTGGAAAAACCTACAAACACTTTCCTTTAGTGTATTCCTAATTAAAGCATTGTTTTTTTAATTTATTTATTCATAGCCATGGATAATGTCCTTCAGCCGGATACATTGTGTTTTTTATTTGAATAAGATAATGGTGTCAGTACAAAAAATCTTTACGCAGACTTATGGACTGTTTACTAACTCTTTAACTAAGTTTTTACACTGCTTTCACTGGAAATAAAGGTGTAGGTGTCAATTATAAGGGTATGTAAACAAAAATCATATTTATATCACAATAATTTATTTTTACAAATGAGTTTTGAATCACAACAGTTTCCACAAGGTAATCTTCGTGTTTAGTTCAAAGAAAATGGTTAAAAATTAAACAAAAATATCACTATGATGAATGACGAAAAAACAAAATACACAATGAGACATAGAAATAGATTTTTCAATGGAAATAATGAAACTAAGCATCGCGCTTAAGCACTCGATGATTAACACAAAATATAACGAGACGCAAGATTTGAGCTCATAAGACCATCGCACGAACTACGTAACCATTTATCCTATCTAAATAACAACCCGAAAACGGTCACTCGCAGTGATAAAATTTCAATATTGTACATATCAAACATTTAACAACTCTTGGCCATAAGCGATAGATCAACGATTAGGTACCATAGCTATAATAAGAACTGATGTCCATTGACTCGGCGACATTGCATCCAGCCATTTCATTCAAAATACAATCTATCTGTGTAGTTCCACAATCGATGCAAAGTATTACTAGACAATAACATTTTGGTCCCAGACACTCAAAAACGATGAGCGGAGGCGCTTCCTCCTGCTAGACCCTCGACCCTCGTCAGCACAGAACACTTACATCTACAGTATAGACGTCACGTGACGTCACCGTGACCGACACATTAACAATTTTATTTAATAACTAAGTAAGTATGTAACGTTGAGCGGCGTCGGTCGGTGGCTCCAACAGCACCGGAGACCACGTATCGACATCGATACATCGACAGAGGCACGTCCCTTCATCATATCGACATTGCACTGAACAAACTCCATTGTATTCCGAATACTACCACTACTCACTATAGCACGGCTGTAGTCGGAACTCGATAATGTCCACTTGCGATGAAGGGTTGCGCCTATCGATGTCCGTGTCGATAAGTCCCGCGCGTGCACATTATTAAATAAATAAACACGACATCATTAATAGATTATTTACAACTGGCGCCTCTGACGCCTCCCCTCCTATACTATAGCGCGGCACCCCCCGCCCCCGCCCCCCGTCCTACACATACAACATGTATACTTGTCAACGATCGTTTCGATCGATAAGTACATCTTAACTAGACTACAGTGAATAAGGCCACCATCGTGCGGGTCGGGTGTTGTCGGGTGATGTCGCGCGTTCGGTTCGTGTATCGCACGACTCAGTGTGCCGATTATGCGTTTTGTACCGTAGGTAGTCCGGAGGCTAGTGTACGTAGTGTTGCGCGCTATGTCCGGTTACATCCGGTTAGTTCCGGCTAGGTCCGTCGCAGCGTGAGCGCGCAGCACAGGTACCGCTAGCACAGTACCGCGCGGTCCGGCGGCGGGGGAGGGGGGCGAGCGGACCGCACGCGCAGGCACACCCCCACTCCCACGCCCACACTAGAGTCCCTCGTGTTGGCACATGCGCAATCGCTGTTCGGAGGTGACGCTTGTGACAGCTTCGCCGGTTTCTCGTAGTCTGGTTGGAACTTCTTGCATAACGCCAGCACTGAAGGTGGGTGTGGGTGGGATTTGCGCGACACCTGGACGAACAAATACATTTGAATAACACTCACAAAAACATATCGATAGTACTACTAAGTATCGATATTAAATCGAAATCATTTCAAATCAATGCAGATTGATGAAATGGTGGCAGCAGATATACGAGTATCCGTAAATCATTTAAAATCAATAGCCATACAGTACACGTAACTTCAAACCGTGCAGTCAGTTTTATTTTCATTATTCTATTATCGACCGTATTGGTATAAAAATAGAGTTCTTTATTAATTACCAATAAATTTATCACTATCGGATCTTAAATCTCATTTACCTAGAAGTCATCCCTTGTGAGTGAGTGAGTCAGTAAGTGACTGAGTGAGTGAGTGAGGTTGAGTGAGTTAGTGTTGTAAGTGAGTGAGTGTTGTGAGTGAGTGAGGGAGTTAGTGTTGTAAGTGAGTGAGTGAGTGTTGTGAGTGAGGGAGTTAGTGTTGTAAGTGAGTGAGTGTTGTGAGTGAAGGAGTTAGTGTTGTAAATGAGTGAGTGAGTGTTGTGAGTGAGGGAGTGAGTATAGTGAGTATCCTGACCTTGGGCGTGGAGGGTGCGTCGGGGTAGGGTGGCGAGGCGTCTCGTGCGTGCGCGTGCTTCAGCGGCTTGTCTCGCTCGTCGGGCTCCTCTCGCGTGTCGTGGACATCAGGCGTCGGAGACGACGGCCGCGACGACTCTGGATATCATAGTTTATGGTTATACATCATTTAAAGAAAACAGTTTTAGTCTATTAAACATATAGGATTTATCTTTCAGAAGTGGTAGAGCTACGCTGTAGACATATTTGTCTATAGCATGAATGGGCCGGCTCGACCGGGGTAGTACCACTGTCTCACAGAAAACCAACGTAAAGTGACAGTTTACTGTCGCGTTTCGTATGGTAAGTGAGATATCCGGAGGCCCAGATTCCCACTTCCCTTCCCTAATCCCTATTCCTGTCCTTTAAGGCCGACAACGCATACATGATACTTTCGGTATTGTGGATGTTCATGGGCGGTGGAGATCACTTAACATCAAGTGACCCACTGGTTCATTTGTCGGACTATACTATCTATCTAGATCTAGACAGATATGACCGGTCGATCTGACTTCCAATTTAATTTTCATCAGGCTCGAAGGACCAAAGAGTTTATACATTGGGTAATTTTCTATACCAAAAACAAAAATGTAAAGGGCAGTCGTGACTACCGATAAAAATATAAACTTAAAAGTTAACAACATGTTTGTTTATGATTGCTGGTCAATAATAATAGAAATTCATAGGCGTTCTTATGTAAAAAGTAAAATAAACGGTTTATTACATGTCGGTAAGGGGAACCCATAAGCTTTCCCCTTACTAAATACGCTCAAAGCGGCTAAAGAAGTTTCAATTCAACAATAAAATAAATAAATTACCACAATCTTATATTCTTATACGTAGACTGTTTTTTTTACTGACTGGATAGACAGACGAGCAGACTGGTCACCTGATGGTAAGTAGTCACCGCCGCCCAGACTTATGCAACGCCAGGGCACAGCAAAGCCGCTGCTTACCGTTAAAGTTTTACCAAAATTAGATTAATACTAACTATTACAACTCACCTTTCTCCTCGTCATGTGTTTCGTGTCCATTCGTTCCGTTACATCCGTTGACGCCGTTGTGACCGTTGTGACCGTTAACTCCGTTAATTCCATTACAACCGTTAACTCCATTAATCCCATTAACTCCATTGACACCGTTAACACCGTTAACGCTGTGGTCGTCACCTTCGTCGTCGGACTGGGTCGCGGCTTCGAACCCGACACCGACGATCACGCGCGGGATGTCCGCCTCGTCTTTCAACCAGGGGTGCTCCAGGCACTCTTCCACTGTAAGACGACCCCTGGAAATAAAACAGAACATATTTTTAATTAATACACTCAACAGTCACACACGTCGTCCTGACCAAACTAACTCAAATCTGTATTTTTGGCTATCAAGAACTACGAGGGTCTATGGTTCCACAACACCCAGACCCGAAACAAATTTTTGTCTCGCTGCGGGAATCGAAACCATGGCCTCTCTGTATGAAGTCTGACGATTTATACTATATATTTAGCTGTAATTCGCCACTAGATGGCGCTGTAGCATATTCCTTTCTATATAATTTAACCAGTTCTCATGAAAAGGGAAAAGTTTATGTATATAAGTTTGTGTATTTGAACATTACTCTGTATACAGAGGTAAATTACACAGTCAAGATATCTGCGGTGTATATATGAAAATAATAAGAATCCGTGCGAGTACTTCGCACCAATAGTGATAAGTTACGTAATATAATAAAGTATAAATAAGTAAATGTTAAGCAAAAAAATTTGTCTTAAATGACAATAGATGGCGCTTTCTTAAATTGGCTATTCACCTAATACTAAATTAATAATACAACAAAATAGTTGATTATACTGTCAACAGATGGCATTGTAAGTTTTTTTTTGGCACTACCAACATTTGTCTATTTTTAGTCAATAGCAGCAAACAATGGCTTTAAAATGGTGTTTGAATCATTAAATATTATGAGTTATATGTCAGTTATGGCGCACCGTCAAAAAACAGCTTTGAGAATTAACGTTTTTTTAGTGCCTGGGTAGGCAGACGAGCAGACGGGCCACCTGATGGTAAGTAGTCACCGCCGCCAATAGACTTCTGCTAGGCCACAGCAAAGCCGCTGGCAACCGTTCAACAACGTTAACATATGGAGCTACCACTCACTTCGGATCAACAACAAGCGTTTCCCTTATGAAGTGCACGGCGCGTTGCGACACTCCTCTGAACAGCTCCCTCGGGAATGAGAGCTGGCACTGTGCGATGTTGAGGTACGTCTCCTGCTTGGTGTCTCCTGCGAAGGGGGAGTATCCGCTCAGCAGCACGTAGGCTAACACCCCCACCGACCATATATCCGCGGCCAACGACAGCGGCTCGTATGACAGGATCTCTGGCGCTGGAAGAGAGTAATAAAGCGATAAAAAATACATACATACTTATACACTCACTACATCCCCGAAGGGGTAGACAGAGGTAAGCAGTACATCCACCTTTCGCCGAATTTATTACGGCTACATAATGTGATAGGGGGTGAGTCTATCACCATACCGGACTCAATTCCAGACTCCGGGCTGTTATTGAGTATTTCTAAATAGAAAAACCCAATATCACTTTACCACACCAGCTTTGTGGCTTTGTTCAAAGCAGGCCAGTCGCCGGCTTGAAACGTGAGGGGGTCCCACAACGCCCTAACCCGAAACAAATCATTGTGAATCTCACAAACATTTGTCGTTTCACAGGCTACTCTAGTATGCTAGGCTAGGCTAGGCTATTATGCCACGGCTATCAATATGTATACATATGTGTTCAGTTAATTCTATCTTATTAAAATATTTCACACGGTTCTTGATATAAATTTAAAGTATATAATAAAACTAACATTAATTATATATTCCACACCGTTACAGCACCATCATTTTCTCATTATACAGATGAATCTAAAAGCAGTTCCATGTACATATTCATATGAGACGATAACTATTCTTCAGAGGACAAAATATACATATTCACATCAGGACAGGTCCGTATTTAGTAAAAGAAGTAGGGTGATGTATAGAGCTCGCAGCATCACTGCCGTGGGTCTTAAGGTAATTCCAGATAATTTATAACCTTCCTCAATAAATAGGCTATAGTATCTAAAAATAATTTTTCAAATCAGACTGGGATTTTGAGAGATTAGCGCGATCAAACAATTCCTTCAGTTTTATATTTACTTTTTATTTCGATAGTACACTATCCATCTGAATTGAGTTTTGATTAATACCACTATTTTAGTCTGTGTATATTAAATAATCCAAGATTTTTGTTTTATTTTAATGATATTCCCGTCCCGATCTAACCTGTTTGTTAGGGGGAAAACTGAGCGGCTTTACCCACAAAAAATATCATTTAGCTAGCAAATAGCTAACGAAGCTACTAAGCCACATTTTTAAATTACAATTTCATGGTTTATGGTAATAATAACGTTATTATTGCAAATAATTAAATTTTCTATATACTTTTCTTGGGGCCCTACAATTGACGCTCTAACTACGGCCCCGTATAAATTTGCATGGTGTAGCGCTGGAAATCTCTCAATTAAAGTTAATATTGTGGACCTATTTACATTATAACTATGAGCTCACGTCGACGTGCAGCGCCGCGGGTCAAACGCAAATATATTAAAAATAGTTGATGCTCCTGCAGCATACTAACCAGCGTTTCTTAACCCCGGGTCGCGACCCAAATCCGGGTCATGGGCGGTATTGGGATTGGTCGGGGGAATTCTCTAAATGAAGCTTGTTTAACTTTGATTTGAATTAAGAATTTTTTTATATATTTTATAATGACATCAATTTTAGCACACCACGGGATTTTATTTAATCCTATTATTTTATTATCACTGGAAGATAAATAAAACATTAGGGTCGCGGGCCACAAATATATTTATATTTTGGGTCACCAGTCAAAAAGATTAAGAACCGCTGAAATAAACGTTACACAAAACCATGGTTCCCGGTTCTTTACACGTGTACCAAAGGAAAAATTTGTAACGAATCAAATGCTTGGTGCTATAAATGTTTATTTACACAGTTTCCTTGTGATATTAGTACAGACTAATAGAACAAGGTACCACTACACACACACCCTCATACACACCACAAGTATATAATCAAGAGCATTCAATTATCAAAAAAAAAAAAGCATAAACAGCGATCTTAAGAACAAATAGTATTGTTAACCTTTGGTGCGACTGAACACTGTCTCCCAAGATACAGGCTTCTGGCCTAGTTTGGGAACCAGTAATCAGTATATATTACAATAAATTTTTAAAACTGTGCCTAAATTTAATACCAAATGTTTATGTAATTTACGTGTCAATAAACAATTTTTTTTTTAAGGTGTAAACTGTGTTGCTATATTCCTGTCAACTGTCTCATCGACCTGAATTATTCAACAATACTCAATTTAAAAAAACATAAATTACTAAAATAGTATTAAAATACATTAGGCCGGGATCTAGTCGTGGTACAATGTTTGGCCGTTTTGCAGCCTTCTGAGTACTCTGACATTAGACCCTCGACCGCTTCTTCACCTTCTTGGCCATGGCATAGTGAAGAAGTAGGCCGGCATGATTGTGTTGAGTAGCGAGGGATAAATTGTCTCTTGTTACTCGATACTCTAATTGGACGGCACTGCGCTTACCATCAGGTGCAGTGTGGTCACTTTACAGTGCCAGGAAAAAAAAATACTCACCGACATAGTCCCTCGTGCCCAATATCTCCCTGACATGCGCGCCGGGCTGTATCGCTCTGCTGATGCCGAAGTCGCATATCAGGAGCTCCTCGCCGCTCGCGGACAGCAGCAGGTTCTGCGGCTTGAGGTCCAGGTGTGCGACCCTGCGTGCGTGCAGGTGTGCCAGCCCTTCCAGCACGTGACGTAACGCTCGCCTCGCAGCGCCCTCCGAGAGCCGCTCCTCTTCGTCCAGGAGACGCTGGAGCTCGCCGCCAGCGCACAGTTCCAGCACTATGGCCACTTCTGAACGGGTTTCATATACCTGGAAAAGTTACAATTTACAAAATATTTAAAAGATTACAAAATATTATCTATCATGAAATAACTCAAAACTAAGGCAAACATACATAGATACAAATCGCACTTCGACGGTGTCAAGCCATTTTGAATAAAAATCACATTACCAAGTTAAAATTAAAAATACGGTATTTCCAACCAGGCTTGCAAAATTATGTTTGAAGCTATTTCAGCGCCTCTGTCAGATCTTTCAAGTCTTTCTAATTTTCATTTCTCCTAGGTCAGTACTGTTTAACTTCTCCCGACACAGTCAGATCCTTCAAGTCTTTGCGTATTTTTAATTCTACTCTTTAGTGTCGAGTCCATCTCCTGCCTATGATCATCCTTTAGACGTAGTGCGAAGAAGCTACTCAGCAGGCCGGCATGATTGCGTCCAGTAGGGATGTATAGTTTTCCGGCTGCAATTCTAGCACTCCTTAGAATACCCCGGGATCGCTCCGCAAGCGCCGAAGAAGGCCACCGCGGGGTTTTAGCTGGTAGTGTCGGGTGGGGTGTACATAGGGGTTAGGGACTCGGCCCAGCGGCAGCACGGATAGCCATCATCCGTGCGAGGGGGATGCTGGGTCGCAAGACCGGCTAGTCCAGCATACCCGTTTTATTCTTAATCCGCTTCCCTCCGGAGCGGGCGGCAGTAATAAAACGCTTTCCCCGCGACAACAACAAAAAAAAAGGGATGTATAGTTGTCTTCATACATGATCTGAACGACACTGCTGACTATGCTGCTGGTGCTTACTGCTGGTAGAAGTATATTCATATCCACCCGGATAGCGCCCACAGTACACAGGGTGTAGAACCCGCCATAGTGACACACGCAAGCGTGTCGCGTTCCGATATCAGTCAGTGTACATCCGGTTTTTGTCGGGGTTCTAGAGTTGGGGTACGATGTTTGGCCGTTTGCGGCCTTCTGAGTTTTGACACTAGACCCTCGACCGCTACTTAACCTTCTTGCCCATGGCGTAGTGTGAAGAAGCGTGCCGGCATGATTGTGTTGAGTAGCGGGGGATAGTTGTCTCTCGCTACTTGAACGGCACTACGCTTACCATCAGGTGCAATGTGGTCTGCCATGATGAAAAAATCTTAAAGAAAAGACCAAGGTACCTCGTGCAAGCTGACGACCCGCGCAGAGTCGGCACACAGCGCAAGAACCGCCACTTCGTGTTGAATCTCGCGCGTGGTGTCCGCCGCCCGCCGTCGCTTCCTAATGAACTTCGCCGCGTACTCCTCGCCAGACACCAGGTGACGGATCTTGCGGACTGACGCGAATTTGCCCCTGTGAAATAGAAGAGTCGTGGTTCAATCTATGGCATAGGTGGGTGTGATACGACTGTCAGGATGCATGTTCGAAACCAGATGGCAAACAGCTCTGACTTTTCGAAGTTATATTGTTAATTAATTATCGATTGGTTTTTTATATTTACGCGAATATTATACATCGAAATAAAACGAATTTTACGAACGTTTCGAAGAGTTTACAGCCTTCATGGTCACGGGGCAGATTGAGTTGCATGTCGTCACAAAAGTACAGTTGAATGTTTCTACCCTCCATATAGTTGATATTCCTTTTTTTTTGTTGTATTCCGATCGGTCCACGAAGGCTGTAAAGTCTTCGAAACATCGGGTTAAAAAAGTAAAATAAACCGCGATATAATCCGTAAAATTCGTTTTATTTCCATTATCGATTGCTTGAATGTTCATGGAAGACATAGTGAGGAATCCTGCGTACCAGTATTCTCCATAAGAATTTCTAACTTGTATGAAAGGCAATAAAGGAATAAACAAGGAATAGATGAGTATTATTAATGACTATTTAACAACGTGGTAGAATGGAATAAGAAATTATAATACAAGTTGAAATTATTGTTAAATTAAAAAAGTATTTTTTCTTTCGCATTCAATCAAATCTATATGAAAATAATTATCGAAACTGGTCTACAATTGGTGGAAATATAGCGTAACATAAGAGTACATATACTTATGATCAAATTAATATTTCAAGCGAATCTCCTTTTTTGAGTCGGATAAAGCTGCGGGTAGAAAGTACTAGGCCATACGGACCAGTCATCCTACACGATAGTACATTTTCATTAAACTGTCTCTTGGATGACAAACTGTGCTATAAACAAGTCATGCGGCGCCACTCGCATCACTCGCCGCAATTAACCTCGCCCCGTGAATTATTACTTCCAAACTGAAGAATTGGCGCTGCCTTTTCGTACATTTACGACCGCCGTTAAGAGAAATAGTTTAAGAATAAGAGACTCGTGTTCAGATTTGGTTTGATGAATTCCTGAGCAATAAAGTATAGAATAAAACTTAGTTAACTGTACATTTTATTGGAAAATGATAAATGAAGAATCGTTAACAGATCAGGAATTGTAAAGAATAGATAATAATTCAGGAGTTGTGAAGAATCGTTAACAAATCAGGAATTGTGAAGAATAGTTAACAAATCAAGAGTTGTTAACAACAAGCCAAACGTATCACGATTTTTCCCCCATTTGTCTAGTCTATATACAAACGATAGGCGCAGTGGGTGAATAACAGGATTGGAAACGAAAGACCGCGGGTTCGATTCCTGAGACATACGTTTTTATCCAGAAATTTTTCGGGCCTGGATATTGTGAGACCGAAAGACTCTCGTAGTTCCTAATACCCATCGATCGATACAAGTATCTTAGTGTATTCAGGACTATAATGTGACTGTTGGGTGTACTTAATATCAGATCCTGTTAACACTAGTGACACACATAGTCGCGACAATACCTCATTAACATGAGACACTGCGTGAATAGTGAAGCCCAACGAGCGTGGAGTTACTGTACTATAGCTAATTCCGCGTACAGCATAAATGCAAGCTTGCAATTAACACGTGGCGCCGGCGCCGCCGCCCGTTTGCTGATTCCGTATGCCATCAGCAGACGCGGAATGAGTTGTCCAGATAGATCTGTGTCAACGGTGTAAGGTTTTATAGCCATCAGTGTAAACTATATATAACGAAGTTTTATTTAACGAAAACTCCTTAAAACAATTTGTCCTTGAACTTTCTGTTGCTATTGCGCTTGCATTACAACTGCTGTGCTGAGGTCTCGGGTTCGATCCCCGGGTCGGGTAAAGTGTTATTGGGTTTTTCTATCTAGAAATTCTCAGTATTAGCCCGGAGTGTGGAACCTGCGCCCGGTATGGCGATAGGCTCGCCCCCTATCACATTATAGGACCGAAATTCGGCGAAAAGTGGGTATACTGGTTACACCTCTGCCTATCCCTTCGGGGATTACAGGCGTACGTATATATGTATGTATACATGTTCCTAATAAGTTGTATTGTCTCATTCTCCCGAGCTGGATTCCTGACAACGGCCTTGTAGAACCAGGTCACCATTCATATGACTTCGCAAAAACACTTGTGTCGATGAATCTATTAATTTCGTCATTTAGCGTGATTCAACTGTTGACAGCTGCCGGTGTTTAACTATCATATAATGTAGGTCAGGTTTGTTAGAAATATTGCGGCAAAAAAATGTCTCATGACGCTACTAGGCTTAAAATAATTATTGCTTGTACAGTTTTGTTTTTTTGTATGACTAGCATATGATCAAGTGGATAAGTAATCTCTCTGATGAATCTGTCGAAGTATACCTAATTGTCTCCCGCTACTTGATACTCTAACTGGACGACACTGCGCTCACTATCAAGCGCAGAGTGGTCATTTAGCAGTGCCAGGACATAAAGGTCGGGTATAAATATGAACTAGACACCTTTCCAGCAAGAAACCAAGATTGCCTCGGTAATATTCACCATGAATTATTTTTACTTAATAAAGCCAATTTATAAAAACATTTAAATGATGAGCATAACAATCATAAGCATATATGATTAATAAAAAAAAACTGTAGACCTTTTTTAAAAACATCACTTTATACCAAGAACAATTGACTAATAAAGAGCAATTACAGTGAAATTTCCCACGCGTATGTAGTTCAATACCACTCGGCAATTTACCCTAAATGTGTACATTAATTAACTTGTTACAGAATTATGTTGAACAATAGAAAACGGGGTCAATGTCGCACTCGCAGGGCAGATGCAACCGTGGGGTGAAAAAAGAATTGATGTTGGAAAAATAAAATAAACTGGCAACACTATTTGTGAATTGTTACTGGCACTCTTACTTTTTATAAGAGTCGTTTTTAAATTTAGAATCCTTCAATAAACAGATAGTTGGACTCATTTGTGCGCGCGGTTCTACGTGAGAAGACGTTGTGTTTTTGATTTGCGTGAAAATGACAGCTGTCATCTTATAGCGTAATCACAGTATTTGTGTTTACGCAAACATTACGCACACATAGATCGTGAGCTCAAATGAGCTGAACCATATGTATCGGTATGTTACTCTGAAAATCATTAAACGCAGAGAGAGATTCCAAGTGATTACAGTTTTAATAGTAACAAATCTGTCAGGACAATAACTAATTTATATATTTTCATATTTGACAGCAATGCTTTAATTAAATTCAGAAATGCCATGAATTTATAAAAAAATATTTTAATCTATTCAAGTAAATATTTTTTACTATGAATACGCTGAATAATAACCAAAAACAAAATTAACCGAACGCAACGAATCGTGACAAATTTACGACGTTTTCCCAAGCTGCATTTTATGTAAATTCCACGAATATTACACCGACATTGTGTTGCCATACAAATTAAATTAATTAGGTAACCATGTTGTTTTGAATGTTAAAATAAAATGGTTCAATAAAAATATCACATAAAAACTGTAACTATTGAGACACAGATTTTTCAGTACGTGTATAGAATATAAAAACATATTATACCAAGCAATAAATTCGTCAAGACACTATAAAAATTCTATGCAATAAAAATTCCGTCGCGTTCCCGGAATTTCTATGAATGATACCTCACTTTAGATAGAGTTTTTAGTTCTACAGCATAAATAATTGTGCTTGACTAGGTGCACTGTCTCACAGAAAACTGAGGTAACTGAGGCCAAAACATTTTTAAACTGCAAAGAACTCACTATTAAGGTAGTAAAATTTACATTATAAAAATACACCCAACAGTCACACACATAGTCCTGTACCCTCCACACTAGGTCAAGCCTGTATCGTGGGTATCAACAACTACAAGGGACTATGGTCCCACAACATCCAGACCCGAAACAAATCTGTCACCCAAACATTTGTCTCGGTGCGAGAATCAAACCCACGACCTCTCGTTTCACAGCCGTCTACTCGCCCACTGCGCCACGGAATCTGTCAAATTGTTATTCTGAACTAATAACGTTTGTTCCACGGATTCTAATATCTATGATAAAATCGTTTAAAACACCAAGCTAGCCCTTTCATTTTACGCTAAAGGGCGTACAACGTCCTTAAAGGACAAAGGGCGTGACGATAACAGATCGATGCGCCGCAGCCGTCACACTGCCCTACTTAGGGCACAGGCCGTGACACGAGTGGGAGCGCCCTAACCTACGGCTTGCCCTCGAACATAGGATTGACTGGATACGACAATGTTAATTTAAGTTTTATTTGCCAAAGTAACGAGACGCACTAGTCGTTATTTTATAACAGAGAGAGGAATCACAGCTTCAGTAGCACAGTCGGCTACTCGCCCGGTGTGCCACGGTAGCTGTCATTGAATTAAGTGTACGTATTATTTGCATCACTGCCTACTCTATTGGATATACAGGTTTAAGCATAGATTCTAAGCCAGCCCGAAATGGCATACACCTCTGACTTTTCTAAATCACGCATTAATTCTTTGTTAATTATAGCTTGCTTTAGCGGTAAAAGAAACCATGAGAAAACTTGCATACCTGAGAATTCTCCTAAAATTTCAAAGGTATGTGCAGTCTACCAACCCGCATTAAGTTTAACTCCTTCATTAGTCGAAGAGTCTAGCAGAAGGACAATATTTAATACAGATGTCACTCTCTAAACAAGCTATTTTTTGCAACATGGAAATGTAAACAATGTATGACGGGTCGTTCCACGAATCCCAAGCAACATAACTCATAAAAGCATAAATTGGAATGCTCAATATTTATAGACGTGACTTAAATCCCTAGACATCAGTAAAAGGTGAAGTCAGCGGGTCACCTTAGTGCAAGAACATATTTTGACATGTCATTACTCAGACTGTATATTTTAATACATGACTAGTAAGAAACCACGGCTTACATTTCGCATTGTCACAATGATGAGTTGTATTGCAAATAAACTAAAACTAGTGGTATTTACGTGATATATTCAATCACACAAGAAAATGAAAAAAGTTGTTAAAACGTTTCTTTTTTGGATTATTTTATTGAAATATTTTTCGAGAATAAATTGCGTCGTTCTTTTATTATTCTATGACTTTTGCACACAGCTTCGCATAAATAGGTTAATTGATACCATTAGAGACTAAAATCAGATAGAAGAGCCTTTTTCTCTTGAACTTCCCGGGCAACTTTTCCCAAGTTTCTCACCCTAAAATTCGGACTATTGCGACCTTTTAAACAGCCAAATCCAATCCGATCTCAATGATGCAGTTATTATCGAAAAGCATATTTTTTATTTACATATACAGCATCTATACGGTGCAGAAATAAAACAAAACATCCGCCCAATCACTGTTTCATATCAAATACGCGTAATAAACATCTCAAAAAAGTGCAACAATTTAAAACAATGATGCACGCAAAAGCAAAACACCAGTAACCAGACAAATTTATGGTGTGCGTTCCACTTTTAAATCTTTCATATAATCCGAGCAAAACCAGAATGCGCAGACGCACAATGGACAAAATTCGGCGAAGCGGCAACCACCTGCCATCGAGAGCAGCTGGCGACAGAAAAACTCACACCGGATGAACTGAGGTGCAACACATTTCGGCAGACTAAATGTATAACAGAGCAAAATACCTAAGACGCCACAGACAGCATTTTAAAAATGGAATGAATTGTCACTTGTCATCGAAAGTTGTGATTTGAATGGGATTTATAACATTCTTTTTTCAAATAGATAACGTAACTTATTGATAAATAATATTGTGACAACATCACTTTAACCTGAAACACACACAAATTAAAAGGACAGAAAATAAATAAAATAAATAAACAAATGGACAGTGTTTAACAAGTTGGTCATGACAGTATTTGAAATACGCGGATAAATCATGCGGTCTCTTCTAGGTTTATAAGTCTATGTATAAAGCAACTGCGAGAAATGGAGATTCGACTGTGTGCACCGCACCTGCTTTTTGTCGTATTGTCATGTCATTCGAACAAAACGATATAGATACGAAATTGTAATTAGCGGATAATTAAGATTATGGTGAAGATGTATACGACTGAAAATGCTTGAAGTAAGAATTTTGGCTATAGCATCAAGAACCACCTCGACAGAGTTGTTACCACTCAAGAAATAGGCAGAGTAACAGCTTGCGTTTCGTACGGTACAGTTTCAGGCTAAAATCGAGGGTTTACTCTTACGATGCCTTTTTCTTTTCGTTTAAGCTGGACTCTTCTGATATTATGGATGACTAGCTTTTGCCCGCGGCTACGCCCGCGTGGTGGTTATTTTTAGAAGAAAAGGTATAAAATCCATGGAGACCTCTTAAGCTATTTTACATCTTCCTGTATCTATGCTATCCCGTAGAAACCGTGCATTTTCTGGTATAAAAAGTAGCCCCTCAACTAAAACTATGCAAAAAATCATGTGGATCCCTTGCTCTGTCTAACAAAAACATAACTATCCCACGGGAACCGTACATTTTTCCGGGATTATAGTAGCCTATATGCTATTCCAGACTATAATCTATCTCTGTGCCAAATTTCAACCAGATTCGTCGAGATCCATCCAGATCCATCCAAACATTCACATTTATAATATTAGAAGGAAGTAGGATAATGGGCAGTACATAGCACTTACTATCAGGGTTATCTGATCGACGAACAAGCATAGGTGTTAACATATCGATTCCCAATCTCTGATAAATAAATAAATAACACCCAACAGTGTGTGTGAACACATAGCCATGATTCCACACTAAGATACGAGTCTTGTATCGTGGGTATCAGGGACTACGAGAGACGCACGGTCTCACAACACCTTAAAATGACAATGTAAGTTGTAAAAGTCTTCCGAAGAGCCCTTTGGAGTGATTGCCGCATATGTAAATTTTGCTTCGTTACGATGCTTGTTTATAGACATTTACACAAAACAATTGATATTACCACAAACTCAAACAAATAAAGAAAATTACCGTACGCACGCACAAACCCAATTGACACTATCACAAGTTCGCTACACCACATCCTGCATTACAAATTGAATGGCGAACCCATTAGAACGTCATAATCAGATAGCCGCATCGTCGCTCGCCAGTCGCTCTCAATTGCATAATTTATCGTTCGCCATCTATATTAGAGTTGCCAACCGTCCTGTTTTCCCAGGACATGTCCTGGTTTTTAGAGAGTCCTGGGGTGTCCTGGATAGTTTTTACGCAGCGCCCTGACAAGGTCCTGTATTTTAAAATTCGCACACCACTTTTGCAATCATTACTTTAGGGGCGCCCTCTCGGGTGTGTTCATGCTATTTTAAAACAAAGATACGTTCTGTTTTTAAACTCAATTATCCTGGATTTTCTAACTTCAAATCGTAGTATTTGAATTCCGGGGTTGGTAACCCTAGTCTATATGATGAAGCTGCACACCAACAAATATTTACGAGCGTGCCTTTATGAATATGCGAGCGACCGAGACACTGATAAAACACTCATTTTTTCAAATAAAGAACGTCGAGTGAGCGATCATTGTGTATCACAATTACAGTGCGATTACGCGAGAGTCCGCATTCTTTTCGCCGAGTTTTTGTTGTACCTTGCATATTTCGAGGCATTTTTTATAGTATACCTAGGATCAGTAAGTGTCTCGGTTAGCTGATGGTAAGTGACTACACATACACACCCATAATACTAGAAGAATCATCACAATAGGGTAGTTGACACTATTTCTTTTATTAATTTAATCAACAAGTTACATTATAAAAAACCTATTATCGAAAGAATTTTATGAATCCGAACAAAAATAAGTCAATTAGACGCCATTCAAATCTGCTGGAAGGGATAATTGTCAAATGACAGTAAAAGGATGCATATATCCAGTGACGTCACGGTCTCAGAATGGCCATTACTGTGCCGTTGTGTGAGGGAGATAGTGATATGGTCCCACTACGCAAGCATTTTTGCTCATATTTAAATTTAATATTGTGACCTCAATTTTGACTGTTCTGTTCTTTTGCGTATTATATTCGGTTGCATATCGAATAATATATAAAATTAAACACAGAAAACTACATTATTGGGTGCAGTGTGATCGCTTTACCGTGCCAGTATAAAACATGGGATCATTAATTAAAAAATTTATTAACCATAAATTAATTAACGTTAAATCTATTTTTGGGCCAAAACCAGCAAGCTGCCTCTGAACATTGTTTTTTAGTTAGTCGAACCACGCCTAGCCCGCCCATTCTTGCTGTCCAAGTACCTAGTGTATAGACCATTATATAATATGCACTTTCTGCACTAATCGACTCGTGGGCGGGTTAACCAACCTGTCATTAGATACGTGGCGTAACGGGCCCCCCGGTTGGACCCGGGACCAGTCCGCATTGCACAAGCGTCGGAGCGACGACCGGTCCAAAGCGAAAAGGCGTCCTTGGCAGTGAATCGAAAGCGCGTCCGTCATGCAATGCCGGTAATTATTCATAGACTGTTGCGCAACGCTGTAACTCCGATGTCTGATATTGATCATTATCAACATCAACGATCATCCACCGCAACTGGAACGAGCCGCGCACCCATCTATCATCGAGCGCATTTCTTCACCGCGCCGATGCACATTAAGATATATTAAACGCCGGCGATCATCAGTCTCTTGTGTTCAAACTTGACCGTGGCAATAGGGTAGTTTCCTGTGTTTAATTTTGTACATTATTCTCTACGCAATCGAATATAATGCGCAAAAGAAACACTTTTGCGAAAACAGAAGCCAATTTGCTTGAAAAATGAGGTCACAATATTTATTTAAAATATTGGTATGAGCAACTACTCACAGGCATAAGCGAAAACGATGGCGTGTTGGGAACATATCGCCATCTCCCTCGCACAACGGTACAGTACAGGCGATTCATAGTACCGTGACGTCACGGTATCAGATATGCATCCTTGTACTGTTATTTGACAACTACCACTTCCAGCAGATTTGAGTGGTGTCTAATTTACTTATTTTTGTTCAGATTCATAAAATTCTTTCGATAATAGGTTTTAGGTAATGTAACTGGTTGATTAAATTAATAAAAAAAATCGAGTCATCTACCCTATTCACATACACAAATTTGAAAATGGAATTCAGTTGGCGTCAGTTTCACTGTAGTGTGTTTCACCACTTGCTGGTGGTAGGATTTTCATATCCGCTCGGATAGCGACCACCGTACACAGAATTTAAAACCCGCCATAGTGGCACACGCAAGTGTCTCGCATTCCAGAATCAGCTAGTGTACATCCGTTTTTTGTCGGGGGTCTAGAGTTGAGGTATGACGTTTTGCGGCCTTCTGAGTACTCTGACACTAGACCCTCGACCGTTTCTTCACCTTTTTGCTCATGACGTAGTGTGGAGAAGTAGGCCGGCATGGTTGTGTTGAGTAGCGGGGAATAGATTGGCTCCCACTACTCGATACTCTAATTGGACGGCACTGCGCTTACCATCAGGTGCAGTGTGGTCACTTTGCCGTGCCAGGATAAAATCAAAAGTGTGACGAGGCCCTTGAGCCCGATGACTGATGATTCAGATCATGTGAATGTCATAAAATTTTATACTTATTCCGACTTATAGGCTTTATAAGGCGCTGTGCTTGAGCGCCGGCGTCTGGCTGCTACGCGAAAAAGGCCTGAACTAAATACTATTACGTTTAGGTATAGACTTACTTAGCTCTGCGGCTAAGTTAATTGCAAGTCAGATACAGCTTTAGTGTAATAATACTTGGTCAAGAGATGCGTACTGGCAGAAAATAGAGTCAGAAATCAGCAACTTAGGCATAACTTGTGCATAACATTTTTATTACAAAGCGTTTAAATATTGATCATTGCTCATACTGTCTATTCATATACACAGCCTGCCCAGCTCAGCAGGCGAATAGCCAGCTGTGAAACGAGAGGTCGCGGGTTCGATCCCTACACCGAGACAAATGTTTGTGTGATCCACGAATATTGGATTCGGGTCTGGGTGTTGGGCGACCATAAACCATTATCCATTTATTAATCCAACACACATATTTACAGAAACAAGAGAAAAAAAATTAAGTATCTAATTTACATACGATTCGCTGCAATATGTGCGGAAGGGGTACCAGCTCAGTATACGACCCCACCGTCGCTTCACCATAGTACAACAAATAAGACAAGACCTTAGTCCCTCTGAGTTCTTGATATCCACGACACAGGTTCGTCCTAGTGTAGGGTCAGGACTAGGGTCTGTCTTGGTAATTATAAACTGTAAGTAATAAAACAATAAATATTTTTAGACCCTAAGTTTCACAGTAGTTTTGCACTTGACAACAACTAATGCAATGTCCACCCACACACATTGTCACATTTGGCCACATTATGCAGATCAAGTTTTGCTAACATAAAGAACAACTGACGCGACAGCCTTGCGATTTGTTGATTTAAATTCCTTTATTATTGGCGCACAACATCAATTCTCGCACATCTCATTTTTTTTAATGCCTCGATAGGCAGACGAGCAGACGGGCCACGTGATAGTAAGTAGTCACCGCCGCCCATATACTTCTGCATTACCAGGGCACAGCAAAGCCAGCAAAACCGTTAATTTTCTGTACAATAAGATTCAAAATTGCGTGGCGACGCGCGGCATTTTAGATTAGACTTTACATGTGACCTTCAATCATGGTGTCGCGATTCGCGAGGGGAGTCGACCGCTCGCCGCCAGACGGAAATCGTTAAGTTTTACAACTGTTGGCGGACCCTCCGGTCATTCGATTTATAGAAAGGTTTACTGCTTTCTATGTAACATGCAAATGACCGCGGGGTCAACAGTCGCCTGTCACGCCTGTCACGCCTGTGTAGCGTTGTCAGGTTTAATAATCTCCAGTCACTTCCTTTACCGAAGATAACAATCCCCGTATTACATTTCCCGGTCTTCCTATTTCTCCTTTCCCAGCTCTGTCCTCATCGTTGTATCCTTACCTACCAGCCCTTGACGGTAGCTTCTAAGTTCCCACGTCTTTAACTATAATTATTCATTCATAAATAAACATAATATTTCATTATAAATGAATAAAGAAATTGCTACTGTATTGACGATGCTATGTATACATAAGCAGATATGCTTTCTGTTAATTTTCTTTCTCTTTAATGTACTGACTTGTCATAGGACCTATGTAATTTGCCTACTTGATTACTAAACGATTTAATTTTCATTTTTTGTTTCATTCCGTATGGTGTATTTCCATCGAAGTTTGATCTGTCATAAGTGCCTCTTAATATACCTACACACGATTATTTAAGATTTTTATTTTAATACTATATTTAATAATTTAATATAAAAAGCCAGATGTTCAGGTAGTTTAGCTTTGGTTTGACAAGACTAACTGAACATACTTGTGACTATGCCAGTATGGACCAATAAGTTACGACACGACGCGAGTTGCGGAAATAAATACGCTAAACAACGATTTAATTCCGCTGAAGTAGCGTTAAAATGCCGCCTTAATCCGGGCGCGTGCCAACCCTATGCCTCCACCAGACAGACGGATGGTCTACAAAGGGGACTAGGAGTATAGGGTGCTCACTTCAGTGAAATTTTAACTTTAAAATGTAGACAATGCGTCGCGACGTTTGAATGAGTCACAGCCCCATACACTGCAATTACATTTAGGGACTGTTGCCCTCGATTGTTCAGGGAACAATGATCTCTAATTTAGAGGTATTGTTCGCGATAAATGGGAATTCATTGTAAATTACTAACTTATTCATTGGAATTGTTTCGGATTCATTAGTATATTTTGTTTAGAAGCACATATAATACTAATAAAAAGTCTTTTAAATCAGTGCAGTTTTGTGGCTGACTTTCGATAGTTGCCTCAAATGACAGACGCGCGTGTCAGTGTACGAAGTAAATCTATAGGAGACCATCGAGGTTAGACAGTTGTCGACGTCACTGAAGCTTGCGTCTGACGTTTAACTCGACTATCGGAAGTCTGCTTTTATGTTGGGCGTTATACAAGCGACGATTTTGCAACCCTGAATTGATTATAGATACGCACAATACGACGCAGGAGCGTGTGATAAATTGTAATACAAAATTGCATAGTACTGTAAAAGCGCTGTGTTGCCCACACCTAGTACTGCCAGAAGCAAGAACTTATTTTATACCGTCATCTCCTACATTATATAATCGAAACTCATTTATAAAACCAACTCCTAAAAAAAATGTCATCATCTTTGTCTGTCGTTCTTTTTTCAAAAAGCCTTCTTGTTCTCTTGTGTTTCTAAAAAGGCCTAAGCCATGTGGAAAGTTCACTTTACACTTAAATTTTTATTTTGGTATCCAATTATACAAGGCAGTCTGCTATACACACTCGATACATAAGTTAACTAAATTATACACATTTTGTATCCAATTATATTTGTATACAATCTGGCAGCCCTGCTGACACTATACGCTATTTCCCGGTATTATGAATAAACACAATTTCAAATATATCTTCAACTACAACGAATAGAGAGGTAGGTACCACAACTTTTCAACATAGCACGAGCCTTGAGTACATTTATCAAGATGAAACAAATCCGCTCCGCATACAAAGAAGATAACGCAACTCCCTCTGGCGGCAGATCGTGTTGCTTAATATCAGATATGTTAACTGTATGTATTGCACAACATTGGATAAGGGACTAACATAATAATCTAGTGAGGCCATGTACCAACGTGCCACGCAGAAACCACGCCTGTGCCACACTCGAGACACGCAGTGCTCACGCTCACGTCACGCGAGCTTATAAGCTGGGCTGCCAGAAGCAACAACTTATTTTATACCGCCATCTCTCTGAAATAATACAAAATCGAATCCCATCATACAAAACGATTGAGAAATTGTCTGTAATAATAAAATATATATGTTTTTATTTTGACGTACATTGAGTACAAAAAAAACGAAGTATTTTATTTTTATTTGTGTATACAATTATACAAGGTAATCTGCTATATATATATGGATATATATGGATACATAAGTTAACCATATTATATTTTTTTTTATCCAATGAATACGATCTGGCAGCCCTGCTTACAAGTGACGTCATCTGTAATGCGCCCTCTGTTTACCAAGAAATTATACTATACACATTTTAAGTTTCGAACACATTTCAATTTGTTTTTCGGTGATCCGATCAACTTACGGCCAGCTTTAGTCAAGACAATAAAAAATTGCGGCTGAAAATGTGTGCATAATTTGGCACAATTATTCATTTATCATTTTTATATCTGCAATTATCTACGAAGCAAATAGTGAAATATTTCACCGTACAGTTACGAAATGATTGCGTCCGATCGCGACGTGTTATTAGCTATGGAGCGAGCCGCGGGGGCGTGCCGTTCCTAATGGAGACATATGTATCGACGGCTTTATTGATATTCTTTATTTAAATACATTTATATTTACACCAGACGACTCTATTTTTATTCTATTGATTAAAATTAAGTTCTAAGTTTAAGAATTCATGTTACACTATATTACGGTATTTAAGCAGATCAAATGCAACCGCCACTTTCTCTCCGCCTAAAGTTGACAGCCTCCGTGGCGCAGCGGCCGAGTAACCGGTCCTGAAACGAGAGGCCGTGGGTACGATTCCTGCACCAAGACAAATGTTTGTGTGACATACAGATATTTGTTTCGCATCTGGGTGTAGTGCGACCGTAGTCCCTCGTAGTTCTTGATACGCACGATACAGGTGTTACCTAGTGTGGGGTCAGAACTATGCGTGTGACTGTTGGGTGTATTTATTTAAAAAAATATATTAAATTAAATTGCATTCCATATTAAACAATCAGAAATGATACTCCTCAAAACTTTGGCGTCTGCACACATCACGTTAAAACAAAGACTTGCACAACAAGAGTCCCTACGTACTAATTGAGCGCTGATTTATACACAAATTGTCCACTTCATTGGCAACACATTCTTAGTAGCGCCAAAATACGAAAATTACACTAATTATCCTTCTCTATCGGTGCCAAGTGGGTCCGACACGGTTTCACGAAATGCGAGAGCAATATTGATGTACACCTAAATTTTGTTTTCTAAAAATAACTTTGAGGGACATGTTTATAAATACGTGAAGAATAAACTTTGTACCCCTTTTAAGCATACTGCGCACACGGTAGACAGACACACGGACGAGTGTGTGATTTGCCATAGATTAAGTTTAAGAAAGAAAATAAATAATGGTTTCTTATGTTTACGCGAATATTATACATTGAAATGAAACAAATTTTACGGCTTCTATCGCGGTTTATTAAAATTAACGTTGGGATCAGAAAGTTTAATAAACCGCGATAGAATCCGTAAAATTTGTTTCATTTCAAGAAAATAAATTTTATTTCGTCAACACTTTAGATGACATACAATAAAAAAAATGCAAAGGAGTAATACAACTAATAAAAAGCAATTATAAACCCTAAATACACCCGCTACTCCTCAATTTGGGTCACCTGTGTCTAAAGTATAACCAAAAAGGCTGAGTATTTATTTCAAGGAATTCTAAAATGTATACATAAAATAATGTGATAGGGGGTGAGCCTATCGCCATACCTGGCACAGATTCCAGACTCCGGGCTGAATACTGTAAATTTGTGGATAGAAAAACCCAATGTCACTTTACCCAACCCGGGGGTCGAACCCGAGGATTCAGCACAGCAATCGTAATGCATGCGCAATTACAACTGATATTGTTATTTATCCTAGCACGGCAAAGTGACCACACTGCACCTGTTGGTAAGCGCAGTGCCGTCCAATTAGAGTATCGAGTAGCGAGAGACAATGGACGAAGGAATTGGGCAAAGACACTGACTGGTAAATATTTTCAGAAACCGCACACAAGTTACGGCTTTATACCAATATTTTAATACGCAAGGATTCCGTCCAAACTACATTATTGAAACCACGCAGCCCCCAAAATGTTATTAGTTCGGGTAACCGACAAAAACTGCAACACACTGCTGTGACATGCGCCCGCGCAGCTGCGAGACACACCTGCCTCTCGGCACGTTACGTATGAAAATCAGGATATTATCACTAACATGTATAAATACAATTATATTTACAATACTTAATGAATAATTTTTCATTTAATACATATATATACACTCGAACCTGTAATCTGGGTAGGCATAGGTGTAACCAGTTCATTTCACCGAGCTTATTATAATCTTACTACTATTATAAATGCGAATGTTTGGATGGATGGATTATTACTCAATCACGTCGGAACGGCTGGGCGGATCTGGTTGAAATTTGGCACAGAGATAGATTATAGTCTGGAATAGCACATAGGCTACTTTTTATTCCGGAAAAATGTACGGTTCCCGTGGGATAGTTTCGTCTTTGTTTTACACTGAGTTAATGGTGATCGACATGATTTTTGCAGAGAGTTAATCGCTGTCGTCGGGAACAATCTCTCGTTGTCAACACTGGCACTGGCCATGGTCGAGAGCGAGGAGGCATGGAACTCCGTTGCCTTATTTTGCGAGCAGGTCATGTCCGCAAAGGAAACAGCCGAGAGGGAAAGGGAGCGAAGTATAAGACTCCCCTTACGTAATCGACGCTCGCGAAACCGGAGAGATGATCTCCGGCCTCCATAAACTGGCCTACAGGCGACGGTTGCATAGACCGGCCCATCGCCATGCAAATTGAGGCCTGAGAGGGTAGCGTTTCACACGCATTCATTGTGTTCCGTCTGAGGGGGTCTATTCCTCAGACCGTGATTGGCTCTGGACAAGGGCCGACTCCCGCGGTAGCTGCGGTTGCATGCAATTGCGTACCCCGTAGCTGTCGTCATTAGGGAGAGAGCGGAACAACGCGGGGTTTAGTCGGTAGGACGGCTTAGACCGGTGAGTCCGACATACTTCCTACCTTGGAAGATCTACAAATGGATTCACCGTGGTAAAAAAAAAAGATAAAAAAAGAGTGTTAGTTGAGGGGGCTGAGAACGACATAGATTTTTTACCACGGAAAATGCACGGTTCCTATGGGATAATTCCTTCGAAATTCTTATGAGAATTCTCAGGTATGCAGGTTTCCTCACGATGTTTTACCTCACCGTAAAAGCAAGAGATAATTAACAATGAATACACACGTAACTTTAGAAAAGTCAGAGGTGTATGCCATTTGGGTTTCGAACATACGACTTTCGTCTTGACAGTCCGGACCGCAACCAACTAGGCTATCGCTGCTTATTAACATCTCATTTTTTTTTCCTGGCACAGCAAAATTACCAAACTGCACGAGGAACAATCTATCTCTCGCTACTCAAACAATCATGCCGACCTGCTGTGTAGCTTCTTCGCACTACGCCCTGGGGGTGAAGAAGCGGTCGAGTGTCTAGTGTCAGAGTACTCAGAAGGCAAATACGACCAAACATCGTACCCCAAATCCAGACCCCCGACATAAAAAAAAATTTGGTAGGCACGCAATTACAACTGTGCCTCCGTGGCAGCCATCTTTCATAATAGAAATTGATATTATTAGAGATTAGTGCATTGATATGCTATTTACTTTTGTATTTTTTTTTATTCTGGTGCGGCAAAGTGACCACACTGCACCTGATGGTAAGCGCAGTGCCATCTAGATAGACTATCAAGTAGCGAGAGACAGTCTATCCCTCATTACCCAACACAATCAAGCCGGCCTGCAAAATGTATTCTAACAGACCGATATTATAATAGACAGCCTTGGTTTAGATTTTGACGTAATGTCAATTATCCGTTGCTAATAGTGTCTGAAGCTAGTTTTTGTTCATTGACCACTAGTTATCAGAATTGGCACAAGGCTTGTTGGTATTTTATTCAAGCAGTGGTCAGGTCGTTTTAATATAATTATGTTGATTTAGGCTTAACTTTGAAGCGGATTACAGATAAGAGTTCCGAATGTCAACTGGTCAGGCACAACAACCGTCTGACTGATGGTCTTTGTCTTCTCTAGAGGAACACTATCATCCGTACCTCTACAATACATAAAACACTATACTACATACATATACACTCACGCCTGTAATCCCCCAAGGGGTAGGCAGAGGTAGACCTCTGGTTAGAAACCAGTACACCCACTTTTCGCCGAATTTATTACGGTTCCATAACGATAGGGGGCGAGCTTATGGCGTTAGCGCCATACCGGTTCCAGACTCCGGGCTGATACTGAGTATTTCTAAACAGAAACCCCAATATCACTTTACCCGACCCGGATATCGAACCTGAGATCTCAGAACAGCAGTCGTAACGCATGCGCAATTACAACTGCGCCACAGAGGCAGTCTACACTACACTAAACTTCAATCACCTAATTAGGTATACGAATACAATGGCGTCCTTAATCAATAACGTTGCGCGGGCGCCGGCGCGGAAGCGTTGCAGCGCTAATACTGTATTTGGCTGGCCCACGCGTCCCGCCCATAGCTTTAACGCACCGACACCGCCACCTTGCAAATATGCAGATACATTGCAAACTGGATGTAAATTTTATTAGTCTTGTTTATTATAACTAAGGAGGTGGTAATGGTTTATGTTTACGGGAATTTAACAAAAAACAGAGTATTCTTATTTTTTTTACTTCCCGACGTTTCGAAAACTTATATCCTTCATAGTCCCGGGGCGCACGGAGTTGTATGTCGTCAAGAAAGGACAGCGTAACGTTTCTACCTTAAATTTATTTAATTTCTTGTTGGTCCGATCTACGCAGATCAGATTTTGATGTAAATTAATAAGAAAAAAAAACCGCGATAAAATTCATAAAATAAGTTTTATTTCAATAAGGAGGCGGTTAGGGCATTATATTTTAAAATATGAATCTTATTTATTACATACATAAGTTAAATACAGCATGAATTTCATGAGGTTTCCATTGCCTCATACTCTAAGATCCCGTAAACTCAATAACTACGTTTCGGGCACATATTCAAGTCCTTGATACCTTATGTTATAAACCCCACTGGCTCATTATAAACCCTGGACTAATAAACTGTGGTCTAAATCAACAAGTTACTATGGATTGCCATGGCAACTGTTGAATATAAACCAGATTTAAAGTTAGTCTACGCGACGTGTACACATTCAATCCACTATAACACTTCCATTTACAACTAACTTGACTAAATAACAGTATAAACTTTAATGTCCATAATGCATATTATCCTTTGGCAGTAGTAATATTTCGAGTCCGATTGTCACGAGCCTGTTTGTTGATAACTCCCGAAACAGCAGTAAAATCGATCGTCAAATAAAGAAAGAAAGAAAGAAAGGATTTTTTATTATCGGAAGTTAAAACACATAAAAAAATAGAAAAAATTACAATAATAATTGATCCGACAATGGGAGTCCCTATTCAGCTACATGCTGCAGTACAGGCTAACCTATACTGCAGCGCTGGTTTAATTATTATAGTAATAATAAATTATTATTACGTATTTAATTTACGTTTAATTATTATATAATAGTATTTTATTTTTATAGGGAATCCAAGCAGTGACGTATGCATGTTATACAAAAAAAAATATATAACTTCTTGCACATCAATAATAACCCTTCAATGCATTCATTTTTAGATAGCTCCCAACACATCACTAAAATCGATAGTCAAATAACAATAATAACCCTTAACTGCATTCATTTTTCGAAACAATCGTCCATCAGCGGGTCTAATGGACCGAAGTGTGCACGTTATCTATGGTATCGGAAGCCGGCGATCTTAATAGGCGACGACAATGGACCGGTCCATTGGGCCCGGGGACCGGTCGGGCCCGTTGCACCGATGCAAATGCGTATGATACCGAATACCCGGAAGGCGCTGCGGCCTTGCGTACTGCGACGGGTTACGCGACGCGGTAGAATAACGTAGTTTGCCGTGTTTAATTTTGATATGCAAACATAGTACGAAAATAAAGACGGATTTACCTAATGTTCAGATTAGAAAATAAAAATAGATTGCATCATTTTTTGTTTAAATTTAATTCAATAAATATTTTTAATGGCGTTAAAATAAATCATAGATCAGATCAAAGTGTAGTCTTTTTTTCTCTCTTTATTTATTGAAAAGGGGGGTTTTGTCACTACGTGACTATGTCACCCCCGTAATAAACTAACACCTGCATTAACACACCAGGAGATCACAACCAATTAATTATTATTTACAGTCCTAATACAAGTAATGGTCGCCAAGTGTAGTCATTGACGAAAATACAGATTGAGGTCTTCTAGGCCAGGTATCACTTTCTCCTAACCTTTGCGTTACTGCGGCCTCACGACCGCTGTTTGGCGACTAGCGCGGTCGATCAGACCCCGCTCCTTTTACGGAGCGCTTCGCTTTCTATCCACCCCGCTGGCCTATCTGATAAACCGCATGAGCAACTCCATATTGTACAGAGTATGTTATATTGAAAATTACTAGCAATCTCGAAATCAGTTTGTCGAGTTTGGTGTTAAATAAAAAAGTAACTCGGTCTATTAGTGGGAGAGTGATATTCACCCTAATAATATTGTTTATTTATTTATTTTATGGTTCTCCAACAGGTTGTACATTAAATTAATATAGGTGTACTCTAACAAACGTCACATTCTGATGCACAACCTATTTAAAGGAGTACACAGCATTCATTAAATCTATGCGCATATCAACAAATAATCCTTAAAATTATAACTTGGATGAAAATTAATAAAATAAAATAACAAAATCAAATCAATAAAAAGAATACATACCACTATAAAAAATTATCTCACACAGTAACCAAAATTAAAATATGTAACATGCAAACATAACAGATTGAAAATACGATTAATTGTTTGTATAAAGCAACTCGAGTGCCTTGACTACGTCTCAACCTTTGTTGACAAACAGTATAATGTGAATTGTGTGATATTTGTAGGTTATTTTTAACCGACTTCAAAAAAGGAGGAGGTTAACAATTCGTCGGAATCTTTTTTTTATGTATGTTACCCGATTACTCGAAGACGCCTGGACTGATTCGAGAAATTCTTTCTTTGTTTAAAAGGGTATACTTCCCAGGTGGTCCCATTGGCACCAAGTCAGGATCTGATGATGGGATCTCCGAAAAATCAAGGGCAACCCTCAAATTTTATAGTGACGCATAATTTGTTTCTTATTGAAGTTTTTTATGAATAAAAAACTTTTACTTATGTACCATGAATTTGCGTTGTAATATTACAACAAGACTGCTCTAAGAGGTGGTGGCAGGTTGCCTGATTGCTATCTGTAATTTGACAATAGAGTTGTATTTAATCAGTATTCAATAGATTATATTTTTTTTCTATTATTGCAATATAATTTAATTTCTATGACTGCCTCGGTGGCGCAGTTGTAATTGCGCATGCGTTACGACTGCTGTGCTGAGGTCTCGGGTCCGATCCCCGGGTCGGGTAAAGTGATATTGGGTTTTTCTATCTAGAAATTCCTCAGTATTAGCCCGGAGTCTGTAAAATGTGCCCGGTATGGCGATAGGCTCGCCCCCTATCACATTATGGGACCGAAATTCGGCGAAAAGTGGGTGTACTAGTTACACCTCTGCCTACCCCTTCGGGGATTACAGGCGTGAGTGTATGTGTGTGTGTGTGTGTGTTCTATAATTGCAGTATCGAGTAGCGAGGTATAGTTGTCTCTAACTAATGATACTCTAGCTGGACGGCACTGCGCTTACCATCAGGTACAGTATGGTTAATTTGCCGTGCCAGGTAAAAAAAACAGGTCAACATAAAGCCTTACATTTCTTACTTTAAAAAGTTTATTAAATCAAAATATAATCACTCGCAAGCTAATTTTCTAATGTTCACAATATGCCATTATTTAAACACAAACACTCGCTACAAGCATTTCCTCAACAACCGTTTAATGTTATTGGTTATACCCTGGTAATTACCGCATTAGCCTAGGCAACCTCGACGGCCGAGGGAAGTCTAACTTTCGTTTAATTACACACGATTCAATGCGTGGTACAAATCGATATTTCCGCGTCAATAAATGCTGGTTTTCACGTGTCATTAGCCGGTCAATGGTTGCGGTTTAGTCGGTTTTTAAGCGTAACCACGTCTCGAATTATAGTTCAAAGTTCAGACTTTGTTACAGGGGTGTGCAGTAATTATTTGTTTTCATTAAAGTAAATGTTTGATATTTAATAGGAATACATTAGGATAAATTGCCCGCCAAATTTATATTTTCAATAAAATTCATAACAGCCCGGGGCCTACAGCCTATTAGATATAGATAGATAATATACAGATATTTACGGCATCCTCCGTGGCGTAATGGGCGTGTAGCCGGCTGTGAAACGAGAGGCCGTGGGTTCGATTCCCGCACCGAGGAAAATTTTGGTGCAACAAATAAATGTTTGTTACTTACTGTGTGACTGTTGGCTAATAATAATAAAATAATGACATCGGAGTTACGGAATTCTCACGTAACTAACCTCAAAAACGGTAACATCCAGCGGAATCAGCGATCACGATGTATAATAACATCAACGTGATGATATGCATCGTGCAATAAATCATACGGTGTCGCCGGCTGACGGTATGGCCTGGCGGCGGTATCGCCGGTCGGTGCCGCGGTATCGCCGGAAATGGATATGCGATAACGAAGCGCCAGCACCGGACGGGTTAACTTGACGTTTTCGAATGGGACAGTGAGTGTTGTTTATTTATTGTTGCAATGTTTTTTGTTCAAACTAGATGTAGTCCGTAGATAAATTTACCGGATACATTAAAACCTTTTTTTAAGAATTTTATGGATGGTAATTATGGTGATGATAATTATATGGATGTCTAATTAAGTGTGGTAGTGTTATCAGGCAAATTCATTTCAATTCAATTCAGTCATTAAGACTTGTTCTAAGCACTAGTGGTTAACAAACAAATCAACTGATTTCCTTCTTCATAAATGTACCGACAGCAATCTAATTGATGTAGATAAGTAGATACCCATTGCTGATGGTAGGATATTCATATCCGCCCGGATAGCAACCACCGTACACAGGGTGTAAAACCCGCCATAGTGGCACACGCAAGTGTGTCGCGTTCCGGTATCAGCCAGTGTACATCCGGTTTTTGTCGGGGGTCTAGAGTTGGGGTACGATGTTTGGCAGTTTTGCGGCCTTGTGAGTACTCTGACAATAGACCCTCCTCCGTTTCTAAACCGTTTTGCCCATGGCGTAGTGTGAAGAAGCGGGCCGGCATACTTGTGTAGATAGTGATAGACTGTCTCTCGCTACTCGATACTCTAATTAGACCGCACTGCGCTTACCATCAGGTGCAGTGTGGTCTACTGCGAGGATTTAAACCTCGATACATGTATTTTCTTTTTTATATGTGAAGGCTTTTATTTGGCAATATGTTATATTCTTATTCATTGTGGTATTAGTCCATAAGACTTCTGTAAAAAAAACTATACAAATATAAGGAAAACTCGGTACCCATTTAATTAGACATGATAATAACGTCCCACTAAGTAATATAAATACACCAATGTAAGCCGTAAAAGGACAATACAGCCCGACTCGCCTACGCACTCTGCTTCTGTTGAAGCTTAGGATTTGTCATTTGTACAATTCTAGTTGTTATCGCGCCTCCCGCCCGCGTGCAAGTAATTTTTGGGAGAAAAGGTATAAAATCCATGGAGGCAACCGTTTTTTTCCGGGATAAAAAGTAGTATCATTCTCTGATCGATTATTCGATTATCGATATCGATTATATTATTGCGCGATTAAGACACGTTCCTAATTTTATAACATGTCAAATTAGTCTTAGGAGTGAAAAAAAATTGCGGTAAACATTTCTTCGACATTATAGCTTCAATAATAAATGATACCCACTAATATTACAATAACCGTCTTCGGAATGAGTTATGAGGTCAGTGCGATACAATACAGATCTATATCGCTATATCGAAAAATCTAGATCACGCCTAGACCGATGTAGGGTCAACGTCCTCTAACTCCGCCCCTGACCTGCCTCAATATGGGTCATTGCCAGAACATCGTAGAATTTTACGATAATCGCATCCGCGAACCGCCATTGGCAAATTTTCAAGACTAGGTCTGTAGTATGTCTGCTGTAGTGTGTGAATCATCGCCGGATGAGTCCACGATTACTCCCGCCGAGTTATTCTTTTCTTCAACACAATCGCACCACCCTTAATTATATTAAAATAAGGTTTATTATCGCGCGGTGTGACGTGAATTTAAATTTAGAATAAAGGAAACGCACAGGCGCGTTTGATTTGCTCCTTTACTTTACCTTCACATGAATGAGATGCCGCGGCGGTCGACACACGTCCGTGACCCGCCAGTGACACGCCCGCAACCCGCCCGTGTCCCGCACGCGTCTCGTCCGCGCCCCATCCCCGCAGAATCTAACTCCAACCGCCACTCAATAATACCTAATGGATTTATGGCTCATTAAGGCGATACGTCGCCGGCGGCATTCCATTCGACGTGACGGCGCATACCGCGGCGATTTGTTAAATAAACATATTTTCGGTTCGTCGAACCGTGCCAGAATAGACCCGGTCTCGCCGCGGCTCTAATGTGGAGAGTGAAAGTCCCGTGTGGCGATGTGACGACGTGTGACAAATTCCCTGGAGCGAGACCGATGCGGGGACGTGACGTTAACGTTATTAAGCTAAAGTAATGCAATGTAATGTAATGAATGAAATCTAGTGTAATTTTATCTAATGCAATGTAATCTAAAGTAAGGTAATGTAATGTAATTTAAGGTTATAATAACGTAATGGTATAAGAGTAGTATTTATAGCACCTGCGCTGGTTACCTATACAGGGGGCAAAGGTAGGCCAATGAAAATGCGTTCCCTAGATTCTTTATTTTTATTTTTTATTTTTATTTATTGTGACAACAGTTGCATGTTATAAAATATGACAAATAATTTAAATAAAAGTTTTTGTAAACATACAACCCACACCATTGTCCACGAATTGACAAAAATATGGTATTATGGCGCAAAAGACTAACATAATAATAAAATAATTACGTAATAAAAACAATATTAAATTATAAATTGAAATGTAGTAGTAGTTATACGGTTGCCAAGCTTTAGAATTGCCATCTTTTTAAATTTGTAGTTGGATAGAAAGAAAATGTCAATGTCCACAAAATGTGCGTTGTAAGTGTCTACAAGCCGACGGAGAGGTGCTCGCACCCCGGCACTAGTCCTACACATATCTATGTGGAACAACGGCGGCACTCGCACCCCTCGTCTATATACATTTCTAGGTACTATGTAGCATAATTTATTTACAATTTCACTACAATCAAACTTATTGTTACACAAGCCATGCAGCATCATAACACCAAGAAGTAGACGCTGCGACTCCAAACTTAGTATATTGTAATGTTCCAACAAACCAGAGTAGGGTATATGAGACTTAAAACATTTATAGTTCATTGCATTTAAGATTTTTTTCTGGACTGTTCAAATTCCAATTGTGAGCGTATGAGCGTTTTGTATAAAAGAAGGTAAGTAGCGGGTCGCACAAAGTCACGTGAAGATCTCATAACGAAATCATACAATCGAAAGGCTTTATTTACTATATGGTCGATGTGTAAGTCGAAATGAAGACGAGAATCAAATATTACACCCAAATCACGAACTGGGTTTACTTGAGTGAGTAACTCAGAATCAAATAAGTAATTAAAATTTATTTTATTTTTGTTTTTTGTAAAAGTTATTGCGTGACATTTAGATGTGTTAAGAAATAATTTATTATTTTGACAGTATGCATAAAGCCTGTTAAGGTCGTCCTGAAGAAGTACACAGTCATTAGTGTTTTTACAAGCTCTATATATTTTAATGTCATCTGCATACATCAGAAAGTTAGAATTAACAAAACATTGTTTTATGTCATTAATAAATATGATAAACAGTAAAGGGCCCAGAATAGAACCCTGCGGAACACCAGACTTCGCGGATATAGAGTCGGATTCAAAGCCGTTAATGACCATGATGATAAATAAATTTTCTGAGTCCTATTGAATATATACGATCCAAACCACCGGAGCAAGTTACCGCGTATGCCGTTGAATGCAATTTTTTCTAGAAGCATAGCGTGGTCAACCTTGTCGAACGCTTTACGAAAATCCGTATATACAACATTTACCTGAACTCGACGATCCATGTTCTCAAATAGATAATTGGTAAATACCATTAAATTAGTCACCGTAGAACGCCTTTTGACGAAACCGTGTTGTTCCGGAATAATAAGCTGGTGAAAATATGTGTAGAGAGCGTCATGCACAAGTCTCTCGAAAAGCTTGGACAGAGTGGATAGTAAGGAGATTGGGCGGTAATTCACAATATTACTCTTATCGCCGCTTTTGTACACATAAACGTAAACACTTATTAAAAATGATATGCAAGGGTATGGAAATTATTTCTGAAGTTAATACAAAAAACTTGTGGTAGACCGTCCGGACCAGCGCCCTTATTCATATCTAAAGAATTGAGTCCACGGCGTATAACTTCCTTAGATAAATATAAATCTGATATGCAAGAGGAATTATCTAGATGCATACGACAAAAAATTTATGTTATTTAGGTATTGTGTATTTATTGTAATATATGTATAAGTGCAAAAAAGGTCTCCTGACCATTCAGGAGAATGTTATACAAATAAATTAAATAAATAAAAAAAATTATTAAGCATGAATAGAATAGTTTTCATTAGAAATGTCAATGTAAACAAAGCTTTTATCGCCTCAACGCATGGCTTGAGTCTAATGACAACGTACATAGACAAACCGGTGGTTTTGGCTTCAAATCCCGGGCTGCACAATTAGTATATTTTTAATTTTTAAGATTTCAATGAGTTTATAATCCACAACAGAACATAATGTAAACTAATTCACCTCTTCCTTTTTCATTTATCGGATTTTGATTTCCATCATTCACAGCATATTTACCTGGATTTCACAAAACCCTGAAAATTCATGACGACATATTATGAACTGTTTGTTTACATAGGCTTTATTTAAAAATACTCAACGCTATTGGAAGCCATTTAGGTTCAAAGAGTATCGGTTAACTTCAGTGTTGGGTTACATTTAATGAAGGAATTTGGGGTGTAAGAAAAAGCCCTTTATGAATTTCCAAGTAGGATGTTAGTAAGCTATCGGTTGCGTGTATTTAGTTACTGAAAGAATTTGGATTACTCAATTTGAGTCGTTTGGAAAACTACGTCAGGTCTTCTCGTCTCCTGTACCAAAATGTTTGAAAACGAAAGTTTTAAACCAGTGTGTCCTACCTGTCATGACCTACGGTGCTGACACGTGGACACTCACAGTAACGGCTGGTCCACCAGTTCAAAGTCGCTCAGCGAGCTATGGAACGTGCTATGCTCGGAGTTTCTCTGAAGGATAAAATTCGTAACGAGGTTATCCGACAGAGAACACAAGTCATCGACATAGTACCCAGAATTAGCAAGCTGAAATGGCAGTGGGCTGGCCATATCTGTCGAAGGACCGATAACCGCTGGGGTAAACGAGTTCTTGAGTGGAGACCGCGACTCGGCAAGCGTAGTGTAGGACGCCCTCCAGCTAGGTGGAGTGACGATTTGCGAAAGATCGCTGGCAGAAGCTGGATGAGACAAGCTGAAGACAGGGTTAAATGGCGCGTTTTAGGGGAGGCCTATGTCGAGCAGTGGACTGCTACAGGCCGATGATAATAGGGTCTGTTGTGTCTGGGTTAGGCTGGTGTAAGACACCAATGGTAAAATATGCCTACTACGTTTCTTATCTTGGAAAACACAGGAATTGTTGTTTGTCTAGAATTCTTGCCATTTAATTAAAAAGAGCTTGTGCCTACGATTCGTCCGCGTTGAATGAATTGAAATATTCATTTTTATAAACAACGACCCCTTCCCCTCCATGACACAAAATTACACTAAGCCTAGGCACACTAGATGTAGTGGGTATCAAGAACTACGAGGGACTAGGGTCCCACAACACCGAGAACCGAAACAAATATTGCATCAGACAAACATTTGTTTAGACGTTGGGATCGAATCCACGGCATCACGTTTCACACGCAACTACTGGCCCACCACCAGAGAGCAAGTTCTCATATACATACATATAAAAATACACGGTCCAAAGTTAGTTTGCAAACATTCTCAGCGTAAAAAAACAAACATAACATTAAACCCAACGAACCATAGACAACGGAGCACTGAGCGTAAACTCCACATTGCATAGACAAAGAAACTTTAATGGTTTCGGTGACGCGGCTCACAATTATTTACGGCGACAACTGGCGCATTAAAATAATATATTTATTATACGCTTAACGCATTCAAATGTTTCTATGATTACTAATATAATCCTAGTATTTATTAAACTAAGCTTATTTATCTGTCATCCTCCTCATTCCTAAAGGGTTCTGCAAACCCAAGGGTGGAGCGGAAAAGTCAGTAGGGTTTTGCGAGTGAGGGACAATTATAAATTATGAATTAACGGTAGGCAGCGTGTTTGCTGTGCCCTGGCATTGCAGAAGTCTATTGGCGGCGGTGACTACCATCAGGAGCCCGTGAGCTCGTCTGCCTATTCAGGCATTAAAAAAACTGCATTTACCTACTCGAAAGTAGGAAAACGTCAGTTGGATCTTTTCTGCTTAACGGTCCAATTACCCAATCGCAAATCGCACCCAGCTCACGAACCTAACCTTACGTGTGGCAAACACTAAAACAATAAATTTATTATACGATAAGCGCATTAAGATATTCGAAAGAAGTAGTTAAGAGTTCAATTTTATTCTAATAGCATCTCGTGGAGAACGGGCAAGTACTGAATTTTATCTGATAAGGTGACCACACGACCTGTTTACTGTTTTTTTATACAACTAAACGAAATCGCTCGAATAGTGAGGTTACATCCTGCGACCCTAGAACTCAAATTCCATAATGTAGTTATTTCAATAATAACTCCCACTATTCGAAAATAAAATGCTGCATTTTCGTAGGGTTTACGATGGCTATAGTTCGAGAAAACAATGTTCTCAATAAATAAAATGACTAAAATCGGTCATCGAATAAAATCGTACCATCCACTCAACCCGTTAATTTATCAGTATAAGTACCAGACATCGTAAACAAATAAATCGACTTAAGAGACCTTGCGCACGCATTATTGTTGTATGAATCGACGTTGCTGCAATTTGCCTCCTCGTGTCTCAAGTATTGTAAAATCTCATATAATGTATTTCAAATGATATTATGTAATCATACATACGCACTCAACCTGTAATCGACGAAAAAGGTAGGCAGAAGTGTAAACAATACACCCACTTTTCGATGAGTTTATTACCGTCCCATTATGAGGGGGCGATCCTATCGCCATACTGGGCACTATTCCAGACTCCGGGCTAATACTGAGTATTTCAGGGTAGAAAACACTTTTATCCGACGCGGAAATCAAACCCGAGACCTGAGCACAGCAGCCGTACCGCGTATGCAATAACCACTGCGCCACCGAGGCTGTCAGTCAATAATGTATAAAGTAAAATATAATTGTTTAGGCTATCTATATTCTACTGATGTCCTGTTTTAAGACCAAAAAAATGGTCACCGTACTGATACTTACTAATTACAAACGCTTAGTCGTGAACTTTTAATTTAATTGGTCGCTTAGTTTATCAACTTCACGCCTCGTGCATTAGAGGGGAGATTGTAAATATAAAGAGAGTTAAATACAACTTGAAATTATTGTTAACTGAGTATAATTGAGTATGATTATCGCTTTTTATGCGTTATCGAGTCTCTTAAGGCTGTATGTGGCGCAAATCGGAATAATCTTAAAAAACACAGATAATACTAGTTTATAATGGAATTTGTTTTTGAAACTATTAATCCCATTAACGGGTGTCCTATATTAAATCAAATGTTGTAGTAATTTGAAAAGTGGATCTAAGTACGTTTTTAAGGCTTTTATCAAAAATAAACATAGCAAATAAAAACTATAAAAAATCTCTGGATTTTAAGCGCCTCCCACTTCAGCTCTGGTCGCTTTTTATCTAGGGCAACAGCAAACATATCGTCAAGGTCGTAGGCGTGGAGTACACCCTTAATGTCGCATAAATATCCCATTTTTACTATTAAATTTAACGAATAAACATCTAATTTTGTTGGGATGAAAGGTGAACCTTATACGAATTTTATTTACCCAGTAATGAACAGAAAACCAAAAAAATACAACGTTAAAATTAAATTATAAAAGAGAGAAAAGACACGGAAATAAAATATTAACAAGAAACTCCTATTGGTTAAATCTTTTTTTATCATCTCCATGCTTTAATCCAATTTCAAAATCAAATTTGGAATCGAGCAATAAGGAAACGTGATTGAATGTTTCAAAGCAAACAATAACGCGATTAACAAATGTACCTAAACAAATTTGTTAAAAATAATGTAGGCATTGAAACAAATTCGCAGGAACGGCCAATTAAATTAACTAAAATGGACATCACGGACTTTTTAACGACACACAATTTGCAACGTTCCCAAGAAAGCTACCTACGCGCCATAGACACGTGAATTGCTCATGACAGAAACATTGAAGTGGGAAAGTGTCAAACGTGTTCGAAATTCGAAAAAATGATTTTGAAATATAACTTCGAATTGTTATTTCTTGAATTAGTGATGTAACGTTATCAGGAAATAATAAATAAATAAAACAAAACTTTCTAGTTCTAAAATAATAGACTCAAACAAAACTGAGTCCACTAATCTGACCTAAGCCGTGATATATTGAGATCCTTCTTACTTCACGAAGCATAGCGGATTGCTTCGAAATACGAATTAATATTATGCTTAATTCAATTATATGCCATTGTACCAAATAACGTTTAATCGGTTTTAAATAGCAGTTACGCCGACCAACAACAATTGTAAAACTTTTTGCTCAAATCAAAAAACTAAATTTAAATAAGGAAATATTAAAAAATCGTAAACATAACTCACAGACCGCGACGATATTTAGACGACCTTGTTCTCGTGACTCACCTGAAATAAAAAAGTCGATGTATTAATATAAAGTTATAATAAATAATATTGGTGAGACTTAAACATCGCAAGCGCCGGCGCATGTCTAGGGTTGCCAGGCGTCCGAATATAGTCGGATATTGTTAAGTTATAGAAACATTTGTCCTGTCAAATTAGGCAGTAAGATTTTTATTATGCTTGATACTTCAGCGGCTAGAGAACCCCTATTATTATAAAGATAATTACAGATATTTATTTTGGACTTTTGGCAATAAATTCTTAATTTCTACAGATATTTATTTTGGACTTTTGGTAATAAATTCATAATTTCCGTCCTGTCATTCAAATGTCCGATTAAACTGCCTTGGACTGGTTGGTCAATCTAGGTGATATCTGTAAACTCCGTAAGAATCTGGCATATTATGACAAAACAGATACCACTGATATTCCATTTTCAATTTTTTGTATTCGAATTAAAGCAGTAAGTGATGTGAAATCGATCGATCGATGTTCAGTGGTGTCTGTTCGGTTGTAATTGCCACAACACGTCCCTAACCGTTCTAAATTCAAACAAAGTCGTTATAAATCAAAAGAATCGTGGGAAGTCCGAATGGATACCATAAACAAGAATTTGGTTAAACTAGATTAGCGAACGTTAATTCGTTTCGTGTTGTTTTGCACACGGTGCTATTATTTATGGTTTGATTTGAAATATTAGTTTTTGCACGCGACACAATGCCAGCTTTATTTCAAAACGTCTTAACAATAAGACGTTTTGAAATAATTTACCTAATATGATATTTATGTTATACGCGTAATGGCTTCTAGTAAAATCACAAGGATGATGTCGTCAATATTTTGACAACCAAAGACATCTCTGTAGATGTTAAATATCAGAAAATCTGAGAGTCTGGTTATACAGCGTCCTCGGATAAGGAGAAAAACACCCAAACCATAGAGTCATAAGGTTTATATTATATGTATGTGATTGAGCTGGAAATTCTAACCTCCTTGATCATAGGTTTCTATCATTTCATTTATAATCTAATCTGAATTCGGTCAACTTTTAGTCGCACTTCGCAGTCTCAATTAAATACGAGAATTGACACTCGGAGCATGTAAACTTCATTTAGCAAAGAAATGCCTTTAGAGTGTAATCCGCTATCCGCACCATTTTTGTTGTCAAAATAAGATTAGATCTGGCTTTGTTTTTATGGCCCTGGTCTGGAGGGTTACTCTTGAAACTCGATTCCAATTTAAAATTGGGATTGGGTTCGAAAACTGTGCAATATGCACTCTCGAACGCAACACCAGCGCACGATTTAACTGAATACATTGGAATGTTTAGAAAATTAATGAAATAGACACTTCATTCCAATAACAAACTCGATTGTGTCAAGAGTGCCAATATTATCTAGACTGGACAGTTTCACTGTATCGAGATTGAGATTGGAATTGATTTCAAAAGTAGGCCTACTGGTCTGGCTTTGTTATTGACTTCTTTTATTTTCTATTATTTCCAGGCTCCCCTAAGGCATTATGAAACTACAACATACTATATTTGTCAATTAGTTGTTTACACAGATGTGTTAGTGAAGGATATGTTAAGTGAAATAATAAATTCACCCAGACCCGTTCAGACAGACCCCCGGCTAGGTATAGAAGAGATCTATCTACCTCTTAGTAAATAACAGTTATTCTTAATGCATATTATTGTTTTAAAACAAATAACATAAATAATTCATTAACAACCAAAATCAAGCCACATATTTTAAAAAACATTAAAACACGATTAACCCATCAAACTCAACAGGCAAGCATTCGGGCGCTATTAAGAGGCACAAAAATATGCAAGGTGGCGAGACGTGTCGCAACGGCGAGCGTCGCAAGTCACGTGGGCGGCGGTCACTACACCTATGCGCCCACATGCACCCGAAACTGGTCACCCGGCGCGCTGAATTTGTCCGGCGAATATAGCGCCAGCTGCATACGCGGCACGGATTTGGAGATAATGTATGGGGGACACAGGGTGGCAAAGTTTTCTTTACGCATTTTTAAAGCACTATTTATTATAATATTATTTAGAGAATATATAGATATGTTAACTCTTGTTATACAGTTTAGAGACATGTTAGCGTTGCTGGTCAAAAAATCCTCACCACTGATGATCCTGGCTTACAGGGAATGCTGTGACGTATGTAGGCGTGATAGTTTGTAAATAGGACTTGTACTTTCTACCGTATGAATGTAAAGTATGCTTTGAAGTAAAGTAACAAAATCTATATTTAACATTTATCTCCCAAATTCTACTATTTTCTACCATGTGATAGGTCACCTATATGCGAGTCAGGCAGCAATGTACAAGCACTTTGTGTTCCATTTTTAAAACACCTCAAAGCTCTTTAAATTACTGGCCTTGGTGAATTTAACATATTCCATCACAGGGTGGTAAGCAAATGCCATGCAGTACATTGCTATACAAAGTTCTAGATAGTTCTGTCAATGTATAAGGCCTAACCCCTCACATTAATAGAGGAGGCCATATCCAGCAGTGGGACACTGTTTAATGCAGGGCTAGTATTTATTTTTTATTAATTATAAATCAAAAACAAAGGCTTAACGGTAACGCATTTCAATCGATTTCAAAATGGCCGCCAATACGAGGGCACGGACTCGCTTTACAGTCCGATCGCGTGACGATACACACACGAGATGTTTATTTACATGGAACGATTGCGAACGTGGTGACAGGAATTCGTTATTGTTATCTATGGTGATGTGATGACTTACTGGATAATAATGACGTCATTCTAATGAAGTACACCGATCGAGGACGATACTGCAGAGATGAAAGTCGCAGGTTCAAAACCAGAAGATAGCATACACATCTTATTTTTCGAAACTACGTGTTTATTTATTGTTAATTATTATGCATCAAACATTATTTTTATATTTTGTAGACTCTACTTTCGGCCAAAATTGTAGAATGCTTAACATTTAGACATAGCATTTATTATGATAAAAGTCTACGTATGACAAATGTTTAATGATATACAAGTCTAATAAGTTCACACCTGTATACCCAAAAGAGTAGGCAGAGCCATGTAAGTAAAATTTGACCACGGAGCAATGACTTACGTTACTTTTTTCGTAAAACACCTAACAGAGTTTTGCGCAGACGGATACGCGACGCAAACATAGTCAACTGTACCCACAGCAACATTAATACCTTCAAACGTTAATCCAATGAAACACAACTCAAAGGTTGTTCGATTTAATTGCCAAAACGCCGGGCATTACGTCGATTTGATGTATTTACACGAATTGTTAACAATTTGCTAAATAACAGTAGCAATTTTGTTAATTACTTACTAAAGGCACGATCATGGATCGCATAAGGCGGTGTATTTACAAGTAAAAGCGCGTAATGTTACTAAGTATGAACACAGCTTCCGTGGTGCGAGAGTAGCCAGCTGTAAGACGAGGCGCGGGTTCGATCCCTGTGTCGACACAAATGTTTGTGTACGTTTATCGGTACCAGAAAACTAAAATCCCATAGAAAAAATACTTTCAGATTTCCCTGACTTTTCCAATTTTCCAGGCAACTATTCCAATTTTTCTCACCTTCGACACCTTATTCAGACCACTTCGAAAATTAGTTATGCGCTCAACAATGAACTACATTTAAATACTATTTACGTATAGATAACATGGTGCATCAATTCTCGTAAGACCCAATTTTGTGAACAGTAAGTATGAAAATTGAGTGCTGACGAGAACATGCAATTAAAGCATAAAAATTCGTTCCGAGTTCCAAGATATTTCCTGAGATGTCTGCGGACCCACTTGCTATATAAAAAACATATGTTAAACATGGCTTCGCTACGAAACCTTATATATCAATAGAATTTCTACAAGCGTTCTTATATAACGTATAAAAAATCTAAAAATAGCCGATGATACTGGTTTTAAATGGAAATTGTCTTAAAACTGATTTATTATGTCACATACTAAAAAAAGACATCTTTGAAAACATATCTAGCTAAATTTCCAACATTTCTAACAAGAGAATTTCCATTTGTGTTTTGACCTGTCATAAGTGCTTTTTATATGCCTACATGATGAATAAAGATTTTTAATTTTATTCATTTTATAAAACATAGCTATCAGAAACTGCATTTCGACCGCCCGAAACCTCCGCTTCAGTGCGTTAAACATGCTGAGTGTAGTCTTGCGCCTCAACAGTGAACAAATCGCTTAACGCGCTTCCAATGTCGGACTTGGCAGTCGTATTGTTAAATTAAGAGATTATACAGCGATCATAAAGGTTGCCAATTAAAAATATATTGTGAATGCAATTCTTACGTAATTAATGTTTTAAATTAATGGTTTTGTGGTAAAATTTTAATGACTTATGACCTTATGGCCATTGTATTATTAATAAAAATTTAATTAAAACCTCTATATTTAAATTTCTTTAAAATTAAAGTTTTAATAAAAAAAATCATTTGCTTACTCTAAGCTTCATTTACACCACAACCTTACTATTATACGAAATGGTTAATATTTGCCAATCTCCTGCAAAAAACCTATAATTAAATCTTTTTAAAACAAAAGTTATCCCTTTCAATATATTAAGATGTTTTACGCCGACAAAAAACGGTCATGCATTTTTAAGCTGATACTCATTGATGCCGATCGTTACATTAACATAATAAATGTTCATTTCATTTACTGCCTCATGATCTTTATTTCTGTTAGGCGGACTGCACACTATCAAGTAATATCAGCCCTCTCCTTAACATTGTCCTACTACTAAAGACAGGCCTCCTCTACCAAAGAGAGGATGCGGGTTTGATAGACTTCACATACCTTTGAAATTCTTACGTGAAATCTCAGGTATGCAGGTTTTCCTTTACCATTAAAGCAAGCGATAATTAACAATAAATAAAAGTCAGAGGTAATTTTGTCTAATTTCGAACCTACGGCCTTTGTCTCGGCAGTCCGTACCACATCGCTGCTTATTGTTATTACATTACACTATAAAATAAATATTCTTTATCTTAACCTTGAGTTCAGTAATTTTTTTTACGATGCAATGTCTTTGCATACTTTAACGACGCGACGTGCCTAATTTCAACCTTCTAAGGAGTCTACTTAAAAACCTAACATAAATTTTATCTGTGGAAACATATAATTTGTGTATAGTTTTTGTTTAGTTGTATCTTTTGTAACACTGTTTGTTTCCTTAAAATAAATAAACCCAACCGAGGATTCAAACCCTGTACATCTTGATTTACAGCCCTCTGTACTAGACTAAAGAGTCAACGCTCTACATTGTAAACAAAGCTATTGATTTCGAGAACATTCTGCAATATGTTTTCGAATGTGAGCGTTGCGTCATTCGATACCTAATTCAGAATCGATTTTTGTACATATTTGCGAAGTCAACAGAAGTGACATTTCATCAAATTACCTCATGCTGCCACTTTTGTATGCAATAGTGATTTAATATTTGCCTTGCAACCAACTTAGATTATATTATGTCAGTAAATAATATTCTTTGAACATGCTTATGACATATTTCTGAATATGATAGAAAAATAGCGATAAGGTTCGTATCGCATTTTTTATCAAAAAGGAAGCGTTATGTGCCAATATTTTGCAACAAATGATTTGAATAATAATCGGTTCGTTTTAGTATACTATACACGGTAAGTTCAATTTTATTCGTTTTTTCCCGCAGCCCCACTTAAGTGAATAAGTTTATGAGTAGGTACCCTAGGGAACCGTCTATCACAATAAGCAGGCCCAAACTTTCGCTCCCCTCAAATATTTTCAAGTTCTAATTTATCTCAGGATATCACTTAAAGACTGTTAAATCAAATCATTTTATAATCCATTTTTTTATTTCCAATCCTCTCAGGCTGACCGTATGTCGAGCATCCAGCCTAAATCTAGCGCGGTGGTCGTGTCTAGACCGGCGACGCATGATAACAATTTATGTGTCGCGGCCGCTGGGACACTTCGCATGTCCGTATGTTTTCATCGCATTGAACCCGACCTCCTCACCCCTATCTCCCCTTATATTTCCTTACTATTTACATAGACTTATAAAATAGAAGAGCATACTTATAGCTAGGCCAGCGTAGGCTAACACTTAATCCCTTTTGTGAAGGAGACCTGTGTCTAATAATACACAAGGCTTATAGTAATTTATAGTCCCAGTTCTGAATAAGCATCTGTTGAGATTCCTTAACAATTACCCCTAATAGTCATGTACAATCTTATCGCAGGACAATAATAAGACGCGTTAGGTCTCCATTTAACGAGATCTGTAGATTAATAAGAAGCACAGCACCAAGTCGTTTCCATTTCACACCAAAATCACAATTTTATTTAACAACGTTGTATGCCTAAACATATCTAGGTGGTCGCGTCTAGACCAACTGCAGAGTTGTTAATTTTAATAATTTATGCGTTGCTCGTCCGTACATAAGCATTCAACTCGAGCGAGCCGCCTTGCCCCGACCTCCCCTCGCTGACAATTGCCTTCAATATCAATATATCAATGAAACTACGCAGCGTTTTGTTAATGAAAATCATTTATGCTAAATTATTTTTAAATTGTTTTTTTTTTGTGATGAAACGGCAATGATTTTAATTGGTTTTTATAATTATGATTAGCTTCGTGTCCGTGTAATTAAAAGTAATTGTTTATTTTAGTCATTTGAGTAAATTAATTTACAAAACGTAAATTAGCAGAACAAAACTGCAGACGTTCTCATTTTATAGGCAAAGGTGGACCATATTTTAAATATAGAATTGTCATTCCTTTGGAACAGGAGGGTTAATCTTGATATTCGATTCCAATTTAAAAATGGAATTGGGTTCGAAAACTGTACAATTGGCACTCGTGAACGCAACACCAGCGCACGATTTAACTGAATACGGCGGAATTTTTAGTAACTAAATGAAATAGCGTATTTACGATCGCTAGAATCGTAAATACACTATTTCATTTAGTTGAGTAAGTTAGAGTTCCAATATCTTCTAGATTGGAATTGAAACTGTATCGAGTTCGAGATTGGAATTGATTTCAAGAGTAGGCCTACTGATCTAATAATGAAAACCAGAGTTGTGGTAGAGATAGATCGGTTACAACTGTCGATCCCTTGCCGACGAGCCTAGTTCGTGGTTTTTTAAATGTCATACTCTCTCCAAATCTATACTATTTGGCTCGCCAGTGAACTAGGATCAGTCACCTACAGTAGGTCTGTCTTTACAGTGTTATAAATGTTATAGGAAGTTATTAGTAATGTATAAGAGCTGCCTCACAGCTGGGCACCAGCTTCTTCACTAGGGAGGTTGGGTTAGTCCACCACGAAGTCGTAATTGTGGTCACCAGACCACATTGGCCTTTGAAACTCAAGAAATCCTAGGTATGCATTTTCCATCATGATTTTTATAATAATTAACTATGAGTTCACGTATATCCTGAAAAAGTCAGAAGTGTGTCCTAAGTTTAAATCGAACCCGCTATTATCTGTCAGTTCTTCCCCTCCCTCTATCCTAGCCGCTATAAGAACAAATTGCAAAACACTTCTTAATCCATATTTCAAAACTATAATCTCGCGTGCAGCCTCCGGGCCTAGAAGAACGTGCAATAATATTGACAGAGCCATTAGACGGTAAATAAAAATGATCGAGCGCGGCAAATTGTCACACGCGGCGATACTCTGACACGTGACACGTCCAGAGATTAGATTGTGTCATCGTGTGTGACACTGACAGAGTACGCTCATGGGACACGCACGGTGTTTTAGCACATTATCCCGCTAATACTGTGTCTATTGGATAAGACTTGTGACATAAGTGACAATATGTAAATGATTTAAATCCTTGGTAATGCAATGATATGTACCACTGCATTTGCGATTTGCAATGCTGAGTCAGTAGCTGAACCATAAGTTTATTTAAAAAACGATTGATAAACGAAGTCGCCAGAATTATCACGTCTTGAGGATATTAAATAATAATGATTAACAAGTTACATTACCTGAAACCTATTAACGAAAGAATTTTATGACTCCGAACAAAAATAAGTAAATTAGACGCCATTGAAATCTGCTGGGAGGGGTAATGTCAAATGACAGTAAAATGATGCATGATATGTACCGTGACGTCACGGTTCTCAGAATCGCTATTACTGTGCCGTTGTGCGAGAGAGATAGTGATATGTTCCCAATACGCAACCGCAACGCTCGGTTTCGGTTGCATATCGAATAATGTACAAAATTAAACACAGGGAAGTAGCCTATGTTGTGAAGCATATAATTATTCTTCTTAAAAAAACTTAAGAAACTACAATTAAAATCAATGTAAAATAACATCTTCCCATTCCCACAAAGTTTTAAAACCCGTACAAAACAGCACAAACATAAAGATAATCGTTTAAGCGTTTCGAGCGGTATTCGCTTGCGCAAGCGGTCGTCCGCTAGTAGGGTTGCCAGATAAAGCCAGACATACGCAGTTTTTGAACACTGTGATATTGTGACAGCTTCCATGGCGCAGTAGTCGCCTACGATGATGGGGTCGTCACCTCGGCGTCGGGACGTGACGACCCCATCGCCCGCTGGTGGGATAATCTTGTGACAGAGATTATTCCACCAGTGCAATCAGTCAACCCAACTAGTGGTAGTGCCATGCTGCGCACTTTCGGGTAGCAGCCGAATGGGCCGGTACGCCCGGGGAAGAACCACTCTCTCACAGAAAACCGGCGTCAAGTGGCAGCTATACTGTCGCGTTTCGTTTGGTCTGTGAGAGTCCCGGAGGCCCACTCCCCATCCCTCCCCCACACCACTAAATAACATGGCAGTGCGAGATTTGGTTGATCTACCCCAGGAGGGTACCACCAGCGTACATCGCGGTGGAGAATCCCTCTCTGGGCGTCCACGCCCAGATCGTACACCACCTGTGCGTGGATGCCCAGGCTGCCCTCCGTATTCTGGGGGGGGCAATTTTGCACGTGTACGAGGCAAACGGAGCAGGCAACATAAGGCCACCCCTTCCACGCTTGCTGTGGATTTTTGCAACATAAGGGGGCTGAATTCCAACTTGAACGCCGTCCACTTCCATCTTGAGACGGCGAAGCCGGCCTTGCTATTCCTTACCGAGACGCAGATATCTTCTCCGGCTGACACCTCTTTCCTCTCCTACCCGGGGTACAAACTGGAACATTCCTTTGTACCGCGGGCTGGGGTGTGCGTGTACATTAGGGAGGATATCTGCTCTCGTCGCCTCGGCAGCCTTGAAGGGCGGGACCTATCCAACCTCTGGCTACGCATAGACTGCGACGACCATCCGCGAATCTACGCATGCCTGTATAGGTCCCATAGCGGTAATGCCGAAACTGACCGACTTGTTGAGCACATGCAAATGGCTACAGACTCCGTGCTGCAGCAGATCCCATCCGCAGAGATCGTGATTCTCGGTGACTTTAACGCCCACCACGCCGAATGGCTTAGATCACGCACCACCGATCATGCGGGGAGATCTGTTCACGATTTCGCATTAGCATATGATTTGACACAACTGGTCACCTCGCCAACGCGAATCCCAGATGTGGAGGATCATACACCTTCCCTGTTGGACCTTCTGCTGACCTCTCATCCGGAAGGCTACCTGGTATCCGTCGATCCTCCTCTTGGTTCGTCGGACCACTGTCTTGTCCGGAGTACAGTGCCAGTCACGCACTCAACACGGCCTCGCTTTGCGGGCTGCCGCCGCGTGTGGCACTATAGGTCAGCGGATTGGGACGGAATGCGGTCATTCTTTGCGTCCTACCCATTGGGGCAGATTTGCTTCTCGCCGGATGATCCTGACGTCGTTGCTGACTCTATCACTGATGTGGTACTTCAGGGTATGGAACTCTTTATTCCGTTCTCTGCAGTGCCCATCGGAGGCAAATCCCAGCCTTGGTTTGGTCGCTCCTGCAAGACGGCATTACGCCGAAAGCGGGAATGCTACCAAGCCTGGGCTGACGCGTCGGCGTCTAGTGATGTAAATACCGGCGCATTTAAAAAGGAGTTTAACTTTGCCTCTAGGTCCTTCAAAAGCGCCATTGCTAAGGCGAAGTCGGAGCACATTGGCAGAATTGGCGAGAGACTGGCACGTCTCCCGTCGGGAACACGTGCGTTTTGGTCTCTCGCCAAGGCTGTCTTAGGAAATTTCTGTCAGCCATCTTTTCCACCCCTGCACACGGAGGATGACTCGCTGGCCCATGCCGCGAAGGTGAAAGCCGATCTTCTGGGCTCTCTCTTCGCGTCCAACTCGACTTTGGATGACCGAGGAAATTCACCACCGACAATCCCGCGGTGCGATGCAACGATGCCGGAGGTTAAGTTCCGGCAAAGTGCAGTTCGCAAAGCACTCCTGTCCTTGGACATTCATAAGTCGAGTGGGCCCGATGGCATCCCTCCGATCGTGTTGCAGACATGTGCTCCGGAGTTGGCACCGGTTTTAACGCGTCTTTTCCGGCACTCCTATACATTAGGCGTAGTCCCGAAATCCTGGAAGGCCGCTTTAGTGCACCCGATCCCTAAAAAAGGCAACCGCTCGGACCCGTCCAATTACAGGCCTATAGCCATCACCTCCTTGTTCTCCAAGATAATGGAGTCCGTTATCAACTGCCAGCTCCTGCGGTACCTGGAGGAGCACCGGCTGATTAGCGACCGCCAGTACGGCTTTCGTCGGGGTCGCTCAGCCGGTGATCTTCTAGTCTACCTAACTCATAGATGGGCAAAAGCAGTTGAGACCAAGGGGGAGGCGCTTGCAGCCAGCCTGGACATAGCGAAGGCCTTTGATCGGGTATGGCACAAGGCGCTTCTTTCGAAGCTACCTTCTTATGGGCTTCCCGAGAAATTATGCAACTGGATCACCAGTTTTTTGGCAGATCGGAGCATCAAGGTCGTCGTCGACGGTGCATGCTCTGATCCTAAATTTGTCAATGCTGGTGTTCCACAAGGCTGTGTACTGTCTCCTACTCTGTTTCTTCTGCATATAAATGACATGCTGCAAATCAGCAACATTCATTGCTATGCAGACGATAGCACTGTAGATGTACTGTACACTGGCCGTGCTAATATTTCTCGGGAATACGTCGACGAGAGCCGGAACAAACTTGTGTCTGAAGTCGAGTCCTTGTTAACCAAAGTCTCGGACTGGGGTCGACTAAACTTAGTCCAATTCAACCCCAAAAAGACACAAGTCTGCGCGTTAACCGCTAAAAAGTCACCATTTGTCGTAACTCCTCATTTAGAGAACACTCCCCTGTCTGCCAAACCCAATATCGGAATACTTGGCGTCGACATTTCGAGCAACGTCCAGTTCCGCGGTCAATTGGAAGGAAAGGCCAAATTGGCCTCAAAGAAGCTTGGTGTGCTCAGCAAGGCGAGACGGTACTTCACGTCGGGTCAACGCCTAAATCTCTATAAGGCGCAAATTCGGCCCCACATGGAGTACTGTTCTCATCTCTGGGCGGGAGCCCCCCAGTACCAGCTACTTCCATTTGACCGCATTCAACGTAGGGCAGCTCGGGTTATCGACGATCAAGCTCTTTCCGATCGGCTTGATCCATTGGCTCTGCGTAGAGATGTTGGATCACTCTGCATCTTCTACCGCATTTATCATGGGGAATGTTCCGAGGAATTGTTTGGATTGATCCCGGCCGCTGAATTTCACCATCGGACATCGCGCCAAAACATAAAATTCCATCCGCACCATCTCGATGTCCAGCGTTCCACAACAGCGCGATTTTTACGGCATTTTCTGCCACGCACAACCACTCTGTGGAACCAGCTGTCGCCGGCGGTCTTTCCGAACCGTTACGACCTGGGAACCTTCAAGAAGAGAGCATATTCTTTCCTGAAAGGCCGGCAACGCATTTGCAAGCCCTTTGGTGTTGCAGATGTTCATGGGCGGCGGTGATCACTTTCCATCAGGTGAGCCTCTTGCCCGTTTGCCCCCTTTTTCCATAAAAAAAAAAAAAAAAAAAAACGAAACGAGAGGCCGTGGGTTCGATTGCCGCACCGAGACAAATATTTGTATGACAGACGGATATCTGTTACGAGTCTGGGTGTTGCGGTACGGTAGTCCCTATTAGTTAAAGTAGTAGTAAATTAGACCAATGACTGGCGTTCCCATCTCCGCCATTTATAACTCCCGCGACGAATCACATTTAGACCATGTACAGCTAAACTGGCTGGAAATCCACCTTTCAGTTTTATCTGACAACCCTATTCGTCCGTTCGCTCGCCCCTTCAATTACCAACCATAGCGCACTGATTGAAAGCCATGCATCACAGTTAACATTTATTAAGTACATCTCAACACACACATTGGTTTGTGTACAACGAACTTTTGTGGAATAGGGTCGTAGGGTTGCCAATTTGTTTTTTATAATAGTCATTGAGGTCTGTATAACTTTTACTGCCTGGATAGACAGACGAGCAGACCACCTGATGGTAAGTAGACACCGCCGCCCATAGACTTCTGCAGAGCACATATACATACATACATATAAGGGCTGATATTTGATAGCCTCCGTGGTGCAGCGGGCCAGTAGCCGGCTATGAAACGAGAAGTCGCGAGTTTGATCCCTGATTGTAATGCTGCATATCGAAAATAGCGTGATGCCAGTATATATTATGTTGGATGAATTATTACTTTAAGCAAACTATTACTTTCCTATGATCCTGGAACCTTTAGACGTAGTGTGAAGAAGCTACTCAGCAGGCTGTCATGATTGTGTCGAGTAGCGGAAGGTATAGACATCTCTCACTACTTGATAGTCTATCTGGACGACATTACGCTTACTTTGTCGTGCCAGGATAAAAAAACTAAGCCAATACATAATCGTATCAAACTCCTATATTTGCCGTCATATCAAAGTGAACCGGACATCACTGCGCAATAAATAAAATTGTTATACACACCCCTATAAGGCGACGTGTACATGATAATTTCATTGCACATGCATGTACCTGTTGATTCCAGAGTGACATGCCAATTACGCACCACGATATAATGCTAAATGCCGAATAAGGCGCGTGCAGACAACGGACGGCCTAAAATGGCTTGCTTGTGTCATAAATATTTGTTGTCATAGTAAAATGTGATTTATCGGGTATAAATTGGCGTGTCTCATTGTAGGGAATTGTTTGCAGTCTTGGATTTAATTGTAGAATGGGTAAGTTTTGGCCTGTAGTTGTCTCAATTCTATGTAAATTTAATGCGAAATGACATTTATTCTATACTAAATTAGGTTCAAATTAAAATACAAAAAATATTACAATTAAAATGCACATACTTTTAAATAAAGAACAAACAATTCCAATTTAATTATCGAATACGTGCAATATTGTTTAAAATTAAATGCAATTATTATTTCATTTTAGATAAATGATTTTCAGAGGTTAATTCAATTATGTAATAATTATGTCATTTGCACATGCATTTTAAAGTGTGCATTGCAATGATTAATGGTTGTATTACAATGCGAATGTTCAAGTGCATTGAAAACAAAGTTTGTTCATCTTGTAATGTATAATTTACGATGTGTTTGTACACAGTCAAACGTAAACATATTTTTATGCAATAAATGACACACATTTATTTCATTTATACTCTTTATTGAACACTAAAAATACACAAGATAGAAAAAATTTATTAAAAATACAACTGCCGTTCTTATCGGTCTCGGCGATCTTTTCTAGATATCTATGGGATGGAAATATGAGAAGGGAAAAGAAAAAGGGTAGGGCAGTCTGTGTACATAATAGTATTGAGGAAAAAAATGATATTTTTTTATATAGATGTGATCGCACACAATATAATAAGCTCACTCATGTATATCCCTGAAGGGGTAGGCGGTCGTGTAACTAGTGCTTCACATTTTGCACTTTTTTCGTACTATTATATGATAGGTGGCGATCTATTGCCATATTGAATACAACATTTCAATACCGGGCAACTCATTTGATATTTTGCCATTCGATAAATTATATGAAAATTGCGATTGTCCACATTGGGATTTGAACCCAGAACCTTAACGGGTTCACAACCGAGCCGAGCTGAGATGTAAATTAACTAGACAAGCTAGTTATTTTACAAATAGCCTTACTTATCCATTAATTTTTAATCAACTCAATTCTAAAAGTGTGTGCTAAGAGATAACTCAGGCATATATTCTCATCTTGAATGTCTTTTAACAAAGCACCTTAATGAAAACTTTTAATGACCATTGAGTCTATGGCATAGACTATGCATCCAACACAGAGTTAACAAACACCACAGAGCAAAACAACAGACCTCACCTACACAATAACGATCGCTTGTCCGTACGTATGAATGACTCGTCCATTCACTAGTTGCTCGTTAAAGCAGTCCATTCAGGCCCACGCGAAACGTACGCCGTTTGACGGTTGACCCGTGAATGCCATCTAAAAATACCGCTAAATTCCTAGTCTCTGGCTGAATGGGCCACTGTTGTCTACGGTTATGGGGTGTGGACAAAGGTTTACATAAATGGAAATAAGAGAATATAAACAAAGATGATATATACTTGTGGACTTTCGTGTTCGTATTTACGAATAAGGTCTATCAGACACAATTACATGAAATTAAATAAATAACACCTAACAGTCACACACATAGCCCCGATCCCACACTAAGATACAAGTCCTGTGTTGTGGGTATCAGGGACTACGAGAGACTATCTATCACAACACCCAGACCCCAGATACAAATGTCTGTCTGTGGGAATGGGAATCGAACCCACGGCCTCTCGTTTCAAAGCCGGCTACTCGCCTACTGCGCAACGGAGGCTGCCGAATATATTTAAAAATCCTAGGTTGAAATCACAGGTCGAGCAATTCCTGCTTTTGTTTGAGTTTTTGTATGGAAAATATCATGTGGCCCATGATTTGGATTTTTTCACCGATATGGAAATAGGTTCATAGCGAGACTGAAATATCTCGACAAATCATAAGTGCACCGGTTGCATTTCTGCCTACTCCTTCCGTAATACAATTTGATAGTCCTGGTACAAACTAGTTCAAAACTGTATCGCGGGTATGCAACGATGGACTATGCACACACAACACCTAGAGCCAAAAAAAAATGTGGGTGCGAGAATCGAACCTGCGGCCTTTCGTTTCACAGGTTACTTATTCATGCCCGCCAACGAGGCTGTTTTGTAAGAAAATTACGGAATGTAATAACTTTACTATATTATTTCAAATGCTGTACTTATTCAAGTCCGCAGCTATTAACAGATTATGATGATTATTTTTAAATATTTCAGTCTGATACGATATTAAAAACAAATCGCACACAAAAACAAGTGCACAATGAATGTAAAAACAGTACCCATAAATCAAACAATGTGAATAAAAGTAGAACACCTCGGGTCATGGGAAAACCTTACGCGGAAGTGTGTACATAATGGCGGCTGAGCTGACGAATCGCACCTAGCGTCGTACAGCGATTACATTGTAATTTCTTTTGCAGACGGATTACAGCTGTAATTAGATAGATAACTGATATATTTCACTGTAATCGTGAAATAAGTTGATTCCGGGTCAACATGTTTACGAAACACGCCCGTATGTAAAAACTTCCCTTTTTTGCTATGTGTTACTTTCTATAAACATGATTGGTCAGTTTTTGCTTGGCGCCAAAAATGACCAATGTAATTTTTTTCCATTTTACTTCATAATGATAAGGCAAAAGGTTCAGGCCCATACAGCCTCGTCAATTGTAGTTGACCAATACAGAAATAGGTCTTTATTAAAAAAAAATTGTTTGGTTTTAGGTTTCATATAAATACTTAATTAAAAAAGGTATATTTATATTTTATATGCCATTCATAAACAAACATTTTGCTGCTCTGTGAATGTTTATTTTGTTCGAAACATTTAACGTCTTTTTTAAATTTCGTTCCATTTTCAAACTTAATTACTTTTTACACCACTCAATTTCCTTAATGAAACTATGGTTACACAACACAGCAATCATAATAAAGTATTAAGTAGGAACATTCTCTATGGCCAATTTTACTTATGACTTTATGGAGCACGTTATGGCTCCCCGAGGTCACGTAAATGTAACTTTTATTTACTAAAGTCACATGATTTATTGACATCGTATAAAATACTCATATAATCAAAACGCCAATTCTCGTAATTAAAAGTTTCAAAATATCATTTCAATCTTTTTTTTTTTTTTTTTATCCTAGCACGGCAAAGTGACCGCACTTCATCTGATGGTAAGCGCAGTACGGTCCAATTAGAGTATCGAGTAGCGAGAGACGATCTATCCCCCGCTACTCAACACAATCATGCCGGCCTGTCCTTCACACTACGCCATGGGCAAGAAGGTGAAGAAGCGGTCGAGGGTCTATTATCAGGGTACTCAGAAGGCCGCAAAATGGCCAAACATTGTACCCCAACTCTAGACCCCCAAAAAATCTTGCCTCAACGTCGAGAATGTCACAATTGACAAACAACGTCAATAGTGACATTACCTAGTCAGGTCATAAATTCTGTCACATGTTTAATATAAAATAATTGAAACAAGTTTATTCATTATGTAACCATTTATATACCAAAATGAACTTAACAAAACATAGATTCTTATGACACTAAAGTTTATTCAAAATGACCTCCGTGATTTTGAATACAGGCCTTCAATCTGCGCGGCCAGTTGTCTATCGCAGCACGAACGAGGTCCATGTCAATATCGGCGGCTGCCTTAATCAAGGATGTCTTGAGTGACTCCAAATTGGGATGAGGCTTTGAGCACGCCTTTTTCTCCAAGTGTTGCCATATCTTGTAATGTAACGGATTCAAATCTGGACTGGAGGAGGGCCAGTCTTCGTGCCGGATGAAGTCGATTTCACGCGCCGCCAGCCAGTCTTGTGTGCTCTTCGCTCTATGAGCTGGCGCCGAATCTTGTTGGAATACCCAGTGCCTGTTATTGAACATGGTATGAGAAACAGGTTCCACAAGGTTCGTCAGGACTGTATTTTGATACACAACTGCATTCGTTTTTACACCTTTCTCACAAAAATGTACCTCTGTTAAGCCCCAATAAGATACTCCCAACCATACCATGAGCGAGTATGGAAAATGACCTCGTTGGACACGCGGAATACTGTTGCTCGCTTCTTCACTACTGTGTGCGTACACCTTATCATTTTGTTTGTTGTAGCTCTCTTCTACGGTAAAAAATTTTTCATCTGAAAAAAGGATTTCCGGATATTTTTTTCCCGCGTACCGCTTCAACAAAGCGCGGCATCTCTTCAGTCTCAGGTCCATTAGACGAGCATTCAAACAATGTCCTGTTTTTCTTCGATATGCCCGAAGCCCTAAGTCTTCATTTAACACCCTTTTCACCGTGGTTCTGCTTAACCCCATCTGAAGGGCCAACAGTTTCTGCTTACGTTTGGGATTTCTTTGAATTCGCGCCTTCACAGCTTTTATCACTGCTGGAGTCCTAACAGACCGAGGGCGACCACTTCTTGACCTGTCATCTACACTAGAGTCTTCATTGTAACGTTTGATGGTACGATAAACGAATCTTTTGGTTATATTCAAATTTTTCAGTATGTCAAAAATTTGAATTGGCAACACGGTCTTCTTTAAGCGTCCACTCTATATTTAAAAATGAGTAAAATTCTAAAAAGTATACATTTTTATTTTCATGAACAATTTGAAATTCGAATTCAATAAACTTTTTTGTGGCCAGCATTCTAAAATAAAAGTTTTTACTGTGTGACAATACTTATGACCTGACTGTGTATATTGAAACGAGATTGAAAGTTGATCGAATGTTGATAACGACATAATATAAAACGTTATCAACATTGTCAGTTTAAATGACATATATAAAAATACCAATTTCTTGTTAACGCATAACATTATTACAGTTCGATGAAGATCCAGTTGCAGTGTCAATAGAATGCGAGAATTGACCTCCAAAAAAATGTATTAATTCTAGGAATGTCTTTTCAAGACGTGGCGAATATGTTTTTATGGCCGTATTAATATTAGTGGTTCGATTGCTGATTAATGTAATAAACTAACCCAACCTAACCTAAAAGCTTTTATTTGTTTTTATCATTTTATGTTCATTAAATAGTGAGATGAATTAACATTGTTACGTTCTAAGAAGCGACGATCGAAGTTTTTTTTATCCTGGCACTGCAAAGTGACCACACTGCATCTGATGGTAAACGCAGTGCCGTCCAGTTAGAGTGTCAAGTAGCGAGAGATTATCTATCCCTCGCTAATCAACACAATCTTGCCGTTCTGCAAAAAAGTGATCGTAACAGAATAAATAACAAAAATAACTTAAGTAAATAAACAATTATCCATCGAAGCGTAACATCCAATAAGCAAGCGACCATTATACACAATACAGACTTATATAACTGCAAGTAATAATAGAACAAGCTATTTAAATAAATCTCTAATGCACGTAGGTCCGGTAGATATAGCGATTTAAGACTTCTGAACGGGGTGGCATTTTTCGTGGCAATTGAAAGTTACATCTGAAAAAATATAATCTTTTTCATGATTATTTAGAAAATAAAACTAAAAATTACTTAATTTTGAAATATATTGAGAGGATTAAAATAAAATTGTTTAATATTTTTTTGATTGATCAAAAAGGACTGTCACTAAAAAGGTACACCACTAATAAAAGTGAGAATATAAAAAAAAATGATTCTGAAAATTACAGCCGTTCTCTGTTAATTTTAATTGACCTAGCGCTGTCACATCGCATCCGTGGCAAGTCAAGTGCACCAGCCGATGTCAAGGTTGAGGGTTGCCTGGTCGTGGTAACCTGTCACGCGCTGCTGCGGCTGCTCACATCCTGTGTGGTCAACGGTCACCCGCCTCGCTTGGTGATCGACCTTGCCTATTTATAGGTACAGGCCATTTGTTAAGTGATGCGAGAAGCGAAAACGGTAGCTATGTATTATGTAACAAGCAAGATTATGTAATACTACAATGAAATCTGATCGTTTGTTGCCGTGTTTTTGTTATCATTGACTTTGGTGATTAAAGGATGGTCGTAGGCCACGTTTTATAGTTTAATAGCCTGTTTTGGAGCAGTAGGTAGCCAATGCAGATAAAGTCTGTCCTTGCAGATGGTGGACAGCGGGCGTAGATTCTTAACAGTACGCTTTTTCCCCATTAGCTCGAACTAGTTGCTGTCATGGACCGACACTTCAGTAACAAATTTGTGTCATTTATCATGAATTCTGATAATCTGGAACTTCCCCCCAATTGATGAATAATAAATAAGAGTATTTCTCAATATATTTGTATGAATGCAGTCCGGCGGAATAAAGTCTATGGGCGGCGGTGACTACTTACCATCAGGTGGCCCGTCTGCTAGTCTGCCTCTCGCGGCACTAAAAAAAAATAGTGGTTAGGCCACTAGGGACACTTTTTACATGTACATACATGTTACGAAATAAATGATTTGTGGTCCTTTCTATTATCGCTCTAGAGTCTAGAACTGATGACATCACGTCACAGTTTCGGGAGACTGTAATCGGCACTTGTCACGCGCGGTTTCGCATCGGCGGTTTCCGCGGTTCCCGGTACCACGCCGGTCTCGCGGTTGAATGACATTCCGAAGGTCGTTTGTTGCTGAATGCGCGCGCAATACCAATGAGCTTCTATCGTTATTAACAACAAATAGCAGCTTTTTATTTAGGAACGTTCGAGAATATCGTTTTAAACAATAGGGCGAATGGAGTACTCATTACTGATCAATGATACGGTATCGCTCGTCTAAAATGTTGCGCTCTACGTTTTTAGTACCACTCAATTTTGAGTGCAATACGATTCAAAATTGAGTGTCAGCGTGTCATATTAGCTTGAAGGTCTTATGTTTTGGTTTCTAGTACTATATATTTTATTATTTATATAATAATAAATAAATAACATCTAACAGTCACACACATAGCCACGACCCCACACTAAGATACGAGTCTTGTGTAGTGGGTATCAGGGACCACGAGAGACTTCGGTCTCACAACACCCAGACCCCGGACACAAATATCTGTCTGTCACACAAACATTTGTCCCGGCGTGGGAATAGAACCCACGGCCTCTCGTTTCACAGCCGGCTACTCGCCAACTGCGCTACGGAGGCTGTCGTATATATGTTTCACTTTAAGCTAAACTGAGACTCATACAGGTCGCTAATATTTTATTTATAATTTTGTTGCTATTTTTTTTTATTTTTTTATTTATTTTTTATTATCTCAATATTACGACATTTTTATTACGAATTATTTGACGAAATTACGCGTATCAATGCAACCTATACCTAACGCACATAATTGAAAATTTTCACCACAAAATTGGATTTTAGATCATCTAATGCTCGCGACTTGATCAAGCGAAGATATTGTGACCAATTGTGATAAAATGTATTTCAATGTGACAAAGAAATTGGACGCCGACATAATTCCACTGCGTTACGCAATGTCTAGACTTAACGTCTGTGATAAAATAGATATAAAAGTTATTTTCCATACTATCAGAGGAATTAGGTTTCGAAATAAAGCTTAAAGACCTACTACACTAGTCAATATAGATGTCAAACTTTGATTAAGACACTTCTATTGATCCGGAGCAATTTGTAACGTAATTCCTTAAGACAGTTAAAATTTGGTACTAAATATCACATGGTGTAATGAGGCTTTTAGAATTCAATATGAAAATGATTTACCATCTTCATTTGAAAATGGAATTCGAGCATCCGCTCTTGCCTCTGTTATGTCAATAGCCGTTGACAGCTCACATCGGCTGTCATGATGACATATCTTAATGTCAAACGTGCATTATCTACGGCACAGCAATCTTCATTACATCGGCATGTTGGCATACATATATTATCGCCGAGTGTTTTATTATATCGATTACGTTGTGTAATGCACGTTTTGAATTGCTACTTATTTTATCATGTTGATATAACTCTTATAATCTCACGCGCGCAACCAAGCCATGTTCCATTCAATTTTGTTTGCAATAAGATTCAAATTTTAATGTCAATTACGCTCGCTTAACTATAAAGGAAGAAAAATAGAGGAAATCTGCATATCACGGTTACTCGTAAAATTGAAACCTTTAATATTGTTTTAGTTCTTAACAAATACAAAACTTTAAACTAGGGTTAAGTCAATCTATCTGATAATATATGATATTCGTTTTCAACCATTTTTTTTCTATATACGGGATATATTACATTAGTAAAATTTATGTCAAACTTATTCCAGATCCCAGATTCGTCATCCGACGATTACATTAAAACCTTAAACAGTAAATTATATTATATAGCCGTTAAGTAAATAAAAGTAATTAATAACGTACGTGCGTATTGGAAAAGATGCGATCGATTCTGAGTACTCTCGATACATTATTTGTATCGTAATATGTATTTAATTACTCGATCGCAGCCGATCGCAGAGCTAACATAAATATTATATGAGAGACGGAGGCGCCAGCGAGTGTCTTGGTTTTAGCACGGTAATGTTATCTATGGTAATGTTACCGTGGTTTAAATGATAAGATTTAGCGGTGTTATGATATAAACATTGTTCTCTGATAGTACAGATCTATGATAATGATCTATAATGAACTCAATATCAGAATCATCATCGCATTGCCAAATTGATGAAAATGGAGAAGGACGATGATTTATGATAAAATTTTCAGAAACTTATAAATACAAAATAATATTAAATTAGCATTAAATTTTTTTAAACGATTTTGTGGTTCCAAAAACAGCGTTAGCCTAGTTTGTTGCGATACGGACCATCAAGACGAAAATGGTATGTTCCAAACCAGCCCAAACGGTATACACTTTTGACTTTTCTAAAGTTACGTGTGTATTAAATGTTAATTATCGCTTGCTTTAACGGTGAAGGAAAACAACGTGAACCTGCATACCTGAGAATTCTCATACGAATTAAGAAAAACGAAAAAGAAATAAATACGAAAAAGTTATGTGAAGTCTGCCAACCCGCATTAGGCCAGCGTGGTGGGTTAAAGCCTAACCCCTCTCATAAGTCGAGGAGGCCCCAGCAGTGGGACAATGTTTAATACAGGGCTAGTAGATGTAGATCCAGAGTTTACCTGAAATTTAACCTCTTTAACATATATGTTGGAATATATAGACCGCATTTATGCTCACTCTTGTGTACTTAGTGGCAGAGTGTGTAATTCCAGACTAAACAACGTCTACTTGGTTTTCAGAAATTGTGAATCGTACGCTTTAAAATGTAGCTTTAGTTGTTCAAATAGACTGGGTTTGTCCCTACTTCCCTATTTGCTGAAATATTTATGACATGGCGTAAAAATAATGTAACATCAAAGTATGATATCAACGAGGAAAATAAATACAAAAAATGTAACAAGTCATTCTTATGACAATTACAATGCGAAACTCTTATAACGGGACGCCAACGTTTAACGTCATAAATACGACAGATTATATGCTTGTGTGTTTGTTCCCAAACACGTTAAAACGACTAAATGGATATAGATACATTTTTTTGGGGCTAGGCAATAACAGACAAGGAAAGTGCAGCGTAGGCCATCCAGCAGCAAGATGGGTTGACGACCTCGTCAAGATCGGAGGTCGAATCTGGATGAAATTGCCTCATGACCGTGACATGTGGCATAATATGGAAGACGCCTATACCCAGCAGTGGGATTCTACAGGCTGTGGATGATGGATGAATAATTTAGGTTAGTGTTTAGAATACTTTGTAACAAAGCATAAAGCTTATAACGTCGGAAATTGCTAAAAACCAGCATCTATCCCATTACATCTATGATGCAATTTGTCATGCCCGCTGTACACATTGGGCCAAGGTGCTGGGACTACTTGGCATAGTTTGGTACCAACTACCTTTATTTTATTTTCGCGGGGAATTCTCTTTAAGATCCCGCACAGACCCGGAGATTCGCCAAGTAGGCCTACACACGTTGGTCCAACATGTTGACCCAAAACCTTGGCCCGATGTGTACAGTGAGCATCAGACGAGATGCGATGTGTACATATTCGCCAATCGACTAGTCGGCAAGAAATATAACTACCACCAGCCATTTGGAACAATCTGTCAAATTTGAAATTCGAACAAAGAACAGCGTAAGAAGCATCTGAATCCGCCAACTTATGCCTGCTGATATGTATACGTTAATGAGGTATCGGTCGACAGCCGCGTCTCGATCAGTCGTCGTACGTCATTATGATGTTTACACATTGCGTCGACTCACTGCGCCTGGAGAGAAAGGCCTTTGTTTGATTTATCACCTACATTTCGGCCAAAACGCTGTGAGGCATTGGAGTATAGCCTAAAAATTAACCAAAAATTATTGCTAGGTAACTTGTAGCCAGTATTTTTGGTTTTAGGGTTTAGTCTGATGGTGGTGGGATTTTAATTTTTTCCAAACTTGGTATTAAAGTCGCGGAACTATCCATATCTTAAATGGCCTTCAAACTCTCCTTTGGCTTGTTAAAATTTTTGTAAGCGCAGGGCCGTCCAATTAGAGTATCAAGTAGCGTAGTACTCAACGCCACCATGCCGGCCGTGTAGCTTCTTCACACTATGTCATGGGGTAAGAAGGTGAAGAAGCGGTCGAGGGTCTAGTGTCAGAGTACTCAGAAGGCCGCAACACTGCCAAACATCGTGCCCTAACTCTACACCCCCGACAAAAACAGGATGTACACTGTATTAATCAATCTTGAATTTGATCAAAGGTTCCCGTTTAGTTGCGGGTTAGAACTTTAAGCTCCATCCTGGTCTAATGAAGGTCATCGGGTCGCCATTGCCTGGTCTATTCTTAGATTCGGAGAGTGTTTTTCATAACACCCATTTCGCTTAACCAAAACATCAAGGCCTCCAAACGTACACAAAGATGCAAAACAAAAATGGCGGCGGTCATTACCGAACCGGTACTTATCGGGGTCGTGTGAATTTTAAATATGTTACAGATATTAACACACTTCACGCCACTTTATTAACGTCCGACCGATGAAAGTTTCTCTTTTACGTTGTTTTTTCCAATTTACGGCAATGAAAAACAGCCTAGCCGCAAGAGGAACGGACTAAGCAAACAGAGGTCGCGGGTTCGATGTGAGGACTAGGGCATTCTATTCGGACGTTTTTTTTTTATTATGGCACGGCAAAGTGATCACACTGCACCAGATGGTAAGCGCAGTACCGTCGAGTTAGAGTATCAAGTAACGAGAGACAGTCTATTCCTCGCTGCTCATAACTCAACACAATCATGCCACCCTCCCGTTTAGCTTCTTTACACTACGCCTAAAGGACCCAGGATCACGGGAAGGGGGAAACACAGTAGCTGGCAAAATGTTCTACAGCTGGATGGTGCGGCAAAATACGAATTTGTGAATATATTACCTGAGAAATCTGAATAAGAATTACGCAAGTGTATGCAGTCTACCAATCAACAAGTAATACATGATATGTGAGGCAAGGAGGAATGATAATATAATTAAGGCTGGCGTGGTGGACCAAGGTCTAACCCCTCATGACCAAGTGTATCCACAAGTGGGACATCATGTAATAAAGGCTAATATTATTACTTTTATACGGTCATGTAAATTACTTTTCGAGTGAGCGAAATTTGACCGGCCAAAAATAATAATTTTCGGTTTCATGGCCTTGTTTTAAATAAAAAGATGCCATCTGTGTACGCAATCCGAAAATTACACTTTAGGAAAAATATTTTGAAATTGAGGATTTTTTCTGTCTGAAATTAATACATGTGCTGTGTGCAATCGGCATCATCAATTCAACTAATTATGCATTGCACAAGCCGCAAGATAGCCTTGTTTAGGAAGGCTTTATTGCGCGGTCAAGTAAAGGGTAATAAGTTCTCTGCTTATTCTCGATATCAAGTGATACTGCTGCAAGGCACACTTTCTTGTCTTCTGGCGGTAAGATTGCTGCAGGTTTCCCTACATGAATGGGTTGGCTTGACCAAGGTAGCACTGTTTCTTAATTGAGCTAAATAACTGCTTGCGTTTATTACGGGTATGTGCGATTTTCGGACGCTCAAACAAAATCTCTTTCCCTTTTAATTTTAACTCCTTTCCTCTAAAATCATGTACTACTAACCACAAAGGGATACATTTCTCAGTCGTGGCATGTTAGAAAAATAACGAACCATGAAGCTGAACTATAAAAAGTGCCAGCAACTGATCAACGTTGCTTTAAATTTGCACCCAGGTCTCCGTGTACTAAAAGATTATGCAATATTTACATCAGCATAACTCTTAAATTATATAATCAAATATTGTGACGAACCGATAATTAAAGAGCAAGTGGTCGTCTGAAGGCTTGCACCGTCCATAAATATAGTACATAAGATATTTTTTCTAAACAGAAACCTAAGGCTGAATCAGTCCATTTATGTGTAAACAAAAAAGGCTACAATACAGTTCTACCACTCAAATAATCCATTTATTTTACTACTATTAGTAATTTTCAGTATATTCTTTCAAAACCAGCCGCTCCTATCTTCCATAAATTAATGATATTCCATTAAAACGGCAAATAATATGTCAAATAAAATCGTTTGAACGGACCATCGCGCCGGAGACGTAGTAGTTTTTTTTAAAGAATAACACCATCAAATACTGTGTCGCTGACCAAATATGATTTGGGTTTAATAATATTTGACTCCTTTGTGTTTGGTTCTTCACGGATGGCCAAAAATGAAGTAGTGTATTTAATAATGCTAACGCTATTAGCATAAAATTTGTGTGTTTTAAAATATTATTTTACTGGCCCACTTTTGCGCCTTTTGTACTGATGAGAAGAGATAGACATTTCGTTTAATGCGCTGGTCTCATGTCATAACCCATAGGATGAAGTAATACACACACATACACTCACGCCTGTAATCCCCGAAGGGGTAGGCAGAGGTGTAACGAGTATACCCACTTTTCGCCGAATTTCGGTCCCATGTGATAGGGGGCGAGCCTATCGCCATACCGGGCACAAATTTCAGACTCCGGGCTAATACTGAGGAATTTCTAGATAGAAAAACCCAATATCACTTTAAACCGACCCGGGGATCGAACCCGAGACCTCAGCACGGCAGTCGTAACGCATGCTTAATTACAACTGCGCCACCGAGGCAGGCATAGGCAGGCATAGGATGAAGTAATGTTAATAATAATTGTTATTATGGAATAAACTTCCTCGTGACTTCCTCGATTAAGACCTTTTGTTAGCTAGCACAATGTAAAAAATAACTGTACAACGCCATCTCTTACTTAAAACCGGAAATATGATTAAGTTTAAAAAACACATTAATTCGACTTCTAACGAGGCTGAACTGACGTGTACCAAACAAGGCGTCACATAGCCGTTAATCAAAATACGTACATAGAGCGGTAGTTTGCATTGGACTCGCACTTTTTGCGTGAAGTGTCCGGAACGGTCGTGAACCCAGACAGCGGGGTCAACGCACCCTCGCGGAAACATTTTAGAGCGGAAAAAAATGTTACGTTGAAACTTGAAACCATACACCGGGGGCCAAAGAGTCGGCGTTTTGATATTCATACGGCGTGAAATACCGAAAAGCTTGCGCAACGTTTGTTCACACATGCATCTCGGGAAGGGAGCGGTGTTATTATGCGTTCTGCGAATGCGTTTTTCAAATTTGTGCATCGGCGCACTTGAGTCACGGGTGGGCTCGGGGCTCGGGACTCGGGGCTGGGGGAATATTCCGTATATACGATGTTAAAGGACTGTATGTCGAGTGTCTGTCGGCATGTTCATTGATGTTGGTAGATGCGATTTCACGCGATGATGGATTTTGATTTGATGCGAGATAGACATGAACGTGTATGGTTGAGGGCATCTCAAGTGCGCGAGAAATGATATATTTGAAAAAGAAATATCGAAAATATTCTTTTGATAAATAAATTATAATAGGTATTTTAAAAAATATATGGCATAATTTATCTTAGCTTCTCACAAAGTGTTGCAGGTCGGTTAATCGTCTATTGAATGTATTATATTTTAATTGAAGGCGTACAATTATTATATCAATACCTAACACAACATCGTACATGTGCATCGTGCAAGACGACAGCGCAAGCCGCGGTAACATGAATCGTCGACGTCGCTGGAAGGCGGCGACTTCGGCATGCGCGGGCGGCGTACAAGTTCATTGTCGTTGCGCATGCCGCATGCACGCGATGCCGCGATAAGCCGATTCGGGATGCGCTCTGACGAAAAACATACGTGATCGCACACAACAATACGCATATTACCAAAACGATGGCGTGCGTCGCCTGAGAATGTAATCGTCTTGCAACACTCGAATAATGTGTTGTCAATCGCGTGCGCATTAGCCGATGTAGTCAAAATAGTTCTGCGAAGTGGGACACGTGGGCTGACTATTGTTAGATTTGAATGTATGAGCGCCGGCCATGATTATTGTACATTATAGCATGCAGCTTTGTAATGGAATTTCAGATACGTTTGCTTCTACACCGATCCTACCACATACTGTGTACAGATCATACATATACATCGTTTGTCTTTACTGGTCTCTAACTTCAGAGTTTATTTGTGGTCTTTCTAGTGACACAAAAACTAAATATTGCTATTGGCCTGTTTCACAATGATCAAGTAGACATGGTTATTAAAATATAACAATTAGAAAAATTAACATCCTGTCGATAAATACACATAAAAGCTCATGTCAAATTGATAGTCCCTAAATTTGTCATATAATCCGTTATATGAATAAAATTTAATGAAACAGGCCCTCAGTATTATTATAGCAGTTAGTAACACAGGACTAAATCCATAAAACTATCTTTAACTATATAGGTAGTACACCACTGACTGGACAATTATATTTACACCGTAAATCCACCACAGGATTTGTAAACAGGAAAAGCAATATATATATGCAGTAGGGAAATCACTACAATTCGTTGAATGGGCGTGTCACTAAAACAACTAATTAGTACCAAGTATATGTATTCACTTGCCTTGGTGGCAGAGTTTTAATTGCTCATGCATTACGAATGCTGTGCTGACGTCTCGAGTTCGATCCCCGGGTCGGGTAAAGTGATGTTGGGTTTTTCTATTTAGAAATACTCAGTATCAGCCCGGAGTCTGGAATTGTGCCCGATATGGCGATAGGCTTGCCTTCTATCACAAGATAGAAGGCAAGACATGGATGTACTGGTTACATCTCTGCCTACTCCTTCAGGGGATTACAGGTGTGAGTGTATATGTGAGTGTTCGCATGGCACGCAGACATTAACATAATGTAACGCATTTAATTTTCTCCTTTGCATGTAATAAGACATAGTCATCTCGTGTTGGACATATGTCTCTCAGAATATATTTTTAATGTCAGCATTTATTACAAATTTTCTTTTGGGGATAAATACAAAAATAAAACATCGAAATTAATTAAATTAATCTCTTTCTGTTATAACATTTTCTGAAATGTGAAATAAAGACACAGATTTTGACAGATTAATAAATGCATAAAAAAAACAAATTAAATTAAAAATAGCATACATTAATTATTTTAAATCGCTAAACATAAATAACATTAATAAAGCAGCAACTACCAAATCCCCCACGTTCGATATTCAAAATCTAATATTCACAGTGCAGTAACCCTAGCTGATAGTTACACTGCATAGTTGAAAATAGTGGCTATGCATAGCAACACTGATCGTAAACATTTTATGGCGCCGACAATGGAGGTTGGCGTTTTATATCGCCTCATTAACGGAGAGCGGCCGCGCGTATTGTTACTACGCGCTAGTACACGACTCCTCTCGTATTCACCTTAGTATTTTGTGTCTATATTCTGTAACCATCATTTATCAAGATCGTTGTTATATTTGAGCATAAAATTATGTTAAATTGCATGTTAATTGTATAAAATTATTACATGAATGCATTACCTACATAAAATCAGTTTAAATACTGCATTATGCAATCATGTTTTTATTTCGCAAACAAGATATTCATATGATATTTTCTAGTATTGGCCAAGTAAATAAGGCTTTTTTTTATCCTGGAACGGCAATGTGACCACACTGCACCTGATGGTAAACGCAGTGCCGTCCAGTTACGAGTATCAAGTAGCAAGAAACAATCTATCCCTCACTACTCAACTCAATCATGCTGGTCTGCTGTGTGGTTTCTTCACACTACGCCCTGGGGCAAGGAGGGGAAGAAGCGGTCGAGAATCTAGTGTCAGAGTACTTAGAAGGTCGCAATACGGCCAAACATACCCCAACTCTAGACCCCCGACAAAACCGGATATACACTGGCTGATCCCGGAACGAGACACACTTGCGTTTGCCACTATGGCGGGTTTTACACCCTGTGTACGGTGGTCGCTATTCGGGCGGATATAAACATCCTACCACAAGCTAAACTTTAATATTATATTTGTAGCAAAATCATAAGATATCTTCATTCTTATATTTGATTATTAACCGACTTCAAAAAAAAGGTGGAGGTTTACTCGAAGAAGCTTGGACCAATTCGCGAAATTTTTTTTGTTGTTTAAAAGGGTATACTTCCCATGTGGTTCCATTGGCACCAAGTCAGGATCTGATGATGGGATCTCAGAAAAATCAAGGGCAACCCTAAAATTGTATAGTGACGCATAATTTGTTTTGAATCAGCGTTTCTTATTTAATAAAAACTATATTACTGAAATGTCAACGCCACCCCAACCCTAAACACTGTTACACCAAACAATCAATCAAACGAACACACAGATGCAGTACGTCACCATTAATTCGGGAAGCCCGTCCGTCGCGGTCGCCGGCCGGATGCCACAGCAAAGCGGTTAAATTGTTTCCCAACAAAAATGCCATAATATTGTGAAACTTAAGAATGGAACCGTCATTCACAATGGTTTATATTGTTACGTGGAATTTCTTAATTAACTTTAACCGGACGGTTTTAAACGCGTTTCAATCAGTGCGTTAGTTATATTAGTTTACTGTAATTGAGTTTGTGACGGTTGCCTTTATTTGTTTAGTATTTTAAAGTGATTTCTTGCTTTTATTTTGACAGCGTAATTATGTGTTATTGTGCGTGAAAATTCAATTTAAATTATGCATTATTTTGGTTTGTAACTGAGCCGATTAAATATTGAGTTACTATTAAATAATAAATAATTACACCCAACAGTCACACATAGTTCTGATTCCACATTAGGTTAAACCTGTATCGTGGGTATCAAGAACTGCGAGGGGCTACGGTCCCACAACACCCAGAACTGAAACAAATATCTGTCTGCCACACAAACATTCGGGAATCGAACCCACGGCCTCTCGTTTCACAGCCGACTACTTGCCCACTGGGACACGAAGACTGTCTGTGTTGTATTTTGATCCCGTTCCGACTGCCTGCTATGCGGTTTAGATACGATTATCTTCACAACAATGTAGCTAGAGATGAAATTACACAATAATGGCGCATATTTTGTATCAAATAAAACTATTTTCATCTCGTTACATTGAAGCCGGCAGTGATCATAGGGCAGGAGGCGCCGCGGTGGCATTTCGTTTATTACATAACTTAGGGTTACCAACCAACCAACCAAAAACTAGGATTTGAAGTTGGACATACCAGTAGGCCTACTCTTGAAATTAATTCCAATCTTGAACTCGATACAGTTTCAATTCCAATCTAGAAGAAGATATTGGAACTCTAACGCACTCAACTAAATGAAATAGAATATTTACGAACTAGCGATCGTAAATACTCTATTTCATTTAGTTACTAAAAATTCCGCTGTATTCAGTTAAATCGAGCGTTGGTCGTGCGTTCAACAGTGCCAATTGTACAGTTTTCGAATCCAATCCCAATTTTAAATTGGAATCGAGTGACAAGAGTAACCCTCCAGGACAATTCAGTTCAATAGCAGGACGCGTCCTTGTTTTAAAACAGCGCGAACACTTGCGAGCCATAAGGCCGTTTCTAATGTAAGAATTGCAAAAGTGGCGGGCGAATTTAAGATACAGGACCTTATCAGAGCGTTTTAAAAACCCAGGATGCTGCTTTACAATTGTCCAGGACACCCCAGGGCGCTCTAAAAACCAGGACATATCCCGGGAACACAGGACGGTTGGCAACTCTAATCATAACTACAATGTTGTACTAATTGCCGATTGCGTACAAGCGCTAGAGAAATTTACTCTCATCGTAAACATAACGATAGTTATTAATATCATTCGTTGGAATTTTTGCTTTACGACGCCGAATGCGGGCCACAGAGACCGCATTCGAGCAACCTTCGGCAACTGTTAATAGCATTTAATAAATCGACCACAAAAAATTACCAGAACCCATATTCCACCCACGTCAAGGTAAAATATTACCCGAGGTAAATGAGGTACGTATTGTGTATAAAAAACGATATCAATTCGAGAAAATTGAGTATAAATCGACCCCCAGCTGGGTTTCACGTGAGCTCTTATGGAAAAAATGGGTTCAATCGTTGGAGAATCAGAAAAAAATATGTTAAAATGGGAGCCAAGTTTTGTACTCTCGCAATTGGTCCCTGTTAAGCAAAAATGATCCGACTGACGTTTTCATACTTTTGAGGAAATACAGTTTAAAGTTTGACAGCTAAGTTAATAATAATAATATGCAAAACTAATTGAAAATTAGTTGGCTAATAAAAATGACAAGTTTTTTTAGACAAATGTCATCAAACTGCCTGGATCTTTTGTGCACATATGAAGCTTGATTAAGCGATAATGGCTATGTATTTAACTCGATGTCATAAAACATGTTGGTTGGATATTTTCTGCTTAACAGGGTCCAATTATAAAACACAAAACATCACAATATTTAGCGAAGATTGCGCGACTTTTGAAGCATTAGAGCCATACATGGTCTCGCGTGAACTACTTTCCCGGATGTCATCGGCGTATACAAAGTACGCATGACCTGGTCACACGCCAACCGAACATCAAGGTACATCGAGATCTTTTGTGAACCGGCGAAAACACCGACCGGTCTCGCACAAATGTATGCTAAAGATGTGATGATAAAAGCTTTCGGCAAATAAAAGATAAAAGGATATAAAAGATGAAAGAAAGCCAGACGGTGCTGTAGATTTTATTATGTGTGCAAGCCAACCTCTTTAGTATACAACTTCTCGTAAAGGTTTTTTTTTATAATTTCCAGTATTTTCTTTGCATTGAAATTCACGATTTAAAAAAAAACGTCGGTATTAAAACTTGGCCGTAACGGCCGGGCTCTTCGCCGAGTGTCCACTGTTACAATATTCATAGACACGCGCTACGAATGCCCAAGAGCATGGGAACTGTAATGGTGTTATAAATATCGTCCGAGGCGTGAATAGAGAAAGTCACACACGTTTAAAATTTAAATTTCTTATATTTATCGACACACATGATTGTTAAGTTATGATCGCGGAAGAGTGTGAACGAAGTCAAGTCCCGGCTGTGAAATATAGCCCTGGTGAAGAAAGTTTAAGTTACATGTACACAGTCAGGTCATAAGTATAGTCACACAGTAAAAACTTTTATTTTAGAATGCTGGCCACAAAAAAGTTTATTGAATTCGAATTTCAAATTGTTCATGAAAATAAAAATGTATACTTTTTAGAATTTTACTCATTTTTAAATATGGAGTGGACGCTTAAAGAAGACCGTGTTGCAGTAATTGCGTTGCATCGTTGCGGTTACGCGCCAATTCAAATTTTTGACATACTGAAAAATTTGAATATAACCAAAAGATTCGTTTATCGTACCATCAAACGATACAATGAAGACTCTAGTGTAGATGACAGGTCAAGAAGTGGTCGCCCTCGGTCTGTTAGGACTCCAGCAGTGATAAAAGCTGTGAAGGCGCGAATTCAAAGAAATCCCAAACTTAAGCAGAAGCTGTTGGCCCTTCAGATGGGGTTAAGCAGAACCACGGTGAAAAGGGTGTTAAATGAAGACTTAGGGTTTCGGGCATATCGAAGAAAAACAGGACATCGTTTGAATGCTCGTCTAATGGACCTGAGACTGAAGAGATGCCGCGCTTTGTTGAAGCGGTACGCGGGAAAAAAATATCGGGAAATTCTTTTTTCAGATGAAAAAATTTTTACCGTAGAAGAGAGCTACAACAAACAAAATGATAAAGTGTACGCACACAGTAGTGAAGAAGCGAGCAACCGTATTCCGCGTGTCCAACGAGGTCATTTTCCATCCTCGCTCATGGTATGGTTGGGAGTTTCTTATTGGGGCTTAACAGAGGTACATTTTTGTGAGAAAGGTGTAAAAACGAATGCAGTTGTGTATCAAAATACAGTCCTGACGAACCTTGTGGAACCTGTTTCTCATACCATGTTCAATAACAGGCACTGGGTATTCCAACAAGATTCGGCGCCAGCTCATAGAGCGAAGAGCACACAAGACTGGCTGGCGGCGCGTGAAATCGACTTCATCCGGCACGAAGACTGGCCCTCCTCCAGTCCAGATTTGAATCCGTTAGATTACAAGATATGGCAACACTTGGAGGAAAAGGCGTGCTCAAAGCCTCATCCCAATTTGGAGTCACTCAAGACATCCTTGATTAAGGCAGCCGCCGATATTGATATGGACCTCGTTCGTGCTGCGTTAGACAACTGGCCGCGCAGATTGAAGGCTTGTATTCAAAATCACGGAGGTCATTTTGAATAAACTTTAGTGTCATAAGAATCTATGTTTTGTTAGGTTCATTTTGGTATATAAATGGTTACATAATGAATAAACTTGTTTCAATTATTTTATATTAAACATGTGACAGAATTTATGACCTGACTAGGTATAATGATATGCATACAATAATACATGTAGTAGATAACTTTAAATTTTTTTAAAATATCGACAACAATATCGTTCTTCGCTTAAAAGAAGCCTTATTTAAAGACGCCACTGTCTCATTTAGACTATGAACTTTTAAAATAAGATTAGACAGTTTGGTGACAATATCATAAAACATATATTATACACTCACGCATGTTATCCCCGAAGAGGGTAGGCATAGGTGCAACCAGTACACCCACAATTCGCGAAATTTATTATGGTCCCATAAAGTGATAGGTGGCGGTCCTATCGCCATGTCAGGCACAATTCCAGACTCCGGGCTGATACCGAGTATTTCTAAATAGAAAAACCAATATCACTTTACCCGACCCGGGATCGAACCCGATACCTCAGCACTGCAGTCGTAACGCATGCGCAATTACACATATTGTGATAAGAATGCGTGATCTGTCAAGCACGCATTGTCAACTGGAGGTGTGGCTGATATACAAAAATGGAATACTGAACGATCATCGTTTGAACAAAACTTTATAAACAATTAAAGTCAATTTATTATTTTATAAGTTATATACAAATATTTTTCATCCCGTAGTGTATCAATTGTTCGATACTCACGCAACTGTCATCTTATACAGTCGTCCTAATTTACACATAACGTTTACTCAGATTACACATATTTGTATCTCATATTGAACGTTAAAACGACAGTAAAAATATAGAGCCAGTGGATTTATTTATTACCTGCCTCCTACCGGTGCGATTCCCTTTCATTCAACGGGAAAAAAAATAATATTATCATACCGTCGGCGCATGACAAATGTCGCTTTAAGTGTGCCCCGCTCTGTATCAGCGGATTGAGATACGAACTGAACCTATCTGAGTGAAAAGAGGCAGAGAGAGCGGTGAGCGATTTAAAAAAATAATACTATCATACCGTCGAGTGTACGTCGGCGCATGACAAATGTCGCTTTAAGTGTGCCCCGCTCTGTATCAGAGGATTGAGATACGAACTGAACCTGTCTGAGTGAAAAGAGGCAGAGAGAGCGGTGAGCGATTATAAAAAAATATATTATCATGTCACCACTGGTTACACCACTGCCTAAAATCTATATCGAAAAGTGGGTACTTTTCACCGAATTTATTAAGGCCCCATATTGTGATAGGGGGCGAGCCTATCACCATACTGGGCTCTATTCCAGACTCTAGGCTGATACTAAGTATTTCTAAAAAGGAAAACCTAAAATCACTTTACCCGACCCCATGATCGAGCCCGAGACCTCAGCCCAGCAGTTGTAACGCATGCGCAATTACACATATTGTGATAAGAATGCGTGATCTGTCAAGCACGCATTCTTATGCGCAATTACAACTGCGCCACCGAGGCAATTTTTTAAATGTCTCATTTATATTGAACTAATCATTTTGAGCAAAATTTTTGCTCAACATTAGACCACAGTATAAAAGTAACAAAATACACATACAATCAAAAATCTCTTATCTTAAATAAAAATATATTTAAATAAATGGTTAATAAAAGAAATAATTATCATTCCGCTATGCGCTTATGACATGTGGACAAGCACCCACTGATATATGCGCGTGCGCAGCTGTCCGTCCAACCCTCTCTTTTGTGGACACTACGTAGGCGGGAACCTTTTTATTATGTTACCGCGTGTAAAAGTCCTTGGACGAAGATAACAGCGACTGTGGAACGCGGCAAAACAATACTATTTCATTTCATTAAAGTTTTACTTGCATGATGGTTTTTATACTAAAACAATTTTAGGGTTCCTTAAACCAAATTAAGGTGAAATCTGCACTGCACTGTTTTAACCTGAAATCGACGGGCGGCTTTCTTGGTGAATTAGTACACAATTTTACCCAAAAGGACCGAAACTGAAAACCGAAATAAAATGCTGAGTGAAACCGAAAAGAAACTCTCACATTTATGCTGACATCCTGAAAATACGGTGAACAAATAATACTGGTAAATGGAAACATCAAAAGGACCATAACTCAAGTACCTACTTAAATAAATTCTCATAAAGAAATAGGTATTCAAAACGAGAGTGGATCTTATTGTAGGGTGATTGTTGTTAAAAGATATTACGGGCGAACAGCATACTTATATAAAATCACTAGACCGCCTAGCACGACTGTTTATTCTTCAAAATGTAACATACAACAATGCAATGCAAGTTTGCTTAAATATAATAAAAACTATTATATACAGCTCGGCGACATTAATTAATAACCTTTTATTTGCATATTTTTACGACTTTGGAGCAATATATACATGTGTGTGGACTCCTATGGACTCCAAAACGGCTGGAGCGACTTTGATGAAATTTTCAGACAATCTTCAGATTAGCCCAGCTGGTGATCCTGTGAAGTTTGATAGCAATCGGGTCAACGGTGTTTTTAATTTTGTCAATTTTGGATCATATTTTATTAGACAGGAGTAATTATTGTTTCCCTCCCATGGGATACTGACAAACTCATTTAACGCGGAAGAAGTCGCGGGCAAAACTTGGTAATAAAGATACTTTAATGTTATTTGGTCTAAATCTAGTGTTTTGTAGACTGGCAAAGAGATGGAGACTATAGAGTGGCCAATATATCCTATTGCTCTTTAAGGTTAATTTCTTTTTAACATTTACACATAGCGTGCAATCACTGAAATATTTAAAAATAATTTTCATGGAACCCATATAATTTATTTGTCTTTCCCAGGGTTGTAATTTAAAAATTGGAGTGTTTTTTGTTCGTCCGTCTGTCGCAATTAACACAATGGGGATGCGCGGAAGAGGCCGGCGATCGGCCGACACTAAATCATTTGCCACAATTTACGACAGAGTTCTTAAAGGCAATTACTCGGAACGTTTGTTTCCGTGGGAAGAGGTTGAAAAATTGACTGGTAAAGTGGTGGATTTTATACTCTTTACGTATTTGCAATTGATATTCCGCAATGATAAGTAAGAATTCTTTAACCCTTCATTTGGGTCCCTAACATATTGTGAAATAGGGCTTGTCTAAGGCAAGCTACGCCACTGCTAGGGGGCTGTTGTCACTATTATTGGAAGTCTACCTTTAAGCATACTTTAAAATATACCAATAAAATAGATATAAAATAACATTATACGGTTCTTTCTAACACAGAATATTTAAAGGCTTAACGCGATTCTAGCTGTGAGTTATTATTAATTGTGAGTGCAAAAAACTGAACTAACCATAAAGTAGGTAGGTATTCATATGTATTTTTAAGTGCAAAATTAGTTGAATAAAACAAAAAATATATACTCAAATAGGAATATGTAAATGTTATTCTAAGGTAACTTACGGACCGCGACGTGGAAGACCTTGCATCGTGCTCTATGACTCACCTGAAACAAAACAATTAAAATTATAAAATCATACATAATTGGTTAGATCAAACGATCGCAGGCGCCGCACGGGACCTTCAAATAACGATTATGTTTATTTAAAAATCAATGATAAATACTAAAAATAAATAGGACAATGTCATAATCGTAGTAAAATACAAAAAAACATGTTTATCATGCAATCCTACTAATCGGTGTAACTGTTTCATATATACATATAACACCACGTCAGCATTATATTAAATTAGTATTCTCGGGCAGACGTTGTCCTGCCATAAACCGCCATCTCTGTGGACCGAATTATCAATGAAAAAAAAATTCAGATCTCGACAACAACGCCACCTATCGGATCTCAAACTATCCTATCTTTTAAGTAGACCCAATATACACAAAATTTCATTGAAATCGGTTGAGTGGTTTCAAAGTATAACAGACATAGGTAGACAATTTTTATATTTTATATATAACTAGATGTTGCTCGCGGCTCCGCTCGCGTGGAGGTTATTTTTGTAAGAAAAGGTGTTTTATCATTCATCAGTGTTTCTCTAAAATATTATGCATGTATCATACATATAAACCTTCCTCTTGAATCACTAACTATTAAAAAATCCGTTGCGCTTCAAAATCCGTTGCGTAGTTTTGAAGATTTAAGCATACATAGGGACGGACAGCGACAACGACTTTGTTTTATACTATGTTAAGAATATTTAAAAAGCAAACATAATATGTACGTATATCCTGGTTTACAAGTAGTACTCTGATAATGCAATATAAATTCCACTTTACCTCGTTACGGATTAAAAGGAGAGATATGAATGATAATGACAATTTATATTCCTTCACGATAATGATAAAACATGGCGAGTATGCAAAACAAACAGTTCTTGAGAATAATACACAACTTCGCGAGAAATTCATATAACGCTGGCGATCGACGGGTCGCAAAACCGCGGTTTTACCCGAACCTTACCGTTAAAATCTCGCGACATTAATTACAACGACATTTGTAAATAAAGTTGCAACGATGGTGTGGCAAAATTACAACTTTAGCTGATATCTATTTATTACATTTGTCTGTATGTCTATATATACTATATTATTATTATATCTAATATATTCTGCTCTATATATTTAGTATTTATGTATATTTATTATGTAAATCTTATTAGGTACATTTATTTATGTATTAGTATTTTGTCTCTAACACTGATTGTCAATATATTCTTTCGTACTGTATGTATACCCATATTGTCTCGTCTCTGCATCACCCGTAGGTAGACTGGTAGAGAATGCCTCTGGCATTAAGTCCGCCTTTATACATTTTGTGTATATAAAGTTTTAAATAAATAAATAAATTAAAACGAAGAGATTTTTAAGTAAAACTAATAACTATATTTTTTTTATGCCTGTGTTGGCAGACCAGCAGACAGCCACCAGATGGTAAGTAGTCACCACCGCCCATATACAGCTGCAATGCCCAGGGCACAGCAAAGCCTGCCTACCGTTAATTTCCAGCCGTAAATAAAAAAATCAACGTATTTGGTCCAATTGGTCCACAAGTTTGAGAGCTATGATGCAAAATACAGTCAAAAAGAAAAGGTCTCAAATTTATTACCGGGAGTAAAACCAAATCTGGATTCCCGGTACTAGTGCTAATCGATTGCGAAAATATTCATGCGCTGCTGTCGGTATTTAAAACCGCGTCCCATCGCGGTATTTAACAGTGGGCACTAAAACCGCGGTTGTACACGCTAGTCGATCAGACTCTTAACATTTAAAAGCGCAAGTAAAGTTCGCAAAACTTCCTGCAACATTGTTGCTTATAACATACCGCACAATTCCAAAATTTGCATTGTAATTACAGGTTATTATACGGAAAAACGACTGTACATGTATAATTAAAGAGTAGATTTATATGAACCAACGTATGTGGCGGCTTGTGATGATTTCAAATGTACACAGGGGCGATAACTATTATAAGATACTAGCGACCCGCTTTATTATCGATCGAATTACGAAAGTAAAACAAATTTTGTGTTAATTTGTAGGGGAACAAAACACAATTACCAAAAAGCCAAATATCTATTGATCCGATCGCTACCAAACGTTACAGGATCACCCACTGGCATAATCTGAAAATTAACTATGTTTTTTATCTAAATTGGTTTAGCCGTTTTGAAGTTCATAGGAAATATACTTACGTAAACACATCATTTTTATATAATAATGTATGTATAGATTTAAGCTTATGTCAAGCCCGCCCACTCCCGCTACTATAACCAGGATCGACAATGGCAGGGATTTTTTCACCCCGAGCCGCTAAGCTCTACGAATCTCTGAGAAAGCTCAACTCTCTTTATCTCGCAAGGAAATTAATCTAATAGAAAAATAGTGTGCAAATGTTGAAATGTTCAATTAGTGCTTATTTTCATCCTAAGGCGTTGATAGCTGGCTAGTCTATCGCTATATCGGGAATGAGTTTTCATTTTAGGCAGCTCATATATTTTAAAGATTCGTAAAAAACTTTGCCCGTCATGGGTATTAAATGGTATACCTACGAGCGCATTAAGTACACAATTATTACGAGACTTACACATGGAATTGCTTTCCCACTATACCTATAGCTTTAAAAATCATGAGAATTGAAAATCAATATTGAATTTCGATAAATACGCAATCAGATAAATAATTACAATCAATTGTTATGACTGAAAAAATAATAAATCAATTTGTAAATGTTGCCAAAAAGTCAGGGCCACCGAAATTAACGAGCAATTCAAACGTGTGTACTAACAAATTATTAAGAGACCTCCATTTTAAATTGTGTAGGTTTTCTGTATGTGTAAAATTAAAAAATGAATAATTGATCTTGATAATTTTATTTCAATCGTATATGACGTATGCTGGTTTTTTCTTATATTATTTTATTTTTGAGTGATCATCACTGGATGAGTAGTTGTTGATATCCACGATACAGGTTTGACCCAGTGTGGAGCCATGAATATGTGTGAATGTTGACTGTGTTTATTTATTCACCACTAAAAAAAAGCTCAAGTAAATTTTAGAATCACACACATCTAACATGTTTCCAATGTTGATGTTTACCAATATGTTTTCATTCTTTACAATTAAAAGAGTAATGGTAAACAGAGTAATACACCTGAAGGTTAGTGATTACCATCGGCAAAGACCCATCATACCTGAGCAGCATTGCGTTGATAAGAATTAAGGAATACAATAGAGATTTGGCAATATATGGCAGTAAAACAGCCACATCACGGCAATTTTCCGAGATATCAGTACCAGATATTTTACTATCAGTATAAGCCCCTTGATATCGTACTAGACTGAGTATAGCTGTACAGCATTCTTAGTTAAATATTCCAAAATCAAAAGTATTTATCATAGACATTACATCTGTTCTCGTAGTTCAGATCAAAGTCTTAGTTGAACGACATGATTTTGAAAACTCTGATGAGGACAATCCAAAAAGGAAAGCCCCTTATGCCCCTTTGAATCCAGATTATCAAATGACAGCTGATAAACTGTGCCAGTATTCTTTAAATTATTTGTTTTTTTATTGATACAGCGATCGATTGCAGCAAATTGCCAAAATGCCGATCTCCGATATTAAAAAGTATTGCGTGTTCTATGACCCTTCATGATAAATTTGAAACACTGAGAGAAAGTTCATTACTGAGCAGTGGCGTAGCTTGCCTTAGACAGACCCTGTATCAAAATTAATTGGGGGTCCCAAATGGAGGGTAGAGTTTAAGTGAGGTTGTGGATAGCATTTTACGAATTTTTACATACGTTCGGACCTTGGGACCTCGGTAGCCCAGAGCCCCGTATCACTGATACGGCTAATACGGGAGTAACTACGCCCCTGTTACAGAGGAGCCAAAACGTAAAATTCCATCCGCACCATCTCGATGTCCAGCGTTCCACTACAGCGCGATTTTTACGGCATTTTCTGCCACGCACAACCACTCTGTGGAACCAGCTGTCGCCGGCGGTCTTTCCGAACCGTTACGACCTGGGAACCTTCAAGAAGAGAGCATATTCTTTCCTGAAAGGCCGGCAACGCATTTGCAAGCCCTTTGGTGTTGCAGATGTTCATGGGCGGCGGTGATCACTTTCCATCAGGTGAGCTTCCTGCCCGTTTGCCCCCTTTTTCCATGAAAAAAAACTCATGTTTAAGTTTATAATCAGTAATTTCTATAGAAAAATTATCTATGGTTATCATACCAGTCCATTCGATGAATCCAGCTTACGCCAATTACCCACCCATAGTTAAAAGCCTAAGCATTGCAGTAGCAGTCATGTAATCACCAAGCAAAAAGCCAAACAGGCTCTCTAGACAAATAAATCTAGATACGTAATCCTGGTTGTTAGTACGATTCTTTACAGCCGCTAATGAGGTCTTAATTAAGCAATCTATTTTAATTGTACCATCCCGGGAGTAAGCACACTTTATTCGCTTAATTGGATCAATAGTGGAAACAATACAAGTAAAAATAAGCCTAGAATTTTATTTGAATGAGCATTCACTTTTCGCAAGGAATTGGATCAATCCTGCCTTAATAAGTTTCATGGTAATATTTAAAATAATGAGATTTAAAGTCAAAATCGATATATTGCAGTTTTATTATGTTTTATAGGAAATTCATACTGCATCTACACGGTGGCTACATTGAACTATTGTAAGTACCGTACAGATGACCTAGTACATACATATACACTCACACCCGTATCCCATGGGAGTAGGCAGAGACTATTGACTGCCACAAGCTACGATCCTGACACACTTCTTTCGCCTCTACCACAGTCATACATCTTCTCCTATATTTTCGACGGTTGGAGGTACTCCTGATTTGCCCTCTTAGGAGAAGATCGTTTATTTGATTGCATTGATGACCTAGTATTCATTAAAATAAAATAACCGCCTTGTATATGAACCAATATTGATTAATGTTGCAAACTAATCACCTAATCCATAATAAGCAGAATCAGAATCAGATCAGAATCTCGCAATTCTCTCGAAGGTACAGTCTTTAATAACAAAAAAAGTACATATAACAAACAAGAATAAACTTCCATACTGCCTTCCAAGGGGCTATAATATAAAGAATAAAAAAAAAAAGAGTTAAGAATCATACAGAGCCCGCAACGTAATAACGTCACTAGTTGTAAATATTAATCAGCTTGTTTACACGACTAAAAAAATGAGTACTTTATGTACGTTCTTCGTGAAAAATTATTACATCCCCGCCATTTGTCTCTATTAACTGTGAACGAGTGTAGTTAACTATGTAGTTTAATGCAATACGAGTATTTGCAGTGACTTTTACGATAACTTTATTTGTTGTTGTGTAGGGCTCAATTTATTTAAGAAATATCACTGTATATCTTGCTGTGTCTTTTAGAACTATGTAGGATCTTCGGTCGTAACTATATTGAAATTGATTGGATTTGATTGCAAATATTCTGTATCTTTTGTTGGTTTTTGAACATACCATACAAATGTGACTGAATGTGAATGAATTTCTGAACGAAGAAGAATTTGTAACACTGGCAACACTAGTTGCCAATTCAATGACATATGAGTTATGGCGGGAACGTGTAAAATAATGTCGCCGCTCTGTAAATATTATTTTGCAAAATATGTATTACTTGGAAAATTAGGGGTAAAATTTTTGTTGTTTAATCAAGTGTACATCAATGTGGGTAATTGATGCTTTGCAATGTGTCGTTCGTGTTGGCTCCAAAACTCTGTAAAAACTCCCAGTAAAATAGCCAACGTAACTTCGACAGTGGATTTAACCAGGACTAGTTTTGACTTCAATGATTATAAATGAATAGCAAAATTAAAGGTGGGCTCAAAGAACCAATACCCGGAGCAATAAAATAAATGATTAAAATATCAATTAGGGGAGAAGGGGGAACATTTGAACTTGTTGATATTTAATCGCGACTTGAAGGTAATCTATGCTATGCATTTTAATGTTGGCAATATTGCATTAAAAGTCAAGTAACAAAGCGTGGGTTTATGAATGGTAAATCACAAGGAGCTTGTATTATTAGAAAAAACATTGAAGCGCTCCTTAGCACTTCAACTTGCATCTCTCGGTCACAATACACTATTATGTAACGTAAACCCAAACATTACCCTTTCCCCTACCACGGGAATTACGGTAATTATTTTTCACGAAGCAAGGTCTCGCTGCGTAACGGTACCTGACGTTTGACGGGCTCTGTGCCTTACAGCAATACTTCATAAATCCACTACCACGACATTATGAAGGACAACAGCCTTCAATTTTGACAGTACCGTGGAAAGTCGCACGACCAGCACATTTTCTGAATTCGCTCAACAATGGACCCGGTAATGCCCGACAATTTCTCGGAAACATTTGTGTGTTTAGTGCGTCTTAAGCAAAGCAAGCGATCGGTGGGTTTTTTGACGGATTCTTTCGAATTGTACTTTTTTCCGTGGATATCCTTTAAAACGATCCGGAATTTTAATTATTTTCATAAAAAATAAGAATAGGATCCGTACAACAGAGGACATGGGAAAAGGATAGCTCCAGCTAGCATATCCGGGCTATTTGCGATTTGAGTTTGGAACACCTGAATTATTATTTTATAACGTAAGACTGGCATATGAGCAAAAATGACCCAATGTACTATGTTCTTCACCAGCCATAAATATTATAATATTCGGAAAATAAGGGTTTGCAAACCATTAAGGAATTGAATAAGAATTGAGAGTAGTATCCATTTCTGGGTCCCTAATTGAATTTTCTTAATTAAACTCATGAGTGCACGTCTTGCTATGCAAGCTTGTGTGCTTGTTGTGTGGAATAGTGCCAGGTATGGCGATAGGCTTGCCCCTATCACATTATGGAACCGTAATAAATTCGGCGAAAAGTGTGTGAACTGGTTACACCTCTGCCTACCCCTTCGGATATTACAAACGTAAGTGCATGTTTGTATGTAACTTAAAACTTTTTGATTTAAAATCCAAACCGTATATTATTTAGCGGATGATTCACAAATTAACATATTTCTATCATAAAAGAAAATATCCATATTCATAACGTACATAACACATAATATTATATATACGTTAACTTATTATAATGATGATCATATACACCGGTGCAACACAACAATACTTTATAAATTATATTAATGCAAAATGTATTTTGCCGGATAATAATTCCATGTGTTGTGTTAATAAAGAATTTATAATGACTTCCTTAATATCGTGTTTTGTATCATTGTCTTTGTAATTAAATTCCAAGCCTTAGTCTTCTTTATTCTATAGTAAACATATTTCAAAATAACTTTTGTTTGTTTCCCCATTTGGTCTAGCAGATTCAAATTAAAATGATTAAAGTCTAAGTATATTTATGTTTAGATAATCGGTTGATACTTTACCAGGGGTTTCAAACGTAATAACATAATTTTAAGATCATGGTATATACTAAACTGTATATATAAAAGCAGAAACTGACTGACTGACATATCAACGCACAGCCTAAACGGCTGGGGTTAGAGACTTGGAATTTTGACAGTATGTACCTTTTACGACGTAGGCATCCACTAAGGAACGATTTTCGGTAATACCATCCCTAAGGGGGTAAAATAGGGGATGAAAGTTTGTATGAAAATCCGTCAATTTTGAAGTTAAACGCATGAAAATTGGTATTTTGTATTGTACACTTTTTCTCCCAAACATGACCTCCACGCGGACGGAGCCGTGAGCAATATTAATAATACAGAAAAATACCTTTAACACAGCTAGAACTATAACCAAGTGGGATCAACGTCAGTAATAAGATGAGTAGCATATTAAAACTGGAAGGTGGTCACAAGCCCTGGCATCAATCATGCAACCAACTTTGTTTATCACCACTACGACCCCAATGAGCCGAGGTCCTGTAAGTTTGGGCTGCCATACTTATGATAAAGGAAGATTTATTGAGATTTAATTAATATTTTTCCGCTTTATGTGAAAAAAAATGGTAGTCACTTTGTATTGTTTTATCTACATGGGTCGTCATTGCAGAGATAGTACTTGTGTCTTTGAGAAAACCGATGTGAAACTGTTAAACGAATTTGCAGGATCATCACAACAGTAATTAATATATATAAAAATACACCTAACAGTCACACGCATAGTTCTGATCCCACACTAGGTAAAACCTGTGTCGTGGATATCAAGAACTACTAAGGACTACGGTTCCACAACACCCAGACCGGAAACAAATATCTGTCTGTCACACAAACATTTGTCTCGGTGTGGGAATCGAACCCACGGCCTCTCGTTTCACAGCCGGCTTCTCGCCCGCTGCGCCATGGAGGCTGTCGATGTATATTTATTTTATATACACATTCGTATTAATTAAATGTATGTATTTATTCGTTGTATATATCTTATGTTATATGTTCAGTGTATCTATGATATTTACAATTATTTTAATATTTGGTTATAATACTTCAATTAATTAAAGTATTTCACGTTATAAGTCCTATTTGCACCCACTTCTTTCCATCTCTGCATCAGAAGGGTAGACCAAGCGCAAATAACGCTAGCACTTCTCACCTAGATTAATTCGAACCCATTATGTAAGAGCCTGTAGCCATATTGCAAATCGAGCAAAGAGCATGCTTGGTTTGTTTAAAACTCAAACAAAAAGTGTGTTTGCCTAACCTTTTTTTTTGTTGTCGCGGGGAAAGCGTTTTATTACTGCCGCCCGCTCCGGAGGGAAGCGGATTAAGAATAAAACGGGTATGCTGGACTAGCCGCTCTTACGACCCAGCATCCCCCTCGCACGGATGATGGCTATCCGTTATGTGTGTTGTTATCATGTTACATGTTATCTTGTTTTTTCACTCCACCGAGACACATGAGTGTGAGTGAAAATATTATCAACATTTTCCAAGCGAAATGCATGTGCCCTGAGGACGCGTCCACTCGCCGGCCGTTAGACTAGACGCCTGTCGCCGTCAGCCCGCGCGGCCGCGCAGCGGGAACGGGTGAGAGCGAGATAAAAGATAGTAGTACCTAATAATATATGTATTAATAATATATGTAAAATCTGTGTTAATTTATGTGCCTATGTAAATATAATATAATATATTAAAGTATATGTATGTGTATATTTTATTAATGTGTATTTCTGTTTGTTTTTTTTTTCAATATAAGTTTAGTATTATGGTTTGAATGGGTATTTTTGGTAGGTAATGCAGCTGATATAGCTGGACATCCGTACGTCACTTAAGGTGACCACTGAAAACCAGCGCTGTGTTGTGGTATGTACTATGTACGTGCCACAGCACAGCAGTACGCTGAGTGGTCACCTATCTGTCACAGCTGCGACAAGCAAGTGCCATTAGTATAAGTTTTAATCATAATAAAGTTGTTAATTGTCTTATGGTATGTGCGTGTTGTTAGCTGTACTAATAAATCGTTTTTCTTTCTTTCTTTCTTTCTGCTGTCGCTGGGCCGAGTCCTTAACCCCTATGTACACCCCACCCGACACTACCAGCTAAAACTCCGCGGCGGCCTTCTTCGGCGCTTGCGGAGCGATCCCGGGGTATTCTAAGGAGTGCTAGAATTGCAGCTGTAATCGCCCCTGCGCGGTGCTGCGTAGCAGCCCATCTCCATGGAGGGCTAAGGAGCCCCCGTGCACCGAACAACAACAGCGAACGAGGCCTTACCAACCGCGCTGCCGTCCATCTCGGGGTCGCACGATGACCCCCGATGGCCCCTATTAGTCGCCTGTGTTTGCCTAACCTGGGATATGAACTCATCATCGGTTTCTCAGTCTAAGCACGTTACCACTAGACCTAGACATCGACGTAACAATACGGATATAAGTAGCAAATTACTGAAACATGATATTAGACTCAGTGTATTTATTTACGTAATCCTTTTTATTATAATTTTGAATTGGTTTTGTATCATTCTTTATTCTATATTGACACATCCGCTTTATAAATAATTTGTTGTATTGCATAATTTTCTGTTACTTTTCAAAAATATAAGACCCAGACTATTAAGTCTTCCTAGTCAATCCGATTAACATAATAAAATGTCAAAAACTATCTAAAACAGTAAATCAAATAAAAGCTACACGAAATACGAAAGCAAATCGATGTTTGTATGAACCGATAAATTAATCGGCACGATTTGTTTACTGAGAAATGTAAAGACCAAAATAAATTACACCGAATGTGACCCGAATCGATTTAAATCGATTAATGAGTAAATCTGACGGGTTCCCGTTTAACGAGGTTAGTGGATTCAACGGAACTAGTTGATAGTTCCGCGCTAATAATAAAAAAATAAGGCACAGATTACGCGACATGTACCGTATCCATACTAATACTATAAATGCGAAAGTAACTCTGTTTGTTTGTTTGTTACCTTTTCATGGCAAGGAGCCTGATTGTATACTGGAGAAGGACATAGGCTATCTTTTTTCTCAAAAAAAACAACCTTGAAAGGGGTCAAATAGGAGTTCAAAATATTTATGGGAAATCCATAATTCCTTGTCCTAGGGATCTGGATATTCATATTTAGGCTTTTGGTAGAAAATAAAGAAATACGTGTTACACATTTTTTTTCGAAATCATCCCAAAGGGGGTAAAATAGGGGATGAAAGTTTGTATGAAAATCCTTCTTTTTTTAAGATAAACGCATGAAAATTCGTATTTTGTATAATATACTTTTTCTCCCAAACATGACCTCCACGCGGGCGGAGCTGCGAGCAACAGCTATTTATCTATATAACATTATCGATTAATCGATATCGGACCCTCCGACCGTGCTATAATTAGTGATGCTATAATAAAATTGTGTAATTAATTAGAAAGCATGAAATCGAAGGTGCTCCCGGGTTCATTATGCAACCTTATTGAACACATTTACCTGATTCAAGTGAAATCGAGTAAGAACAAAAGAGTGTCCCCGTTTGTGCCAACAATCGATGACGCGACATTACCGGATGCAAATGATATCGTAACATCGATTCTGATGGGTCGATTTATACTGATCGGATATATTATGAGCATAATCTGTGATTTAGCGAGAAAAGGTGTTTCTGATTATTGTTATGTTGTCTTATGCAATATTTTTCTGATATATTGTGCGAATTAATGTAAATGCTATTTAAAATAGAATAATGTTTATAAATGTTTGAAAGAGATACTAATATATATTATTTTTAGAGAAATGCATTGTAATTGACATACATGAGGTAATTATAAACGAAATATTATATGGAGATAGAATAATATTTAATATGTAGAATATCTAGAATATTCTATATTTTATATACTTTGACTAGACAAGTATAATAAATGATTATGTAATATATCAAGAGTCTTTCCGTAGGGGTGTATGTGGAAAATTTATAGAAAAATAAATTGGCAGATTTGTTAATATATTAAAATATGATGGCATGTCATTTCCTATCATAGATATCTTTTAGCATCTATTTTCCGTTAATTCGTTTTATTTTCTAAAATGAATACAAAAGTAGCTTTCAAGACCAAGCATAAAAACAATAAACTAACAATGTTACTATACGCAAAAATGACCTTTATTTAAATATTATAAAATTAGGAACGGGTCTTAATCGCGCAATATTATAATGGTATAAATACCACAATTATTTCCCGACGTTTCGACCGAGTTGCATCGGCCGTGGTCACGGGCTGACTGAGTGAGAATTTAGTGCCGTCTTCGTAAGGTGGGCTTTCGTGTGGTGGGAGTATCGGTAACCAGTTTAGTGGGGGTTTTGATAACTACCTTCCCTTGGTTTTTATTTTTATCACAAATACTGTCGGTATTTCGACAAACCGAGTATTTCGATTAAGACCCGTTCCTAATTTTATAATATGTATTCAAATCGCGAGAGTCTAAAGACCTTTATTTAAATTCAGAATTTACGCATGTCGGAGTCGTAAACACAACTCATGCAAATCGCAATGATGAACGGGAGAAAACGCAAATTGCGTCGACACGTCACGTGACTTATCCGGTTACATCACGGCTATTACCCATAATGGTGGCATTAAAAAAACAATTTCCAAACGTATTACAACGTTATACAACTGGCATCACAGCGGTCGTCCATCAACGTCGAGTTGTGGCGACTAACAGCTATCAGTTTTCGGGTCAACATTTTTGCATAAATCTACATTAGTGGCAAGTTGTGCGGAATTTTAAATATGATGTTGATGAAATTATTTTGTAGCGATTTTTGAGGAATGCAGCTTTGCTGATCGCATCACGTATTCGTATTAACTTGGCATCATCACACAGTCCAAAATATTATTGATTTTTTATACAGATTAAAAAAAGAAAGGATTCTAAATTCGAATCGTTTTTTTTTCTAATTTATTGCCATGCTTTTTTATGAACATTTATCGATTTCTTTACTGAATGTGGAATGATAAGAAAAAAAAATTACATCTGAGTTGGCCCAATATAAATTTTGTAATGATGCGATGATGAAATACTTAGTAAAAAAATACTCTTCAACGAAAAACGGCCATTCCATTCGACAATTTTTTTTAATACTTGCTCGGAAATGTGACCACACTGCCCTGCACTGCACCTGATGGTATCAATCAATCACCTATCAATTTGAGTAGCGAGAGACAATCTATCCCCCGCTACTCAACACAATCATGCCGGCCTGTTTCTTCACACCACGCAATGGGCAAGAAGGTGAAGAAGCGGTCGAGGGTCTATTGTCAGAGTACTCAGAAGGCCGCAAAACGGCCAAACAACGTACCCCAACTCTAGACCCCCGACAAAAACCGGATGTACACTGGCTGATCCCGGAACGCGACACACTTGCGTGTGCCACTATGGCGGGTTTTACACCCTGTGTACGGTGGTCGCTATCCGGGCGGATATGAATATCCTACCACCAGCAAAAAAAAATATATTACTTTAAACTATTTAGTGTCTCATTTTAAATTTTAGTTTATTATCTGTCGAATCTAGCATTCGTTGCGTCTTGTCGAGTGTAAAAAAAAACATAATTAACTTTACAGAATAAAATGTTTTTGGTTGTACATTAATACGAAACTAAACGAATATGTCTACGAATAAAAAATACCTGGACCCGTGAACATTACTTCCAAAAAAAAAAATATTTCCAAACCACACTTCATTAGCACCCCGGTGTTCCACAATATTTTACCTTGATACTAAAACGCCGAATTTCAAAAGAGAAACTCGGATCAATTTGCATGAGATTAACCGTTGACTTATGACCAAATTACGTGCAAGGGTCTGCAGTAATAGCGCCATACACTCCGACACTGGTAAGTACATCAGGATACATCATCAATGATGATGAATCGACGTTGTTATTGGAGTTACGACACCCATTTTTTACTTTGTTAAAAAGAGGTCCACACGGACCTTACAATATATGTACTATTGTATACTGTCCCATAGTGTGCCTAGCCTCCGTGGTCCAGCGGGCGAGTAGCCGGCTGTGAAACAAGAAGCCGTGGGTTCGATTCCCGCGCTGGGACAAATATTTCTGTGACAGATAGATATTTGTTTCGGGTCTGGTTGTTCTCATACCGTGAGATACACTACACACAGGATATTGTAACAATTTATGAACTCAATCTATGTGTTTTTAGTAAAAGATTGTAAAACGTATAAATTAGGTATAATTATGCTGCCAAAGGTATATCAAAACAATATTCATACATTTACATATCACGCCTGTAATCCCCGAAGTGGTAGGCAGAGGTGTAACCAGTACACCCACTTTTCGCCGAATTCATTACCGCCCTATAATGTGACAGGGAGCGAGCCTATCGCCTAAATTCCAGACTCCGGGCTGATAATGAGTATTTCTAAATAGAAAAACCCAATATCACTTTACCCGACCCTGGGGTCGAACCCGAGACCTCAGCACAGCAGTCGTAATGCATGCGCACAACTGCGCCACAGAAGCAGTTATAAAAATATTTCGATTTAATTTCAACCAATCACGACTTATAAACCTGCAAAACCTCAATTTAACACATAAAATAATTCCTCAAAGGTAAACACAAAATGCATGCCTAATAACTGTGTCAGATGTCAAAACGTCGCGCAAATGTATATGTTTATGTAGCTACAACTCGCGCAGGGCCGGCAGAGAGCTATAATTAATATCCGCCAATTAACGCACTCGAGACTGAACCGGCTTTCGTCCATAAATGGTCCATAAATTGGCACAGAAGCGCATATTGTATTGTATGTAATTTCGAGCTTAGTCGAAATAGAGGCAAAATGTAAGAGGTCAACAGAAAACAGAAGTCCTCTCGTTAGCTATTCCGCTGCAATTTTGCTAATTGAAAACAGTAAATTTTAAATTATGAGTAGTTCTAGGATATTTCCGCGCTTAGCTGTTCTACGGTCTGTATCATGGCGACTTAAAAAAAAAAGAAAAAAAGAATTGTTTGATCTTATCCCATTATCTCCCTTCTGTCGTATACTACTGGCATATATAAGTAGTCGATGGTTTATAAATAAAATGTTAAAAAATAAAAGAAAAGAGAGAAGATGTCGTATACTACTGGCATATATGTATATAAGTATTCTACGGTTTATAAATATTTTTTTTTAGTTTTGGTCTGCGCCTCTTTCAATTATGACACCTTCCACACCAGAACTAATCGGCTTGCGGAGCCACAGCTTCGTGGTGTCTACTACCCCGGCCCGAAACAAGATGTTCGCAAATTCGTATTTTGCCGCACCATCAAGCTGTGGAACAGTTTGCCAGCTACCGTATTCCCTCCTTTCTATGATCCTGGGTCATTCAGGCGTAGTGTGAAGCTACACAGCAGGCCGGCATGATTCTGTTGAGTAGCGAAGGATAGATTGTCTCTTGCTATTTGATACTCTAACTGGACGGCACTGCACTTACCATCAGGTGCAGTGTGGTCACATTGCCGTATAAAAAGAAGCATATATGCACAACACTGTCGCTGTATTGATGAGCAAAAGCTTGGATAAGCTATAAATTAACAGATTTCGACTACTTTCACCTTGATTGGTGCCAATTATCATCGTGAATTTGGCAGATTTACGATCAGTACTTCGGGTGCGCGTCTCGAGTACTCAGAACTTGAATTATAGTCTTATATATTCTCAGTGTAATTTTAATGTCGCCGATTTATAATATTTAATTGGCAGGGTTTTTTTGACAATGTACAAAGCTTTTCTTAAGAATTTAAGCATAGTTCCGTGCGTGACATGTCTTGTGTGATCCGGCTATATTTGTATTTATTTATTTATTAAATGTAAGTTTACAGCCCTTAGACCAAATCACATAGGTTTTGATAATAATAATTAACCCTAATAATTTAATTATCTTAAAAATAATAAAATTTTAAATAATCCCATTACCGACTACCTATAACCTATTAACTAATGATTTAAACTTATAACAATAAATTCCCAATAACTACCCTTACAACTAACTAACAACCCAAGTTGTATGAAATCTAGGTGTTGAAAGTGACAAAAGATAATTGTATAGAACTGTATAGTCTTTTTGTATGACTGGTCTTATTTATTAATAATAATAATAATACTAGCCCTGTATTAAACATTGTCCCACTGCTGGGCACGGGCCTCCTCTACTAATGAGAAGGGTTAGGCCTTAGTCCACCACGCTGGCCTAATGCGGGTTGGCACACTTCTCATACCTTCGAAAATTCTCAGATATGCAGGTTTCCTCACGACGTTTTCCTTCACCGTTAAAGCAAGCGATAATTAACATTTTAATACACACATAACTTTAGAAAAGTCAGAGGTGTATGCCACTTGGGTTTCGAACCTACGACTTTCGTCTTGGCAGTCCGTACGTTTTTATTAATGTATTCAATAAATATGAATAAACAATAATAAAACACAATAAAGAAATGACAATCAAGGTGAGCTTTCGAACAATCTATCTCCTATACAAAACGCTATCACAATAGGCATTCGGGGTACATTAGCACCCATTGTTCGATCATTAGACACCATTGTCTATTCCCAGGCTCCAAGTTCGATGGGCAGGTGCAGGGCAGGTCAAGGGTAATTGTTTGTTTTTATTGGGCAACAGAGGGCCATGTGGAGGGCATCGCTTGAAGTCGTTGATGAGACGGGCCTAAAATTAAAATAGTCAAAACAGCATCCAAATCAATTCAGCCGTTTTTACGTGATGTGTGAACAATTTAACATCGTTTCATTTCATCTATATAGATTACTGACTGCCTAGGCGCAGTTGTAATTGCGCATGCGTTACGACTGCTGTGCCGAGGTCTCGGGTTCGTCCCCCAGGTAGGGTAAAGTGATATTGGGTTTTTCTATCCAGAAATTCGCAGTATCAGCTCAGAGTCCGGAATCTGCGACCGATATGGCGATAGGCTCGCCCCCTATCACATTATGGGACCGAAATTCGTCGCAAAGTTGGTGTACTGGTTACACCTCTGCCTACCCCTTCGGGGATTACAGACGTGAGTGTATATGTATGTTTACACATCACACGTCGGTAGAACACGACGGTTAAATTCTTCACATCGCGTAGAAGTTATAAAAATATGCGATATAAACTCACAGGACATTCTGACATGTGTCGTGTAGCGCCTTCATCTTACCTGCGGACAAAAAAACACTTAGAACGTCACTTACTACACAAGTTGTGGGAAAAAGCGTATGTGCAAAGTTGTAGATTGGATTTGAAACAGATGTCATAAAGATATATGTATATATCCGCCAAATATGGTCTAAATTTCAATTACAAAAATATTTTTTTATGGGACAACTTCCTAAAGTTAATCCTATGGTTAACCTCAAATAAATTTGGTTAAGATGCAGTAATAAGGGCAAAAATTTGAAACTCCTAAATGCATAATGGAACACTATTGGAGTTTTGTAATCTGTGTTTTATATATGATTTGAACTTTGATTAGGAAGTATCACGAAAGCGAATTAATTTTACTGAATTTCAACAGATCAGAACGAACAAGTCCTTGAGTTCATTTTTGTTTGTCATTTTAACACTGGCCTCTCTACTAATGAGAGGTGTTAGGCCTTAGTTCGCCAAGCTGGTCTACTGCGGGCCGGTAGACTTTACACACTTTTAAAACTCTTATAGATAATTCGTGACTTTCATCACGATGTTTACCTTCACCGTTAAAACAAGCGATAATTAACAATGGATATCTGTATATATAAAAGAAGAAACTGACTGACTGACTGATCGATCAACGCACAGCCAAAACGGCTGGGGTTAGAGACTTGAAATTTTGACTGTACGTACCTTTTATAACGTAGGCATCCACTAAGGAAGGGTTTTTGGAAATACCACTTCTGAGTGGATAAAATAGGGGATGAAAGTTTGTATTAAAATCCATTTTTAAGTTAAACGCGTGAAAATTCGTATTTTATATTTTCTCCCAAACGAGACCTCCACGAGGGCGGAGCCGCGAGCAACAGCTAGTACACAATAAAAAAGTCAGAAGAGATGTATAATTTGAACTGGTTTGGTGCCTACCTACCTACTATCCGTACCTGTACCTTGACAGTGGTTTTTAAGTTTCCGCGCAGTTAACCATAATCCATCTATATTTTGATCTGTGATAAGTGGTTTTTATATGCCTACATTATCAATAAAGATTATTATTTGTACGATTTTTGTCTCGGCAGTACCACTACCAACTAAAATATCGGTTTTATAGTTGAAAAGAACACTTATAAGGTCATAATTCGATGCTATCGACATTCAACGAACCGTACCGAACGGTAGGACCACACACGGAACTCCTTCTATTGCCCCGGTGCATGTAAACAGGTGCTTCGAAAGGATACAATGTGTTGGGGGGCAGCACAACGTGTGGTCTCTATAGCTTTGTACCAGTTCTTTATAGGGCTGTCATAGATTTCATTTGATATGTTTATTGTTATGTCAGCCAGCGGGCGAGTAACCGGCTGTGAAATGAGGAGTCGCGGGTTCGATTACCACACTGAGAATGTTTGTTTCAGGTGTTGTGGGACCGTAGTTCCTCGTAGTTCTTGATACCCAAGACACAGGTTGGACCTAGTATGGGTTTAGGACTATGTGTGTGACTGTTGGGTGTATTTATTATAATTTATTTTATGTTATGAATAGTTGCGCCAAATATATCAAGTAAATAAAATTTAATTATTAAATAAGAAATAAAATTGTAGAAACTTGTTCAATCTTTAAAGACTATAAATTATAAGCGACATTTTGAAAAGTTAAATTATTATGTACTTAATCTACTGTTCTATCAGCATTGAAGAGAGCAGCATTGAGGATTCTCATAAGAATTTCGAAGGTTTGTGAAGTCTACCAACCGCATTGGGCTAGCGTGATGGACTACGGACTAACTAACTACCCTCTCATTAGTAGAAGAGGCCCGTGCCCAGCAGTGGGACAATGTTTAATACAGGGCTAGTATTATTATTATTATCAGCATTGATAACGAATATGAGACTATATGAATCTCTAATCAGCCCTGTGCCAGTGTTTAGAGAAACAAAAAACCAACAAAGTGTAAACGCGACAGCACACAGGCATCCGCGTCGTAAAGCGCACGGTGCCCAAGCGCCGCCGGCCATATGGCGCAAGTGGTACGCATTCTTAACGCTGATATAAATAACAAGAATTAACAGTAATGCATGTTTGTGCCACATACGAAATGTAAACAAAAGCGAAAAAAGGTTACTAGTTTTAAAATATTTGCGTTCATTGGCATTATTACACCTTCAATACTCATAATGACTGCGAAACTCCAAATCGTTTCCGATGTTTTGAGTTGTTTAATTATTTCCGCCTTGGCCCTTACTTTGTATTAAATAATGGATCGCAGGCCGGCATGATTATTGTGTAGCGAGGGAGTTTGTCTCCCGCTACTCGACACTGGACGGCATTGCGCTTACCATCAGGTGCAGTGTGGTCACTTTGCCGTGCCAGGATAAAAACACTGTTCACATCACACTATCAATGTAATTTCGTATTGCCTTACTGAATCTCCCAACACGCACCGGTACTACTACGGATACATCCACGCAGACCTATTAAAAATAAAAATCGGATGACACTAATGAGAGAAACGTTGCGCCACACATCTCATGTAAAGCTTGCGTGGAATTTATGCCGAGTCAAGAAATGCATACAAAAAAAATATCGAACACAGTCAAATTGAACGAATTGAGATATACTATGATATAGATGTATTATAGTTAGTAAATAATAAAAATAAAAAATGTTTATTGCCTTATTATCTACTTACATAGTATAAGTTGTATGAGATAAAAATTATAATCTATACTTATAATAAATCTGTAGAGAGGTCAATTCTGTACATGAAATATATTTCCAAAGTAACTATCAGCGGGTGATTAGTGATCGATACTGACGCCAAAAATGCAATCAGTAAAATTTTTGTCTGTCTGTCTGTCTGTATGTTCGTTATAGAAACAAAAACCACTCGACGGATTTCAACAAAACTTGGTACAATTGTTCTTCATACTCCTGGGCAGGTTATAGTATACTTTTCATCACGCTACGATCAATAGGAGCAGAGCAGTGAAGGGAAATGTTGAGAAAACAGGAGAACTTACTCCATTTTTTAAGATTCCGTCGCGTGTGCAGCCTTAATAGTTAAAGCTACACAGAAATCATGTATGACGGATATGTTCTCCTTAAAATTATATAAAAAATATTCCACGACAGCAAATGTCTATATTTCATGGTTGACTCACAATAACACGTGTAACTCCCGATAGCTTAGCAGTTCAGAGATTTCTGATTATATTTGTCTACTCTTACGTTTATAACTAAACTACTGGCAGTAGAGAGCTGAAATTTGGCCTGTGTGTTTGTTGGGAGGAATAGGCTACCACTAAGAGAGGATTATTGGAAATTCCCTCCCAACGGGGGGAAAAGGGGGATAAATTGTTTTTTTCCGGAAGTCATTATTCCATGCGGACGAAGAATTGACTAAACTTCTATTTCCCTACTACTTATGTACACCCAACCGGACACTACCAGACAAAACCCGACGGTGGCCTTCTTCGACACTTACGGAGTGATCCCGGGGTATTATAAGGAGTGCTAGAAGATTAAGATAGGAGTTGTGCCTGTCTAGCCATCTAGACAGTCACAACACCTGAGATTCAGGACGATCGCTATAGGTGTCTCAGTGCAGAAGACAACTCCTTGCATTGATACTTCTGCTCCCGAAAATAACCTCCACGGGGGCGGAGCCGCGAGCAACAGCTAGTTAAAAATAAAAACGACATAAGGCAAAAGGAAGTGGCTCAGCTTCAGCTGACCGGAACCATAGCTCCAAGCAGCGCTGGTTTTCAGCCACTCCTGAATCCCTGTGGTGTTATGTGGGAGATATTATAGGGGTGGCAAACGTAGTGACACAAAACCCCTCAAAGCGAAGATAAAATTTAATACAGTAATTTTATAAAGCTTGTAAAAGCAAATTAAAATTGTAAATAGCAATGGAAACTCTAGTATGATAGGTATGGAAGTGTGTGCGTGTGGTGTGGTGGTGTGTGTGTATATGTGTGCGTAACAGTATTCATTGAAATAATTTGCACATACTCATGTCTTGCCAGTGACAGTGCTTCAAGTTTTCTGCAGCAAGTTGTCTTTTAAGTAAAGCTGCTTTATATTTAATTTCAAAAGACCATACAATCATTCTACTAAATACCAAATACTAGTTCAAAGCTTTGAAAGATTTGTTTGTAACAACTTTTCATTGTCCTCAATTTTGTATGTAGTGAGATTCAAAATTAAAAGCGGGACTCGTCTTAAAAATTACGACATAAATTACTAGATATTAATTATGTGTTTTCAAGGATTAATAGTTTTGTCCATAGATCTAGGCATCTAAAATAGGCGGACACTGAAGCTTACGTATGATATTTATAAAACAAAAGCATTCATAATCTTTTTTTATCCTGGCACGGCAAGGTGTCCACACTGCACCCGAGAAAGAAAAGACTTTTATTGTTAACAAAAATAAAATAAAATATTACAGATATGCTTCACAATATCCCCCTCAGCCAGCGACTGGCTAAACCTGAGTAATACTGTAGAATTGATTTACAGCCAATTTCAATAAACAAAACCACAATTCTCAAACCACATGTCTAGATTGATCCCGAAAATAAACCAATCAAATAATGGCGTCGTATTGAAACTTTTATTCTTACTGGACCATTTTTTGAAACAATCTGTACACCAAGATTAAGATTATGTATTGAAATTGGCAGTTAAAGGATGGATCCAATAAGATATGCTGTTCGTATTGTTCTGAAAGAAAGAAAGAAATATTTATTTGCAAGTATGTGTTCTGTACTTACTATATCAATACAATCAAATCTAAAACTGTTTTTTCCAACCGTTGATGCACTGTGGTATTTTGTCTTTGTCAAACGTGCTGTAGGGTTCTCACGATACAGGCGGTGCCTAGTGTGAGGGCCAGTAGTACACTTTATCAATGATGTCATATTTTCTAGGTCTAGTGGTAATTGTCCGTCGTTTAATTTTAATTGGCATATGTACTTTTTTTTTTGGGAAATAAAGATTATTATTATTACAACACTTTGTATATATTAAAACCCCAAACTAGTATATAAAATCGAAGTTAATCAGGAAACAAGACCAACGAAATATTAATACCATTGACCTGATGTTGCAAATTTTTTCGGAATTACCACAACTCTTACAAGGTCTTCGCGCGATTATTATTTGAAACGATTTCTGTCGAAATGTCAAATTAATTCACACCGCGTCGGCACAACAAAAGAAGTTCAAGGCGCGTTATGTCACAAAGGAATGTAAATAGATTTAGCAAAACCGAGACTTGCACCAAATTTAACAAACGAATGGATCATAATTGACAGCCATTTTTTTACTGCCTGGATAGGCAGACGAACAGACGGGGCACCTGATGGTAAGTAGACACCGCCGCACATAGACTTCTGCCAGGCACAGCAAAGCCGCTGCCTACCGTAAGCTCCGTGGCGCAATGCGTTTGTAGCCGGCTGTGAAACTAAAGGCCGTGATTTGGATCCCCACAGTGAGACAGATGTTTGTGTGATCCACATTTGTTTCGGCTCTGAATGTTGTGAGACCGAAAGTATCTCATAGTTTCTGATACCCACAGCACAAGACTCGGTATATTAATTTGGGGTCAGTAGTAAACTTAGGTTTTAGTACTATGTGTGTGTCTGTTGAAGTAATATTTTATTTTACGAAATTATGCTATTCGTGATTTAATTACTTATCCGTAAACTATCATACGAACTACGCCTAGTTTTTATTAAAAATAGGTCATCTGATATGCAAATTTGGTCGCAGTAAACCTGATATAGAAACCGTGTTAGCGCCAAAACGTAGTAAACATAGACAATATTGGCAATAGATTCGTTAAAGGCATTGATTACGTAGGGGTAGTACATTAATGGGGGACCTTCACGGTGGCTGACTCAACCGGGAAGTGAATTTTACTATCAACCGACACATCGTGGTAAAACATTGAAGTGTTATTATTGATGACAATTAAAATATCTCGTCTTTCCTAATTCTTTGTTAATTTTATGCATATAACGGTGTTTGACTGCTGGTCTTGGATTAAACGATTTACTTTTTTTCATTCTTTCTAACGGTACTGTGTCTACTATATTTACTTTATTTACAGATATTACCAAACATATTCCTTATTTTTTTATAAAATATTTTTTTTAATGATTGTTACAATATCTAAGCCAATATTTGGCATAACTTAAGAAATGACATGTTTCGTCATTTCATATAAAATAATGTTTATTCATGTTTTCAATGCAATATATCAATGTTAAGTAACATCTCGCGAAAAAAATTGTATTTGCTTTCATTGATTCGCCATCGTCTTTTATTGCAGATCATTGAATGAGTAATGAGGTTTCCTGGTGATGACTGACCTGTCCATGAACAGCCATAGATAGGTATCAAAACAATCATGGGAGAAAGATCTAGGTAAAAATTTTGAGCAATCGGAAATCTCAATCTTCCAAACGATTGAGTAAACCGGCATTTCACGTTGGTTTTACCGGAAACTGGTACCATCACAGTCAATCCGGTTCATTCACAAACTGACTATGTAGCTTTACCACTTGCACAATCTGTACACTTGTGTGTGACTACCGATTGCTCTAGAAATATATAGATAAAAGTTTCACCACGTACAATACCATTTTACCGCACTCTTAAATTCAGATAAATCTGCAACCTCCATCCGCAGACATAAGGATTTTATTGTTCGTGAAACAAAACATCCGAATTCGCGAAACAGCTAACATCATACAAATCGACCGACGTTAATCGCCAATTGTTTTCTTTTTGTTGCTTTAACAATGGGTCCGGTGATTTACGACGGAACGTTGATATGTGGGCCACACATAAAAATCCAGTTTTAAAGTCTACTCGGAAGATCTGAATGCAAAACAATGTAGTTTAAAATATTATGTAGGTTACATATTTTTTATGTTATATGAGAAGGAAAGAATACACAAACAGAATACTAATACCAACTGTCTGATGTCAGACCTTACCCAAAAATTTGTTTGTTTTGAATGATTAAACTTTGAGTATGTTCAAATAATAATAAATACACCCAACAGATAGTTCTGACCCCACACTAGGTAAAACCTGGATCGTGGGTATCAAGAACTACTAGGAACTACGGTCCCACAACACCCAGACCCGAAACAAATATCTGTCTGTCACACAAACATTTGTCTCGGTGCGGGAATCGAACCCGCAGCCTCACGCTTCACAGTCGGCTACTCGCCCGCTGCGCCACGGAGGCTGTCAATTTCAATATTGTATAACCATAAATATGATAATCATAAGTCAAATTACTGCATATTAATGGCTGCACAATATTAAAATAATATGGGCGACCTACTTAAGAGTACGAAATATCTCAAATCCAATAAATACCCTTCTGAGTACTCTGACAATAGACCCTCGACCGCTTCTTCACCTTCTTGCCCATGGCGTAGTGTGAAGAAGCAGGCCTGCATGATTGTGTTGAGTAGCGGGGGTTAGATCGTCTCTCGCTACTCGATACTCTAATTGGACCGCACTGCGCTTACCATCAGGTGCAGTGCGGTCCCAAAAAAAACCCATCGATCGGAATTGGGTTCAAGAGTAATAGGCCAAATCCAATAGGAGCACACAGATTTACAGTCAGTCGTGTCACACTCGACCGAGTGAGCAATTGTTTTCACACGTGTAAGTGGGCGTGAGAGTGTATTAACTTAATAGTTTACATTAATCGTATGCGCACAATCAAATGGTAATGAGACGCGAATCATGGATCACGTGCCCGCTTCATTTGCATACTGTAGGATCGATGATCCGTTAAATATATTCTATGTTTCCGCAAACTGTGTTTACAATTTGCGGCAGCGTTGGTAGGTCTTGGATTTTTGGAAAATTTGAGATGAGCTTTTTAATATCAGCCTTGTATTATATAAGTCCCACTGCTGAGCACGGTCCTTCTATACTGATGAGATGTGTTAGGCCTTAGTCCACGGCGCTGGCCTAATGAGTTTGGTAGACTTAACATATTTTCGAAATTAAAATGGCGAACTCTGAGGTATGCAACTTCTTCACGATTTTTTATTTCATCATTAAGAAAAATTATCACTACATAGTATAAAACAAAGTCGCTGTCCGTCCCTATGTATGCTTAAATCTTCAAAACTACGCAACGGATTTTGAAGCGTTTTTTTTAATAGATAGAGTGTGATTCAAGAGGAAGGTTATTATGTATGATACATGCATAATATTGTAGAGAAACACTGATGAATTTACAGGTTTCTGGATTGTACATCTTTTCTTACAAAAATAACCTCCACACGAGCGGAGCCGCGAGCAACATCTAGTTTACAATAAACACGTAAGTCTAAAACTAATATGCCCTGGTGTTGGCTACAAACTTACGACATTCCACTCGACAGTCGGTTTCACACCGCTGGACTACCAGTACGTCACAGTTATGATTACCCGCATAACCAATCATAGAAGGCGTCGATGATAAAAAATATGAACTACTATAAAAAATATGAACTACTATAAAAAATATGAACTACTATAAAAAATATGAACTACTATAAAAAATATGAACTACTATAAAAAATATGAACTACTTTAAAAAATATGAACTACTATAAAGCAAATCCAAAATCAGATATATTACAACAATGTCACATAGTCTGTGGACGGCGACAGTTTAAAATTATCATTACCATTTGGAAGTAGGGTAATTAAAATACCAGTGCAATTTTAATGCATTATAATAATAGTAATGACATTTTAGTTGAGTTAACTGGAACGTAAAAGGACATGCCAGTATTAAAACTTTAAGCGGTTAATTAATTAAGTGACTAAGTAAACATGAATACTATTTTATATTTAGGTATAAGGTTCTCGCAAGGTATTTGATTTATAAAAGACCGAAAAAACAATTATTTATACAAAAAATTAACTAAAGAAAATAATACCCTGAAATGTAATCAGGATTATTGTAAAGTGAGAACAGATCCAGCCATTAACTTCATATCATGAGATAAACCTAATAGTTCATACATATCTTAATCCGACAATCCGGCTTAGCTTCTAATGTAACATACGTAAAGGCGTTACAACGTGATGTCGGCTTATTTTTATGACATAGTATATTAGGCGTTAGGAGTAAATCAATACATAGCATAGATAGACCTGAGAAAATATTTGTAACATTAAATATAAAAAAATCAGTCAACAAACATTTGCGAATAACATAAACATTTGTTCAAACGCAACAGCCGAAGCTGCATACTCTTGCGTCTAAATTGTCCATAATTCAGGATATTATGTCATAATTTTGTTCAACAAACATCCATTTACTAATAATAAGCCTTGCAATAACACTTTGAGATCGCTATCGAGAGTCGACTGGGTGCGGCCACGCAGCACGCGGTGCGGACCTTGTCACTACAGCCCAAGGATAATTACAGTTATTCGCCAACTATTTGTCCAGATTGCTGATAAAATTGATAGATAATTAGTCTTATAAACTGTACATATAATATTATGAAACTACTTCTGAAATGAAAAAGTAACCCGCCAACCGTTGCAATATATTTTTAAGAAATCTATGCTGACATTTCGTTTTGAACTGGATTAATACATTTAGCCAGACGAGAACCCGATAATCTTGAAAAACTTATTGTGGTAGGACACGTGGAAGGAAAGAGGAGCCGCGGAAGAGCACCGACCAGATGGACCGACACCGTGAAAGAAGTCTCGAAAAGCAATATACAGACTTCCATCCGGATGGCCGAAGACCGTGCGTCCTGGAGAGCCTTGGGGAAGACAATGATTTATTTATTTATTTATGTTTTTTTATTTATGTTTAGTACAGGAAACAAACAGTATTAAGTATATTAATAATTAAAGATACATATAACTAAATCTTGGACCAATAAAGTTTCCAACAATAAAAATGACCTCATATAGCCACGACCCTCAGCCATGAGGAGGCGACGAAGAAGAAGAAGAATACATTTAAGAACATATACACTCTCGCTTGTAATCCTCGAAGGGGCAGGCAGACGGGTAACCAGTTCACCTACATTTCTCAGAGCTTATTACCATCACATGATGTTATAGGGGGCTAGCCTATAGCCATACTAAGCAGAATTCTAGACTCCAAACCGATACTAATATTACTTTTACCCGACCCGGGGATCCCGAAGGAAGGGATGCGAGACGATAGCACAGCAGCCATGCTTAATTTTTTTTTATTAATTACTGGAAAAATAAACAAAACAGCTTTAACAAAACTTACATCGACTAAAATGGTCTAGATAACCTTACAAAGGAAAGCGCGCACGACATCTACCTCCGAGCCGCAACTCACTTCCCATGGAAATAAACTCGTCTTTTCCACAACTCACAATTTGCTCCGCAACAAAAGCCTATAAATAAACTACATAGATCCGTATCGCAAATCTAAAAGGGAGCGGAGTACGAAGGCCTGCGTCTAGTCACGTTTAGAAAGACCACGGGACCCGACAGCCAAGGTCCACGGTCCCGCGTGACCATTGCAAAGGTTAGGGGTCGGTCGAGCAATTCGACTTGTCCTATGCGATGGTAATGAGTTTGGTAATCGACTTTTTTGATTTATGGGTCGTGTACGAGATTAGGTCGAAGTTGCGTGCGTTATCGGTGGTTCGATCTGTATAATGTTTAATTATATTTTGGACCTATAATATGAATAATTACTTCCTACTAATCGATCATTTGACAAAGGATTTTCATGTTACTTAAGGTTTTTAGGTCTTTAATTATAAAATATTGCAATAGTCCATGCAGATTTTATTTTCTATATTTCCCTATATTTTATTGGTTTTTGACCGACTTTTACTTTTTACTTTGCCGACTTTGGTTCTATGCGACTCATATTATTGTGTAATACAGTGTTTCCCAAACTATGGGTCGCGAGCGAATATTGGTTGGGCCATGAAAATAAGATCACACTTCGACCGAACGCAATATAATTATTAAAATTTATTTTATTTTCTTATTTGAACTTTCCATTCATATAGTTATGACTCTATTTATTCATGACAACCAAGAGGTGAGTCTCGAATTCGGAACTTTTTGTTAGGTGGGTCGCTGTTCAGTCAACTTTGGGAACCACTGGTGTAAGTAATAAAACAAGGTGAACATATAAACTATCTCAAAGAGTGGATAGATAGTGAGTAAATGAGATGCCAAAACAATGCTCAAGACAGTCTCCGTGGCACAGCGTAGCTGGCTGTGAAACGAGAGGCCGCGGTTTCGATCCCCGCATCGAGATTTATGTTTGTGTGATCCACAAATATTTGTTTCGGGTCTGGGTGCTGTTGGACCTTATTATCTCATAGTTATTGATACCCACGCTACAGGTTTGGGGTCAGGACTATCTGTGTATCTGTTGGGTGTATTTTTTTCAATGACAAAGTTTGGTGAACATTAAATCGTCAGCATCAAACCAATGGTGGTTGGCGACAAAAACTGAGGATTGGCGCGCGTCAAATTGATTCGACACGGCGGAAATGGCGAAGAATCTGTTTTGATTGCTCACGGTTATATCATCGAATGAGTTACGTAACCGATACTCGTGCAGAATTCGGGGAATCGCACGATACTTTTTTTTTATTCTGGCACGGCAAAGTGACCACACTTCACCTAAATGTAAGTGCAGTGCCGTCCATTTAGAGTATCAAGTAGTGAGAGACAGTGTATCCCCCGTTACTCAACACAAACATGCCGGCCTGCTTCCTCACACTACCCCATGGGCAAGAAGGTGATGAAGCGGTCAAGGGTCTAGTGTCAGAGTACTCAGAAGGCTCATTCATAATATATTGTCAAATAATTCCGCAGTTTATTAATGTATTGTCAAAATGGAACCGAATAAAAATATATTATTGGGTTTATATTGTCTCGGTGGCGCTGTTGTAATTGTGTACGCGGTACGACTGCTGTGCTGAGGTCTCAGGTTTGATTCCCGACTCGTGATATTGGGTTTTCTATCACGAATTTTCTCAATATCAGCGCGGAATTTGGAATTGTGCCCGGTACCGCGATAGGCTCGTCATTGCGACGAGCCTGTCAGAAGATAATAAGCTCAGCGAAATGTGGGTGTACAAGTTACACCTCTGCCTACCGTTTTGGGGATTACAAATTTAATATCCTTAATATCCTTATAGACACGAGTGATTAAACAACAAAAAATACATGAAAATTTTCACTTCAATATCTAAATTAAAAACCTAATACAATTTCTAAGGACTTGGGCAAGTGAGCAACCTCTCCTATAATTATATTTTATTAAACTAAGCTATGTATGAAGCCGTGACGTTGACCAGACCCCTAGTCTTATTCAGGTACGCATCCAGGATTTCTCTAATGGGGGTCAATTAAAAAATTCAAGCGGGGGCGAACTGCTGATTGATTTACATATTATCTACAGTACCTTTGTTTTACTCGATTCGGAGTGAAGGGGACATCGCAACCGACCCCCTGCTGCATCCGCACCTGATCTCATTAGCAACGGGCGGAAATATGGAGACGTCACGACAGACAAACATACACTTTGTGTACACGTTTCAATGCGCAATGAATTTTAACGATGTCGTATTGTTCGAGTTTTAGACATATTTGTTGCTTCACGGTTCGTTTTAGTTTAGTATGCAATATAATAGACATGGTACACAGTGCGTGCTAGCAAGGAGTGGAACTAACTACTGTGACAACCAGACAAGCCTAGCTCCTAGCTCACACGTTATCCTGTTATCCTTTGAATTTAATTACGTATGAATTTATTTTCAACTATTATCGTTTCCTCGACGATGATCGAAAACCTCGTGAGGATAGGTGTCCTTTTTATTTTTTGAAAGGTAAGCACGTTAGTTCCTACTTCTTTAGCGTTTTCCAACTAAATTCCCTTGTTTCCAGCACAAGCACTGTTTTGGTCCGGGATAAAGGAAGTTGAAGCTAGTGGACATAGACTAACGCACAATGTAGCAGCGATTGCATTTTAAGCTCTGTTCATAGACAGCTGTAGGTAGTGTTTACCATAAAGACTCTGCATAAGCATAGCCTAGTTTCAGCTTTCAGGCAAAAAAAAACACATGTTTCTGGCGCACAAAAAGATTTGTCTGAGTGCGAAAAGTGGATTCGCAAGCAGAAGAAGCAGCATAAAAGCTAATAGAGAATATATATTTTTTTATGATGAAATATGCGAATTTATGAGTTAACTAATAAAATTTACAACGTTAATTGAACCTAAGTTGGTAATCAATATTATTTTGATTAGCTTACACATTTGAGTACGCAGTAAAAGTAGATGTTATTTAGAAAGGTCACAGAGGGTATGTTTACAAAACAACAAATGATGTATGAAACGATTTGCCTTTGAAACTGGTTAGGGATAATCTGTCAGAGACATTGAGTTATTTTTATTATATAAACAACATTCCGAGTCCTTTTGATGTAAGTGAATGTTTTGGAAGATCAATGAGAAACGGATGGATTGGTGTGACAAAAAATGTGTTTTCACGTAACGTGCTCACGAAAGATCATGCTTGTGCTTCCGAAGGAATGAACAGAGGTGAAATTTAATTTGAGTCTGATAATATTATCGCCATCATGACGATTACCGAACTTAATGGACACGTCACAAAGCGATGGATTGTGATTTCTCAAGCGAGGATGTAAAACTAGAATAAGATTAATAAGGCGACTAGTTCTTAATGTTTTCAGAATCTATAAATATCACATCGTTATTCTTCAAACTAAAATTTGGTATTAGATAGGTAATAACTACCAAGGTTGAATGACTGATCAATTAATAACATTAAACAGGTAATGTGAGTTAATCGTGTGATTATTAGATACTTCCGGGTCCAGATGTGATTTACTTGGCCTCATTCATAGTGTATTGAAAAAGGAAGTTGATAGCGACCATTTACTCTGGTCAATATTTAAGCACTTACACGTATATTAGCCACAACGTGGTGACAAACCCATTATTTAATACAATAAATTATCAGATTAGCTCGAGTAAAGTAATCTTATCGACCGCCACAGCAATTTCGAAAGATCAGTTCCACCAATTCAAAAATAACACATTTCACAAACCTTATCACATTCGATAACATTATCTGAGTAGTTTATCGGCTCTTTAACTCTCCAACTCTATTTTGCTGCAATATGTTTAATCTTTGCGGATAAAAACAGGTGGTTTAATTAAATTTATCGTAACGTGTGCGGAGTGGTGCCGATGCCGATGGTATCTCAGAAACCGGAGCACAATGACTACGTGACACTGCGGTAGGTAGGTAAGGCACCGTGACTACACCATTCAAATAATAGATAAAGCTGGAGAGTACTGTATTTAGACTACGTTGAATTAGTCCTCTATATGGGTAGTAAGGTTTTAAGTCGTATATTGTCACGATCCTCATTAGTGAGGGAACGATAAAGAAGAAGAAGATGGTTTGTATGAATGTTTGACTTCGTTGATTATATTGATTCATGATGGTAGTATAAAACAACTCTTGTTTCAGTTTTACATATTTAATGGTACTCTTAAACATCGAGTAAATCATTTAAGTCCTTAGTCTTGTGGCCTTAGTCCACCACGTTGGCCTAGTGCGGGTTAGCACACTTTACATACAACCGAAATTATTCTTATGGTGAATCAGGTATACAGGTTTCGTCACGATGTTTTCCTTTACCTTTAAAGCACGCGATAATTAAAAATTGATACAGACGTAATCAGAGATGTACGCTATTGGTTTTTGAATTACGACTTGACTAAGCAGTCCAGACCTCTCCCAAACAGGTATACAAAATAAATTACATAAAAAATTGGAACCCATCGCCCATCAGTCACCAAATCCTTGTAAAGTCTCAAATTAGTTTAATTATCACTTCGCCTTTCATCTCAGATATAGGCAGAAGATCATGGTTAATGTGTAAAAAGTTTTACTTGTAAGTGAAGGCGGATGATATCGGCGCGATTGCGGACGAATGCGGACAGATTGCGAACGGAGCGCGCGATGTAGACCGTGCGAATGTACCGCCTCGCTCGAAATGGTAAGCACTGATGAGACGTGCGCCAGCATATCGCTAATTAGCATGTTCTGTGTTAGGGCTGTGATTTTAAACTATTTCAATATTAATATAAAATTTGAGGATGTTTATTGATATAATTTTATTTGAGAGGTACACTCATGCCTCGTTCACAAAAAACATTTTTGATATCGCACTAATATTGGCAAGCCTTGTCTATAAGCTATTATGGTTTTATCGATGTACATACTGGCTCGAATTGTAATTGAACAGAACATCACGAAGTTATATCGTCATTATTTAAACAAAACCTTAGCTACACCCTTAACTCGACAGTGAAACGAGATCAGTGCTTGTTCAAACATTTCAACACACACCGGTATTGTAATTGCAATTGTGAGAACTCGTGGTACGTGCACCGGTACCTTATGAGCCTTACAGAACCATTTCCTTGTTTTATCAACTTTTTGCCCCTACCAAGATGCAATGTAAAACCTCGCATTTAATTCGATCACGTCCCTTTAATGACGCGGTATGACATCCAATTTTCAACATGACATAGTGTAAAAATAGTTTGGTTCAAGTATCTGTTGCTAATAATATGGAATAATTGGCGAGGGAATGGTTTTAATTTTGTAATTTTGTTTATATTCGCCGACACATGTCAATAATGAGTATAATTGGAATTGAAAATATTTATATCACCTATTATTGTCGATATATTTAATTTACTTTTATATCTTTCATATAAGGCACAATAAACTCGAAAGGAAACCATAGCCCAATTAAAAGATAAAAACAACTTCAAGAAACTTCAGCAAAACTAAAGTCTGTAAATTACATACATGATTCTCAAAATAACCAAATTACATTGATAATGATCGAGACGAATTCACAAAGTTCATGATCAATTAAACGGGCGTGTGGTTTTTTTGCCGATTCGTCACAGGGACGTTCATTAAGAGCGAGTGGAATCGTTTGAATGTCGGCGCGGTCACGTTACGCGGCCGGCACGAGGAAGCCGACGATGTCATTAGCGGCTATTAAGGAGTACGCGTAATTGCGGTGAGACCTCATGAACGCATTCGAGAAACGACGGTAGGGGTTTTATAAAAACAAAATTTTTATACTTTCTTCTTATTCGCCCCGTATCATTTTCCATAATATAATCTTTTAGTAGATACTTTTTCTAATATTAACACACACACACACACTTTTTCTAAGATATATTCTAATAATGGCAGAGCCACGCTGTAGACATATTTGTCTACAGAATGAGTGGGCCGGCTCGACCGGGGTAATACCACTGTCTCACAGAAAACCAACGTAAAGTGACAGTTTACTGTCACGTATGGTAAGTGAGATATCCGGAGGCCCAGATTCCCCCTTCCCTTCCCTAATCCCTATTCCTGCCCTTTAAGGCCGACAGCGCATACATGATACTTTCGGTATTGTGGATGTTCATGGGCGGTGGAGATCACTTAACATCAGGTGACACTGGTTCGTTTGTCGGACTATGCTATAAAAAAAACTTAAGACGGTAACTACGATATACAGCTGTAAAAGACATATATTTTGAATGATTACTGGTAAATAATAAGCAAAATACTGTTTGATTTTGAAATATTAACTGTATTTTTATCAAGATATAAATCTACATCCATGACAGTATTATTAAGTATTATGATTGTATAACAAATATCCTATCTTACTTTCAGATCAGTATTTGAAGGACAGATAAAAAATAATAATATACAGACTGTGACAATATTAAATAGGCTGTACTTTTAATAACTTTATCACGATACAATAATTTTACATAATTAGAACAGTATTATCGATATAAGAAATCTTATATCCCATAGAGAGATAGGAAAAATCCAATGAAATTTCATTAACGAAACACACCATTCGTTGTTTATTAATTGAATTCAAATGCGATAGATTTTATCATTAAATAATGCTGAAACATACTATATAAACTCTATCAAGGCAATAATAACTTAGTACAGAGCATAATTATGCCAGACATAAGGTATTGGTAATTTTATCAATTTAGAATAGAAATATTACAAGTTCGACTTACTGAATTCAGGCAAAAATACATTAAACAGGAATAAAATAAAACAGGAAAATAACTATCAATCTCTAAATATTAAAATGTGTCAACATTTGTGGAGGGTCAATCGATTTCTGTAGGTGTTGACCCCCCACAAACGTTGCAAGTACGTCCCTGGTTAATGAACCAGTGCAAGGTCGCAGCCGTAGTCGGGACGAGGTATTCGTAATTTCTTTCTATTATTAGAGAATTTGTTTTGCCCCATTTACGGTCCAAGGTTGGATCTTTCAAGCCTTAAATAATTTTCTAGACTCGAGCGACATAAAATGAGTTCATAGCAATTGTTTTAAAGACAGACAAAATAATCAAGATTTTATTGTTGTCGGATAAATAGAGTTAAAATATACGATAATATATTATAACTACAACCTCCGTGGCGTATAGGGCGAGTAGCCGGCTTTGAAACGAGAGGCCGTGGGTTCGTGGTTCTTGATACCAACGATACAGGTTTAACCTAGTGTGGGGTCGGAACTATGTGCGTTACTGTTGGGTGTATTTATTTATTTATTATTATATTTCTTGTCATATATGCGTGTGGGTTTACAAAATACCACGTGATTGCATACATTATAGAAGACAGAAGTTTCCGTTATCTATATTAAACAGTACACAGACATATGTTGGTGTTGAAATATTTAAATCCAGTTTTGATTAATCGAATTTTTCCAACGAAAGTAGGCGAACGATCGGGCAATACGAATAAGTCGAACTTATCTTGATACTCTGTACACTTGAATGGGACACGTTCTTCTTGCCAATACATTTACATTAATAATGGTCTAAATATCTCGGATTATTCCTTTTTTGAATATTTTTTTTTATTTTCGAAGGCAGTCGAGCTGACGGGAAATTGTCGTATCGTATATGAACACGGTAATTCCAGGGCATAGCCACAACATATACATACACTCTTAAAATATAATTTTATTTGCCCTTATTGATTATACATAGAAAGCTTCTTCCACTAGAAGACTTGATTGTTCTTTATTTGTAAACAAATAGTCACAATACTGTGACTATATCTGGAGTTATGTGATGACGTTATATCTGACTATGATAAATTACTAACAATATTTACCTATGACATTCATATAATTAAAGAAATACACCCAACAGCCACACACATATTTCTGAACCCATACTAGGTAACTTGTATGGTGGGTGTCAAGAAATACGAGGGACGACGGTCCCAAAACACCCAGACCCGAAGCAAATATCTGTCTGTCACACAAACATTTGTCTCGGTGTGGGAATCGAACCCACGGCGTCTCATTCCACATCCAGCTACTCACCCGCTGCACCATGGACGTGGCCTGTATCGAATTCTTCCTCGATCGAATCTTGGCCTGATTGGATCCTAAGCTTTTGCTAGCTTGAAACATTTCTATTGAAATTTAATATTTTTAATTCTAATAACTAGTAATAAAACAATATTGTTTCATATGCATATACGCTCACGCCTGTAATCCCCGATGAGGTAGGCAGAGGTGTAACCAGTACACCCACTTTCCGCCGAAATTTTTACGGTCCCATAATATGATAGGGGGCGTGCCTATCGCCATACCGGGCACAAGACTCCGGGCTGATACTGAGTATCAGCCATTTAATATAACTTGACTAAAGTTGAAACCATAGAGCTTAAGGTATTCATACAGCCAGCGATGACTGTAGACTAGTGAAGATAGCTAGCTAGCACTACAAACCGTGCGTCGATCCGGCTTGGTGTACCAGTGACCCGGCAATCGGCATACCGCAGGCGACACACACTTTTTGCTACCAGCGGTGTGTGTCTATGTGTCCAGGTTTTTTCTATGTGTCAAGGAGAGTGTGATATTTCTATCATAGCACTTTATATGGTATTTGGCCGTGATATAAGTGCGAAAAAAATACGTACGTCATAAAATCAAAATGTGAAGAATCGATTTGGAAGTAATATCCAAATCGATTTGATTTAATAATATGAAAATGAATAAATGAATGAAAATTTGATTATACCTACAACAAAAAATATATCGCTATTTAATGTCACATAAGAACTATGACATATTTTTTCTGTACATATTAAACATATTTTTGATATCATTTTAACTTTCAGTAATGTTGGTCGCAGTTCCATAGAACTTAGTAATGAGCCCACATAACCATATGAAAATGCATTCCTGAATGATCACTTCTCACCCGAGCATTCGCCTGGTCATTAAAATATCGTCACCATTCCACTGATGACAGAAAAAACGCATTTATAATAATCCGTGAAGGTCCGTACACATCCGCCGCCATTGCCGAGCAGGAAGCGGTCCAAGGTTCGACACCCCAAAGCACCAGTTAATTGGCAATCCCTATTGGAATAGCAACACGGCACACACTCACTCAATTAAGCTCGTGTCGTAAATGTCAACCGTGATCAGATTGTTTGTGTATCATTTATGGCGATTTAAGATTGTTATACACTGATTTTTATGTGCGAATTGTTGCAGTGCTACTCACTAAAGTTATTCTGAACTGAGAACGTTTGAAATATCTATAAAAGGAGAAGAGCGTAGAGAAAAATATTACAATAAGCGACTTAGGCATACGAAACAATACCGTATGCAGATTATTATAAACCAAATTTACTATTGAGGAATAAAATAAAAATCTGCCACTATAATTAACAAACTTTCAGTATCCTCTCTTGATACCCTCAAAATGTTCCATATTTTGAAGCCATTGTACCACATTTATAAACCTTTTAACATATAGTCTTACTAATAATCATTGTATACATCCATCATAGTTATAGCATTTTGTCTCGCTTACTCTAATATTAAGTACCATCGTAACATCGTACAATTAATACAGGTGTATACAACGACTATTAGTAAAGCCTATCTACGAAGCAAGGATTGTAAATGAATATTCAAAATCAATATCACCAACAGATTCATTAATTCAATGTTCAATAGTCTCGACCCAAATCTGTCGATGGACGACGGGCTCAATATTGACGAAAGGAATCTGTTTTTAATTAAAACGTTTAAATACATATAAACGTGGGCGATAAATAAAGCGCGCGACCTTTTCGTGAAGTCAGTCGCCCTTAAAGGTTCGCACACACTGGGCCGTATCGCCTCGGTTAATTTACTCCAAACATAGTTACCGACTCAGTGGCGCAGTTGTAATTGCGCATGCGTTACAACTGCTATGCTGAAGTTCCATCCCCGGGTCGCGTAAAATGATATTGGATTTTACTATCGAGAAATTCTCAGTATTAGCCCGGATTCTGGAATTTGTGCCCGGTATGGCGATAGGCTCGCCCCCTATCACATTATGGGACCGAAATAAATTCAGCGAAAAGTCGATGTACTGGTTACACCTGTGCCTACCCCTTCGGGATTACAGACGTGAGTGTATACGTATGTATGTATATTCTCTGGCGCTAGAGGACATCGATATAACGAGCGGTCTAGAATGCAGGGTTTACTGTATTTATACTACACTCGAAATTTATGGACCGCAGCGGTCACGAGGAACATGGATGGAAAGACTACAAAATATAAACTGAGAAACTTCCATAGTGTTAGGTGTACTTATTTGTTGGGTAGAGCACAGTCTCCTGCGGTGCCGATAAACGTAATCACTAATCACGCATGTAAAGCTGCGGGTAAAAGCTAGTGAAAAAGAAAAGCTCTTGAACTCGATGCGATGCGGCCTTCTGTATGTGCGCCAGTTTTAATACCCAGCCCGAACGGGTCCCACCTATCAGTGTTGATAAAAAAATGCAAATTTCCGAACGGTATGCAACTGGTATCTTAAGCAGCCGATACGGGTGGCTAATGTGGGATGTCACTTCAGAATGTATTAACTTGAGCTAACGGAACGCTCAGGTATTTTTAAGTCCCGTTTAATTAGATATTCAAAAATGATGGTGTTTTTTATTTAACCAGTCACCAGAAAGTGACACACTAAAGTAATCATGAAAAATGCAATAAAATAAAAATTATCGTTTCAAAAATTTTTAAAAGCGCTCATTGCCACATGATAAAAAAAATATCCAATGTTTTCGTATATTTTATTATCCTGGTGATTGTTTTTTTAGTGCCTGGATAGACAGACCAGCAGATGGGCCACCTGATGGTAAGTAGTCACCGCCGCCCATAGACTTCTGCAATGCCAGGGCACAGCAAAGCCGCTGCCTACCGTTATGGTTACGATATAAGGCCAAAGTAATGAAACTATTGTATTGTTATCGGGCCTACACGGGTATAAATTTTACGTAAATCGCACGTCTTGATGGTGGTGAAAATTACGTTGAAATTCCGTTACATACAAACATACATAGATACAGATAAAGCGTGTAAAACTAGTTGAGTGTGAACAACTGTGTTGTGTTAAACAGTTAAAGTAAATATTACTTTGTATTAGATCCTAGCTTTTACCCGCAACTTCGTATGCATGCTAATATTAATCGATGCCATAAAAAAGAAACTGACAGTTTTTCCCGAATCCTTCATTTCCAGAGCCGTTTCAAACATAAACATTTAAGATAACAGCCAATCTAGTCCAGTCTTTCTCAAGAAATGTAATTTCCAACAACATGAAATTTTATGGATATTCAAATAGGCTTTTCATATCCTTTATTTCATGAAATTTTAAATGGTTATTTAAGAGTGCCTTATAAGAATTTCGAAGGCATGTGAAGTCTATCAACCCACATTAGACCAGCATGGTGGACGAAGGTCCAGTCAAGCCCTCTGAATAGTAGGATGCGAGACATGTGTGGCCCGCATTAAGCATATTAAAGATAAGGGCGCTCATGTTTTTTAACCGACTTCAAAAAAGGAGGAGGTTAACAATCGTCGGAATCTTTTTTTTTATGTATGTTACCCGATTACTCGAAGACGCCTGGACCGATTCAAGAAATTATTTTTTTGTTTAAAAGGGTATACTTCCCAGGTGGTCCCATTGGCACCAAGTCAGGATCTGATGATGGGATCTCAGAAAAATGAAGGGAAACCCACAAATTTTATAGTGACGCATAATTTGTTTTTTATTGAAGTCGGTGTACTTTTTATGAATTAAAAAACTTTTACTTATTACAAATAATAAACCAGCAAACTGAACATTGTAATTATAAAAAATAAAACCAATAGTCTACATTAATATTATTATAAAGTTAAAAACACAACAACAATTGTTTCTTTTATTTACTAATTAATTTAATTTAATTAATGTTTTTTTAATCTTTTCTATGTCAAGATAAGATAAAGATTTGAATAGTGTCCCACACATACCTAAGTCGGATTTGGCATTAAAAGTTAAAGCGGAATAAATAAACTCAAATATACATGAAACTTAAAAATATAACATTCATATTTGGGCAGTAAAAACATATATTGCATTATACTTCGCCATGTTACATTTTTACGACGCAATCAAAATATTGACGCTCTATATGACGCACAGCACTTTCAATTGAATTCGTGCCTGACCCGATTTCTACTAGGATTACTACTGGCACTTAGTTTAATTAAGTCAACAACAGCTGCAGTAAACTATGGAATGTGGTGTCATCACGAGCAGGAACGGTTCCAGTAGAGGCTACGGGGGCATGTGGCCCTTCTAAGCGAAATATAAGTGACCTTGATAAAGCAGTCAGTAAGTAGCCGGCCGTCAAAGATCACACCGCAGGATTGAGCAATATTGTTTTGATGCTCCTTTTGATAATGCTTGTATCGAGTCGGAATTTTGTGAGACTGAGAGTCCGTAATAGTGTTTTTTTATACCCTGGCTACAGGATCTCAGTGCTAAATAAGTGAATATTGCGTGTTATCTGTTTATATTTGGCAAATAGGTAAACATGTTTCGTTCCTAACATAATCGAACAAGAATTGTCCCCACTTTAGAAAATCCTGAATCCACACCTGGCCGCGGTAATATTCAGATGGAATCTGAATACACTTCGAAAGCATCCGAGGGCATTTATTGAGAGAAACTGCGGCGGTCAGGTTTACGACTTCCTAGCGCCTCATCACGTGTGCACAACGAGGGTACCAGGTGAATGTATGAATTTTATGTGAACATTGCAATATTAGTATAATTTTATTGATATCGATGCTTGCAACTCGATTTGAATGAACTAATTTACACCGTCACTTTGTTTTCAATTTTACCTTCTCATAAATGTCAAACTGTCTGCCTCGCTGGCGCAGTTGTAATAAATAGCGCATGCGTTACGACTCTTGTGCTGAGGTCTCGGGTTCGTCTCCGGGTCTGGTAAAGGGATATTGGGTTTTGCTTTTTAGAAATATTCAGTATCAGTCCGGAGTCTGAAATTGTAAAACGGCGAAAAGTGGGTATACTGGTTACGCCTCTGCCTACCACTTCGGGGATTACAGGCGTATACACGTATGAATAAATATCCAAAGCATATTCACGAATGTAATTGCATAGCTTCTTCCTTTCTGCCTAGTGTTGTGTTGTTGGCCTAGTACCAGGCTTGCTACTCAGATGCCGCAACTTCACCCAGTTTTGAGCACCCTCTATAGAGAGACCATGGGTTCCAATGTAGTCTTCTAATACGGCAAGCCTGTGGATCATGCGCGGGGGCCGGGATCGTAGAGGTACGATCTCTAACACTGAAGTAAATTTAAAATATATTCAATTGTCCTTATGCGAAAACATCTTTATCAACTTCTTATGCAGCCACAAACTTATCTTCTTCCGGAAGCAGTATGGAAATAACTAGCGGTAATTGTTTGTTCGTATCCCGGATTAGAAACCTAAACAATTATTAGGGATTAGAAGTACGTGCTCTAAGTCTGTGGTTTTTGTTTTACCCGCAGTGACCGGTGGATTTCGGCTGGCGCGCCAAGCAGTCTATCATTGGAGCTAGTCACGTGTCGACGGTTGTCGACATTTAAAACCGCAGTTTCACAATACAAACAGGCGAACGTTATCGGTCATCTGGGCATTAACATTTTGTCACATAACATAAACACAGACACGCGAATACCAAGACAAACGTTCATTAAACGCGTACACGAAAAGCGTTCGTGCCACACCGATTCCAGTTGCTCCATACTCCACACATTCAACTGACATTTGGAAGTCGAATCGTGACTGCGAAATGACAAGTCGTGGCATTCTCGGTGTATTTTTCACCTTTGCGAAACGTTTCGTGATCGGTAACGGGGCAACAATCGTCCCGGGCTCGAGGGCGATCTAATCGAAATGGGTCGGCAGTCGGCACTCGAGTGGCGCCGACGCTTTGCGCAACGCTAACATCTCGCTAGTGCAGGTTTTGCGATGTTGGTACTGCTGTCGAACTTGACTGTTTGATGACATGTATGTCAGCATGGGATATGTGTTTCTCCGAGAGAGTGATCAGCTCGTCTCTTTATTCAAGCAATTCTTTTACAATTCTATCAATTCAGAACTAAACGCTAATCTCAATCAAAATATCTTATAAAAATCTTGTATTTCTGTTTTTTGCAAAAACCTACCACATACATTCACGATTAAAACAGCAGTTCAAAATGATTTTGCTTATCACATTAAAGCAAGGATGATTATCAATCATCCAGCTACATTGATCCGAAAACCATGGTTGCATTCCAACCTACAAGTTCTTCATCCCATCAACGCCTCCTAATAATCATACCACTTTTAAAATCTGTGCATAAAACTACATCGCCAATGAATTCTAGACGCTCCACAGAGATCCACAATCCATCAGGCCGTTGTCCGTCTGTCACATTCAATCCGGTCTGTATGCCCATTAACATGAGTGTTATTTTTAGCGTGGACCAGTCGACTTGTAGTTTTTGCCCGTGACCGCATACTCGTGCCGTAATTTTATAGTTCCGGAGAAACGGTTAAGGGAATCTGAAGACTGGTTGAGACCGGCTAATTAGTGTTTTAAATGAGTTCTGTGGCGCCATTACGTCATATTCGAAGTAAGTGGTATGACTGGAGATAGACCATTCTTCTACTTATATAGTATATAAGATTTTTTGTTTTATTCAACTTCGAAGGCAGACGAGCTGATATCCCACAAGATGGTAAGTAAGTGGTTACTATTACCCATGGACCTTACCAATTTAAGGGACATAGCCAAGCTGCTGCTCACCGCAAAATATTTTTAAATCTCATGTGAATAGTCATATTTTTTTTTTTGGAGTTAATTGCTGGCAATATTTTTTCCAGTCTAGGAATCTTGTATAGAGTTGTTGTTGACAATTTGGCAAAGAGAACAATATAAACTGAGACATAAACTCTCCAACTGTCGCTATCTAGTTGGCAATTGTATTGCGAACGACAGAATACTTGGCAAGGAAAGACTTTGTTGCAAGCGTCTCGAATTTTGACTGTTTATGTAAAGATTTAGCAATTCATCAGCAGTAAAACTGGATTGGATTGATTGGATAAGATGTTGTGGGATTGGAATACATATTTCATCATAATGGATCACAATTAAACAAGAGTGGATGTGACGCGTGAGAAGAATAAAATTCAATATAGACTTTAGAAGTACATATTAATTTTACTGGATTTACATTTGGTCCAAATATTGGATCTATCAAAACCCACTACTAGGTACATTATTAATAACTCATTAGCATCTATTTTTGCTCATAAATAGTTGGTTACATTAGTGGAATTAAATATTCATTTGCGCAATGAATAATGCAGTCATTTCCATATTTTTTTCTGGCAAATCTCCAACATATATTGAGGATTGGCTACTCTCATATAGTAGGTTTTTTAATGCTTAACTGGCAGACCCTTATGACAATAAAAGTGTAAATTTGATGACTACGATATATGTTATATTTGTATACTATTTTTAACAAACTGTAACCTATTATCCAACGCCATTGCCATTTCCTGTTGTGAAATCATATAACATCTGACATAGACAATCAAATGTCGTTTCTATTTCACTAAATATATTTCCTTTCGTTTGGCTTACAATTGATCTTTTGTGTTATCATATTTTATATCCCATTAGGATTTTGATATTTATAACCTTTTCAAGCGTACCACACAAGTGGCTAGAGTACAATATTTTTTTTTATTCTTGTGCGGCTAAGTGACCACACTGGACTTGATGGTAAGCGCAGTGCCAACCAGATAGAGTATCAAGTAGCGAGAGACAGTCTATCCTTTGCTGCTCAACATAATCATGCCGGCCTGCTGTTTAGCTTCTTCACACTACGCCTAAAGAACCCAGTATCATAGGAAGGCGGAACATGGTAGCTGGCAAACTGTTCCACAGCTTCATGGTGCGAGAAAAATAATCGTGTAAAATAAATAGGTCGTGGTAGTACATTTTATTTGTAATAGTTCTGCCGTAAACAATTCTGTCATCAGCAAGAATGGGCTTACTCGACCGGGTTAGTACCACTGTCCGAAGTGGCAGCATGAGCAACGGTGAGTACTTGCGTGATTCATTTAACTTCGACGACTCCGCATGATTATTATGACATCTCAATATCCAATTGTTCTATAACCAGATACGACATCGCAAAATATTTATTAGGAAACAATGGATGGAAATGTCAAGCATAGTTCTTACAGATAAGATCATTTACTTACTAATGTATCACGTGAATTTAATGAACGAGTAATAATAACGAAAATAAACTTTTTATTTTATATTTTGCATATTCATATGCAAAATATAAAACGGTGAAGGAAAACATCGTGAGGAAACCTGCATACCTGAGAATTCTCAAAAGAATTTCGAAGGTATGTGAAGTCTATCAACCCGCAATAGGCCAGTGTGGTGGACTAAGGCCTAATCCCTCTCATTAGTAGAGGAGGCCCGTGCCCAGCAGTGGGACAATGTTTAATACAGGGCTAGTATTATATTATTATTATATACATATATGTGACAAAAAAATCTTGATAAAAAGTCCTAATTTTGCATAGATCGTTAATAAAATAATATACAAATATCTTAAAGAAAGAAAAAAACAAAAATCGCTTGGAAAACTCGTATAGCTGAAGGGCCTTATCATTTAGCCTAATCTCTATTCGGACAAATTGACAATTAACATAATAGACATTTTAGCCACCAATCGGCTTATGACTCAATTGTCTAATTGTCAGTTCGTTGCTAGGTTTATTTGCGTGACTAAATAAATCCTCTGAAACGTGCCTTGGCCATAATTTTAGACATGAAAAAGTTTTTTATTTATAAAAAGTACACCGACTTAGCAGCGATAGCCTAGTTGGTTGCGGTACGGACTGTCAAGACGAAAGTCGTAGGTTCGAAACCCAAGTGGCATACACCTCTGACTTTTCTAAAGTTATGTGTGTATTAAAATGTTAATTATCGCTTGCTTTAACGGTGAAGGCAAACATCGTGAGGAAACCTGCAGGGACAATGTTTAATACAGGGCTAGTATTATTACACCGACTTCAATAAAAAACAAATCATGCGTCCCTTTAAAATTTGAGGGTTGCCCTCGATTTTTCTGAGAACCCATCATCAGATCCTGACTTGGTGCCAATGGGACCATCTGGGAAGTATACCCTTTTAAACAAAAAAAGAATTTCTCGAATCGGTCCAGGTCTTCGAGTAATCGGGTAACATACATAAAAAAAGATTCCGACGAATTGTTAACCTCCTCGTTTTTTTAAGTCGGTTAAAAATAATCGGGTCTGGGTGCTGTGAGACCAAAAGTCTCCAGTATTTCTGATAGCCACAACCTAGAATAATCATATCTTTTGATGATCAGGACTATGTGACTACGCTAGAGTTTCTTGTTTTTTTTTTACTCTTGGGAGTTATTTAATCAAGAGTTTATAAGTTTAAATACCATTTGAGACTGGAATTGTAAAGATGAAGTTATTAGTCATCAACAAGCGGCTCCATTTTGATATTTTGCGCTTTCGACGTTTCGTATACTGTTACTGTATCATATACTAGTATATAATATAATCACAGCTTGGTAATATGCCACAGTGAAAGAAATCTAGTTGTTCTCACGTCTACAACATATATGGGATAAAACTGCGCTGTGATACATGTGGCCGTGTAGGGAGGTGGGCGGTGCCAGACGCGAGAATATTTACGCAGGCTCACGATACATAAAACAATTTCATGTTACATTGATTTTAACATGTAGGTGAAGGATGTGGGAATGTTAGTTGAAAGTTTATTCAGAATGTACTGGTATTTGCACGCAACTTTATCCGTGTTGTGTGAGTTTGTCGCTATCCCGTGGAGCCAAAACACATACTCCTGCCCAAGAAAAGATGACACAGAATTACAAAAAGCCAAGAAAAAATCTCATAATCCGATCGCTACCAAACCTGATAGTATCACTCGCTGGGATAATCTGAAGATTGCCCAAAAATTTCACCAAACTCACTCTAGCCGTTTTGGAATCCATAGGGAACATACATACACACATTTTTGTAATACATTTGATACTTTCTATTTTGATAAATAATATTTAATTTCTAATTTACTAAATCATTCAAAGAACTTAATACCATGGTCCTTCGCGTCAGATTATGAACTAACGTTTGAAAAATAATGTTTTTTCTTTTTAACCACTCGCGGATCACTCGGACACCGGTGTCCAGTCAAAAACTGGCAATACTCGCCCTTATTAACGTGCGTATTTGTGACTTAATTTTATGGTAATAAAATTCATATTGGCTTGTATTTCATTTTACTTATTACCTTTTTCCAAACATCGGTGCCCTTGATCTGTGAGACAACACATTAGTGTTTAAAATCGCGTGCAACCCAATCGACATACCCTCCATACACGCACGGCAGAGTCGCGTTCAATGGCTGCACAAAACGACTAAATTACACGAAAAACGAAACGTATCGCGATTAAAGGGACAAAACGTAGTTAACGAGTAACTAATTACGTATAAACGCGCCGTTCAGAGATTCTCACGGTGAGAAAAAAGTGTTCATTAAACGCGACGGGGAATGACATGGGAAATTGTGTATTTTGAATTCAATATACCATACCGACTTCAATCTACAGTTATGTAGATTTTAAACATATTAATTAATACATACATACATACACACTCACCCCTGTAATCACCAAAGTGGTAGGCAGAGGTGTAACTAGTATACCCACTTTTCGCCGAATTTATTACGGTCTCATAATGTGATAGGGGGCGAGCCTATTGCCATACCGAGATCAATTGACTCTCACAAAATGATAATTGAAGATCATATGTCAAAATCTATGAAAAGTATTACGAAATACATTATATTACGAAACTTCCTGCCTCAATTGAATTTTTAAATGGTTGTCATATCATTTGCATAAATCTTAAAATATGGTACCGATTTTTAATACAAATTCTTTAGAAAACCACAGTCTATTTACTTGCATCCTAAACTAAAAGAAGTGTATAACATCCAAAAAAACAGCTCGAGGCGAATTTTCAAACCTTATACCAAAAAATAAAAATACCTACGGCTTTAGCCATCAGTCTTAACGTATGGACCTACATTTGCCCATTGATTATAGTAAATTTTTAATCCCATACTTTACACATCAGAATCGTAGTACTATGAAACGTAATGGAAATGAACCGCAGCCATGCGTCAGTGAGTCAGGTGGCGTTAAACAATGAGTGTCATTAGAGGGGAAAAGGGAGGGGCTGGGGTGGCGGCGGTGATTCAGCAGTGCATCGGCCTTACGCCGCCACATTTCCCATCAAAACTCAGTATTAATGTGGCTGACTACCGTAAGATTGATTATTGTTTAAAAAACTGTTACCAGTCATGTATGATGTAAATATAAATAGAAATAACATGGAACTCAGAACTTGGAATTGTAGCTGTATGTTAAACTATTATTTTAAACAATGTAGTAAATCAACCATATTAAGTATATTGTATTAATAGCAAACATTTTGTCTTATTTAATTGTCAAAAATAAACTTTATTTTTTATAACCTAAAAAAAATTATGTTGCGGCCCGCGTCAATTACTTGGTGGCCGTATAAAAAGGATCAATACCACTGGCCTAGATGGTTCTATGTTTAGGCACTATTCAATAAACAAAACTATTTTGATTCTACATTATTACATTAGTTACCGATGGTAAAGTTTCCATTGTTACCACAGCTGCTAGGCTATGTTTTATGCATTAGTCTTGGTTTAAGTATTTCCGTGTTTAAATACCTAAATATAATTATATACAAAGACTTGTGTATGGCACGACCTTGTTAAATTACTAGTAAGGTTATCGTTATGTTTATATTTCCAATAATTTTATTATTTTAAGAATAGTTGTGAATTCAACTGTCAATGGATTATATTTTTTTGGTTAAATTTTACGACTTAAATTCGGGGATAAACTAGCTTAGTGAAACTATCTACGTAGACAAAGGTAGTGGGTTCGATGCCTGCCAAAGGCATTAATGGTGAAAAAAAAAAACATCGTGAGAAACCTACATCATCAAATTTACATCAGTAAATCAATATTAAGTCTTGCATTACGCCAGCGTGGTTGACTAAGGCCTAAGTTCTCTCATTAGGAGATACACTCGTGCTCGCTCAGTAATATATAAGTACAAATGAATAAATTATGCTATAAGACTGCTTCAGTGAGGTAGTTGTAATTGCGCATGCGTCACTGCTGCTACTGCTGAGGTCTCGAGTTCGATCCTCGGGTCGGGTAAAGTGATATTAGGTTTTTCTATTTAGCCCGGAGTCTGGAATTATGCCCGGTATGGCGATAGGCTCGCCCCTTATCACATTATGGGACCGTAAGAGTTTCAGCGAAAAGTGGATATACTGGTTGCACCTCTGCCCACCCCTTCGGGGGTTACAAGCGTGGGTGTACATATATAAATGTTGCTATAATCTAACTTTAGCCATTTCAAACCAAATCATAATTGTTGCTCTACAATACACATTCTACACCACGTCCTATATATATTACAATATTTAAGGCAATGTATACAGATAATCAAAATCCGGCCAGCTGCATCGAAGCCTATGGTGGTGTCATGGCGCGTGCGCATGCGCAGCTGTGTAAGCGCCGATACGGCATGAAATTACGCGTCTTTCGACACGTCACAATATTTGCGATAGATAACAGAAAGGACAGGGATTTGTTACTGGCATACGTAGAGAATGTTGAAATGTAATACAAACAAGAACTATGGAAGTTAGTACTTAGAGTAATATAGAATACATAGGATCAATATGCTATGTTCTATATATTTACAATGTATCGAACCGAAGTAGCCACTATCTCGCTGAAAACCGACGTGAAAAACTGACGTGCAAAATTAGGGAAAGCTAAAAACTCTCAATCATTAGACTTTACCTCTAAGCTTGGCATTGCTCAAATTTCTAGTATTTTGGGTGACAAAGAAATTTTTTTTTTAATATTATTTATTCATGGCCATGGATACATGTCCTTCAGCCGGATACATTGTAATAATTGTATTTCACACGAATCAAATCACTGTAAATAGTTCAATAGTCATCAGTATAAAATTTTCACTCTTACTCTCACTTCAATCAAGCCATTTATTTATTCCTTTATCAAAAGAATTTATCATGAATTCTCCGGCCGAAGCCACGTCTCTTATTCCCGCCATTCTCCATTCCTTTCCCATAGGTTTCTTATGTTGTTCAAATAATGTCTTCAGTATAAAATCTTCACTCTTCAATAACTAGGCTTTAATTAAGCCATTTATTTATTCATTGTCGTCACATTTCACTGATTTTAAACTCGGTTTACATTTATCGGGTGACAAAGATCACAAAAAGTTTGCCAGCCTCTTTTATAAAAAGAATTGCCTCAATAGATAATATTTAACAGGTTCGATCAAATGATTACCCTTGACAATATGTTAAATTCTAGATTTCACGATGACGATATCTGAACTTACCGATTTAAACTCTCACTCAAGTAGCCAAACTTTTGTGAACTGTGAACATACCTGTAACAAAATAATTAAAAATTTAGTAGAGCTTTCGATGTTAAATATAAATGCTATGAAAAAGACAATATCTATTTGCATGCCAATTTAAAGGATCAACAATTTATTGTCGATTTTTCAAAATGCATACGTAATCAAGGTCGAGGATTTTAAAAACTTAGACTTGATCGCGGTTATATTGAACGGAAATGACTTACAGCCAAACACATGAGCGAGCTCTTTGTTATGCGTTTATGATACGCTATTAGTTAATTTTTGGCGCCAAACAAAAAGTGACCAATCACGTATAAAGAAATCAACGTTTTTATTTCCGTTATACGTACCTACAAATATTTAAAAGTTTGATCGAAATTAGTGCAGACTTTTAAAAAAAGAACTCTGAAAATCAGCATTCGAGAATTCACTTGGTCGATAGATGGTATTAAAATTTGGGCATTATTGAATACGTCGGTCGGTATTAACCACTATATCGAACAAACGACATAAGGCATACAAAAACAGACACATCCTGAAAATATGCATTTTTGAAAAAGCACTCGTTATTTCAAAGCAAAAAAACCCCTTGTCATAATTCTCCAGACATTAAGCTTTCGTTGTAATGCTGAAAAAACGTACCGGTTCATGCGTGTTTTGGCACAGTCTACAAAACACACAGTCTGTCTATAAATTAGTCTAGACGACTGCGGTGCGGTTCAACGTAGATAGTATGCACTAGAGTCGCCTTGTAACAACTTCAGCCAACTACTGATTAACTTCTGTTTCAATCGCTATTAGATGATGACGGCTTTAGTATATTTTATAAAAGCAATAATATTACCCTACAAAATATACCAACAGTCTCACATTACTTAATCCTATAACATAATTACTGAATCACATAAACATTTCTCACGGAGATCGAACTTCACGGTCTTTTTTTCACAAATTTCAAACGCGTTAATAGCCTGCATGATTTTCAGACTGTGATTTTAGCTCGTATTAAAAGCACCCCGACCGCTGGGGTGGTATCCATTAAAACCACCCCTGCGGATTTGACGAGACTGTAGACTTGTTAATCAGAGGCACGACAACATGTTCAGGGGTTGTCTTGTCTGCCGCGGAATCTGGAGGGGCGAGATTTTATGTTTAAAGTATTTTTTGCTATTGTACACATTGTTTTGACTGCCTCGGTGGCGCAGTTGAAATTGCGCTTGCGTTTACGACCTCTATGCTGAGGTCTCGGGTTCGATCCCCGGGTCGGGTAAAATTATGTTGGGTTTTTCTTTCTAGAAATTCCCAGTATTAGCCCGGAGTCTGGAATCTGTGGCCTGTATGGCGATAGTCTCGCCCCCTCATCACATCATGGGACCGAAATTCGGCGAAATGTGGGTGTACTAGTAACACCTCTGTCTGGCTGCCAGGAGTGAGTGTATGTATACACATTGTTGTAATCTTTATAGATCACTAGCTGTAAGTCGCGGTGTCGCTTCCGTGACAGCCACTTTTCATTAGAAAAAAATATCTCGACAGCAGCGCCACCGAAAGCCGAAAACTATCCTATTGTACAACCTGGAACTAACCATCCACAACTTCATTACAATCGGTTTCGGATTTTAATGTGACATGTGGTCCCATAATAAGGCCGGCATGATTGTTTTGATTAGCGAAGGATTGTCTCTTGCTACTTGATACTCTAAATGGACGGCGCTGCGCTTACCACCAGGTGCAGTGTGATCACTTTGCCATGCCAGGATTAAAATTAAAACTTTAGATGGATTTTAGAGGTTTAAATTTAAATGCTAAATAAATTTTTACGTCATTTTTCCATATAACCGAGCGCATACTTAGCCGATTCTAATTATTGTTTACGTCAATGCATGTTGTTTTTCTCTAGGATATGCAAAGTGCACTTGTTTGTTATCCTCAAGAGCGATGTTATCTTTTCGATATCCATCTGGTATAATGGAACCACCTGGCACATGTCGTGAGTGAAATCATAAGTCGACGGTTGATCACATTACTCATTAACGGCCTGTTTCAATACACAATCTTAATATTGGTCTACAGATCGTTTCCAGAAATGAGCCAGTAAGAATAAAGTTTTTTTTAGTGCTTATATAGGCAGACGAGCAGACCCACCTAATGGTAACTAGTCACCGCCGCCCATAGACTTCATCAATGCCAGGGCACAGCAAAGACGCTGCCTGTCGTTTAAATGCCAGGCCATTATTTGTTTTTTTTTTCGGTATCGATCTGTACTGGTTTGAGATTGTTTATTGAAATTTGCCGTAAGCCTGTATCCCACCTTGGCGATTTGAATGCTAGCTTCCCCAAACAAACAGTAGCTAAAGCGGAGTATTCTGGCGCCTGAAATGCAGTGTTTTATGTGGTTTTTCATATTGATTTTTTGTTAGGAAACTTTGGCTGGATCTGTTTTGTTAGGATAACAAAACACTTTTTTTTAGCATAAATGAATAGGCCAGTAGTTTTATAGGCGCATTAAAATCATTACTTTTTAGGATGTTTGTCTTTAATATTTGATAACATGGTAAGGGCATCACTTGACAACTGGTGGCTCATTTTAGCAAAGTACTTTTTTATAGAATTTTAGCCAAAGCTAAGCTAGTTAACTAAAGACTTTATTGATCACTGGCGTATATATTGTGTAAATTTTTTTTTAGTGCCTTGATAGCCAGACGAGCAGACGGGCCACCTGATGGTAAGTAGTCACCGCCGCCCATAGACCTCTGCAATGCCAGGGCACAGCAAAGCCGCTGCCTACCGTTGAAGGACTACTCTTTTTGTATATCATTTGCATACTATGTTTACTATAAAGGAGAGTTTCTCGTCGTGGAAAAACAACAAACAATTATCGAAACGACATTTAAGCTATCCATACTCCGGTATGTGATATAAATTGGTTCATAGATAATAGTCAAGATAAAATGTTACTCTTATTTAAGTTTTAAAAGCGTTTTATTATTTAGATTTCAAATAAAATCTAAAATACTCAAGAATGCAGACACAAAAATTAATATAGTATCACTAGCTGTTGCTCGCGGCTCCGCCCGCGTGGAGGTCATGTATGGGAGAAAAAGTATGTTACAAAATACAAATTTTCATGCGTTTAGCTTCAAAACTGACGAATTTTCATCCCCTATTTTACCCCTTTGGGGTGGAATTTTCAAAATCCTGAAATATGTATTTTTATATTTAACTGAAAGGCCTAACACCAATTTTCGTGCGTTAAACTTCAAAAATTACAGATTTTCATACACACTATCATCCCCAATTTACCTCCTTAACAAAAACCCTCCCTTGGTGGATTAATTAATAGTGATATTTACTGTCAAAATTTCAAGTCTCTAACCCCAGCCGTTTAGGCTGTGCGTTGATCGATCAGTCAGTCACTGTCTTCTTTTATATATACAGATAAAAATCTTGAACAATAAAATCAACACGTATGCAAATAAATGCATCAAAAGCTAATCTATTCAAATAGAAACCATTTTTATGGCGACCGCGATATAATAGTTATATTTACGATTTGTTTGCCATTGCGTTCGCCATATCAGTAGATGACGGTGTTTACCTCTCATTTAAATTTAAACACCGTCCCACGTTTAGCTTGATTTATAACCATTGTTTAATTATCGACATCAAGGCTGATCGTTTTGGCAAAATTAGCATGCCCTACAGGTTAGCTTATATATGGGATAATTGAGGTCATATCGATTTGGAATCTGCGCAGAATTTGCAGGTCCTATACAAATTTTTAATTAATGATCTTGAAATGTTAATTGCGAGTATAAATCAAACATTCTAAATAAGGAAACATATACAATGTCAAACAAAATTATTAATTTCAGTATTATCATTGTTTACTTCGGTCTTGACATAGTCAAATTATTTAGCGCCAGAAACTAAGATGAACTTTTGATTTTAACAATAGTCGAGACTGATAGAATATTAATTGGCTTCTCGTTTGTTAGCTTGTTGCTCGCCAGATAAAGAACTTCTTAAAATACACATTACGCCTTAAAAAAATGAAATTCACTTTGATTTTTCGCACACATCTTTTTTTTATCCTGTCACGGCAAAGTGCTGTGCACCTGATGGTAAGCGCAGTGACGTAGTCAGTAGGGAGAGCCAACTAAATCTCGCTACTCGGCACAATCATGCCGTAACTTACAATAAAAGAACACTTAAAAAAGCTACATCAATTTACTTCAATCTACGCTAACGTCACAATTATCCATTAAATTGCAAATGTGGAGATAAATCTGTACAAAGCCGTGGCGCTTAACTTCCTCCATAATCCATCAAGCGAATCTCGCCACAAAAAACTAGAGTCAACAATCATGGAGTCATACCGGCGACCTCTGAGTACAGTTGGAAGGCAATAAGTATGTGTTTTCTGTGACGTACAGACCGGAATTACGATGTTACAGAACTAATTGAATAACGCTTTTTTTCGTATTGTGTAATTCAGAAGTAGATAAAGACTTATTTTCCCGAAGTTATTAATATAGCTCAGCAGTAGTAAAAATCATGAAATTTAGAAACATACCTTGTATTCTAAATATTTAATAAACTTTATTACTGTTTGTTTCTCTTTTTGACCGACTTCAAAATATGGAGGAGGTTCTCAATTCGTCTGAATCTTTTTTTATTTAATTCCCCGATTACTCGAAGACGCATTTTTTTAAGGATATACTTCCCAGGTGGTCCCATTGGCACCAAGTCAGAATCTGATGATGGGATCTCAGAAAAATCGAGGGCAACTCTCAAATTTTATAGGGACGTGTATTGTGGTTTTTATTGAAGTCGGTGTACTTTTTGAGGGTATCATAATGGTTTTATTGTATCACGAGCGTCTATGATTATATTATACTACTGAACTAAAGATTACAGGGACACATCAACGGGGGTAAGTAAATGAACATTTACAATTTCAAAGAAACACGATTTTACTTCCCGACTGTACCATAGAGATGCGCAGGCGCCACTCGCACAATAAAACCCTCGTCGAAGACGCATACGTGTATAAAATACGCGCGCAAACGCAAAAAACGGCCGTGACGCGCCGGTTAATTAATGTCTTCCTTCATTCCGTGCAACAGGTCCTCCCGTCAAGATTTATACGCGTCGGCGAATCTATAGAAATATATCACACGTGTTTACATAAACGGGACGATGACTCCTATTTAAGAGAGGGACATGTTAATGTCATTTGTCTCGATGAAGTAATTTATACAAAAAATACATATTACAGGTGTTCATGAAAGCAGAAACCACCTATTACCTAATATTCCTAGACAAAATGGTTATAATAGCTATAATTAATTCAAAAGAATCATTCATTAGCATATAATAATAATATATAAAAGCGTTCTTAAAATTAATATTTATCCTGAAGATTTTCAAAGAATCGTGAAGAATTGTGCCCAGTATGGCGATAGGCTCGCCCCCTATCACATTATGGTACCGTAATGAATTCGGAGAAAAGTGGGTGTACTAGTTACACCTCTGCCTACCCCTTCAGGGATTACAGGCGTGAGTGCATATGTATGTGCTTTCAAAGAAGGAGGTAGTCACAAATCACAACTAGCCATATGTAACACGACCCAAACAAAAAATCTAAAATCCAGACACATATAAGGAGACAACACAAAGCTGGCTTGTAATTGTTTGTATGTACAGCCATTGTGTAAACACAGACGGGGACAAAAACGTTAACCATCTACTATTAGTCGCACGATGAAAAATTAACAACGTGACAGAGGCATTAGCGATTATAGGTTATGTTGAATTGTATGTCATCGAAATCGTCATGTGGGTGGATTTTGATAAGATCTTGATTGCTTTGGTTGTGATCTCGCTCTTATTGGCCAAAGGCAATAATTGTTAGCAAAAAATTTATTAAATTAAAGTCTACGAGACATGACTTCAATTCTAATTCAAAACAAGATTATTTATCAAATGCAAATAATTGGAATAAAACGAAATTTACGGATTATATCGCGGTTTATTTTACTTTTTTAACCCGACGTTTCGAAGACTTTGCAGCCTTCATGGTCACGGGGGAGACTGAGTTGTATGTCATCTCGAAAGTGTAGTGCAGTGTTTCTACCCTCAATGTAGTTGATATTACATTTTTATTTTGATGTAGTCCGATCTACGCAGAAAGAGCTCACAGTGTCATGAGGTCTGGCAGTTGGTCTTTTGGGTTCCGATTTAATTAAATGTATAATTGGATCCCAGGCTGGTGCTAGCTTCCAACCATCTTCTCTATTGAAATTAGGATGTTTTTTAATTTCAATAGCCTCGCGGATCATCCTAGGTAGGAATCGGTGTTCTTTGGCAAGGATTTGTGGTTTATCAAATCGAAGATAATGTTTGGAGCCTTTTTCTGAATGTTCAGCAACTGCAGACTTCATAGAGCGTCGGTGTTTCACGTCAGCTATATGTTCTTTTACGCGGGTCCCTACATTTCTTTTCGTTTGACCTATATAGGAGAGACCACAGTCGCAATCTATTTTATATATGCCTGGTTCCTGTAGGGGTACATGACATTTGACAGGTGGTAAAAATTGACTAATTTTCTTGGGCGGCTTGAAGTAAGTTTTGATAGAAGCCCGCTTCAGTACATAGCCAATCTTGTCAGTGACTCCTCTAATGTATGGTAAAACAACCGGGACACGTTCGACTGTGGCTGGCTTCACTCGGTTTCTGTGATGGCGGCGAGGAATTTGGAGCTTGTTGTCTTGCAGTACTTGCTTGACATGTTGCAGCTCAGCGGCCAGATGTTTCTCATCACAGATACCTTGTGCTCTCTGAAACAAAGATTTACCCACGGTAGCTAACTGTTTTGGATGGTGGTGAGATTCACCATTGAGGTATTTATCTGTATGGGTCTTTTTCCTAAACACAGTATGGCTTAAAGACTGGTCAGGGTTTCGGATAACTAAAACATCTAAGAAGGCAAGAGAATTATTATGTTCTAACTCCATTGTATCTCCATAAACCGCGATATAATCCGTAAATTTCGTTTTATTCCAATGTATAATATTCGCGTAAATATAAGGAACCAAATGCAAATAAATCAATTTATCGGTGTCATCTGTATCATTGATATCAAAAACCAAGCTTAACATTAATTATTTTCTAGATAAAGAAAAGAGGAAATCGACTAAAACTTTACAGTAGCTTTCAATTATTCACGTCGCCTCCTCATAACTGAATTCATTAAATCATATATAAACAATTTCAAATGTGCTACTTTACTTTAATATACTACATTTTCATTAATTTCATTTACAGTAAACAACTCTAAAAATCCATGTACATACATCAAAAAGCTGGTGGCGACTTTACAAATTGCTACAAACACGCTGTTAATTATTTCAGCTATGACAAGTTTACATGTCGTGCGCGGTGAGCGGTAATTAAACCGTCCGTGTGTACACGAGCTAGTGGCAACATACCTTTCAACGGCTAGATCACAGTCTAAAGATCTACGTCTACAGTCTACAGTCTGTCATCACTTTTGATGTAAAAATAAAATAAAATATTGCCTCTGTAGCGCAGTTGTAATTGAGCATGCGTTACGACTGCTGTGCTGAGGTCTCTGGTTCGATCCCCGGGTCGGGTAAAGTGAAATTGGGTTTTTCTATCTAGAAATTCTCAGTTTCAGCTTGGAGTCTGGAATCTGTGCCCGGTATGGCGATAGGCTCGTCCCCTATCACATTATGGGACCGAAATTCGGGGATTGCAGACGTGAGTGTATATGTATGTATGTACAAGCAAATATTAAATTATTATTTTTGTCATAATCAATCGAATGATCATTGGATGAAGATAGTTGACGACTTGCATGCCACTGATTAACTAAATATACTTTTTGGAATAATATTGTTGCTATAAAGCAACTCGAGTACTCATACCGTACGTACCTGAATCGCACGGATGCCTAGTCCAGGAGTCACTGTCAACTCTAAGACTTTTAGACTGTGTCTAGATCATGTAACAGTAAACTTTGTCGAATGTCACACGATCCTCTCTCACCACGCCATTCAAGTCAATGCATTACAAAATCGTGAATTCCGCAGGTGTTACAGATATCGCTAGATACATTTTTCACACGAAAACCTGTCTAAGAATGACTTTCAATGAGCAATGAAGGAATAATCTATTTTAAAACTTCCGTTGGTGTTTCTTCATGTTGGTAATCATTATGGGTTGAAGTTTTTTATAAACAGTGTAAACGGTCAAGTGGAACATGTGATTAATAATAATAAAAAAATAACACCCAACAGTCACACACATAGCCCCGATCCCACACTGAGATACGAGTCTTGTGTTGTGGGTTCATGGACTACGAGAGACTTTCGGTCTCACAACGCCCAAAAATCTGTGTGTCACACAAATATTTGTCCCGGTGTGGGAATCGAACCCACGGTCTCTCGTTTCACAACCAGCTACTCGCCTACTGCGCCACGGACGCTGTCAATTATAAGATATCTATCTTCCATGATCACCTATATTACCAGAAGAATCGTAGTTTATAGTCAGGATGTTTTCCTTACCGTACATAACCCAACAGCAACAATTATAGGAGAGTTTTTTTGCGTGGTAAAACTGCAAACAGCGTGGTTCCACACAAAACAGACTGGTTCATAAATTTAAAGCTCCGTTGCTCAGCGGGTGAATAGCCGTCACCAAGACAAATGTCTGTGTGATCTACAAATATTTGATTCGGTTCTGGGTTTTGAGACCGCAAGTCTCTCGTAGGGAATATGGAATAATAATAGGTCAGGAATATGTGTGCGACTGTTGGGTGTATTTTTCATTGATTTAATTCAATGGTATCACTAATGCGTTCAGTAAAAACAATGATTACGTCTATTATGGCGCTAACGCAAGCGATAACATGTAAACCAGTTTTTTTAAGATTAAAATTGAATTAGATGTTCTATATCTGAGGTTCTCAATCAATCAACCAATAAAAAAACCAACGATTGACGCCATCGTGACGTTGGCATCCATTTCAATTTCAGTAATTCCGCTACGCAGCCGGCTAATTCTATTAACTTAAGATTATCGGCTTATCTGCTGTCCGGGGATTGAAATCGGAGCTGCGTAACACACATAAATATTTAATTTAAGAACCCATTTAATTTCGGCGCCAACGAATCTTGCACAACAACACTCTTTCCATAAACTGAAGAACGCACATAACATTTGAATTGAATTTTTATTGTCCATTTTACGCGTGAATGTATGTCGCGGGGGCCATAAACTGCCTCGGTACAGTTAGGAATCTAACATGAGTGGCACTGCGTCTCCTACGCCCATGAGCCCCGCAACCACTTTTTAGCACCGAGAAAAACATAATAGCACACAATAAAACGGGTAATAATCTATAATCAGCGCGTTAATGTCGACATTCTGCTAAACTTCATAATGGGATCTCGTTTCGCTTAATTAAATCATGACTTGTTCGCGAAGTGCGGACGCTTCCGACACAAGCTAAAGTTATACGCCGTCCCACGCGAAATTAACAACCGATCGCCTCGCATTACGATTAACACTCGTCGCCGGTGCACTATCAAAAGGAGTGAACAATAAGAGATGGTTAATTAAGGTAGACTTCCGATATTCGCGCCAAGTGGCAGTGCGAAGAAGCTACTCAGCAGGCCGTCATGTGTCGAGTAGCGAGGGATAGTTATCTCTTGCTACTTGATACTATACTTGGACGGCACTGAGCGTACCATCAGGTGTAGTGTGCTCACTTTCCCGTGCGAGGATAAAAATAAAAAAAACTTTAGACGTGATAAATTGAGACAAATCGAAATTTTGCAAAAATAAGTAAAAGTTTTTTTATTCATAAAAAGTACACCGACTTCAATAAAAAACAAATTATGCGTCACAATAAAATTTGAAGGTTTCCCTTAATTTTTCTGTGATCCCATCATCAGATCCTGACTTGGTGCCAATGGGACCACATGGGAAGTATACCCTTTTAAACAAAAAAAGAATTTCTCGAATCGGTCTAGGCGTCTTCAAGTAATCAGTTAACATACATAAAAAAAAAGATTCCGACGAATTGTTAACCTTCTCCTTTTTTGAAGTCGGTTAAAAAAATTATGTACAGACAAAGAGCCTCTGCAGTTTTATTATAGTATAGATGATTTGTCACTAGCGTCACCTGAGGCTCGGCGGCAATATTGCGGCCGATTTCAGACGCTTTGACAGCGTGTCTAGCCTGACGCAACCGTCGGAAGTCTGCCTTAAGACTTGTACAAAGTGATTTATGTTATTAACACGAGAGTTAGCACGTTCGCTTTGACTCTGTTGCACACCGATTAATTACAGTCGAGTGTGGGCGTCACAATATCTAAGCTGAATTATTTCCACATTATACGCACTTTATACGGCCTTGTTATGTTAATATGACAGACCGTTACGCATGTTAGAGTCGGTTGACAGAATCTGGATCGACGCATAATATAATGCATACCGTTAGATAGTGAACTAATTAATGTATGTTTCTTGGACTTGTTTGATTATCAAAGAAGACTGGATCCGGCTACACCAGAAAAAAAATGATAATTAAAAAAATATTATTATTTATTTAAAAAATCGTACCTACCTCGTAAATTATATACAAATATAATACCTACAAAAAAACAGACACACAATGGCGATGTAATAACATACGGTTCGCTGGGATAACAGTTACCGTATCTGTTTTTGGTTAAACAATGGACGAAGCATGGTCTCGGCGCGGCGCGGCGGTGCGTTTAATGTTTCGCATCCTAAACAAACGATGATTTACCGTTTCAAACAATTGTTTATACTAACAAAAGTCAGTATAGAAGCCCTTTGGCAAATACCGTGAGCTCGCGGGAGCACATTAATGCTGAAAGGTGAGGAATAAAAGTGGTGTTTTGAATGTAACCACAAAACATTTATTCAATATTCTGTACCATGTCTACAAGTGACATTGCCCAGAGCCCACAATTCTTTACTTATTTATTCTGGCATGGCAAAGTGACCACACAGCACTTAATGGTGAGCGTAGTGCCGTCCAGGAGAATTGATACTCTATCAAGTAGCGACAGACAACTACCTTCGCTCGCCATGCGGCCTGCTGAGTAGCTTCATCAGAACTATGCCTTTCGTGATCGTCAGTTTACAAACGGTAATTCTATTTCTTTGAAAAAATCATAATGTTAATGGATTTTAAACATATCAACATTGTCGTATTATTAATACACAAAGCGCGTTATGTCGTCGAGTGCGTAATCGTACCTTAAAACGTAGTCCCACTGCGGGCGCCAATGGCGTCAACGGGGCGCCTCGAATTATACTCCCCCATACAATGTTTAGTTTAATAGTATTTTGAATGATTTATAGTGTGAATATTATACAATGCACTCAACATTTTGGCGATAATGGAATTGCAAATAATTTTAAATTGTGGAATGTGTAATGCGATATGTTTTTGATTACATATTTGTGGATTTTTATAGGCTTGATTTTTTTTTTATTCGGGTAAAGTGTGACTAAACAACATTTCATGAAGGTACATTACAGTTCAAATATTATTGGAGATTTATTAATGATCGTGAGAAGATATCATGGCGTATTTCACAATATGTATTTTAATTATCTAAGGTGCTATTTGGTCAATTTGCCGACAATAAAAAAAAATTCTTCGCACTGTATCATTTAGGTTTATTTCACCTAGGCTGTTATGTTTTTGCATTTCAACATAGTATAAACTACTTCAAACAGTATGTGATATCAAAGCAAGTAAATTTCACCAAGGTTCTTTGGCACAATATTCATTCGGCATCCCTGCCTACCCCTACAATACTTATGCATGCACACTTCTGTTTCTATGTTTATATTTCACACGTGAATAATCAAAAAGACCACCCGAAGTGATTTGAGCGCCCCTTCACAGACCCCGGCGTGTGTGCAAAAGGCACGTGCCAGGCCGCGTACATACGTACATTAATATGTACACTAATTGCATATAAATCATTTACAGAATATTTACAGCTACTGTCTTTTAGAGAGATATTTGAAATAAAAAATTACTTAATTTTCATTATAATATACATATGCACACACGCCTTTAATCCCCGAGTAGGCAGCTGTGAACCAGTAAACGCACATTCCGCCGAGTTATTACCATCGCATGATATGATAGTAGGCGATAGGCCCGGCACACTTCCAGCTGATATAGAGTATTACGGGATAGAAAAACCCAATATCACTTTTATCCGATCCGGGACACCATTCAAATCTACTGGAAGGGGTAATTGTCAAATGACAGTAAAAGGATGCATGATATGTACCGCGACGTCACGGTTCTCAGATTCGCCATTACTGTGCCGTTGTGCGAGGGAGATAGCATTGTTTCCAATACGCAGCCATTTTCGCTCATGCCTGTGAGTATTTGCTCCAACCAATATTTAAAATAAATATTGTGACCTCATTTTTGAAGCAATTTTGATTCTGTTTTCGCAAAAAAGTTTCTTTTGCGTATTATATTCGGTTGCATACAGAATAATGTACAAAATTAAACACAGGAAACTACCCTATTCCAGTTTCAACGAACGGAGTTGCGAGCAAAAGCTAGTTCTGAATAAATAACACTCAAACATAATACATCTTGACACTTTAATTACGTTCATTAGAAAAGAATTGTTTATATTTAACAGGAATATGATCCACGTTCCTCTCCAAAAAAAAAGTAATAAACCACATTAACGCGTTACATCCACGATTCGACCAATTCAGTCGTAAAAAATGACGCCAGACAAAACGACCAGAATGTGAAACCACAAAGGCTTTTAAGACGTTCATTCTTTCACACGTAAATAAATTATTACTTTATCACTAGCACAAGTGACAATAACGAAGCTTTATTAACACTTCACTTGATACATTTAATGAAAGGGCGAGCAACCAATGGGCATGTAAAAATAGTACATTAGTATGTGGTTGCGCACGCGCATTACCGATGCATTGCGACTGTATCTCCACTGCGTACACTAATGGGCCACGTGTGTCGATATCGAATATCGACAAGGATGCGGACATTGCATTATAGACTTTAACATCAAACATTTAGTTGTTATTTAGTTTGGCACGTTTTGTTATTCATCCCCCATTATTATAAAACTACAACCTTTAGTGAGATTTGTAAGTAGCATTGATGTATTTTTGTATGCAACCACTATAAATATGACGTGTCGAGTTTTTAGTGTGTATTCTAGACGTTTCCATAGTAATAATGTATTCAATGTGTCTATCAAACACCTTGTTACGCGTCGGTTGAGTTCAATTAGCTCATTAATATCTCGACAGACATCGTCAACGGGGACAAAAACTTCGCGAACTTATAGTACGGGTATTGTAAAGACACGATTTCTTTTATTTTGTGTCGTTGTCCTTTCATGCATTCCTGTTTAAATCAATGAGTTATTTGAAAGATGTTTTACAATGCGGTAATGATCTTAATGACTTTACTCTGGAATACTCTGACGTTTTTAGATGAGATAGGACGTTCATTTTCAGATACTGCATTCCTAAAAAAAGATACAGCTCATACTTCAACATGCCCTTTTTTACAAGACAACATTATTGTTTTAAATATTATCCAGGCATAAATAACTCAAAAACCTTGAAGCCACAATGGGCGCTGCGTTAGAAAATGCAAAGCCGTCCGGACTGGTGGTCGATAAATCCTGTTCGAAGTATCCCTCAAGGGCGCCGGGCTATTTTTAGCGCGTCCAGGCGAAGGCCGTGGCACACGCGCGCCTCCTATTCCCGAAGGACGCACAGCGCCGCGTATTCTTGTCGATCGACGGGCGAATTTTAATGTTGTAGCCTTTTTTCTCCGAACCGCCCAAAGGCACCGACTGTTTATGCTGAGCAGGTAATTTTGCGGCGCGGAGTTGCCATGAGAATTTATTATATGGGACATGTGTGGAAATTTTGAGGTTGAACCGAGGCGATGGTTTTTTTGTTTATGGGAAATCACACGATTGTAGGGGCAAATACTGTTACATGCGAAATAACATTGTTGTAGAATAAACTGGTGAATTCTAGAATGTTATAAATATATAATTTTATTTATTTATATATTTGAACCATAATTGCAAATAACTTAGTAGAAAACATTCTAATGTTGACAAATGATATAACTTTTAAATGTCAAAATTGTATCACCTATTTCGCTTGCTGAAATCAAAGCGAAAACTTAAAAAAATAACGACCTTCTTCTTATTTAATCTGCTCGCGTGACGTTAGCCGAAGACGGCATAATGGTTTAATAGTCTGTCTCATATTTTGCCCCTGTGTGACGTCACGACAGATAAAAATGTCACACGCCATATCTTAATTTTTTTATATTTATAGTCTTAGGTACGAATAAACTGAGACAAATCCGCAATAAGCGTAACTTATGGCTAACCTTCCTTCGACCAATTAAAGAGCGCGCATCATTACACCGAAAACCATTTAAAAATGGAGTCGCCAATAACTTCGTAGCCGAGTGTGGTTAATCGAAATCGGATGTGAATTTAATCCCCCAGAACGTCTGCGAGGCCGAATGCCCTTTCCGTGTTGACCTTCTAACGTTTTTTTGCTTTTAAAACGAACACCCGAACCGAATCGATTTGTTAGGCTCAGTAAAATTACCTTTACCGCGGTGTTTGCGATTTACAAAACTAAAAGAGTATATTCCTTTGATAAAAGCAATTTATAATTTCATTAATCTAGTTCCAGTGTACGTAGGTTGTTAAAACCGCAATATTCTGTGTTTGATTTCCGAGTAGGCTAATAAAAATTTGATCGGAGTTTCATGAATTCTAAAAACACATCATGCAATATATTTATTTGGGTTGGAAATTTGTCCAGGAACAGCGGAAACAGTAGTATGCATTTAATTCCATGATTTTCGACCGCCTACTTGTAATTATTTTAACACTATATATATATATCTATACTAATATTATAAAGAGGAAAGATTTGTATGTAAGTATGTTTGTAACGAATTGGCTCAAAAAGTACTGGACCGATTTTAAAATTATTTCACCATTTGAATGCTACATTATCACAATATAGGCTATTTTGATTGCAAAAATAACGATCCCTACTAAAACTACAATAATGTTACCCAAGGTGAAAAAAAATGTGTGAAAATAACCTCCACGGGTGGAGCCGCGAGCAACAGCTAGTACATAATAAAAAAACAAATAAGAATAATAAATATTCTTTTTTTCTAAACTCTTATTAATACGGCGGCTGTAGGTCTTTGTAAACCATTGCCTACGCAAAAACCTATTTACAGGCCCGAAAAGATTTCCAACGAGCAGCTCTGGGAAAGGTTTTTTTTTTAGTGCCTCGATAGACAGACGAGCCACCTGATGGTAAGTAGTCACCGCCGCCCATAGACTTCTGCAATACCAGGGCACAGCAAAGCCGCTGCCTACCGTTAAGGTACAGTGAAGTCTGTATTGACCAGCAAATCAAACGCCGCAAATGGAGTTGGATAGGCCACACCAAACATCCAAACCATAACCCGAGGCAAGCCCTGGAATCTCCAATAAAAAGGCAAAGTGGCCGTCCAAAACAGACCTGGCGGCGGACTATCATTGATGAAGACAAGACTATTGAAAAGACCTGGAGCGAAATAAAACACGAAGCTCAAGAATGAACGGAATGACGAAGCATTGTGCATGACCTCTGTCCCATCGAGGGGACACAGGCACTTAAATTAAATGATGAATTTATATGTAATTTGTGTGTACACATTTCAACACGTTTTTGTAATGTTTAACTCATAACATGCTTATTGAAATTGCATCATTCAAAAACAAAAAAGTAGTTTTTTAATTTGAATACAGTCCACAAAATTAGAAAGCGTTCATTTAATACATAGACGGAGTTTTTAATTCATAAGATTGTTTTATAAAACCAATATGGACCTAAAAATCATAAAAATACTTACCATTTTGATATTGATTTACCAATAGGGTAGTTGACTCGATTTTTTTTATTAATTTAATCAACAAGTTACATTACCTAAAACCTATTATCGAAAGAATTTTATGAATCCGAACAAAAATAAGTAAATTAGATGCCATTCAAATCTGCTGGAAGGGGTAGTTGTCAAATAACAGTACAAGGATGCACATCTGATACCGTGACGTCACGGTACAATGAATCGCCTGTACTGTACCGTTGTGCGAGGGAGAGAGCGATATGTTCCCAACACGTCATCGTTTTCGCTTATGCCTGTGAGTATTTGCTCATACTAATATTTAAAATAAATATTGTGACATTTTTCAAGCAATTTGGATTCTGTTTTTGCAAAAGACTTTCTTTTGCGTATGATATTCGATTGCGTAGAGAATAATGTACAAAATTAAACACAGGAAACTACCCTATTCCCCTACTAGACATATCTAAACGCTATCCTTCTTTATATTACAATTTAAAGCGTCTATAAACTATCATTTATAACCTATACAAATTCAAATGATACAACCAGACAAGGCGTTTATACTAAACTATCCACTGCCTTGTTAAACGTTGATAATGCAAAGTCGCAAGCTTGGACTCTTAAATCACAACTTACAAGAAACTGTTCCCGCAACAGTACTTACGAAACTAATGGAAAGTTTGTGTACATGTACAAATATCGCGAACAATGTTATTAATATTTAAAACACAGTCTATAATAAAATACAGTATGTCAAAAGGCGCAATCGTAAGACGAGATTAATACGTACTCGTAATGTCAATGATATATATATATTTTTTTTTTTATTGCATAGTCGGACAAACGAGCATGTGGGTCACCTGATGTTAAGTGATCTCCACCGCCCATGAAAGCCCATACCGAAAGTATCATGTATGCGCTGTCGGCCTTAAAGGACAGGAATAGGGATTAGGGAAGGGAAGGGGGAATCTGGGCTTCCGGATATCTCACTTACCACTGTCACTTTACGTTGGTTTTCTGTGAGACAGTGGTACTACACCGGTCGAGCCGGCCCATTCATGCTGCAGACAAATATGTCTACAGCGTGGCTCTACCACTATAAAATTTATTGGTTTATCAACAGTTGTTACAATAATACATGCTTATTAAAAATTATACTAGTTATATATAGTAGCTATATAATTATTTAATCAAATTGTACAACTTAATTAAGATAAACACTACTTGCTATGTGTAGATAGGTTAACAATTAAAAAGTTAAAGAAAAAATATAACTAAATGATACAAAAAAAACAATAGCTACATAATAAAACAAAAATGAATTTAAGACATACTTATTACTATTGAAGACCATAGACTATGGTGATATCGTGATCTGATATGGTGTGAATTTGTGATATTCTAGAAATAATGAACCGAACCAAAAACAAGCTCGCTGAGTTTGATTTTCTGAATTCTCTCAGGACTGGGTCGCGCCGCGTAGTATCCAGCGGTAATGTAAGCCCGCTGCGTCTGTTTCGCCGGGTCTTCTCAGGCGGGGTCGCGTTTGGATCCGGTGGTAGCTTTTAAAACAAGCAACGTCTCGGAAATACCCATGTTCCATATCAAACCCATTTCAATATATATTTGACTGGTATTTCCTTGAATAATATTAATTAATAGTATAAAAATAATTAAGCCGGCTATTCGCCCGCTGCAGCACGGACGCTGTCAAAATGGTGTATGCATAAGTATAATTTGACGATTACCGGAATATTATATTTAACACATAATGACGTAGACTGCCTCGGTGGCCCAGTTGTAATTGGGCATGTGTTACGACTGCTGTGCTGAGGTCTCAAATTCGATCACCGGGTCGGGTAAAGTGATATTGGGTTTTTCTGTTTAGAAATTCTCAGTATTAGCCAGGAGTCTGGAATTTGTGCCCGGTATGGAGATAGGTTCGCCCCCTATCACATTATGGGACCGAAATAAATTCGGCGAAAAGTGGATGTACTGGTTACACCTCTGCCTACCCCTTCGGAGTTTACAGGCGTGAGTGTATATGAATACATAATGACGTAATGAGGAAAACAGAGAACAAAGCACGAGGAAGACACGAAGCAGGTCAATGTCGACGTCGTCAGCTAACGTGTGCACATTCTGTGCGATTCCACGGCGAATTAACCAGCATGCTCGCAACACTGATCCGTGACGATCCGTTACCGATGGCTACATGATTTACGAGTGTCGGATAATCTTAGTTAATTAAAATTGGAATTTTGAACAAGAATTGATTTTTATATGGTATACATTAATACATATTATAATAGAACAAAATAAAAAAATATATGCATTGATTATAGAAGTATACCTTTTAAAAAAAAAACTTAAAATTTGTTGTTAGTTATGTCGAATTTCGATCAAAGTGCGATCTCTAGATTTTTTTAGTAGACAAATTATCTTTATGGTGCTGTAGGTCTTGACTTCTATTGCTTGATTTGTGTTTTAGGGTCCACCAGGTTTCAAATATACGTCTGGCGCATCAGCATAGCATGAAGTATACATCTTACATGTAACGATATTTTAATAGCATCAAAGTTATGTTGACAGCGAAAAAACAAAAAATAATCACTTAAGTAGGTACTCAGTATGCAATGATGCCACAATAAAATGTTATCCAACGCAAGTATAAAGTCACGAATGCTTGCTTATTGAATTTGACTGTGTAACACTTTCATATGGGATACATATCGTCTATTATAGCGTCCTATATAAAACGTGGCTGAAGCTGAGATTTGTTAGAAACGTTGCAAAAGTCTAGCTAAGACTCGATTTTTGCGTGTCACAACACTTCATTTAGAATAAATCGCCTTCCCTGGCTACAGATGTTACCATGGCAATTCTAATTTCATTTAGTTCTTGGCAGTTCTTGGTCAATGTTTAAGCGGTTGTTATTATCGGCAAAAAAGCGATCGTGATTACCATCGATGCGTACTGGACTTTATCAACACCATGATTGCCAAAACGTGAAGCGAAACAGTGTCGCAAACGACCACACTCTATCACTGTCAAATCAACTAACGTTTATCTATTTACGTAATTAGGTAGAAAATTTATTACGTCGCAATTTTGTTTTTTCAGAACGTGTCAAGGACTTTGGTAAGGTTATGTGTAAATAGTTTGATATTTTTTTAATAATAAAAATTTATCTGTGGTATCGTAACCAATGGGTCGAGGAGGTCGCAACCTTGTAATGCGATTACTCAATGTGACAAAACATTAAATTAGAACCCTGGAATTTATATCAATTATTTCAAAATTTTAATAACTTTGAGTCAAATAGTAGATAGACATCAACTTAGTTATCATTAAGACTAACTTAAAGCTATGACTAACCATGCGTATGCTCTGAATGCATCAGTTCATAGCAGGAGTACATCCCAGTGAACAGCACAAAAACTGCTGGCTAGTCGTTTAAAGATGTAGGAAGACAAGAGAACCAATATGACCGGCAGGATGCTCAAGACTTGGCGAACTGGAAGCATCTAAGTACAAAGGTGGATAAGATTATGCTTGAATAATGTTCAACCAAAAGAATAACCAAAAAGTATCTCCAGCAACAAACAATTTTTTTAATCACTATATAACCATAGATCACCTAAAAAAACAAAACTGCCGATAACAATAGGTTTGCTTGAAACGAATGTCCATATCTGTGGTTATTTATAGCGGCGCCATATTGGCATGAGGTGCGCGGCCGGACGGGTCTTAACAAACGCACTTATCAACCTGATAATTAAAGACATTGCATTAATTTTATTTGCACTTTCAATTTACACGAGTTAACTCTGGCAGCTTTCAATACGTTTAAGACACATTTTACTCGTTAATGGTTACGTTTATAATTTTACTAATAAAGTCATCCGATAGATTCCAATAAATAATAAATAAACAATAACTCACACAGAGTTCTGACCCCACACTTAGGCAAAACCTGTATTGTGGTTATCAAGAACTACGAGGGACTACGGTTCCACAACACCCAGACCCGAAACCAATATCCGTCTGACACTCAAACATTTGTCTCGGTGCGGGAATCGAACGCACGGCCTCTCGTTTCACAGCCGGCTACTCGTCCGCTGCGCCATGGAGGCTTTCATCAATATCAATAAACAATCACTTTCATGGTGACTGACGCCTAATTACAATCTATGAAAGTTGTTCCACGAAATTGTTTGTGAGAAAGCATGAATACTATGAATAGTATCAAATATAGAGCCTCCGTGGCGCCGTTGGCGAGTAGCCTGCTGTGAAACGAGAGGCCGTGGGTTCGATTCCCACACAGGGACAAATATTTAATTATTTAAATGTTTGTGTGAGAGACAGATATTTGTGTCCGGGGTCTAAGTGGTGTGAGACCGTGCGTCTCTCATAGTCCCTGATACCCACAACACAAGACACTTAACTTTGTGAGGGGTCGGGGCTATGTGTGTGACTGTTGGGATTTATTTATTTAATTAACAAGAAAATATTTTTTTATGGAAAGAAAATCAGTGTAAACATCCAGTTGTATTCTCAAATTAAAAATACATATTTTCCATACTAAAACTCAATGGAATTTACAACTCTGACAGCGAAAAATTATGTTGGACTTATCAACAGGCATGACTCTTCGAAGCGACCGTGGGCGAAACTAGTTGTCGACACTGCTACATTCCGCTTCTAACCTATATTTCTACCCACAATTCTTTCAAGTATCAAAACAGCTTTTGTTTCTCAAATTATTTGATATATCTAAATATTTATGCTCCAAATTCATTCGTTTTTTTTTACATAAATTTTTATTATAATTTTTCTAGGTTACATTTTGGCATAATAAAACTATTATATATTATACAGTGAGTAGTAAAAATTCGTTTGTAAATATTAAACACGGAGGAAACTGGATCACCTACTTTATCCATGGATCTATTTCATTCGAGAAGACGTAAATGATAAAACGAAGATAATTGTAACTAAACACAAATGGCATCTTTCAACAAAGCACAATTTCATTTCATGCTGCTTATTCGAACTGTTTCATTATTAAAAAACCCATATCCTCTTTATTAACCATTTCCATATTTAGTTTACGACTAACCCCTTTTACATATCTAATAACAGTCATATTAAAACGAACATTATTCCTATCGCCAATCCCTATCTTCATTCATACGGATAACCAGTTACAATTAATTCACATTTTATGACAGTCATGATTTTAAGAAATATTTCCGAGATCTCAACGGGAGCGAACCGAGGTTGTGCAATAAAAAACCGGGGTGGTCACCGGTTGGGAACGGGCAGGGGTCTTCGGCCCCGGGCGGCCTTCGTCCCCACCCCCCGCGCCCGCGCAAGGACGCCGCCTCGGAGTTGCATAACCAGCTCGCATGCAACCAGTTGATACCGTTCTCAGATGCATCGAATTAGGGTTGCCATTAACGTCTTATGTTACTTTATCGGATCGAAGCTGATTTAGATGATTGCTGGTGGTAGAATATTCATATCCGCCCGGATAGCGACCACCGTACACAGGGTGTAAAACCCGCCAAAGTGGCACACGCAAGTGTATCGCGCTCCGGGATCAGCCAGCGAACGTCCGGTTTTTGTCGGGGCCCTAGAGTTAAGGTACGATGTTTGGCCGTCTTGCGGCCTTCTGTATAATCTGACGCTAGACCCTCGACCGTTTCTTCACGTTCTTGCCAATGGCGTAGTGTGAAGAAGCAGGCCGGCATAAGTGTATTGAGTAGCGGGGGATAGATTGTCCCTCGCTACTCTATACTCTATCTACCATCAGGTGCAGTGTGGTCACTTTGCCGTGCCAGGATAAAAAAAAGATACCTATATAGGTTTCTCTTGCAGGAGAATCGATCTTGATGTGAAATTTAATAGAAATATGTACTGGCTATGTAAATTATTCTATTGTAGATAAAATAATTAATTTGTAAACAATGTAACTATGTACTTTCCCTGAATATGTTTTCTAGAAGAAAGTACCTTCTTATCTTTGATATCACAGATATGAAACTAAACACATAAATAAAATATGCTGATTGTATTTAACGTAATGCATATTAGTACTCGACAGCCCTAATCACCACCGAGGCCTGCGCTTGCGCACCGGAATGAAAATAAAAGCTGAACGCACGCATAAAATCCTATTGGTATTCATATAAACATCTATTATGATGGTTTTAACTTTATTGACTTTGGATGGACGTTATTGAATTGGTCTGCGATAATTAGGTGCTTTTCACTTTCTGTCTAGACTTTTAATGGTCAAGAGATTGGGGTTTACACCACCGGGTGATGTCACACTATAATAATTAAAAAAAAAAGTTTATACCAAAGTTAAGCTTTTGACAATCAACCGAAATAACCAATGATGTAGAGCGTAGTATCTTTTGTGATTTTTACAAAGTAGTAAGGTTTTCGTTTCTATGAGCTTACTGTCATTTGCAATTTGAAAATGATTTCAGTGGGGGAGTGTCCGATACATATGAATAGGGATCCCCAACCACAGTAAAAATCCGCCATATTGACTCATGTTGCACTAGTGTATATGTATTAACTGAAGTAATTCTTCATTATTATTGAACTGTACTTATCTTCAAGTGCAATACAGTGACTTTACAGTGCAAAAATTTATTACTTTTAGAATTTAAAGCATACAATCAAATAATACAATACAAGAGTCAGTATTATAGAAACACAACACGCTCTGATAACACCTGATACGGCCACAAGTGGACTGTTAAAGGCAATGTTGATAAGAGATACAAGCGAGAAATACCGATACGAAATCACGATAAGTCGATCCACATAATAATATAAATTCTATACCCGTGCACACACGGAAATACAATTTCATGAGCAACTGTAAATCGATACAACAGAGTTTGAAATTATTCAAGACTCCTCAAGAATTTCCTCAACGTCATTTGAATAATAATACTAGCCCTGTATTAAACATTGTCCCACTGCGGGGCACGGGCTTCTTCTACTAATGAGAGGGGTTAGGCCTTAGTCTACCACGCTGGCTTAATACGGGTTGGTAGACTTCACATACTAGAATTCTCAGGTATGCAGATATCCTCAAGATGTTTTCCTTCACCGTCAAAGCAAGCGATAATTAATATTTAATACACACGTAACTTTAGAAAAGTCAGAGATGTATGCCATTTTGGTTTCGAACATACGACTTTGGTCTTCACCGTACCGCGACCAACTAGGCTATCACTGCTTTTGAATAGAACGTCATTCGAATAGAAAATTCTATCGAGCCTGTTTTTTCGCAACCAACAGGGCGCCTTGACGATCTTCCCTTAAGTCGCCTTTTGGAAGTTCGATATAGAGGCATCAATTTAACACTAAGTTTTAATGACTTTCTATTCCGTTTGGAAGAAATCGCTATAACAAGTGATTTTAATATGTCTGGTAAATATAGAGTAGCCAATACGACGCGATGCAGCCACGAAATCGCCGATCAGCGAAGATTTGATATATTTAAGGTCCTACCATACGAGCTGTTACACAAGATTCCAGTTAGTAAGGCAAAACAGATAATAGCTGTCCTACAGATAGCAAAATAGTCAACATACAAAACAACCTGATACTCTATCTATACTGCACCAGCGAGAGACAATCCATCCCCCGCTACTCAACACAATCATGCCGCCCTGCTTCTGTGAAGAAGCGGTCGAGGGTCTACTCTCAGAGTGCTTAGAAGGTCGCAAGACGGCCAAACATCGTACTCCAACTCTGGAACCCCGACAATAACCGGATGTACACTGGCTGATCCCGGAACGCGACACACTTGCGTGTGCCACTATGGCGGGTTTTACACCCTGTGTACGGTGATCGCTATCCGGGCGGATATTAATATCCTACCACTAGAATTGAATTAACTTGCGTCACGTCGCGGTCTCCTGTCTCCGTCGCGTACCTCTAAGTCTACCTTTACGTTTAGTAGTTTTCGCTATTGTAATTAGCTTCAAGGACCGCATTATTATTCAAAACGCATTTGCATGTTTCCTTAGATGGAATAATGTTGGACGTAAAGTGAACGTTGTTAAACGTTGTGGATTTTTAATTATAGCTACCAGGCAAAGGCAAATGACATACACAGCCTGATGATAATGTCGCAGTGTTAGGCACAAATAAGGCACATAGATTACCTTCTATTGATTATGCACGGCTGGGCTGAAACGTGTTTATACATGTGAACTGCTTTGACAAGCGTCGCACTATACAGCCTCCGTGGCGCAGCGGGCGAGTAGCCGGCTGTGTCACGAGAGGCAGAGTTGAGTTCGATTGACGCACGAGACAAATAATTGTGTGACAGACAGATAGTTGTTTCGGGTCTGGGTGTTGTGGTACCGTAGTCCCTTGTAGTTCTTGACACCCACGATACAGGTTTAACCTAGTGTGTCAGAACAATGTGTGCGATTGCTAGGTATATTTATTATTTTTTATACGTCCATACAAAAAAATTGCATGTGTCAAGAAGGTAGCGAAAGTTTCCACTGCTTTTCATTGTGTTTTCACTTTGTTAAGAATGCTGTAAAAGACATATTTAATTCGAGTAAAAATATTTTTTTAAGTTTCATGTGCATTGATAATAAGCTTTTAATTATTGTTACCAATGAGCCCTAAAACAGCAATTTGTCATCAGCTTTGCCTATCAACACATTAATGTATTGTAGAGTTGCCAACCGTCCTGTTTTCCCAAACATCCTGGTTTTTAGAGTGTCCTGGGATGTCCTGGATAGTTTTTAAGCAGCGTCCTGGGTTTTTAAAGCGCCCTGATAAGGTCCTGTATTTTAAAAATTAGCACACCACTTTTGCAATCCTTATTTTCGGGTAGGGGGGACGGAGGGACGTGCGTTTCGGCTCGCAAGTGTTTACGCTATTTTAAAACAAAGATGCGTCCTGTTTGTTAAATTGAATTGTCCTTGTTTTTCTAACTTCAAAAACAAAAAATCCTTGTATTTGAATTCCGGGGTTGGTAACCCATTAGGGTTAATACATTAGTATTGCGTCCACAGAAAATTATAGTACAATAATACAGTTGTCATTGCAATCAATTATAACATTAAAACCTGCTGGTTATAGGTGACTTACTTGCATACATTATGTTTGTATATTAATTAATGTTTTGCCATTTTGCTCAAGGCGGATTCGACTGACGGATACGGATACTCGTTTTAAATGTACACGTACTGTGTTAAACATATTATGTCACGCGAAATGATTTATGAAATAGATAGTTGTAAAGTGGCAGAAAAGTTTTATTTAAACAGAATTAGCTAGACCGCGATATTACTACTGATTTGTATACAACCGATGTAAAATGAGTTTTTTTTAATCCTGGCACGGCAAAGTGACCTCACTGCACCTGATGGTAAGCGCAGTGCTGTCCAGTTAGAGTATCAAGTAGCGAGACACAATCTATCCCCCGCTAGTCACAATCGTGCCAGCCTGTTGTGTGTTCTTCACACTACACATATTACTGTTTCGTATTTTTTTCAGAAGGCTCAAGTTCTCTCCGCAATATCTATTTCTTTCAAATAATTCCTTTGCTTTAATACATCATAGAACTGGAGTCATTATGTATTTTTTTTTCTAATAGCAAAAACTAGTATTACGATAAAAACTTCTGTCTGTGATAAAACCAAATGACAATAACGTTGGTACAATGACACAAATTCTTATTTTTTTAATGCCTGAATAGGCAGACGAGCACACGGGCCACCTGATGGTAAGTAGTCACCGCCGCCCATAGACTTCTGCAATGCCAGAGCACAGCAGAGCCGCTGCCTACCCTTCTTAACACAAATCCTATTTTGCGAAGCTGGCATCACCCTACCAAGAGATTTACCCAGCATCCAGCTCTAGTACATCATCCATCATGCTGAGTCGCCGCAACTTTGGCTGATTCTCAGAAATCCTCCGCGCCTTTATCTTACCTGGAACAAGCAAAAGGCTGACGTTAGCGAGTGTCATATGGGGCCATTAAATAATTGGTCAGTTAATTTTGTAAAAGACGGGGTAAAGGAATAAGTGGGATGGGGACCTGATAGCTCTTTTAAGCTTAAATGTACGTACCATGCAATTTAGTATGCAGTAATATTCAAATACGGCGTGTAATTTCAAGATCAATTAATGAATTCAAATTTCAAATCTTTTATTTCAGTAAACACGCCATTAGGGGCACTCGTACACATTTTTTTAAATATTTCAATTCTATTATCGCTTTGCTATTCTCCAGTTTTACATTCAGTCATCTTGCAAACAGGATCCGTTCTTAATATTAAACGTGAACTCAAACAGGCAGATAAATTAATTTTCGCCTTTAATATAACATTTCCATTTACTGCATCATCGTGCCTGAGACTCGAGTAACATTTATCTTGCCTTGGAAGCCATCGAAATATCACCATATAAAGTCAAGGTTCATACACTTACGAATACATTTTAAATTTTTGAAATTAGAATAGGTTTAAGGTATTACAATACTCAAAGATATAAAAGTCAACAGAAGAGCATTAGAAAGCGAACTTTTCCTCGATTTATAACCGACTTCAAAAAAAGCAGGAGGTTTACAATTCGTCGGAATCTTTTTTTTATGTATGTTCCCCAATTACTCGAAGAAATTCTTTTTTGTTTAAAAGGGTATACTTCCCAGTTGGTCCCATTGGCACTAAGTCAGGATCTGATGATGGGATCTCAGAAGAATCAAGGACACCTCAAATTTTATAGTGACGCATAATTTATTTTTATTGTTGTCGGTGTACTTTTTAAAATAAATAAAGTAAATGGAATACATATTCCATAACCGCTCTCTGCGCGACTCTCATGGCCGCGGTACATCCAAGCGTTGGGAACAATATCCAGTCCCGTCCTCGTTGTATCCTTCCTTGCCTACCAGCCCTTGATGGTGGTTTCTAAGTTCCCATGACGTTAGACATAATTAATTATTTTTCCGTATGGTGAATTTCCATCTGTGTTTTGACATGTCATAAGTGCCTTTTATATGCCTACGTGATCAATAAAGATTTTAATTTATTTTTTATTTATAGCTAACTCTACTTATGCATTACCACACTAAACGATAAATATCAATAACAATGCAACATATCTAAATTTGGTATTAAATTTTCGATTAACGGGTGTTCCACGACTTTTAAATTTGATACATATCTGTTCTGACATGACATGTAAATAATATATTATTTTTTATACTGTATCCAATTTGATGTGACGGTATTTGTGCATGCCACTTTTGCAAATGATTATTAATTGGTGACAATTTAAAATTGACCTTTGATAGAGCGATATCCGCTTTACATTCTTATATTGACATTGTAAAGTGGTTGTTGGTGAGTTTATACAAAAAATACTCCATTATCATGATTTAGAAGCCTTAAGTCGTTTGTAGATCACAACCAAAGGCAAGTGGAGATGGTACTCATTCAATTATTACTGTTCCTACAAAATGACTCTGGGATTGTTCCTACAAAATGACTTGGGTGAGTACTGATAGCGTCTCGCATCGCACAGTAAACCAGTGGTTCCCAACCTTTTATTGACCAAGTACCACTTTGATTTCTTTTTCCAGCGGGGACCACAGTGTACAAGAAAAAAAAACAAATAAAAAAAAAACTTTAATAAAAAACTCAAAAGTATCATGCATTAACAATATTATTTTAATCTGTATATATAAAAGAAGAAACTGACTGACTGACTGACTGACTGATCGATCAACGCACAGCCTAAACGGCTGGGGTTAGAGACTTGAAATTTTGACAGTAGGTACCTTTTATCACGTAGGCATCCACTAAGGAAGGGTTTTTGGAAATACCACCCCTAAGGGGGTAAAATAAGGGATGAAAGTTAGTATGAAAATCCGTCATTTTTTAAGTTAAATTCATGAAAATTTGTATTTGGCATTTTAGTTAAAAATAAAAAATATATGTTTCAGGATTTTTGGAAATTCCGCCCCTAAGGGGGTAAAATAGGGAATGAAAGTTTGTATGAAAATCCGTCATTTTTAAGTTAAACGCATTAATATTGGTATTTTGTATTGTATACTTTTTCTCCCAAACATGACCTCCACGCGGGCGGAGCCGCGAGCAACAGCTAGTAGAAAATATAACACTAATAGTAGAAAGCCAAATAGGTAAATTGTGAATCAATGTGATTTTTGAGCTTGCATCTTTTGCACAAGTTCAGCAATTCTGGGACTAATATTACTGCACAAGCTGCACACACAAATCATCACTTAGTTTACGATGGCGATGCATCGCTCGTGAAATTTTAAACGGACCATGGTAGGAACCACCTAAACGAATTCTAACCACTTCGCTCTAAACGAATTCATCGACATACTGCATGATTTCAACTGAATTAAGAACTGAACATTTATTTATTATTTCCAAATTACTAATGATTTATGATTGAACGAGAACTGTGAAATTGATAACTAATGCGAGGTACTAAACGCTAATTGTGCCTACCCATGACCTATTTTAATATGACAAAACGGTGCATTTATAATTGTCATAATAGTATTAATAACTTACTGCCTGGTATGTCCTCATTCCGCCACGTGACCCAATAAATAAAGTAATGAGTGACCTTGACAAAAATAATTAATGCTGATAAGTCATAGATCAAATTAAATAATTTTTAATATTCATATGTGGTATTTCCATCTATAAAATATATCCATTAACATGTATATGAACTATACAAAATGAATATTAATATAAGTTTAGCATTTTATGTTATCTTAACAAACCTCCACAGAAATTAAATCTTTATTTATACATATACATAGTAATATATAAATAGGAAACATTTGTACGCTAAGGGAGTATTTCAGTTTGTAAATACCAATACTACCACATTGCATCGAGAGAAGAGTCCGTGAAAGTTTTGCATTATGTCGTATTGTCCGTACACTGGGCATTATGAGACTCATCTTATGTCTTGGGAGAGGCAGATGCAGTGCCATGCAGTATTTTGTAAATCACAGTGCTGGGGTATAGTTGTTACTGTTAAGCAGGTGTGGCGTTTACTAGCTTTGGTATGTACTATATCATGTAATTGGAGTTCGAGATAAAAACTTATACTACGTGTAATGGGAATAACGCACATCCTCAGACACCCCAACTTAAAAATATTATTACAATCATAATTCATGTATTGAAATTAGACTGCGATGAATATAAATATTGTATTTTATAAAATCAATTATACTAATTTTCGACATAAAGTTCGTAATTTTAAATTTAAATCGTTTATTATTGTATTTAGAAAAGACTTTATCGTATCGAGTTTTGTCTTAGTTTCGTTTGTCTTGAACGTTAAATTAAAGGATGACAATTATTTACCTTAGTGTAAATTTTTTAGGAAAAAAATTCGTCTATTAAAAATTTGTTGATATCGATTCTGTCGCTTATTCTGAACAAACTACTTTCAGAGTGTGCATTAATCATGTTATATGTTGTATATCGTCGAAAGTAGTGCATAACTGAAAATTATAACAGTGGGAACCAACTTTTCTGCAGTGTAAATACATTAATACCTAGACACATTTACATAAATTTACCATAGCGTACCTTATAAATCTGCATACCGATGCATATGTAACGTTATTCAGCATATAGCAAGCGGTGACCCGAGCACAGGCGCACTATCGGACTCGCATCTAAAGCGGAACAATACTGTGCGCGTGCGCAACACTCGCACACATCGCGATAACGACCCCAGCCGCCCCAACGCCTAGGAATTGCACTACATTCTAGTATTTTGAAATGTATTAATAGCTTTTTGCAAGGAAGTTCGCTTTTGTGCGCAGAGAAAGGTGGTTGATGAAAACCGTTTGTGGGGTTTTTTGTCTATATTTTAATGCCTCGTTTAATAATTCAAACGTTATTCTAGATCTGCACTACATATTATACAAATAATAATAAATACTTATAATCTTGATTCCACACTAGGTCAAACTTGTATCATGGGTATCAAAAACTACGAGGGACTACAACACCCAGATACGAAACCGAAACAAATGTCTATCTGTCACATAAACATTTGTTTCGATGCGGGAATCGAATGGACTCTCGTTTCACAGCCTACTCGCCCGCTGCGCCATATTAATAAAACTTTTAGAAAGAAGAAGCCTAGTTCATTGACGGCTTGGCTATCGATGAGATAGATATAAGGACGATGATCCGTCGATCCGATCGTCAACAGAAAAACGCCCAACGCGCCAAAATGTTTCACTTTAAAACCCCGAATAATCAATAAAGTTTAGGGCTCCTAATACCGATTGATAGACATGCAAGTAATTTTTTGTGTAATGAGCCACACGCGCCCCTAACCCAATGATGCATTGTAGTCGACAACGGTTGCGTTCGAGATTTATCACCGCACGGCCAGTGTACCACAGTGCTTAACACGGTACATGCAGATTTATTTTGTTTATGCTCAATATGTGTGTATGTACATTGTACATGTTGAATTTACACGTATCGCTTCTAAGATGCGTGTGTGGTGCAAAGGAGAGGTGGTGGCGATAAATTAGGACTGATTAATTAACTAGTCAGGTGACTTAGAGTGCTAAGATACACAGAAAAGCACCTAATGGTAAGCGCAGTGCCGTCTGGGTAGAGTATCAAGTATGGAGAGACACCTATTCCTAGCTAATTGACACAATTATGCCGGCTTACCGAGTAGTGTGCTTGTGACGTCATTACTAGTGCTTAATATCAGAATTTTAAAAATAAACCCATAAGGTTTGGTTGTCGTACCCACATGCAAATACTTTTAAACATTATGACAAAGGTTTCTATGCAAAGTTAATTTTGCCATCACAATATTCTTTCCATTATCATTGGCTTCATACACTTCACACCTTAAAATTTCAGAGATTCCAAAACAATCTCACCTAGTGTTCATAGATGTTAAGAACATGCATTATAGTACTGTTCTGCGGTCATGCTAACACCGTCCATACATGTAAATTCTCATATTACTTGCACCGAAGCCAGTTAACTCGTGTAAATCCCGCCACGTCCAATAAACAAGCGGTATCGTTGGACACTCCTGATTTGTCGCCAACGCGGAACCGCACTGGGGCATTATTCTCTAAGTCCTTCCAAACGCGTAACGAGGCGCGTTACGTTAACAGCATGTTATTCACATGTAATTCGCATGTTATTGTAGTATGTAATGCCATTACATGCGAATAACATGCAGTTAACGTAACGCGCCACGTTACGCGTTTTTAAGAACATAGAGAGTAATGCCCCTGACTTCGACACGACGTGTGTAAAATATGACGAATGACATCTACGAGTGTTGGGTATACGGTTTTTGCCTACTGTTGTTTCATTGTCCTGTCACGGCTTCGATATGAATTGTAGGAACTCTATAATATAAATTGATAAATAAACTTCCGTCATTGTACTGTTTTAGGTAAGTGAAAGCGCTGTTGATCGTATTAATTTGATCATTCTCTAAATATGACGTAAAATTAACGTCCTTTGTTTAATGCGAAAAGCCTGTATGGACTAATAAATTATAAGGGAAAATAAAAGAGCTGTTTTAATACGTCGATTTCTCAGTAACGTCTTAAGGGCTCGATTCTCAGATTTCCGAAAATGGAACGTGAGATCTCGCGTGCGAAATTAGCTACGTGATTAAACTACGATATTTCGCATTTCCAATGCGCACTAACCGACGCTTTTGTTCGGCTGTACGCGAATTTCGAAATCAACGCCCGTCCAATTGTCTGCAAAGCGACAACCGGCGATTTATCACACAAATACCAGCAATTGGACGCCTTACCGTTGAGCGCATCGGAAATCAACGTACAGATTGCGTTTCCCGTGAGAAATCACCTCATTTGTTATAATAGTGCAATAAATATAAATCTATTGTTTTGCGTATTGTAGCCATGTTATAGTATTTGAAGAGATATAATAACCGCAAATCGGGTCAAGTATAGCGGAAACTGCGCACTGCCCGCTGCGCACGCGCACCTCGCTCCTATTCACGCTTATCATAAAGGCTACGGCTACATAATAGAATAACAATGCATCTACTAATGCATTTCGCGCCAACATCGCTCCTTCCACAATCGGTTAACACATACTGTTTAATTAATTTTACGTATCAACTCTGTTTGATCTCGAGTTCGGAGCAACCTCAAGATTTATTTTCATATCATAAGCTTATAAAACAAACTGGTCTAGATAAAAACACAGTGATATCCACATTCTATAAATTAGCATCTGTGGGCAGTAACTTAAACTACGGTGAATAACGTTGCCTGCTCTATAGATCGACTATGTCAGATAAGGCCTAAGACTCATGTAATAGAGTATTTTTCGCAGTATCCATTATGGATTAATTTAATGAGCTAAAAACAGATTGTTTGATATTCAATGTTTGACATCAGAGATTTTACAATCACCAATTACGGCGTATCTATTATTATAAACACTAATTATATTTGAATTTTAGTATTATAGAGACTCAATAAAATAGGTTATATGGCATCCCCGCCAGAAGACACGGCTACATTCTAGCGCCAATGATATTCACATTAAATGTTTCCTCATTTAACAATGTTAAAATATCAGAATAATTTAACCATACTGTAAGGATTAAAATCTATGCCATCCAAAAAACTAAGTTGTAATATTTAAATACTTTTTGTAAGCAGCAACACTGAGTAACGTAAGACACTTTATTAATTGCAAATTTAATACCTATATTACGTGAGCAGTGCATCCAGTCGACAACAGGAATAGAGATTATGTCGAACGATTGCGTTACACTTTTACTTTTCACTGTTGATATTATGAACAAATTAACATATAACCTAATTAGATGGAATCGAGAACATATACTACCGACATTATATTTTTTATATACTATGTACCTAAACTAAGAATATTTGTAAAATCCAATCGAATATGAGGCGGTGACAAATCTAAAAAACGAGGAGATAATATGTATTTTCTTTATGTTTGATTGTAATTTATCACAGGTATAGTAAATGTATACCTTGCGTAATTTACAAATAGTTTACTATGCAATTTGCGCAAAAAATAATTTTAGCAATAAGGTTCAAAATTTAGCGGCGGTCAGGTTACTTTGAAATGAATCTTTTTTGGATCAATTAAATAGCTCTTATGATAAACCAGTACAAAAATCTCGATACAAATCTGTCTTCTACAATCTATATAACGGTGGAGCTTTGATACAACGTGCTCGTTTGTTTATGTAAACAAAAGTGATATAAACAACCGCACTACTGGACACAAGTATTAATTACATCATTAGTTATTAACGTTACGTCATAATATACTTCTATACTATATAAGAACCTTATTAATACAGCAAATCTGATATTATCATAGTATCAAAGTGCGGGTTCAGTTTTGGGATACGCAACCTATATAGCAGGCAACTACACGCCATACGATTCAGATTATCTAAATCTTAATATATAGGACAAGAATATAACATTGAAAAGGCTGCCAATCAGTGTTGGAAATGATTAAGTGTCGAAAACTACTGAAAACACACCTAAATCCAAAATTAATCGACACAACCAAGCGACCGCTATAGACCAAAGGTAACCAACTAACAATGGTAATAAGTAATAACCATTAGTTTGGTTAAACAATGGACCCACCGCAGCCACGGGTTCAGGTGAAATCGATTCAACACCAGGAAACGATATCGGTGTACGGTCTGCACTAATTTGCTTCGCCTTTTGCAGAAATGTGAGAAAGCTCGATACCTCGCATATGCAACACTCGTATTGTGTTCGAATGGCGAATTATCGATAATCAGCACGATCTGGATGATTGAGGTCCGACGGAAATACGACTAGTTCCTGGTTCTGCAGAGTTCAATTCAATCAACAACGTAGAAATGGTAAAATCCATATAGGAATTGGATAAACTTGTTCTAAGTTACAAGCCGCAAGCAAAGGTCACTCCAACCATACAGATTTACGTAAACAAACTCCTACAGAGTAGCTAACACAATCGAATTGATGACGTCAGTCGCGATTTGCGTACGTGTTTCTCCTTAAATAAGTGTAGGCACCGCAACGCCCTCGAAATAAAACCTCAAAGTATAAATATACAGAAAAACAAATTATAGGCAAAGGCACCCGATTTGTGCGTCTTTGCGTGAACAAATATTCTGAGGTTATAAAACGACCATGTTGTAGATTATGAAACCGATCTTTACACAAAATAATTACGTCATAGAACATTTCTGTATTTTCCCTGATTATTATTAAATCACTTCTGTTTAACCTTATAAGAGCTATGAAAACATAAACAAGTGTTATGAAAATATAATCTTTAGACAAGACATAAAGTGTGGCATACATTGACAGTATAACAATCAAGGCAAAAGTCTCTGCAATCATAGAGCCTTACAAACTTACGTAAACAAACGCCCACAGATAATAAAGCTGATCTTGGTATTAACTAACGACGACATTATAGGCAACTCGAGTACGTGCCTCCCCTAGACCTAAATGTGGCGAAAATGTATAGATGCAAGGGCATCGGAGTAACCGCTTGTTTGTGCGTCCGACCGTAATCTTGCGCATTTATTTTGTAAAAAAACAGCCACGTTGTTTTCGTACTAATGTATATCAGAAAATTGTAAAAAAATATATAAATTGAAAATGATTAGTAACAAATATTAGCAAAAAGGAGTTATAACAAAGTATATTTTTTTATGTAATATATTGTCAAATAAAATATATTTTTGCTTCTTATAGTTTTGTGTTCGAGATCACGACATTAACATTTTTTTTATTGATTGCGTATTAGTAATTAATTAAAAATAACAATTTCAACCGATACATTTACAGCCGATCGTTATTGCGCTAAAAATGCAATAGCAGGCTACGAAATTGCGACAGACAACATCGTCCATTTTGTTCCGTTGACAGCTGTCTAATGAATTGTCAACGATTACACGGTGATTGCAGCAACATATTGGAATTGAGTATTTTTTAATTAAGATATCGATCATAGAGTCACTTTTCTTTTATCTGGATCTAACAAACATTTGTTGTGCAAGCATAGACAATAATAATCTATAGTCAGATAAATTAAAACACTTTTTTATTACAAGGTGTATAATTTAATATAAATACTAACGGCATGTGACACATAAAAATACAAGTTTTTTTTTCGTAACATATCTTAACCTTCTCACAAAACTAGAGACGTGTCAGTCCAATTCACACCATTATTATTTCCATAATACATTATCACTTAAAAATACGTGAAGTGTGAACTCTGCCCGTATCACTAACCCAGTGCCGTTTACCGCAGGATTATATACAACATTCTTTTATAATAATGTCATTTTTATTATATCTTAAAAATATCTAGCCAGCGTTGGATAAACTGAATATATTTATTGCCAAGTTATATAATAAAAAAAACAAGATATCACCGTTCGTAACGGCTGTTTAAATGATTAAATCGAAAGTTTCTTATTGACTCACTAGTTGTTGCTCGCGGCTCCGCCCGCGTGGAGGTCATGTTTGGGAGAAAAAGTATACAATACAAAATACCAATATTCATGCGTATAACTTAAAAATGACGGATTTTCATACAAACTTTCATTCCCTATTTTACCCCCTTAGGGGCGGAATTTCCAAAAATCCTGAAACATATATTTTTTATTTTTAACTAAAATGCCAAATACTAATTTTCATGAATTTAACTTCAAAAATGACGGATTTTCATACAAACTTTCATCCCCTATTTTACCCCCTTAGGGGTGGTATTTCCAAAAACCCTTCCTTAGTGGATGCCTACGTGATAAAAGGTACCTACTGTCAAAATTTCAAGTCTCTAACCCCAGCCGTTTAGGCTGTGCGTTGATCGATCAGTCAGTCAGTCAGTCAGTCAGTCAGTCAGTCAGTCAGTCAGTTTCTTCTTTTATATATACAGATTCAATAAATACATAGGAAAATCTAGTACACGATCGGGAACATGGATGTTCTTTTGACTATAGTGTTTATTATATCATTGTACAAATGGATATAAAGACCTAATTATTTAAGGAAGATTTCACAAATGTATAAAATATAATAATATATTTTTATATACCAAGACTGAGTATGCAATTATAAATTATACTTCACAAAATATACAACTTTTGTTTTTATACACCAAACCAGGTATAAACTAAAAACCAAAGAGCACAAAAGAAAACGCTACTTTTTTAAATATAAAAATTCATCAACGCATTCTTTCTTCACGTAATCGATATTCTAAGAAACTGTTTCTATCGCAACCGGTTGAAGGTTAAACGTGAAATTCCTACACATATGAAGACTGCGACGAAATCGTCACAAGCGACACGCTCCCAAAGGCCTAGGCAGAATATCAGCACCAGGCAATAACTTACCACCTGGTAAATGCTGAGCCTATGGCCTCTTTGGTCATACTTTGGACACAGGTGTTCCAATACGATAAGTAGTATTAAACTGTTAGAGTTTTAATGACTAAATATAGTTTTTTTTTCTACAATTAGCAACGCCGGGTCTGGAGAGCCCACAGCACCGCACGAGGGGAAACAAAAATAAAACCTTTGCAAACTTCACCAAGATAGGTTCCGTAGATTCGTTTAATGGAATGGTGGATTACTCGACTTAAGCCTTAAGACTTTTATAAAAAAAATCATAGACAAGCGGATAAATACTGGCAACACTCGCCGTTCTTACATGCGATTTTTAACTTTAATGATATGTAAATAAAATTGATATTGGCTTGTATTTACTCCCTACTTATTACCTTTTCCGAACACCGTTATCCTTTTGAGACATGAGAGGCTGAGCAGTAACGCTGTTCGCGCGGGCTGTTGACTTGCCACTCCTGTTTGAGTGCCATGACTGCCACTTCATGGTCGTACTCCTAAGGTGTCTACTCAGTATTTATTTTATCTTCTATAGGGACAGGTACACGATTGATGCACGTATTATAGTAGTTATAGCGACCGTGATCAACGCGGGATACCAACTTATAGAAGGAAGTTATTTCAGGTCTGAAGATTCTTGTTTTTTTTATGTTAAAAGGAGGCAAACGGGCAGGAGGCTCACCTGATGGAAAGTGATCACCGCCGCCCATGAACATCTGCAACACCAGAGGGCTTGCAAATGCGTTGCCGCAATCTCGCAATATCTTGTAATGATATTTTATACAAAAAAAGTACACCGACTTCAATAACAAACAAATTATGCGTCACTATAAAATTTGAGGGTTTCCCTTGATTTTTCTGAGATCCCATCATCAGATCCTGACTTGGTGCCAATGGGACCAATTGGGAAATAAACCCTTTTAAACAAAAAAATAATTTCTCGAATCGGTCCAAGAATCTTCGAGTAATCGGGTAACATACATAAAAAAAAGATTCCGACGAATTGTTAACCTCCTCCTTTTTTGAAGTCGATTAAAAATCACATTAAATGAGTATCTTCATTGCACAAGTGTAAAGTTTTACTAGGACTTTGACATTTGCCTGTTGACACAGAATGCATAACTGTATTTTGCAATTCTCAGCAGTTTCATTCAAATCTACTTGTTCCCCTGATTTCATCATCTGTGTCATACACGTTCTACTCATAAATACTAACACTGTGTCAAACGACACACTTAACCATTACACTGCTAGAGAAGAGATACAAGGGTAAATTCAAAGAAAAGAAGCTACATATCAAAGGTACACTATTCTATAGGTCGATAGACAACAATGCGGACGGCGCGGCTCACTGCTGGCACAAATAAGTCGAATAATGCGTAACCGACGACAATGGCGCACGGTTTAAGGTCGCGTTCAATGGCTGGAAGTGACAAGTTGCCGCATCCGTCTCCGATAGACACGTAACACGTAAGTGGTTTTTATTCTAGCTACGTCGATATTGTGCAATAGCTATGACATTGTTGTATTGTTAGTTTGTAATACGAAAAACAGGTGAGCCGACAAAAAAAAATCGAAAGTAAAAAAAAACATTTTATTTTAATTAAATTGAATGAAAACTTACGACAACAAATATTTAAGAAACCATCTATGCCTTTCGGATTATTCCTCGACGGCATATTTCTTAACTACATCTTTATTATTTAAAAAATACAATAAAACAGACTCGAATGATTTGAAGACAATAGGTTTTTTCTTCAGAGGAATGGCAATGTTAAAAATCACAATCCTGACAGTTAAAAGTATGTTCTATTTTATTTAGCTTGATATATAAATTAGCTTAAATAAAAAAGCATCCAGGCCAGTCGATTCGTTGCGATACATACTTATAATACTGTTATTTTTGGCATGGTTTAAAAATTTACAATATATCGAAGATCCCAGAATACTGGCATTACCCTGGGTGTGATCCGAGCACAATGAGCAGCAGGCGACCGCATTGTTTCGGCGACAAAGGGACAACGCCCAAATTCTGCCGAGTTCCGACCTTGGCCGATTCTACTCCGTTGTCTAATTACTAGCGAACCGGATGTTGGGTTAGTCGGTTAATTTACGGCTATTTTTAACGGACACTTAACTTGTTAATGGGTGTTGAGAAACTGTTTTTATAAGTAGATGAGACTCTATTGTTACATTTATTGCATCGTATTATTTCTTTGATGTAGTTTTTTTTAATGGTGAAAACTATACTTTCTCAGAAACAATAAAGATGAAGCCACTTGGTTCAACGAACGAGTATCCTTATCACTATGAACCTCTTATATTATTGTAGTTGCAGTGGCACAGTGTATTACAAAACAGATTATATGTAGTTCAATAGCAAACTATGTAAACAAACACCATTAAATTTGGAAATTAGTTTCAAATTACATTAACAATAGTTTCAATACAAGTGATTTTTCCTCTGTATTGAATTATAACATTGAACAATAAGAATCACAATTTGTGTTTCGAGTTTTCGATTCGATAAATCACACATAGTTTGTCCGGAATAGGAACTTATGCTCGATGTGGCGATGGGTCACCTATCACATCATAGGATAGTATTAAGCTCGACTGGCCGTGAGATAAACGTTCGAGTTCAGCTTGTAAATAATAACAATAAGTATGATAATACACACAGGCCATCAAGCCCATGTTACATTGTCAATAAATTGTAACCACATTGAATACATTGATAATTTGCGAGCTCGCATCTGTCAATCACGATGGGGCGTACTAAATAAAGGACACGGCATGACATTAAACGTCAATAAATTATGAAACTAAATAGTAATTTGCGAACCGACAACCGGTCGGGTTGATGCCTAAGTTATGCGGGCAGTGAATGAGTGAATGGAAGGTCAGCGTGGTAACAGCACAGCACATTAGTATGCATATCCCGAAGCAGATATTGTTGTTATTGGGGGATATAGAAGGATAACACTGCTACTCATTATTCGACAAAATTTTCAGTCTTGTATAATCTATTTCACTGTTGGGCAAGGCATGCATTGTGAGGGCATGTGTGCAAACTTTATGCATATTGGTAGACTTCACGTTCGAAATTTTATTTAGAATTCGCAGGTATGCAGGTTCCCTAACGATGTTCATGCTTCACTGATAGAGAAAAAATTAAACAATGAATACACATGAGCTATGAAAAATCAGAGGTGTGTCTTTTGGGGGTGCGTGTGGTACTTGTCTCTTTGTACCAGTAGTCAAAGGTCCTTATTAACCTTTACTTAGCTTGCTATGTTAATTGATCACTTTTTTGAGTTATCGAAATTTAAAAATCATACTATTAATTTGGACGAAACGGAGAGTGACTCTATCTATTCGGTTTTATTTATAGATGCTATATTTTTGATTCTAAAATTTAGTGTAGTATCGCTAGGACCTAGTACAGCTTTATCGTAAATATATAACCGTTTCATTTGGCCGTAGCCAGGCCCCAAAATCTTTATTCCAAATCCGCAACACTCGTCATGAATACAATATAAGCAACGGCCCTGCCGCGCCTAGTAGTGCCACCGACCAGAACTCTATTGTCAGCTCTAATGCGATTATGTTCAACTAATTGCCATAGATCGTTATCGACCATTGCGGACCACCTTTTCGCCGATTGTCACTTTGACGTATTGTTGTGGGCACAATGCCACTCTTGACTTTGACATTTCTCATTATCTGAATATTGAACCGTATTGTTTTTTATTGGTAATGTACAGCTTTTCGATATCCTTGACCTGTCGTTTAAACTGTCATGACGGATAGACACGCCGGCGGCGCGTACACTGGCAACACTCGCCGTTCTTGCATGCAATTTTTAACTTTAATGCTATGGAAATAAAAGCTTGTTGCTTTACTCCCGACTTTTTTTTTAATATCCTTCCTGACTGGAGGGGTTAAGCGGTTGCAATAATTATAACGATTAAGTGCCCACGCGGTGTTGTAAATGCGATGTACTCTCGTTTACGTGGGCCTGACCAACCGGCCGGCGACGGTACACACGAGCACCAGATATCCCCTTCCCTTACCCCCTTTTAGGTTTCAATTCATTCTCGCCAAGTGCACATTGTGTCTTTGACGGGGTTGGGCTCCTTTTTTAAACCATCATTAGATAACAAACCGACTTCCTGGCATTTAGTTGGAAATATGGTTTCGAGAAATGCACGAGTGGTTAAATAATTAACGGGCGCTGTAAACCCCCGCGACGTGGGTCGAGGTGTTACTTCCCGGAAACGCCACCCGCCGGACCCTGAGGGCCGGCTCATAGGTGACTTACTAAAATCTCGTTTACATTTGACTCGGCCTCTAGCCGGTGACATTTAGCGGGGTCACGGGAGGGCGGGCGTGGTGCACGCGGTGGTGTGTTGGTGCGCGGCTAATTGCGCACGCGCACGGCACGCACACCCCGGGGTGCCGACATAACTATTTATATAACGACGAGCAATATTTTTCTGTCTACTTCTAAAACGTTTAAACAGACGCTCGGTGACCATCGTACAATGGGCACTGAGTAAACAAACAACCGAGCACGCATCAACGGGCTCCTAATTCCTTTCTTTCCGCTTCGTCGAAGTGCACTTCCTCGAAGTTAAACAAACGAACGATGCTTTTTATTACGCTCGCGGCCCGCGCGGCTTCTCAGGTTATTGCAGCCGAAATATCGAAACATTTAGAGAACAATGGCGAGCGGAAAGTGTGATTGTGCGTATCGCAACATTAGTTGGGACATCGGGCGTAGGTTCCCGCGGTCACCGTCTCATTGCCCAACGGTAAGGCGCGGTGTTCACGATTTGTTTACAGAGGTAATTAGATTGTCTCAGTACAACCACATAGCCGCCCACAGTGAAGATGCGGACGTTTCAATTAGTGGCGACTAATCCCCCCGCTATGGCTGCAGCGGCGCCCCGCCGTGTCGCAACGTTTGCACAATCGCGCTCTGTTATCACCACGATAACGCGCCGCGTCTGGGAGTCGTGCAAATATTGCGACACATCTTGAGCGATGTGCAGCGGCCCTGCGCGACACCGTTTATAAAAATTGTAGCATCTTCTTGTGATGTAGAACGTGATCGCCTTAAGGTACCGGCGAGTAATCCGCGTTATGCATTCCGATGCCCTTATGCACGTTTTGCGAGTGTTGCACGTTGCGCAACCGGCGATGGTGGGCGTTTCAGTTGTCGTGGATCGTCACTCTAGATGCGCGGAGACAATGCGCTTGCGCCAGCGCCGGCGCGACACACGACACCGGTTTACGCAAGCAAGCGGCTCTCGCGCGTCGGGAAACTGTTGTATATCTCGAATTACGGATTCAGGAAAGCTACATGTTTAACGACATTAACTCGCCCGAGTCTTGATCGCCACTACAATACATTCGAGTTTCAATAGTCGGTGCGGCTGGTTGTAGATAATAAACAATGCCGCGACCGATTTCGATTGAATTTCTATGGTTTTCGAAAGCGGTCGCAGAATACGGTCATTATTGGTTGTAATTTGCATGTGATCATATCGGCTGACCATCTGAGAGATGTCGCAACAAAAGCCCCCGGCTCTCGTCCCCGGCCCGTCGCCCACTCGCTCTCGCCTGCGTTGGCGTGCTCCAAATTAATATAATATTGTATTACAATTACGGCAACGCACACAGATTTATCTGCCACCGCCAAACCGTATCGGACGTTACATTTGGGTCGCTCTAAATTGCACCTCTTATCGCCTATTCGCAAATCGGTGACGATCGCTGATTGGAGAAACGAGACGTCTTTTAGTTGTTTATTCTTCAATCAAGTTTGGACGAGATCTGAACGGGCACACAAAACACAATGCGTCGTAAGCAACGGTTCTTAAGCCGATATTGTTTCGATAGAATACGATCGCCGTGGGAAGAGACACGCGTCAGATATGCGACAAATGACAATGGGCTGTTTGAGTAATCGCGCTTTGAACTAGTGAAATATGTTTGGAATGTGCGGAGGTGACACTATGTCGGCTTTATAAACTTTTATGAAAACGAACAGAGGTCAAGAATTAATTAATATTTTGAAGCCAGTACTATTTCTGTTAACCAGCAGTCATTGACTCCGGAAAGACCTCTACTTTGCATCATGTCATTAATTATTGTTATGTAGGACATTTTCTCTCCGTACTCAGTCATTTCGTGTTATCCAAATTCATATGGGACTAAATGGAAGGTGGGCCCTAATCAACAAGAAACCATACAAAATTTTGCATACACGACGTAACAATGTACTTAATGCCTTGAATTACTATAATCTATACTAAAATGAGTTGATGTGTACTTCTAAGTTTTATTGGATCTTGTTTCATAAATGGTTAATCACCAATGCAAATACCGATAACTTATACTACGTATAGTATATCAAATAATCTAAAAATAACATTGATTAAAAAAAAAATTGGGAAAACTAGACATTCACATGTAAAATTATGGAGCGTTCACATAGTCGCGGTTGGTGTCGCGCCGTCGTGTCTAATAAACCAGACGTGTCAAAAGCGTCACAAACACACTTAGCAGAAAAAGTACGAAAATGTACGTGACACAATGGCATAGACAAAATATTATCACCTTCGCGTGGTAACTGTAGTGTTCGCATTCGATTTACCGCGAGGTCGTGCGCTCGTTACAGACTCCAGTTTAAAGACGCTGATGTTTGCTGGTAGGATATTCATATCCGCCCGGATAGCGAACACCGTACACAAGGTGTAAAACCCGCTAGTGGCACACGCAAGTGTGTCGCGTTCCGGTATCAGCCAGTGTACATCCGGTTTTTGGCGAGGGTCTAGAGTTGGGGTACGGTGTTTGGTCGTTGCGGCCTTCTGAGTACTCTGACACTGGACCCTCTTCGCCTTCTTGCCCATGGTGTAGTGTGAAGAAGCAGGCCTGCCTGATTGTGTTGAGTAGCGGGGGATAGATTGTCGCTCGCTACTCGATACTCTAACTGAACGGCACAGCCAGGCGTGCCAGGATAAAAAAAAAGATAGATCCATACACTTCGTATCACTGGGGGTTATTGAAATCATAGTAACATGTTTTTGCTATATTGAAGTGACGTTAGGCACGTTGGGTATCTTTGGGATGGCATTGGTGACAGCACTTTTCCGCATTGTATGCGTTCCGATAATTTTAACACAGACAACATGATTTTGAACATAAACAAAAATATGGAATTAAGTTTTGTGCTAACTGTACGAAACATTGTGTAAACTATATAATAGTATAGTAGTCTCGAGGTAAGCTCGACTATTGTTCGTAGCTGAGGAATTTTGTTATCAATATCCAGCGAGACAATGAGACCGTCCGCAACTGTGTAAACAATGTCGACCCGCGCGCGGTTTCATACGTTTTATTGTACTAGTGTCCAGGGCCGGTTTTTTTTTTTATCCTGACATGGCAACGTGACCACCTGATGGTAAGCGCAGTGCCGTCCAATTAGAGTATCAAATAGCAAGAGACAATCTATCCCCCGCTACTCAACTTGTATTGATTTTTAGCTGAATTTTAATTAATTGATGACATAAGTTAGAGCGAGAGGCCTGGTCCGTCAGGTTGCGAAATGGCGTTTTGAGGAGCATCCTTGCGTTTCTGTTCCGATGTATAATTATGACTATCTATAGATGTTTTGTATGCTCTTTATATTCAGCAGTTTTTGACTTTAAACGATAAATAAGGGAAGACTAAAGCACATTTAAATCAGTCTAATCATTTGATTAGTATCCATGTTCAAAAATATCTCTTTTTATATCACCCTCACACCTGTGCCCTTACGTATTCTTACACGACTTACTTATTAGCATGCATTTGTATTACTTTGATTTTCAGTGTGACCCACCGACCCCGACGCTCCACCCTAAAGCCGGCACTGTAGTCGAGTCAGTATTGTATAAAGGTGTATAGGAATCAAAAATAGCAATCTCGATGGAGGAATGCTCACGTTTTACTCCTCACGACTTTACTCCTTTCAGAGACTAATCAGGATAATTCAATATTCGCAGACTCCCAATTGGAGCAATTGCGTTAACGACCTCCACTGCTATTATTTGGTAAAATCGATTTCTCCACGCCTGTTGATTGAATTCTTTTAAAATGAATGTTACCCAAAATCGAAGAATATTATGTTGAAACTTTATTTATACCGAGACTAATTATTCCTTTTACTACACAAAACATATTACTATGTCTAAGGCCGGCGATAATCTTGTATTGTAGACGTCCTCGTGGAGCGATGATCACGTAACATCAGGTGATCCTCTCGCCCGTTTGCCAACTCTTTTTTTTTATCCTTGCACGGCAAAGTGACCACACTGCACCTGATGGTAAGTGCAGTCCCGTCCAGTTATACTATCAAGTAGTGAGAGACAATCTATCCCTCGCTACTCAACACAATCATGCCGGCCTGCTGTGTAGCTTCCTCACACTACGCCTAAAGGGCCCAGGATCGTTCATGAACAAAAACAAAACTACCGTGATGGTCACACATGTCAGCACGTCTATCCTTGTTGTTTATCCTCACGTAACAAACAGTATCAACAAAATTTAGAATTGATCAAATTCGCAAACAGAACGTCTGACGAAACATACAATGTAATAAAACGTTAGAACCACGTGGTTTCATTTGGCAAATGAAGAGTCACGCCCGTCGACCGTGCGTACAGTAACCCCTGGGGCTGTGACTCACGGCTTACCGTGGAATCCAATCGGCGAGACCGTTGAAAAAGTATCAAATTCAAATCCGACCGAGCCCGAAGGCGACCTCGACTCGACGGAGCAGCACAACACAGCATTCGTACACACAGCACGTTGGATGTGGGTAATTCCGAGTATATCCGAAATATTCCGAATAACTCCGAAGCGACAATGGTCTATCGATGTACAATCGCGTGAAGTAACGCCTTGCGAAAGTTTACCTAGTCTTGTTACTTTATGTAATACGTGTAAAACCTCCGATGATTTCAGTTGATTGTGATGCATTGTTTGTTTAGCACTGTTTTATTCTTGGATTTGTTTGTGAAATATTATTACCACAACTTTTTGTATTGAAGCGATGGCCTATTGGACTTATATTAATACTAGCTTTTGCTCGCGGCTCCACCGGCGTGGTAGTTATTTTTGAAACAAAATATCCTTAGAGACATCTTAAGCTATTAAATCTTTCAATATTTAGAACCGTTTATTTTCCCTGGAGTAACAAACATCCATCCATCCATCCAAACATTTATAGAAAGATGTAAGATTAGCTTACAACAATACTCCGGGTCTACCTTTGAATATGCTATCGCGTTTGGTATTGGCTGTATCTAGACACCGGATATTGGTTTACGCAGTTTATTCATCTTGGGAAGGCATCCATTTAGTAAGTGAGCTGGTTTTTCTTTTAATTTATACTCCTCTCTCCCCGTTGGCGAGATTTGGTGGGACCATCAGTCCTTACATGAGGAATATATTTTTATTATGTATGTTTTTCAGAAGTTGTCGATTTTCAATTAAGTCTCCCGCAGTTTTAATGAGATTTCATAAGATTTTACTGTACCTCTCCTACCATTCTGAGCACAAGTAATTATTGGATGGTCTCTAGTTACGGCAAAGTGAATATACCCGTCACAATTTTCAAGCGTTGAAAGACACCAATGTCTGGTTGACTCCAGAACGAGTTACTCTGTCAGGTTATCAGGATACTTACAATATATAACTAATAATAGCAATAGTGACATGTCTATTTATAATAGACCCAAGTGCCAGATAAAAACCTACCCTGGGGTGCACTCGTGTATAACATTCTCTTCATCACAACAAACTCTCACCACTACCAACGATTTCTATTGAGCGTCAGATAAAGATCTAACAAATGATCCCCCATTCATGCAGCACTTTTAAAGTAATGAGACAATAACGAAATCATTTAGATACATACAATTGAACGTTGGCCCAGATGCGACGCGATGGTACAGACATGCAAATTTTTAAATCTAGACCGTGGTACGAACGACAGACAACCCGTCGCGAAACGTACATATGTAGAATCGCTAATCGTCAGTAATGGTACATTCAGAATGCTTAACTGTACTTTAACAGTTAATTTTGGAGGTAATTTGGAAGACAATGAAAATGAAAATTGTAATGAAAATAATTTATTTAAAAATTACAAATGTTACATGTATGACATGGAATTAAGAGTTGCGAAAAATAATGTTCACATTAGCAATCTTATTGCTTATACAGATAGAATAGGCTAGGCCCTCACTAGGCTAGCCTGTATCGAGGGGTCCCAGGTTAAAAAGATCTTCAACTAGATCTGCCTCTGTCAAACACAGGTATAAGTGAGGTAAATATTACAATATAAATATACTTTTAAATAAATACTAATAAACAACAACTATCATTCATCGACCACTGCAAATACATTTATCTAATCACAGGTGAAAAGATACCACATAATAAAACCAGTGGCAATCCATCAATCTAATACGGTGACCACTATGTTTGCAAAATCGTTGATTACTCAAATAAGCCGGTGCAAAACGTTTCGACCATTAATCTCGTTTATCGCTCGATCCAATCTTCGGTTTTATATCACCACTTGATTAATTTTATATTTACAACAACATATCTGTGTAACATACAATCATAAATACTTTCTCTAATCTAATATTATGCAATGATTGTTCGGAAGTGGACGGGTAAACACGAGAAGTAATTACTTTAGATTTAAGTAGGGTAACTGCATCAGTTAGAGTCTAGACCATTTAAGATAAATTGCTCAAATAACGTATTAATCATCTTCTCGATTTAGAACAAAAATATATTGCTATTCGATTATGAACCATTAATTCGTTTATAGTAGTAAAATAAAACCAAAGATTAAATATAAACCATGCTGCTGGTTATAATATCATAAGTCAACCATTTCTACAATGTTTGCTGACATGATGACTGCCTCGGTGGCGCAGTTGTAATTGCGTATGCGTTACGGCTGTTGTGCTGAGGTCTCGGATCCGATCCCCGAGTCGGGTAAAGTAATATTGGGTTTTTGTATTAAGAAATACTCAGTATCAGCCCGGAGTCTGGGATTGTGCCCGGCATGGCGAAAGGCTCGCCCCCTATCATATGATGGAACCGTAATAAATTCAACGAAAAGTGGGTGTACTAGTTACACCTCTGCCTACCCCTTCGGGGATTACAGGCGTGAGTGTATATGTACAATGTTTCTCATAATCGATTGATTCTAGTAATAGTAGTAGAAAAGGATAGATGATGAGCTGGATGCCTAATATCCCAATTCACGGCTACTGCAAAATACTGATTTTCGTTCAAATTAATATTACCACCGATTCCTAGTCCATTATTGGTCCACTCATCTCAGTTTATATCCGATATCGATAACCAGCTGGAACGTGACTTTCACCGATTATCACAACGTCACGTGATCACAAGAGACAAATCACCTGATGATAAGAATCATCATCTATATATTATGCGGAGTCTCGCGTGCGTACATTAATCATATTTTATAGTCGTCACCGGCGATAACTGGTTCTATTTCTTAGCCACCGTTCTTGATAACATCGGATTGTGTATCAGGCATTAGCACGACTATTCCTTGAAGCTTTGACGGAACTGATGGATATTGATATTGATAGGTGGAATAATCCAGCTGCACAGCATATCCATATCCATTGTATCTTAGAATGCTATTTTATCTTACGAAATTCACTCCTGGGCACGGGCCTCCTCAACTAATGAGAAGGGTTAGGCCTTAGTCCACGCTTGCCTAATGCGGGTTGGTAGACTTCACATGCCTTCGAAATTTTTATGAGAGTTCTCAGGTACGCAGGCATCCACACCATGTTTTCCTTCACCGTCAAACCGAGCGATAATTTACATTTAATACACACGTAACTTTAGAAACGTCAGAGGTGAATGCCATTTGGGTTTCGAACATACGACTTTCGCCTTGACAGTCCGTACCGCAAACAACTAGGCTATCGCTGCTTAATTCAGTCCTAAGAGAGGGTTTTTCTGATTGTTAAAATATATTTGCATCATTAGTCGCATCGTGGACTTGGCCTAATATCCCATCAGCTTTCTTCAATGCCAAATTACGAAAATGTACCGGTGGAGTTACGAACATACAAAAGAACATCTCAATTAACGAATCTCGATTCTTGTCATGAGTTAGACACGCTGATTGCATAAAACAGTCGCCTTTCTGCACATAGTCAAGATCCAAGTTTAGCGCATTAGTATTGGAGGTCATGCATTGCTTTGTCATTGGTATTTTAGATCTTAATTATTGGCTAATTATGGGCAATGTTTCGACAGGTGCCAGTATTCATCTTTGTTACTTAAGTTAATTTTTATCCTTAGCGTTAGCTTAAAATACCTAGGACTATCAGAAATCTATTTATAATCAAAACGGGGTTGTTTCTATGATGTTTGTTGTTATTATTTTTATGAAACCATATTCAAATTTCTGGAGTCTAAAGTCTAGAAAACATCCAATGTGTCATTTATAGTTTCACGAGTACGTCCATCTTCCGCAGACTCCAGTATCCTAAAAGCTTATAGGCACCGCCAGTTAGAAGGTAATATATAGTTGTCTGACAACTAAGTTGGGGAGCATGGTCTTGGCACAGAATTGTCCGAACATCAAATCCATGCCACTGGCACAAATACGTGACACTTGTTTATGGAATTGTTGTGCAAAATCAATGCAAAGATTCTGCGCGAATATCATTGTAATTTTCTATTTTCGACTTTTTAGAATTCATTGACGACGAAAATAATTGTATAATTATAAAAAACAACCGATTTTCTGTCATTTCTTAGAACATAACTGAACACAAAATATTATTGTACCGTATTTAATGGATCACAAACAAACAAACCCTATAAATTCTCATGCATATCCTCCATAAGGTATGACATGATATGACGGTTACACAGTCGACTGAGCGATGTCCGACTGTCATATTAAATATTAATCGATCTATTAATACAGAACGCAAATAAACAACCAACGAGGAAGAGTCGACTGCGCGGACGCTCCGCACTGACATTGAAATGCCTAATTACATGGCGCATGCGCGGACCCTACAGCAGCTGCCGACTCTCATTCAAACGTCAATCCCGCTAATAGGATACGTCATATAACCCGATGAGTCTGAAAGCACCATATTCTGACTGACAATATATTGTGTCTAATGGAATAAGATTCGGCAGCATTATCTACGGCCTTGCTATTGTATTCTAATGGTAAGTGAAGTATATTGTGACGGTTGCGCACATATGAGATAACGTTAACGTTTGCATTTGGCGAGGTTTCGAGAGTAATCGGCAAAATAACGGAGACTAAAACAACCGTTTTGTTTGTTAACGTTTTTTCACACGAACACTTCGAAACTTTACGTCGGACTATCTAGTCTGTATGCAAATTACAGTTGCAAATATGGGTCAAACTGATTGGAAACTGTTATGTGGTAAAGAATTCGTCTCTGTACAGAATGACACACATATTGAAGAATAAATTTATAGGTGTTGCTGCATCACTTTTTCTAGTGTAATGTTTCTTTATTGTCTGTGTTGTTTGTGTATATGTGTTTTTTAATAGTTCCTTGCTGTTTTTCGTGTCAGTGGCCATTAAAACGATGCTTACCTAATTCCGAATTTTTATTCGATATCCAATCCAATAACACTAAACGAAATAGTAATTTCTGGATTCAATACGTGAGTGTTTTTAATTTTTTTTGAATACTTGCTCTGTATTAACCTTTGTCCCAATACTGGGCACGGGCGTTCTCTACTAATAACTCTCTCATTAGTAGAGGAGGCCCCTGCCCAGCCCGTTAGACCTTACATGTGAGGATAAGGAGATTCAATCAGGATCTTTTGGATTTCAACTTGACTGACTCTTGATTAAGCCTCTTGACCCGAACTGAAGAGACCCACCATCCTTCATGGGAGTAGAATCATAAGCCTATTCTCTTAGCCAATATGATGCCTCAGAGGTCCTCGTAAAAGACGGCGGCAGACCCATAATTCTTCAGGTATTTTGGAGTTTATATATTATTTATATAGCCGATAGAGAACACATACCATCAAATGGGTGGTGATGACCAGACTGTATGTCAATAAAAAAATATATATTAAAATGAGAGCACATAAATACATAATAATAATACGAGATTCTCGTGAATGAAAAAAGAACGAATTGTCAAAGTTAAGTCACACGTCATTGCAACAGCTTTCCGAGCGATTGTCAACGGATTTTTGCAGCTGCTCCGTCCACCCGGCAGAGAACAACAGAGACAAACGAGTTCCAAATGGATTAGCGAGCGCCGGCGCGGCGTATTGAACTAAAATGTGGACCGATCGTCCGGTTTTTTGATGATTTTGTTTACCTCGATAGCCTCTCAGCCCCTGTTACACCGCGGGCTGTGAAACGAGAGGCCGTGGATTCGATTCCCGAACTAAGACAAATGTTTATGTGATTCATAAATATTTGTTTCGGTTTTGGTAGTCCATAGTCCTCTATGGTTCTTGATACCCAAAATGTGTGACTGTTGGGTGTACTACTTTGTTAATAGTAGAGGTCGACAATGGAGGAACCGGGTCACCTGATGGTAAATGATTTCCACCGGTCATAAAGACCCAAAATACCAGAATAATCATGAGTGCTTGCCGGCTGGAGATTTCGAAGGGCAGTGGGATTTAAGTCTTCAGAAACCTTACTTGCAATATGAATTAAAATACCATGCTAATCATTCAAGTTAGTTTTTTAGGAGACAACTATACTAATCAGGTCGAGCTGGCGTATACTGGCTAGAGAAAATATACAGCGTAATTAATCACTTTTAATAATGATTTTTCTACTTAAAAGTTATAAGTTTATTACGGTTATCTAAATTTAAATTATATTAAATTTTAATCCAGAATACTAAACTAGCCGATATACAAATTCAATACCAGCTAGCAGTTCGCATTTCGCAAGACTCGGAAGGCAATTGTTATGTATCCAGCGACGCGTGACGTGCCGTACATACGAAGTGCAATTAATCGCAAACGCTCATTGGTAGCGCCACCCAGGGCAGGATGCCGCTCATTAGCACAATTACAAGCAGATCCTAATGTGCACAGGCGCCGCAGGACACAGTGAGAACTGCAGCTGTTAGTCATATTATGAGCTCAATTAAATCATTTTAAAATTTCATAAAACAAACGTAAGTTTTAAACAGTTTCTATACTTATAATTTAACATATTGTCATCATATACTCGTATTTCAAGAGGCGGAGGCAAGCTGTGCGCGAGTTAACAAACTTTTCAACCTCAAAATCCCTCAAAAAACTCAAATAAATTGATCTCATAAACCTAACCGCTAACCGTTGTAGTAATCAACATAACGCGTCTTACATTTTTATTGCAAACTTAATGACCACTAAATTCGCACAGCTGCGGCCGACGCAACCGAACTGTTATGTAGTGGTCTGTCGGCAACCTATTTTATTATCAAATAACAAATTGGTCGTTTTACATCACTATCGGCGGATTAATGGGTAATAAATTGTTTTTATCGTAAACTAAGATTGATCCCCATTCATCAGCGAGACGAGCACTTAGCCAAATTGGGCCATGCGCGTGCGCAATGAGCGGGAGAACACGCATCACGATACGCCTTTCACCTTCACCGTAGTGGGAGTGGAGGCGATTAGCGGATTTATTAGTGCTAATTATTTTAGCGAAGATTCGCAATATATCAAACATTGGCAATCACTTTTCCCACGTAATTACAAGCAATACATTAACGTCGTGATTTTAAATAAATGGCATGTAACATATTTATCAGAAAATTTATATAATACACTTTGGAACATTATTTAAATACAAACTTTCGCTTTCGTGTATTTTTATTAACGTTTTCATCGTCAACAAGCATTATAAAATAGTGTTATTATGAAAATAAAAACGCAATACTTCAGTCAATTTTTTTAAATTCTTATATTATTTAATATTTATTCAACTCGCTGGTATAACAACCGTCGCTTTACAATAGAAGCGGGTCACGTAGGGAATCTTCATAATCATTAGTTACACGTATTATTTTATTAAATGTAAGTAAATTATGTATGATTGGGATGATTGCTGGTGATGAGTGAAGACATTATTTCAATGCATCATACCATATTTCATCATTATTAATGTAGAGAACTTGATATCAACTTCTTTGTCTGGTTTTAAATTATATGACTAATTTGAGTAATTGTGTTGCAAGTATTGAGGTTTGTTTATTTATTTTCAAATCAAATCAAATCAAATCATTTATTTTGTAAATTAGGCCACTAGGGGCACTTTTTACATGTCAGGTTTAAGTTTATCTACCGGTGCTTCGGAAATGCCCACTGGTCTGAGAAGAAGCACCAAGAAACTCAGCCGTAGGTCTTTTGTATTTTCATCATAACATATAATATCAATTAAAATTAATAACAATACTAGAAGTATTACACTTAAGTTCCATACATAATTATAGAACAAAAAAACTGTTTAAGATTGATATACGTGTAAATACAAGGCATAGACTAAGTAAGTGACGCTATACAAGTTAATTCAAGTCAATGAGCAATCCGGGCAGACCAGTCCACGCGAGCAGCACCCGTTCACGAGTATGACGCATGTGCCAGCCATCGGCCTCCTCAACCATGATACAGGGAAGTGACCGACCCGGCACATAACGCCGCCGCAAGCATAGACATTTAAGCGAGCATGACATACCCTAATCGCATCAAAGAATGAGAGAAAATAAATAAATATGCGACACAAAAGCTTTATAAAAAGCCAAGACTATTAAACTCAGCCATCCTGTAAAATCCATGTACATCAATCCGTCAAAAACAAAACATTCTATAAAATAAGCAATATAAAATATAATACAATAAATCAATGTCAATTATTGAGTTGTGTATTTAGCTAAGCGACCACTGTTTTTTATCATTTAAATATTCCAATATATTGTAATAAGCCCTATTTGATAGAAAGTTTTTAACTTCGACTTTGAATTGGTCGAAGGGCAATATTTGCACTGGCTTAGGAATTTTATTATAAAAACGAATACTAAGCCCCACAAAAGAAGCATGTACTTTTTGCAACCGAAAATACGGGGTACACAGTTTATGCTTATATCTAGTATTTAAAGTATGTACATCACTTTTCTTTTTAAACATACATATATTCCTCTTAATGTGTGTTACATTTGCATAGATATATTGGGATGCAACTGTTAAAATACCTATATCTTTAAAGAGCTCTCTTAAGGATACGGTCGTTCCTAACTGATAAATCGAACGAACTGCACGTTTTTGTAGAATAAATATGCTCTCAATATCAGCAGCCTTGCCCCACAACAAAATACTATAAGACATAAGACTGTGAAAGTAACTAAAGTAAACAAGGCGAGCAGTCTCTACATCAGTCAACTGTCTAACCTTTCTAATGGCATACACTGCGCTGCTGAGTTTCCCAGCTAGGCATGATATATGCTTGCCCCATTGGAGTTTTTTATCTAATGTAATACCTAAGAACACGGTAGAATCAACAGTTTCTAGAACCTCATTGTTCATTACCAGATTAGGTCCTAGATTTGTTACATTTGGCATTATAAATTTAACGCATTTTGTTTTTTTGGCATTAAGTACAAGATTATTTGCCGTAAACCACTGAGTTACTTGTGAAAGTGTACTATTAATTTCGTCAAAATTATCTCTATTCCTATCCACTCTAAAAACGAGTGAAGTGTCATCAGCGAATAGCACTGTATTGCACATGTTTTTTAAATAAAAAGGTAAATCATTAATGTACACTAGAAACAAGAACGGGCCCAGAATAGAACCTTGTGGTACTCCCAGTAGTACAGGAAGATCCCTGGACTTCACTCCATTCACATCTACGCACTGAACTCTTTGTAGCAGGTAAGAAGAAACAACGTCAAGAGCAGTGTTGTGTATACCGTAATGACGAAGTTTCCGTAAGAGCGTGTCATGATGCACACAATCAAATGCCTTCGAGAGATCACAAAAGACCCCTACGGCGTTCTGCGATCGCTCCCACGCATCAAATATGTGTTTAATAAGAGCAACTCCCGCGTCAGTTGTCGAGCGACCCTTTGTGAAACCATACTGATTATCATGCAAGAGGCCGTTAACCTTAAAATGGTTAATCAGCTGCTTCAGTATAAGTTTCTCAAAAATCTTGCTGAAGGCTGGTAATATTGAGATTGGTCGGAAGTTACCTGGGTCTTCTTTAGAGCCAGATTTATATAAGGGTATAATTTTGCTAAATTTCATTAAATCTGGAAAAATGCCCGTATCTATACACTTATTAAAAATTACAGTAAAGTAGGGAGCTACTATATCAATTATTTTTTTTAAGAAATTGACAGAAATGTCCCACAAATCACCCGTGTTTTTTGGATTGAGAGTTTTTACTATACTTATTACCTCAGTTGCTGTTATACGCTATTATATTTTATATACTATTTATATTTGTTTCGACAACTGAACGTAGGTACATCGTTACTTTTTAGTAGTTCTTATTAAATGGTAATATTACGTTACATTAGTATTAGTTATCTTTTAAATTGATCGTCCAATATTGATTTTCGATTTCGATTTTATAATAAAATATCTTCATGGAATGAAACTTTAATGGAATGGAATAACTGAAATGGGCAATTCCACATTTATGTTTTTTTTTATTTTCTAATGCGAACAAAAACATCGGCGTATTATAATGAGCAGATAATCTCATAAACCTACGTGTACACAACGTCACAATATTGAACTTTATGAAAAGAGCACAATTGGTGTGCGCAGTACAAAAAGTAACACTGAAGCATCACGAAGCCATCTCCGTAATGAAATAATGAATGGCCTGCGAGCCGACGAAAGGTTAGTGACAGATGGGCCCTTTGTGTGTACTCAACTAAGTACACGCGAACCTAATATCTAGCAATTTAGTTGTTTTCGTGTGCTTTGTCTTAGTTCCGCATTTTTTGTCACGAATTCTATTATTTAATGAATAAGTTTTCTTAACACATATAATTCATTATACTAAAGTTCATAAATATCATTATCATAAAAGTCTACTATATAAATAAAAGTATAATATAGAAATTCATTGATTGAAACCAATAAATTTATATATTATAATTTTATGATACTGATACTTATGAACTTTGTGTAAAACTTTTAATAGTAAGTGCAAGTTAATGTTGAAACATTGTCTAAAATTATAATATATAAATAGTTTGCTAGGTTTGGCGTGATAATTTGTGTCTTAGTATGAGATTGCGCTTAATCTCTATCTGGCTGATGTTCTAACAGCTACTATTAATGAAAAGAAAGAAAAAGACTTTTATTGCCAAAATAAATACAAGAGTAAAATAAAACTTAAGTCAAAAAAACTATCATTACGCACCAAACAATTTCGATAGCTAAGTAAGTCTCAATAATTTGAAAGGATCTTAAATTACGTTTCAGTATTCTAGCGGTAAGACTATACTGATTGGTAAGTTTTGGCGGTAAACTTAAACGAGCCAATCGTATGAAATCTATATGTAACAAAGCGCTCACGTCTCATTCTTGAAAACGTCATAAATATACCATAGAGTATTATTGATTAGACGTTTCGCATTACAATTCAGTCTCCCAGATCGCTATTAGTGCCGTGGCGGCCGCTTCCCTGTTTTCCTAATCTAGCCGAGATCCTGTTAGATACGGTCAAACAATGCGCTTGCCTTTATTTGCTAGATAGCCACGACCGACCGATGGAACATAAATTTATATCGCCTGGGTCAGTTTATATTAATAATTTATCATCATTATTTTAGCTTGGTGTGCGGAATTATAGTGTACTTCTTTCGAAATAATAGAAACTCAAATCAAAAACGAAGTTTTACCACAATTGGTGAGTAGCCGGTTGTGAAACGGGAAGCCGTGTATTCAATTCCCGCGCCAAAATTGTCTTTGTGTGATAGAGAAATATTTGTTTTAGGTCTAGTCGGTGAGATCGAATGTCTCTCGTAATTCCTGACACAAGATAATAATATCTAACTATGGGGTGGGGGCTATGTGTATACTGATGGTTTTTTTATAACTCTGCTTTTGCCCGAAATTCTTCACATACGAAAATGGTACTCGGCAATGGCAATGTACCAGCCCTCATTGGGCCAGGCTGGTGAATTGGCGGTTCAAAAACCTTCATATAAAGTGAAAGTAGGTTTATGTCTGGAAGTAAGTAGTAGTGGTATAAAAATAATATTTCATTAACATTAATGTTCCTATGTCTAATTTCATAAAAAAAAACCAGAGGCTACGTCCATTCGACCGAGTAATGTTTGAAACACAAATCCGACCCACACATTTCGGCAACACCAACCTATTACAAAACAATAGCATCAACGAAAGGTCTGAAAACATGTAAACGATGCCAATTTCCAAAGTTTGTTGCGAAACTGTAGGCGTATTCGTAACGAGGTATTGAAAGGGGCGAACAATTGCTCGTTTCGGTCAGGGGGTCGGGTTTATGCAAATATCCCCAGCTGTAATCACTTGTCCGTGTATTGTTTGATGGATGGAGACCATATGATGTAACCATCCTCGTAGAGATAGTATAGTATGTGCATTTCATAAAAACGCAAGCTCGCCAAATGCAGAGCTTCATGATGTAACTACACATCATGAAGCTCTGCATTTGGCTAGCTATACTATAGCTATTAACTACAATACTATTCATTTATATTGATGAAGTGGTTAGTGCATAGCAATAGAAAAGTCACGAGACTAAAATTATGCGAAATGTACAAACATCGTGAAATATACACATAATAAAGGCGGTGAATTATAAAATGAATTAAATTGTATTTGATTTTTTTTTGTTGGTAAAAAAACTACAGCTACTCATCTGATTGTAGACTCAATTTACATACGATACTAGCTATTGATCGCGGCTCCGCCCGCGTAGAGGTCATGTTTGAGACAAAAAATATAGACTACAAAATTCCAATTTTCATGCGTTTAACTGCAAAAATGACAGATTTTCATACAAACTTTCTTCCCCTATTTTACCCCCTTCGGGGTGGTATTTCCAAGAACCCTTCCTTAGTGGATGCCTACGTCATAAAAGGTACCTACTGTCAAAATTTCAAGTCTCTAACCCCAGCCGTTTAGGCTGTGCGTTGATCGATCAGTCAGTCAGTCAGTCAGTCAGCTTCTTCTTTTATATATACAGATTCACACATTAACAATTAAGCTTCAATAGTATTTTCTGATAAATGAAAACTCCTATACTTAGTAACAGTGTGGGTATTGGCATGGCGAGCTACCTCGAGGCGCTCTCGGCTTGAAATATCGCTCTATATCCCAACAAATAAAATTAATAATGTTCTGATAAAACGTGAAGTCTAATATAATTGCAATGCTTAGATGTAGTGATAGGTTGTATGTCGAATGTGTTTTGTTTGCATGTATATATCTTATGTCTATATTTCTTTTTATATCATATTCTCGTTTTGATTTGCTGGTTATATTTTGATACATCCTTATATTATATTTTCTTATTTATTTTGTAAAGTTAATTTTGATCTACCTAGTTTTGTGTTTAGTTTCTTATTCTAACAAAGTTTGCATTGATAGGTAATAACCTATTAATGCAAACTTTATAAGAAGCCATATTTTTACAAACTTTAGCCAATATTATCTATTCAGCTTTCCAAATAAGTTAGAATAAAGGCCATCATCACACCAATGACTGCTCTGATTTTAAATATATCTTATCATTAAGTGATATGTGCGCTCGCCACTTCTTCCATAAAAAAAAACAAATTTTGAAGTTATGCCTATGGACAACAATCAAGCCCATAAGAATTGAGGTGTCTATCAAACTTCATAATGCCATGGTGGGTGAAAGGCGTAATACTTCTTAACCGTGTAACAATTTAGTACATAGTTGTTATGATTTGCTAATCCATTAAGCCAATGGACATATTGGCGATAAACAGTCATAATATCAGCACAAACAAAATCACTGTAAATCACACAAAATCATAAAGGTCAAATTTTACGGGACAAAATCGGTAATAATCGTTGACAAAACAACACTCGCCTACGAGACATTAACTTGAGCATCGACCTCAGTCGTACATGGCAACATCGTTAACATGACCTAGCGCGTGACATCCGCCGTTTTCCCACAAACCGTGGTGCTGTCGTACAAACGCTGGTCACCCACGGCAATACGACGTGTCTTGTTAGCTGAGCCTCCATAAATGGACACTGCGGTCGGCAGTTCGTAAACATCGTAATTGGCAATACCCGAAATCGAGGGCAAACGGTCGATTTTGGCGAAAACCTCAGTCTTGCCTTGTTTTGGTTGCTTCAACGCGATGATGTTCGCGTGGAATTTTAATAAACTGCGTTTGAAGAGGCGAGGCAGTTACTGGTTTTAATTTGCATTTATTATGAGTAATTATTTTGGTATTTTATAATATGATCTAATCTTAAAGATAGAATCATCAAGTCGTCATCAATCTTAACGAGTTCGTTTACCTTCAGATGTTTAATTTATTTGTACGTAATGTTTCGTTATTACTTCTACTCTATTGACACAAACTTATAACCTATTTGATAATAATTAATTTTATCTAGAACAAATCTTTTATTTGTAACTAGCGGACCGTGCAGACGTCGTCCTACCCGTAAAAGTAGCGCCACACCGACAGCAGCACCACCTACCGGGTCCAATTGTGAATCTAAACCATCCAAGGCGCCACCCAAACGCATACAAAAAAAACCATTCAACCGGTCCAGCCGTTTAGGAGGAGTTCAGTGACATACACACGTACAGTAGTATTATATATATACAGATAAGTATGAAATCCCGTTTCCTATAAAATTAACCTTGAATCAGAATAATTATTACTACTAGATAAATAGATAGGAATCAAAAGTAGCCCACGATAGCAACCGAGTGCAACACATCTGCAGTGAGAGTGTCCGTAACTCGGAAGTATACCACGATACCATCAGCGGAAGGCGGCCGCGGGACTCTCACTATTGTGTAGGGACGCCATCGCCCTACCACCCTGCAATGTGACCGTACCACGTGCCAGCGACAATGGAAACTAAACTCGCACTAGGAAACGTTCCGCTCTGCATTTCTATACGTGCGGTAAAAGGAGAGAGCCGAACACTGGATCGGGTTGCGAGTGTCCGTTTCAAACGTAAGCGACAACCGCGGATGTTGAAACATGAATATCGCTGGAAAACTTGGAGAGACATGACAATAAATAAATAACACCCAACAATCACACACATAGCCCGGACCCCAGACTAAGATTCGAGTCTTGTGTTGTGGGTATCGGGGACTACGAGAGACGCACGGTCTCACAACACCCAGACCCGGACACAAATATCTGTCTGTAAATGTAAATGACAATACAGGCGATGAGGTATCACTGCGCGCAGGATTTCGTTTAATAACACCAAGGAGTTGTAATCACTGTGGCCTACTTACTGCACCGCCCCGCGGCGGGACCGCTACTCAGGCTCGATTTCGCGTCGGTACCGAGCTCTCGCCATTTTTCAGACTCCGATGCTCACGGCAGATAAAACCGGAGTACGCAAACTCGCATAATGATGGAAATGGGGGTCGGTCCGATGGCGTACGTATCTTGCGCGCGATCAGCCGGCGGACGGTATCTCTGCACAATATTGCATTTCGAGCTGCGGTCCCTTTACACCGTTCTCGCAACAAAGGTAAGTGAGTTTTCAAACGCGTATTGTTCGACCGCGGGTGGATTGCGTGCGACCGACACAATGGCGGTCAGTCGGCCGTAAAGGTTGGCACAAGCTAAATGGTTCGCGCCACTTTTGGTCGTAAAAGTCAAAGGCCTTCTATCCCTCGCGTCCCGTGGTACCAACCTAAGAGTACTCGAGTCCGTTTATTATTATCTTTGCCACACTATTTATTGGCGTACGCGATGAACATTGAACGCATAGACAATGGAGGAGTATAAATCATAAAATGGCGCAGAACATGATTTGAAGAACAATGACGGGGAAACCGCATATGAATGAAGCTTATTTTATTATGGCAGCGATATACATTTTCAAGATTTCCAGTTAGTTGTCAGCGCGTGTTTAGATTTATTACTGGACTAAAGTTTACTCGCGTCTTCGCTTGTGTGAAAGTTGATTGTATTTAAAAAAAACTCACTGTTATCACAATGAAATATAAATTACTCGTAACTTATAACACTCGGTTATAATGTAGTTTGCTATTGGTGAAAGAACTATCAGATTCGGATAAGCAGTTTCAGAGTTTACCTCCTACATTATAAAACTCTACACACTTTATTTCTTTATATTATAATAGTGGTCCCGGGCAGGTGTCCTCCTGCTATAAACCGACTTCCCTGTGGACCGAATTTTATTGAAAAAAAAAATCTGATCTTGGCAACAGCGCCACCTAACGGGTCTAAATCTAAATCTTTTAAGTCAGCACACATACATAATTTCATTGAAATCGGTTGAGTGGTTTCCAAGTCTGTAACGAACAACGGTAGAAACATTTTTTGTGTTTTATATATAGATGTATAGATGATTGTTCGAATGGTTCATAAGTTTATACAATGCAGGCGATACAATGAAACGTATTATTCAAACACCTGTGGTAACATGGAGGTTTTCTCCATAAAAATACAAAGGATTTAAGTCGTGCGCTGACGAACATCTTTAACATTAATGGAATAGGGTATTTGACAATTTTTGAAGATTGATGGACATCGATAGAGGACTCTTCACTTATAGCCCCCGTAATATTTTTATTATTGAAATATACTCAATTTATATAAAATCCGTGATTTAATTTTTTCATATATAATTTCGCGCCAAAACGCGTTATCACGTGACATTATCTCTATGTGACGTCATCGCACATCTACAAACATTCGTGACACCTAACAACATAACAAATTATTTGCATTTATCTCTAGTTTTTCCACAAAAATGAATGAGCTAGCATATAAATATTGTTCAATGCCTTTGTGTAAAAACTCGACACTAAATCACGATAAATTGTTCATCCATGTGCCAAAATCCAAAGTTTTAAGAAAGAAGTGGCAGATTTCGACTATCAGCCCTTGTAATGCCTTCTTCCATTCTTATAGAAGACTTGAAGACGAAATTAACACGTTTCCACACGTTTACACATCGAAAAATATGTTCTTCCTTACAATTTTATTTGTCGTAGGATGCAATGTTTATGTGCGATGTCGTCACGAGTAATGGCGGCCGGTATTGCTACGTTTTTGGCACCGAGTGATACAGATTAAAAATTCTAAATTTTAATGACGAAAATAAAATGTTTATAATACATTTAAAATAAAAAAATGTATTTAATAAATATGTTTGCCCACTATCCTTTCTCCTAGTGCAGTTTTATATTTTTTGGTTACACCAGTCAAACACCCTATTATTATTATTCAACACGATCAAATTTATAACAAGTACATTTTTAATAAATCTTGAATCTATAGTCTCTTGTCAGAATTGACACCCGACAATTTTCTATTTTTTTTATTCTGGCGCGGCAAAGTGACCACACTGCACCTGATGGTAAGCGCAGTGCCGTCCAGATAGAGTATCAAGTAGCGAGAGACAGTCTATCCCTCGCTACTCAACACAATCATGCCGGCCTGCTGTTTAGCTTCTTCACGTTACGCCTAAAGGACCCAGTATCATAGAAGGAGGGAACTCGGTAGCTGGCAAACTGTATATTTCCAAAAAAATCACTTATAATTGAATAAAACTAACACTTATAATATATATTAATATCTTAAATTAATATTGTAACTTGCCATTGGAGAGTCCTGAAACGCTAGTTTGTTGCATTCGACAACACAGACGATTTCACGATAAAACATTTAACAGCTTCGTTATCAAAACACAACAATTATCAGACTGATTAAAAAGTTTAACATATAAAAGTACACTTGCAAATAACAATTACCGTAAAACTTCGACGTAAACAAGACAATTAAAAACTCGAAACAAACCGTGAAGATACGTATCTCGGTACTCGTTCGAGATGGTGAACAATTATGCAAGCGGATATGTTAACTAATTATGATAATTTTATTTCGTGGTAGGCGCGCGTGCGACATTGAATTCGTGACGTCACGTGGGCAACGAGTTAACGAGAAACGGGATGACTAGTGACACAGTTTAAAAATAATTCAGCCTGAGACCTATGGAGTTTATACGAGTTGAATGTGTGGTGTGAGATGCCGGAGGTACCCACTAGGTATCCTAGTCGTTTTGTAATAATAATGTAATGCGGATGAATCAATCCCTGATGGTGGTAGGATATTCATATCCGCCCGGATAGCGACCACTGTACACAGGGTGTAAAACCCGCCATAGTGCCTCACGCAAGTGTGTCGCGGTCCGGGATCAGCCAGTGTACATCCGGTTTTTGTCGGAGGTATAGAGTTGGGGTACGATGTTTGGCCATTCTGCGGCCTTCTGAGTACTCTGACACTAGACTCTCGACTCCTTCTTCAACTTCTTGCCCATGGCGTAGTGTGAGGAAGCAGGCCGGCATGATAGGTGTTGAGTAGTGGGGGATAAATTGTCTCTCGCTACTCGATACTCTAATTGGACTACACTACGCTTACCATCAGATGCAGTGTGGTGAATTAACGGTGGCAGGAAAAAAACCCTCTTCAACGGCATATAAGCGTTGTCGGCTTTGTAGTCAATATAAACGCGTTACCAGACTGTATGGTTTTTAGACTGTGCTTGTGAATCACACGTCAAATCGTGCGCGTGAGGTGCGCGGGCGCATATTGATGCGCTAGCTCCCTAGATCCCTAACAGGAGGGCGTAGTTCCACTCACAAAACGGTCGCTCACTTACCGCCGTCACGAACTAGGACCTCCTTTGATGTATTTGTGTGCAGCTTACCTGTAAAGACAGAAATAATAGGTTAGTTTAATATTTTTTTTATAATTATTTTATATTTTCGAAAAAAAAAATGACCATGTGTCAATCAAATTTTAATTTTGGCTCCAAGCATGGGGTACTGACAATTAGTAAAAGATAATTAAAATTAATTATTGGTGGTCCCTACACTAGGCACAGCCTGTATTTTAAGTCATACATAGTATTTCGCACGAAAGAGTAACAGAAAAATAATTGGTAATAGAATTGTGACTAAAAATTTTAACACACCTTTCACTTCACTATGAATATAATATTGCGTTCATACATTTTTAATAATTAATACCATTATTACCGAAATCATTTAGCAATGGAACTCAACCGACAGTTATACCTAATGTGTAATTAATCAAAATCATAGTTACAAACATACTTAAGAAATCAAAATAAATAAACAATGCTCGTATACTCGACGTGTTTCACATTATATAAACCCCGTGATACACATGTGTTTTTTTTATCCTAGTTCGAGAAAGTGACCACAATGCACCTTTTTTTTCGCGTGGGGAAAATCTATCTTACGGATACCTTCTGGCCCTCGGGGGAGGAGAGATGGTTATGCCGGACTCACCGACCTTCCGACCCAGTTCGCCCGAAGGACTACTAGATCGCGACCCTAACCAATTTTCCTACGCCGGTGTACCGACTAAAAACCCCGCGGTAGCCTTCTGTAGCACATGTGGGACGATCCCGGGGGATCCTGAGTATACTTTGGATTGCTGCCGGAACCATCCCTGTGCCATGCCTTTACGGCCCGTCTCTTCTTGGGCTAGATGCCCCCCACAATTTACAGCAGCAGTGCGTTGTTTCGCGCCGCCACCCGCCTCAGGGTCGCACCATGAAGATGTATATGAAGGCCGCACATCCCCCGCTGTGCAGCCGCGACCCCCGTTATCCCTTTTAGTCGCCTCTTACGACAGGCAGGGTATACCGTGGTAGAATTCTTCAGGGCCCCCATTCCACAGGGCGGGACCACAATGCACCTGATGGTAAGAGCAGTGCTGTCCAATTTGAGTATGGAGTAGCGAGAGACAATCTATCCACCGCTACTTAACACAATCATGCCAGCCTGTTTCTTCGCACTACGCCATGGGCAAGAAGGTGAAGAAGCGGTTGAGGGTCTAGTGTCAGAGTACTCAGAAGGCCGCAAAGCGGCCAAACATCGTAGCTCAACTCTAGGCCCCCGACAAAAACCAGATGTAAACTGGATGATCCCGGATCGCGACACACTTGCGTGTGCCACTATAGCGAGTTTGACACCCCGTGTACGGTGGTCGCTATCCTACAACTATATGAATATCCTACGACCAGCTAAAGCTAATTGTGACATTTTTATTAATGAATAAAAAAGGATTTATTATTATTATTTTGACATGCAAGTTTGGCAACGTCCGCCATGCCAACTGCAATGTATAACGCTCTTTATTCTGGCGCAACACGGACAGTGCCAACTTTCAATTACCCGACAAATATTTATGAAACAACATGTAGATGTGCAATTGTACCATTAGTATGACATTTACACGAGTTTCTATCATTGAATTATGTACACAAACGGTAGCGGGAGATCTTGTGCAAGGTTTTTGTAAATCCAAATGATCGCACTCAATCTTGGCGGTGTCTTTTATGGTAGGAAATGTTTTGTAATAAAAGAATATCATATTCTTCTATTATGAATAGAGCTTATTCACAAGTTGCAATTTTTTTTAGTGCCTAGATAGGCAGACGAGCAGACGGGCCACCTGATGGTAAGTAGTCACCACCGCCCATAGACTTCTGCAATGCCAGGGCACAGCAAAGCCGCTGCCTACCGTTGAAGGACTGTTCTTCTTAAGCCTCGTTTAAAGAAGGACATGTCATAGCGCTCAGGGAACACCGCCGCAGGGAGTTCATTCCAGAGCTTGTACGTACGTGGTAAGAATGATTTTTTTTTATAGTTTTGACATAAAGTTGCTCCCTTGGAGAATCCTTTATGACAGCATTTAATTCAGGCGTCGATCCAGATTACCAAGGTAAAAGAAAATTTATACTTCAGTGTTATATTGCCTCAAGAAGACGGCCATTGATTTATTTTCAAAATACTCATCGGGAAAGAGACCAACCAATAAACAAAAGAATCCATCAATCTCCTTCCTACAGAATGTTTCTATTAGTTGGAAAGTGTGCTAAACAGTCAAGGCCGCTATGAAATATTAATCCGAAATACATAATCGATACAATTTACATCTGTCGCAAGACAACGTTTTGTTTCTCAACCGACGTCACGTTTTCGTGATTAGATAAGTGCCTGATGTTGGTTATAATTGAAAAATGCCTTCCCAAAGCTATGCTAACAGCGCTGTGTGACTATAAAACTTATGTATATTTTATAACACACATCAATGTCTTGCGGTTATATAATGGAAATATTGGTTGATATCGCACCTTTTAATATCTATATTATGTTGGACTTTTAGCTAAAGGACGTTTAAAAGCTAAGTAAACTATGAGTCGGTGAAAATGGATACAGAAAAGAGACACTATTTTCTATTTTTATTACGATTTTTGGAGCCACGCGTCGGTACGCGGTGCTTGCGGAGCCACAGCTTCGTGGTGTCTACTACCCCGGCCCGAACCAAGAGGTTCGCAAATTCGTATTTTTGCCGCACCATCAAGCTGTGGAACAGTTTACCAGGTACCGCATGCCCTCCTTCCTATGATCCTGGGTCCTTTAGGCGTAATGTGAAGAAGCTAAACAGCAGGCCGGCATGATTGTGTTGAGTAGCGAGGGATAGACTATCTCTCGCTACTTGATACTCTATCTGGACGGCACTGCGCTTACCATCAGGTGCAGTGTGGTCACTTTGCAGCGCCAGAATAAAAAAAAGCCCACGCCTACGTCACCGGCCCTTGGTACACATGAAGACTAAGAGGCGAAGTAAGAGGTAATCACAAAATCGCAGACAGACAGAGGGGCAACGTCTAGAATGTATGATTTACTAAATTATATGCACCAAAAAGTGCAACAGCATCCGTGACACAGCGACAGCGGGAGCTTGGCTGCTGTGCAACGAGAGGCCGTGGGTTCGATTCACGCACCGAGATAAATATTCGTGTTTCAGGCAGATATCAGTGTGTCGTAGGAATCAGTTCTTGATTCCTACGACAAAAGACATGTGTTTGTCTGCTAAGGAAAGGTAACCTCTGTTGCGGTAAAGTGGTGGTTATCTGTAGGTGATCGAGCGAATTTCTTCTTCTTCTTCAGCCTTTGGACGTCCACTGCTGAACATAGGCCTCCCCTAAAGATTTCCAGACCAACCTGATCGAACGAATAAGTACAAGAAATTATACAAGTTTGTAAAATATGTGACGCGGACAAACCAAATGTTTGTGTGGTGAAAGTAAGAAAAACTATATGTATTTGGCCATTGCCTTTGGACCAGATGGCAGTAAACAGAAGGTAATACATAAGGCAGCACAGAGAGCACACAAATAGACTTGTAAAGCGTCAGGGTGTTTTCAGTCTAAAGATCTCGTGGCCTTGAAGCTAAGGTTCTATACTTAAATCTGGAAAATATAATTCCAAAACAATATTGTTTTTCTGTATAAACTACATTTAAAACACTGACACGGATATACGCATATTAATTAATTCAATAATAAACCGCTTAATTGAAGCAAAATAAAGGATTGCATTTGGTACACAAATAAGGATAATTACAGCATTAAATATCAACATGTCTACGACCTCGAAACAGGGTAACGTACTGATATCAGAAACCTCACGCGGTAAGCAAACAATCACTGAGAATTGTATTGTTCAAGCAAACGTCCTACTGGATTTGGCCAATCACTATTAAATTTGATGCCGAAAAAAAATCACTGACATCAAAGTGGTAGAGTTACACTGTAGACAGTTTTATCTTCAATTTAATGGGCAGGCTCAATCGGATTATTGCCACGGCCTTACAGAAAATGAGCGTGAAGTGAACGGTTTTTAGTTTTGCGTTTCGTACGGCAAGTGAGAATTCTCTTAAACTTCGCAATCCTTATTCCTATTCCAACCTACATGTTCACGGTTAGCGATAATCACTTACCATCAACGATTGACTAGCTCATTTGTTGTAAAAAAAGGAAACGAAATGTCTTCGCTGCGCCATATGTTAAATTTGGCCTGTGCCATTCTATGCTGAATATGCACAGAAAACTATTTTAGATTTCTGATGGGACACGAGTATTTGTAGGATATGCAAGTAATTGACAGGTCGTGAAGATATTTACTAGTTTATAATTCCAATGGTAAATATATTGTAATTATATTCAATATGCTATACTAGATACCGATCTATTGAAGAATTTGTCATGGTCAAAGAAATCTCAAACAATATGCAATCCAATAAAGCCAGACAAACTAACAGCTTCATTCTAAAGTTCGTAACAAAAGATTTAGCACTTTCAAAGACCTGAAAGTACAACAAAAGGTGTAAAGTAACAGGGCCGCCGCGAGAACACTCAATAGTTCGCTAACGAAGGCCTTCACACGTCGAGTATCAAGTCTGATAATATGTCGTGGCCGACGCAAAAAGGTGCTAGAACTTTTGATCGTGACCGACAATGATAGGGCTGCTTATTGCTATCCATATTACATTAGATCCTGATAGTTAAATTATGAGTAGTTCAAACACGAAGCGAGATATCAATGTTGCAACACTGAATTTTATGGGCATTAAAATTAAATTGCAATGTGCGGTGTTTTGAACTAAGAATCAAGGCATCATTCTTAAGTGAACATATAAACCAAGCAGTAGTCAAATAGTAAAACAACGCTAATCATGACATCACTTCGCCAAATACCAAAGTAATTACAACTGATTGGAATGTATCAGACGCCATGTATGCCCACGTACAGTTCTATAATTAAAACTAAGATCAACACCAGGGTCGCGTTACTGATATTACAATCTATTAATAATGCGTTGAACCAACGCATCCACGTATACACGCAAAACACGGCGTGGAAGCAGAGCGTGGAAATTGGGAGTATAACTCTAGTATGCATCATGCATGATGTCGAAACGCCATACCGAGGGCATCATTTACATAGAGATACGTCATATTTTCTTTTATGTATTTGGTCGAACAAAAGCAACTAAAGAGTTGTACTAGATTAAGTTAAAATCCAATGCTATTCTTCGTATACACCTTCATGGATTGATGTTTTTGACACAAAGGTGGAAGGGCCATGCTGTTAGTTATCAGCTTTCTCACAGTGAACCCACGTAAAGAAGTTTTTTCAGTAGGACTCCCAGAGGATTTCCTCCTCGAACGCTAATCTAACCTTGCCCACCTAGGCTACCACACCCTCAAATTATCTAGCATTGTGGGTGTACATTAACACCTTGGGGGTGATCACTTAATATCAAGTGACACGATAGCTTGTATTCCCGAACCAATTTATATTCATAATTGATGTGGAATTAATTAACATTAGGTACGTCCGAATCAATTGTCTATGAGAGCAGTTGTTTTGTTTATTCAAGCGTATGCCCACGTGTTTTATTTGGAATAACCTATTTTCAATTCTTGCTCATTCGCACAACCTTGTTGACTTATAAAAAATATGCTGACTTTACATGAAACCTTTGGGTTTGGTGGGACCCACTTTTAGAATCGCTGATTTACTCCAATAAGGAGATAATGTTACAATATAAGATAAAAATGCATGACATACTATACAGATCGGTAATGCGTGTGAACTTATGTTACATAAGGATCTGTACGTGCTTCGAGGTTACGCGACTATGGTGTGACTAGGCAATGTTGACGACACTTATTTCAAACACATTTGAGTCAGCGGCAAGTTCGTACACTTAGTCTTGCTCGAGAATGTTCAATGTTTCCACCGATAACATTAGCTGCTTCTACTTAAGTAATACAGTACGGTATTAGGATGTTTAAGTTCTGACAGAGCACATAATACTCCAAGCACTATGGATTTGCATGTGGTTTGTTGACTTTGACAATGTCTAACTGCATGCCAACTGTCTTGGACGTCATAGCCATAAAAATGGTTTGGGCTAACCACAAGCAACTGCTTGATGACCTAGAATAATATTATGAACTTGACATTAAGTATATACTTTGTTTACTTATGTAAGTTTTGACTTGGGATATTTAGGACAAGCATTAGAGTAAAGCGGATTTATTATTTCTTGTTTATAAATCTCCTTTCAGTGTTAATGCTTATATTTTTAATCAAACTTAGCCTTTAGTAGCTCAAAAATTAAAGTATATTCAATGTGATTTGAACAAGGTGAACGAATATGTTTCCGTTTTTTTATAAACATAACCTGCTGACGCATCTTTCACCGTAAACACGTATGATTCCCAGGTAGGCGTTAGACGTGTAATTTGCATGCGATCGTGCAATTGCACGTTTGCACCTAACGTTTTCCTCTGGAAGTAGCGTGATCATCGAATCAGTTAACGGTATATTTCTAAATCGCCTCTAGCTTCGACTAAGCCGCTTCTTATGATGGTACTGACAGGACTATCCCGCCCACATACCAATGTAACTCCAGAAAGCCAGGATCGACAAAAGCACGCACTTTTCGGCACCGAGCGAAGCTGGACGAGTCTCTGAGAATGCGTAATGTATTTAACCCAAAACAGACTTAATCAAGTAGAAATATAAACAAGAGTTAGAAATATACATTGTCTACGAATAATGATACAAACAGGGGACTAGTAATCTATTCGAACACCAAGCTGGTGTCGCGAAGTATTTTACGTGCATTTGTATGGTAACTTGGACATTATAATCGTTATCTTATACAAGTCTCCCCTCAGACAAAATCGTCTACATTGTAGCCCTACTTTAATTCGTTGGAAAGTTTCCAATAAAGTAGAGATTATAAAATAGTTATGACGATGGAGAAAAGATAGGTAACCAACTGATAAATACAAAGTTGCAACGACCATAACTCCTAAAATGGTTGGCTCCCTTGCCTTTAGAGAATAAGGCAATCAACGCAATGCCAACATGACAAATACAACGCTATTATCGAATAAGGAACAAACAGTGGTCGATAAGGACGCGATAGCCTTTTCCAGGGATAATCAACATTTTCTTCATCATGGTAAAATTATATTTAGCAACTTTTACCAATGCAAGGCATGTTGCCTTGCCGAACAAAAAAAAAACTCCATATTCTGGAAATGGTAGGTATAGATGCAACTAGTAAACTTACAGTTCACTGATCTTATTTAGTTGTGATCATGATTTGATAATCATATCGGACATAAATTTTTATTCAAGTTAAATATTTTGATGCGAAAAACGAAACACTACTTGTCATGACATTTGAACAGGACCTCTTTGGTTTCTCGGCCTAAATTATTTGTATTTGTCATTTAATTTTGGGATCTTGTTAAAATCAAACAAAGTTTAACGCGACTAACTTCAGTCTTCGTGCTACTCTTAAAGCATGCTTATCGATCTTAGCTTAGAGTTTTTATATGTGTGTTAATTATTCTGCCACGCATACCAATAGTTCACTATCCCTTACCAGGACCGAGACGTTTAATTTCTAAGTCTCGATAATCGAGAGCGGTGCGTGACTCCCGGGCGTGCGCAGGTCGTTAATTAAAAAATATAATGGCATTAATCTACCGGCTCTTGGCCAGCGATAGGGAATTTATAGCGCTCTAGATAAAATGCTTATCTAAGCCATATTCTTTAGCTGGTATAATTATCGATGCAGCGACGACCGATTCGCTTTCTTAAAGCTTGAGGAATAGTGTTTCTTTCCCTGTGAATATTTCATATCGAGTATACGGGCGTGTCCTCAAAACACTTCGAATGTGAAATCCAAAAGAGATGTAAATTTTACAATAGATATACGATGTGTGAAGAAGCTCCTCAGCAGGCCGGCATGATTGTGTGGAGTAGCGTGAGAAAACTCTCGCTATTTGATACTTGGACGGTACTGCAACCATCTGGTACAGTATGGTCACTTTGCCGTGCCAGGATCAAAAAAATACCAATGTGACAATATAGTAATACACGATATAGTTATATATCGAGAATATACTTGTGCCGACGGTGGGCTAGATAGCGTGCGCCGGCGCATCGTAGCAGACTCAACGACAAGTGATAACAACTTACGGTGTCCAACATCTAATTTATTGTTCACACTGTCACACATCGCCTATCGTCACGTCGTAAACTATAACAGATTATTAGTTTTTGTCAGGGGTCTAGAGTTGGGTGCGATGTTTGGCGGTTTTGCCTTATAGGTACTCTGGCACTAGACCCTCGACCGCTTCTTCATCTTCTTGCTCATGGCGTAGTGTGAAGGAGTAGGCCGGCATGATTGTGTTGAGTAACGGGGGATAGATTGTCTCTCACTACTCGATATTCTATTGGACGCCACTGCGCTTACCATCAGGTGCAAAAAACAGATCGATGTAATACACTCATCAGATGAAATATCAAATTTTGTTGTATCGTTTGCATCATTGTTATCCCGTGCTGTACCGGACAAAGACCAGGAAGATCCTGGCATGAATCGCGTTTCAGTGCTATTCTAAGACATTGCATGAAAATAATACAAAAAAAAAACAAAATATTCCATCAAACAACCGTTCGTCGAATGATAAAAGTGAAAATAGATACGTTAGTATGACGCGGCGATCGCGTCCGGCCCGCAGTTCCCGGCAGCCAGTGGGCCAATTCCATTTCTTCGAAAGCCTGGCGAAATGATGAACGAGGCATGCACGAGTTGCATACGTAACGATCAACCACAGCACATCCCCTATTAATCATCGCCGAGTCCTTTCGCAAAGAAGCCTTATTTGTTGTTGCACCTTTATTTTACTGCACATTGTTAAGTGAAGTAACTAAGCTAAAGTTTGTCTGTACTGTGTCAAGGTGTTTTTAAACATTGACGTTGCGAATATTTGTTCTCATGTCGAAATTGGACCACGAATCACAACAATGGCTGTTGAGATGACGCCGGCTTTTGGTAATACGGTATATATGTGAACCAAGTGAACGGAGACAAAGAACAAACACCTGGCGTAATGGTATTCATCTCACACGACGCTCGACCCCTCTCAAACAATGAAACACCGATTATCGAATCGATTGTGTTACGCAAGTTTGCATTACGCACCGTTCGGCGATTATAAACACGCATTTACTTTGTTTACACTTTGGTCTCTTGATCGATATATGGAGAAATACTATTCTGACTGCATCGGTAGCATCGGTAAGGTGTAATTGCGTGGGTGGTGCGGGTGCTTTGATGGGGTCTGGGGTTCTCACTATTACCCGATACGGGGAAAACGTAATAGTAAGTTTTTCCGGAGCCCGGAGTCTGGAATTGTGCCCGGTACAACGATAGGCTCATCCCCTAACATCGGATGCTAACAAACTCGGCGGAATGTAGGTGTACTGGTTGTGTAACAAATAATATTTTATGGATCAAACACACAAACTACTTACTTTGATAACCTAGAGTTCAACTGATATATTTACGCAAACTGCATCGTATTTCATTATTATCAATTATCTGTCAAACTAATTCCAAAGCAATAGTACGCGCCAACGCGCCGTAAACGATGCCAAATTGAAATAATCGAACCGCCAGAGTTCGATTGCAAATCTCGTGCGTAATTGAAATTGCAAAATCGAATCGGGTCCAAACGTCCAACAATGATCGAGTCGCCGTTCTAATTGGCAAGTGTGTGGAGCTGTCATGATGACAGCGGACTCCGCGACGCCCACTGCGCCACGGTGCTCCCAAGTGGGTCACTGCCGAATTTGCGAAGTATCATTGTGATCGCATAATCGGAGGCGCCGAATGCTGACAATGACGCGGTGTCCACTTGACATTGCCATCTTAACTTGGGCAGAGCCGTTCGGTTGTAAATGTTTATTTACTGCGCAGAACGTATTGTTATTGTTGGTAGTATTTTAAGTGTTTATGATGCACTTGACATTTAATTTATTTCAGACCTTTTGTTAGTTTAATAACATTATATTACATTAATACTTGCTCACATTTTGTTCTAGAATATTGAAACGTTTATATAAATACTGTTGCAAAACATCAAACATCAGTTCCTGGCGGTCATACTTTGCCAAAATGTCCTAAAAGGAGCAGACTGATATATACAGAGTGCATTTCCTATTTTAATGATATCATTTACTTACAATGTCACCACATCGTGACCCACAATCACACCTGTATATTCTATAGCTGTTGTCCGCGGCTCAAGTAAAAGTTTACAAACATATATAAATTTATATATTAGTACAAATAAAAAGTAGTCTATAACACTCAGGGATAGTATACCTTTCTAAAAGTGAATTTTCAAAATCGATTCAGTAGTACCGCAGATTACTCCTAATATCCAAACTTTACCTCTTTATATATTAGTATAGCTAGAGAAGTATACTATATACAGTTGCGTGCTGTCTCGTTGATGGTCACGCGCGAACCATTTTCGGATGCGAGACAATCCTCAGTCCAATTAAACAGAACCAAGCGACACATTCGACTGGCATCCGACAACCGGGTGGCGTGACAGCATCTCAAACGGAAAATTTCCTGATAAGTGAATCGCTCACGACCCAATTTACAGGTGAAAACGGGAAATTTCACATTTCGCTACGAATTTGTATTAGATGACTGTGAAATTTAGAATCAAGTAGTTTTAGAGATACAAAGATATCGATTGAATCGAACAAAGAAAACTTAATACTTAACGCTAGTATGACTGTACTGCTAATATATGTATAATGTGATGCGCATTTGCGAATTAATATTTCGAGGTGTCGGCCCGAAGGTCGCCCTTATATGGGAATGTTTAATTAAAGCTAGCTCGTCGTCGACAGCTCACCGGCTGTTTCCTTGTTAAAAGGATTGGATTTACACAGCGCGGCTCGGCGTGCTTGCCTGATGTGCTGTTAACCTGCGACCTTCCGCGAAGGTGGCGTAATGAGTCACACGTTTGTTGTAAGTATAGATGGCGGTTTCTGTTTGGGCAATCAGTCAACGACCGGCTCGCTGCGGTCTCCCGACACATTCCGATGGCCCTCGTCACGGGCAGATTCATGCAAACGATATGCAAAGCCGTCCGTTAGGAGCGCGCCCTCGCTCACCCCGCGTGAACCCGACGCGGACGATTTTTTCGCTAAGATACCGCGCACGGCGCAACAAACAACAACAGCAAACGGGTTCCGAAATCGCTGTGATGTGTAAAAAAATCCATTGCGCAATTATAAATTTCGACGGTAAATTGATAATGTTCTCACGAACGGACGGCTTTGGCGCGCAATGCGCATTCAACAAATTAACAGAGTGTGAGCCGTGCGTTGCGTCTCTGTTATTTAATTTTCGCTCGCTGAGCTCGGGCGGCGTGTGGACGATCGTTTTTTGTGTTTACAAATTAAGGTAATTACCGTAATACCCCTGTCACAACGGTTTAAGTTGAACGTTCGCATAATGCACGCGTTGGACGTTGAACCGCGCTCCGCCGTTCTCACCGCGACGAGACGAGGCGTCGATCGACGTGTTTTGGTGGTCATGAAATGTAACAGTTGCACGCCCTTCGACATTTATTTCCGGCTTGTTTATATTTAGTACAAACATTTAATGAAAGAATTGGGTTCTTGGTGTCCCTCGCTTGATAATTTGTTCATGCAGCATATTTTACTGGTGATAGGATATTCATATCCATATAGCGGATAGCGACCACACTACACAGGGTGTACAACCCGCTATAATGGCACACGCAAGTGGGTCGCGTTCCGGGAACAGCCAGTACACATCCGGTTTTTGTCGGGGTCTAAAGTTAGGGTACCATATTTGGCCGTTTCGCGGCCTTCTGAGTACTCTGACACTAGACCCTTGACCGCTTCTTCACCTTCTTGCTCATGGCGTAGTGTGAAGAAGCAGGCCGGCATGATTGTGTTGAGTAGCGGAGTCTAGATTGTCTCTCGCTACTCGATACTCTAACTGGACGGCACTGCACTTACCATCAGGTGCAGTCACTGCAGTTGCCGTGCCAGGATAAAAAAAAAAAAAAAGCAGCTGAACGATTTCAATACTGGTTTCTCTATAACTAGTGAACATTTAGCAAAGGTAAAAGAATTCTAGTAAACCTCTAAGTTTTACGACAATAACACAAATCACGAATTATGAATATCAAATTAGGACATCATTCCACGGATAAATAAGTAAAATATCAATCTTTGCCGACCTTTTCCGCCATCAGGACGTAAGTAAATACACTGTAGGTATAAAGGCGCAATTGAACGAGTGGCCAAGAAGGACGCGTCGAGATCGTGGGCGCTGAAGTGTGGAATATTACATATTTACCACTTCCTAAAACGTGCGGGTATTACGTATTAGGGTAACCGTGAGATTATGTACGGACACTAGTAACAGACAGTTCTTTAAATAGGCTAATGATAATTTCCTTTGGTTAGTTTTGTACATTATTTTATATATAACTCTTTGCCGCAGTCTATATTTCCCGAAAATTATAACCTCGGTATCTTCAAGTCAAGAGTGAATAGGTTTTTTTTTTTTATCGTGGCTCGGCAAAGTCACCACACTGCACCTGATGGTAAGTGCAGTCCCGTCCAGTTATAGTATCAAGTAGCGAGTGATAATCTATCCCTCGCTACTCAATACAATCATGCCGGCCTGCTGTGTAGCTTCTTCAAACTACGCCTAAAGGACCCAGGATCATAGGAAGGAGGGAACACGGTAGCTGGCAAACTGTTCCACAGTTTGATGGTGCGGCAATAGTACGAGTTTGCGAACCTCTTAGTTCGGGCCGGGGTAGTAGACACCACAAAGCTGTGGCTTCGCAATCCAGTACGCGTGGTTCTGGTATGGAAGGGAGAGGATGGGATAAGATCAAACAATTCTTCAGAGCATTCACCATGATACAGACGGTAGAACACGCTAAGCGAGGAAATATCCCTACGCAGCTGTAGCGGCTCCAGGCTGTTACTCACGTCTGCATCATTCACAATGCGGATGGCCCGCCGCTGCAACCCATCCAAGGCATCGAGGAGGTATTTTGCGGAACCGTCCCAGAGGTGCGAGCAGTATTCCATTCCCGGTCGCACCTGTGCTTTATATAAGCGGTAGAGCTGACCGGGCGTGAAAAACCGCCGCACCCTGTTCAGGATTCCGACCCTGCGGGAAGTGGCGGATATTACGCCCTCGATGTGACTCCTTGGATTAAGATCGCAGCGGATATCCAATATCTTCTAGGCAAGCGTGCTCTACCGTAGACCACATCATCACTTACCATCAGGCGAGATAGTGGTTAAACGCAAGCCTATTTCGCTAAAAAAAAAACAAAAATCACTCGAATAATAATAATAAATACACCCAACAGTCACACACATTGGGTCAGAACAATTTCTGACCCCACACTAGGTAGGTATCAAAAACAACTTCGGACAACGGTCCCACAACACCCAGAACCGAAACAAATATCTGTCCGTCACACAGACATTTGTGTCGATGCGGGAATCGAACCCATGGCCTCTCGCTTTTCAATAGGCTACTCGCCTGATACGCCACGGAGGCTGTCAAGAAACCCTTCTACGAAAACAGAATCAAAGCTAATTCAAGAATGATGCTTCCATTGTTACTTTGATATGAGTACGAGCAAAATAAGCGCGTAGTGGTAATATCTCACTGTCTCCCTCGCACGATGGTGCCGTAATGGCAATTACTTGTGGTGACGTCATAAATGTTGTGCATCTTTTGAGATTTGTGTGTAATAGTAAGTGAGTAACTCATTACTGTGGTATATTCCCGATATAATAGCACGGTTACATATTAGCAAGCTTCATCCTTACGCGCGTAATCTCCCAACACAGCCGATGTCAGGCCCAATATGTATGGTTGTCACAGAGGCCAAAAATTTTAAGCAAGGTATTAAAAATAAATATTTTGTAACAAATTTGTTTTGTGCCGTCTAATTTATTGTAAACTAGTGGTGGAACAACTGTCAATTAATAATTTAAGCCTCGTCGAAACGATAAAGCAATTCATAGATTTAGGTTACTTAAAAGAATGAATTAAGATTTAAGACTAACAAACGCAAACATAGCCATTGTCAGATCAGGAATTGTGACAACCCTGAACAGGCTCCACTGCCATACCGTAATCTTACACGATGAAGCTATTTACACATAGATAGGACCATCATCGTAGTGCATACCGTATGGTGATAAGGAAATCGTTTATGATGTAAGTTTAGATCGAACGTAGAATGCGGTTCTCACTTCGTCATATCTACCTATCTCTAACAACTTAATTTAATATATTACCTTTTTATCATATTGATCATATAACATACTTCTATAAAACATATATTAGTCAGTTTATCATCTACTACTTACTACTTACTTTTTATTACTTATGTTTTCAACGGAAATTCGGTCCATGAAGAAGGCGGTTTATGGCAGGACAACGTCTTCCCGGCAACACTAGTATGTAATATTGATAAACAAGCTTATTTATAGATTTGCGTTTCTTATTGCTGTATCTACGTAATAATATACTTACTCACCCCTATATAATTTCTAATTGTCGGTTTCTCAATACTAGATGCTTACTATCCTAAAACCTATTGTACAAAATCGACACTGGGCTTGCTGCTAATTAGCAACACATTCTAGACTCTCAGCAAAACTTAATGACTGTCTGAAAAGTGTGTATAAATCCCGTTGAAACAGCACAGCTCGCCTGGAGCGGCGGAAACAAGCTCCGGGTTTGTACTTCAATTAGACATTATTCGACACATCACAAATCCGTTCCAATCTCGCACCTAATTATCGCAATAACATCTGGTTTCGGAACGCCATTCATTTCCATCCTTAAGCCCTAAAAACCGAGCGTAATATAACGAAATCATCACAAATTGACCCCTACACGACTGTCTTGTAATTTCTGGACCTTATAAAATTAAATCTCGTGTTAAATAATTGTTCTTAGGTACTACATAAATTGATATTTCAAAATTTCCTTGGAATGAGTCCAGTTGAGAAAGCGCAGTGCGGGAGGCCCGGAGCGACGGAAAGAAGCTCAGGGCTCCGGCACTCTTTAATTAGCATAATCTAATATCATCCCCAGCTTGTACGTAATTATCACTCTCACCGTCTAGTTTCTCAATGTTATTCAGTGCTTGTGATTATTGTAGATACTGTAAATTTTACATTTTTGTCGGGGGACTAGAGTTGGCAGTACGATGTTAGGCTGTTTTGGGGCCTTCTGAGTACTCTGACAATAGATCCTCGACCGCTTCTTCACCATGGCGTAGTGTGAAGAAGCAGGCCGGCATGATTGTTTTGAGTAGCAGGGGATATATCGTCTCCCGCTACTCGATACTCTAATTGGACCGCACTGCGCTTACCATCCGGTGCAGTGTGGACACTTGGCCGTGCCAGTCTAAAAGAAAAAAAGGAATAAAAATTAATTAAAATTCTTTAAAGCCATAAACCAGATTAATTATATTTTTTTCAGAAATAAAACCTTATGTCCTTGAATAAGTCCCGTTGGAAAAGCGCAGCGCGGGAGGCCCCGGAGCGGAAGCCAGCCTTCCGGCACGCGTGCCGCCCGGCTTGAATATTCAACGCGAGTAATTAATGCCCGGCTGATGCTCCACAGATAGTCTGCGCCTACGTGGAGTACCAATGCGAATCGGGATTTTCATATTGCGAAACTTTTGATACGGACATTTACCGTATATTTTTACATACATACATATACAATCACGCCTGTAATCCCCATAGTATGTAATCCCCATGTAAGCCATAATGTAGGCAGAGGTGTAACCCGTACACCCAATTTTCGCCAAAATTATTAAGGTCTCATAATGTGATAGGGGGCGAGCCTATCGCCATACCGGGCTCAATTGCATCCTCCGGGCTGATACTGTGTATTTCTAAATAGAAACACTTACCCGACCTGAGGATCGAACCCGAGACCTCAGCACAGCAGTCGTAACGCATGTGCAATTACAACTGCGCCGCCGAAGCTGTCATAAATTTTTCTATATTGAATCATATAGTCGTATATGTCATTCATTGAGTCCCGCACGGACAAACAAATGTTGATGTCCACATTTGTTTCGAGCCTGGGTGTTTCTCTGGGTGGGTCTCCTTTGTGGGGGTCAGTTCTATGTGACGTGTTGCTATTATGTATTTATTTATTTATTATTATTATACATAAAAATAATGTGCAGTAAGTAGTGTTGGAAGAACTCAAGAAATTATAAAAAATGCCAATTTCTCAGGAGTAAAAAAAGCGAGTTAGTAACAAAACTGGCCGTATGTCAATAAAAAAAATATTAAGGAACGAGGTCTAGTAATATTACACTGCAAAGATGCAAGTACGAATTCTATATATTAAGGATTTATCGGATAATTTGTGTAATTACAATTGTGTAACAAACATACAAGAATCTCAAAGCACAAGCAATCTTCAGTGATGTAATTGCACAAAATAGAGAAAAAGAATCAACAACAACATAATTATCATAAGGCAGAATTGTTTTGCATGATGCAACACGAAGAAAATCAACACGCAAGCCAATTTATAGTTAACCAACAGTGAAATATGTGAACAAAAACTGTTTCTCATGGCGTTTTATACTTGATACTTCATTTACTACTCATACGTGATATGTGTATGAGAATATAAACAAGAAAAATTATCAATAAATTGTTTGATTAAAAAAAATTACACGGCAATGCGGTCTAGCACATCTAAATAACATAATTAATAAATAAATACCAAGGAACTAGAATTGCCTGTTGACTGTGACAAAATTAAATGAATGATTGCTAGAACCTGAAGAAGCTTATGTGGTTGTAATCTATCTTTTTCTTTATAAATTAATGTCAATTATAATTTTTTGATCGGTGCCAAATAATCTAGAATTTGTTGTAAAACTTACACAATGTCCAAAACATCCCTTTTATTGGACCATTTTTCGCTTCTTTCACTTTATGGATATACTTTTTAATCTCAGAAAGAAGGGAAGAACGCTGGACACACAGGAACCCCGACCCAGTTCTCCAAAAGACTGGTGGTGGTACAAACGTAGCTTGTATAAGGGATTACCTTATACATTATATAGGAAGTTATTTTAGGAGACGAGATACAAGTTTTCATCAGACTATCAACAAAATGCAACCAAGTCAGGTCGCACCAATATTACTTACACTTGTTTAGAACCTTATTTTCTATGCCAATGAACACAACCTTCGTGTACCAGCTGTCGTTTGTATGTTGAAGACAAGGGCATTGCTTCCACAAGATGGGGGCTAAGCTATTAGGGCGCTCAGGAACCGTGGTGGGGGCAACAGAGCGGAACCGAGGCACGTAAGTGAAGGGCGAGACTTTGCCCGCGTGAGAAAATTGTGTGGTCTCGGTGTAGTAATAAAAAAATTATTTTATTGATTAAATTACACATGACTACCAGACCATACTACTAGACGGTTGAAGGAGCGGCGTAAATATATGAAACATACGTGAAATCATTAATACACTAGCAATTGACTGGGTGTTGTGAGACGGGAAGTCTCTCGTAGTCCCCGCTACCCACAACACAAGACTCGTGTCTTAGTCTGGGGTCGGGGCTATGTGTGTGACTGTTGGGTGTTATTTATTAATTTGTTTATTTATTTTAATTATATTATTAACATATTATACTTTACTGGATGTGGAATATAGTTCTGATGCATGCAAACTTTTCGCTGCAACACATAGCCAACACAGAAATAAGGAATCAAATAATGATCATTCAAAAACTCTTCCCGTCCAAATTAATCAAGTTAAGCCGCATAAAAATTAATTATACCTTAAAGTTTCGAAAGCATATGGAAAATGAAAAAGGAAAGTGCGAGCAGGTGCACCGACTGGCCGGCTTGGAGGTGAGGTGAGCCCTTCCAGAGGGAGGGAAGGAATGCGACTATTATTAGAGGAGCGGCGCCCGCGCGCCGACCTCGGCATACAGGTTGCTCTACTTTATCTACTTAGATTTTTTAATCTAGACAGGAGATCACTCGCCTGATGTTAAGCCATGCCTAGCTATTAATAGTAGCAAGAAAGCCCAGAATAATCTATAACAAGTACTACCTATTGCATTCATCAACCTGAGACATAAAGATGGAGTCGTATAATACCGAGTAATTACTCTGGCTTCAATATAATTCAAAGTGGATTATGTCGGTGCTTATAATACTGCTTAGTAGAAACAGTCAAAAGCGTTGATATCCACTCAGACGGCCTTACGTTTAGATGACAACTATCACCTAATAAGATGGTGTTTCAAAGAAATTTTTAATAAGTCAATACAATATTTTGATATTTACTTGCTGATAATCGACGCAGCCATAAAGGCGCAAGCTTAATATATGTTAGACAAATGGCGGGCTAAGACACGCTTGATTAGATTGTGTCTATTAAAACTGTTATATTAAAAACTGGTCGTTTTTACAGATGATTCACTAGTTCAGTTTCCTAACATAATTTAAATGATACTTAAAGAGTATTTGGTAATTTTTTCGCCATACAAAATCTAATCTGTCATGTTTACAGAAATCAATGCATAACAGAAAGTTATTAAGTTCAGATATTATAGTTGCTAGGACATCCTGTATCTCGTGCTATCGGGCGCGGACTCCCGTCAGCGGCCGAGAGACCATTGTAACTCGCGATATACGCGCGCCTCAAGCCTCCATCTTCAGCCAAGAATAGTTGTGTTTCAAATATGTCGAATGTCAGTAGACTACAACAAAACATGCTGCTACTAATTTAAGAACATTGGACGTGGACTTGAAAATCAATCGCATTTGGATGTCCCGTATTCATACATTACAACCAGTGAAACAAAATAAAAGAGGAATACCAACAATTGAACTATTGAGAAGAAACATGGTGTAGACATTTCTGTCTACAGCATGAATAGGCTGGACCGGTCTAGTGCCACTGTGTTACAGAAAACTGATGTGAAATAACAGCTTGTCGTTTAGTATGGTGAATAAAATTTTATATTTAGACAGATAGACAGCCTCCGTGGCACAGCGGACGGGATTCCCATCACACAAAGACAAATGTTTGTGTGACACAGATATTCGTTTCAGGTCTGGGTGGTGTATGGTGGGCACGGCAAAGTGGACACACTGCACCTTATGGTAGTGCTGTCCAGGTAGAGTATCAAGTAGCGAGAGACAATCTATCCCCGCATACTAAACAAAGTCAGGCCGATCTGCTTCTTCGCCATGGGCAAGAATGTGAAGAAGCGGCCCAGGGTCTAGTGTCAGAGTATTCAGAAGGCCGCAAAACGGCCAAACATCGTACCCAAACTCTAGACTCCGAAAAAAAACTACTACTTTGAGTCTAGACAACCAAAGCATTGCCAGGTTTCATTGCCATTAGACAGGGATTAGGTGCGGAACACTTTCAGGTACTAAAAATAAGCCGGCTTCCAGGGATTGTTCACACCTCAACTCGTATTACGTGCGGTCGTTAGCGGGTTCATAAATCGTCGTCCAGTGCATGTAAACGGACCCATTCACTACGACTACGCGGAATGTGTCGCGCGACCCGTCTACTGTAGCGACACTTGTGTTAATCGACAACATTGGTCGGTTCATTAACGCCACACGACGCTTGGAACTTATGTTTGTACAGTGTCTGGTCTTCTTGAGAAAGTCAAAGGAATTCTTCCATTCATTATCGTCAATTTGGTTAGATTTACACTTTTCGATATGGTTGAAAGGTTAGTTATGTTGACAGAGCAATTTACATACCACCTTATATACTTTTGTACATATTTACCTATTATTATTTATTGGTATTGGCGTATTATTCGGCAACCACCGTAGCTGGCTGTCTTCGCACCGAGATCAATGTTTGTGTAATCCAAAAATATTTGTATGGAGTGTTAGTTTTAACCTCTCCAATATCACAAGGACACCGGTGTTCGGAAAAAGGTAATAAGTAGTTAGTAAAATTACAAGCCGAAATCAATTTTATTTCCATAATTTTAACGTTTAAAATATGCTTAATACGCAAGTCAATAAGGGCGAGTATAGTTTTTGACCGGACACCGGTGGCCGAATGATCTGTGACCGAAAGTCTAATATCCACGATACAAAATAATTGTATATTACTGTGAGCTCATAGTGTGTGAATGATGGGTGACGTTGATTTATTTATATCATTTATTATATCATAATAAATATGAGAGCAACAAAGCTATAAACAAACCTGTTGCGTATTAAACAGACCGCTCTGTACATGAGCGAATAAATCTATTGAATACCGTTTGGCGTGCAAATGTACGTCGAAAACGAGCACTGATGGTAATTTGCCGTCGCTACCATCCGACGGACAGCCATAACGGTCAGCCGAATTGACCGTCGACAAAATAACACGACAGCTATATCAGTGTAAGCCGTTGTTTAACAACCATTGCCGCAATTAACGTGCCTTTGTGGCAAGGTAACGCAATTAAGACGCAACGGACGGCGAACAATATCGTAAATCAATGAAACTACATTTTCCCGTCATGGACCAGCAGTAGGGTTGTCAGGCGTATGGAGAATTTGAATATATTTATTTGGACTTATCCTGTTGAATCAGATTGATGACCGATGTTATTACCTCTAGAGCTTCTTACTCTCTGAACCGCACACCTCGACCTTAATCTCTGGTTAAACAGGCTGGAATCCCGGCTTCGCAATATTAAGTCCTGACGGCCCTAACCGGGAACATAGCGCACACTACTTCGAGATTCAAACGTCGCACTTTTGTTCTTCATCCAGGAAGCAATTAAAGTCCATTGTGAAGATTAAAATTGAATCGCTGCTTAAGATAATGCCATGTGGACATTTATGTGTTCTGTTAACGCACTTACTTTGATCAACTGCCGGTGTTAAAGGCGTTGTAGTGCCAATTGAGATAAACTAATTACCACTATAAATCTTGTTGCAACTTTGCAAAATTACGCAAGCGATTATGGTTTTTAAATCAACGCATGAAGGGTGTTGTTTATTAGAATTACAAAAAGCTTGGTAGCCAGTCATCAATCAAACCGAATAAAGCCAATACGAATGTTTATAACTTTGTTATTGGCCAACAATGAGTACATATCAAGTATAGTTGAAACAAAATGTCATAAGTCATAACAAATATGATTTTTTAGTTGACCTTTTCAAAGCTCAAGGTTGTAAACAATGATGTTAAAAATAAATTTGAAAGTAGAACGATAAATGTCTAGCTTGTAGAGCACACACAAAGACACGAAAACTACGAAAAAAAAGGCAGATGTGCAATTACCACATCCGTTTTTTTCGTCTCCTTCAAATTCCTGATATCTGATGTATGATTTATCAAAATTTTTCTAGGGCAAAATTACCTGCTTGACACTTACGAGTACTAGATGGCGTTGTAAAATCACTAGATTCTAAATTTAAAAATATCACTAGATTCCAAATTTAAAAATGCAAACTGAACCATGACGTTTACAGACGCATTCAACGAACCGTTAACACAGATTGCCTAATACCTGTTTTTGCCGTAATAAAAGCGCCATTACCGCGTGTTTGTGTTCATTACATGATTAAGTCATTAAGTCATTGGGCACGTATCATGGCGGTGAATAGTTATCTTTTAACAGCAGGTAATTAGGGTCAGGCCACAAATTCGATGGGTGCCATTATGAGGTTTAAAAGTCGACTAATGTAAAGAGGTTAGTTGCAGATATTGTAATAAATTGTTTGTTATTAGTTGTAACACTTAATGTATAAACTCGACTAATATTTGTTATATACATACATATACACTCACGCCTGTAATCACCGAAGGGGTAGGCAGAGGTGTTACCAGTACATCCACTTTTTCACGAATTTCGATCCCATGTGATAAGTGGCGAGCCTATCACCATCCCGGACACAGATTCCAGACTCTGGGCTGATACTGAGAATTTCTAGATATAAAAACCCAATATCACTTTACCCAAAAAGTCGTAACGCATGCGCAATTACAACTGCGCCACCGAGCCAGTCACTAATGTTTGTTAGCTATATGGTTACTACAAAATAATATTATTACATTCATGTTGATTAGTTACGCCTGACCAGTTTCTTTGTCTATCAACTTTTTGGTTTTGAACTCTAAGCGTTGTCGCAGCGATGCAATAGATACTATTTTTGTGTTGGCACCACCTTGGGAGTATAACTAATGTCATAATATGGTTAGTTTTTCTACTTTACAACAAATTACAGCATCCAAGTAAAAAAAAAAAAAAATTATTTATATATATATTTTTTAATATATTTCAATGATTATTATCTACTATGGCGATATAATAACATATGAGTATTTGTCAATAATCGCCTTAAGTAAGAAAGAAAGAAAGAAAGAATTAAAGGATCCAAGTCAACCCCTTAATTTTCCCTCTTTGTAACACTAAAATTTGTTACAAATATGTAGTTTCAAAAACAAAACATCGCACAATACGAAACTACATAATTTGAAATGCTTAAAATACTCCAAAATAAAATACCGGGGTAAAATAAAATACGTTCCTTTTACCCACGCTATAAAATACACAAATAAACAGAACGCATAATAAAATTTATTTTACAACACGGCGAGACATAAAAACTGGTCTTCTGGTCGCTTAATGCGCAATGGCCGATCCTTTGACACATACGCGAGCACGTTACATTATAATTTATATGTGCATACTTGTGCAAATTAAGCAAATCAATCCGTCAGTTTAATATGAAAGTATTAATAAAGCCTGTATATGTAGGGTTGCACCAATATGTCTGTCGCGTGAGGAATATCTAGTGCTAAATCCTTTGCTTCTAAAATTAATGCTCTTACTAAGGATAAATACACCAACACACATAGTTCTGACCCCACACTAGGTAAAACCTGTGTCGTGGGTATCAAGAACTACGAGGGACTACGGTCCCACAGCACCCAGACCCGAAACAAATATCTGTCTGTCACACAAACATTTTTATCGGTGGGGGAATCGAACCCACGACCTCTCGTTTCACAGCCGGCTCGTCCGCTGTGCCACGGAGGCTGTCAGAGGCGGAGGATAAGCTTCAGTATACGAATTTCATATCTGGCAACTGTAACCACAAGTCATTAGTATATTCCTGAAATAGGCACCCTAAATACATGTCACATTGGTAAAATGTACATATGCTTATTTAAGTTTCAATAAACTAGGTCCACGCTTTCAAGTTAAGAGAAAATGTTACTGGTTCTATAGAAAGCACAACCTGAGTATTAACGGCAATATAACCCAATCCCGTGACAGCCCTACCCATGTGCCAATGTAAGCGAGATATGGCAGAGCGTTCAACGCGTAATCGCTCGCAGCTCGGGGGCATAAACGCTTTAAACTACATAGGTGATCTTAAATAGACCATTTTGCGGGGATGTACAAATAAAAAGCAAGCCTATCTTGTAGTCATTTAGTTTGCCCGGTGATTTGTTACTTTATTTTCGAGATTAAAAAAAAGGGCATGTTTTAATGCTGTACAAAGGATTAATTGGTGCAGTTAACATTCATGCTAAGCAATATATAATATATTCTTGATTAAAAATACTCAAGGTTGCTCGCAAAAGATTGCCCTCAGCGATACGGCTGCCGTTACTGTTTTTATTGTATTTTTTATTTCTGGTATACAAATAAAGAATTATGATAAGTGTTAACTGAATACGACGCTCTTTAAAGGTCAAATGAATCACAAAGCAACAATGATTATCCTACTGGCTTTCGGTCAGGAAGATTCATTCAAATATCGACTCTGATGTCCAAAGGAAGGACTAAGGAAATTAAATAAATAAAAAATGTAACTCAGTGTATAGAGGGTAGAAACCATTTAAAAATGTGTGTTTCGAAACCGCATCATTCTTTATCCTGGATGTAATTTTTTATCCTGGCACGACAAACTGACCACACTGCACCTGATGGTAAGTGCCGTCCAGTTAGAGTATCAAGTAGCGAGAGACAATCTATCCCTTGCTACTCAACACAATCATGCCGGCCTGCTGTGTAGCTTCTTCACAATACGCATCAAGGACCTAGGATCATAGGAAGGAGGGAAAACGGTAGCTGGCAAACTGGTCCACAGCTTGATGGATCTGTGTGCCGTATACTTATTGAGTGAGTTATGAACGAGGTTCCAGTAGACCACCTATCATTACTCGATGCAGTCTTGGTGGGAACCCATCCATTAAATCTTATAACTAAACTCATTTGACAGCCTCCATACCGCAGCGGGCGAGCAGCCGACTGAAAAACGAGAAGACCGCGTGTTCGATTCCGCACCAATACGAGTAGTAGTGTGATTCACAAATATTTTTAAATTATATTTTGTTTTGGATTTTGGTGTAATTGTAGTTCTTGATACTTCGGACACAGGTTTGTTCCTGTTGTGTGTATATTATTGTAATTTAACCTGTAACGGATCACAAGGACCCCCGTGTTCGGAAAAGGTAATGAGTAGTGAGTAAAACACAAGCCAAAATCAATTTTATTTCCATAATATTAACCTTACAAATACGCACGTCAATAAGGGCGAGTATTGCCAGTTTTTGACTGGACACCGGTGTCCGAATGATCCGTGAGTGGTTAAACTGTTGTTCCAGTTTGAAGGATTTTTTAATCTTTGCACTGAGATAACGCAATTTGCGTCTTCCAGTTTCTCAAACGCCGACGCCAGAACAATTTACTCAACTAACCATATTAAACGAAGACAACACTTCCTTGCCATGCAATTTCATCTAGCAACAACCGTCGTGCTAATTGCAACTTATAACTACAACACAATAATTGCAACTCTAAAGAGGTGTAATTAGGTGACAACTGCGCCATAAACCCCCGCAGTGTTGTGTGGAACACTTTCCATTTTACGTAATAGAGGTTTAAGAACGCAACGGGACACGTCGATCGTATAACAAGATTATAAATTCAATAAGATTTTGCATGTAAATTGGAATTAACGATTTGTTAGTATCCGTCATATTGACAACCTCAGAACCATGTGAATATTGCAGTCATTGTTTTATTGGTAAGCGCAGTGCCATCCAATTAGAGTATCAAATGGCGAGAGACAAGCTATTCCCCGCTACTCAACACAATCATTACTTATATTATATCATTTATAGCTAGGTATTATAAATGTTGTGTATATTATAATATACAGAATTCTGGGTGTATTTTAGTGTATCTATTATTCGTTATATACTGATGCTTAGTCCTAATTACTATTGGCCTTATTCATAATGAGTTATCGGAGCTTTATAAGGCCGTTAATAGGAGGTTGTTAAAAAATGTTATTCATAATGGCTCAAAAGAGATAAAACGCTCAAATTTTTTTAACAAGCTCCTATTAACGGCCTTATAAAGCTCCGATAACATTATGAATAAAACCGAAGTCTCTAATGGTTATACAACTTCCATGATCGGGACTCAACAATACACATTTGGGTGTATTTATAATAATTTTTTTGATTTAAAACTAAAGCACAATTATTCTTGGAAACGTACACAAACATATTGGTGAAGCGCATATCAAAAACCCTTAAATTCTACCTCAATTTTTTATCAACAAAGATGTTCATTTATCCTCGTTTCTGAGAATGAACAATAACATCTCGAAGTTCTCAAAAACAATAGTTCGAACAATCCGTATCGACCTGACATTTTAGCTGATCCGACCTGACGTTTCCACGAAACATATACGAAAGGAGATTGGTTACACGTTTTCCAAGTACACAACAGTCTGCGTCGGCTTCTTTCCCATAGATGTGACGGTTGCACAATACTTAAACACTATCATTTTGCATTGACATAATTATGTTTGTAATATGCTGGTTTGAGAGACTATGCGCTTTGGCCGGGTTACGTTGCCTACGTGCCTATTCGTGCCGTGCTCGGTGCTCGACAGAGTTTAAACAAATGATCCTGTTCATAACATACCTATACGTTGGAAAGTATTGAAGGTATTTGCGTCGATTCTTATAGTAATGTTGAAACAAGTTGTCGCATTCCATGAGGGACGGCCGGTTGTTAGCCTAATCATGCCTGTGTAAAGACGAGGAATGCTGAAGTCTTGGACTAATATTAGCGACGGACATATACTTTCTATACATGCATCTATACATAAGATCACACCTGTATCCCCGAGAGCATAGGTAGAGGTACATATCTGATTAGTTGCTACTGAGCACCCTTGTACCTTAATTCCATTTAAACCATTTATTTGCCATAGTACATATAAAACACAATAATCATTGAAAGAAAGATACACTAAAAATAATAATATGTATGTGGCGAGGTGCCAGCTCAGTGTATAACACTGTTTTTCAGTTGAGAGGGTCTCAAATGTTTAACACGATCTTCAATGCTTGAGTTGCGTGCGTTAAGCTGTTAAATCAAGATCGACTATTACAATGGTAAGCAGGTACTCACACCTGTAATTAAATACTATAGTAACGTATTTATAAAGTTCACTGGCAAGTGGCGATTGGCGACAAATAGTTACCGGTAGCGTCATACGAAACAATACCACGTAGCGTTGTGGAATGTAAACACAGTAATGTGTAACAAGAGTACATCTAGTGTGAATTTATGACCCGACGCGAGCTACTATTATTTGTATGGTTTTTTTATAGGCTGGCGAACGAGCAAAATGATCGATCGATAAGTGATCATGATTCAGAAGAACGCTTCAAACATTATCTTCGATTTGGTAACCACAAATGCTTGTCAAAGAACCCCGATTGCTATCTAGGATAATTCGCGAGGCTTTTGAAATTAAAATACATCCAAATTTTAATAGAGAATATGGTTGGAACGGAATCCAAAAGCTCAACTGCCTAAAGACACTGAGATCTTGTTACGTAGATCAGACTAACGATAAACTAAAATTAAAGGTAGAAACGTTACAATACCTTTACGTGACGACGTACAACTCAGTCTATGTCGTGATCAGGAAGGCTGTACGTTTTTTGAAACGTTGTGACAAAGAAGTAAAAATAAACCGCGATAAAACCAATAAAAATTATTTCACTATATTTGCTATTAACAATTGTTTATTGTTCTTTATTATGAATAAACACTAAGAGAAATAGGGAAAAAGCTTCATTAAATAGTTTGTTTTTAGTTCTAAGAAACATAATCTCTATAGACTTGAATAATTTTATGCCACTGATTGCTGGTTCTAGCGTAGCGTAGGTATTGACAGCTAACGTTCTCCTTTTCAATAACAGTGAAAGTGGTCAGGGGCGAGATGCGCATGCGCAATTTTCTAATGAGCACTTCCGACACAAACATTAATATCTCGTTTACCAACTGAACAGTGTATAAATACGCTTTTTGTATCAAAAATTTTAAGGTGCCATGTGATCAATTTCCAGAATCATGCTGACATAATCATTATTGCATTCAATCTAAAATTACGCTTCTTCGAACCTCGCACTACTTAATTTCATGTGCAGTAAGATTCAAAATTGAATGGCATTAGAAGCATTTTACTCAAGACGATCTTCATTACCGTCAGATATATATTATACTATAGGTTTACTATAAAATCTATATAAATAAAAATCAATATAAGTATGTTTGTCCTCTATGAACTTCTAAACTATTCATCCTATTATGATAAAACTTTGGTGAGTTATTCTTCATACGACCGCGATGGTTCCTGGCCGAAAAAATAAAAAGAATTTGCCAGATGCGCTGCAGAACAAAAATTCAGTACCGTTCAACCGATCGCAATTAATCAAATTTACTTTACGTGGCAGTGCAACGCATGCCGAGTGCAGCTAGTTTCTAATAAAATACACCGATAAGGGCCACTACCAGCGACGTTTACAATGAACATACATGACCTATAAGCGTCATACGAATACCCGATGTTCGAGTTTATAAACAAAAACAACTTATAAAACGGGCAATGATCTTGATATCATAAGACCTTCCTATCAGGAAGATCAGGGTCCCGAGTCACGTGTAATTGCAAACATTATAAATGACATAATAATACTGGCACTGTACTAAACATTGTCCCACTGCTGAGCACGGGCCTTCTCCACTAATGAGTCCACCACGCTGGCCTAAAGCGTACTGGTAGACTTCACATAACTTTGAAATTCATGTGAATTGTCAGGCATGCAGGTTTCCTCACGATGTATTCCTTTGCCGTTAAAGTAAGCGATAATTAACAATGAATATACACGTAACTATAAAAGTCAGAGATGTATGCCATTTGTGCTGGTTTAGATCATACGACTTTCGTCTCTCCGTCCGTACCACTACCAAGTACCATCTAGGCTCTTTCCAAGATGTTATAGCTTAACGCCATATTCACACGAAATTACAAAATTCTTTATTTCGCTTTTCCGACTTAGGTTTTGAACTCAAGAACTCTATCTTTAACATATAATAACATAACATTTACCGTCACAAAAAGGTCGCAAATATCCATGTACGACATTCACCTTTGTTCATACGTTCAAAATAGCAGGTCGTATACGAAAGCCGCTCAGCTCGTATTGACAATCGACACGATGACGTAGACGACGTATGACCAGGTTCAAGATCAACCACTTTCGATAAAGAAATCGGTCTCTTTCATAAGCTGACACCGTGACCCGCGTCGTTAAAGCGATGTAATCAAATCGAATCGAAAGCTCAAACCGACGGCTGGAATTAATAAATGTTAATTTACACTGATATTATTGATGCGAAAGTTTTTATGTTTTGATGTGTGTTGCTCAATCGTGTTATAATAGTCGAATTCTGATGAGACGTAGGCAGTTGTTTTGTTTTTGATTGACGAGACAGTTGGATTCGAGAATGTAATATGATTGGGCCACACATTAGGTAGTATTTACAGCAGCTTGAACTCAATAGGAGTGATTGGTGTGTCTCATAGTAACATCAGTGTGATGTTAATATTTTGCCAATACTAATGTGGCTTAGACACGCTGTAGCCAGTTTTATTTCACAGATAATCAACGTGAAATTACAACTTTTCCAGTATTTCGTGCCATCGATTGTCGAATGATCCTAATCCCTCTGTTCCCTCAATATTTCTTAGCTTTTTTGTGCCTCGTTAACAAACGAGCAGACGGGCCACCTGATGGTAAGTAGTCACCGCCGCCCATAGACTTCTGCAATGCCAGGGACAGCAAAGCCGCTGCCTACCGTAGCTTTCCTTAAAGTTCGGCAAGCCACGATTCCTCGGGTATATAAACGAACAGTAATGACTTAGCGTCAAATTAATTTAGTAAAAAGGCGCCCCAGCGAGCTGATTTTTCGTCTGATGATAAGCTCCACGTCTTCTAACAGCATCAACAGCATTCAGCACTTTGAATCACAAAGTACCGCATGATACTGCAGTGACATGGCCCTAGTCATGCCAAGACACGATTTTAAGTCTCATAATTTCCAGTAATAAGACTTCAATTTCTTTTTACCAGAGAACAACCAACGAAGTACTACATGACGGCAGAAATAAAAGAACAGCTGGTGTACCTACCCAGACGGAGTCTCGCAATTCAAATCAGAACTCAAATCCACCTGTGCTAAAGAAGAACCGACTAGCAGTACCATGCCTCACCGACGGAATCGCTAACAAAAGAAAATCCAGGACTTTCCATACCACAAATTCGAGAACATCTATCTTCGGAACACGCAAACGTATTTCTTATACGATATTTGAAGATGTAAACTCTTGTGTCTCGTCCGAATGCTCATTATGCCAGAACGGTAACTGATATACCTAATTGTAGTTTTCAAACTGCGTCGCATTATACACATATATATACATACCTATACGAGGAAAACAACTGCATGGATTGATGGAATTCCAATAGTGTCAAGGAAATGTTTGGAAACACCATAGGTACAGTAATGGCTAGGTTATATGGAAATAACAAATGGGTAATTAACCAACACGTTAATAATTTTATTGCATCGATTTATACGCCGAGACAGTTGTATGGCCTGTGCCAAGATTAAAGTTCACACAAGGCTTTTACGCATTTTCTCCCATGATCTACACATTAGAAATAAATCACGCATAATACACCCAACAGTCACACACATAGTAACGACACCACACAAGGTAGGTCTGTATCCTGGATATCGACAACTACGAGGGACTACGGCCCCACAACACCCAGACCCAAAACAAATATTTATGGATCATACAAACATTTGTCTCGGTGCGGGGATCGAACACTGATCGACCGCTTTGCAGCCAACTACATGCCCGCTGCGCCATGCCTTAAGCCACAAGCGTCTTTTATCGCATATAACATTCTCGTATTGTACTAAAACCCCACTATTTCTGAATATAATAAATATCATTTCTCTTGTATCTCTTGCATCAATAATAGCCTAGTATAGTCTATCTATACTATAAATATATACAGGTATTCACTGCACCTAACGGGTGATAACAGCCTGACGCAATTCTCTGGTGACCTTGGTTTATAATATGTAATGTCCTCTAAATCCTTAAAATCATCTAAAATGATACTCGAAAAGAAACTGTAATGCCGCGCACACGTGTAAAGGCAACTTTCGAGTAATTCTATGTCAAGTATTACAGCTGCCGATCCCATAAATCTAGTCGCAAGTGGGCAGGTGGAGCACGGCGCCGGCGCACCGCGTGCCACGCCGCCAGGGCTACGACGTCCATATAGTTCCGATACTGAGCAAGAGTCGATATCTACTCATACAAAACCAGCGCTGCAGTAAGGGTTAGCCGGTACTGCAGAATGTAGCTGAATAGGGATTCCCATTGTTGGTTCAACTATTATTATTGTATTTTTTTTATATATGTGTCACTTCTATTTTACGTTCCTATAATAAAAATCTTTTCTTTCTCATATATCGTTGAATCATCTATAGTATTTATTTACTGGGATACGGAGTTTTTTGCTTTTCGATACTTTCAATAAATCTGCATGAAATCATTATTAAATCTAACCCGGTGTTTAAAATCGAATATTTATTAAATCCATGAATCGCTATACATTATTTAGATTCAGTCATTTTTTTTACTCTACCGCCAGTTCGGAATGCAGTTTCGAACGGGCAAGGAACAATGATACAATTAAAATATTTAAATTTGATTACATTAGATTAGAGCAGCTCAATGTATATTAATTAAGTTGCCTTATTGTAATATAGTGAAATAAAACTTATTACAAGACCTATTGCCGTACATGACCCTCGTGAGAGTTGTGAAATTCTCGATTTCTGAAAGTAATTAGACTTTACGAAAAAAAGATCTAATCCTAAGCAAGAGCATCCTCTTTAACCGAGAGGCTGAGGCTCTTTAGTTGACTTAGGGAGATTAGCTATAAAAAGGTCGCACAAAACCAGTTAGTTTTTTTTTACTGCCTGGATAGACAGACGAGCAGACGGGCCACCTGGTGGTAAGTAGACACCGCCGCACATACAACTTCTGAAATGCCAGGGCACAGCAAAGCCGCTGCCTGCCGGAGTAAAATACCCAATACTTGACATTCAACATCAATACGTTTTGGAAAAGACTAGGAGTTCTAAATTAGTACACAGTATCGATAATCGATACTTCTACCCCACGCCTAACGCCAGCGGCCGCCCACAGGCACTATTAAATCTTATGAGAACTCACTACTGTATTGTTTTAAACAAGCAATCAGGGATTATGTCTGTAGATACCTTTGATGGGTGAACTGAGAGATTAAGGGCATTTGCAACGACGGGCCTGACATTCATAAATCGAGTTTCAAAATTCCATTGTGACAGACATCCGATTTCTAAATTAAGACAAAATGAAAATGCACACTGAGGAATTAATCACTCGTTTTGAGTAGTTTTAATGGGTAACTGACTAAACTAAATGATTCAAATACAATCTGAGTCCAGCGTTTCGATAGTTCCATTTTGTTGGTAAAGTTAAAAAAAAAAAATTTTCACAAAAAGTACACCGACTTCAATAAAAAAAAATTATGCATCCCTATAAAATTTGAGGGTTGGCCTCGTTTTTTCAGGGATCCCATCATCAGATCCTGACTTGGCGCCTATGAGACCACCTGGGAAGTATGCTCTTTTAAACAAAAAAAGAATTTCGGGAATCGATTCGGCGTCTTCGACTAATATAAAAAAAAGATTCCGACTAATAATTGAGAACCTCCTTCGTTTTCTGAAGTCGGTTAAAAAGATGAAAAGTTTGCCAGTTAAAGCCCAAAGTAACCCGAAATAACTATACGTCAGTGTTGTTATAATTAGGCTTATAATCTAGGGCGTAACCACGAGGTCAACAAACACGAAGGTACGTCGCGATAAAGGATCCCCGGTATTATCTGTGCACACCTAACCTAATTTCGATACATATTTAAATGGGCCTTGTACAAACGTTCACTTAACAAGAGCATATTGTCTATTGTTTACAAATCAAATCAAAATATAGGTTAACTGTCCATGCCTATCTCTAAATCTCGGGGTACCACTTTAATAAACTTCATTGCGGTCGGTGCAGAAATAGTGAAAAGGTTCCAAACAGATAGACTTTCGATATTATAATATTACCATGAGTGTCATAATTGTGCTCTGAATATCGAAGTGTACATATCTCTTGTTATTTATACATATGCGACGCTTTCTGTCAATTTTAGAAGACTCTCAATTCACCTTTAACTAACTTTGCCCTTTTGCTCCTGTGCCAACAAGCTAGAGACTTGATCATTGTGACATAATGCAGCAAATTAAAGCAATGCAATATATAAAAGAACGTAAAAGTTATTTTTGGTGCCTAATAGTCCAAAATTTTTTTTTTATCCTGGCACGGCAAAGTGACCGCACTGTACCTGATGGTAAGCGCAGTGCGGTCCAAATAGAGTACTGAGTAGCGAGAGACGATCTATCCCCGCTACTCAACACACTCATGCCGGCCTGCTTCTTCACACTACGCCATGAGCAAGAAGGGGTCGAGGGTCTAGTGTCGAGAGTACTAAGAAGGCCGCCAATGGCCATTGTACCCCAACTCCAGACCCCCGACAAAAACCGGATGTACACTGGCTGATCCCGGAACGCGACACAGTTGCGTGTGCCACTAAGGCAGGTTTTTCGCCCTGTGTACGGTGGTCGCTATCCGGGCGGATATGAATATCCTACCACCAGCTAAATAAGGAAATATTAAATAAGGAAAGTAAAATAATAGTTTATTCTAGAATAACATATTGTTATGCGTAAAAATAATTCGATAAGCACATATATTAATGACGTCAATCGGCATTTTATCACTACTTTTTAATGGTCACCTTTATCAAAACCATTTAATTACCATTGCAAGACAATTGTAAGAATAATGAGATGATTTAATCGTAAAACGATATAATTTATTATAATTAGTTATAGTGAAAATTTCGTAAGTGTTAATAAGTAAGTGCCTTTGACTTTTGCAAGTTGTCTACCTTACCACAAAGTCAATAAAATCACAACTAAAATCCTTTGAAAAACGTCTGCTATGTCTTAGCTTTTCATATTTCTGCCGCATATAGTAACAATAATAATTCTGATATAATCTTATTATTCTCTATCCAAATAAGTAACAACTAGTAAAAAAAAACTATTTCATTTAAAAAATGTTACCCGTAAATCCACGTCGTGGGCATCTATGGCCCTTCGATCTTTGCTAATCCATCCATCCATCCAAAGAGGAGCTTCTTCAGATATACGGATGCCATTCGTAAACCTTTCTCCAGTAGATATAAATCTCACGACCTCTATTCAATCGATACCTTTGAAACATTATCGTACATATCTAGGGGGAAGGTTGTCCTTCTGATGTGTGGTCGCCATTCGAAAACCTTTTAGCCTAGTAGACATCAATCTCACGACCCCTATCAAATCGATAAAAATCATCGAAAGTATCTAGATCGGAGACTGTCCTGATATATACGATCTTCATTCGTAAACCTTTCAGGCTTAGTAGCCATCGATTTTACGACCTTTATGAAATCGATACCTCTGAAACATCACCCTAAATATATAGGGGAAGGCTAACCTTCTGATGTGGAGTCGCCATTTTTAAATGTTTTAGCTTTAAATAAATAAATAACACCCAACAGTCACACACATAGCCCCGACCCCACACTAAGATACGAGTCTTGTGTTGTGGATATCAGGGACTACCAGAGACTTTCGGTCTCACAACACCCAGACCCCGGACACAAATATCTGTCTGTCACACAAACATTTGTCCCGGTGTGGGAATCGAACCCAAGGCCTTTCGTTTCACAGCTGGCTATTCGCCAACTGCGCCACGGAGGCTGTCGATCATCATGGCCTCTATCAAATCGATGCTAATAACATCAAAGCGTATTGATTGCAACAATCTATGCCCTTTAATAACTCCAACTAATCGATAAGTCGATATTTTGGAATTAATTGTGACGGTGTTCGATTCAATCAAGGTGAATACAGTAATTACCGTTCCCTTCGAGTTCGTATTGCGGTATCGGTATATACCAATCAATAATCTATATAAAACAGTATTCCATCAGCTGTCTGTTTGTTTGTTCGTGTTTTAAAACAGCTTCTTTCGTGAGTTTCAAGGTTTCATGAAAAAATCCAGTGAACATAACAAAATACGTCGTAGAAAGGTTAATACGAAAAATAATCTGCGGTCGGAGTCGCAAGCTAAAATTACTTTATTACCAACAATAATAACTAATTAGCATAGTCATGGTTATTTTGCAGTAATTTACAGTTATATTGACATTGACATATTTGACAGCCTCCGTGGCGCAGATGGCGAGTAGCCGGCTGTGAAACGAGAGGCCGTGGGTTCGATTCCCACACCGGCACAAATGTTTGTGTGAAAGACAGATATTTGTGTCCGGGGTCTGGGTGTTGAGTCCGAAAGTATCTCGTAGTCCCTAATACCCACAACACAAGACTCGTATCTTAGTGCGGGGTCGGGGCTATGTGTGTGACTGTTGGGTGTTATTTATTTATTTATATTAATGTAATCAGTGTCTAATTATGTATCTAATTAAAAAATATTAAATCCAATGACATTGCAACCGACCTTTCCAAGATATCCGTCAGCTGAGCTAAAATTCAAGGACGAATGTTCTCGATCGGGATTATCCTTTCCGTGTAGAAGATTAACGGTATATACCGTCTAATCGGACGGTGGGACATACGGATAAGTATGGCGGTTAATCCGGCTCAACCAGGTCATTACAAAATATCTGCATTACCTGACATCATTTGCAGGTCAGCATCATTGTGTCGAGAAGCGAAGGATAGATTGTCTCTCTCTACTTGAAACTCTTACCACTTACCATGAGGCGAGATAGTGGTCAAACACAAGCCTATTTAGATTTAAAAAAAACTCTAACAAGACAGCACTGCGCTTACCATCAGGTGCAGTGTGGTCACATTGGCGTGGCAATATAAAAAAATCTATATGAATTTTTGACACTGCAATTTTGTTACTTTGTTAACACACCGAAGGTTCCAGCAAGGTTATTTCCGGCATATTTTCACACTAAAACCTTAAATGGACACTATGATAAAGTGTTAATATAATATGTCAAATATTTGACATCATACGAAAAATCCTTTACATTATTTTAAGGTCGAATGTTTTTGTTATCACCGCACACCTAACCATGATTGATAAGGTTGGACGCAAACACCAAGAAAGCGAAAAATTGAGATTCTTACAATCACGTGGTAACTACATATATACTTCGAAATTCTTATAAGAATTCTCAGGTATGCAGGTTTCTTCACGATGTTTTCCTTCACCGTTAAAGCAAGCGATAATTAACATTTAATACACACAACTTTAGAAAAGTCAGAGGTGTATGCCACTTGGGTTTCGAACATACGACTTTCGTCTTGGCAGTCCGTACGCAACCAACTAGGCTATCGCTGCTCCTTCCTTTTTATATATATGGATAATGTTGCTATCCTACAAACATAGGTATGTAAAACATATTATATTTCTGTATTTTTAATTGGAGAACGCAAGTAGATCCGTTAGATCATGAAACATCATTGCGGTAAATTTATATCATTTATTTACCACTATTTGTTAATTAAAATCTTCACCAGGTTAATGAAGTGCACCATTGGAAAACTAGTTAAACCTCGTTAACTCCGAACCTAAATTAACATCACTTGATTACATAGCTAATTTATCAACTCGCGAGTAATTCACTAATTGCCTCGGTGAAGGCTAATCCGACGTATCAATTGATTTAAGCGCTAGTACAGCATCGAGTAGAGCAAACGAATAATTAACATTTAACCTGGCTACAGTTTATAACATGCATAGTGAAATATTGGTTGGGTAAATTCCATGATTTTTCAATTCTAACCATTATGACATATTGTTTAATAACTATTTTGCTATGCTAATATTTATTATAAATTAGTTAAAATACCAATAACGGATATGTTAATTTATATATTATTTAACTTACACGAACTTAGAAATCAGTATGCATCGAACACGATCCTTACCTGCAACAAAAAATACATTTAATTAGTTTGCATCGAAATTAGCAAAAGAAATTGTAAAAAAAAGCACGAACCGATTAGCATTTATCAAGGCGCAATATTCCCCTCGCTAACCAGCCGCAGGACATAACGTGAAGGCGCTAACGGTAGTAAATCAGCAAGAGATTAACTAATGCTGCTCACATCGTGGCTATCTATCTTAACCATCGACAATGCCGAATGGATATAGCATTCAAACCGTACCATCGGTTATTTAATAAATATTCTGTGGGGAAAATTCCCAAACGCTCGGTGCGGTGGGCGATAAATCGATACGATGTTCGGTACGTGTGGTGCATCTCTAATGTAGTGTTGACGATAGGCGGACGACTCATCGCGTTTCCATTGAACTTGTCAGTGTTTGCATCATCGGAAAGTTTGCAAAGTTTGACACAATACTTCATCAATTTGTCAAAATGTGTCAACTCCTAATTATATGTGACATGACCGCAAAATGACAATATTTTTTCACCTCTAATATACTCATTAAAATCTCTGTAATTACTGCATTTTAAAAGTGCATTGGTATATTTGGAGGAAATCATACTATCTACAAACAATAAACATAGCCTATTATACGCCGAACGTACCTACATCCAAACTGGGTCCTCGTGATTCCCGAGTGCACAACTAGGCAAATAGCTCAATAGTATCGGCACAATTGCAGTTGACCCGCGGACCAATCACGGCTAATAAATACAAATTAAACAATGGCCGACGTTTGACGAAGTGGGCCACTCGTGCGAGATAAAAGGATTTATGTGTACTAATAATGTAGTTGACGTATTCTTGGGATAGCTTTGAACATCCTACAATGACTTGGAGTTGGTATTCAATGGCATTTATATTTATTAATTTTCTTGCGTTCATGTTTGTTATGTTGTTTTGGGGGTCTAGAGTTAAATCTGGCCGTGTCCTTTTTTTTCCTTTCAGTGCCTCGATAGGCAGACGAGCAGATGGTAAGAAGTCACCGCCGTCCATAGGCTTCTGTAATGCCAGGGCACAGCAAAGCCGCTGCCTACCGTTATCCTAGCAAGGCAAAGTAACCACACTCCACCTGATGATAAGCGCAATGTCGTGTCCAGTTATAGTATCAAGTAGCGAGGACAATCTATCCCTCGCAACTCAACACAATCATGCCTGCGTGCTGTTTAGTTTCTTCACACTACGCCTAGTTCTGTTGTATCTTACACTAATTTCATGAAGTTTATTAATCATTTACCATATTCATGTGAGAATTAGATTTCCAGGACATTTGTAATGTTGTCAAAAGTGTCCAATTTGTTTTGTTTACTTATCGTTTTGTAACATCCACATGAATTGGGGCACTCGTGAGTGATAAAAGGACTCGTGTACTCCGCTATCTCTGTGTCTAATGTGTTGTAAACTGGGTTTGTATTTGTAGATAACTCGATGAAAATATGCCTTTGTTCTAAATAGGAAAAAAAACTAAAATCGTCAATGAGGTCGTATCATGTCCTCCAATTCGGTCCCAGTTACTTAACATTAATTTTTTTTTATTCAAAGCAAACACTATCGCTAGATGTTAATTTGTGTCGAACCCAAAAAAACAACACTTTCCTCATAGATATAATAAAACAGTAGAATTTATCCGTTTTAATTTGACTTAAAAACAGCTGAATAGATTTTAATGCATTTTTTTATTTAACCCCTTTCATCAAATCTTTCATCAACTTTACTGCAATTTTGCTTAAAATATTAATAATAATTAATATAAATAATAAAACTGGCTATAGACGGAGCCGGGGGAAAAAATCTGCAAAGATTCAAAGTGACAAATCAAATATTTTAACTTTCATCAAAACGACAAATGGCAGGCATTTTGTGTTTGCGTTTGTTATTTGAGCGTCTTGTCTAGACACAAATATTGAGGACATGCCAAAGCGAACAACGGAATACAATGAAGAACTATTTTATCATACAAATCGATTCTAGTATGAATGGGCTACATCAATTACCATACTTCCTGTTTCAACGTAGCATCAAAGAGCAAGCTAATTGATTCGGGATGATCGATTCGCATCATTGCAATCAATCCGATAGTCATTGTATACCGCTCTATAATAGAAGTAATAATGACGATTCATCATCGTCAGTGCAGGGCCACGGTTTCGTAACACGCTCGATAGATTGACAGAGACGGGAGCCAAGTGGGCCGAATCGATTCCGAACTGACGTCGCACAATATCGATATTGCACAATTAAGGTTAATACCGTTCAAGGACCCGCGAGGAGTGCTATCCGACAATCGATTGTACCGTGTCATGGTAATCGATTAATATTTTATTGTTCGATGTCGATTCGCCACTCCGAAGTTCATGGCCGTGGAGTCTAGTCAATACAGTTTCGTAACTATTGTAATCGAATTGGATCGTGTGCAGGAGTATTCATCATAATTGCTGACAGGCGTCGCGCTGGAATCGAATGCGAATGATGGATTGGACACGCTGAACAAAAAGGACTGTATGTATGTTGCATGTATATTTATTTCTATAAAAGAGGTGAGATCGACTGCACCGAGCCTAGTGAATGTCCATGTCCACTATTTGCAAGGTAAGTGCATCAATCAAAAAATCACAAAGAGCCAGGACATATTCCGCTTGGTCTTTTATTTATTTCAATGTGACAGCTTAAGGAGCGGTCTACCTATAAAGAAAAATAAAACCGCCACTCATTTCTGTCTAAAACTGTCCATATTTATGCGGCCTCATGAATAAGACAAGACACGAACGGGAGTATTTTGCGAGAATCGATTCGAATTTAATTCACGGCAAGCCGTTGTGTTCGCGTAATCTTTTCCATCACTCGCTGCGAACAATTGGCGATTCAGAAATGGGTCGTAAACACGTCGATCGCAAGGGCGGAGGAAATTATTTTATGGTAAGTATCAATAATACCAGCCCTGTATTAAATATTGTCCCACTGCTGGGCAGGGGCCTTCTCTACTAATGGGAGGGGTTAGACCTTCATCCACTACGCTGACCTAGTTGGTACACTTTACGTACCTTATGAGAATTCAGGTATGCAAGTAACCTCACGATGTTTTCTTCACCGTTAAAGCATAATTGACAATGAATATAGGTTTAGAAAAGTCTAGAGGTGTACATCATTTGGGCTGGTTTCGAACATACGTCTTTCGTCTTGACTGTCCGTACCACTACCAACTAGGCTATCGCTGTCATTAATCAAATGACAATAGGTATTAATAGCGTTTATAATGATCTCATATTGGTAACTTAATTAAAATTAATATTATTCTTTAATATTAGTTTTATAATTTTTTTGACTTAATATTTAATTGTTGAACGATTTTGAGTCACACGTGTATGAGGCCGATCATAGAGCTCTTAGTATTAATTTATATTAGTTTATTAGTTTAAATTAGTTATTTATATTAGTTCAACAATGTAACCTATAAACCTATCACAAGCTATTATAATACCTATTATAATATTATTGAGCGCTCGAATCCTATTTCATCGCTAGTACTAAATGGCACACAAACTTCCGTTTGATATCAATTCAACGAAGACCAGTAGGACAGTTGTCTGTCACTGTCAAAGCGCGGTGGATGCAAGCATCTTCTTGCATGTTGATTTTGACCCTGTTAAGCAGAAAAGATCCAACTGACGTTTTCATACTTTTGAGCTAATGTTAAAAGTAATGTTAAAGTTTAAAGTTATAGCAATAGCTCAAATCAAATCAAATCATTTATTATGTAAATTAGGCCACTATGGGCACTTTTTACATGTCGTAATAATGTTAAGGTCTACTGGTGCTTCGGATATGCCCACTGGTCTGAGAAGAAGCACCAAGAAAGTCAGCCGTAGGTCTTTTATAATTAAAAATTTATTTTGTAATTACTAATTGAAAATTAATTGGATAATAGTACATGTAATTTTTAGGTTAATGTCATCAAACTGGATGGATCTTTATATACATATGAAACTTGATTACGAGATTATGGCTATGTATTTAACTCGATTTCATAAAAACTAGCTGTTGCTCGCGGCTCCGCCCGTGTGGTTTGGGAGAAAAAGTATATTATACAAAATACGAATTTTCATGTTTCTCAAAAAATTAAGGATGTTCATACAAACTTTGATCCCCTATTTTACCCCTTTAGGGATGATTTTGATAAAAAAATGTGAAACACGTATTTATTTATTTCCTACCAAAAGCCTAAATATGAATTTTCAGATCCCTAGGTCAAGGAATTATAGATTTTGAACAATACAAATTTTGAACTCCTATTTGACCCCTTTCAAGGTTGTTTTTTGAGAAAAAATATAGCGTATGTCCTTCTCAAGGATATATTCTAGCTCCTTGCCATCACATACTAGTCAGCCGTTTAGTCGTGAAAAAGTAACAAACAAACTGAGTTACTTTCGCATTTATAGTAAAGTATGGATGTTGGTTGGACTTTTTCTGCTTAACAGGGTCCATTTTATCTACCACTTATTCACGGTAGATCACAAATGTTACTACTTTTTCTAACATACTTTAGCTGAGTGATACGACATACTTGTTTATATTTGCAGTTGTGTCTTACTTGGCTCTTTGTTAAGTAAAGTATGGCATCGCAATAAGTATCATCAAACAGCATGCTGTAAAAAGTACTATATGAGCATAGTGTTAATTCAACAAAAAATTTCGTATTCGGTAGGATACAGGGTGTAAACCCGTCATAGTGGCACACGAAAGTGTGTCGCGTTCCGGTATCAGCCAATATACATCCGGCTTTTGTCGGGTCTAGAGTTTGGGTACGATGTTTGGCCGTTTGCGGCCTTCTGAGTACTTCGACCGCTTCTTCACCTTCTTTCCCATGGTGTAGTGTGAAGGAGTAGGCCGGCATGATTGTGTTGAGTAGCGGGGGATAGACTGTCTCTCGCTACTCCATACTCTAATTGGACGGCACTGCGCTTACCATCAGGTGCAGTATGGTCACCTTTCCGTGCCAGGATAAAAAAAACTGTTAAAATCAAAAAGAAAAATTTCACAGCAGTGTCGGTTAAGAATAAGTAAAAAAATTAATCATATAATTAACTACATACATACATATACACTCACGCCTATAATCCCCGAAAGGGTAGGCAGAGGTGTAACCAGTACACCCACTTTTCGCCAAATTTCGGTCCCATAATGTGATAGGGGGCGAGCCTATCGCCATACCGGGCACAGGTTCCAGACTCCGGGCTAATAATGAGAATTTCTAGATAGAAAAACCCAATATCACTTTACCCGACCCGGGGATCGAACCCGAGACCTCAGCACAGCGGTTGTAACGCATGCGCAATTACAACTGCGCCACCAAGGCAGTCAACTATAAATAATTAATATAATTAACTATAAATAAATATTTAGAGATATGATACATTAGATTAATTAAAATGAATAATAGTAACAATAACGACGATACGAAATGAATATTGAATTCAGGAAAAACAAGATTTTTTTTAAATAAACAGAAAATATTGCTTATATACTTTTTTTCATTATCAAGGAATGTGTTTTAAATGCTAGAACGTTTACCGTCGCAATGGCAAATATATATTTTGTTAAATAAAACATAATCACATGTTTGAAGTAAAAAAGTTACATTATGTCAGGCACAGATTATCACTTCGCTCCGTACTTGACATATGCAATCTCATTTATATCTCGTTAAACCGATACACTCATAAGTTGGCTTTAACAACAAAATATTTCGCAACCGAACTACTTAATCAAATATTGTTACCTAGAGCCTTGATACTTGGCACGCTATTATATCATTGCACAATATCGTGTTGGGGAGTGGACAGCGCTCGTGCTCTACGCGTCACATATCACTATACACCATATCAGGCGTGACTCGTACGTCCTCGCCAGTTGCCACTAGTGCCGATTTACACACGCCGTAAGATATCACTTTGATGAGATAATTATTGGAACACGACGCATTACTGTACTGTCTTCTAAATGTACACATGGAGGCATGAGTTTGTGTTTAGCAACCAGCGCGCAAGGGAATTAAATATTAGACACTTGTTATTTTGAATCGTCTATGTATTATGCTCAAGAAAGTGCAGGCAAAAGCTAGTATATCAATAATTGATTAACAATTCCCAATTGTTTCAGATTTGTTCGGTAAGCAACATGAAAAACGAAATTTGAATATATTTACTGTATATTATAGCATACAAAAATATAATTAATATAAAATGGCAGCCATTACATATTTTATCAAACAAGAAGCAAGACATATTTATTTAACTGCTATCAGCCAATCGCACACATACATTCCAGCCAATCATTATTAAAACTAATTGAACCAAAGCACACCAAAACGATAAAACAATCACTTAAGGCGCAGTAAATCTCGCCAAGGATTATAAATGTAAAGAGGCAATAATGCTGTACAGATCACGACGCGGTCGCCTCGTCGCCGGCCGCTGTGGAAATTAGGTCGGTCGTCGGCGGCGCCGGCGCGTGTGCGCTCGTGCGCGGGCTTACTGCACACGTCACTCAGAATTTGTGTGACGATATGACCAATTGACGTCACGGACAATTGGACTAGACGCTTGTGGTGGATTAGAAAGTTTTGTCTTAAGGATTGCAAAAGGATATGCCATCTTATGAGACTTGAGAATTAATCGGCCGGCTGGAGGATACCAGACATTTGTATTGGACTTGATAGCGATCATGATAGATAAAATATAGTGGCTTGTTAGTGGAGACAGCCGTTGTATATCCAGTTACTTCGACCAGCATAATTTAACCTACCATCGCGGGAAGCAACGTCTCTGAACGATCGATATTCTGTTTGGACTACACTGTACTTGTTAGGTGTGGTCACTTTGCCGTGGCAAAATGAAAAAAATGATCAAGCGGGAAGCACGTCATCCTTAGAAACAAACGCATAAACGATATTATAACTTATAACAGCCGGACGTAGTTCAGTCGGTTACGCAGATAGTGCATCCGCTCTCAAGTTACGCGAGCGCGACTTAATACATTCGTCGAGTATTATTTACGAACGCAGCGAACGCATAAAAATCAATCTTGATTCAACATACAATAATATAAATTACCAGCATAACGGAAACCAGAAGTGCATTATGAGTGTTTATCACTAGTATATCGTATAGAGACGTGTAATAAAGTACGCGGACGTTTATAAACGTCGCGCGTTACTTGATATGTTTTTGGCATGACGGAAACTCGCCTTCGCCTGTAAGTTACGGCTTTCCTTATGACGCTGGGTTTGAACGGCCTTAAAGGTCTTTGACTACGACATTATCTGTGTGTGCGGAAACTTAACAAACGTATTGCTTCAATTTCCTTTTACATCAAGGCGTGAATTACTAGAAGGCCTAAAGAAATGCAAATTTTCTTAAGGATTGTAAAACAACTAGCAGGAATTCACACCAAGTATTTAGATGCTTGTTTAACTTTGAGTATAATCTCAAGAACAATAAACATCATTTAAACTTTGATAGACAGTGTGACAGACAGATATTTGTTTCGGGTCTGGGTATTCACGGCAGTCCCTCGTAGTTCTTGATACCCTCGATACAGGTTTTACCTAGTGTGGGGCAGAACTATGTGTGTGAAACACTATTGGGTGTTTATCTTTACGTGTGTGAAATGTCATCAGTGACGGAGGTCGCAGTGGGTAACAAAGGCACTATACACGGACATTTTAGCCACAGATAGTGTGTGAGATAAGTGAAAAAGCGACAAATGAGGTGCGACGATATACTTCCGCAATTATGATCTGTTGGACACATCTGTCAGTCCGCGGAAAGGTTAACCGGCGACATTCAACACACTTTTATGTGGACACAGTTGGTTGCGGTACGGACTGTCAAGACGAAAGTCGTAGGTTCGAAACCCAAGTGGCATACACCTCTGACTTTTCTAAAGTTATGTGTGTATTAAAATGTTAATTATCGCTTGCTTTAACGGTGAAGGAAAACATCGTGAGGAAACCTGCATATCTGAGAATTTTTCGAAGGTATGAGAAGTCTGCCAACCCGCATTAGGCCAGCGTGGTGGACTAAGGCCTAACCCCTCTCATTAGTAGAGGAGGCCCGTGCCCAGCAGTGGGACAATGTTTAATACACGGCTAGTATTAATACGCAAGATGATACGTGTTGACGTTTTGAGAGAACACAATAATAACACGCAACAGTGTATGTGAGCACTCAGTTCCGAACGGCTTTGATTTGATTTGATTTGATTTGATTGGTAGAGGTATCTGTGACCTTGTGGCATAAATAGCACCTAAAAGTTCTTGTATAGAAGGCAAGGGGAAACCACTGCACTAATTTCCCAAGAAAACTATATGGAGAAATGTCTAATACAAATCATATATGGTCACGATTCTGATTAGTGAGGGAACGACAAGGAGGAAGAAAGAAGAAGCACATCATCAGAATACATTTCTTAACAGTAAACGCCGAAATGTAGTGGAAAATAAACACTACTTAGTTAAGGCTATCGTGTTCCCTCCGTCCTATGATCCTGTGTCCTTTAGGCGTAGCATGAAGAAGCTCACAGCAGGCCGGCATAATTGTGTTGAGTAGCGAGGGATAGATAGTCTCTCGCTACTTGATACTTTAACTGGACGGCACTGCACTTACTTATCAGGTGCAGTGTGGTCACATTGCCGTGCACGGATAAAAAAAAGGCTATACTATCACAGAATCTTGTATTACATATTATGTAATGACAGTATATAAATATTGTTATTGCGACTAATTAAACTACCTAGGTTACATCTTATTTTTCATAGCAATTGGTAAAGCAGTTTACATATGCTTCAAGATCTCTTTAACATTTCATTAACCGACTTCAATGAAAGGAGGAGGTTCTCAATTCGTCGGAATGGTTTTTTTATGTATGTTCCCCGATTATTCGAAGACGCCGGGACCGATGTGAGAAATTCTTTTTTTGTTTAAAAGGGTACACTTCCCAGGGGGTCCCATTGGCACCAAGTCAGGATCTGATGATGGGATCTCAGAAAAATCGAAGGCAACCCTCAAATTTTATAGGGATGTATAATTTGTTTTTTATTGAAGTCGGTGTACTTTTTATGAATTAATAAACTTTTCATTATTATAACTTTAAGAGATCTCTATTCTTGCTACATTATAATGCACACACAGCCCGCATAAAACAAGATCCAAAACATAACGTTATTCATTAAGCAAACAGTTAGGTCCGTAAGCAGGCTGCAGGGCCTGAATCAACATGCGGGCCACGACGTGCGACGACGTCGTACCGATTTAAAATCATTTCACATATGGGAGAGCAAGCGTCTAAAGGGGGTCTATGTGACGTTTGCAACGTATTGCATGCCCTATGCTTTATACAGCGATGTGAGACATCAGGTTTACCGTAAGCGGGATTCAAGAGGTGGGGGCAGGTCACACATCGCTTTCAACCTATAAACGTCTTACTGTTTAGATTATATTTCTTTAGTTGTGGCTCATTAGTGGAGTAGGAGGCAGTGTTATGGTATATAATAAATAATACCAGCCCTGTATTAAACTTGTCCTACAGCTGGGCACGGGCCTCCTGTACTAGTGAGAGTGGTTAGGCCTTAGTCCACCACGCTGGTCTAATGCGTGTTGGTAGACTTCACATACCTTTGAAATTCTTATGAAGTATGCGGGTTTCGTCACTATGTTTTCCTTCACCGTTAAAGCAAACAATAATTTACAATGAATACCACGGGACTTTAGAAAAGTCAGAGGTGTATGTCATTACGGCTGGTGTCTGACTTACGACGTTCGACTTGACAGTCCATACCACTCTCAATAAGCGTTATCTGCTTTATTTTTTTTATTTATGATACTTGACTTATAATGAAATAAAAATAAAATGAAAAACGCGATTATTATGACTTTAACTACTAATTTGAAACACTATTCTGTCGTGATCGACTCTTGATCAGCAGAATGCCGCATTCCCACGCCCATGTGTTGTCAAAGATGCTAAATATGTATTAAACAAGATCACAAAATGACTGAGTTGCGATTTGTTTATATCACAATGTGCAAACGGTAACGAAATAATGCCATAGCTTCAAATTAAAACATTCAGTTTCACATTAACGCTAATTTAATTGTGTTAAAATATTTGAAAGTGCTTTATTGTTAATTTTTCTCCCATGAATTAACACAGTTATTTTTACCACAAGCAGTTTTAACTTTCCGATGAACTTCTATTTTGTTCAGAAGTACCTAATTACATATATTTTTGGACTGCCTCGGTGGCGCAGTTGTAATTGCGCATGTGTTACAACTGCTGTGCTGAGGTCTCGGGTTCGATCCCCGGGTCGGGTAAAGTGATTTTGGGTTTTTCTACCCAGCAATTCTCAGTATCAGGCCAGAGTCTGGAATCTGTGCCTGGTATGGCGATAGGCTCGCCCCCTATGACATTATGGGACCAAAATTCGGCGAAAAGTGGGTGTACTGATTACACTGCCTACCCCTTCGGGGATTACAGGCGTGAGTGTATATGTATGTATGTATGTACATATATTTTTATGAGTTCCTGAGAGTTAATAAAATATAGCAGTCTTAATGTAGTAATTCGAAATCTCGCTAAATCCAGTAGAGCCTGTCGATTTAAAGATTATAACAAATTTTCCCCATAAATCGCTGTTGGATCCGATGGCGACTAGACCGGATTACGCCGTTCATAAATCGAGCAAGGAACGGATGGTGGCGAGTACTGCGCGAATTAACGGTAAAAAGCCGAATACGGTTGCACGTGCGGTCTGCTCATTGGTTGTATAGCTTCATTTACTACTCTATGTCGTTTATTTACACGTATATCAATGTCAAAAGTTTTTTTGGTCTATAATTGGACCCTGTTAAGCAGAAAAGATCCAACCAACATTTTTTTATGAAATCGAGTTAAATGCATAATCTCCTAATCAAGTTTCATATGTGCATAAACAATCCAGGCAGTTTGATGACAATTACCTAAAAAAAACATGTCATTGCCCAACTAATTTTCAATTAGTTACTGCATAAAACTATTTTTAAATTCGCTGTCAAACTAACTGCATTTCCTTAAAAGTATGAAAACGTCAGTTGGATCTCTTCTGCTTAACAGGGTCCAATGGTGTAAGTAATTTAAGTGTGGTAGTATTATTATTATTTGTGAATTAATATTATATATTACGACAAAAATACAAAAGACCTACGGTTGAGTTTCTTGGTGCTCCTCTCAGACCAGTGGGCATTCCGAAGCATCGGTAGATAAACTTAATCCTGGCCTGTAAAAGTGCCCCTAGTGGCCTCGTTTACTAAATATTTTTATTTGTTCAGAATCGTACTTCCTTCAGTACGTTATACGCACTGTCATTAGGTGTTAAATCAGGTTTTCAAACGTATCATTTAGTTAATGGTAACTGAGCAGCTGTGGACGAAAAGGGCGCAAAGATTCTTTCAACCGGAAACATTATGTCCCATGAATATTGTAACCAATAATGTAATGTAATCTAAACAACTATATATTCATTCACAAAATAGCTGATGAAAAATGTAGTCCAAACGGTATTGGCGCCACAAACGTCGCTAGCTGCGCTAAGACGCTGCCAAACGTTAAATAAAACAGTTATCTTAATTAGTTGTCATGCAAAGTAACGGAGCACCGCTCGGCTAATGTGTCATGTCGAAACAACATTATGTCAACTTTACCAACAACGTGCGCTATTAGCCCACCGGTTCACAGATAACTTAACGCTGTGACGGCATTATAACCGTTAAAAACATTACTAGACATTTAATTTGTGTCACTCGGTTGTCTATGAATAATATTCTGATAGTGGGAGGGTCGCTAGCAGCGTGGTTACTTAATAAACATATTTTAAAATGAAGATATTTTGAAAAATCCATGTATTTCTACTATATTTTACAGAGTATGAAACTATTTCTTTAATATATAATTAATAAAACTAATTATTTATTCAAACAAACAGTAACGTATTCATTATTGTAAATATTATTATGCGTCGAAAACAAACATAGAAGAAAACTGTTTTGTCACAACCTAACCATATTTATACTATGCATCACATGTTTTCTCAACATAAATTATTTCAAATGTCACACATTGTTTAAGAAAACAAAACAACACGTTTCAAATAAAACCGTATCTGGCATTATAGCCAAGTATAAATTAAATACACCCAACAGTTAAACACATAGTTCTGACCTCACACTAGGTATAACTAGGTATATACTGTATAGTGGGTATCAACAACTACGTGGGACAACGGTCGCACAACACCCAGACCCGAAAACAAATATCTGTCTGTCACACAAACATTTGTCTCGGAATCAAACCCACGGCCTTTCGTTTCACAGCCGATTACTCGCCCGCTGCGCCACGGAGGCTGCATTGTACGTCTGTCGATGATAGAACGAGTTAACCGCAACCACAAATAACGGGTCATCATTTCATTTCACCATCAAGAGTTCGTGGGAACTGTCAACTAACACAAACTGTTCACACTGTGCCCCGGAGCGTGGGTACTGGACACTGTGGGCGGCCGAGTACACAAAACTGGCCTAGGAAAACACTTCAAATCACTTACTTGCCTGTCCAAAAATGTGGAAGTCCTATTTTGTCAAGTTTCACTTTCCACAAGCCGCTATAAATGAATGAAGAAAACGAAAACTATGCAAATAATTACATTGATTTTCTTTCTGAATATATATCTCAACTAGTTGTTGCTCCGCCCGCGTGGAGATCATGTGTGGGAGAAAAAGTATACAATACAAAATACCAATATTCATGCGTTTAACTTAAAAATGAAGGATTTTCATACAAACTTTCATTACCTATTTTACCCCCTTAGGGGCGGAATTTCCAAAAATCATGAAACATATATTTTTTATTTTTAACTAAAATGCCAAATACTAATTTTTATGAATTTAACTTCAAAAATGACGGATTTTCATACATACTTTCATCCCCTATTTTACCCCCTTAGGGGTGGTATTTCCAAAAACCCTTCCTTAGTGGATGCCTACGTGATAAAAGGTACCTACTGTCAAAATTTCAAGTCTCTAACCCCAGCCGCTTAGGCTGTGCGTTGATCGATCAGTCAGTCAGTCAGTCAGTCAGTTTCTTCTTTTATATATACAGATTTACTTTTCAATAGGTCATTCACATATGACATGTATTTTATATTGAAATTAAAGCGTATTTTGCACATATCTTACAGTTCTACTAATTAACGGTAGGCCACGGCTTTGCTGTGCCCTGGCACTGCAGAAGTCTATGGGCGGCGGTGACTACTTACGATCAGGTGACCCGTCTGCTCGTCTGCCTATCCAGGCACAAAGAAAAAATTGTTCCATAGTATAAAGTCACGAAACGCCTAACAACTGAACTGGAGGCCAATTTCAGCTTCTGACGTGTCAATTAATAAATAGTCTGGGCTCAGAACTATCAATTGGTACCGTCATTTCCGTAAAATAATTTAAAAATGATTTAAATATAACACCTGAGCCCAAACGTTCCACGAGGACGTCGACATGTGTAACGTACCATAAAAATAACCGCTGGCGGTTAAAAAAACGTACGGATCTCATTACACGCTAATAAGATAGTAATTTATTAATCTCGCCCCACATCGCGCACATTTCAACTGCTTGATGTCTTCTTAATTCATAATTGTATTTTTAACGCTTGTTGGACATGTGCTTGTAATATCCCATATGTTTTTGTGCAACGTTTTACTTCGATGCGTGGAATTCGTAAGTCGTTTTGTATGGTTTTTTATTTTTAACTAGTGTGAAATATTTAATACCATTTCGAGTTGGGAAGACTTAAGTTACACATGAAATTAACATTTATAACTTGAAAAGATCGAGTTTGATTGGTAATTTTATAACAAGCTTGGTTTGGTACAAAAATAAAACATGGTTTTTATGCCTACGTAATTTAAATTGTAATTAGTGGCTACAATAGCCTAGAAATAGTCTTACATTTTAAATTACTATATCCAGTATGTGAATCAAGTAGACAAAAAAGGTTTCTAACTGGCATGGAATTAAACCGAAGTTGTAATAGAAAAGTAGTTTTAATTATTCTCGAGTAAGGCATAAAGAATAAATCAATACATGCTTTAATTATGACATATTTTAAACAGTTAATGACATCCGTAACCTTGTACCAATTAATATGAGATACTAAAATATCGGAGATACATTGAATATTTCTAATATCTAAAGAGTTCATGACAAGGTTGGAGTCATAAAGCTATTACGACGTTAGAGTTTTATGTAATAACGTTTATATACATACTTGACATATACAAACACACTATAAATCTGTTAATCATTATATATATAATTCGTACGTGTGTATGTCACTGAACTCCTCCTAAACGGCTGGACCAATGGTTTAGATTCACAAATCAGCCCGGCAGATGGCGCTGCAGTCCGTGTGGCGCTGCTTTTAAGGGCAGGACGACGTCTGCACGGGTTGCTAATCGTCCTGTTTTTCCAGGACATAAACTGGTTTTCAGAGTATCCTGGATAGTTTTTAAGCAGCATCATGGGCTTTTGGGTTTTAAAACTCGGGCGCCACTCATACACAAGCCTGGACGCCTAAAGGGGTACATAAGTACCCCCACTGTTCGAGGAACTTATTTTCGCCCCATAATTTGATAAGTGACGAGCTAATCGCCATATCAGGCTCAAATTTCACGTGATTTTGTTTTTTTTACCAAAATAGCCTTGCGTTTGACCACTATCTCGCCTGATGGTAAGTGATGATGTGGTCTACGGTGGAGCACGCTTGCCTAGAAGATACCTATTCACTCTTGACTTGAAGATAATAATAAAGCTTTATTTATTCCATGTTAAACTAAATTATTATAAAATAAGATAAATTAATCATTAAATTATTTAACAATATTTAAAATTAGATAATGAATTACAATTAAAAAATATATATATGATTAAATTTAATTCTGAATGGACCCCTTTCGGGTAAAAGCCTCCTCCAAGGAATTCCACTTATCTCTAAGTTTGGCAGTTTCCAGCCATCTTTGACTTGAAGATAGGTTATAATTTTCGGGAAGTATAGACTCCGGCAAAGAGTTTCACTCTCTAGCGGTGCGCGATTTTTGTGACGAGGAGATATAACACTGTATTTGATAATCTGTATATATAAAAGAAGAAACTGACTGATCGATCAACGCACAGCCTAAACGGCTGGGGTTAGAGACTTGAAATTTTGACAGTAGGTACCTTTTATCACGTAGGCATCCACTAAGGAAGGGTTTTTGGAAATACCACCCCTAAGGGGGTAAAATAGGGGATGAAAGTTTGTATGAAAATCCGTCATTTTTGAAGTTAAATTCATGAAAATAGTATTTGGCATTTTAGTTAAAAATAAAAAATATATGTTTCAGGATTTTTGGAAATTCCGCCCCTAAGGGGGTAAAATAGGGAATGAAAGTTAGTATGAAAATCCGTCATTTTTAAGTTAAACGCATGAATATTGGTATTTTGTATTGTATACTTTTTCTCCCAAACATGACCTCCACGCGGGCGGAGCCGCGAGCAACAGCTAGTTTCTTATAAATCATTTCACATAACATCTCCAAATTGATTTATAATTTGGAATGAATAAAGGTGGTGACGATAGTCCTTGCGATCACTACATCATTTAAATAAGACGTAATTAATGGAAAAACACAATTTCGATAAGGAAACATTAACGAAAATATGAAAGAGCTGGCATTACGTTATTTAAATTACAACGTCAACTTAATGTATGCCGCACGAAAAGAATCAATTCATTTTGCCCATATTGATGTGTTTTATTTATAAACGATCGAATTTTCTTAATGATTTCTTAATGATACGTTTAAAAAGGATATGGCTCGGCGTACGTGTAAATTGTTTATTGACATGGATTTTAATACAGAAAAATGTACAATCACTTAAATATTGAGTTGCTTTTTACGGGTTGGTAATTTACAGTCTTTTTCCTCATATGTAATGTTCAGTGTAAGACCTTTCGGAATTTTGTTGTATAGAATTAATGTTTATTTCCATTGACACACTAATCTTCAATTTTTATTAGTATTAAAAATGTTGATATCTTGGAACAAAACTGATATAACGACATATTTTTATTTAATCTCAATTAACTTTAAACCACATCAAAGTATATTCCGACATATATATACATACATAAACACTCAGGTCTGTAATCCCCGAACGGATAGGCAGAGGTGTAACCAGTACAGTTTTGCCGAATTTATTACGGTTCCATAATGTGATAGGGGGCGAGCCTATCGCCATACCGGGCACAATTCCGGACTCCGGTCTGATACTGAGGATTTCTAAATAGACCCAATATAACTTTACCCGACGCGAGGATCGAACCCGAGACCTCAGCACAGCAGTCGTAACGCATGCGTTATTACAACTTCACCACCGAGGCAGTCATATATTACGAATTTGTTTATATTAGATAGCTGTTGCTCGCGGCTCCGCCCGCGTGGAGGTTATGTTTGAGACAAAAAGTATACACTACAAAATACCAATTTTCATGCATTTAACTTCAAAAATGAAGGATTTGCATACCAATTTTTATGCGTTTAACTTCAAAAATGACGGATTTTCATACAAACTTTCTTCTCCTATTTTACCCCCTTCGGGGTGGAATTTCCGAAAATCCTGAAATATATATTTTTTATTTTTGACGAAAAGGCCAAATACCAATTTTCATGCGTTTAACTTCAGAAATGACGGATTTTCATACAAACTATCATCCCCTATTTTACCCCCTTAGGGGTGGTATTTCCAGAAACCCTTCCTTAGTGGATGCCTACGTGATAAAAGGTACCTACTGTCAAAATTTCAAGTCTCTAACCCCAGCCGTTTAGGCTGTGCGTTGATCGATCAGTCAGTCAGTCAGTCAGTCAGTTTCTTCTTTTATATATACAGATTTCACTCGGGGTCTACCTGTGAGGCTTTCTGTGACAAAAATTAGTTTTATTTACATAAAACAGTTTTATATTTACACGAGAAGTGTAGCTTTCAATTATTAAATCAAATTCAATAGTCACCCAAAACAAACAAAGAGATAAATGCAACTCTGTATATAACAGTACGTAATCCTACTCATCTTACTAATATAAATGCGAATGTTTGGATGGATGGATGTTGTGTGACTCAATCACGCTACAACGGCTGGACGGATCTGGTTCAAATTTGGCACATAGACAGATTATAGTCTGGAATAGCACTTTTTATCCCGGAAAAATGTACACTTCCCGTGAGATAGTTTCGTTTTTGTTTTACACAGAGCAAGGGATCGACATTGTGCATAGTGTTAATTAAAGGGTCTGAAAATGACATAGGCTATTTTTATCCACGGTTCCTATGGGATAGCATAATATAGAAATATGTAATAGCTTAAGATGTCTCCATGGATTTTATACCTTTTCATTAAAACATAAAGCTAGTATTATTATAAAACAATAATTCATAAACATTGATCAGTCAACACAAAGCTCTTTGTGTTAAATCCATTAATATATCCATTAATAATCAATTTATGTACCGTACGTCCGTATCACAGCTTAACATCATTAAACAATGGTTTATCCGCCTTGCAAGCAAGCCTTGCGACGGACGCTGTAATTTCGCCAGTATTATAGCGGGCAATTACAACCTTTATGGTGTCCAAGGAAATTGTTTTTTAATACGCTTTAACGTGAAAAGTCCCAGCTTTATTTACGAACGGCTCGAGGCAATTATCTAGTTGTTTCATTATTCTGCGTAGTTATATCATTCCCTGTCTGTCGCCGGCTGGATAGCGGCCCACAGACTATAATAACGGTAGGCAGCGGCTTTGCTGTGCCCTGGTATTGCAGAAGTCTATGGGCGGCGGTGACTACTTACCATCAGGTGGCCCGTCTGCTCGTCTGCCTATCGAGGCACTAAAAAAAAAGACATTTATATAAATGTGAAAGTTTGTGTTTGTTACTTTTTCACGCTGTAACGACTTGACGGATTTGAATGAGTGATTTGATTAACATATATAGGCTTTTTTTTATCCCAGTTGCAGATTCTATTCTTGCGCTAGGCTTTCGTGCTTAATGGCGAATAATATTTTGTCTTCTTATATATTGCATAGGCCACAATCTACCAATTGACAGCCTCCGTGGCACAGCAAGAGTAGCCAGTTGCGAAACGAGAAGCCGTGTGTTCGATTCCCACATCATTGTAAAGTTTTGTGTGACAGACAGATATCTGGGACAGTAGGCCCTCGTAGTTCTTGATACCCACGATACAGGTTTGACCCAGTGTAAGGTCTGGACTATGTGTGTGATTAGTTATGAATATAATTGCCATTATGATCCATTTCCGTTAATCGTTCGTTTTTTCTTTAACCACGGTTTAAACTATGGTATTTAATTGTCTTTGCTTATAATTATAAACATTTGCCATTTTTTCATTATTTTTACTCAGAACATTTTTTTTATCATAAAATAATTCGCTAAAGATACATATTTCATATTATGTGCACAATTTATGACAGTAATACAATTTCAAAGAAATTCAGTTAATCAGTTTATGGTAATATTGTGTCGTGCTTGTCACCGTGACATTCTTCATAGCAAAAAACCGGACAGTAGCTATATCTTATATCGTTTTAATAATATGGTCCAAGCGTAAAGGTGTCCGAAGAATGCCGCATGCAATTGTTTTTGCGATAGGTGGCGGGACGACCGACGTGTATTTACCGCGACTTATTCACCCATGTCGGCAGTCCACTTAACTACGAGAACCGCCGGCCCGTAACGAGACACGTTTATTCCTTAACAATGCACAACCAAAATGGGAAAACGATCGTCAAGTGCAAATCGGCACCTGCCGATGACCTCCGCTCTAACGGGCATCCCTAACCATCACCGATAAACGTTGACACTCGATACAAAGCAACGAGTCAAGAACAAGGGCTCAATGTTCGACGGCCGATGTATCATTGCTTTGAATAAAGGTCGTAAGGTCGACAGTACACTGGCTAGTTCGCGCCGTCAAATCATCTAACAGGCGGTAAATGTGTGTCGTCTAACTGTATAAATAAATATTTGCCGGATGAAATTAAGGCGGTACAATCCGGTACATTTTGGCACCGAGATTCGTAAGCCGATAAGCGGCTAGCAGTCAACGTCCTAGCTCAGATTGTCTTCAAAGTGTTCAAGAGTTCACGAGGATCGTAAATGTCAGATACGGCGCATGGGAACGTCGTTTATTTTCGATCTAATTAAAAGTGTACTTCTATTCAAACTTGTTTTGTAGATTACTCAAATAGTTGAAGAAATAAATGTCAACACTAATTAAAACGTATCATTTAATTGGTATAGGAACCTGGGGCTAATCACAACTAATCCCAATCTGTAAATCTAATCAGTGAGTTAGAAGCCATTCAAATCTGGTGGAAAGGGTAAATGTCAAATGTCTGAAAAAAGATGGACGTCATGATTTATGACGTCACTTCTCAGAATTATGCTCCCGTCGTGCGAGGGAGATAAAGAGACATACCTGCTACGGCCCTTGCTTATTTTTTGAATCAATTTGATTCTTATGCCACAAAAGAGCTTCTTTTGGTATTATTTTCATATGCATATTATACATTTTTCTAAATTAAACACAGAAAACTATTCTATTATGCCGAACTGAAATAAATAACTCATTAAACACTCCGTGAATCCCGAAACACGACTCGCTAAAATAAGTCAAAGCCATTTTTACCATGTGTTAAATTGAGCTATATTCTATTATCGGTCGATTAGGCTCCCCCACTACGCTCGACTCATCATAACACTGTTTAAAAAAAATAAAACCAGTCGTTATAGTTGTATTTGTAACAAAAAATATTTTTATGACTATTACGTATTCCTTACATTATCTAAGATTATGTGAGAACGCTTTTTACTCAGTACTTACATATATAACTACATACCCCTTTTAATCAGTGTTTAATTTATTTAAAAGCAGTACATAATAGTTTTAAATGACAAATAAAATAGTTAGAGTTAGTAATTGCAATCTGGAAAAATCTGTGCTTCTGTCTAATAAGTCATCTCACTGGTTTAGTGGCAGTGTACATAGACTGGGAGGTTTCCCAGTCGGATCGGTTGATCAGGACCTTGATTCGAATCCAGCTCAAATACAAATGTAATGTCAGTATCAATTCGAAAGATGTCATAAAATTGACTGGAATTCAAATTTATGTCCAATTTGGGGATATTCTCGGCAGTAACCACACCATGGGATGGGAATAAGCGAATCATGAGCGTAGTTGCACATCTATCTACACCTTCGGGAATACAAGCGTGAGCGTGTTATGTAACAAAATAGTGTTTTATATTCCATTACATGATTTAAGAAAAGGCCAAAGAATGTGAAGCTCTTTACTCAAGATCAATAATACTAAACTGAGTTATGCGAGGACTTAAGAATATTAATAAAAAATAATCTCTTCTCAATGTACATTCGACGGCAAATCTGTTAAATCTTACTTCCTCAATATGATAAGCGAATCAAATGACATAGAGACATTCCACAGAACATCAGAATAGAGGCAAAAGGACAAAACAATTGAGCAATGCAGCGCAGGATCAATTAATAACGTCGCGGTAGACACCCACCTGCCTACCCAGGAACGAGATAAAACGAACCCGCTAGACAATATTATGATAAATTGCAGTGCAGTGCCGCGGTCCACTGCGAGCACAGACGTAAAACTACAAGACACTGCATTGTGTTTGGGAATGGAACATTTCCGTAGTATGGAAATTCATGAAATGAATATCATTTATGGCATCTGTATCTTTATTTTATATGTTCTGCTACAAATCATTTTCTGCTATGAACGCGAACGACGATGTGCGATGAAATCCGAATGGCTTGCGATAATCGTATGATATATGAATAAGGGAATATGCAATTTAATTTAGCAAAATGTATACAATTTTTTCTTTATTTCCAGGCGCAAACATAAGCAATTGAAGTGTTTGTCATTGCTTATGAAATTTCACATGAGAAATCATTGAATGAAAATTGATAAAAAATAGCAGTAATTTCCATGCTTAACTGCACCCCGCTCGCTAAATTAATCTGAAATTAGAACGTGACGCGTCAGTTGTTTTATTGGCTGATTACATAAGTGAACGTTTATTTTGACCGTTCACAACACGTGGTTTCTGGTTTATGGTCAATAGACCATAGAACACACATTCAAATTTTAAATTCTCGAGTGGAAATTTTATTATTTCGTTTAGAGTGTCGCGTCTTCAGGTTTATTAGTCTGTAACAGCAAGTAATGCAATCGCTTCCACACGTCCCACGGATACATTTAGTCTAATTAATTTTGCAACACAAAATGTATTATATATTATGAATATTAATCAGCTTTCATATTTGATGCGTCGCCGATGTTTTCTATTGAAGTTTGATTTGATTGAGCCGTCAACAGGCTGGTTTTAGTGCACGCAGAAAATGAAAGCTGGGCCGATACGATAATAGTGTGTTCATAATAACGTTCCAGTTATATTTCTTTCGTGCGATGCGTATATGCATATTATTAAAAGGTGTTATAAGAGATCTAGCTTGGCAATGAGCTATTAGTAACAGCATAGAAATTACCTAAATTGCCCCTAAAAATATCTTACATAGAAAAAATTCTTACACTTGAGACGTCACAACTAACTAAAAATACAATGTAAATTAATAACCATTCTCTTAATTAGCATTTCTAAAAACATAGCCACGAATAAAAACTGTGTTTTCCAGGCACTGTTATCAGTACAAAAAAAACAACAATTTTAAACAAAGTTCAGACAATATCCTGCTCATAAATCACCCACATATTAGCAATGTAATACGTAAATATTCTAATACTGATGTTCACAGCTTCCAGGAAACCTCAAGAGCCCAAAATCCACCGCGTTGGCCTAATAAAACTAAAATACTTCACATTAGTTCAAGTACCTTCGAAATAATCATATAGAACTTAATAGTATGTAGGTATGCTCGCCGTTATATTCAGCAATCATTAAAAAACAAAAATCCAAAGGATCGAACCCGCGACTTCTACCTTAGCAGTCCATTTCACCACCTGCTATAGTATCAGCAGCCCAAGTGGCACACATGTGTATTCATCACTTTTATACGGTGAAAGAAAATATCGTAAGCAAACCTGCATACTGCATACCTGAGAACTCTCTATGAGAATTTCAAAAGTATGTGAAGTTTACATACATATACACTCACGCTTGTAATCCCGGAAGGGGTAGACAGAGGTGTAACCAGTACACCCGCATTTGGCCGACTTTATTTCGGTCCTATAATGTGATAGGGGGCGAGCCTATCGCCATACCGGTCACAATTCCGGACTCCGGTCTGATACTGAGAATTTATAGTTAGTAAAACCCGATATCACTTTACCACAGCACAGCAGTCGTGACGCATGCGCAATTACAACGGCGCCATGAGGCTGTCATGTAGTCTACTAAGCCGCATTAGGCCAGCGTGGTGGACTAAGGCCTAACACCACTCATTAGTAGTACCATGCTCAGCAGTGGGACAATGATTAATACAGGACTGGTATTATGCTATCACCACTTATATCCACAAAACCCTACCAACGATAAACCCAATGTTTACTCCAAACGATTGGGCCTATCAGCCGAATTGTATAATTAAGAACACATGGCCAAGTGTGGCGCCAACCGGGCAAACTGACGCGCCCGAGTGGACGGTAGGTAATCCAATTAATCTTATCGGCCGGTTAAAATATGACGTGTTCGATACTGAGTAAGGAAGTCTGTGTATTAATAGCAAACTGTTTGAATGTTAAATATAGTACGTATGAATGATTAGTTATTCTTACGTATAAATTATTGAATTTTTAACCGACTTCAAAAAAGGAGGAGGTTAACAATTCGTCGGAATCTTTTTTTTATGTATGTTACCCGATTACTCGAAGACGCCTGGACCGATTCGAGAATTTTTTTTTGTTTAAAAGGTTATACTTCCCAGGTGGTCCCATTGGCACCAAGTCAGGATCTGATGTTGGGATCTCAGAAAAATCAAGGGAAACCCTCAAATTTTATAGTGACGCATAATTTGTTTTTTATTTAAGTCGGTGTACTTTTATGAATTAAAAAACTTTTACTTATAAATTACAATGTTAGAAAGCGATATAATGTAATGAATATCTTAATATATATAATTATTCTACTCGACTGCCTCGGTGGCGTAGATGTAATTGCGCATGCGTTACGACTGCTGTGCTGGGGTCTCGGGTTCGAGCCCCGACTTGGGTAAAGTGATATTGGGTTTTTCTATTTAGAAATAATCAGTATCAGCCCCGAGTCTGGAATTGTGCCCGGTATGGCGATAGGCTCAAAGGACCCATTGGTATGTTTACCTTTGGATCCGAAAGAATGTAGGGAAATTCTTCAATTTCAAAAGCTAATTGCTTTACTAGCTAAGACATTGGTCCAATATGCTAAACAATGAAATTCTTATATCAAACGAAGCAAAATCAACTCAAGTTTAATTGAATTAAATATGTGCAGTACTTGCACTTATAGATGTCGCAAGCTCATTAAATACCTGTTAAAGGAGCGATAATCAAGCCATTTTACAACACAGAGAACCGTCCAATGGAAATAATTAACAGCGTCTGCTTCCGGGCTTTAACTTGTAGGAGGCATTGTAATTGTTTGTTTATGTTTAACTAAACGTTAATTTATTAATATGGGCCGGTTGTATCCACTATGTAATCGATTAAGGAAATAGAATTCTGGAGTTTGTGTTCTCAGGCGAAGAGTTAAAGCGACTTATATCGATAGACAGCGAATATCACATTCGGTTTATACAAGGTTGCTTTTGTAGTTAAATATATTTAAATCTAATATTCAAATACATACCCCATATCATAAGATTTTCTGCGTATCTAAAACCTATGAGACATTTCCTGAAACTTTGAAAGGATCAACTACCTAAATTTATAAGAAACTAGTGGTCCCGGCAGACGCCCGGAAAAGGAGCGCAACATTAAATATGATATTGTAAAGATCATAATCTTTGGAATTTCTCCCACAAATCCCAGCAAATCAAATTTGGTGAAACACCGACAGCAGCGCCACCAACCGGGTCCAATTGTGTTTTCAATCCATCCAGGAACCCATTGAAATATACACAAAAAAATCATCCAAATCGGTCCAGCCGTCTAGGAGGAGTTTGGTGACAAACACACGCACAGAAGAATTATATATTAATATGACAAAAATAAATCTCTATTTCCGACTACCGCCATTACGCAAGTTGAATTAGAAAATTATTTGATAATAATCAAACTAATATTTTTTATATTCTTAGTGCTAAATGAATAAGTAATGCAATTCGCATAGACGGAAACATTAATGAAGATTTATAGTAGCCAATGAACAACTTTCCTCTTATTCCAGTTTGCACCAACGATCAATACAATCGCGGACAGAATTTATTTTGAAAATTTCTACATATCAAAACATTTTTTATTTCCAAAATCGCTAATAATGTCAACATCCTACTACGCTCCAGCGCTAATGAGAGGGATTGGGCGTTATTCTGCTTTATTTGCTGGTGGTAGGATATTCATATCTGCCCGGATAGCGACCACCGTACACAGGGTGTAAAACCCGCCATAGTGGCACACGCAAGTGTGTCGCGATCCGGGATCAGCCACTGTACATCCGGTTTTTGTCTGGGGTCTAGAATTCGGGTACGATGTTTGATGACTAATAAATTTCAATGTTTTAATGAATTATTTAACGATATATAAAATGTCTATATTAAGAAATCTATAAAAACAAGATATACAAAAGTGGAACGTTATGACGACAGTATCGATTTCGTAAAACGAAGTTAAGAAACAACGGTTAATAATACGGTGAAATTTAACACTGAAGTCTTTTGTATAGAGTATTTCATTAGCGTGAAATATTCTAAATAAGACATCACGACGATGTTACAAAGAGAAACCATGAAGGCCTCAATTGTAAATAAATAAAAAAACAATATTGGTAAAGATTTTATTGTTTGTAAAATTGTAGTATTTCAGGTATCAAATAATATTATGCTAGCGCATTACGAAACTAAAAAGGAACTGAGAATAAAGAATAACCATATTTTCTTTCGTATTCCTAACTTTTACCATAGAAATAAAGCAAAGAAACATAGTAAAGTTACTGCGCATTTCCACTAAATTCCAATCGTTGAAATAATCTCTCACGTGTCAAGAAGCCATTATACACGTGAAAGATACATTTCAATGAATATAATAGCATCAGACACAGTAAGCTGCCAATACCATTCAATTTTAAAGCAAAACCCCTACCCAATATTGCCAGAAACCATAAAAAGGGTAAAAAACAATAGCTCCTAAATATTTTTGCGTGAAATCCAACACTCGGTGTAACAAGAAGCACGCACTGTATCGCTATCTGTGGCTCCTTTCCATTATCTTATCTGAACACTAGAAAAGTACACGAGATTACGCATTCCATTGTTTTTTACACAAAGACCCGCCAGGTTTCACCACTTTACATTCATACCAGGTGAATAAATCAATATTTCACCACATTGTTACAAAAAATGTTGAAATATTCCACAGAAGTTGTATATTTATTTGATTTAATGTGTAATTTATCTTATTTTACGGCAGGTATGGCATATTTTCGAATGAGAAAAATATTCACAGACGAGGTCTTATCCACTTTTTAGAATCCAAGTAATATTTCAAAGCAAAATCTACCAAATTAATCTACTTCTATCGGTTTAATAATATCAAATTCCGTTTTACTACGCATTCCGGTCCGCGCAAAAAATACTGGCACTCATAATTAAAAACTATTTGTCAGTTTATAATTAACATCCACGCAGGAGGTCTGATTCATTCGCCCACATATTATTCGGTTGCAGACAAAAAAAACCACTAAATTGCCTTCCAAGCGTGTTCTGTATTACTGTAAAATGGTAAGATTTAGACATCGTTAGTTTAGGTCATTGCATGCAGAAGCTTTTGTTTAGGTAATAACTCTGATAATCGCAAGGCGTAATAAACCTTTTTACATAAGCAGATAGTGCATTTTAAAGTGACAGATGCGTAAAGGGATTATGCAGAAGGGACACACAAGTAATTAGTCATAAAAAACATGTTTTATAAATAACATAATATTCAGCACTTCATAATGACTAATAAAACACAAACAATACCTAGTTTATTAAAATTGGAAGTCATCATCCTATTTCAAATGTACGCATACATTCGTGTAAATTGTATTTACGTAAATCAATCATAGACTTTGGAAAATTGTATTATAAGCCGTATATTGTTATAATAATCATACCTCATATGTGAATACATTGAAAAAGGATAATAATAGAGCTCAAATTATTGAAGTCATTTAAAATTACCTAAAAAGGAAACAAAAGGTTTGATGAGTGTCCTTATGATCAACTGTTGTAACCTAACCTAATATGGCGTTTACTCAATATATATTTGTACATATCCAAAAAGACCGGTAATAAAATGAACATTCGTCACACAACAGAAATAAAAACAATAGCGGCCAATGTTTATTAACAAGATGGCGACGTGCCGTGCAAGTGCGTGATGTGGTCAAAATATGCGACGTAGAAACAGTTCTACTGAGTGATACACAACAACACAATCATAATATATTTAATTATTATGTTAAAAACAAGACAGAAGCGATCTTAAATAGGGGAGTAGCTAGTGCAGTAAATCAATTAATAGGAGCGTGTGGTGAGTGTTCTTTGCATTGTTAATTGCAAAGATTGGCGAGCGAAGATACCCTGTAATGATGTGCCTTATGTAGGACTACCTGACCTAGTTCATTAAATTTGCCTTATACAAGGTTTCCTGGAGATGCAAGATATTTACAAAAACTTTACCCAAAAAGGAACAAAGTTTTTTTAAAACACCTAACAGTCAATATCTATTGACACCACAGATAATACTATCTTATGTCTTTGTTGTCAGGAAGTAAGAGAATTTCGGTCTTACAACACCCAGACCGTTGACCATTTCAAAGCTGTTTCACAGTCAGTTTACGCACACTGCTTAAGCTATTATACATACACTTTACGTACAGTAAAATATATCCGTACATAACATACCTTTAGCTCGAAAAGGTAGTCAGAGTCACAATTTGTGCACCCAGGGATTTCATCTTATGACGGCATAAGAAGCGTGTCTACCGTCATGTCGAGTCGACTTCCTAATCCCTGGCAACACAAGTGTGGTTACTTCCTAGCTTCTAGTTGTTTGTAAGCGTTTTAATTGCAACCGTATAAAATAGTACCCAGAGAACATATTCCATTGCACCTAAACGTCCAGGGTTTTAGCGGATTTTGTCCTGCAGCAGAACTTTACGTGACATGGGCCGTCTGCTAGATACATATGTCTATAGTCACGAAAGATTAAATAAGATTATCAACCTGCGTTTGATATGCAAATCCACATTGACGCTTTCCTGTCTTCATATAAATGTCGTGTTCCGTGTGTTCACCTAGAACGGTATAAATGTCGAATTGCTAAAATAACTTATCGAGGTCGTGAATGAACTTGTTTGTTTATGCATTTTTTCTCACTAGCGTTGATTAAATTAAAGCAACAATGTATCAGCCTCGTCTTATAAAGAATCTTTATTCTAATGGCGGAGGCATGAAACAATGACAATAATTTATTAAATATGGAATATAGAATATAAAAAAGTAGAGACAATAAATGTTACTAACATTTTTTGTGCAACGCTGATTGTTACTAAAGCCCATGATTTGCGTACGACTGGACTTTAATTGTAATTTTTTTATTTCCCCTATAGTCCAAAGTATTTAGGGAAAACAACATTTTAAAAGTTACCCGAGATCTGTACCCTAATCGTTGTAAGTCCATTGTGATTAATACATCAATTATACAAAGTTTACTAAACTAAAGTATCAAAAAGCTTCAACTAGCCTACAACCTTCCTCCATGAATAGGCTAAAGGATAAAGATATCTGATGATTCCAAAATCCGCCCTTAGTTTATAATCTTAATCTAGGACGATTACCAACACCTGATCGCGTTTAGAATATTTTATTTACTTAATAAACACATTATTTATTCTAGGTGTTGGACATGCACTTTACGTAAGATTAAAATCGCATTTCTATTCGATGTGGTGATGGCAAACGGTATTAAATGCCTTCGCAAAGCATCCAACTTGGCTCCGTTCCCGACCGCGTAATGAGATTAAACCTCCAACGAAGACTTGACTTTGTCACTAATCCTAATGAACAGCCTGATTTGATTAAGCAAAATAAGAACTCCAGACAGATCTTATAAGCAATTAGTTCGCAGCCGGCTCCGTGTGTATGGCTTAGGGACTTGGTTCAGCGGCCGCCCGTATAGTCATCTTTTTGTGCGGCAGGGTGCTGGGTCGTAAAACCGACTAGTCCATAATAATCGCTGTCTCATCCCGGAGCAGGCAGCAGTGATAAATAGCTTTACCCGCAAAAAAAAAGGGATCTGGACCCAGGTTACAACAGGTTTATATTGGTTCCTTAAATTTGTATTTAAGGTACATAGTAGGTAGGGTCCTACAGGCTGTGCCTAGTGTGATGACCACCAGTAATTCATTTTAATTGTTTTCACTAATGGACAGTGACCCCATGCTTGGGGCCAAAATGTAAATTTGATTGGCACATTAAGTATTTTTTTTTTTTGGAAATGAATTATTATATAATACTATAGCAAGTTGACTGTTGTTCGTTTTTGTTTCTAACACAAATGTACACAAAAAGTCAAACGGATTCACACTTCTTTGATAGGTGAGTGTGTGGGCGAACACAACCCACGTTTGATCAGTAAATGGACTCTATTAAACTATACTAACACATTTTAGCACGTTTTACAGCCGTTTAATTAGAATTATATTACGTATTTAATCATTGTCACAAAGAAAACGTGATCTGTATGGCGTATTAATTTATCGTGTTTATAGTGTGCTGTTATACTTTATCATCATTTATACTTTATCATAAATCATTGTTATTTATGTATATGATTATTTTTGATAATACATTTAAAATAGTGGTTTCCTTTTCATAGCGCAATTCATTGTTTATATATTTCGATAACCCTTAGTTATTATAAATTTACGATTTTTTTTTTATTATGGCCATATCGGTCTAGTCTTTTTTTACTTACAATGAACTGCATTAATTTAAATTTATATAGATTATCGCTCATTGTGGATATTCCCTGAGAATATAAATTATATAACGAAATAGTAAAAAAACTACTAAAGAAATACAAACAACGCCATAAAATTAATTACAAATCTCGTAAAGTCACAAATCCTTAAACCAAACGATAAAAGCTTACAACATGCAACAAAACCCTAGAAAAACATTAAACTTAATGTTACGTATCGCGCTAGTGTTCAATTAAACATAAAAACAAACAGACAAACAAGTTGCACGAATAGTGTCGATTAGGGTTGGCAGATCATAAACCGGGAAGTCGATTTTTATGCCGGTGTTTGGTGACATGGACAAGCACAAGAGAAGTATAGAGCAGTGCTTCGTTACTTGGAACTAGCAAGCTACGGTGGTAATGCATACGGGTCTAAACTGGCCAGAAAAGCGTTCAAAAAACTATGTGGCAGGCAACCCTAGTTGCAATTAGCCGAGAAATGTTAACACGAATTAATTAAACGTAAGTGTTATAAATATGGCACAGACATAAACATCGGGTGCGGGTAAAAAACATTATCTGGTTCTAATTGTAGTTAAAAACGTTGCCATTAACATTTATCCTTTTTAAGTTGTGTGTTCAAGTTTTTTGTTACTCCAGAATGGGTCGCAGTGTATTTTATTTGAGACATACAATGCCTAGAATTCTCTGTGGGTGACACATATGGCAAGGTTAATATCACAATGAGATAGAAAATATACATCTGCAAATATTTCTAGAACACAAAAATTGGACATATAAGTCCGTCCTAATTTGTTTTATGTCTTTTGTAATTATGCACCTACCTTACTTACTTACCTTATCTCTGCACCACCTTAGGGTTGACTGGGAGAGAATGCCTTGGCCTTAAGTCCGCCTATACACAATGTATATAAAGTGTGTAAATAAATAAATAAAATTGAATGTTTTATCCTTCACACAACTAGTGAGTATTAAGGCACGTCAATAAATCCTTTCACCACATTAAGCTTCGAAATGCAGCCCTAATATCTAACCTAAACACATCGCAGTTAACAACTAACATGAAAGTTTCCTACGATGTCCATACTAGGACATTATATATGGGCATCCAGCGCAAGTACCGCCAACTACAGCCTTGGGTCTAGCAACTGGCAACAAGCAATAAAGCGCTAGTTGTTGTGATTTACACACGCCAAAACTTTATATTACTATTTTAAACTTATAATAGACATCTATTCCTTCAAACGAAGTGTATTTAAAGTGGTTTGGTATGGGAATAAGCAATAAAGGAAACGTTCGCACTGGCTGGCCTTGATACAAGAAAACACTGAAACAAAGAATCGCGTGGAGCCGAGTATTGTCTGCAGCCGAGAGCCGACGGCATCCGACGATGGCCGACATGAAACGCGATCGTGCGACAACACGGTGTGCATGATCCACTAACGCATTCCTGATTCGCCACATGGCACCGCGAGCTGCCACGCTCTTCCACCGACTCACGCGAAACACGTTCGCAGCGAATGAATATTCACGCGAACATCGCCGACTGCCCGCCGCACCCGCGCCGCGCCGTCTTCTCATTTTGAAAGTGGTCAAACATAAAAATTCCACAACAATAAACACAGAACCAATTAGCGACAGAAAAATGAGCAGAAAGAGAAATCGCCCACAATTTATCGGCCGTTCACGGATGCAAACAAAAAGCCGTTGTTACAATAACGGCGGCGCGCCGATAAAAACCGCTCCATTAAGGGTTACCCGTGGAACGTTTGTGTTCGGTTTATTTTAGTGTGACGGCCGTGACCTTACAGCTGGAGATATCAGCGAGTGACCGGCGGCACTCGCCACTCTATCGCTTTCTTATGACCCGCTTTTCATAAACAATACTCGGACTGTGCTCTGCTCGCTCGGACGCGAGAAAGTGGTCGACAACGACAGAGCACTGGTCCACGGGTGTGTTGATTTACAGCATCACCCGATATCGCAACGCTGTATCTTATCCCACTAAGCGTTGTCGCAATAATATGTTCTCATTTGCACAAATCATGATATATGGTTTTACGACTGACCCCCGGTCTTATAACCAACCTTTCAGAGAAAATTCAATTCCGATGCAAGAACCAAACCCCGGAATTCTCACGATCGATGTATACTGCTAGCGATTAGACAGCTGCTCCTACCCAATAGCACGTCAAATTGGCCACTGCCGTGTTCGGCGCACCGCGAATTTGAATACTCGTTCCGTCACGGAAAAGCAGTATCCGATTCCGAGTAAACATTGTGTTAGCGTGGGAACAGCTCTGGTACAGTATAGATAAGTTGATGTTCTAAAACACACGGTAATAATCAAGTTTAGTGCAGGGAAATAAATCAGCTGCAATAATTTCAAACCCCTCAACCGCTATTAATAGAGACAAATCGGGACGGTTGGTCGCAAAATGGCTTTAGGTTGGGGAGATATATTGACAGATGTTTTGTGGATATTATTACGGCAAAGGGGTCGTGATAGGATCAGTAATGTAAATAAAGTCATCACCACAATCCTAAATGTGGATGATTTTAAAATGGCATGTTATTGTGTTTCTTGTATCAGATCATGTCGCACGCAATATTCAAGTGAATAACGAGATGGTGTTTAAATGAGGATGGTGCGGCGCGAGATCTCGGCCACAAAACAATGAAGGTCATAAATCACAGCTTCCTCCAACGCAACGGTCGCGTCCTACAGACAGAAGCTGCATGGCAATCCGGCGCACTATCTAAATTGATGGTTTCCGGTGCACATTAGAGCAGAGTCTATCGCGCAGCTGTCTGCGTACGCGACACACTTCATTTGCCGCTGCGCGTGCGCACCGTAGAAAGTGACGCTTTGTCATCGCCCAAAATCGAACAAACTGACGCGTGAGAGGGACACACAATGCGCAAGTGGTATGTGTGCGAGCGGGACACCCGATTATTGTGCTTGAACACTGCGAAGGCGCACATTTGGCGAGCTGGCGTGTTGGTATCCGTCCGCTTCGCTTCACCGGTTGTTTGATCTCGCACATCGATCGGATGTTCGATCTACAAATTGGTCCGCGCAGAATCGCCTTCGCAGCCGCAGCTGTGGTGTGGTGTATACAGGCAGAAGATCCATTGCGGGTTGTGATGTTGATTTATCGGATGGCGGTTTGTTAGCTAGTCGTTTCGCTGTTTGCGATAATCATCGGTCGGAGAACAAAGTGCATAATTGAACACAATTTCCGCTCGTTTACCCATTACATTAATAATAAACAAAACAATTCGACCGCATTATAATCGTAATTTTGTGCCATATACGTAGATTAGATAGCGAATAATGTAATGAGAGTTGATTGAGTTTTTGTCTATGAGTGATTTATAAGCAGCCGACATGGTTAATCTGTTATTTGGAGTCCGCGCGCGTCCCCACCGTGGGCGTACGCGGCGCGGAATTAATCTATTCACGTGGGCCGAACGGTAGGTGACACCGAAAACACACGGGATCGTGTTACGGTCGTTAATCAAAGCGGCCGACTAGGAAGACGACAAGTTGGCTTGGGTGACAAAAAACGCCGAGACGAGTGACGACGCGCACAGCCGCGAAGCACCACTGGCGACCGTCGGCTCATTAATAGCCTTTTTAGACTTATCAACGTCTCGTGAGGTTGCCAGTTGGTGATGGCACGTTGAACCCTTGTATTAATGAATCATTATGTACCTGCCCTTATCCCACACTAAGTCGGCTCGGTACAAACGGTTTGAACTCTCCACGCAGCCATATCATGCGTCAAATCTGCATTCACCCATTCCATGTCCTCATTCACGCAATCCATCCACCTCTTTTTTGGTCTCCCTAGACTCTCGTCCATCCACATTCATATTGAAAACCAGTCTCGTCACATGCCTTGCATCCCTCCTCATCACATGCCCATACCAAGCTAACCTAGTATTAATGAATCATTCGCCAATATCCCGCTGTTGCCGGCACACGGTCGCCTAGCCGTCTCCTCGACAAAGAAATGAAAATAAAAAGTTCTCAAAGTATTAGTCATGGGAAACATTAATTATATCGAAATATTTCAACTACACCCTCCCTGGCAACCAGGTGAGTCACCGACAGTAAGGATAATCATTAGATCGGCTGTCGATTGCGTCACCGCGGCAACATGGCGATTGTTGTTTTTTCGAAGCTGTCGTCTAGAATAAATGATGTGTGATGGGTATAAATGCGCGCAAAAAGTTGACCTTACATGCAAATCGAAACAAAAGGACCTTTATTATTTTGTTATATAATTATATCATGACTATCTTGCTATTGTAATTCATTCTTGGTTATTAATCATAAAGAACCAGACTACCACACTATAACACTTAAATAAATAAAATCTTAATCATAACAAGACAATTCTAGCTTTAACTAAGCGCTGACTATAATACAGCTAGAATTCACAAACAATGGCCACAGAGTAAGGCCAAATAAAGGTCACGGTTGTGGTGTGCATTAAATATTCATGGCTTTCGCATATCGCACGACAAAGGAAAATTATTTCTATGGGCTCTGCAAGAAGACTTGACAGTAATAACTCTATAGAGCTTCGTCGTGAAACATTAGGTCAGGAGCGAATCCAGGATTTGGTTGAGTTTAGGGGAGGTACAGTTTTTGTTATTTCAATACTTGATTTTTACTTCACTCAAGTAGCCATTGCTCCTGTGCATTTCTTCCAGATATTCACGGCTGAACGATGAAACGTGGAAGTCGATGAAAATTTGTGAAGGCTGATGAATATTTAAAAAAAACTAAAATCAGACTAGCCCTGTATTATACACACTGTTAGGCGCGGTCTTTAATAGCGTAAACAAGTTTTAAACTCTTTTGTGCAGAACTTTTTGTAAAATTAATCTTTTCAAACATGATACTGGCCATAATTCACGAATCTGACAACAATAAAAATTTGATGAAAAACTTTTCAAAATAGAACCATTCAAACGACAACAATGACATTTCTGTGTCAGTGGAAATAAAAACGCACAATCTTCCAAAAGGAAGTAGCAGCTCGCAATTCGCATGACCTAAATTATACAATCCGGTGTTATCTAATAATCAAAATATTTGCAAACGAAATTTTGCTTTACGCGCTCGTTTCAATCCACGGAATGAGCTAGGGGATTAGATAACACATGCGTTGTTCGATTTGCGTTAGATTTTTTTATCGTAATACGGCAGTGACCACACTGCACCTGGAGCATTATCCAGTCACGGATCATTCGGACACCAGTGTCCGGACAAAAACTGGCAATACCAATCCTTATTGACGTGCGGTTTAAGCGTATTTGTAACGATAATCATGGAAATAAAGTTGATTTTGGCTTGTATTTTTACTCACTACTTATTACCTTTTTCCGAATACCGGTGTCCTAATTTTTGAGAGGGTTATTACGCGTACCGAGGCACATTTGTAAGGACATAAGGCTATTATCCCTGATGGTGCACATGCCGCCACTGCCAAGTTAGAGTGTCAAGTAGCTAGAGATAGCTATCCCTCGCTACTCGACACAGTCATGCCTAGCATAGCGATTGGTTCGCTTTATCACAGGACGACCGTTTGTATTCAGCTTATTTTCTGTCTACACATGAACGACACCTAATAAACAAAAACGATACAGAAAGTCGGAAAATAATTATCTGTGCGAGATGATGTCGGTTTTTATTAATATTAGTGCATTTTTTCTCATAAGCTCTTTTCAGGTAGGTCGTAGTTCCCTTTACATTTTCCTCATCGTCATTCCATTACAGTGTTCTCTGTTCTCGAGGCACGTCGGGAGGCGTTGCTGTAGTTGCACGGTTTATGCTAATCTTGAGTATGACCAAGCAGCCCGAAGGCCGCAAGCGAGATCGCGTGCATTCATTAGTCACACCACAAAACTCCCATTTAGCATGACTATTTGTAAGTGCACAATGAAACGATTTTCTTGAATCTTTAGGTTATACACTAACGTACATAAATGTAGAAAATGAAATACTATAAATACATAGACATTTCTTAAACCACCTTACATTGTAACAAGGATAATATCTCCCCTCGAGATCTAATATGTTAAACATAAACAGGATGAGATTTAAATTGCGCAAAGCTGATATGCAATGAGTATCTAAGAGTTGTATATTTGTCGGACGGCGTTATGCGTTGGTAGCAGAAATACACGCGTGCAGTGTGGACGGGTCCAATTACCGCAGCCTTGTACTTCGCACGTAGCACACATATGAGCATGCCATCACTTGCAGCGGTATGTGGAACACTAAATTCAACTAATTCTAAAGACTAACACGCGGCGCTAGCGCTGTAATCCCGGATGATTGTAACGTATGGCGCACGCTACGGCCGCCCGGACCGACCTCGCGATTACTATGACATTTCAATTCTTCCCGGATTGAGACGTCAGAGGCCTGCAAGATTTACTGCAGCGATACCGAGCGCCCTTCCGCCGAGCTGATAAATAGCCTCTCTAATTATATTTACGCAGCGCCGGTCGACGCGCCATAAATCCCACCGGAATGTTGGAATAACAGCGCCGTTTACGGCCAATACCGAGCACTCGGCGGATCCATCACCGCCGACGTATGTATTAGATGGAAATTAGACAACGACGCGATAACATTTTACACGCACCGATATTACAACGCACTTACACTATTTTCGTTCGACTTACAACGAGTCATGTTTATTTATGATACCGAAAAGGATGCAAAGGAACGTGACGCCCGCCACCGCGCCTCCGCGTCACCGCACCACCGCACCACCGCACCACCGCGGGTCCCGGTCTCCCGGATGGAAATACTCCGGAAGCGTACAATTAAAGACGGGCGAGATGCGTGCCGTGGCCGAGTCACTGAACTCGCACCAAGGTTATGGGAGGGAGCGCGCACAGAATCTCGGCGGCGGGGGGCGGGGGGCAGGGGCGGCGCGGTCCGCATCCATCAACCGTGCAAACATTGTACTCGACTCGCGTCAATATTAGTCCGGCCGCGGCGCGGCGGGCCTTCTCAGTTCTATCGCTCCGCTAGTCGACACGCTGCACCGATGCGAATTCGCAACATAAGATAACAAACGCCGATAAGCGTAGTCGTCGCAATATGTGCGAGTCATGAAAAGAGAAATCGCCGATACGAACTAAGTTTCGAGATAATTTAGCGCCTTTATCAATATCGATAGCGCCAAGTATTTATTTACCTACAACACGAATACGTCGAACGCATTCGAAATTCGACATTCGCTGACACAAATCACTCAGTTTAATATGCAAACATTGCAATCTGGTTTTAAGGTCGTCCGAATTTGTGAGCGCGGGAAAGCCCATGTATCGTTACATCATTGTTACTCTCTGTGAGTTTGTGATTCACGGACGCCTGAATCAGGCGCGAGGCACGCTAATCGGCTCAGTGGGCCATCTATGTATAATGTAAACATGGGCAACATCATATTTTCTGTGCAGCGAGAGTTTTACACATAAGCAGATAATCACTAGCATTCCACACAGGGAGCCTGAGCCGTGGTGAATCGGCGACTAAGCGGCGGTATGAAAGCACAGACTACTCGACATTCCATCTGATCGTATTCTAAAATTAGCGGCTGACACACGACTGATAAGAGATGCAATCGCACGAGCATTCGAGATTGTTAGGACTGAAAATATTGTCAACGATAGACAGGACAACGGCGTCGCTGACGATCACATCTCGAGAATAATCTCGGCAGGCGTGCGATCGATCCGACTGATTCCGAGAAGTATGTCCGTGCCATCATGCATGCCGCCTTCACCTTTCGCACTCAAGTAATAAATCCGAATTAGTTGTCAACGGTGCTGCGTGTATTAGAGTAATGAGCCGAGAATCGAATTATAATTAGTAATTGACAGGTTCATTCGAGAAGTCGACTGTGTATAACGTATGTCTGCGAGCCGCCCGTTGTATCAGGTGTCTCGAGATCCTAGATAGATATTGCAGTCCATATCTAGCTGCTGAAGGTCGGCCAGACTTTCGCTGCGTGAACGAACCGAGCCACATTATGCGAACGAGGTGTGCTTCGGAAAATCTAGTCACCTACACGAATGCGAGTTGAATACTCTAAGCAGGCGGCAGGTACGCTCAGTCATTACCATATGTACAATCTAGAATCAGCACGGGAGCCGTGTTGACATTGGATCACCCGCCACCGTTACACACGGTTTTGTAACGATATCAAAAGCCCGCATTCCTCTGCCTGATTTGAATGAAATAGTCGATTGTTCTCGATCGGGGCGACGCGACGTTCGCCCACGTGCCTTGTGCTGTCACCCAGCTTGCGCAATGGGCCGCCCGCACGAACCGCTCCCGGTGCAGGTGTAAGTATTCCACATACGAACATTTTCTATATTTCCAACTCCTCCCTATATTTCTATTTGATTAATTTCGTTGCGGGATAAAAGACAGTAATTAAGCATTCCCAGAGACTCGCCGAGTTCCATTACTCGGTGTCGAAAAAATGCGTGCCATTGTTGATCCTGGCTAAACAGGAGTTACAATGGCGGGTGTGTGGGCGGGATAGTCTCTATACGAACATCTTGGATTATCTGAAGCCACCGTAGCTTTTCCTAGACTTTACCTAAACAAACCTCGCACTTAGTACACTGATAAATAATTAAATAGTCGATAAGAGAACGCAATGAGCGTTGTTTTTTTTAAAGCCAATGTAAATAGCCGTGTAGTGTGACGGAGGACGCGCTGGCCTCGCTCGCACGCGGCTGCATAAGAATCAGGTTTCGTTCCGTAACCTCAACATAGCTGCAGCAGCGCGGACCACGGGCTCTAACGAAACTTTAACACAGTTGTCATAGATAAATAAATAACACCCAACAGTCACACACATAGCCCCGACCCCACACTAAGATACCAGACTTGTGTTGTGGGTATCAGGGACTAAGAGAGACGCACGGTCTCACAACACCCAGACCCCGGACACTAATATCTGTCTGTCACACAAACATTTGTCCCGGTGTGGGAATCGAATCCACGGCCTCTCGTTTCACAGCCACGCTCTTAGTAAAATAATTAAATTGACTTCCTGAGTGCTTTGTGAATTAGTCAGCGGCCCAACGCGGCCCGCGCTGGCAATGGGTGGCCACCGCTAAAAACGGCGTTCTAATAATCGACACTCTATCTAAAATAGTCGCGTGACAAACGAAACCGAAAGTGATGCGTGATGCAACTGTCCCGAATTTAGCCGGTGTGACCCAACGGTGCATCGGCCGCGAGGGAACGCTGGGCCGGCGCCGCGGGTGCCAAACGGCTGGCATTTCGCACTAATGACACGAATAAGATATTAGCACGGATAGCTTGCCTGCCAACGCCAACGTCGGTAGCCCGCTACACAATTCAAATTCAGAACGCTATTAACAATCAATCTAGATAACTCTGCAAAAGCACCCACCGTCGCACATGATCGCACATCGACTTTCGATGTGTGATCATTGCGCTGATGAGTCGGTCCTCGATTATAATAAACTTGACGCGCCACAGCAACACGCAACAGTGATGTAGCGAGCAAGGGCCGCGATGACGGCAGAGCGGAGGTAAGGCGCCTGTGACAGGGCGCGCGGGTCGGAGGTCCGGCCGCATTCCACCGCCGCATGAAAGTGAAACCGCTTCGGCGACCGCTCAGCTGTAGAAAGTCCAAGATTACATCTCGTCAGCGCAGCGCCGGCGTCGCCGGACGAGCAAAAACTGCTATCTCTGAGAGTCGCGCGGCGCGCAGTGCGCTGGGCTCCCGGGAAACGAGCCGCCCCGGGCGACGTCGCGCGGAGAAATTGCGAATAACCGCTGGCGACCGCTAAACGATTCCTTTCATTTACTCAAACACCAGCCGCCGATCGCAAACGCCCGTTGAAATGTTGAATTTCACTTGAACTAGCCGCAACTTAATGCCCTCAGGCTATTTCGGATACTTAACTTTTGTAATATACGATACACCGCGACCTGTCTAATTGCCGAAATTATCTAACGTTACTTTTTATATGGGCATTCGTATAAAACACACATTAGAAAGAAGTTGCGCATCCGGTTTAGGATCTAGTCGAGCCTTTTACTCGCCAACGGGTTTTTTAAACGTTTTCATTTTATAACCGCCGAAATCTTTGGAACACGTAATAGTCTTACAGTAAAATTTGGTAAATACTAACTTCATAGATAAACGTATGATTATTGTTTTTGTGACAGACATTTGTTTCGGGCCTGGATGTTGTGGCACCGTAGTCCCTCGCAGTTGTTGATACCCACGATACAGTTTTTCCTAGGGTCGGAACTATGTATGTGACTGATGGGTGTACATGCAACTTAATGCATTTATGGAAATTTCCCAGAAATAAGTAAACACTAAACGGTGACGCCAACTCATTATTACCGATGCAATAACCCAAATAGATACACGCTACTCGTTTATCTAACAATGCTAATTACATTCGTATTTAGGTCAAATCCTTTTAATTACACATACAACATATTCCAGGATTCAAAACAATAGAGTATTTACTTAATTAACAGGTAACTGCGATGCAGTTTCTGAATACACGGAATTCATTATTTATTCATACGGAAAATAGACTGCATAAAACTAAAATATGTGCCGAAGCGGCAGTGGTGTGGTTTTGTGACGTCATATTGTCTGCGGCGAGAAAAGGGCAGTTTCCTGTATTTAGTTTTGTACAATATTTTCTATGCAACTGAAAATAACACTAACACACTTTTGCGAAATCAGATTCAACATGCATCCAAATATGGATGCGTAATTATTATTTTAATCTCAGTGTAAGCAAAACGACATTGGTAACATCGCCCTATCTCTTTCGCAAGACTAAATCGTAATGGCCATTACAGGGGGTGACGTCATAAATCACATCAGGCATCCTTTTTCTGACATTTGACGTTTAAATCTTCCACTTGATTTTAATGGATTTTTGCTTGTATATCTGAGAAAATTTATAAAAAAAATCAATAACAGGTTTTAGGTAATGTAATACGTTAATTATTTTTCCTCAATTAAGACCTAGTCTTCGTAAGTGTGTGTAATCTTAGCCATGAATAACAAACATAAAGAAACAATAAGCAATCTTGTAACACCATTCATATTTGAGACATAAGAAATCAACAATCCTGCAAACAAAATGAAAGCAAATACATATATACGTCAATATTAGCGTTGATTTTGTTTAAAAGGCTAAATATCATAATTGACCCATCCCTTATCAGACTAATAAATAAACCATTCGAGTATTTTTTTATATTAAGACAATAACTATAATTCTTTTGTATATTGTACCTAAAGTAGGTAGGTAGTCAAGTAGGTATTCAACTCTTAAAAAATTAACAAACAAAAGTGGGAGTATCCTTAAAAAATATCGTCACAAATTCGTTAGTTGGCAATTTGTTTCGCAAACTGGTTGTGGCCGCATAAAGCCAGTTCCGTAGACTATGGAGTGAGGCAAGGGGCGGAGGGGCAAGAGGCGACGGAAAATGGCAACTACCAAACAAAGTACGATTAGTTTGTTACGACGATAGCGCGACAACTACCGTCAATGACCTTATAGCAATAATAACCATAACACACCACGCATGCATCCCTGAATGGGGTAGGCAGATGTACAAATGTAACTAACAGTCACCGGGTATTTTGATCTTATGATGTGCGAGCCTATCGAGGCAATCAAAGGCAATGCACTTGTTAACACTCAAATTGTTAGTCTACCTAGTCTTTGAACCCAGGATCTACTGGTTTCTCAGCTTAAATACACAGCTACTGGACTAATGAGGCGACCAATGAAGTACATGACAATGTTACATGTAACCGAAGTTTATTTTTAAAAAACAATAGATTTTCTTGGCATTGTGAATTATTAATAAAGGTTTTGCCTTATATAGTCTATTTCAGATTTGAATAATGTAAAATAGAAGTTTTTAGATAAAATTTATTAAGGAATTTCAAACTCTCTGGTTTTTTTAATTTAAAATACAATAATGTTTGTGTTTCAAGAAGACTTACAACCCACTGCATAAGCCTCAGGGCAACCTAGTTTTCTATGTAATGTGTTCCCTAGTATTTTCAAGTAGATAATTGTGGAGATAATTAAACCTTTAAATCAATTAATTTACAAACGATGTTACTTTAAAATGATGATTATGTAATACTTTTAAAAAATATTTTAATTCTAAAATCAAATACCCAATAAAGAGTCATTAATTAAATTTATGTATTTTTACTGTATGTTGCCCCATTGTTAACAAATGATGCGCTATTATAACACAGATTTTGGATTCTGAGAATGTATTAAATGTACACAAAAACTTGTTTAATTGTAATATTTATATTATGGAAGGTGATTTATAAATAATTGTAGGTTTCTTATGAGTAAAATCTCAAGGGTTAAGTCAAAAGTCTGTGACTGAGCAGTTAATGTCCGACTGTGACCTAGAGGCTGAGCATTCAATCAGCACACTGAGATATATCTTTGTGTTAATCATTTTGTTTAAGTCAGTTGTACCCACATAGTTTCTGGTACCAACAATATAGTGTAGTATAGGACCAAGATTATGTGGGAAGAGTTTATATTTATTTATTTAATAAAATGGGGATTTTTAATTGATTTTTTTTATTTGCCCAACAAGGAACCGGCTATGGTCATAGACCATGCTGCCAAGTCAAAAGTAACTTTTAACTTAGATATTTCAAGGATAAAGGTCATTACATTAAGCCTACCTTTATTTTTGAACAGTGATCTAATTTAATTGTGAAATGTTTGCATGTACTACTTTCGCACTGATTATTGGTTCTAAAATTGATAATAAAGAAATATTTATCTCTAAAAATTGACAGCCTCCGTGGCGCAGTTGGCGAGTAGCCGGCTGTGAAACGAGAGGCCGTGGGTTCGATTCCCACACCGGGACAAATGTTTGTGTCACAGACAGATATTTGTGTCCGGGGTCTGGGTGTTGTGAGACCGAAAGTCTCTCGTAGTCCCCGATACCCACAACACAAGACTCGTATCTTAGTGTGGGGTCGGGGCTATGTATGTGGCTGTTGGGTGTTATTTATTTATTTATTTAAATACAAATGCCTGCATACAAAATGTATGTAACACTTGATTTGCATCACATATAAAAATACATAATATAATGGCCCAAATAATAATAATTAATTCAAACTGATTACAAATTATTATAAATGCCAGATGACTCAATATCATGTTTATACATCAGTTGTGTATTACCCAACATATTAACAAATAATAATATAATATTAAAACTTTAATGGAAGATTTTCTAACATGTGTAAATTATGACATTGCAAATTACTATATGGCTTTGGCAAGCATGCTATTTATTTATTCAGTTGTATATCTTAAATTACAAATTACTAAAAAAATATACCTATACTGAAAAATAATGTACTAAATATTAAAATTAAATATTTTCATTGTGAAGCACATTAGTCATGGTTTTTGTTTCTGAAGTTATGATTCGAAATAACTAAATTGTTAATATTATAAGAAATATAAGTAGGAATTCATTTATTACTTTAAGTTATCAGGTCTGTATATTTTTAAGTACTTCTGTTAGAATGTCTTTATTTTATTTATAAATTTTTATTTGCATTGGCAAAGGAAAGATAAAAAAAACTTTTTTCAGAATAATGGTATCACAGCATAGTTTTAAAACAAAGTTTCATATAAAAATAAGTCTTATCACAATTTATCAAAAATTTCTTCTATCATCAGTCACTTTTATCTTTATTATAGATAAACATTATTACCTCGCCATTTTATAAGTGTAAGAACTGATATTATAGTCTTTTTGGTATATTTTTAATTTGAACAGCAATTTAGTAAGTCACCCTATAACTGCTGATGCTGTGACATGTTTTTTTTTTAATTGTAATCGGACGATGGCCGTGAAAATAAAAACGTATTCAAGACTACTGAAAGGTACGCAATAAGCACTGCAGTAGTAGTAGCACTGTTGAAAGTTTAAGAAAAGTTTGTAAAAACTTTGTAAAATGCATAAACATGTCACAATAAAAAAGAATCTAGCTTGCAACAAGTGGTTGTACGAACATTGTAAAAAAAAGGTCATTCCACCTTCGAGTGAGAACATGTGATAGTGACGCGGGTCGCAACTAACCTTGCAAAGGGTGTTTGTTCTACGTGGTAGACGGAGGTGATGGGCTCCGTGCGCATGATGCTTCGGAGCCGTTCCTCAGGCAGTTCCAGCAGCCCATCGCTCGCCGTCTTGAAGTCAGCTTTGCTCAAACCACTCAACACACTCATTTTCAACGTGTAGACGACTGACCGAGTCGAAACGACGGTTAAACTTCAAAAGCGTCACTAAACAATTCACAGTAGTACTTAAAATCAACGTATACACTTATTTATACAAAAAACGAGGCATCAATTAGGCCACATGAAACATTTTAATGCCTCCGGTTTCTCAAAAGGTAACTGAGTGCTCTCCCTTGTCATTGCGAGAAGCGGTTACGGATACATACGGAACGTTCCACTTTGTAAAAGCACGATTTTATATCAAACATTTATATCACTTCATTATGAATCGCAATGAAAAGTAATAATTTGTTTATTTACACACGCGTTTCGAAAAAACTGAAAATTGACAAGCGCGGCGGAACAGCAGCGCATCGACGAGTCGACGGCACTTCGCCGTACACGTTTCTGCCGTTTGTGGCGGCTCTGAGCTCGGTAGCCAACCATGCGATACCGTGCCATTCAAATTCCGATTCCGGCGAATGTCGTTGTTCCAACGATCTAAGTTCGAAAGTTGCACAGCAAGGTCATTCGGCATCTAAGTTAAAAAGTATTGCAGAATGTTCACAGATGGCGTTTTAACACATTTTCAAAGTAACTTAAAAGTTGTATTATGTGACACATAGATGTCCATTTATATAAAAGTTATCAAGCTATATAGCTATATATTTCAACCTAAAAGCTTACCTTAATTTTAATTATTTATTAAATATACTATATTTAATAAATATATAAAATATTATATATATATATTTTTTTTATTTATACTATATTTATGTATTGTAGGTATATGCGTATAAACCAGCAAAATATTCTATATTTATTAACTAGCCAACCCCGCAAAAGTTTGCCTATATTTATTTAATCTATATACACAGAAATGGATGGTGTCAACTAGAATTAACGAAATAAATTAAATGTTTTGTATTGCCATCTAGTGGCGAGTTACAACAACGTATATAGTATAAAAACAATATTTGTATTGTACATACAATACATTGTATTAAGGTCAAACGATGTCAGTCAGTTAATATCAAACAGATTTACCGACATAATTTTTTATTCATACTTATATTTTTCTTGATATGAAATTAAAAACTATTTAGTGTATAATATTTTTATTCGAGTGTGCCTAGTAGCGACATCTAGTGTCGAAGTCAGAAATTAATTATAAATTATGTTCAATATATAAAATTGTTTACGATATATTAACGATAGATGACATCAGCGGCTAGTTTTATGTGTATTTAAATGAAACAATTTATGTTATTAAAACGTTTAAATCAACAATTCCACATATTTATTTACAATTTCCTATTTTTCTCTTGCAACGTAATCATGGTTTGTATTAAGATTTCAGTCGCAGGGGCAATGTACTTCTTGAATGCAGGCTCCTCATGCAACAGCTCAAGCCATTTCGCGGTACGGGGAAATCTGAAAAAATATTAAATGTGAGACTCTTACTAAACTTTATGTAGTATACAACGTACACCTTCCAACACTAATTTCGTATATTGTTTCCAGTGTGGGTAGGTTAGGTATTGGTCTAATGGTTCATAATATCCGATTCATATGAGCACCTGAAATGGTAGGTTTTTTTATGAGATACCTAGTATGATTTACCCTAACTTAATCAGTAATTATCTGACCAAATTTTGGGCCGTACTGACAGTCCAGTTATGCGTGACGTCACCCCCACGTCCTGTCCAAGCTCCCCCAACGTGTACCTTCCAAAAACAGTTCTGACTACGGATTTAAAAGTCTAAAGATCCCACCAGTAATTGACCAATGTGAGTTAGAACCATTGGACTGAGCAATATCAAAAAGAGACAAAGCGACTGTGCGGCCAATACCTATTTCCTTTCGCTCTTGCAAGTCTGTGACGTAGACCAATCAAAATTCTAGAAAAAGACAACTGCTGGCTGCACGTTCGCTTTATCTCTCTCACATTTTTCTGCTCGAATTACGCGCAGTCCATTCTCAATGTCTATGGTTTTAACAAATTTTACCTTTTCGCATCCAATTTATGTATACTCTGTATAGTAGCCGCAGTACTGCCAACCGCAATGTCTGCCAACGTCAGGTGATCGCAGGCGATGTACTTTTTGTTTCCCAGATAGGTCTCCACCACACCGTAAGCCGTGTCGATGTCTTGTAGCTGCTTCGGCGACGCTTCTTTGAGACCATCGAATATTGTTGGGAGCTAGAAAAAAGGTTGATGATGTGTAAACGCGTGATTTTTGCTCAAAGCCAATTCTCGTATTTAATTGGCACCATAGATAATAGTAGCTAGCAAATTGACAGTACAACTGAATGTTGATCGAACTATGATTAGACTATGAATGAACTAAAATTGTTATAGTTTTCGATCTTTATTCTAACTCATTTCGATTATATGTCGCTATTGAAGTTGTATACTAAATGTGACATTCTTGATGCTAAGACTAGGTCGGAATTGCGTGTTTAAACATTTTGCGTTACGAGATTTGGCTTTCTATTTATTGATGGTTGCATCAAGAGTCAGAGCGAGTCAGTAAAATGTCAACGTCAACACCTTACTAAAAGCTCTACTAACGGTAGACGCTACTGAGGAATAGAGTTGGAAATTAAACTAATTTTACAGATTTTACCGGATTATATTACTTTTTTGTCCCGAGATCGAAGTACAGTTTTCGAAACGTCAGGACTAAAAGTAATTTAAACCGCGATAAAAACCGTAAAATAATGTTGTATTCAATGCGTAGGTAATAGGTAGGTATTTGTAAAATTTGGTCATGGATGCTTTGACATCACATATATAGGAGGAAGCACCTTCGTGCATGCTTTTTGTAGACGACATTGTACTCGTGGGAGAGGAGGCAGCTGTGGTACAGAGCAGACTGGTAAAAATATGGCAAGAGAAATTAGAAAGAGTGGGCCTCAAGATCAGCCGTCCTAAGACCGAACAACTATTCTGTGATTTCGGTGGCTCTGCCAATTTCTTTAACATTGCCTTAAATGGTGTATCCCTACCGGTATGCTCCGGTTTTAAGCACCTTGGTTAGCTTCTCAATATGATGGCAATATTGACCGAGATGTGAATAGTAGAATGCATGCAGGGTGGATGAAGTGGCGACAGATCTCAGGAACAATATGTGACAAGATGATGCCCCTTAAACTTATGGGGAAAATTTATACGACTGTCGTAAAATGATAGGGCTGCGTGGAGAGTCAAAACCATTTGTGCCGACCCCACTTAGTGTTGGATAAATTCAGGTAGACAATGATGAGGTAATATTTGTAAACATAAGTAACCATAATAGAAATAAAGATCTCACGTACAATAACAACTTTAAGCCTGATAAAGAAGACGCCCACATTGAAGAACATGCACTGGTCGATAATGGCGCGAGTACGAGCGTCGCTAGGGTAAAGCAATTCTTTATTCTTCCCGCCATACTTCTCAAGGAGGTACTTCATTATGGCGTTACTGTTGGCAAACGATGAAGAAAATTAATATTATGAAATGGCGCTGCGATAGCCTAGTTGGTTGCCGTACGGACTGTTAAGACGAAAGTCGTAATTTCGAAACCCAAATAGCACACACCTCTAATTTTTCTAAAGTTACGTGTGTATTAAATGTTAATTATCCCTTGATTTACGGTGAAGGAAAACATCGTGAGGAAACCGGCATACCGGAGAATTCTCATAAGAATGTCGAAGGTATGTGAAGTCTACCAACCCGCATTAGGCCAGCGTGGTGGACTAAGGCCTAACCCCATTCATTAGTAGAGGAGGCCCGTGCCCAGCAATGGGACAATGTTTAATACAGGGCTGGTATTATTATTATACAAAAGTCAGGAATATAGTTTAGTAATAATAAATTAAACTTACCTCTCTGATACAACAAAATCGCCATCTTGCAGACAAGGTATCGTGCCCATAGGATTTATCTGAAATATATAAAATATTTTTGTTACTTCTTTTATGTTTTTCGAATACAATATACTTCATTACTCTAGTACTCGTCTAGTAGATACTCTAATTGGACGGAACTGCGCTTATTCTCAGGTGCAGTGAGGTCACTTTGCCGTGCAAGAATAAAAAAAAAACGCAATCCGTGCTTCATTCAAGCTATCACAATAAAATTATCTTAGTTGATAGTTCCCGGCCCCGTGAAATTGAACATGTTTCGTTATGAGAAATGAGTATGTATTATGTTCATACTACAGATTAATTATAATAAACTCATTAATTCAATACGATTCACCACAGGGTAATGTTATTACAATTAATGTTATGTTATTACTACATAATTAAAATAATAATTTAATTGTAATATTCATATTGTTTTATATTCTATAAGTGTCCATGCTGACGATCGCCATGTCTAATATAAAAAAACTACGTTTAGACGTTTTCGCATTCGTATTTTTTTGCAAGTTCTAGGTACTTACTTATTGTGATAATATAACATAATTATAGTAAAATAATAGTAGTATGTAGTTTAAGCACATATAAATGATTATCATCTCAAAGAGTTACAGTATTTTTCAGCATATTGACATCATTTACTGGGCCCAAATAGGCGCGAGATAAAAAAGCTAGCTACCATAATAATGAACCGATAGGTAAAGAAAAAATTGTCAAGTCACCGTTGCTTCAAGCAAGTTTATATAAAACAAAGTTTACAATAATCATTTATCACCACTTAAAATATGTTTACGTTTAAATATTACTTGTAATTGTCAGTTGTGTTATCAGAAATTAGTTATCATACTTTTTGAACTTGCACACATAATCAACTGCTTTTTTCCCAACCAAGTTCCTAAACGTTTGTGTTAACTACTGAACCAAATTTTGTAAGAAAATGACTTCAAATAGAGACTTACACACGGGCGGAATTACTTACAATCTTACATAATAATTATAACGTTTCATTCCATTGTAACATGCACACATACTAACTATTACGACTAATTATTTTCTGTAACAAAACTGCAGTATTAAAGTTTTTTTTATCCTGACATGGCAGAATGACTACAGTGCACATTAAGTTAAGCAGGTATTTTTTATCCTGGCACGGAAAAGAGACCACACTCGATGGTAAGCACAGAGCCGTCCAATTAGAGTATCGAGAAGGGAGAGACAATCTATCCCCCGCTACTCGAATAATCATGCCGGCCTGCTTCTTCACACTACGCCATGGGCAAGAAGGTGAAGAAGTGGTCGAGGGTCTAGTGTCAGAGTAATCATAAACCCGCAAAAGGCCCAAACATCGTACCACAACTCTAGACCCCTGACAAAAGCCAGATGTACACTGGCTGATCCCGGAACGCGACACAGTTGCGTGTCTCAATAAGGCGGGTTTTACATCCTGTGTACGGTATGAATATCCCACCACCAGGTAGAGTATCAAGTAGCGAGAGACAACCATCTCATGCTACGCGACACAACCATGCCGGCCTGCTGAGTAGCTTCTTCTTACTATTTTTAAAGGACTAAGGGTTATGGGAAGGGAACACATAGGCCTCCAAACTGTTCCACAGTTTGATGATGCGGCAAAGATACGAAATCTTTGCCGCATGCAAAATATGTTTCCCTCCCTCCTATGATCCTGGATCCTTTAGGCGTAACGTGAAGAAGCTAAACAGCACGCCGGCATGATTGTGTTGAATAGCGGGGGATAGACTGTCTCTCGCTACTTGATACTCTATCTGGACAGCACTGCGCTTACCATCAGGTGCAGTGTGGTCACTTTGCCGCGCCAGAATAAAAAAAAATGTTTTCAAGTCTATTTTCCTCATTTATCTACTTATGACAAATGACTCTAGAAGCCTAATTGCAGGTAGGTTATAACCTACTTACTTGACTATGAGGACAATAGCTATCGCGCCCATCTAGTGATTGTAATCCTTGTAGCAATTAAACATAAAGATTGTCTTAAAGACTTTTAGATGGAACCTAATATGAAAGTCTTTATGGTACAAACAATTTAAATAAAAATAGATTTTTAATTCCCTGGCATAACACAACTATAGCGGTTATTATTAAATTCTACGATAATTAACAGACGTACTTTAAGCCCGGATGCCAAAAAAATACTTGAATACTTGGCGATCTTTTTGCTTTGCGTTGATTTCCGTATACAGTTTTTATTTTAAAAACGCTTCAAAAAAAACTACAGAAAAGCATAACAAGACTATACTGCCGTACATTTACTAATATATTTTTAAAAACTAAATTAAAAATTATAACACCAGTCACACACATAGCCCCGACCCCACACTAAGATACGAGGCTTCTGTTGTGGGTATCAGGAACTATGAGAGACTTTCGGTCTCACAACACCTAGACCCCGGACACAAATATCTGTCTGTCACACAAACGTTTGTCCCGGTGTGGGAATCGAACCACGGCCTCTCGTTTCACAGCCGGCTACTCGCCAATTGGGCCACGGAGGCTGTCTAAACCTGGTATTGATGTCCCTAGAAAAGTGTGTAGTTAGCCGTAAGCGTAATCATATATCTTATATATTCACGCCTGTAATCCCCGATGTAACCTGTACCCCCACTTTTCGCAAAATTTAGTAGTAGTGGGCGAGCCTATCGCCATACCGGACTCAATTCCAGATTTCGGCCTGATACTGATATATCTTATTTTATTTATTTATTTAAATATTTTTTTTTTATTTGTGGACTTACAGCTAAGCCAAAACGCTCACAATGTTAGACTATATTAAGAAAAAAAAAATACAATTACAAATTACTTAAATGAAATATGGCATACTTATATAAACATTTGATGGGATCAAAATGTATATCGGCAGTTTCAATCTCATTTAGAAAGGAGTTTATTACTCTGACAGCTCTCGCTGTAGGTGCATTGTTAGCATATCAGGTGCGTAAGTCGTCAGACGACAACAGCTGGTGCCGGCGACGCTGACCAGCGCGAGTATAGTTCCGCGGGACATAATAGTTCAGTCGCGACAGAACACACGGGTTATCTACTTGATTACGCATTAACATAATGTAATGTATAATCAGTAGAAGCTTGCGCCTGAGCTTTAGCGTAAGAAGCCCCACCATGCCAGAGACGAATAAAGATGGGAAAACAAAGGGGTAATAACCGTAGATCCTCTTGTAGAGATACCTGGCGAATTTACGCTGGACTCTTTCTATCATAAGAGTATATTTTCCCTCTTTTGGATCCCAAATCACAGCACCAAATTCAAGCACACTACGTACATACGCGTTGTATAGTAATATAGGTGTACTTATATCTCTAAACTGAGTGGCAGTTCGAGTTACAAATCCCATAGTTTTATTTGCTTTTTTGCAAATGGCGGTAATGTGATCATCAAACCGCAGCTTACTATCCATGAGGATACCTAAATCCCGGATCTTGTCTACCCTCTGCAGAGTGTTTCCGTATAGACTATACAATTGATTTGCCGGTTCACGAGATCTGGTGTAAGTGATTACCTTGCATTTGGTGATATTGAATTTCATGTTATTAACGGTAGCCCAATTAGCCACAGCGTCAATATCTCGCTGAAAGTCCGCATTGTCCAGAGGACCTCCGATCCCATGAAAGAGCTTCATGTCATCGGCAAACATCAAGCATTTGGTCGATGACAAGACTTTCGGAAGATCATCAATCATCAACAAAAATAGAGTTGGTCCTAATGTAGATCCCTGACTTACGCCCGATCTAGTATAATAATCTTCCGAAAGAAATTTACCCAGTTGTACGTACTGCCTTCGATCTCTCAGGTAGTTAGAAAAAAATTTCAGCAGGTGCGGGGTAAAGCCAAAACGTGATAATTTAGAGAGAAGGATGTCATTATCTACTACGTCAAATGCTTTTTCCAAGTCAAAATATGTAGTATCTACACGTTTACCAGCGTCCATTTCAGCTAACACATAATCAACGAACACAACATGATTTGTTGTAGTAGAGCGCGCACAGCGAAAACCATGTTGAGAATTGCTGAAGCGGTGACATATTTGGGCTGTGACACACCGGTTTACTATAGACTCAAATACTTTGCCAAAAATGGAGAGAATCGCAATCGGCCTCTGCGCTTCAACATCATTCGAAGATCCGCTTTTAGGTACTGGAGTTACTCTACTGACTTTCCACCTAGTGGGATAAACGGTGCTTTGCAGAGAAAGGTTAAAAATATGTAATAGAGGAGACTCCAGCGAACGAAGACAATCCTTGACCAAAAATCCAGGTATTCCATCAGGACCCACAGCTGAAAATGCATATAGTTTCTTGACGGCTAGTTGCAGATCACGCGAAGAAACGTAGTTCAATGCTACAAGTGGGATGTTGGGGCATTCAGAAGCCATCGACTCTGCAGCTTCAGCATCTAGCTTTGGAACAACCTTCAAGAAAACGGAGCTAAAATAATTTGCAAATGAATCTACAGCTTCTTGCCCTATAACTGTGTTATTCTTATATGTATATTCACACAGCTGTTTCATTTGGGTGCGTTTACTTTTGACGTGGGTCCAAAAACTAGCGGGATTGTTACGTATGTTGCGTTCTATCGATTGAGTGTATTGGTAGAACGCCACATCGATCAACTCCTTAACCTTTGTTCTATAGTATTTGAACATTGCACGATTAAATTCTAGTCTGCCTGATTTGAAACGCTTTAAATGAAAGTACTTATTTTTTATAAGTCGTATAATTTCAGACGTGTACCACGTTGGGTAATTATACTTTTGACTTAGTGAACCATTAAATTCCTTCTTAATAGGGACATACTGCTCAAAAGTATCATATAATTTAGTGTAAAAAATATCTACCACAGAATCAACATTACCCTCACTCATAACCTCAGACCAATCTAGATTGGAGATAGCTGCATAGAGCCCATAAAAATATGCCTTTTTAAAATTCCACTTAGGGGCATTTTGGCGAACCGATGAAGACGGGACAGAGGACACACAACGTGAAACAGACGCTGCACGAGGCATAGATATTTCTATCTGTAACGGCGGATGATAAGCGTCTATCGGCACCAGGGGCTCCACGCAGCCAGTCACACTCACCCTTCAGTTCTGAACATTTGATAGCGCTAGATCCAAAATGCCGCCATACCCATTACACACCTTATTGCTGAATCAAATTACAATATTCTAAAAAACATTCAAATTGGCTTTTCACATTATTATTAAATGAGTTTAGATTAAAATTACCTACAATAACAACATCAAAGGTTTCATCTGTATATATAAAAGAAGAAACTGACTGACTGACTGACTGATCGATCAACGCACAGCCAAAACGGCTGGGGTTAGAGACTTGAAATTTTGACAGTAGGTACCTATTATGACGTAGGCATCCACTAAGGAAGGGTTTTTGGAAATACCACCCCTAAAGGGGTAAAATAGGGGATGAAAGTTTGTATGAAAATCCATAATTTTTTAAAATAAATTCATGAAAATTAGTATTTGGCATTTTAGTAAAAAATAAAAAATATATGTTTCAGGATTTTTGGAAATTCCGCCTCTAAGGGAGTAAAATAGGGGATGAAAGTTTGTATGAAAATCCATAATTTTTTAAGTTAAACACATGAAAATTGGTATTTTGTATTGTATACTGTTTCTCCCAAACATGACCTCCACGCGGGCGGAGCCGCGAGCAACAGCTAGTAAGTACATATAACGTCCTCTATACAACTTAGGACATCAAGGTACTGTTTTTCTGAGTAACTGGGTGGTACATAAACTACACCCACAAGTAGGCTAATGTTTTTCCACGTTATTATTGCAAATAATAGTTCCTGATCATGACTTAAGGTATTTGGTACATCTGTGACCAATTTAACAGCGAAACAGTCCTTAACCGCTAGTAGTACACCTCCCCACCCTGTGTCTCCCGCACGGTCTTTACGCAACACTGTGAAACCTGGAGGGAATAGTTCAGCGTCGCACACTGAACTTGTAAGAAACGTTTCAGTCAGGGCAATGACTTCTGAAGTACTGGAACTTATTATATTATTCTGGAACGCAGTTGTTTTGGTTCGTAGTCCTCTGACGTTTTGATAGAAAATATTTATTTCCTTAGAGTTCGTTTGACGATTGCCGCTTTTCTCGGGTGCTGGCACGAAAGTTCTGCCTCCAGGGCTTGATGCATACATCCTCGGGCCAGTTCTCAGGCCGCATGACCTTATCGGCTAGTTTAGATGGGACTCCTAGCTTAAACGACGCGTAGTGCCCGCGGGCCTTTAGAACTTCAGCAGTGCATACATTAATGCCACTTAAAGATGCCAAGTGGCTGCTCACTTGATTCTCCGTCGTACCTTCTTTAACGAAGTAGAGGTGCAGGTACCTCCATCGCTCACACGCCTCAAGTTGAGTAACTCCTGCAGCCGCGGTACCACGCATGACTCCCACAGGTGAACGACGGGTCTTCTTAACGTCCTGCCAACCACCATCAGATGTTGCGCTGGTGAGTTGGTGTTCACCATATGACAAAATCTCCGTTTTATTGGTCTCTGGTATACTTTGGACCTTATTCGCAGGTATAGCTTGACTCGAGGACTTTGGGTTGGTCTTACTTAGTTTCGTCTGTGGCGCATTTTGACTAACCACGGGTTTGGATTTTTCCCCATTTTTAACTTCTTCCAATCCTCTAACAGAAACCGGTTGCTCTACTACTTTAGCTACAGTAGACTGCTTTTGTATTGTGCTATTTACAAGGCTCGCGACCTTCTTCTCCAGCGCCGATAGCCGTTCCGGTAGATCTCCGTACGTAGCTTGTACTGAATCGGCAACTTTCTCTACGACTATGTTGCTAATTAACTTCGCCAGGCGTTCATCTACAATGTGCTCGAGTTCTTCACGCACAACCGTTCGTATGTTGTCAAGACAGACAGTATCCTCGGCATATGAGTTTTCTCCAAACAGACTAGAGTCCCGAGTTGAAGGTTTTCCACGCGCCTTGAGGTTAACATAACGACCTTCTGTGGTAGTTTGGTCAAGATGAGATCCGTATAAAATAATGGAATCCTCACTCGGGGTACCAGTAGGAGAAGCAAACATATCATGTACAGGGGTGTTTCCCGCAGCCATTTTAGGATTCAACAGTTGACTATAGTATGAAGGAAGAAACTGCAGAAAAATGTCGTTGGCGACTACGCCTACGTTATTATGCTTTTCTACTTGCCGGAAGCTTTAAATATTGTTGCTATCGCAAGTGCAAGCGTTAAGAAGCGAGCCGAAGCCGAAGCGTACCGAAGCGAACGAGTTCAATGACCTCAGCCGGTGACCGCACACAAGCATCCAGCGATAACGGCAAACATTTCAACACAAAATAACTTTGCACAGCTATATATATTGTACTCACAGTTTCTTAGTGATTAAAATTTTGTTTTATATATATAACGTAATATAGATAAAAAAGTATTACCCCGACTGATAAATAGAGTAAAAGTTGCTTTACTATTTTTATGTACATATAACTCTAGACAAATGGTTACTTGATGGCTTTTGAGTAAATTAATGTCTTAAAAGAGCTTGCTGTATCGTTCTTGAATATGTTAAAACGATGTTTAGGTACTTACTCATTATTTTCCTCATTTATCTACCTACGCATAAAGATTATCCTTGTAGCGATCAAACTAAAGATTGGTCCGGTTTGATATCCAATAGTTTCATCATATAAGTAGATAAATGTGCTTTATCTTCACGTTATGTACCTGACCTACTGAACCAATAGACACATGAAAAATATCAGGCAACATTTGACGAAATATAATATAATAAGAAATAGAAACAGTAACACACATAGTCCTGACCCTACTCTAAGTAAACCCTGTGTCATGGCATAACAAGAACTATGATGGACTACGGCCCCACAACATCCGAAAGAATATCTGTATGTCACACAAATATTTGTTTTGGTGCGGGAATCGAACCTAAAACCTCTCGATTTACACTGGACTTATCGCCCACTGCACCACTGAGGCTGTCAACTATATCATATCTAGGTATCCGAGTAGCCAGGTTTGAAACGATTGTCCGTGGTTTATCATTTCCATTCCAAATAAAATATTGAACAATCATCAATTAGTTCACGCTTCGCTGATAAACCTACATATCAGAAAAACATAATATGTCGAATTAAGAACGCTCTCCTTTTTTGCAGTCAGTCGATAGACACACGTATAACGAACGAAAGAAGCGCAGCGAACCGTAGATGCATTAGAATCTCTGCCTAACCTTTCAGAGACACAAGCGTGAATATCTTATATACGTATAAATATAATATTACATACCAGAGAAATGACCGAAATAAGTATTTATAATTGGTATTAATTTGCTATATTCTAGAGTTATGCTACTCAGGCCGGAATGATTGTATCGAGTAGCGAGGGATGGTTGTTTCTCGCTACTTGATAAACTATGGCACTACGCATCAGGTGCAGTGTCCTCACTTTCCCGTGCCAGGATAACAAAAAAAAAGCTGAAAGTGAACATGCCTAGAAAATCAAGAAAAAAATATCACCTTCATGTACTCAGGGGTTTTGTGTTCGAGGGTTTCGAAGTTTAGTTCCTTTAAATCGAACTGAATCCCGAGCATGTCGCCGAGCACTCTCACCGCGCATGCTGGCGGACTAGCCTGCAGTATGTATAACACGGGACGGGGCATTGTAACTGTAAAAAATTGATTTATTAAACTCGATTCAAGAACAAAAAGTGGATAAACCTGATTGTCTTTTTTGCAAATTATAAATATTCATTGAAATAAGACAAATTTTACGGAATATTTTTGCCGGTTTATTTTATTTTCGCGACGTTTCGAAAACTTTGCAGCTTTCGGAGCGGTCACGGGTCAGACCATAGACATAGAGAAACGTGAGAGAGATAAAGCGAACTATTATCTAAGTATTTATTTTCATTCAATATAATTGAAAAAGTGCGCGTTTTTGTTACACCGCTAATTATCCATAAATATCCGATTGCAGCACATATTATTTACATACAAATAACTTACCTTAAAACTTTCTATGCCTTCTTTAAACAACCCTGATTATTGTAAACGTTTAAAACGTATTTATTAAAAGAATTAAAATAAATTAATATATGAATTGTTTGATGTACGATATGTCTGCATTCACACTATGGCGAATGGCATATGACGATTCAACTCGAGCGTTAGCTATTAAGTAATGTGTCCAACTCATAATAAAACATTCCGGTTTGCGTTCGGAAATAATCGTGGCAAATCGGCAATTTTCGGCATGCATGAGTAGTATTAGTTTGCATCAAGTTTGCTGGAAAGTTAAACAATAAAGAAAACGGAAAGTGATTTCAAAAATGTATTCTTTAAGACACAGATATCTATTACTAATTTTTATATTAACATTAGTCGGTGCTAATCAGACAAAATTGATTTAAAAGACTATCATATTTCATAAATAAAATCATATCTTTGTGACATTTGGTTACATTGCAAAACAATCATCTAATCGCAGCATGTGTTGCTATTCGTAAAGGAGTTAAAATTTTAGGCACACGGCCAAACATCGTACCCCAACTCTAGACCCCGTTGTACATCCGGGTTTCGAGGTCTAGAATTCGGGTACGATGTTTGGCCGTGTTTCGGCCTTCTAAGTACTCTGACACTAGACCCATGACTGCTTCTTCACCTTCTTGCCCATAGCGTAGTATGAAGAAACAGGCATGCTTGTGTTGAATAGCGGGTGATAGGTTGTGTGCCGCTACTCGATACTCTAATTGGACGGCGCCACTTTGCCGATTCGTTTTCCTAATACTTCTTCCCCGTTTATGGGTATAGGTATGCAGGTTTCCTCACGATGTTTTCCTTCGCCGTTCAAGCAAGCGATAATTAACAATGAATACACACGTAACTTCGAAAACATATTAGTGCCATATGATCTGGTTTCGACGGTCCATTTGCTGGGTTTGTAGTACATACCACTCCCAACTAGGCTATTGCTGCTGATTAGGTAATTAATAAAGAACAAATCCTACTAATATTATAAATGCGAATGTTTGGATGGATGGATGGATAGATAGATGTTTGTTACTTCATCACGCTACAACGAAGTGACGGATCGGGCTGAAATTTGGCACAGAGATAGATTATTGTCTCAAATAGCACATAGGCTACTTTTTGTCTCGGAAAACAAACGAAAAAACAAGCTTTAGATAATACATAATTAGCTAAACTAAAAAGTACAAAACAATTTGATTTATTTGATTGTAAAAAAGCGTGAGGTAGTATTTAGTAAAAAGCAGTATTAATGCGTGTTTTTTTTAGTTTTTTAAACTATAATTTATTTTTTTCTTTTTATTATTGTGTTTTGTTTAACCGTCTTATTTTCATATTATATTGTTATAATCAGCCTTGTTGCTACAACAGAGTGAAAACCTGCCAGCATTTTAATGAGAGGATTTGGTTGGATTTTCAGCAGGCTATTAATACTCCTAGGTTGCCATGAGCTTCTTTCCTATTGCTTTGGATCAGAAAGGTGTTACTGAAAACTCCGTTTCACCGTCATCAGAATATTTAATTTTTACATGAATTTAAATATTATGTCTAATGCAAATTGATGCTGATGATTTGGTTTTGAATTAGCTTTAATGATTCAAACAAATGAGGTATTTACCTCTCTGATACAACAAAACCTTTGTCCTGCAGAACAGGTATTGTACCCATAGGATTGAACTATAAAAAAAATATTATACTATAAATCATTTTCATTACTTTTTTTTAACTTCCCAACTATTTACTGACTATGCTAAAAGACAAACTCATTGGTCCTAATTCCTAATTGGGCCATGATTTCATGATGGATGTTGAGAGAAAAATAGGCAAATCTTCATTAAACGGCAAGAAATGCACAACGATTCATCTTTCATTAATTATTTTATTTATTCTTATCAGTTCTGGACCAATTGATAACCTTGATTCCTTTTCAATAACATATTTATATACATACATGACTCGCAAAAATCTGTAACGAGAACATAATTAAAAAGCTTATCATACAAAGTAAACTATAATAAAACCAGCTGTTGTTACAGAGAGACATTATATTAAAAAAACAGACAATTACGTTACGTGACTAGTCTGATGCAAGGACGGAAGTAATTCAAGAAGATGGTTACATAGAAGTATTGAACGTTTTACAGAGGAAGAGTTACCCGCAATTTTTTATTATCCTGGCACAGCAAAGAGACACTGCACCTGATGGTAAGCGCAGTGCCGTCCAATTAGAGTATCAAGTAGCGAGAGACAATTTATCTCTCGCTACTCAACACAATCATGCCGGCCTGCTTCTTCATACTACGCCATGGGCAAAAAGGTGAAGAAGCGGTCTAGTGTCAGAGTACTTAGAAAGCCGCAAAACGGTCAAATGTCGTACCCCAACTCTATACGCCTTTTTTTTGTCGAGGGGAAAGCGTTTTATTACTGCCGCTCCGGGGGAAGCGGAATAAGAATAAAACGGGTATGCTGGACTAGCCGGTCTTACGACCCAGCATCCCTCTCGCCCGGATGATGGCTATCCGTGCTGCCGCTGGGCCGAGTCCCTACCCCCTATGTACACCCCACCCGACACTACCAGCTAAAACCCCGCGGTTGCCTTCTTCGGCGCTTACGGAGCGATCCCGGGGTATTCTAAGGAGTGCTAGAATTGCAGCCGGAATCGCCCCTGCGCGGTGCCGCGTAGCAGCCCATCTCCATGAGGGGGCTAAGGACTAAGGAGCCCCCGCGCACCAAACAACGACAGCGAACGAGTCCTTACCACCCGCGCTGCCGTCCATCTCGGGGTCGCACGATGCTCCAAATTTGGGAGTTTATCGATAAACTCTATACCCCTGACAAAAACCGGATGTACACTGGCTGATCCCGGAACGTGACACACTTGCGTGTGCTACTTTGGCGGGTTTTACACTCTTTGTACGGTGATCGCTATCCGGTCGGATATGAATATCCTACCACCAGTTATCATATAAGAGTGAATAAAATTCATGAAAAAAACAAGACGAAGATTTCATATGAAGTTGTGAGCTGTGACAGAAATTATTGAGATGTTCGCAGAATTGGACACCCGAGCAGTGGTGTAGCTTGCCTTAGATGGGCCCTGTATCAAAATTTGTTGGGGTGCCCAAATAAAGGGTAAAGATTTTTTTGTAAGAAGTTCGGGGCCTCTGTATTCCGGGGATCCGCATCATTGATACGGCAGCTACGGTGGTAGCTACGCCCCTGGACATTTGAAACTTTCTGACGATAATAATAATAATAGCCCTTTATTAACAATCTTATAAATAATTTGAACATAGCATTTTGACATAAATATCTACATAATATTTTATTTTCTTTATACATCGGTAAAGGTTGTTTTTGCAATTGCATAGACCTCCCCCAAATCCCTCCATAAGCTTCAATCGTGACTTTTTCGTTTCCACATTGCACCTGCAAACAGTTTGATTTGGTCATCTTCCCATCTTCGGAAAGGCCGTCCTCACTTTCTTTTTCTCTCTTGGGTACCATTTCGTAACTAATTTTGCTCAGTTCTCTTGATTACATCTTATTACTCCTGACGATAACTAACGGAATAAAAAGAAGGAACGCAAGTGATGCGGGAATTGAAACAATCGCCTCTACCGACAAACATATTTATGTAGAACATCGTATTGATTTATTATTAGAATTTTGTTATCATTAGTTTAAAAATTGTAGAGTAGTGCTGATTTATCTACAACATTAATATGGGTGGGCTCTATCTAATTGGTACCACAGTTTCATAATAAATGGACGTGAAACAACAACTTACTGTTCCGTTTTTTTTGTTTCCGGTTATGATTTCCAGAGACCCAAATCTCCTTCCTCTTATATACTGACTGACTGTTCTGCCTTGGTGGCGCAGTTCCAATTGCACATGCGTTATGACTGAGGTCTTGGGTTCGATCCCCGGGTTGGCTAAAGTGATATTGGAATTAAGAAATACTCAGTATCTGCCCGGAGTCTGGAATTGTGCCCGGTATGCCATAATGTCATAGACCCTATCACATTATGGGACTGTAAAAAATTCGGCGAAAAGTGGGTGTACTGGTTACACCTCTGCCTACCTCTATGTAATTATATATATATTATCTGGATATTATTATTATTATTTACCTACGTCAATCTTCCATTGAAGATAAAACTCATGTGTGCCCTTATCGTTTTTTTTAAACCGATTACCAAAACCAATATATATGATGGACTCTGCAATAATAATTTAATATCGTGACATAGAAATATCAAATAATCAATCCTAAAATAACATTTAAAGTATATAATTGACAGTCAATTTGTCTGAACGAAGCGAAAAATTTATATAATTACCACCATATAGTCTTCAGATTTGTGTTCAAGGCCGAAAGATTCCGGTTCCATATATCCGAATTGAAGTCCGAAATTTATATATAATAGATTTTTTTCTTTTTGTTGCGGGGAAAGTGTTTTATTACAGCCCACCGCTCTGGACACTACCAGCTTTAGACCCGTGGTGGCCTACTTCGGCACTTACGGAGTGATCTCGGGGTATTCTAAGGAGTGCTAGAACTGCTGCCGGAACCGCCCCTGCGCGGTGCCGCGTAACAACCCATATCCAAGGGAGGGCTTAGGAACCTCCGCGCACATAACGATATCGAACGAGGCTTTACCCGTGCTGCCGTCCATCTCGGGGTCGCACGATGCTCCGAAATTGGGAGTGCGTCGATACGGGCTGACAACCCCCCGCTGCGCGCTCGTACCCACGATGGCCCCAATAAGTCGCCTCGTATGACAGGCAAGAATTACCGTGGTGCAATTCCAACACTCTTATTCCACAGGGGGGAACTGCCGGTCAGTCGTCCACCCGGCGACTCCTACGTCTTCTCTGGCGGCGGGAGGGATCATATCGCTCCCGATCCCTCTCGGCACTCACCTTCTCGCGAGATGACGCTCTCGCAGAAGTGGGCCACTGCACGCCAGGAGCTCCTGGCTGGCGACCATTGAATAAATGGACCTGATAATGTATAAAAAAGGCAACATTTCTTATATTAATGGTAGGAGATATATTTATTTCTATATGTAGGCATCTATGATGCATGTGTCAGTGCCGCTCAAATTCAATGCGTGCCAATGCCTTTTCTCTGCAAGTAGTTTATAAATATTAAGGAATTATTTCTATTTATTATTAATTATGAATAAATTCATATTCTTACAGTTGAATTAATTGTGAGAAAAGCAGTTTTTTTACTGCAGAAACTAACAATACAAATAGTGTTTATTTTTATGTAGATAATTAACGGTTGTATTGTTAAATTAACAATAGATACTATGTGTATTCCATAATATTAAAAAGATTAAAATCTGAGATTTGGGGACGGTGGGGTGATTACGGACAGTGGGTAATTGCGGACACTATCATTAAGGTAGGGCCAGTAGGCCCTTTCCGCGCCTCGTGACTCGTCTCCAATGGTTCATAGCACCATCTTTAGTGTCCGACGGGTTGTCAACACAAGAGGCTACGCACCCCTTACAAGGTAAGAACTTAATATATTATATTTTAAGCATTTTATTATATTTTTTGATGATTTTTAGTAGTATGCAAATGCGAAGATAATTGCTTTGAGTAAAAAGTGTATTATTACCTTTAAAATTTGAAATAACTATACTTATAAATGTAATTACCTAACCTAACATTTTTTTGCAATAAAATGTAAACATGGGGTGATTGCGGACATTTTCGTGGATACGTACCGACGTCCGTATTTACCCAACAGGGTTGAGAAGAATACGGACACTTGACTGATCATCGTTGTATTATGTTTCAGATGCATCTGTATATATAAAAGACTAGCTGTTGCTCGCGGCTCTGCCCGCGTGGAGGTCATGTTTGAGACAAAAAGTATACACTACAAAATACCAATTTTCATGCATTTAACTTCAAAAATGAAGGACTTTCATACAAACTTTCTTACCCTATTTAACCCCCTTAGGGGTGGAATTTCCAAAAACCCTGAAATATATATTTTTTATTTTTGACTAAAAGACCAAATACAAATTTTCATAAACTTAACTTCAAAAATGACGGATTTTCATACAAACTATCATGATACTGACTGACTGACTGACTGACTGACTGACTGACTGACTGACTGACTGACTGACTGACTGACTGACTGACTGACTGACTGACTGACTGACTGACTGACTGACTGACTGACTGACTGACTGACTGACTGACTGATCGATCAACGCACATGACGTAGGCATCCACTAAGGAAGGGTTCTTGGAAATACCACCCCTAAGGGGGTAAAATAGGGGATGATAGTTTGTATGAAAATCCGTAATTTCTGAAGTTAAAGGCATGAAAATTGGTATTTGGTCTTTCAGTTAAAAATAAAAAATATATGTTTCAGGATTTTTGAAAATTCCACCCCTAACGGGGTAAAATAGGGGAAGAAAGTTTGTATGAAAATCCGTCATTTTTGAAGTTAAACGCATGAAAATTGGTATTTTGTAAGGTATACTTTTTTCCCAAACATGACCTCCACGCGGCCGGAGCCGCGAGCAACAGCTAGTCGTGTATACAAACGGAAGATGAAAAAATGTACACGCTTGAAACTTTACGAATAGGTGTAGGAAATTAAATAAAGTTTAGGAAACGCCGAAGAAAACATGCCTAGAGAGACATTGTTAGATCAAATCAAAAAGTCTGCTGCTACTGCTTATTAGATGTGAAATTTGATCGTTTGTACGCGGAGTTACTCAACCAGTTTAAAAAATGCGACACCATGTATTTTTAAGTTATATTTTTTAAATCTTAAAACAAATTAAAGTTTTTAGGTGCATTTTGCTGGTGGTAGGATATTCATATCCGCCCGAATAGCGACCACCGTACACATGGAAAAACCCGCCATAGTAGCACCGCAAGTGTGTCATCCGGGATAGGCAAGTGGCCACCGGTTTTTGTCGAAGGTCTGGAGTTGGAGTACGATGTTTGGCCGTTTTGCGGCTTTCTGAGTACTCTGACACTAGGACCCTCGATTGCTTCTTCACCTTCTTGCCCATGGCATAGTGTGAAGAAGCAGGCTGGCATGATTGTGTTGAGTAGCGGGAGATCGATTGGACGACACTGCGCTTACCATCAGGTGCAGTCTGGTCACTTTGCCGTGCCAGGATAAAAAAAATGCTATTTATTTGGACTTCGTTTATTCATCTATGCATTCCTTAGGGGTTGCAAATTATCGACTGGCTACCGAAAAGAACACATAAAAGGGAAATGTATTAAAGAGAAACGGAACACATCAATCTCAGGTTAATTTTACGTATATTTGAGTTTTTTAAGAACACTCCACACACACAGTACATGCCTAAATGACAGCCAAGGATTTGGTATTGCGTTAGTATCCGCCCGCACGATTTTCATTACAATTTTAATTGTTATAGGTAGGTAATACGCCATTGAAGTAAACACTAGTAGGATTTTTTAACGGAAACTTATAGTTTTTGAGAAATTAAATATTTAAGTTTTATAGGTTAACTACTAGGAATAGTATAGATCAGTATCGTTTAGGACCAAGAGATTTACATTCTAAAGCATTAGAAAGAGACAACTTAACGTTAGTAACAGAGTACCTACCACCTGCCAAGATAGGTATTTCTAGGTGGTTATAAAAAAATATTAAGTTGTTACAGCAACTATTAAGTTGTCTCTTTCTAATACTTTAAAATGTAATTTTTTTTTAATTCTGGCGCGGCAAATTGACCACACTGCACCTGATGGTAAGCGCAGTGCCGTCCAGATAGAGTATCAAGTAACAAGAGACAGTCTATCCCTCGCTACTCAACACAATCATGCCGGCCTGCTGTTTAGCTTCTTCACATTACGCCTAAAGGACCCAGGATCATAGGAAGGAGGGAACACGGTAGCTGGCAAACTGTTCCACAGCTTGATGGTGCGGCAAAAATACGAGTTTGCGATCCTCTTGGTTCGGGCCGGGGTAGTAGATACCACAAAGCTGTGGCTCCGCAATCCAGTACGCGTGGTTCTGGTATGGAAGGGAGAGGATGGGATAAGATCAAACAATTCTTCAGAGCATTCGCCATGATACAGACGGTAGAACACGCTAAGCGAGGAAATATCCCTACGCCGCTGTAGCGGCTCCAGGCTGTTACTCACGTCTGCATCATTAACAATGCGGATGGCCCGCCGCTGCAACCCATCCAAGGCATCGAGAAGGTATTTTGCGGAACCGTCCCAGAGGTGCGAGCAGTATTCCATTCCCGGCCGCACTTGCGCTTTATATAAGAGGTAGAGCTGACCGGGCGTGAAAAACCGCCGCACCCTGTTCAGGATTCCGACCCTGCGGGAAGTGGCGGATATTACGCCCTCGATGTGACTCCTTGGATTAAGATCGCAGCGGATATCCATACCTAGGACACTAAGGTCATTCCGCATTGCGAGTGGAACTCCCTGACGAACGGGGATGGGAGAAAACGGGGATTTCTTGCACGAAAACGCACACACCTGGGTTTTCTTGGCATTAAACTCAACCCGATTCCTGGTACCCCATGATGATATGAGATCCAAGGCCTGGTTGAGCTCAATGACAAGATCCTCGCGTCTCCTCTCAGTATCCGCCCGGCAACCAGGAGGCTGCAATAACGCCCATGAACCGTGCTGTCATCTGCATAGCAATGAATGTTGCCAAGCGACAACATATCATTAATATGCAGAATAAACAAGATAGGTAAGGACCAATTTATAAATCTTTTGGTCCGAAACGATACTGTTCTATACGATTTTCCTAGTAGTTAACTTATAAAACTGAAATAATTAATTCATCGAAAACTATAAGTTTCCGTAAAAAATCCTACTAGTATTTACTTCAATGGCTATTACCTACCTATAACAATTAAAATTATAATGAAAATCGTGCGGGCGGATACCGAAGCAAAGCCAAGGATTTTAATACTCATCGTTTTAATAACTGCCATAGTGGCACACACAAGTGTGTCGCATTCCGGGATCAGCCAGTGTGCATCCGGTTTTTGTCGGGGGTCTAGAGTTGGGGTACGTTGTTTGGCCGTTTTGCGGCCTTCTGAGTACTCTGACAATAGACCCTCGACCTCTTCTTCACCTTCTTGCCCATGGCGTAGTGTGAAGAAGCAGGCCGGCATGATTGTGTTGAGTAGCGGGGGATAGATTGTCTCTCGCTACTTGATACTCTAATTGGACCGCACTGCGCTTACCATCAGGTGCAGTGAAAGGATAAAAGAATAAAAAAAAATTACTTAAGAAGAACAAAATTACAAAACTAATAAAAAGTAAGAATTAGTAGGTAGGTACTAAAATGTTTTAATAATGCATAACTATACATTACATGACATTATACATACATAATATATTGAAATAACCCAACCATTTAATTTGATATTCATCATTTCGTCTTACTAGAATAATTAACAATAATTATTTTCCAATTTTATTTTTTTCCCACAACTTATCGAGCAATTTAGTAAAATTAATAACTGCAGGTGCGTTGATTTTCTCGAAGAACGGCTCTTGTTCTAACCGTTTGATCCAATCGTAGCAAAGGGGAAATCTGAAAACAACAATTTTGAGGCTACAAAACTTACGCCGATGTGCCACAATGATTCAAATTAATTCATAGGTACAATACATAGGCAAAGTAAAGTACATAGTAGATCCACACTGTACACAGTTTTGACTACAGCATGAATGGACCGACTTGACTGGGTTAATAGTAATACTGTTAAAACATAAACCAAAATAAAAATCGATACTCAATGAACTCTGTAATAGTTACTACTTACGCCATCTAGTAACAGCGGTTTGTATTAATCTCATATCGATGATGTTTATATCTATGCTTGTTGAAAACGGTATAAAATAAAGCGATAAGACCGCCGTTTGTACATTCTATTTTAAGGTTAATGCAATGTACAGTACACTTGCAGTTTATATTATTATTCTGGTGTACAATAAGGCATAAATAAATAAATAAAGTTATTTTATTAATACGGCCGCCCTTTGTACAAATACGACTGTCTTACAGAAACCTGAAGCAACAGCTACATGCTGCGTTTCCTGCGGTGAATGAAATAGGAATATCTACTCCCTAGGTTTACTAGTTGCACCTATAAGGTTTCATAATCTTTAGCATGTTTATTTTATATTTAATAATTGTAAAACATAGGTAATTGTGGATTAACGACAATAGACGGCGGGGCACTAGGCTGATTGAACATTCTTGATCCGAATTATATATATTGTTATTTTAAAAATAGAATGGAGAGAAAAACATGTTAAGTGTCATTGAATACTAGGCTGTATGGCTGTGCCCTTTGCCTTTCAGAAAAGTATTTGATCATCCGGGCGGGGTGGCTTGACATGTAAAATGGAGAGACATTGTAAAATTATGGAAGTATAAAGAATATTTCTATTACTCGTTGTTTGAATTGTTAGCTACCTAACACACCTTTGCCTAACCTTGATATATAAAGAAAACTTGTATAAAAAATAACGACAATCAGTCACAACTCACTTGTCAGGATTAGTTTGATGTATAGCCTGCATGGCTGTAGCGGTAGACCCGGCAGAGATGTCAGCCAGGGTGAGGTGGTCTGTTGCGAGGTACTTTCGACTAGCCAGGTAATCCTCAACTACTCCATAAGATCTGTCCACACCCGCCTGATGTTCTTGCGTTGGACCTGATAGCTGGCCTTTGAAGGTTGCCGACTGAAAAAATGATTTTCTTTTTATTATTCCGTGTTATTCCTTTTTGAGAAGGAAACTTATTTTTATAGCTTTTGTCCATGGCCCGTGTTTTGGTTACACGAAAGAGTTTTTTTTGGTATATCCGTTATCCCAAAAAAGCGTTTATAATAAATAAATACAACAGAACATTCGCGTTCCCGATTCTCGGGCTGGTGGATTCTCTCTAGTTTAAAATTTCTATTATGAACTCCTATTTATTTTTCTTAAGAAGTATTTAAAAAAGTATGCCCGTAAGGTACTTTGAAAATGAAAATCGGCTTTAATTCTTCAAAATTATAATCTTTAATCTTTGCAGCGACAAACTCTCTATTAAGGGGTGAAGGGACGCAAAATGGCTAGAATTACGTTGAGTTCGAAGAAATCCCTGAGACATCTGCTGGACCAAGCGCTATATTAAAAATATATGTTAAATATAGATTCATTGCGCAACTCTTCGATTAAGCAGAATTTGTTTAAATGCCATAAAATTATTTTAATAAAATCCTAAACATGAAAAATAAAACTTACATTGTCTGCAATAGGGCTTATCGATTCACATTAATTCTTATCAAAATAATTACTTTGTTATCAATTAACAAAAATGGATTAATTACTTTTAGAACATTTCTAACAAAATGTGTAAAAAACAAATAAAAACCTTAATTTTGCCGCAACCGAGGTATGCGACAACTAGCGCTTTGTTGTTTAATAGCACAACTGAAATCGAAGATTAATCTCACTACAATGCAATAGATGGCACAGTATTTAAAAAATAAAAACATTGAAGGCTGGCTTTGTTTTGGAAACGGTTTCTTTACGTTTTGTACGCCGATTTTGAATTTTGGTTTTGCATTGTTTAAAGAGTTTGCCTCGGTGGCGCAGTCGTAATTATGTATGCTGTGCTGAGGTCTCGGGTTCGATCCCCGGGTCGGGTAAAGTGATATTGGGTTTTTCTAACTAGAAATCTCAGTAGTATCCCGGAGCCTGGAACCTGTGCCCGGTATGGCGATAGGCTATAGATAGGCCCCCTATCACATTAAAAATAATAATACTTCATGGCATGCCCGTGACGTAACGACTACAAGGGTACGTTGACGCATGTTTTTGATTCAAAATTGTTGTTTTTGACCTTTGGACTGCAGTGCATTTAGTGTTTTAGTGGACCGATATTATGCAATGTCTGGACCGCGTAATGTGCAACCTCGGTACACAAATCAACTTACTTATTATTGTAAATACAATATGTGATTCCTGAACAATTATTGTAAATACCTATCGAGATTTCAACTTTTGAAATACGCCGAAACTAGGTACAGTAAATTATTTCATTATTTTAATAAATTGCGTACCTAAACATCTAAGTTGTAATTAGTGTTCATTTACGTATTTTGACCGTACTAAGCCTGAAGTATGAAGGGAAAGTTTGAATAAAATCACAAAAAAATCATGTCACATGTTCGCGACCGATCGGGGTCATAGGGTTCAAGGGAGTTGACGCGTGTATGTACCTTTGCTAGACACACCGATGCACAACTATTTGAGACTTGGTATATTTTGTATTTTTTATTTCTAGCGTTTATTGATATATATTGCTTCCTACGTAATTCTTATGTAGTAAAATAACATGTTTTATGGGTTCTTATGAGTTCAATTTCACTCGGTATAACTACTAACATAATGAGATAAACTTATAAAAATAATAATCCCGATAACTACCCTATAAATTGACTGCCTCGGTGGCGCAGTTGTAATTGCGCATGCGTTACGACTGCTGTGCTGAGGTCTCGGGTTCGATCCCCGGGTCGGGTAAAGTGATATTGAGTTTTTTTATCTAGAAATTCTCAGTATCAGTGTAAACAGGAAGAAAATAAGATTTAAAAAAATACATATTGAAAATAAATCATGTAGAGGATTTGAACATCTGTCATAATGTTAGTATAAGGACGACGTTTACCCCAAGACCAATAATACTTTCTTATAATACTTGTTGAAATTTTATATTAGTTTCTATTTATACTAAATGTTTAACCATCATAATAAATAGGAGGAAAATACAAGCCAAAACCAATTTTATTTCCATAATGCGTTAAAAATCGCTTAATACGTCAAAGATTTTTTACTGACAAGTATTATTATTACATTGAATTGGTTTGATACCCCCGCCAGCGTAGTTGTGAGATTCGTCGGATTTGAAATGATCTTTAGATTCACATACATAAGCCGTAGATTTGCATGAACAAACATATTATTTTGTTTTGGAAACGGTTTCTTTACGTTTTGTACGCCGATTTTGAATTTTGGTTTTGCATTGTTTAAATAGTTTGCCTCGGTGGCGCAGTCGTAATTATGTATGCTGTGCTGAGGTCTCGGGTTCGATCCCCGGGTCGGGTAAAGTGATATTGGGTTTTTCTAACTAGAAATTCTCAGTATTATCTCGGAGCCTGGAACCTAATCAAATAATATAATTACCGACTACCTAGTCGTGGGCATCCGTTTACAAATAGACTATATTCATACTACAGTGTAAACTCCATGTAACGTCACTCTATTTAACGACAAACTCTCTTAAGCGTCGAAATCAATTGGCTTTGGTTGGTTTAGCTTGTTTTTCATACAATGTTTCACTCTATATAGCATTACACCCACTCTCAATAACGACAACAATTAAGTTGCTAAAATTAGTAAAAACTGCGCAGCTGTGTACGATCTATTGTCGCTTTATTATCCTAGCCCGCAATAAACTCGACTGTCGGCATCATGCATACCGAACTTTCTAAGAAATTCATTCTTTTGTTTACAAATTGGGATTGCTTGCACGTGTAGACTGTTATTGACCATGATTCATAACTAGGAGTCATGGATTATCTATACCTTATCATATTCTTAGTTGCTCACAAACTTGCAAACTGTAAACATGGCTACTAAAAGAAAATCACTGTGTATTGACGAAAAAGTTTTACTGATACGCGCAATAGAAACGGGAGAGAAGATAAGTGATGTTGGCAAACGCTTTGGATTTAGTCGCTCTACCGTGTCCACAATATGGAAAAATAAAGAAAAAATCCTCCACGCTGCGGGCGAGGGAAAATCTTCCAAAAAATTAAAGAAACCTACGAAGATTTGGATAAAGCTGTACTATCATGGTTTCATCGACAGCGCCAGAATAATATGCCTATCTCGGGGCCGCTCGTGAAAGCTAAGGCGGAGAATTTTGCTGCTGAACTTGGTGATGAGGTGGAAACAGAATCTGAGTTTGAAAGCGACGACGACCTTCCATTAACTGAGTGGATTCAACAATTCAACATGGCAGGAAATACGGTAAATCTTCAAACCTACATTGAAGTGGACGACCGCCTGCTTACAACGGCTTCACTCACAGACTGAAGAAATTTTGGATTCAGTGAGAAAAACTTAGGATCAAGAACAAGGTGATGAAGAAGATGAGACGGATGAGCCTGAGCTTCCGCCGAGCATTAAAGAAGCTCTGGAAGCAGCAAAATTATTGGAAAAATATTTCCTTTATAACCAAGATGCCTCAGTATTGCTAGATATTAATAAAATAACTAAAAAAATACAACAAAATTACTGGTGCAGCAAAAGACGTCAGACAAAAATAACAGACTATACTCAATAGCGTTCAAATAACATTCTTTTTTATGCACATAACTACTAACAATAGTCAGAAATAAACTTTTTATTTTTCTAATTCTGATGTTTCTTCTCTCCATTTAACGACAACTCTCTATAACGCCATAAAATGCACAGTCCCTTCAGTGTCGCTATATAGAGTTTACACTGTATATGCATTAAGATTAAAATTATGCATATCAATGATATTATTAAAACAACCATGGAAAATCCCAAACATTATTATAAATCACATTACAATAGGCTATTATAGCAAATAAATACAATAATAATAAAATAAAAAAATCAAAATCGCCAACGGCGTTGCCATGCCGCGCGTGAGTGAAGAAATTAGCAAACACTATATAATAGCCAATAGGTAGATAATTCGAGACTCGGGCACCGCGCGGCACATCAAATGGACCTTCGATCAACAATACAACTAGATAACGGGTCACATATAAACTCAAAGCTAAAATCTGTCCGCGTGAATATATATTACACAGCTATATATTTTTACTAACGAACTGATATAAAAGTTTTAAAACCATTTTAAGTTCAAAGTAATCACAACTTTAAAATATTATCTTATACTTACGATAACTCATCGCAAAACAATAAATTACTGAGAAATGAAAAGACATAGGTTAAATAACATTTATTGTGAAATCAACCTAAGACGGCAAAAAATAAAGTGCCTTTTTCTGTAATTGTCTTGCGAGTTACGTCGTTTTGTTTCGTATCTGTTTGCTTCTTCGAATTTTACGACAGGAGGTATGGAGCTGCATTGAACGGGAAACGCACCTAGCGTGTGCGAGCCGCGTATCGTCGCAATATTTGGCGCCGCAGTCAACGTGTTAAGCGATTTTTAACGTTAATATTATGGAAATAAAATTGGTTTTGGCTTGTATGTTCCTCCTACTTATTAAAACTAATATAAAATTTCAACAGGTTTTATAAAACAGACATTGGTCTCGGGGTAAACGTCGTCCTGATACTAAAATCATGACAGGGGTTCAAATCCTGCGCACGTAATATTTTCAATATATATTTTTTTTAAATCTTATTTTCTTCCTGTTGCTCCCGATGTCATAATTTTATAAATTACTTGTTCAGCAATAACCACATTGAACCTTATCAGTGTTTATATAAAAATACAATAAAATTTCTCAAGTGCACTTTGTCCATGAGTATAATAGACTCTAACACTCTAAATTTAAAGCACATTTTCCTTCATTTCGTGGCTGGTTGTTTTGAATCTTCCAATTGCCAATGACAGATATGTACCTACTTATTAGTGCAAGTTGTAAGAATTTAAATACATACCACGATTTGTTTTTACTAATTATAAAACCATAATAACAAATAATTATTATAAGCAGCGATAGGGGTTAAAATTTCAATTAGTAAATTTGACCCAAATAAATACAACAAACAACCAGAGCAAGCTAAATATAACCGTTTAAAAACATTTAATTTATTATTTGACTATGTACCTAACTTGATACAGAAAATAAAAAATAAAAAATTACAATTATTGAATTTATTTATTATCTGTAGGATTTGAACACCCAGATTGGTAAGCGCTTAGGAGAGTTCTAATGTACCTTGCTGCAAAGCTATTACGTCCCATGCTGCTAATATTGAAATTGTATATTGCTTTCTATTTATGAATGTTTAACGATGGTTATTAAAAAAAATATATATTCGTCGTTGACTCTGAACAACGAGGAACAACAAATATTAAAGGTTTAACAGTCTATTATTACTTTACGCACTTTTGTTTTGCAATTAATTGTAATAATAGTCATTTTTGTTTGGAATCGAGTCCAAGAGCAAAAACGTAGAGCCAGCGGTAGTTCAAAAAGTACCTAATTACTGAGAACGAAATATTATGAACATAAAATTTTTGTTTCATTCTCTCTTTTCTATATAAAAGAGAAGGCAACGGTTCTACACCATGCAGCCTTGAATATGTCAAAACAATAAACATCTACAGCCATCGTGCAATGTGATTATACTTTATTTTTATTTCGTTAGTATCCGAATCATGCACGAAATTAAAAAGTAACTACACTTAAAATTGTGCCAAATAAATCGATTTTCTTTTTACTCTATAGTCGTTCGTGTTTACGGTGATGTTTAAAATTTTTTATCATGCCATCTATTGGCGTATACTATCTATAGCCATCTATCAGAGAGTAGCACGGCTAGCTTTTTGAAGGTCGAATCGTCAAAGTCATTGGACTACGTAATTCCCTTAATAAGAATCCAAGTCAGTCGCACTGCCATAACTATGCCATCACTAGACAAAGTGATCTCAATACACGATTTGCGCGATCTAGCTACTATTGCGGGTTTTTCACAATGTGTACAGTCCCTTAATACTCCAGGAGCCAGTGGCAGATTTACATGATCAAGTTCCTCTTAAGAGACAATAATAGTGAAATGCATTCTGATGCGTTGGCATTATATAATAAAGCTTCTTGAACGTCAGCTACGGCTCCGTGGAGGGGATGAGCGGAGGTAGCCTCCCGCGCATGAAGAAAAAAAATCTATAATTTTCTGTTTACTAAAAGTTTGTCAAATTGTAGCTGACTCAATATCTCAAAGAAAAAAAAAATCTGCTGACTACAACATGGTGTATTATATGACCTTCAAGAGGCTTTATGATACTACATACATACTTTATATACTATTCTCTGATACGTCTCACTAATTATCATTCAAGAAGAAATAATTGACCAATTTTTTACCTGGCTCCTGGACTATAATGGATACAAACTGGATACAAATGTAACAGACGACGAGTTTACAGTGAATGTATATCTTAGAGAATTGACAGTATTAACTATAATCGTACGTACAACAACATCCCTGATGGAGAGGAAGAACATGCCCGCGTTGAAGAACATGCACTGGTCGACGAGGCCACGCGTCCTTAACTCCCTAGGGTACAACCGCTCGCGATGATCCCCGCCATATTTCTCAAGCAGGTACTTTAATATTGCGTGACTGGAGACAATAATTTACTATGAAGGGCTATTTATAAACACAGGCGGTAGGCAAAGGCGTAATCAGTACACCCACTTTTCGCCGAATTATCGGTCCCATAATGTGATAGGGGGTATGCCTATCGCCATACCGGGCCCAGGTTCCAGACTCCGGGCTAATACTGAGAATTTCTAGATAGAAAAACCCAATATCACTTTACCCGACCCGGGAATCGAACCCGAGACCTCAGCACAGCAGTCGTAACGCTTACGCAATTACAACTGCGCCACCGAGGCAGTCTATTTATAAAATATTTTGTTATTTGTTGATGCCGATTTCAAGTGTGAGTAAGGCCTATGAAATAAATTGTCCAGCCGAAACTAGTTTTCAGAATTTAATCTGAATTTTGGTTTCAGTTTCGGTCGACACCTAACCGGAAGCTTATTTTTAAGGCAATTCTTTTGTGTAATTTTTAAGGTTTTGTCATTTTAACTATTTTTTTATCTCATAGTCCGACAAACGAGCCAGTGGGTCACCTGATGTTAAGTGATCTCCACCGCCCATAAACATCCACAACACCGAAAGTGTCATGTATGCGCTGTCGGCCTTAAAGGACAGGAATAGGGATTAGGGAAGGGAAGGGGGAATCTGGGCCTCCGGATATCTCACTTACAATACGAAATGCGACAGTAAACTGTCACTTTACGTTCGCTGGTGGTAGGATATTCATATCCGCCCGGATAGCGACCACCGTACACAGGGCGAAAAACCCGCCATAGTGGCACACGCAAGTGTGTCGCGTTCCGGGATCAGCCAGTGTACATCCGGTTTTTGTCGGGGGTCTGGAGTTGGGGTACAATGGCCATTTTACGGCCTTCTTAGTACTCTGACACTAGACCCTCGACCCCTTCTTCACCTTCTTGCCCATGGCGTAGTGTGAAGAAGCAGGCCGGCATGAGTGTGTTGAGTAGCGGGGATAGATCGTCTCTCGCTACTCAGTACTCTATTTGGACCGCACTGCGCTTACCATCAGGTACAGTGCGGTCACTCTGCCGTGGAGGATAAAAAAAACAAAAAAACGTTGGTTTTCTGTGAGACAGTGGTACTACCCCGGTCGAGCCGGCCCATTTTTGCTGTAGACAAATATGTCTACAGCGTGGCTCTACCACTTCTATTAATAGGTTTATCGCTCTTACTTATAGAAAATAAAATATCCATACCTCTCACTAATAATATAGTCATCATCTTGCAGTACCGGAACTGTCTGCATGGGGTTTAACTGAAAACAAAATACTTACATCAGCCGGGTAGGTTCATCAAGGTGATGTAAAAGGATCCCGCCCTGAAGAATTCTACCACGGTATACCCTGCCTGTCGTAAGAGGTGACTAAAAGGGATCACAGGGGTCGCGGCTACACAGCGGGGGATGTGCGGCCTTTATATATATCTTCATGGTGCGACCCTGAGGCGGGTGGCGGCGCGAAACATCGCGCCGCTGCTGTAAATTGTGGGGGACATCTAGCCCAAGAAGAGACGGGCCGTAAAGGCATGGCACAGGGATGGTTCCGGCAGTAATCCAGAGTTTCCCATCATCTCAGGATCCCCGGGATCGTCCCACATGTGCTGCAGAAGGCTACCGCGGGGTTTTTAGTCGGTACACGGGCGTAGGAAAATTGGTTAGGGTCCCGATCTAGTAGTCCTTCGGGCGAACTGGGTCGGAAGGTCGGTGAGTCCGGCATAACCATCTCTCCTCCCCTGAGGACCAGAAGGTATCCGTAAGATGGATTTTCCCCGGGGGAAAAAAAAGGTGATGTAAGAGGATGAATTTTCCTACCGATTTTTTTGACTACACTGCACCTGATGGTAAGCGCAGTGCCGTCCAGATAGAGTATCAAGTAGCGAGAGATAGTCTATCCCACGCTACTCAACACAATCATGCCGGCCTGCTGTTTAGCTTTCTAACACTACGCCTAAAGAAGAATTGAAAAATTATCGCTATCTTACGCGGTCCAAAGATGTTCTGTAGTCACAAAGAATTAACAAAACATCACTAAATATAATTCACTGCCTACAGATGTAAAAACGAACCAAAATGATAGTATTTTATTAATTTTGGTTCACAGGAGTACCATGATAATATAAAATTAAATATTACACATTACTCTTAGAATGAAAAATACTACAAATTTCATAATTTTTATTTTGAATCCTGCAGGCTGCAGCCTTAGAGTGATGTGGCGTCTGGAAACTGCAGTACCTACTTCCACTTATTCTATATTAGATTTAAACACGACGTGCATGAATATTTTAACGATTGCAGCGATGAAGAATGTGCACTTGAAAGGCCTACTATCCCTATCCCATTCATTATTCTTAAAGACATTGAGAGAAGGCATAGCTACGAAAAATTCTTCGTTACTCTTCCGCGGCGATTAGGTACCTACTTTAAGTTCGACAATGCACCCATGCCTAAATCACTTCCACGTTTTTAACAATATTTCAAAATTAACTTTATTCAATTAACGGCTTTTAATAAACGGACGGCAGTGCGCCGGACATTAGGTACTTCCGACCAGGTACTAACTAGCTCGTTTTTTTTAATGCCTCGATAGGCAGACGAGCAGACAGGAATGCCAGGGCACAGCAAAGCCGCTGCTTACCGTTACCGTTCGTATCTAGCCAAGACGTGAAAATGTAAGATTACCTTTTTAAACTCTGGTGTCATATGCTCTAATCGGTAAAGGTTGACATCCTTGATGACCATATCCAGCCTGAGTACATCAGCGAGCATCATGACGGATCTCGCCGGCGGGCTCCATAGAGCTCGGTGGAGAATAAGCCGTGACATTGTACTGTTGGAAATAACAAATGTTTTATTAAAAACAAGCCTTTAGCAAAAAATATTTTAAAGAATAAGATTAATATAATTGGAGACAGAACGTATTTTTTATATATAAATTTATATTTAACAATGTAAAGAATAAAGAGTACTCTATATAATACCTACATCAAAACATGGAGACATCAAAATATCAACCAGTACTTCTTGAAAGAAGCCTTGTGGGTAATACTGTGGTTGGAAATAATGCGCGCTTAGTATGTCATGTTTTTCACGGACTTTACTTTTTTTGTGTAACATCTTTACTGCCGGTTTCTGGGAGTTATATCGTGAAAAGGGACGGAAGTGTTACAACAGGAAGTCCGGGAAGCGCGCGTTATTTGATTTAACCAATGAGCGCGGAGTGCTAGTTGGCTGTCAAATGGTTTCAACCCATTTTCCGAGGTTTGATTTTCGAATGGAAACGGACGGAATCGAATGGAATATCTATACTCGTATGATAAGTAAAACTTCATCAGCAAGTTATAAAAGTATTTATAAACGCTTAACCTACCATACCACATACCTAATATGATTTAATATATTATACTATAAAGAAAGCGACTACAATAATTAAGACATCTAAATTAATAGGTTAGGTTAGAGCAGAACTTTGTATTTATAATAACAAAACAATAACCTTATTTATAAACAATAAAACTTAATGCGATTCTATGTACACCTACTAGTACAGAAAGGCCATTCATTTGATACACACTTGGAGAAAGTATATTAAAAAAAATTTCTATGAATACACAACTAATCACGTCTTTACATTATCAAAGATGGTACAACATAAATAGCCTAACTTTGCGGCACATAATACCTACAGCGATTACATCAATTTATCGTAGAGGGGAGTGGGGACTGTGCACTGACGTCTAGTAATAGACGTCAGCGTCAGTGGGACTGTGAATTTTCTATCGACCTTGGTCATTGATCTTTTGTGTTGCCACACCATTATTCACATAAAGTCCAAAACAAAGATAAATTTTATTGTAAAATTAAAATTCCACAGAAAATAAACACTGTATTGTTGAAAAATGATTAATCGTGTGAATTATCTAGACATGACTTTGTAATTTGTACACCATGCGTGACGGCGGGAAACGGTTAAAAATAGAAAAAGTTGAATTTTCAGTACGAGAGAGTTGGTGGGCGGATTACCATTTTATACCTGTTATATAATATTTATACATACTTACATATTATACATATTGATATTATCACGCCTTTATTCCACAGAGGTAGGCAGAGACTAAAGATTTCCACTTTACACGATCCTGCCACACTTTAGTTTCAGCAATCTCTTCATACGCCACGTCGGTTTAGAGTCCTTCTAACCTGACCTTTACTTAAGAATGTCGCCAATTTGGCCGGCATTTCGGTGAGGACGTCCTTTGCCAATTTTTCCTTCTACTCGCCTTGTGTATCTGTTTCGTTAATCTCCTTATCCATCCTCTCAATTCTCGTCACAACATCTTCTTTTACTTCACAAAGTTACATTACATTATTCTTCACCTTATCACACAAATCACGGCACGGTTAGGGTCAGCAACGCGCATGTGATGCTCCTGGTGTTGCAAGCGTCCATAGGCTACGGTAACCGCTTACCATCAGGCGGGCCGTAAGCTTGTTTTCCACCATCGTGGTATGCACACCACATGTTTCTCATATTGATACCAGACTGGATATCATTATATCAGCCACAGCCACTGTTCATGTTGTAAATTTCGCCAGCGGCCCATTCGTATATCTAGTAACCTAATACAGACATAAAAATACCTGTGTCGCATCGAGAGTAATAATGTTTCATTATAATTTAATCTGTATTTGCAATAATTTTGTATTATCTAAAAGAAAAAACATTGTCACATTATATTTAATCTGCATTTGCAATCATTGTAGCCATTTTGTATTGTCTACAAAAAAATAGAGTTGACAGAAATAATAAAAAACCTTTATTCTTAGATATCAATCAAACATATAGTCACTGTTCAACTGGATCTCAAGGAAGCTGGGATCTTTTATCACTTATAGAGTATTTTCATTTACCCAGTTTCCCAAATAGGCAGGTTTGAGATGAATGCTGGTGGAAGGATATTCATATCCGCTCGGATAGCGACCACCGTCCACAGAAAGTAAAACCCGCCATAGTGCCACACGCAAGTGTGTCGTGTTCCGGGATCAGCCAGTGTACATCCGGTTTTTGTTATTTTGCGGCTTTCTAAGTATTCTAGACCCTCGACCGCTTCTTCACCTTCTTGGCCACGGTGTAGTGTGAAGAGTCTACACAGCAGGCCGGCATGATTCTGTTGAGTAGCGGGGGATATAATGTCTCTCGCTACTCGATACTCTAATTGGACGTCACTGCGCTTTCCATCAGTTGCAGTGTGGTCTGCAGTGCCAGGATAAAAAAAAAGAATGTTCGCTTATTTATAGAGGGTTTCGCTAAGAGAGATCGAAATGTCCCGTTTTTCATTTGTAGAAGTGGAAATGGTAATGAATTTTGATATTATGGGTATATTGTTACTGAGTACAGTTTTTGTTCTTCAAAACAATACAAAACTTATCAGATATCTATCAGAGAGTAGCACGGCTAGCTTTTTGAAGGTCGAATCGTCAAAGTCATTGGACTACGTAATTCCCTTAAATAAATCAGTTATATTGTCATAACGTGTCTAAACCTGATAATATGTCTATATAGTATTAGTTATACAGTCTATTGAGCTGCAAAGTCCCAATTATAGATGTAAACATCGAAAAAATCAAAGAAATAAAACCGCAAAAAAAGATTTGATAATTCCCAGTACCTAATAGAAGTATTTCAATGAAACAATGTGAACCTCATTGTAATTCAGTATAGCAGAGGTTTCTCATACATCCAGGGCCAACTTAACCAGGTTACACTGTAGTACTCGTTTATTTCCTACGTAATAAGAACTTCGACGTACTGTTAACATTCTTGTGTCATTAATGATATGCCGGCTTTTAAGTTAAGGAATGCGGATTGGAAAAGGGAGGGGGGAGGGATTCCACCACTTTGGATAACGCGACCATGGAAGTACACCCAACAGTCACACACATAGCCTTGACCCCATATTAAGTCGAACATGTGTCGTGGGTATCAAAAACTACGAAGGAGTGCCGTCCCACAACACCCAGGCCATAAATAAAAAAATTATGGCTCACACAAACTTTTCTAATTCTAAAAGGTTATAATCATTAAAAGTACTTTGATTAGGTAACCATAGTCAATGGCTGTTAGATATTTAGTTTCTCCGCCTAAGTATGCTGCCACTTAACAAATAAGGCAATGGACTAGTCACTATGACAAATAAAGATACATACATACATATATACTCACGCCTGTAATTTATTTATTTACCCCGAAGGGGTAGGCAGAGGTGTAACCAGTACACCCACTTTTCTTTTCGAAAATTGATCTGAAATCTGAAAACTGGTTTAAAAACCAGTTGACGTTTTTTTGCAGAAACGTGCACAGATTTATACGTTAATGGCCCATTTCGTATGTCGTTGATTCAACGACGTTAAATAAAACAGGTTGATAAATTCAACTGGGTTATCTGTGCGCCTGTTTCATTCGCGGCTGTCGTCGATTCAACGACGTTGAATGCAACAGGTTGATAAATTCAACTAGTTTTGACGTAAAGAGTAAACGGTTGACTCGTTAACGGTAGAAAAACTGTTTAAAAAAACGGTTCGTTGATTCAACGCCCACTCCTAGTTCCTATGTGATAGTATAACAATTGTACCCTACAGGAATCGTGTGTTTAAAACAAGTTTCGTTAAAGTTCGTGAAATAAAGTTTCAACGCATTTTCGAAGCTATATGTAAAGCGTCACGCAAACTTAGCTACCGCGATTTAGGAAGGCGTTTGCTATTAGTGTGGTGCGCGCCCTGTGTGCCGCCACAGGTTTTATAAACTCACTAATACGCAGATATAAAAATATATAATAGTTTTAATGGCCTAAGGTAGGGTTACCAACCCGGAATTGAAATACTAGAATTTGAAGTTACAAAAACCAGGAGAATGCAGTTTGAAAACAGGAAGTATCTTTGTTTTAAAATAGCGTAAACACCGCCCCTAAAGTAAGGATTGCAAAAATAGCGTGCGAATTTTAAAATACAGGACCTTATCAGGGCGCTTTAGAAACTATCCAGGACACCCCAGAACACTAAAAACCAAGACATGTCCTGGGAAAACAGGACGGTTGGCAACTCTAACCTAAGGTAACAACAAGTGCTTTGGTAAGACGCTTACTAATTATCACATGCATTTTATATGTTAAATATTAACACTTTTCCCAGCCTCTGTGCTGCAGCGTGCGAGTTTGCTGTAAAGAGGCTGGAGGTGCGAGGACCGTGTCGAGACAAAAATTATCCACAAATATTGGTCTCGGGTCTAGGTGTTGTGGGACCATTATCCCTCATAGTTCTTGATCCCCACGATACAGGTTTAATGTGGGATCAGAACTATGTGTGCAACTGTTGTGTGTATATTGTATAACTTTTGTTTCAAATATGCTTTACATATCCATTACCGTGCAAACAATATTTTTGGCTTATTTTCCAAAGGATACAATTGTCAAAGAGAGTAAAAATACGATCGTATTCGTGTGACATGTCCTCTAAATGTATAAACGCGGTAAGAATTTATAGTTTCAACTTTTAACCCTTTTTTGATTCCGTTTTAACTATAATGGTGATCCATGAAAATATGATCAACAATTTGTTGTGAAAATCATTGGTTTGATGCATTGAGGCCCAACATTTATTTAACAAAACAAAAATGTACAGTTCCAACGACTAAAAAATATACATTTGTTGTGATAAACAGGCCCATATGCAGGGACGCAGGGTACTTGCCCCTCTCGTATGATAAACATACAAATATTACCCTACAAATGGACATGTACCCAAATCATTTAATTTGTGTGGCCGATATGGGTTAACATCATGTGTTCTCATGTGACACTAATAGAAACTTGTTCACCAATCCAATTATTTCTTGTACTTGTTCTTCCGATAACCTTTCTTCACTTTCCTGGACTATCTGTAAGAGAAATATTGACACATTAATGGACACGAAAAGAATTTCATCAAATGAATACTTGAAATAAGAGCTTTTGGAAGGTCATTATTTATAAATTAAAGAAACAACAACAGACTGCCTCGGTGGCGCAGTTGTAATTGCGCATGCGTTACGATTGCTGTGCTGAGGTCTCGGGTTCGATCCCCGGGTCGGGTAAAGTGATATTGGGTTTTTCTATCTAGAAATTCTCAGTATTAGCCCGGAGTCTGGAACATATGCCCGGTATGGCGATAGGCTCGTCCCCTATAACATTATGGGACTGAAATTCGGCGAAAATGGGTGTACTGGTTACACCTCTGCCTACCCCTTCAGGGATTACAGGCGTGAGTGTATATATATATAAAAGAAACATTTAAATTTCTAAAATTACTTTAGCACAATACATCAGCATCTTTTTTGTATCAGGAGGCCTATAAACTTATGAATAAGTTAAATGATTACTAAAAATCGATTAAAATAAAATCAATCAATTATTCATATCTCTTGTCAGCTGTAGGGTGTGGATGAACTTGTAATCATGTAGTTAATTTTGACTCATTTGACCAGTGAAGGAAATACTGTAAAATAAACTGCCAACTACTACTACTAGATTAGTATATAAGATTCTATACTACTACATAAGATTCTTCATACATTTTAAATAGTACATGAAGTCTACTAATCTGTATTATTTAGGTGAATATGGTCTAATAATTAGCTTCTCCTGTTAATAAAAAACACATGGACCTAGCCGACAATATACACAGTCAGGTCATAAGTATTGTCACACAGTAAAAACTTTTATTTTAGAATGCTGGCCACAAAAAAGTTTATTGAATTCGAACTTCAAATTGTTCATGAAAATAAAAATGTATACTTTTTAGAATTTTACTCATTTTTAAATATGGAGTGAACGCTTAAAGAAGACCGTGTTGCAGTAATTGCGTTGCATCGTTGCGGTTACGCGCCAATTCAAATTTTTGACATACTGAAAAATTTGAATATAACCAAAAGATTCGTTTATCGTACCATCAAACGATACAATGAAGACTCTAGTGTAGATGACAGGTCAAGAAGTGGTCGCCCTCGGTCTCTTAGGACTCCAGCAGTGATAAAAGCTGTGAAGGCGCGAATTCAAAGAAATCCCAAACGTAAGCAGAAACTGTTGGCCCTTCAGATGGGGTTAAGCAGAACCACGGTGAAAAGGGTGTTAAATGAAGACTTAGGGCTTCGGACATATCGAAGAAAAACAGGACATCGTTTGAATGCTCGTCTAATGGACCTGAGACTGAAGAGATGCCGCGCTTTGTTGAAGCGGTACGCGGGAAAAAAATATCGGGAAATTCTTTTTTCAGATGAAAAAATTTTTACCGTAGAAGAGAGCTACAACAAACAAAATGATAAGGTGTACGCACACAGTAGTGAAGAAGCGAGCAACCGTATTCCGCGTGTCCAACGAGGTCATTTTCCATCCTCGCTCATGGTATGGTTGGGAGTTTCTTATTGGGGCTTAACAGAGGTACATTTTTGTGAGAAAGGTGTAAAAACGAATGCAGTTGTGTATCAAAATACAGTCCTGACGAACCTTGTGGAACCTGTTTCTCATACCATGTTCAATAACAGGCACTGGGTATTCCAACAAGATTCGGCGCCAGCTCATAGAGCGAAGAGCAGACAGGACTGGCTGGCGGCGCGTGAAATCGACTTCATCCGGCACGAAGACTGGCCCTTCTCCAGTCCAGATTTGAATCCGTTAGATTACAAGATATGGCAACACTTGGAGGAAAAGGCGTGCTCAAAGCCTCATCCCAATTTGGAGTCACTCAAGACATCCTTGATTAAGGCAGCCGCCGATATTGACATGGACCTCGTTCGTGCTGCGATAGACAACTGGCCGCGCAGATTGAAGGCCTGTATTCAAAATCACGGAGGTCATTTTGAATAAACTTTAGTGTCATAAGAATCTATGTTTTGTTAAGTTCATTTTGGTATATAAATGGTTACATAATGAATAAACTTGTTTCAATTATTTTATATTAAACATGTGACAGAATTTATGACCTGACTAGGTATTAATGCAGTTATTTATAATTCTTTATGGTATATTTAAGACAATATACAAAAAAGACGATACTGTAATCTTAGCACAATTGAGAGCCTTATCGCTCTGGGCAATCTCACATGGTATGGTTGTTTGTGAACTAATAACGTTCCATGATCCTGTCAGCTTATATAGAGATATGATAGGGGATCGGTCGCTTTGGGAGAAATCCAAGTGATCATATCAGCACTGTTGGAGTATACAACTAGGAGCGACCATTAAGCGCTTCATTTTCACGAAAATAATGGATACATATCTTTACAGACCAACTCAAGCAGCAGACATAAACTCAAATAGACCAACTGATATGGAGATGGACGGGTCATATAGTTTGAGATAAGCAAGGCAAATGGAGCACAACCATCTCTGTCTGGTACCCTGGCAAAGGCAATAGAGGACTCCAATAAGTCAGATGGGTAGGCAACTTGATGCTCATGGTTGTAAACCACTGGAAAAGAGTAGCTCGAAGCAGAAGCCAATAGAAAATACTGGAGGAGGCCTATGCCAAGAGGCACTATGTAGAACTATATTTGATTTAGTAAACCTCGACATGAAATGCAAACATTGATATTTCAGTATATTAGTTATCTTTACAGGCAACCACAGGATGCAGATAAAGAGCATGCGAAAAAAGGCAGTCTTGTAATAATAAAAGATTACATAAAGAAGTTATATTTGTTTTGTTAAAGATGATAATCATATATCAAAATTATTCTCACCAGTTGTATTTCTAGTTCGGTTCTAGGCGGAGTGTTCACCATCATCAACTTTTCCACTTTGGTCAATTTATATTGCTTTGTGGCTTCTAGAAATTTTTGTATGGACTTCGCATTTAGAGTTTTACATTCTGTGTCTTGTAAGTAGTGAACAGTCTGGAACATACATGAATAAAATCTATAATAGGTTTATTATTTTTAATATTATTCAAAGAAGTGGCGACTGGACTGCCTCGGTGGCGCAGTTGTAATTGCGCATGCGTTACGACTGCTGTGCTGAGGTCTCGGGTTCGATCCCCGGGTCGGGTAAAGTGATATTGGGTTTTTCTATCTAGAAATTCTTCAGTATTAGCCCGGAGTCTGGAAAATGTGCCCGGTATGGCGATAGGCTCGCCCCCTATCACATTATGGGACCGAAATTCGGCGAAAAGTGGGTGTACTAGTTACACCTCTGCCTACCCCTTCGGGGATTACAGGCGTGAGTGTATGTATGTGTATGTGTGTATTCAAAGAAGTAAATTTTGTTTGTTGTTTTTGTTTGTATATCTGCGATCAGTCCTAAGACTATAAGCAGATGATGTCCGAGCATCATGTCATGCTGAGCGTGTCCCCCATCGGAGACAACTGCCCCCCCCCCCCCCCCCCCAGAGCAATATTTATATTTGGTCCAGGTTCAAACAATACGCCGTTTCAGTCGCATATCACTGTTGGCATCCATCAGCTGGACTGCTAGGTCATTAGGATGGTTTGTTAACCTCTTTTTTTAGGTTACAATGGAACTCCTTATCTCTTCCTTTATGGTGTGCACTTGCAAGTTTTTATGTATTTCCATGTTTGTAACGAACCATGGGACATTCAATATGTTTCTAAGTATTATGTTAGAATCGCTAGCACTTCCCCATAACTGGATTCCGTAAATCCAAGATGGAGTCAAAAGAAGTTAAATAAAAAATATTTTTTAAGTGTGTTTCATATGGAGCATCGGCATTTCAGAGATGTTGTATTGTTGAATCTATGACCAGATCCAAATGTGAAGAATTCAATTTGAAAGTAGATTCGACGAAACAAACTCAGCAGGCTTATGTAACATGCATATGTATATGCTTATGTAACATATCTTGTTAAATACACAAAATTACATATTGTGATTTCGATGGACAGTACTATAATAATAATAATAGTACTAGCTCTATATTAAACATTGTCCCACTGCTGAGTGCGGCCCTCCTCTACTAATGAGAGGGGTTAGGCCTTAGTGCACCACGCTGGCCTATTGCGGGTTGGTAGACTTCACATACCTTCGAAATTCTTTTTGAGAATTCTCAGGTATGCAGGTTTCCTCACAATGTTTTCCTTCACCGTTAAAGCAAGCGATAATTAACAAAGAATACAAACATAACTTTAGAAAAGTCAGAGGTGTATGCCACTTGGGTTTCAAACATACTACTTTTGTCTTGCCAGTCCGTACCGCAACCTACTAGGCTATCACTGCTCTATAACACAATAAAAAAAAACAGAAAAGTCATTTACAACTGATATTCTATATAAAAAATTATTACCTCATAGGTGACTGTCGCCAAAGATGCCTCACGCTTATGTTTCTTTTGGGTATTGTCTTTCAGTTTTTGGAGAATCTGCATAACTTCAAAGTTACACAGGAATGCTGTATTTACTTTAATGCTAAAATAAACAAAATCAGTGAAAAACTTATAAAAATATGTATATATTTTAAATAATATTTTTATAATGACTGCAATGTCTTTATATATATATAGATGACCAAACTTTTATCAGCTTATATGCAACACTTCTATTTTAAATACAAGGATTTCTTTATATTTGTATAAAATGATTGGTATGCTTTGACCTCTATGTTGCTGTAGAGGTCATCCAAAATAGGTTAATTTAAGAAGATAGATATGACTTCTAGTTAGAAATGCAGACCAAAATTTGACACAATACTAACTATAAACTAGTCGAAAAAATAGTCAGAAAAAAGTGAAAATTATTTGAAAATTTTATAAGTATAGTTTTGAGATGAGTCATACAATTATTATTCATATTAAACAACTTTAACAAAAATCCTTAATTAAATAGTCTGGCTGTATGTTTGGGTGTAACATGATATTATTATTATTATTAAAAAAAAATACAAAGCTGTATGTATTACGTAGAAACAATGTTTGTGCAATAACCTTAATTAAATAACAAGTGAGGTTAGAACTTATAATAACAAATAGCACATGCCAGTCATGCCTTCAACATAAATAAAAGTAACATGTGATTAACCACATGGGTTCAATAAATCATGTGGTGGTATAACCTCAATTACTTATCATTTTCCATGAAAAATATCAGTATTAAACGATTAATTAATTGCATACCTTATTATAAAAAATATATGACAGTAATAGATATTATTGTTTTATGGTAAGTGCACAATTTAAAACAAAGCTGTGCTCCAAAGAACTATTAAAAGTAAATTAGATATGATATTTACGTTTCCATTTCCAATGTTGTAAATTTTAAACACAAGATATTTCAGCAGCTATTTATAATACAAATATAAGCTCTTCTTTTCAAGTATCTGTTTGTTTTTAACTCATTATAAACTTAAACTATTTCATATTAAAGCACCATGAACCATTTTTGTGTTGTTTTGTTTACAACTTCCGAGTTTCGGTTTTGACAATCAACTTTTGTTTTTGACATTTGAGTAACTGGAATGTCTATGGTGGACGGTGGTAGTGGCAAGGGATCTTATTTAATCAATGTAAGGGATGCATACTATAAAATATATAATTCTATTTAATATTTAGAAATATAAAACATATTTAACATAATATTTTATTAATATGTTATTACTATTTATAGCCTCAAAATCAAAATAGCATTAGTTAACTCTTAATATACACGGAGAGTATAGTTTCCAATATTTGCTATTATATTTAATTTTTCACTGTACGGCAGCCCCGGATCTAGGGGGGGGCAAGCCGGGGCCTATGCCCCGGGCGGCAAGTTCAGAGGGCGGCAAATTCACACTTTACAGACGAATGGACAACTCATAAATTACTTTGATGGAATAAATAATAGTACAAGTACAGAAATTTCATGGAGTGAGACGTGCTGCACGAACATTTAATATTATTTATTTGCGGGGCGCGCAGGCATAGTTCAAAATACGCACCCGTTCGCCCGCAGGAATCGCAGATCGCGGCAGAACGCGTCTGGTTACCGCGCGTGCGAAAGAGATGATGCTATATTCGAGAACTCCCTCGTCGATCTCTCTCCACAGCAGTGTTTTGTTTTAGAAATGTGTTGTTTATGTTTACTATGTTGTACTTGTCGATCAACCAAAGGTAAAATACTACTGATTTAGTCTAGGATCCCTGATAGTAGGTTTGCTATTGATTACTATTAAGTGGATGTTCCGTGAGTAGCTTCATTTTGATGAGACGCCCAACTTTTTTCTTACAAAATTTTTCGATTGTGGTAGCTAACAGGCGTAGCAGGGATAAAATATGTGGATTTGATGATTATCAAAAAATTTATCACTAACTGGGCGTTTTTTTGTTAAATCTCAAGATAATTATCTAAATTATTGGAAAAAATATTTGTACTACAAAATGTATGGTTTGATCAAAGAGTCGGTATGGCGATAAAATCAAAATCAAATAATTATTGAATCCATGAAATGTTATACATCATTTAGATTCAGTCAATTTTTTCACTCTACCGCCAGTTCAGAATGCAGTTTCACTAGAGAAGAACGGGCAAGAAACTCTAGCGTTGCTCTTTTCACACCGGTTAACAATATTTGGTTATACAATTAATTTACGATTTCAGTTTAATTACATTAGATTAGAGCAGCTCAATCTATGTTAAGTTGCCTTATTGCAATATTGTGAATAAGAATCATTACAAGACCTAGTGCCACACATGACCATCGTGAGTGATGAAAATCAGTTGGTCCTTACTGAAACCGTCTGAGCAAACCAGTCCACACGAGCCGCACCCGTTCACGAGTAATGACGCATGTGTTAGCCATTGGCCTCCTCAACCATGTTACAGGGAAGAGACCGTCCTGGCACATGGCGCCGCTGCAAGCACAGACACTTTAGCAAGCATGACATACCCAGACTGAATACAACAATTAAAATACAAGAAAAATATGAAGTAAAGTCATGTCATAGGCTCGCCCCCTATCACATAATTTGGCGAAAAATGGGTGTACTGGTTACGCATCTGCATACCCCTTGGGGGGTTACAGGCGTGAGTGTATATGTATTTATCAAGTATCAGGGAGCAAATTTTAACATCCAAAGTATGTACTATAATCTCACACTTACGGAGGTAGTTATAGGGTACATAGTCCATAAAAATAGTTATATTGTATCGATCTTCATTATCTAAACGGCACAAGAAATAAGAATGTAAAATTGCCAGAAAACAATAATTTCAATTATTACTATTACGGTATAATTGCCGTATTACTTTTATCACACGTAATTCTCACGTGAACTTCTGTTTCGAAATGTCACGAGTCCTCATATTATTTTATAACGCCAAATAAATTATAAAATACAAAAACCAAGAAAACATTTAAAAAGAGAAATCATGTAAAGTAGGTTTGAACTCTATGTCACGATTTCTAATCACACCGCATTACCACTAAGCCAATAACTTATACTAAGCACTGGCAAAATTAATTATCTTGTTGATTAGTAGTGTAGAATTATTATTTTTATGAAATTGCCTGTCTTTAAATGGATCGTAAATTGGATATTGTTTATACTATAACAGTAGTGAAAGAATTATCAGCATACTAAGTAAGTATTTTAGTTGCCTTGTAGTTTACTGGAAAATAAAGCTATTTAAATTTCGATAAAGATATTTTCACTTTATGTTATGTTACAAGTAGGAAAACGAAAAAATGACATTTCTTGTCGGACTAGTGATACATACCAATTTTTTTGTAGGACATTGTTGTATTAGGACATAAAACACACTAACCTATTATGTAATATTTTTGTTAATAGTTAGTAATCAGAAAAAAGAGTCTTGTGGTATTAACAACTTTTGCGCGTAGAACCGGGATAGCGTACCATGCAATTTGTAGGACAATGTGGCTATTAAATAATATAAATATTAACTAAGCAACAGAAAAAAAATCTGCTAGTTATCATTTTTGATGAACTCATTATCGATGCATGTTGGACGGGGGGGGGGGCCTCTTTGATCAAACCATACATTTTGTAGGACAAATATTTTTTCGAATAATTTGGATAAGTAGCTTGAGATTTAACAAAAAAACACCCAGTTAGTGATACATTTTTTGAGAATCATCAAATCGACATATTTTATCCCTGCTGCCCCTGTTAGCTACCACAATCGAAAATTTTTGTAAGAGAAAAGTTAGGCATCTCATCAAATCGTCTTCATCAAAATGAAGCTACTCACGGAAAATCTACTTGATAGTAATCAATAGCAAACCTACTATCAGGGATCCTAAACTAATTGTATTAGTGTCGCATCAATAAATCTATCACAGCTCATCGATCGCTTTTCTAGTAATAGAGTAAGATCCCAGAGTGATCTGACATAACTTATTTTCATGGATGTAACCTTAGGTTCTCAATAGCGTCTCATGTTCTTTGAATAACCTGCGTGTTTGTGGAGCTCTTCTTGTGACATGTGCTCATCTAAGAAAGGTAACTAAAAATAAAAGTTACTGAACTTAAATTTACATGGCTGATTTTTATATATGTTATGTAGAATATTATTCTAAAATAGTATCATAAGTGTCAGACACTTTCCATGGACCAAAACTTTTGTCAGACGCTTTAAAGCTTCACAAAAAATAAATTATGTTTACTTATTTTTACATGCTGATTTTTCTTAATTTTTAAATATGGTATTAAGGTAACTATTAAAAAGTTATATTTCATTAATCAGACAAATTGTAGTAAATGTAATTAGCTCGGAAGAATTGTCGAAAAACTCAGATTTGCATGGTGGTAATTTTTTTTGGATTAAATTCTAAGTTAAATTGCTGCTAATTACCCCATAAATACGAGGGTGCGCGGGGGTGCGGCCTCTTTCGCCGACGACATTCGAACACAAAGGACGTATTAGACATCGCGTTTTGTATATTTGTACTTAGCATAAGTTTGTAAAATATAACGCTATGGGTTGATTGTTCGTTATTTCTCTTAAAATATTCACAATTTTCATTACACTTCTGGTTTTTAATTTTATGACAAGGCCATAGATTTATTTGCTGAACAAAAAGCTCGAAGAGTAAAATTGTAATTTTAATTCACAATAATGCAATAATATATTTGATTTTTATTATAAGTACATATTTTTATTTTAAATCCTATCCTATGCTGTGTATAAAATATATATCCTACACGTTTATGTCTATATATCTGTAAATTATTTCCGGAAGGTCTATGTAGGCTATGTCCAAATTTCAATCAATTAGTGGACATCTGATGGCTGAAATTATATGGATGATAAAGGTAAAAATAAATGTAAGTGGGCGGGGGCGGCATTTTTCAGTTTTTGCCCCGCCTAAAAAAAATTGAAGATCCGGGGCTGCTGTACGGTTCTGCAGCCTACTACTTTCATCAAGGCCAACTAGATTAATAAAATCAAGGCTACACTGAGACCATTTTCACGCTCTATTATATTTTTAAATAACTTTGGTTATTATTTTCATAATGATTCTTTTAAGACAAATCAGTCGACAATTCATTAATACATTTCTCTGTAACAGAAATCTAAGCGTCGACAGTTTTACTACAGGTATGACAAGTGTTAAAACTCCATTAAATGCCTATTTCACTCATTACCTTAATTTACCATTACCAGAAAACAAAATACTAGCCACCTATGTGTGGATAGACGGAAGTGGCATTCAAATGCGTTGTAAAGATCGCGTTTTGGATAAAGAGCCATGTAACTTGAGCATGGTTCCTAAGTGGTCATTCGACGGAAGTTCAACAGGACAAGCCAAGACCAACGACTCTGATACTTTATTGATCCCTTCTGCATTATATAGAGACCCTTTTCGCAAGAGTCCACACGTAATTGTACTTTGTGAGACATACTACGGTGATGGAACTCCTACACCTACGAATTATAGAGCTCATTGTGCTAAAGTATTGAGTAAAATATCTGACCAAGAGCCCTGGTTTGGAATTGAACAGGAATACACCATGTTCGATATTGATCTATGGCCACTTGGTTGGCCAAAAGTACGAGGATATCCAGTACAAAAATCTAAATATTCTTATTGCGGCATCGGTGAATATGTTTCTGGAAGAGAAATAGCGGAATGCCATGCCAGAGCTTGTATTTACGCTGGAATGGATTACGAAGGTTCTAATGCAGAAGTCATGAAAGGGTCCTGGGAGTATCAAGTGGGTACTACTATGGGCATAAAAGCCGCAGATGATTTGTGGTTAGGTCGGTTTCTCCTTGGCAGAATTGCAGAAAACTTCAGTGTTATTATTAGCTACCACCCAAAGCCAGTTGGTAAAAATCAACCAGGCATTGGATGCCATCATAACTTTAGTGTAAAGAAAATGCGCAGCGATGGAGGAATAAAAGAAATAGAAAAGGTGTGTAAAATTTTATGTGATCAACATGAGAATTTTTTAAAAAATTATGGCCTCGGAGGTGGCGAAGAAAATAAAAAAAGGCTAACTGGAAATTTCGAAACGGCTTCGTATGATTCATGTCGTTGGGGGGTAGCAGATCGTGGTGCAGCGGTACGACTTCAAAGAAGCGTAATTTCTGAAGGGAAAGGATTTTTAGAGGATAGACGTCCTGCTGGAGACTGTGACCCTTATAGAGTGTGCGCTCTTCTAGCAGAGACATGCCTCTGAAACTATTAATATGATTATTTTCGAAAAATATTTCCCCAATTTTTATACTGCAATATATAAATGTCTTTCATTTGTATTATATTTACTATGTGTGAAAAAGAAAATTGGGCAGTATTATCGAGTTTTTGAAAAGAAATGTTATTTTATTGATATTTATTAATTTCATAAATATAGTTTCTATCACCGTAAACCTTAGAGTATTTAACACGTAAACTTACCAAATTTTTAATTACCTAGATACTAAAACCATTAAATTGAAACTGGCATTTAGTATGTTTTTGTTCTTTATAAAATTTTGTCAAAAATCTAATTGTCATCTCATAGCATTAAAAAAATATTACAAAATCCTTGGTGAACTTAATTTTCAAAAAATAATGGAATCCATATTCAAATTAGTAACTTTACTGCATAAAAGTAATTATGATATCTTCATTCAGAAAAGAAACTTACTGAAACATTCTATAAACCACATTTTGGGAAAGAAAGTAATGGATAGATACATGAGACTTCCTTTGCCTTGTAACAAAGTATTAGCAACGTACGTTTGGATCGATGGCTCCGGGATAAACATGCGAAGTAAGGATAGAATCCTTAACTGTGTACCTGTTGTTTTTTGGAACACACAATAAAGAATTTTACCAATTAAATAATATTTTTATTAAAATTTACTGTCGTTATATTTTGAACGACTTGACACATTCTTTTTATTTAGATATATTTTTAAGAGTAACATTTACATAGAGAATCTTGATGCTGCGTAAAACCTTATTTCTACACTCCCCCTTACGAAGCATTTTCTAATAAATGTTTAAGCTCTTCTTGATGCTGTTCATTTTTATTGCTGTCGTAGCTTTAGTTAACATATCAGCTTCCATTTCTTCAGTACCTTTGAACTTCAGTTCTATCAGGTTTTCTTTTATAGTATTTCTGATAAAATGTTCCTTTATGTTGATATGTTTCGATTTAGAACTGATTATAGGATTATTTGCTAATTTTTGTGCTGCCTGATTATCATTCCAAACAGTCACTGTTGCTATCTCAACGTGGAGCTCGTTAAGTAGATTTTTCAGATATATAGCTTCTTTCGCGGATTCTGTAAGTGCCATATATTCAGCTTCAGCCGTCGATAGTGCAACGGTCCGTTGCTTCTTTGACTCCCACGATATTGGTGTCGATCCATAGGTAAATATGTATCCCGTATATGATCGTCTATCAATCTGGCATGCTGCCCAATCAGCATCACAAAATCCTTGTAAAGTTCCTTCATTACATTTCTTGTAAATGAGTCCTGTGTTTATAGTACCTTTTAAGTATCTTAGGACCCTTTTTGCTGTTTTAAAATGTTCGCCAGTATAACAATTGTTGAATTGACTTAAATAGCTCACGGCAAACATTATATCTGGTCGAGTAGCTACTGCTAAATACATTAGCGATCCTATTAGGCTTTGATAAGGTAAATCCTTTTCTTTTGTTGGGTTTAAGCCTTTTTCCAATTTTAAGCCTGTTTCCATTGGAGTAGAACTTGGTTTGCAGTCTTGACAACCGAACTTCTCAAGTATAGTTTCGATGTATTTTTCTTGACTGAGTTTAATAAAATCATTTCCTTTTTCGTATTTTATTCCCAAACAATAGTTGAGGTTACCCAGATCTCTCATTTCAAACTTCTTCATTATGTTTTGTTTAACTTCATTTATTCTGTGCTGCGATTTACTAGCTATTATGATGTCGTCTACATATATGCTAACAATGGTCTTCTCTCCCCCTTTCGCATATATGTACATGCATGGATCAACATTGGTAGGAATGAATCCAATTGATTTCAATTCCGTATCAAGTTTCATATACCACTGTCGACCAGACTGTTTGAGTCCATAAACGGCTTTATTTAATTTACAAATTGTATTATCTTTATCTTTCATTAAATCTTTTAGCATTTTTCTTGCTATGTCTTTAATTTTAAAATCTTTTGTAGACTCAATAATCTTTTCAAGATATAATTCCAGCTTTTCTGGTTTTTTCATATAGATTTCTTCTTTTATATCACCGTTTAAGAATGCAGTACAGATATCTATTTGATGTATTTGCATATTTTCTTGTACAGCTAACGCAACTAGTAATCTTATTGAACTGAGTCGAGTAACTGGTGCAAAAACTTCTTGGTAGTCTATTCCTGGGATTTGTGAAAAACCTCTAGCTACTAGACGAGCCTTTTTTCGCTCTACCTGTCCATCTGGTCCAAGTTTTTCTTTCAATATCATTTTACTATCAATTGGCTTTCTACCAGGTGGTTTCTTAACAATCGACCAAGTTTCATTTTTTAAATGTGCAGTAATCTCTGCCACGATTGCATCAGTCCATTCATCAATTTCGTCTTCTTTCTTTATACACATTGTATAATCTTTTAACCAAATAGGTGCCTGCTTATTTCTTTGAGGTCTTTGATTAATTGTTGATGAAGATGTTCCATTTATTCGTTCATCATTTTCATTTACTACATTATTGTTATTAATCGTGTTACCAATAATTGTTGCTTGTTTTTCATTTTCTTGTATAACATTATCAATGTTTACTTCATTTTCACGAACTAACTCGTCATCATTATCAATTTCATAAAATGTTTCATTTTGATCAATAAATTGAAATTGTTTTGAAACATCGTCATCATTTCTCTCCTTTTTGTTATGTATAAATATTTCTATTTCATCATTTTCTTCTTGTTTTTTATTTATTTCTTCATTTTCATTATACATTTTGTTCATTATCTTCACATCTCTACTAACCATCACATATTTTTGTTCTGGTATCCAGATTCTATATGCTTTACTTATTTCTGAATATCCAATAAATATTCCTTCATTTGTTTTTGAAATAAACTTTCTCTTTCTTTTGTTGTTCTTGTTCAAAACAAACGCTTTTGAGCCAAAGATTTTAAAATGATTTACAGATGGTTTTCTCCCAACCCATTTTTCGAATGGAGTTTTATTATCAATCGCTCTTGATGGAGTTCTATTTGCAATATAGTTTGCAGTGCATATGGCTTCTGCCCAAAAATTTTCTGGCATTTTAGCATCTAGTAGTAAGCATCTCGCTTTTTCTAGTAGACTTCTATTTTTTCTCTCAGCTATGCCATTTTGCTGTGGTGTATATGTACAGCTTAACCTTCTTTGTATACCGCAAGATTGGAGATAGTTATTAAATTCGCTATTTATATATTCAGTACCATTATCGGTTTGTAGATATTTTATTTTATGTCCCGTAGACTTTTCCATTTCTTGTTTAAATTCTTTGAATTTCTTTATTACTTCATATTTTTTATGAATGATATATACTCTGGTATATCTTGTAAAATCATCAATGAATGTGACAAAATATTTTGATCCACCAATGGATTCTACGTTGATGGGTCCACATACATCAGAGTGTACAATTTCCAGACGTTCTGTTGTTCTTTGTACATCACTGTTTTTCGGAAATGGTAATCTACTCATTTTTCCTTTGATGCATATTTCACAATCATCTATTTTATCATTAATATTGAATTTTAATCCATTCATTGTTTCATTTCTTAAAGCCTCTTTTAGACTAGTTTCATTAATATGTCCAAGCTTCCTGTGCCATTCTTCTATTTCTGTTTTAAATGTAGCTTCTTCTAGGTATTGTTTGTCATTTTTCTGGTCTTTATTCTTTTTGTCTAATATGTAGTATAGACCGTCTATTTTCTTAGCTTTTAATTCAATTTTATTTGTTCTTATGTCTTTTACTGTAGCGCAATTTCTATTAAATAGTACTGTTTTTCCTTTTTCAGTTATTTTTCCAACTGATAATAGATTTGTAGATAAATTTGGTACATATAATGTCTCTTGTAGTTTGACTTTTCTATTTTCTACTTTAATACTAACATCTCCTTTTCCTTGAATAAAAATTTCATGGTCTTTTCCTGCTAATTTCAATTTTCCTTCAGTTTTGTTCATAGATATGAATTCTTCTAAATCATGACACATATGAGATGTGCAACCACTGTCTAAGCACCATTGCCTTTTATTTTCGCTTGTTTCACTAGCTAAGCATATTTCTACATTGTTAGACTTTTCTGGTCTATTTTTATTGTAGCGACAGTTTTCATTTTTATGTCCTGGTTTTTTACATATTTGGCAGAATATGTTATATCTTTTCCATTTTGGTTTTTCATTGTTTTTCTTCGTATACATTGCATTATTTTCAATATTTTCATTATTGTATTTTCTGGCTTCTACTTCTTCCAATATTTTAATTTTTAGTTCCTCTGGTGAGGGTAAAATGTCTCGTGATTCTATTGCAATTCTAAAACTATCGAATTTTGATGTCAGAGAGTATAGCATTATTATAGAGAAAAGATCTTTATTAATTTCAATATCCATACTTGCGAGTTTGTCAACTGTATCTGTTAAATTGTCTAAATGCTCTCTCAAATCATCATTTTCGTTAAGTCTACAGATTATTAATTTTCTTAGAAGATACGCCTTTTTTGTTGGTCTTTGACTTTCGTAAATATCTTTTAGCTTTTTCCAAATTTCTTGAGCTGTTAAGCAGTTTTTTATATTTTTAAGCTCTTGTGGAGATATAATGAGTAACAGTTCTGACCTTGCTATAAGTTCGCATTCTTCGTATTTGTCAATTGCAATTTGATCGTTTTCATTGGGTTTCTTTGGATTTTCAATGTATTTCCAAAGTCCTGCTTTAATTAGTATAGCTTGAGCCTGAATTTTCCAAGTGTCATAGTTGGTTTTATTTAAGGGTTCTATCCTATATGATGTTCCAGCCATATTTTTTGTAATGGCTATTTTCCCATAACCTGTTTGTTATGTGCTATGCCTGCACACACATTTATGATATGATATAATGATACGGGAACGATTTATGAATGATAAAAACAACCGTTTTGATGAGCGCTTTTATTGCAACTGAATTGACATGATATGTTTGTATAATGTAAAAGTGATATTTGCTTACGATGCTAAAATGAATCTATACTAATGTGCGGTAACCCGTACATCTTGACAACCGAAAGAATGAGAGGAATACATGAGAGTGAGCAATGATATTAAAACTAAATGATATAAATGTTGTTTTAAATGAAGATCATCAACAAGGTGAAAGGACATTTTATTTTTCTTAATACTAGTTATTATCCTGTCCATATTGACCGTCACTATCACTAGGTATCTTAAACCGCACTGATACCATAGGCGAAGTGCCCTTATTTACACTCAACACACTATGCGACCGCGGTATTTCTGACGCACGCACTTCACTATGTATACTATCATTGTCGCTGTTGGTGGTGTACGGAGATGCAGCGGCCGGAGCCGCGCTTGCTCCACCACACTTGCTTCTCAGTCTCACGCACGTGAAGATTGCTCCCGCGACGACGATGGTACCAACGATGATATAGAACATGGTGTAATGATGTACGTCGTGTAAAGTGAGCGAACTATGCTGAGACTGTTCCTTTAATAAATTCAATTCATCCCTTATTTCTATAAACTGTCTTTCATGATTTTCTAGCTGAGGGGTTTCAAATGATGATGTAACATTCAATAATCGATTCAAGGCTGATATTTCGGGTACGTCTATGTGTTGATTGATAGTGATTTGACTCATAAACTGATTATGGGCATTAATGTTAACATTGCCGCTTTTAAGGGTGCATCCTTGACCAATAGTAATTATGCCATTGCCAGATATTGTTTGTATTTTAATACCGGCTGTTCCACAAAGTACGCGAATTGTACATTCTTGACAACAGCTGAATAACCACGAATTCTGCCTGTGTAACATGATCCATTTATCGTGACATTTGGTCTGCACTAATTCGCAAATCGACTCCGCTATGTCACTGTTTATTTTTATATCACAAATGGGGTTTTTCGATGATAAGTCATAAATCAAAGTATTTAGAGGGCAAAAAAGAGTATTTTTTGATAATATTTGAAAACAGGATCGGAACTCTCCTTCAGAGAGTAACATACCGACATCTTTTATCAAATTGTATGCAATGTAAGATACTTTGGGTACGATCTGATATGATTTTTGCTTAGTATCTGGCCTTCGCGGAATGCCAATAATTTTATTAAGTTCATACACATCTCTGCTGACTATGGGAATCTTGATTTCAATTATTAGGTAGTTGTTAATCACTCTGCCAGACGATTTTATCAGCTTATATAAATACAATATATTATTTCTATTAACCGGTAAAGTAAGGTCCGTAGGCAAGTAATGAGATATGAAATTGATTTGTTTTTCTAATTGATCCGCTGATAAGAATTTGGAGTCGATGTAACCATGACTGATGCTCATCACGGTGTCCATCAAGCTCTGTTGGATCCGTCTTAAATTTGCTAGGATCATACTCGCTGTGAATGCAGATGATGTAATGTATAAGCCTCTTTTGTTATCAAGGGTAACAGTATTCATTTCCATAGATAAATTAAGTAGACGTTTTTGAATGAATTGAAACTGTTTATTCATGTTTTCCTCGTTACGTTTTAATATATCATATTCTGTCTCCATAATTATTGTTTGGTTCTTAATCAGATTCTGTAAATGGTTTTCGTTCTGTGTTATTTCATTGATATCCTTCTCATACTGTTGGGCGAATCGTTCGTCTAAAACACCAAATAAAGTGTTGGCTAAATACCCAACTCCGTTGATTAAGCCACGTTTAACTCTCGTGGGTGATTTATTTAGAATGATAGATGTATAATATTCGATTTCTTGTACTTCGTGTTCTAACTGTGATATCATATTACTGTACTCTGTATAGGTTTTACAAAGTTCTTTTAGATGCGTGACATACTGCTTTATATCTGATACTCCTTGCCAATATGTAGATATGTTATAGTATATGATAAGTTTCCACTCGTCTCTAATTATTTGTAAATCAGATATTTTATCGAAGAATAGTTCTTGATTATTCCTCGGTAAACTTGAAATATTATAAAATGATTGTTCCTGTTGAACGCTTAACGTAAATAATGAAAAAGTTGTAAAAAGTATAGTGATAAAATAATTCTTGAAATTGTGTCTACGACGTGCATTTCGGGGCTTAATATCTAAGCGACCGTTCTCAGGTGGCTTGACAGTCGGCTTGCTTGTATCTCTTGATGATTCCGATGTACTATGATGATGAATGGGTAATGGACATAGTTTTGATACGGGGCGCTTTGTAATACCTGATGATGTTTTGATCGTAACTACACGAGTGTGACCATCCTTACCCGGATGTACTGCTATGACTCTACCCATCGCCCACCGTGTTGGAGGTAATATTTCTTCTTTTACGACCACTACGTCGTCAACATTAACATCTTGCCGATGGGTTTGCCATTTAATGCGTTGCTGAAGAGATTGAAGATACTCTTGCGACCATTTCTTCCAAAAACCTTTCATCATTGTTTGTACTAACTGCCACCGAACGGGTAGGCTGATATTATTAGAATCTGTTTGTGGACTTGATAGAAGGGGTCCACCAATTAAGAAATGTCCTGGAGTCAATATTTCTAGGTCTTCTGTGTTTTCAGTAAGCGCAACTAGAGGCCTAGAATTCATACATCCCTCGATTTGTGTTAAAAAGGTAATGAATTCCTCATATGTTAACTTCTGTGTTCCAACAACTCTTCTTAAATGATATTTCATGCACCGTACTGCTGCTTCCCACAAGCCTCCAGCGCTTGGCCAGGCAGGTGCATTAAAATGCCAGGTGATTCCCAGCTCAGAAGTATTGTTGATGAACTCACTGTTAATGTTCTGTCTTGCTAACATGTGTTCTCGGCGTAATAACTTCGATGCGCCGATAAAATTTGTCCCATTGTCACTATACATCTCCTTTGGGGTTCCTCTTCTGGCACACATCCTACGAAAAGCCGCAAGGAACGTGGGTGTGCTGAGGTCTGAGACTAATTCTAAATGTACCGCCTTTGTGCTCAGACAGACAAATACAGCAATATATCCCTTGTTGGTTTTTATACCACGACCTTTATTTATCTTGATATCAACGTGCCCGGTAAAGTCCACGGCACAATGTGTAAATGGACGCGATGGCGTGACCCTCGGCTCTGGCAGATCAGCCATGATTGGTTGATGAGTTTGGTGATTAAAGCGTCGACATGTGACGCAATTTCTGAGTTGCTTCTTGACTACATTTACACCACTTACAATCCAGTATTTATTTCTAACCTGTGATAGGGTAAGCTTAGGACCACCGTGTAATGTTTTTAAATGAGCCTGATCAATAATAAGTTCTGTAAAGCGGGTGGTACTTGAAAGTATAATTGGGTGCTTCGATGAATCATTGATAAAAGAATTATTCAATCGTCCACCTACTCTCAATATTCCGTCCTGATCAAGATACGGATTTAAATTTAGTAATTTACTGTTAGATTTAACGCTGCCTTTCGATTTTAAGTTATTAATATCGACTTCAAAATCATTGGCTTGGACGTATTTTATAATTAGTACCAATGCATTATTTAACTCTGTCGAGGTCAATGCATTTGATGGCTCAGCAAGTTGATGACTGCGGCGCGAGCGGCATCGAGTAACGAAACGCGATACCCATGCAATTGTTTTCACTACTCGTGTAATAGAGCTGTTATTGAATAATAACATGTTTATAATTGATGTTGTATTGTCACATAAGGTAGCGACTACTTGCGTCTTTTTCAATTCTATCGTAGGATTTTGAAATGCATGATACTCGTAGTTGCTTGGGTTGAAATTAATTAGCCATTTAGGCCCTTCCCACCAAAGAGAATGACTTATCAGTTGATTAGTAGATATGCCACGAGTTGCGCAATCAGACGCATTCTCTTCAGAGCAGACATGACGCCACTGGGATGATGGTACGACGCTAGTAATTTGCTGCACTCTGTTAGCAACAAACGGCTTCCATCGGTTCACGTCTCCATGAAGCCATCCAAGAACCACCATCGAATCAGTCCACGCGCATGTCTCAACATCTTGGTCATCCAGAGTGTTCTTCACCTTCTTCAAAAGCTGTGACAGTAAAAGTGCACCACAAAGTTCTAGCCGTGGTAGTGTAATTGCTTTATTTAGCGGCGCTAACTTTGTTTTTGCCATAAGAAGTCGCGATATGCACTCGCCCTTATTAATATGATCTCTAGTTACAATGTATATAGAGCACGCGTATGCCTTTTCCGAGGCGTCGCAAAATCCGTGTAACTGATACTTATTGTTTGTATCGCCTAAATGTCTTTGTATTGAAAACTTTTCTATATTTTCTAAATCTGTTTTTAGCTGTATCCATTCATTCTGTATTTCCGTAGGGAGTACATCATCCCATGATAAACCAGTTGACCATGCCTTTTGAAATAATAATTTTGCTTTGATTGTTAAAGGTGATAGCCAACCTATAGGATCGAAAACTTTCGCTATATCCGATAATAATCGTCTCTTTGTGTACTCGCCTTTATTTTGTTTATAAAATGATATGTTTTTAAATGTAAAGGTGTCCGTTGCGGAGTTCCAGCGCAGGCCTAAAGTTTTCGTGGGTTCGCTATCCTTGAAATCTATGTCACCTGTATTCACTTGTTCTTTCGTTAACCCATCTAACAGTTGAGGATGATTACTAGACCATTTGCGCAAATTAAACCCAGCTCCTTGTAAAATAGAGATTAATTGCTGTTGAACCTCCTTAGCTGTCTGTAATGAGTTACTGCCGTAGAAGAGGTCATCAGTGTAAAACTTCTTCTTGAGAACGTCTACTGCTAGCGGATACTTGAAACCATCGTCATCAGCGACCTGACGAAGCGTACGCATAGCAAGATAGGGGGCTGCCTTTGTGCCATATGTCACTGTAGTTAAATTATATTCGGCCATACGATCTGTTATTGAATTTCTCCATAAGATTGTTTGTAGATGTTGGTCTGACTCCCTGATAAATATCATTCGGAACATTTTCTCTATGTCCGCGCTCATGACATATTTATATTGTCTCCAGCTCAAAATTAAATTTTGTAAGTCCTGCTGTAGATTAGGACCACGTAACATTAAGTCGTTGAGACTTTTACCGGAAGTCGTTTTACTAGACGCGTTGAAGACTACTCTGAGCTTTGTCGTGTTTGAATCCATCTTCCAAACACCATGATGTGGCAAATAACATGATGGCTCTATTGTAGTATTAGCTATACACATATGTTTTAATTTTTTATACTCATCCATAAATTCTATGTATTTGTGAGCTAACTTATTATCTTTGGATAATTTTTGCTCTAATTGGCGAAATTGTGCTAATGATTTTGGTTTAGATTCACCGAGCTCTAGTTCAAAATTAGGCTTCATCGGCAAAGCCACTTCGTATTTACCAGAACTCAACCGCTTTGTGGTTTCTTGATAAAATGCTTCACAAAGTTCATCTTCTTTGCTTGAAGTTGAAGAAGGTGTGTATATGTCCTCTAATTCCCAATACTTTGATATGTCTGATAAGTTATTAAGAACAACATGACAGTTGAACGTCTTCTTGATGCTACCTGATAGTATCCAGCCTAGTTTGGTTTGCTGAGCTATAGGAGCGTGCTGTGGCCCTTTGATGAGCCCGCTCATTATGATATTTGAGTATACATTTGCATCTAATAACAAGTCGATCGGCCTTGAAATATTATACTCGGGATCCGCTAGGTTTACATGTTGTATATGGGGCCAAGCTTGCTTGTTAAATGATACATTTGGCAAATTATTTATTACCTTTGAGATTACTAAGGCTTGTGTATTAAAATAATAGTCATCATATATAGAATAACATTGAATGGACACTACTCCTTTGCTTTGTCTCGGACCTGTGCCTATCCCTGAGATAGACGCACTGTACTTGCTCCTCTGTAGACCCAGTCTTTGTGCCGCGTTTTCAGAGATCAAGGATATTTGTGAGCCCTGATCTAATAGTGCTCGCAGTGTGATATAGGTATTATCAGATGATTTGATATTTAATAATACAGTAGTGAGCAATATTTCCTCATCGTTATTAGCGACATGATTCACATTAAATTTCGCATTCGGAATGTATGATTTTGCTGAGTTGTCTGTTGCCGGCGACGAATGTTGCGAAACCGAACCGACTTCGACAAGCGTTTTCAGGGGCGATGATGTCAATGCATTCCCATATGCCTCATGTAACAAGGTGTTATGTTCACCGCTGCATATTTTACACCTTTTTTGCGAGTTACATTGACCGTCGTAATGATTGTAAAGACAGTTGGCACATAATTTTAGTCTTGTAACGGACTTTAATCTGAGATCTGGAGTCATGTTTGTGAATTTATGGCAGCGAAATAGTTCATGATACTGACTGCAAAGAGGACATTTATTAGTACGAGTCACTACAGCTTGATAAGTTTTGTTATAGTTTTCCTGATATTTAGATTTGTAGTTAGGTTTATATAAAGATGATGCGCGATTCTGTTGATAAAATGGTCTTTTTTGGGTTTCCGATGGCTTTGATTGCTGAGAAATTGAATCACGTTTGCGAATAGGCTCAAGTGAGGCGAACTTATTTTCCAAGAAGCTCATAAATTCATCGAGTGACGGTAAATCACGTGGATGTTTTCGCGATTCCATATAATCAGAGTACGTCTGAGCATCCAGTTTCTTTGCCATTAAATGTACAAGTAATGGATCCCATGTAGTTGTGTCGATACCAAGGTTATGTATGGCATGTAGAGTCTCCAAACTGGTGTCATGTAAGCGTTTTATCTCAAATGATGTGCGATTATTGATGTTCGGCTGATTAAGGAATATTTCCATCTGCTTTTTAAACAATTCCTGGGGATTATTGTATCGGTGCGTAAGTATATCCCACGCTGTATCATAGTTTTCTGCTGTGATATGTAGATGTTGTATGAGACGTGAGGCTTCACCTCTGACCTTACCTTTGAGATGCTGCATTTTTTGAGCTTTACTAAGTAACTTGCTGTTATGAATGGCATCTTGAAATAAATCGAAGAAAGTAGGCCATTGAGTGCAATTTCCTGAAAAACTTGGTATATCTAATTGCGGGGTAGAATCAAGCGTATGGGCAATAGATACCATTTTCATATTGATAGCTCTCTTGACACGTTTATAGGACAATTCGTACGAGTTGAATTGTTCCTCGTAATTTTGATCTCCGCCAAGAAGGATGTTATCTATTTTTAAATGCAGTTCATCAATTGCATCCCAACGTGTTTGAAGATTACGCAGTTCATCTTCTAGTTCCCATTTTTCTGATAATTCTTCTACGTTGATGCTGTTGATAGTTCTACGAAGAGCCCTAAAATTAGTTTTCTGTGTAGACAAAAATTCGCTCAACTGACCACTAGGATCAGTACCCTTGTCCGATTTGGAAGTACCGGCAATCGGTTCCGTAGTTTGATACTGTTTTTCATGTTCCTTACTATATTTTAGGATCATATTACGTGTAGCATGGTAAATTTTCATAGCAGTCTCGAAAATATTTTGAGAAAAGTATTCTTCCTTACTGGCAATGGATTTATATTCACTCAAAAGATTATTGTTATCATTAAATTCTACCCATAAATTTTCTAGTTTATTCAACCTCTGCTCCAGGTATTCCGGAGTTTTCCTAAAATCACTATCTTTCCCGAAATTAATTTTAATTTTATTGATATTTTCAAAAAGATCAGCTTGACGCGCAATCAGTTTTTCCATTTTCAAAATATATATAGTAGATCAGTGCTAAGGAAATAAAAGGAACAGTCTTACTTGTTTTTGCTGATACTGTTGAATTTTCCACACGTGTACCTTACACACGCGGCAGGTGATGCTCAAATGCTGATGATATACTTGATTGCTGCAAAGACTTTCAGCCTTCCAAAATGATAACAGTCTTTTTAAATGATACACTTGAACTTCGGAAATTTTCACGAAATTCTAACGCGAGGTCGTGATTTTGACTAACCGCGCGCTGGGTCAAAATGTCGAAGGACCAAAAAAATGTTATGTGCTATGCCTGCACACACATTTATGATATGATATAATGATACGGGAACGATTTATGAATGATAAAAACAACCGTTTTGATGAGCGCTTTTATTGCAACTGAATTGACATGATATGTTTGTATAATGTAAAAGTGATATTTGCTTACGATGCTAAAATGAATCTATACTAATGTGCGGTAACCCGTACACTGTTGTTTTTTTGGAACACACAATAAAGAATTTCACCAATTAAATAATATTTTTATTAAAATTAACTGTCGTTATATTTTGAACGATTTGACACATTCTTTTTATTTAGATATATTTTTAAGAGTAACATTTACATAGAGAATCTTGATGCTGCGTAAAACCTTATTTCTACAGTACCATACTCAGGAGAACAAGCACCTCTTTGGTCATTTGACGGCAGTTCTACCGGGCAAGCAACAACTGATAACTCTGATACTGTATTGAAGCCAGCCTACGTATATCGGGACCCATTTCGTTGTGATCCACATGTGTTAGTCCTTTGTGAAGTGTATCAAGGCGATGGTCATCCTGCTCCCACAAACCATAGGAAGTACTGCAATGACTTGTGTCTTCATCATGCTGATGAAGAGCCATGGTTTGGGCTAGAACAAGAGTACACCATGCTAGATATGGATGGCTGGGGACTTGGCTGGCCGAAAGGTGGTGGATTTCCTCATTTTAAATATCAGTTTTCCTACTGCGGAGTGGGTGCAAAGAACGTGGTGGGAAGAGATATTTCTGAAGCTCATGTCAAAGCGTGTCTGTACGCTGGTATTGATTTTGAAGGGACGAATGCTGAGGTTATGCATGCCAGTTGGGAGTGGCAGATTGGTACCTCAGTTGGTATAAAAGGGGCTGATGATTTGTGGATGTCACGCTATATTATGGCACGCGTAGCGGAAGACTATGGTGTTGATATTACGTATCATCCTAAGCCTATGGGGCGCTTGCATCCGGGAATAGGTATGCATCATAATTTTAGTACAAAAAAGATGCGGTCTGACGGTGGTTATAAATTCATTGAAGAATGCATTAAGAAATTAGAAGCAAACCATATGAAACATATGAAAAGATATGGTAATGATGAAGCGACCAACAGAATGCGTTTATCAGGAAAATTTGAAACAGCACCGTTTGAAAAGTTTTCCTGGGGTATTGCTAATAGAAAAGCATCGATTCGTCTTCAAAGACACGTCAAAGAAAAAGGGAAAGGCTTTATGGAAGACAGAAGACCGGCTGGTGACTGTGACCCTTATTTAGTGTGTGGGTTGTTGATGGAAACATGTTTGGGATCTGTAAGGGGCAGTAAATCAGTTTCATCACCATGTTGACTAAGGAAAAAAATTCATGCTGAACTCGTCGTCACACCAGTGTGACAACTAATATTATTTACCTCCCGGTCACACCGCACATTTTTATACATCGTTATTTTTAAAACTTAAGGTACCTATGTGTATAGTTAGCAATTAAACGTCAGCTGACTTCTTTTTTGGCTCAGTCACTTACTCACTTTACTTAACAATTGCCTTTTATGTCCATAAGTTTTCAAATGAGATCTTACTAATAATAAAATGTGTTCTAAGCAATACTGCGAAGAAGAGAAAAATAAATCAGTGAAAAGTTTAATTATTCAATAATATGAAAGGTTTTATGTGTGCTATGGCTGTTGAATGTTTTGTAACTATCAGAAAATGTATAAAATAAAGATGACGTTCCTGAAAATGCTTATTCTAATTTATATTTCCCTAGATTACAACAATAATAAAATAATAAAATTTATTTGACACTTATAATGTTGAGTAGGTATGCCGAGAATGTCAGCAATTGTTTTTTAAAAGTCGATGTGCCATAGACAACGTTTAAAAAAGTGTTCCGGCATCCCCAATCTTTTCTCTATTCCTTTCGTCATATGGCGTAGTAGTGTGTTCGCTTTGTCCGCCATATTAAATGAAATCAATAAAATAAGACAAAATGTCGCCTTACTAAAGTGTGTGAAAATAATCCAATAACATCCAGTTCTAGTGTGATTAAATCATCAAGAGGATCACAATGGAGAATTCCTACGGTGTGGGAGTTGTGAACAGATATGCTCTTTTCTTGGACGATGAGACCGATCCTCTTGATTTGTTAAAAGCGCGTGAGCAGGCGAAAGAGCAAAAAAAGAAGACCAAAGATGCCGAAAAAGAGAACAAAGGCAAACCTGAGGTAAAACCTGCCAAAGTCGGCACTGCTCCCGCCCGGAAGGGAATCAAGGAGACTCAGAATGTGAAGTCTCAGGACATCAAGAGCGGCGAACAACTAAAGAGCAAGGGACCCGCACGGCCGAATGAGCGCAATGCGGATCGCCCACCGCCGCGTCGCCGTGAAGACCGGCCGCAGAACGGAACTGTCGAGAACAAGGACGGAGCGCCGCGACCTCCGAGGCGCGAGTTCGGCGACCGCCGCCCCAACTTCGAGAGGCGCAACTTCAGCGACAATCCCGAAGGTGCAGAGCGCCGGCCACCGAGGCCGCCGCGTGAGCCTCGCGAGCCTCGTGAACCTCGCGACGGACGTGATGGACGTGACGCTCGTGATGGACGCGACGGACGTGACGGACGCGACGGACGCGACGCCCGGGACAACCGAGACAACCGAGACGGACGTGACGGGCCGCGCGGGCCGCGGCCGCCGTACGACAACCGGGGCAAGCGTGAGTTCGACAGGAGGTCCGGCTCCGACAAGACCGGGGTGAAGCCGGTCGACAAGCGCGAGGGCGCCGGCCCGCACAACTGGGGCACCATCAAGGACGACATAGACGAGTTCAACAAGACAGGCTCCGAGGGCGAAACGACTGAGGAGAAGGCGCCTGAGGCGGGAGCCGGCGATGGACAGCAGCCCGAGCCCGAGCGCGCCGCCCCCGCCGAGGACGAGCCGCGCGAGCTCACGCTCGACGAGTACAAGGCGCTGCGCAACGCTCAGCGCACACAGCCGCAGTACAACCTCCGCAAGGCCGGCGAGGGCGAAGACCTCAGCCAGTGGAAGAATCTGGTGGTGCTTGAGCGCAAGAAGGAGGGCGAACGTGGCGAGGACGACGACAGCGATGATGAGTATGACCTGTCCGAGTTCCCGCAGCGCGTCGGTCGCCAGAAGCGCGTGCTGGGCATCGAGTTCACGTTTAACGACCAGGCAAGGCGTGGAGGACCGGGCGGCCGTGGACGCGGGCGCGGGCGCGGACGCGGTCGGGGTGCTCCGCCCCGTGAGGAGCCGCAGCCTGAAGAGCGGCCCGTGCTGCGTCAAACTACGGCACCGCCTAAAGTGGACGACAGCAAGGACTTCCCCTCTCTCAGCTAGACTCACAGTGAGCCTCCGCTCTTCTCCCTTTCGAAACTACGATAGAGTTACAAATTAAATATTGTACCGTTATTTTTGAAGTAAATATACAACATATTTACATGAGCATGTATTATGATTATATTGTGTTGGTCGATGTAGACATTGACGGTTGGATTCTTCAATCAACTTGACTTAGTTTGGGTTTATGTTAGGGGGTTGACTGATCGCGCTCAAGCACCGCCCGGTCGCAGTGGAGGGGGAGGATATTTTTAAGTTTTAATTTTGAATACACTGCTAAACAAATAATGCATCTAGTAACAGTAGCTTTTATCATATTGTAATCACAGCTTTCATTTAACTTGAGAATTAAGATTTTAAACCGCAGACTGTGACATGCTATAATTGAATAACTCCGTCACAACTTAGTATAGTATTTGTGAAAAAAAAATAACCCTTGTTGCATTTTATAACAAGATGAGTTTGTGTTGATAAATGCAGACTTCGAGAACTGTAAATAGTATATGTTTAAAAGATAAGGTTTTAAAAATACAAGGTTGATTTTTGTTGTTACACGAATTTCTTGGAAAATAAACATTTTGTATGTGTGATATTTTTCTTGATTATTTTCATAGATTCAGTGCATTATTTCCTCTTTCTCTTCCTACTTATTGTTCCTCCCCCTTGATTGCTTAAACAAGGGTTCTAACTATTTCAGTGCTTTTATTTAGTACATTATGTTACTAGCACATTTGTAATACAATAGTGTAGGTGTGATTACACAATATGTGGTTACTGCTAGTGACTGCTACCGCTGCTCTTATCTGATATTGGGTAAAATTAAACAAATGTTGTAAGTAATTTTGTATATTGAAACATTTCACCATTTTCACACAAAAACAATTTACTTAAAATTTACACAGATAAACAAATACACAAATAGTTAAATATTCAACACAATATAACTATTACTTACAAAAATAAACATGAAGACATACAATATGTATTGTAATGGATACTTAGCACAATAAATAAGTTAATTATTTACATTTGAAATACAAATTTGGTGGTTTGTTCTAAGAACTGCACATAAAATGAATGTTCATATTGGAAATAATACATTGTGATACAAGTTCATAAAGAAAACTACTACTAATAACAAAGGAACATTATCATTTTCACATCACAAGTACACATTTGTATTGTTGTCAAGTTATGGGTTTTAGCACTGCGCTCCCTGCACATGCAGGGTAAGATAGACAGGTTTGAAATGCATTGACCACAAGTACTTCTCTATATCCTGCAATATACACAACTGACTAGGGCTCTCATTCGTAATCCTCTGCACAATTTTATTTTATGAGCAAAATTTATAATACTTTGTTCAAATACTTGTTTTCCATAACACACAACTATTTGCTACTGTACCAATAAATTAAACATCTTTATCAAGGGTCGAAGACAGGTTACATTTACATTATAATAATTATAAATTAGTGACGTAAAGCGTAATATCTAAATACAGGACTTGAGTCCCGTTCACAGCCACAGTATACATTCACTTACATTAAAAGCGTTAATAAAGTACAAACCTCGTAGGATAAGTGGCTATTTAGTTACAAACAATAAATATCTAGGCACATCTACACCATGTTTCACTACGGCCTACTCTATCTTTGTCCACTGCTCTATCAATTGACTATTATTTACATTGACAACAAAGTGTTTATAATTAGTCATGATTATTTACAGCTGCCAATGCGTTGTCGAGGTCACCGAACCCGCCGATAATCCTTATCAAAATTTTCAGTGCTGAAAGTACAGAGTACTAAACAATGCTTCGTGTGAGCCTCGAAGCGGCCTATGATTTATAGTCCAAAGCGCTTTGTCTGCTTCACTCGATGCCGAAGGTGTTGGTTTCTTCGACGGCCAGGAGTAGTTTCTCGTGCAGTAGTTGCGGCGTGGGGTAGGGCGGCAGGTCGAGGCGGTTGAAGCAGGTGTGCGCTCGTGGGAGGGACTCCACGCGTCCCCACCGCTCGATACAGAACCGACGCGGGCCGGTCGAGCCGCGCAGTGCCGAGAACCCTTCGTACGGGATCGACGACGTGCCAGTCACGAACTGCACCAGCCGAAGACGCTGCTCGTTTGTGAATCTGTAACAACATATATCATTTACCAGTCCTGATAACAACCGTCATTAATAACTATGCTGTTTGTTAAATCGTAGAAAGTTTTAACTACTGACACTATTTTTTTATATACTTAAATAGAACGTCATATTGACTTAAACTATTGTTACTATTTGTAATACAAATAAAGTGAGTCTGACTATAGCTGAAACAACTCGGTGATCTTATTTCCTACAGTAAAAGATTGTAACTATAGTTAAAATTGATGACTGCTGAAACAATAAAGCTTAAGTAGAGGCCTAGAATACATATTTTAAGCACATATAAAAAATATACAGATAATGAAAATGGGAAAACGACCTCGAATTGCATCGATAATGAAAAAAAAACATCTTTATAACAGGACGATAAGCCAACTGGGGCACCTGATAAGTGATTATCACTGCTAATTAATACCCAATAATGCTAGACTAATCATGAACATTGCCAAAATTTGTAGGAAGGTTAGGGATTTATATTAATATTATTATATATTATTATATTATATTATTATAATATTATTAATATAATAATATTATATTGACCTGTAATCAGTCAAATTAAACATAGGAGCATTTATAACTTTATTTTGCTCGGTTGAAGAAGGATAGAGGGCGCTGTAACCTCCGCTAAATCGCAGACCTGAGAAATATGCTGTGCTTTAGTGAAGTTTTCTATGAGAAACAATTTATATAAGAGATGATTATATAACAAAATGAATTACTGTCATTATACACAAAGGATACACATAGCTATGTGACGAAAAATATAAATAATTTTACTCTAAACACTTAAAGCTAAGCTTAGATGCTAATTTATGTAGGTATGATATACATTAACATAGTAGTGTTTTTAACATGTGCGTAGAGAGCTCAATTTTTAATTATTCACGTACATAAAAACTGTTATGGCCAGTCGTCTCAGTCCATATCTACAGATCGATCCCACAAATGAGCCATTAAGAATAAATTATCAATTCACGCCTACATATATAGCAAGCATGATCGTGTCGAACAGCGGGGTATACTTCTCTTGCTACTTAATACTCTAACTAGACGGAACTGCACATACCATCAAATGCAGGTGACTTTGCCGTGACAGGATTTTTTTTATCCTGGCACGGCAAAGTGACCATACTGCACCTGATGGTAAGCGCAGTGTGATCCAATTAGAGTGCCGAGTAGCGAGAGACGATCTATCCCCCGCTACTCAACACAATCATGCCGGCCTGCTTCTTCACACTACGTCATGGGTAAGAAGGTATAAAAAATGCAGATTGTGTTCGGGATCGATCTGTACCTGCGGATCGGGATATGGTGCCTTATAATGCGTACCTGTCGATCGCCTGCCAGAACCATATGATGACTGGATGTGCGTCGTGATACCCGCCGCGGTACTCGGTGTTCCTCCTCCAGTCGGCGACGTCCAGCTCGGGCGCGCCGGCAATCACCAGCTCGAGCTCGCGCGCGTCGAACGCCGCCACCAGCCGAGGGTCTACCACCTGCACACGTCACGTTTACATTTGATACCGTGTACTAGACACACATATATTGTTGAAGTGAAAACTTCTTTAGGCACCTTTGGGATGGCGAAAAAGCAATTTCGCGTGTCAATCCCGCTCAGATTATTTTACTTTTGATATAAGCACGCCTATAAAATTATATAATTATTGAAAAGCAACCATAAACCAAAAAACGGTCCTACTTCATGGATGCTCTTTGAAAAAAGAACAGTAATTTCAAAGCTTTAGGCTTTCACTTCTGTCGGAATTCTCTGCCTGTCAACCTTTGGGTTGTACAAAGAATAGAGAAGTAGGTGTAATAAATACATATTACGTCACTCCTCTCATATTACTCACAAGACAGGTAATCTTTTCTGATTCTATTGTTAATATTTAATACATATTATAGATTACAATTTTATATAACAATAACCAAGAAATTTATCTGTACATATAAAAATTGTAGTTTCTACTATCTGTAAGTCTTATTTCTTCATGTGTTTGATATACACTATAAATTACTGAACTGAATTTTATGCCAGCTTCATGTTTGGATATGTTAAATAAAACTAAAGTAAACATTAAGGCTATAAACACACAAATACATAAACACTTTGATTAAAAACAAGTATGTTAAATGAAACATACACGAATCCATAACTCTTAAAATTCCAAAGTTCCTTGGACGTGAAAATATCACTATTCGATTTAGTGCTTACGGTAATATATATGTAATTGGAAAGTAGTGATAATACCTTAAGTTTTACTATTTTATTAATAAACAATTATTAAAAGCCTATATTATATTCCACAAAGGGGTAAATGCCTCCTCGGAAGTAGTTCGGAGCAGTAATCACACTCGTCTAGTGTGGGAAGAGTGAACAATAAAGAATATTTTGTTTACCTCATGGAACCCTCTGACGAGCCACTCTGTTTGTTCTGCGACGCCCCTCTCCACCCTCCACCGGACCACCCTTTCCAGGTATTCCTTCTTATTCTTCTCAGTGACCGCTATATCCCTCCCGCCGGTTTTCAGTTCCCGTTCCAAAACTCGCCCGTCGGCAAGTCGTTCGGACACCGCGAATGTCAGTTCTAACGATGATACGCAGCGAGCGGACTGTTGAAATTAGACCGGATTACTTACAGACCAATGGGGTGTAGATAAAAATCTTCTTCTATGGTAACAATTTGATTTTTTCTTATGTGTTAATGCTAATAGAAAAGGGTTATGGCTAGGTTTTTTTTTATCATGGCACGGCAAAGTGGCTACACTGCACCTAATGGTAAGTGCAGCGCCGTCCAATTAGAGTATTGAGTAGCGAGAGACAATCTATCCCCCGCTACTCAACACAATCATGCCGGCCTGCTTCCTCACACTACGCCATGGGCAAGAAAGAGTCGAGGGTCTAGTGTTAGAGTATTCAGAATGCCAAACATCGTACCCCAACTCGTGCCAATAGAAAATGATTTTTGGATAGGTCCATTAAAGTGCTTCCTAATTTATTCGGTTGTGGTTTAAACATACTTAAAATTGCTATATACCGTCAACAGATGGCGCTGTTTCGAATATGTAAAGCTGAACTCTCGTTTGAATGTAACTCGAGAAGTGTAATTTTGGACAGAGTGCATGTGGGCAGCAGTAAATGGGCACACGTTATTTACAAACAGACATCTAGTTCCGAATTTGTTCTAGCATGCATGGCTTTTAGACACTTGTATTTAATTAATAAGACAGTTCAGACACAATATTATTATTACAGTGTAACCAAATGATAAAAAAAATAAAAAACCTCTATTTCTGATAATGTCCGATAAAAAAAAACAAAGTAATTGAAGTGAAAAGTTATTTAGGTGCATTAGGCTATTTCTGGATGGGAAAATCAACATGCTGTAATAACACTATATTTGCTATGTGTATTTTCATGTCACACATAAAGTTGCTCGTAGAATGAGATGTGAAAACAGACTAATGTTGCTGATTTTAAATTCATTTAGTTTTATTTCATTATATTCATATAAAGTTATGAAACCATTTTCATACTACAATTTGAAAATCCACCAAAAAACATTTATTTCATAGTTTTAATTTTCATTTCCATTTTTCGCAACTATTAAATTAAGAAGAGCAGAAATTGGTATTTTTCATCTTCAAGCTGTGGAACAGTTTGCCAGTTACCATGTTCCCTCCTTCCTATGCTCCTGGGTCCTTTAGGCGTAGTGTGAAGAAGCTACACAGCAGGCCGGCATGATTGTGTTGAGTAGCGAGGGATAGATTGTCTCTCACTACTTGATAGTAGGTATAACTGGACGGCACTGCACTTATCATCAGGTGCAGTGTGGTCCCTTGCCGTACCAGGTGCTAATGGTAGGATATTCATATCCGCCCGGATATCGACCACCGCACACAGGGTGTAAAGTCCGTCATAGCCGCACACGCAAGTGTGTCGCGATCCGGGATCAGCGAGTGTACATATGATTTTTGTCGGGGGTTTAGAGTTGGGGTACGATGTTTGGCCGTTTTGCGGCCTTCTGAGTACTCTGACACTAGACCCTCGACCGCTTCTTCACCTTCTTGCCCATGGCGTAGTGTGAAGAAACAGGCCGGCATGATTGTGTTGAGTAGCGGGGGATAGATCGTCTCTCGCTACTAGATACTCTAATTGGATGACACTGCGATAACCATCAGGTGCAGTGTGGTCACTTTGCCTTGCCAGGATAAAAAAAATCTGGCTACTTTTTTTAATTCATTTATTTATTTCCCATAAACTTTTGTACAAAACAAGGTTTTGGTCCCCTGACACCCAAACTAGGCATTAGCCTGTATTTTGGGCGTCAGTGTTCCTCGAAAAAATACATAATAATAATCAATGACATAATTTGGGATATAAAGACGTACCTGCAACCACCTCAGCGAGGCGGCGAACTGTGCGTCCAGTGCGTCGACGTCCTCTAGTGCTGGAGGCAGCCGCAGCAGGGCGCGGTACAGCGCGCGAGTGAACCACGCCTCCAGGAGGTACCCGTGCACTAGGGCCAGGCCCAGGACTCGTCCAGAGAAACGGAACCTATGGACGAATGAGCTTTATCATCCACTATATCGTGAGCAGTAGTGGCAAAAGCCAGGCGGAGCTGTGGTGGAACGGATTGGGACCTCCATCGAAGGGGAAGATTTTTTTACTGCCTGCATAGACGAGCAGACGGGCCACCTGATGGTATGTAGACACCGCCGCCCATAGACTTCTGCAACGCCAGGGCACAGCAAAGCCGCTGCCCACCGCTAAATATTGTCAGGTGGGTGTTATGCCTGACCAGCCGCGGCGATTAGTCGTTCATATTCAGAGCTTCTTATATCTTTATAAAGAAAGCGTTTCATAATAGCTAGACAATTGTGCGATGCGTGCTGTGGCACACACACAAAACTAAATATATCCCTGTTTACTTAGAATTTAATGTATTAAATCAGGTATTGAGGGCTTCCAAATCTCGATGTGTTCAGATTTGGTGGACCCCAAAACCAGGAGTCCGTGGCGCACTTGCCGCCTTTCTTTCATGATCAGGATCGACATGGGACTTATGTATCGGGACGTCTTTAAAATTCCAAACTATGGTTTCCAAGTCCGAGCTCTGAATACTGTTTCTGGCTAGAGCACCAATGTGGTCGGCACATTGTTATCAATGTTTAAAACATAAGTCCATTCGAAAAAACATGGGCAGCTACATTGCCACCCTGGACGCTGTTAACATTAACATTCTTTCAAAACGACCGCGACTAATTCGGAATAGCCGCGCGTGCTCACAGTCATAAAACGTTGTTCCTGCATTGTGTTTAATAATCCTTTTATTCAGTTCCCTTTGCTTTGACTCATATGAAGTGTACCTCGCTTGACCCTAAATCCTTGCTATATACAGACGAATACTTCGGAGTACTACAGCCTGCGTTCTGCATATTCACGAGCAGGAAATGTTACAATTCCAATACATAACGATTGGATTTGGGTTTTAGAGTAAAGCGGCAAATCAGTAGGGTTACACTCGAATCCAATTTAAAATTGGGATTGGGTTTGTAAATAATAATAATACAATTGGCACTTGAACGCATCACCAGCGCACAATTTAACTGGATACGGCCGAATTTTTAGTAACAAAATGAAATAGAGTATTTACGATCGCTAGTTCGTAAATATTCTATTGCATTTAGTTGAGTGAGTTAGAGTTCACATATCTTCTACATTGGAATTGAAACTATCGAGTTCGAGACTGGAATTAATTTCAATTGAAAAATTTACAAAATAAAAAGAGGTATGCTCAGATGGTTTGGCCATATGGAGAGGATGGATGAAAGGCGATTTACGAAAGGTATTTATCGTGCGAAAGTGACTGGAAGAGTCGGTAGAGGGCGCCCGAGGAGAACTTATTGCAATCAAATAAACGATCTTCTCCTAAAAGGGCAAATCAGAAGTACCTCCAACCGTCGAAAATGTATGAGAAGATGTATGACTGTGGAAGAGGCGAAAGAAGTGTGTCAGGATCGTAGCTTGTGGCAGTCAATAGTCTCTGCCTACCCCCATGGGATACGGGCGTGAGTGTATATGTATGTATGTACAAAATAAAATAGTGTCGTATAAAATAAATGTATAAAAACCATGCCCGTGACGTAATAGCCTTCAGTTTTGATGGAACGTTGGTCGTTACACATCAGTTAAAAAACTGTAACTCGATCTCAGGTTACATTCGACTTGTGTTACTGAGAGACGCGGACAAAAACACCCGCGCCCAGCTGGGAACATACCGGTGTTTGTTTGTAACATTAAACAACGCGTTTGTAATACGACACTTAGATTGTTGGTGCCTTTTCACACGGCCTGTATAATCGACGACTCAAAAGCTGTTTAGGGATTTTTTTAACAGCGATAGCTTAGTGGTACAGTCTGCCGAGACGAAAGTCGCTGGTTCTAAATCAGCCTAAATTGTATTTCGTAATAACATGTGTATTCATTGTTAATTATCGCTTGCTTGAACGGAAAACATCGTGAGGAAACCTAAATAAGAATTTCGAAGTGAAGTCTATCTGCATTAGTCCAACATGGTGGACTAAGGCCTAACCTCTCATTAGTAGATGGGGCTTGTGCTCAGTAGTGGGACAGTTTATAGGCTGACATTATATGTGGAAATTTTAAACTCAGAGAAAAGTGGGTGTACTGGTTACACCTCTGCCTACCGCTTCGAGGATTACAGGCGTGAATGTATATGTATGTATGCATTAAGATAAGTAACATGACGTCATCATTCTGTTTGTTTGATAAACATAAAAACATGTTAATTTTAGTAAGCCGGCATGATTGTGTCGAGTAGCAAGGCATAGATTGTCTCTAGCTACTTGATACTCTAACTGGACGGCACTGCGCTTACCATCAGGTACAGTGTGGTCACTGCCGTGGTAGAATAAAATATTCTTCAGTCAAAAATTTTTAAATGGCAGCACATTACAATACTTGATATAATCATGTACCGTTATATTGTATGAAACAATCCAGATAGCGCATTGTTTGGAACACAATAACATTCTATATTCCTAAAATCGATGGTGACACATCATTGGCTCACACGGCATCTGATACCATCGAATGGCTTTGAATAAAACTATTATGAAATGTGGATAATTTTGTATCTATAGCGCATTGGACTTATGGCGTCTATAAATAAAATCTATATACACAAAAATGAATATCTATTTCCCTTGGTCACGGCATGTATGAACGGCTGGACCAATTTCGCTAATTCTTTTTTGTTGTGTGTTATTATTGTCAGGAGAAAGGTTTCTATGAAAGAAAAATTCAAGAAAGTTGCGCGGAAATGTAGAAAATTTAACGACTAGCAAAAATTCTAATGTAACATTTGAAAAAACTGTCTGTCGTTTGACAATTCGCTAAATATAGAAACATGTAATAGCATAAGATGATTCCATGGATTTTATACCTTTTCTTTTCCAAAAAGACCACGCGGGCGGACCCGCAGGCAAAAGCTAGTTCAATATATTAACAGAACAACAGTCGCCGTCTGTCGTGCATTGGCTTTGGTGACGGGATGTTCTAATGAAGGTGTTTGGAAATGTAAGGGTAATTAAAAATCTTGATTGATGAACATTAGTCCTTTGAAGTTATTTCAGAGCTTCCATTTAGCATTAAAATTGGGCGAGTGAAATCCTAAAAGGTTTTAACGCTTGGCGGGTCTCATTTCCTTTCTTTTTTGAAAAAAGTTACATAAATTTTACCGCCAATATTAATGACAATTTATAATTCAACTAGCCTTTTGCCCGTGATTTCGTCCGCGTAGAATGAGTTTTTGGCTATCCTGAGGACTCGAAACAATAATAACTCCTGCCCAAGAAGTTAAACGATTATATTTATTTTCATCATATAAAACATCATTGTGGCATAAATATAAATACTAAGTATGTTGTGCCACTATTTTTTTAGACCTACTGTGGACTAATTATTTCTTCTACTTTATTATCATTTATTGCTATCTATATATTTTTATAGCAAGAGCTGACTCCCGACTTGGTTTACAAATAATGATAATTGAAACTGAAAATATAAAAATAAAGTGTTGCTTATTTTCACGGATATGATACATAGTCACGGATATTGCACCTTTGTATTAGTGGAAGAATTTTAGAATAGGTTCAGTAGTTCCAGAGATTACCTACATACAAACAAACAAAGTGTATAGTATACAGTATACGGTAGGCAGCGTAAAAATACTTCATAAATCATAGAAGAACGCTTAAAATTAATTAGCGTTAACATTTTATTTTTTTGACAGTTTTAAAATAACTTTCGGAAGTTCAGCCTCCTTGTACAAGCGAACTGGTTGTAAATTGTGTGTACACAGGAATTTAATTAGTAAAGACACGGTGTTTTGGCAACATCCCGTCACAACCAATGGGCCATTTAAAATTGTAAAATGGCCGTAGTAAAAAACTATACAAAAAACATTCCAAAGTATGAATAAATCGGATTTCAGTCATAAAAAATAGGAAACGCGTTTTTAAAACTCATTAGTCAATTCGCGTCCTTGTTTGAGAGTTAGTGTTACAATCAGTTACAATTAACACTTATATGGAAGTTTATTTTCTTGTCACATATGGCAACACATGCGTAGGCTGAATCGTAATGCCAAATAAGGTTATTGCATTTTGGATTATATTTATTGATTGATTTGCATTTACGTTTTTAGAGGAGTATTTTTTTAATTTATTAAGAAACAATATATGTCAAAATGTATTATCAATAATATTTTTTCAACATACAAAAACCTCTTCGGTTTCTTATTTTTCAAATGCATCTAAGTGCTCAAATTACACATTAACTTAAAAAAAATAACACAGTGACTACTAATGAGTTGTAAAAACAATAAGTCTTCAACACACTTCGTTAACTTGTAATGAATGTGACATTAAATTACAATAATTTAATATACAAAGGAAGTTCTCACGACATTTAGCACCGTGTCCTGTAATGAGCAATTATGTGTACACAGATAGTGTTGACAAAAAATGGACGTATAAAAAATTGCAAATATGCTAATGGGACGGGTTAGGCCTTAGTCCACCACGCTGGCCTAACGCGTGTTGGTAGACTTCGCATACATTTGAAATTCGTGTGAGAATTCTCAGGTATGCAGGTTTCTTCACGATGTTTTCCTTTACCGTTAAAGCAAGCGATAATCAACAGGCGTATTACACTTGGGCTTGATTCGAACCTACGACTTTCATTTTGCCAGACCACGCTGGGAGTGCTATAACAATCTAAACTAGGCTATACATCCTTTTTTTAATATAATAAGAAAAGAAAATATGTAATACATATTAATTTGATACGTTGTAATTTTCACACAATTTAATGTGTGGCGTAAGATATAAGCGGACAGCTGACTTGTACAAAAATAATGATATATAATTATTTTTGTAATAGGTTGTTAATTTCTAGTACTGTGTTGTATGCCATTTTTTTATTTAATTAGCCTTAACACATATTTTGTATGTTACAACACATGCATACCTAATACACTATATATTTAATAAAAAAAATTACAAATTAATGTCTCCAAAAAGTCTAATTATTATAATACTTTAGATTAATTTGGATTTCAAGAATGTCATCACATAATCCATACTAATAGTATAAATGCGAAAGTCACTCTGTTTGTTTGTTTGTTACCTTTTCACGACTAAACGGCTGAACGGATTTTAATGAAATTTGGTAAGGGGATAGATTATATCCTGGAGAAGGACATAGGCTATCTTTTTCTTAAACTGTCATGACGGATAGACACGCCGGCGGCGCGTGCACTAGCAACACTCGCCGTTCTTGCATGCAATTTTTAACTTTAATGCTATGGAAATAAAAGCTTGTTGCTTTACTCCCGACTTTTTTTTTAATATCCTTCCTGACTGGAGGGGTTAAAATCAACCTTGAAAGGGGTCAAATAGGAGTTTAAAATTTGTATGGGAGATAAATAATTCCTCGACTTAGGGATCTGTAAATTCACATTTAGGCTTTTGGTAAAAAATAAAGAAATACGTGTTTCAACGTTTATGAAAAATCATCCCTAAGAGGGACAAAGTGAGGTTAAACTTATGGGGTATTCTTTAGAGGCAATCTCAAGATTCAGGCAAAACACCTAAGAGGCTGGACAATCTCTACAGGTGCCTCAGTGCAGAAGACAACTCCTTGGATTGTATACTTCTGCTCCCGAATATAACCTCCACGCAGGCGGAGCCGCGAGCAACAGCTAGTACGAAATAAAATATGAAATTCAAGATAAATATGTAATTTAAAATTTTTCCATGGGTTTTATTTAGGCCGACTGATGTGGCTTTTAATTAAAATTGAACTAAGGCCTACTTAGTATAGGATGCCCGTGACCAGCACTGGGACAATGCTTAATTGAATTGACTTTGAATTTTATTCAAACAATACAATGAATGATGTAAAAACAAATACAGAGCAAAGTTGATTACAATTGTTACTTATTACGCGTGTAGATAATGAAGGATAATAATCACTGGGGATAATGGTGGTTCGTGTTACTTGTTACTATTGATCGACATAATTACATAATAATGACCTGACGTATATACCTAACCTTGTTCAGGAAGTGTAACAGAAGGCTACGGAGACTATTACAATAAATTACTCAGTTGACATCTAGATGTGTGTTAACTTCATGAAAAATTGTCTATTGTATTGTTTATTTCGTTACGGGTTTTATCTTAACCTATTATTTTTTGCATATTTCCAGTATTTTTAATGAATGTTAATAAATACTCACCATTCGTGGTGGTTATCGACAAATGCGGACATCGGTGAGACGTGCACAGTGTAAGTATCATTCGCCGAGTACTCGAACAGTCCATAGTAGGGGTTAAACAGTTCTCTCGATAGTAAGAAGAAGAACTCTCTACTCGGTCCGCCGTAGTCCAGACCTTCCTCGCCGTCCCACAGTACGCACAGCTTGCCTTTCTGCAATTCCTTCTTGCCACAAGACATGATACGTCGGAATGCATCTTCTAAGAGCTGCTCTCGTCGAATATGTAGTCTGTAATTATTTTATTGGGATTACAAGCCGCTCAAGTAATTACAAACCTTCTTAGCAAATTAACATGAGCATTATTTTTAACCGACTTCAAAAAGAAGGTTTTCAATTCGTCGGAATCTTTTTTTTATGTATGTTCCCCGATCACTCGAAGACGCCTAGACCCATTCGAGAAATTCATTTTTGTTTAAAGGGGTATATCTCCCAGGTGGTCCCATTGGCACCAAGTCAGGATCTGATGATGGGATCTCAGAAAAATCGAGGGCAACCCTCAAACCCTATTGAAGTCGGTGTACTTTATATGAATTAAAAAACTTTTTACAGTAAATTTTATTTAATTAAATCAAAATCACTCACTTGAGTTTCCCAGGGCCTTGTCCATATCCTTTGCTCTCTAGTTTGCGGTAGAATGCGCGCAATTTCGCCTCGAAGTCTCTTCTTTGCGGCGCAGGCGCTCGGGTACTCCTCGCGGCGGCGGGCGAAGCAGCGGGAGACGCCCCCGCTGTCGCCGCCACGCTCGCTCCGTTCGTTGGACCACACCCGCCCGCCGGCACATAGCTCATAATCTCCTGCTCGAAGAGGCTGTGGAAGATACACATCCCGTTAGAGATACAAACATCGAAGTGCTACCGAAGGAAATACAACATAATAACATAAACATTTGAGAACCAAAACGCTCTCAGGTCAAATATGACGAAACAACTGTTGAATGTATTCAAAGGGAGGTAGACGGAATCACATTAATTTCGTGCAAAATCATGAAATTGAATACAAAGGAACAATTCTACAGGAGAAATTCAACAATGAGCTTATCTAATCGTTTTATTTAAAAGTAACGAATAACATTTTCCGAAGCGCAGTAGGCGAGTGGCTCTGAGTCGAAGCTGCTAGTTCGATCTCTGCACCGAGACAAATGTGTGGTCCGCAAAAATTAATAGTAATACAGCCAACAGTCACACACACCGTCCTGACTTCACACTAGGTCAAACCTGTAACGTCGGTATCAAGAACAACGAGGGACTACGGTCCCACAACATCCAGACCCGAAACAAATATCTGTCTGTCACGCAAACATTAGTCTCTGTGCGGGAATCGAACCCACGACCTCTCGTTTCACAGCCGGCTACTCGCCCGCTGCGCCACGGAGGCTGTCAATATATCTAATATTTATATAAAGGTGAATAGTAAGAAAATACAGTTGCGAATTGGTTCAAATTAAGCGATCATTATATTTCGAATAATCAAAACGCGGTTAATTATTTAAGTCGTTTATAAAACTAGTTAGCAGTTAGCACATATTCTATTTAATGTGTGTCGTACAAGGGTATTGTTCTGTGTACTAAACTAACTTTGGTTAGGTTTATGCCCAATACTAATTTACGTGTGACGTATATTCATTCAAAGATAATTTCACAGCGATTTCTGATAACTTGGAATTTATAGTTAAATATTCATCAGATAATAGTACTAGAGTAGCTACTTCATCAAAATTTGTTCTAAAATAGCAACAATGGAATGGAATATTAAAGGAAAAAATATCCGCGTAAATAGATCTGTTTCGATCAAGAGCTTTTAGGCTCTATAGAAGAATGGTCTCTTAGATTTATACAAGAAACTTAAGTAATATCATAATAAAATAACAGATTTTGGATAACATTTTTCTTCACTCAAATCACCATGGTAACGGCAGTGTACTTAGAAAGACTGAACTGCATCGGCTACTTTTTAAATATTTGTCAGAATAAGGTTTTGCGGGTAAACGACCGGAAAATTTGAGGAAAAATGATTGCTTTAAATGATTCCTATGATATCGGTAAATGTAATCACGCATGAGAAGCTGCGGGTAAAGCCATTAAAATATAACAAAAGTATCCAAAATTGCGCAGAAAATAGCTTACAAATGTTAAACTGGCCCTCCTACACAGAACTAAAAATGTCCATACAACTATTCATAGCTCAAACTTCTTTAAGCGTACACAGAATCATCGCTGACCTTGTTCTGTATAAAATAATATTTGAAAGTGTGATTCTCTTCCATTTATCAGAGCGTGAACTATTAAAAGTAAAACTACTGCGGGATGGACATATGTTCAGAGAGTGTGAAACTGGCATAGGCTGTACGGCGCGCAAAACATAAAACTTACGTTGAGTTCTAAGAAATTCTTGAGAAATTTACTCTTTCAATAGGTATATCTATACCATAATAAAGCTGAAGAGGCACTTTGTCTGTACGTTAAATATTTTTTATAACCCGAAACAATCGTTTTTGAAATTATTGACTGTCTGTCAGTCTGTCAAGGCATCACGTCCAAAGTACTGTATTACGACAAAAGAATCGATAATAAAATCATAGAGTGTATCTCGAGGTAACATTTATACTTTATTACATTTAAATCGGTGCATTCAATCAAAAGTTATACCTGTTTAAACGAATATCTGTATTATGCAAAGAGTAGTTGTGAGAGAGTATAAGATAACTTCCAGCGGAGCCGCAGGCAACAGCTAGTAAGGAATATATTTTAAAAATAACTTACTGACAAAACAGAAATTGTTCAAAAGCATTAAGAGTTTACGCTAAAAGAAGTCTTGTACATTTTTAACATTCATATTATTTTTGTATATAATAATTTATCGTGTCACCCAAACTTTCCGCTTCAGCCGCTTCTTTAAGGAGCCGTCAGTTCTCAAATCGTGAGAGCCATTGACACAGGGTAAACACCCTTAATGGGTTTAATAAATAAATAAATCATTGCTGCATGCGTATTATCGTTTTAGTGTTTGCGTCCTTTTTAACCGACTTCAAAAAAGAAGGAGGTTAACAATTCGTCGGAATCTTTTTTTTTATGTATGTTACCCGATTACTCGAAGACGCCTGGACCGATTCGAGAAATACTTTTTACGTTCTATTTTTATTAACAACATGACAATACGAATTATTTTTGAAATCACCGTAAATAATAATAGGAAATTACACAGTCAGGTCATAAGTATTGTCACACAGTAAAAACTTTTATTTTAGAATGCTGGCCACAAAAAAGTTTATTGAATTCGAATTTCAAATTGTTCATGAAAATAAAAATGTATACTTTTTAGAATTTTACTCATTTTTAAATATGGAGTGGACGCTTAAAGAAGACCGTGTTGCAGTAATTGCGTTGCATCGTTGCGGTTACGCGCCAATTCAAATTTTTGACATACTGAAAAATTTGAATATAACCAAAAGATTCGTTTATCGTACCATCAAACGATACAATGAAGACTCTAGTGTAGATGACAGGTCAAGAAGTGGTCGCCCTCGGTCTGTTAGGACTCCAGCAGTGATAAAAGCTGTGAAGGCGCGAATTCAAAGAAATCCCAAACGTAAGCAGAAACTGTTGGCCCTTCAGATGGGGTTAAGCAGAACCACGGTGAAAAGGGTGTTAAACGAAGACTTAGGGCTTCGGGCATATCGAAGAAAAACAGGACATCGTTTGAAGGCCTGTATTCAAAATCACGGAGGTCATTTTGATAAACTTTAGTGTCATAAGAATCTATGTTTTGTTAAGTTCATTTTGGTATATAAATGGTTACATAATGAATAAACTTGTTTCAATTATTTTATATTAAACATGTGACAGAATTTATGACCTGACTAGGTATATACACACTTAAGTCTCGACTCCACACTAGGTCAAACCTGTATCGTGGGTATCAAGAACTACGAGGGACTACGGGCCCAACTACTTGTCTCGTTGCGGGGATCGAACCCACGGTCTCTTTTTTTACAGCTACTCGCCCCCTGCTTATATGCCGTAATCAAGTCTACTTATATTATGAAGAGGTAAAGTTTATGAGTTCAGCTGTACTGCGTAATCTCTGGAATGATTTTGAAAATGCTAATGTAGTATTTTCAAAACCCCTGAGCACTATGGATTATTTTTCATTGTGAGTTTTCACTGTTCTTTCACGCTAGAGGTGGCAAGCAAAAGTTAATAAATATAGCACAATTATGTTGACTTGAACATCGAAAATATTTCTAACGTAAAAGAAAACATATCCGATGAGGCCTCAGAGTCGCTTTGGCACTTGTGCCATATCTCACACGTGTATCTATCAAAACTCCGTATAACGGTAACAATTATTTTCCACGTAACTGTAGAGTAAGAACAAAATAGTCCATCGTTGTAACGTAGGGCCAACCGCCGCCGTTTCTGGTAAATAATCACGGCCAAAATGCCCACCAGGTGCAATGAACCGTGATAGATTATAACCAAAAAGATGTAGAGGCAAGGCCGACGCTTCAGACAGAGACAAAAACAGACAGAGATTAGGGTTACCAATTTCACTTTTCATAAACTAAACCACGTATCATCATTTTATACGTATTACAAAACTGGAGTATACATACATACATCCATACATATATACTCACGCCTGCAATCCCCAAAGGGGTAGGCAGAGATGTACCCATTACACCCACTTTCCGCCGTATTTGTACAAAACTGGAGTATATTAAGTAAACTAACATGTCAGTGGGCGTATTATTAGGTTCATAACTGTCTTTTTTCCTTCGTCAGCTCATTCTAAGCGCATTATTCACACAACACTTACGTGCAAAAGTATGCATCAATAATATTAAGCATACATAATGTTTAGACAACCCTAACACAGTCGGACTTTTAGGCTATACTAGCGGCCACATACGATGTCACTTGAGACAGCTTACAGGTGTTGAAACATATATTAATTTAAATACGTCATAGCTCCAGTAGTTCGTAACTGTGTAGCTCCTACAATAATGAAATATCTTATTGTTTCTTCGCAAGTAGTGGTCAATATTTAGAGATCTTCATGAGCATATGTCCAATGCCATCGTACGATGACGCGTGTATAGAAATACCCATAATCGATTTAGGAGCGCGGGAGGTTTGGATCGGCAACGCCCCCGCGCCCGATCCACATTCTGTAATTAGTGTAATAGTCTCTTTTACAATCGGTCTGTACACTCTGATATCGATTGTGATAAGAACCAAAAATGTTATTTATAAATAATAAATAATACCACTGCTAGGTATGGCCTTCCTTTACTATTGAGAGGGGTAAGGCCTTAGTCCACCACGCTGGCCTAATGAGGATTGGTAGACTTACCTTTGAAATTCTTATGATAATTCTCAGGAATGCAGGTTTCCTCACGATGTTTATCTTCACAGTTAAAAGAAGCGATAATTAACATTTAATTCACACGTAACTTTAGGAAAGTCAGAGGTGTATGCCATTTGTACTTGTTGTGCACATACGACTTTCGTCTTGACAGTCCGTACCGCTAGGTTAGGCTATCGCTGCTGTTCTTTTTTAAGGCAAGAGTATTATAAGGTGTTTTTATTATACGATGTAATATGTAAATGACACGTACCTATTTTATGTTCTAATTATATTTATAGAATTAGTTCCCTATATGTTTGTCTAGGAAAAACTTAGACTTTAGAATTAATCTATATATTCGATGAAATACATACGAATAGCCGGTAAAGTAATACATAACCTACCAAGCGAACAACCACCCGATGACAAACTACTCATTCCGCTATTGTTATAATTACATAACGTGCCAGACAAAACAAAGTCAGAGTTAAGTTCGCCGAAATTTATTAACGTACTGTTTCACGCATGCACCGACCGTTCTATAGCAACCTTTTACAGAAAAACCTTCGCTTTATTGTTTATTATTATATTCTTAGGTCTGTTATAATGAGCAGCGACATTATGTTAGACGCGTGTCTAATGCGCGACGTGTTGATGGCCCTCGCGATTGATTGTCCAACAGTCCGACATTTTGACAATGTTAATTGAGGAAGCATGGTAGAGCTCCGCAAACAAGTATCATACGAGGCCGACTCCCAGCTATGGGAACGAACTAAACAACCAGGAGATACCATGTATGTTAGCACATAGTTGTTAACGTTATATTTGTGAGAATATGCAATACACGCAACGCGTTTCAAAGTGAATAGTGAACGCCACAGAGACACGCTCGTCTCGGTCATTATGTAAGCATCCGGCACATCCTCGACATATATCATCGGAACGCGAGCGATCCCCGAAGTTAATGAGTGTTGGGGCATTCGCCGGGGGCGAAGGCGCGCGGGAAGGCGGCGGGCGCACGCGCTACGATCACGTCTCATCTACACTGTCGCGGTCGCAGTATCGGACAGGTGCGCACTGCCCGGCCGCGGACTAACCGGGTCCATTGTTCGAGCACATCTCCGATACCTCCCGAGATAACACTGACGCGGGTAGTTGACGTCTTAATTCCACGTCAGGGTGACTGGGATGACGCGGCACCAGATGCGTATCTCTGGTAGTTATTTAATTAACGGCCATGGTTACCAATGGCGACGGACTTATTACATAACAATAGTTGAGTGGCCCATATTTTAAGTGCGCTTGGTAAGCAGCGTCGGGTACGGCGGAGGCCCACTTTCACTCAATCCGTGGAGCCAGAGTTAAATTCGGCTATAATTCATCCGCATGCAGCTGTCGGTATAACCCCGCTCACGGGATGCTTTAAAATGAACTCCGTTTTTGTTTATCAATCCAAATAAAACAAAAAAATACTGCCAGTTCGAATGTTTTCTTAAACCTACAATCTTGTCGTGATGATTTAAAAAAGTTAATTCTATACATTTTTGGTCTCGCTGCCGAACTCGCTTGACCTTTTTTTAGCAATATAGGAGTGTATTTGGTATTTGTAGTGTATTTAAATTGAGATTAGAGACAGAGTGGAACTATCTGAAGTCACGCAATGAACCTAATAATAAAGTACGCAAGATGAAATAATCAATAAAGCTCATTTTTTTATTAGGATTAAAATGTGAAATTTGTGTGCGTTAGACATTGTGCCCTGTAGCAGGCAATAATTAGGGCTCCCAGAAAATAATGACTGGTCGCGCGCCGCTCTGCACTCTGATCGCTCGCGGCTAGCATAACCGTAGACAAAGTTGTTAAGAAAGCAGGTAACTTTTGGGTTCATAATTCTGTCGGAAGGGACTGTCTTATTCTTGAGTTTATACCTGAAATATGACGTGTTGATTTGTGTCATATTCTATCGAATAGTGCATATATTTAGTGTATTTAGGAAAATTGTTCCTAAACCTTTTTTAATGCCTGAATAGACAGACGAGCAGATGGGCCACCTGATGGTAAGTAGTCACCGCCGCCCATAGACTTCTGCAATGCCAGGGCACAGTAGAGCCGCTGCCTACCGTTTAAACCTTTATCATCTTACCTATTATCTAAACATAGTAGTATGAAGCATCATCCAAGTTAAACACAAATACAAAGTAATTTTACCGACGCCATAAAATGTTCAAATGCTCATTCGAACGTAAGAACGCGTTAACCTAAAAACGGTTTATAGCAGGTGCTTTAGAACAAAAAGTATCAACTTACTTCCGAGAACATGTTCCAATATCGACACGTAAACAATTGTTCTACGACAATGGACCTCAGGTATTAATTCTAATGATTTATTTGTAAAGGACGACATTGGCGCGACCTTTTGTCGAATTTGATGCCGATACGTGTTCAATCTATACTCTAAATTACTTCCTACGATGAATGCTCAATATTATCTACTAAATTACATTTAACGCGAGTAAAGGCTAGACTGAAGGTTTCATGTTGCGACAAATTAGACCTTAATCATGGTTAATGAAAGCAAAGAATACAATAAAATATAAAAACGTTATAAATATTATAACTGCTAATATCGTTAGACTATAAAGTTATGCTCTGGAAGTAGAAACATTGTTTTATCGGTCTATAGATATTTTGTGTAGAATAAGGTTTGTATGTTATTTGTAACATTAAATCGTGTTTACAATACACATTTAAAATAACAAAAGAAAATAAATTGCTATTATATATTTCCTGAAAGAAAAATATATGTGAAGAGCTATTAATATAGTCATAGATCAAATGTGATTCAAATAACCGCAGTAATATAATACTCATAAAAATAAGTTCTAATAAGTAGTCAATTCTCAGTAACTAAAGACTGGCAGGTAAACTAAATGGCCAAGTGTAAGTGGGAACACGCATTCAATGGTTCTGTAGTTGGAATGAACGTTTACGTATAAAATTAATATATCAAATAACGTACATCATATTTAAAAACACAACTAACTTTATTTATAATTTTTGCTAGTATTTATATGTAGTTTTACATGATCTTCTTTAGAACTTTCTTTCTAATATTTTAAAATAAGAATAGAGGTGAGACTTTAAGAGTGAACAGTCACAATAATTAACTTTAATTTATACTTCAGTAATATATTTCCCTGGTCTCTCAACTATACTTTAAAGAAATAACTTCAACACCAACTATTAAATTATAATAAATGTAGATACCTTGTATCATTTTATTCTGTGCAAAGAGAGTAGAAACGTTACGGGCTTCTGTGCAATGGAAGTTTATATCTCATTTAAACATTATACTGCCCTCTTTTTTCTACATTATTGTAGAAAAAAGAGTATTTATACATATTTGTCTACAGCATGAATGGGCCGGCTCGACCGGGGTAGTACCACTGTCTCACAGAAAACCAACGTAAAGTGACAGTTTACTGTCGCGTTTCGTATGGTAAGTGAGATTCCGGAGGCCCAGATTCCCCCTTCCCTTCCCTAATCCCTATTCCTGTCCTTTAAGGCCGACAGCGCATACATGATACTTTCGGTATTGTGGATGTTCATGGGCGGTGGAGATCACTTAACATCAGGTGACCCACTGGCTCGTTTGTCGGACTATGAAATAAAAAAAAATAAAGTAAAATAGCAGTTTACAGAACACTAAATAATTTCCGAATTAATTGCTGTGACATACGGACGACCAGAGAGAGATACGGAGAGGCAATTATAAGAGTTCTATTTTCCCATTTGGCTACGGATCTCTAATAACATTTATTATTACTACCTTGATTAAATTTCCTAAATAAATCTAAGCGTATATGGTAACATGGAAACATAAAAAAATATTTTGTTCATGCGACTACTAACTTAAAATATGAGCTTAAGTACGTTTTCTGATTATAAATTGGAAGTAATGTCTGCTTACTGTAGATACGGAAGGTTGTCGTTGTCACACGGTGATATCATATTCATATAGAACATGCCTTCTAATGTTTGTATATCCGCTATAATGTATGTGGAAAGAATTTGATTAAAAATAGGTCTAAGGGATCAGCCAGCAAAAAAGTTTTCGTGCTTGAAACAACAAAGCTAACTAGTAACAAGAACCCGTAAGTATTGCTACTACTAAACTAATAGGAATTATATACATATACACTCACGCCTGTTATCCCCGAAGGGGTAAGCAGAGGCTTAACTAGTACACCCTTTTTTCGCCGAATTTATTACGGTCATAATGTGATAGGGGGCGAGCCTATCCCCATATCGAAAAACCCAATATCACTTTACCTGACCTAGGGATGGAACCCAAGACCTCAGCACAGAAGTCGTAACGTATGCGCGATTACAACTGCGCCACCGAGGCAGTATAGAACGAAGCAAGTGTTGACTGATATACTAAGAATTATATTTACTTCGTTCTATTGGTGTCATCAGACACTTCATAATTCTTTCATGTACGCTACAGGTCCGTGATCAGGTCACCTAGCTAAATATTAATATAAAATCGAATCCAGTAGCTACCTACATAACACTTAGTCTTTGTCAGTGATTATATACAGGTTCTGTTTATTCAGTAAACTATATATCGATCTGGCCCAAAATGAAACATTATCTTTAACAGTATTACTAATACATAAGTGCATCCTCTGATACGTGTACTGATCGGAAACTTAAAGTATCATTATTATTGCCTCATTTGTTAGTCAGCGGCGATTAAATAAGGTTGATACTTCGCAACTATTACCTTCCCAGGTGGTCCCATTGACACAAAGTCAGGATCTGATGATGGGATCTCAGAAAAATCAGGGGCAACCCTCAAATTTTATAGTGACGCATAATTTGTTTTTTATTGAAGTCGGTGTACTTTGTATGAAAAAAAAAACCGTTTACTTATGGACTTAACTTATTTACACCAAGTAGAACACCTGGTAGTGATTGAACACTACAGCCTCTACAATGAAAGGAATAGTGCGTACATTACCTACATGTAAGGAACAGTAGAGATTAAAGAAAGAGGGAAGGATTTTTAGGGTCCCGGTAATTTCATTAACAGTACGAAACCTGAGACAAAATCATATTACGCCAGTTGTACTGGGCCGACATACAGTGCGCACCACAATATTGTCAAACGCAACTTCAATCAATCCTGAATCGCGATAGTAATGTTTGAGCGACGTTAGAGGTATATAGGAGATCCCACAACAAGGACTTTTGTCTGACTGAGAATCTCCTCTTTCGCCACTGACACACTTTCCTCTACAGTATCACCCGAGTCGTGTCGGTTAATTTCTGTAGAACTAGTTACTACGCAGCTTTACCACCCTTGAAGAGAGGGACCATAAAAGCACCGCAAGGATTGTTCCGGCAGCAATCCAGAGTACTATCAGGATCCCCCGGGACCGTCCCATCTGCGCTGCAGAAAGCTACCGCGGGTATTTTAGTCGGTACACCGACGTAGAAAAATTGGTTAGTGCCGTGATGCAGTAGTCTATCTGGTGAACTGGGTCGGAAGGTAAGTGAGTTTGATGATTCCCGAGGGAAAAACAGAACAAAAAAGGGCAGCATTACCAGGTAATATGACTGATAACATATCGAAGTATGCTAGTTTGCTTATAATGACAACAGCTGCCACCTACTCAGGGTCCTGTGCAAAATCTATATACATATCTAGGTATACACGTAACGACCGTGCATATTTCCCCCTTCCGGACTAACTAATGTTTTATGACAGGCGGTTAATTTTCGCAATTGCGGTTAACCGACATTTTTCTAACGTGTTTAACGTTCAAGGTTCGCGTTACGTTCGTGTGTTATGATAGTAAAATGGTAATAAATATTTTTGCAAATGAATACAAGTTCAATTACAAAATAAATTTAGTACAGTTTCTGGTATTATGCGTCGGTAGAGATTGGATACCATTTGGCGAAACACTTAACCGTTTGCCGGACTCTGCTCTAAAATTGCCCAAAAAATCCATGTTTTAAACTGGATTTTCAATGACTTAGGGAGTAGATATGATAGAATAGATAGAATTTAAAGTACCTTACACTAGTATCTGCATAAGATACTTTAAATTTTGTGGTATCATCTGTCAATGTTGTTTTATACGCTCAGAAAAAAAGAGCTACACCTCAACGTCAAGCTGAGATGCCAAAATCCATCGAGCGTGACGGTTTTAATTCGCATTTTATTTATTTAGTACGGGCGTTCTGAATAACACGACTAATTGTTTAAGATGCCTAAATGCTTCTTGTATTATGGCAAGTGTAAAACAACATGTAGTTTTACCATTCGTTTTTAAGATTAATTTTGATTTTTTTATATATTGCATGACTGCGTCGGTGGCTATTTAGAAATACTCAGTATCAGCCCGGATTCTGGAATTGTGCCCGTTATGGCGATAGGTTCGCCCCCTATCACATGATGGCACCCGTAAAATTTTTGGCTATAAGTGGGTGTACTGGTTACACCTCTGCCTACCCCTTCGGGGACCACAGGCGTGAGTGTATATATCATTTTGAAAATTGATATGTAAATTGTATCAGGGCTAAATTTCTAGTTTTGAAATATGTATTATACGCCAATGCCATTTCTTCTATTATAATCTACAGCCCAAATTACAACCTAAACAGCGAACTATCCAATTTCATTAACATACTTTAACCGTATAATATGAATCTTGGGCATTAATGAGAGTTTGCAATCATTTTTTGTGGCGTCCTTCGGAGAATTTCCTAAATTGAATATATGAAGGTGAGGTGTGATATAATAACGGGTTGCGGGATAATATAAATTAAAATTGCGTTAAATGAAGACGTTGAACGATGGGATTTTGAACGCAATATCTATAATAACACAGTTTACTGATTGTAGCTATTTTCGAGCGATAGGATGTTTTATGGATGCTAATTTTTTAAAACGATTTCAGGTCAGGTCTCAAGGTCAGAGGAATAAAAGTGGGGTACGTAAGAGGCAAAAATGTACTATTTTTAAATACATTAAAAACTGTCGAAGTTCTAAATAAAATACAGCACTTAGTATCATAATTGTTTTGTCTTCCTTCCACTAAAGCTAAATGGTACTCAACAGAACGAGACAACTTTTATTGGTAAAGTGATTAATGTTTCTAAAAGCCAAAACAATGACTATGGACATGCTGATGCTCCTTCTCTAGATGTCTAGAACGACATCAGTGATGATAGGGCTAGCTCTACTAATGAAGTTAAGCCAGTATCCACTTACGGAAAGCCAAGCCAACTAAGCATTTGACCTGATTTGTACTATCCCTAAAACTATCGTAATACTGTCAATGGATATGTGGGTTTCTATTACGAAATACTCAGTATCAGCCTGGAATCTGGAATTATGCCCGATATGGCTATAACCATAGTGTATACACTCGCCACCTATCATACCATGGGACGGTAATAAGCTCGGCGAAATGTGGGTGTGCTGGTTACACTTCGGCTTACCCCGACGATTACAGGCGTACCCTGTAAGTGCGTATTTAGTGTCAATGTGTCAATCTAGGATCTAGGAGTCTAGGATATGATTAACATAAAATATAGTGGGACTTGGAAGTATGATATGCTTCCTACGATCCTGGGTCCTTTAGGCGTAGTTTGAAGAAGCTACTCAGCATGCCGGCATGATTGTCTAGCGACGTAGAGTAGTTTCTCGCTACTTGATACAATAACATGACGGCACTGCACGGGTGCAGTGTCCCGCCGCTCCAGATATTAAGTTTTTTTTTATTAAATAGAAATAAAAGAAGATTTCTGATATGAAATGACACGTCTATCCAATCGCATCACTTCATATGTGTATTAAGATACAAAATTGATTGGCCGTTTATTAAATATCAGTTCAGTATTACACACTGTCTTACTGCTGGGCATGGACCTTCTCTACTAATAAGAGTGGATAGACCTTAGTCCACAACGCTGGCCTAATGGGAATGGTAGACTTCACACGCCTTCGCAATTCCTATCTAGAATTCTCATATATTTTTTTTTATAATGGCACGGTAAAGTGACCACACTGCACCTGGTGGTAAGCGCAGTGCCTTCCAATTAGAGTATCGAGTAGTGAAAGACAATCTGTCCCTTGCTACTCAACACAATCATGCTGGCCTGCTTCTTCACACTACGCCATGGGCAAGACGGTGAAGAAGCGGTCGCGGGTTTCATTCGCCGTTAAAGCAATCGATAATAGGGTAGTTTCCTGTGTTTAATTTTGTACATTATTCTCTACGCAATCGAATATAATACGCAAAAGAAACTCTTTTGCGAAAACAGAAACCAAATTGCTTGAAAAATGAGCTCACAATATTTATTTTAAATATTGGTATGAGCAAATACTCACAGGCATAAGCGAAAACGATGGCGTATTGGGAACATATCGCTATCTCCCTCGCACAACGGTACAGTACAGGCTATTCATAGTACCGTGACGTCACGGTATCAGATATGCATCCTTGTACTGTTATTTGACAACTACCCCTTCCAGCAGATTTGAGTGGTGTCTAATTTACTTATTTTTGATCGAATTCATAAAATTCTTTCGATAATAGGTTTAAGGTAATGTAACTTGTTGATTAAATTAATAAAAAAATTGAGTCAACTACCCTATTAAAAACGAATACACACATACCTAGGAAACGTCCGAGGTATATGCCATTTGGGCTGGTTTCCAACTGAGTCTCTCATCTTGGTAGTCTGTACCATTACTAGTCTATCGTTATGTCATATACTAGATCAAAACATGCACTTATTACAATATTTTTTTACAATTATTACATTCAAGCTTAATTGTTTTCATAACATTCAATACACAAGTAGAGCACACATAAACAAATCTAGATTGCAAGGTCTCTGAAAATTATCGTTGCTTTGAAAAACAATATTATTAGTGAGTGCATGCAAAATGCCCCTACTCCGGCCACTCGTCACGCAATTAGGACGCCATGAAGGACTTCCGCCGTCGAAACAGGCGGACATTCGGGTCGTTTATATACCTGCATTATAGATACATTATTATGCGTGTATTATACAAGACATAAACTTCCGGTAGTGCATACAGTATTCCGTGGATAAACTTAAGAAGGGGTAGGCAGAGGTGTAACCAGTACACCCACTTTTCGCCGAATTTATTACGGTCCCATAATGTGATAGGGGCGAGCCTATCGCCATACCGGGCACAATTCTAGACTGATGCTGAGTGTTTCTAAATTGAAAAACAAAATATCACTTTACACGACCCGGGGACCGAACCCGAGACCTCAGCACAGCAGTTGTAACTTATAACGCATGCGCAATTACAACTGCGCTACCGAGGCAATCAAACTTAAAGATACATTCTTTTTTTTAATCGTGCACAGCAAAGTGAGCACACTGCACCTGATGGTAAGCGCAGTGCCGTCCAGTTAGTGTATTAAGTAGCGTGATACAACTATACATCGCTACTTGACGCAATCATGCTGGCAACCCATTTCGTTTGTTTCCCTAATCAGCAACGCATCCATGGCATACTGGTTCTATAAGTGTTTATAGGTAGTAAGGATTACTTACATTCACACTTCGTTGTCACCGTGTGGCTTTAAAAAAAATATAGGATGGTCATGCATTCTAATTTCCACGGTCTAAATGATCAAAGAAAAGGATGTTAAAATACACATATTATTTCACTCATATGTCCGGTGTTTGAAGGGCTTCGTTTGTAAGGTATTTAAATGGTATTGTGTAAATATAGTGCACACAGCAAACGCCATAATTAATGTCTTTCGTATGTAATGCATGTCCAGTAATATGGTAATAGTAAAATGAATAATAACGATAGTTTAAATAAATTGAATGTTATAAATTAAATAGACGTTAGTTATAGAGTCATTTGAGTTAGGACTTTTTACAATGTCCGGCAGTACCTAGATATTAATGTGGAACAATTTGAAATAGCAAAGAAGTATGATAGGTATTCTCTATATAATGATTGATTTGGACTAAACTTTACATGGCAAAATAATCGTTTTTTATATCATATTATTTTATAAGTTCGTCTTAAGTTATACATAACCTAACCATAGCTTTATTTTACCAAAAAAATTAATGACTATTGTTGACCTATGATAAATTCTCTGTAAATTTTTGACTATATAATTGGTAAGTTTATAAAAATGTGTAAACAGTTTTAAAATAATTTATTAAATTAGATTTTCAATTTTCGAATATTCTATTTTTAAAATTGTCGTAGCTATTATGTTCTTATATATTTTTCTTAAACAAAAATTGACACTGTAATTAAAGATGGCCGCGTTAATTCAAGGCGGTCTAACCTCAATATATTTTTATAGTTTATTGCTATAATGACCTACTTAACCGCCAGTTAATGTCCTACGCGACAGTACAACTAACTAAGGGACATTTATTTCCTCTATAAAACTCTTCGAGACCATAAAACGAAAGCAGTTACATTTAAAGCGATGGGCCTCATTGCCCCCTAATTAATGTACGGTTGATACATGTACCGGTCCGGAAGTTGAACAATGGGTTACTGGGGAACGATGGGGGACAAACCCTGCATTCAAGCACTTAATTATGCTTATACTTTTTGTCTTTGTTTTATAGATATCACACGTTATACTTACAAAACACAATTACTGATCTATATAACAAAAAAAGTTCATTGGTAAGCGTTTCATTTAAGAACAGCTAGAGCGACGGCTAATTTTATTTTCATAGTTGAAATGAAGTTTAAGGGACAGATTTGATTTGCCGATAATATTCACAAATTCGGGCAAAAATATAATTGCTTTTTTCTATGGGATTTTAGTCTTGTATGGCTCTTCTCATGTGTGATTACATTTATCTGTAATAAACGTAATTTTGCATGTGAAGCTACACGCAAAAGTTAGTATGTAATAAATATAATATATATTTGCTGGTGGTAGGATATTCATATCCGCCCGGATAGCAACCACCGTACACAGGGTGAAAAACCCGCCATAGTGGCACACGCAAGTGTGTCGCGTTCCGCGATCAGCCAGTGTACATCCGGTTTTTTGGGGGTCTAGAGTTGGGGTACAATGTTTGGCCATTTTGCGGCCTTCTGAGTACTCTGACAATAGACCCTCGACCGCTTCTTCACCTTCTTGCCCACGGCGTAGTGTGAAGGAGCAGGCCGGCATGATTGTGTTCAGTAGCGGGGGATAGATCGTCTCTCGCTACTCGATACTCTAATTGGACCGTACTGCTAACCGTACTACTAACTTAATGGTTATTTTATATCATGCATCTAATTTTGGAAGGTTGAGAATTTTAGAGACAAAGTTTCGTGAGTTACATTGTGTGCTGGAGGTTATGGGTATTTTAAGATATTTATATGACTTGTATTGATTTTTTAAAGTCAAGTTTTTGTCAAAATCATGTATACATTTTGCGACTTATAACATGGTCTTTACTGATACAAAAGTATTCGACAGTAGAAAAAAACTCATCAGCAATCACTTAAAGCTAATATTTACTGAGGCGATAGTCGAAACGAGCCAATCTAAGTAATGTTATCCACGTAATGAGTAATACTGGCGGCAGGAAGCGCAAGGACAATGACCGATTGGCGATGGGCTCCTGCAAGCCATCTGACACGCAGTTGGCCCTTTGTTGCCCGTACCATCAATATGCGCATGCGTGGTTTGTGCAAGTATAAACAGGGCGCATTAAATGACTCATTTGCGTCAATATTGTTAATACTAATGTAACGTTAGACATACATACGCACTCACGCCGGTAATTCTCGAAAGGGTATGCAACCAGTATACCCGCATTTCGTCAAGCTTATTCGGTAATAATTTAGGGGAGGCCTATGTTCAGCAGTGGACGTCCAAAGGTTGAAGAAGAAGAAGAAGATTCGGTAATATGGGACGGAGGTATATAACGAAATACCTCAGTATAGTAAAGAATCACTTTTACTTGACCCGGAGATCAAACCCGAGACATCAGCACAGCAGTATCACGTATGCATTACAACAGCGCCACCGAGCCAGTTCGTTTTTAATTTAACAACCAGAAAAATATTTTTAATTTAAATAAAACTATACTCCATTTTCCGTATGAATTCAGGCAAAATGTTAAAACTAATTCTTTATAACAAACTGTGATTAAATTTTTCGTTTAGTAACGCTTTACAAAAAATATTTTCATAACTCTAAAAATCGCAATAAATTTTAAAATCACATAAACTTACACCCGGTCAAAAAAATTATAAAATCATTGCTAATTTTAAAGGCCGGAGTGCAATGAATATTCGTCTTGTATTGAAGGTGTCCACAGGCAATGGCGACAACTGACAGGTGACACTTGCTTTTTTGCCCTTTGACACATATTTTTTACTGCCTGGATAGACAGACAGACACGGGCCACCTGATGGTAAGTAGACACCGCTGCCCATAGACTTCTGCAAAGCCGCTGCCTACCGTTGACATATTTTTTTGCCTGACATTGTACCGAAACAAAACGTACTCGATTACACGTATTGTAAGACCAGAGCGTAGTCCATCAAGCGTCCAGTCCTTGGTCGCGGACCCGTTGGACTAGTTTCTCACATTGCCATTACGGCCGACTGCCCCTATTCTTTGAATCCATTGTTAGAAATTATACAAATACACATGTATTACACTTAAACACACTCATAGATGGTTGAACAAGAAAATGTTAGACATTGTTTTAATTTTAATAAAACCAAATTTGTCAAATTTGTGTGTCGGTGGTGTAGAGTTGGGGTACGATGTACGACCCTCGACCACTTCTTCACCTTCTTGCTTCTTCTTCTCTCTTCATGGCGTAGTGTAAAGAAGCAGGCTGGCATGATTGTGTTGAGTAAAAACGGGTACATTGTTTCTCGCTACTTGATACTCTAAATGGACGGCACTGCGCTTACCATCAGGTGCAGTGTGGTCACTTTGCCGTGCCAGGATGAAAAAACACCTGTTACATTTTATAGAAGAATAATTCTTCCGTACCGCCGCCGGTCAGGAACCCATGGTGAAATGAGAGGCCATGAGTTCGATGTTTGTATGATCTAAAAATATTATTGGTTAACTAACACGTTTGAAAATATAGCTCGGTCATTAATTTTGCGAATTCGACGAAATCCATATTTCTCACAGCAAAAACACAAACGGCGTAAAAAAAAACAAAGCCAACGCCGCCCCACGATGACATAACCATAGATAATGACTGGACGTGCATTTAATATCCGTTTTCCTATTCCATATAATTTAAAATTGATACACAACATGATTGATGAGTGAAACAGCATAACGCTACAAAAACAACTAGCATGGAATACAATTCTCCACACACGGTATAATCCATATCACGGTGTTTGTCTAAACGTGACGACCGGTGCTAACTCGTCTAAATTCCATCGATACAAAGCTCTACAGCGCGCGAGGACGTCACTATTCCGATGCACTAGGGTTGCCACTCGCATGGCCGAACTTAGTTCTTAACCATTGTTCATTGGGCCTATCTCGTAGAATGATTGTTCCCATAGCGAGCAGATTACGACCGAAACCATTACGCTTTACGACGATTTGATTGGCCCGCCTCAACACACGATATGGGAGCACGGAACTTTGTACTTGCGCGTAAAATGCCCACTATTTACGACAGTCGTAAAACTTAAGTCGTGTCCTATTGTTAATTTAAAACCAATAGCCGCAGATAACCGACACATTCGCCGCGTTTGTTTTGTGTGTGTCATTATCTGGGGGTTTGAAAGTCATTAGTTTATGAGTTGTTTGCTTTCTGGAGCGTTATCGATCGTTAACAATTGTTTGTCCGAGAATGGCGATTGTTATCTGTCAAACTATTTGTCTTTAATTTATTTGTTGATATTTATAATGAGTTATTTCTGTCTGATTATTGTTAATTTATTAATTAGCCGTAATAGGATTGTCGCTGTCTGGGTGGGAACTCGATTGCCTTACATCACAACTTATCTCAAAACACATACTGACACTAGTGAGAGATTACTAGAAAGGATTGTTTCATCAACATCATTCTAAAGCATATAGTTTTACTACAATATATGATTTATATTAACGAGATAATTTTACTAGACTGAAATATGAGATATATTTTCAATAAAGGATATAAAATATAAATCTGCAAAGGCAAAATAGTTCAGACCGTTTTTCTCCTATTTATCAACCGATTTTGTTTAGTAGCTATTGCCGAGCTTTAGTGTTATTAATTTCAAAATGAAAGCAGATAGTTTTTTATCATTTACTGTTGAATTGCAAGCATTAAGCGACGGCTAGTATATTATTATATTTATAAAGGAAATGACAACGACCTAATGTCAGCAATCAATTATATTAATAAATGTATAAGTTCAACATACATTTAGACATTAACGGATAGACAAAATAACAGTTCATTATGTTAATGTTTGAATTTGTGCAAACAATTTTAAAACTACTGCAAGTCAGTTTCGACAGAATCTAGATATTATGACCACTTTCTCCCTTGTTACATTATGAAAAGGAAGAAGAAATGTTAGCAACTGTTATTGGTACGGCTTTTTTCGAGTATAACAATCATCAAAGGACTCGCCTTTGACGTTCACCGCCTTCCCTAAACCATCGTACAAAAATAATTAAATACGGATTCTTTTCGATTACAAAACGGACCTCCATTTGGAGACAATGTTTGACTACCTCTAGTGGTTCTGTTTAGAAAAAAACCTATAAAATGTTTTCAAAAAGGGTAACAAGAGACAAAAAAGCGATTACTTTCCCTTCGCATGCACCCAGCTCTTGTTTCCTGGCCGAGAAGATTTGTTGTTCCATTGCGTGGTATTTACGCACTGTATTTAATTAACGCGTGCCTGCTTTAGACATTTAACTTTCATCTATTTGGAATGTTGAGACGTTTTTTTATTATTTATATTTACATACGTACATACGAACTCACGCCTGTAATCGTCGAGGAGGTAGGCAGAGGTGGTAGGCAAAACCTATACACCCATATTTCGGCGAGCTTATTACCGTTCCATGATATGATAGTGAGCGAGCTTATTTTCATAATTCCGGATACTGGGCTACTTTCGTGTTAGATAAACACAATTTCCGTTCTACCCAACCCGGGGATCGAACCCGAGACCTCAGCACAGTAATCGCATCGCGTACGCGATTACCACTGGGCCACCGAGGTAGTTCTTATATCTATCCTTAATTAAACAAATAACATAGATTAACCAACTAACTATGTAATATTTTGTTAGTTGCTTTTTTAATTTGCATGATTTATGATGACAAAAAAAACAGTTAAAATGGTGTCAATAACCAAAACGTTTGTAAGATATAATATTAAAACCAAAAAAGGAACTAAAAACACATGTAAATCGGAAACCGCCCAAAATGGGTGATCTTTATCAAAATTCTACTCAACTTTCTTGCGAAATAGGTCGTTAAGAGAGCTCATAAATAATATCTTGGTGTTGCATACGATCTGATAACACGATAGGATGACAGAAATTATGAGTTTTGAGAATATGATGAAGTGCGTCCGAGTGGCTGTCCCATAAAAATTGCAGATAAATTAAATCAAATGAGTTTATGTGCGTAGAGCGGACTCTTGGGAATCGAGATGTGGGATCGACCAAGATAAATATATCCACGCTGTGGTTTGAATTTCATTAGAGCGTAGATGATGTGTCAGATTGAATTTATAATCATTTTAAATTACAGCACTACCTAGTAGGTTTTCATTATGAATAATTAAACCTCTTCGTATCAAATGTGATAGATGGCGTGGTTTAATTTAGCGTGGTAAAGGGATTCCATAATAATGCAGTTAATCAACCTAAGAAAAGATGGAAATAAACACAGAGGCTTTCCAGAACAAAACAATTTTAATATATTGATATGATGCGAGGATAACTTGAGCTTTTCTTGCTTCGAACTCTATGTATAGTACCGTATCTGTATATAATAATAATAAAATATAATAATAATACTAGCCCTGTATTAAACATTGTCCCACTGCTGGGCACGGGCCTCCTCTACTAATGAGAGGGGTTAGGCCTTAGTCCACCACGCTGGCCTAATGCGGGTTGGCAGACTTCTCATACCTTCGAAAAACTCTCAGATATGCAGGTTTCCTCACGATGTTTTCCTTCACCGTTAAAGCAAGCGATAATTAACATTTTAATACACACATAACTTTAGAAAAGTCAGAGGTGTATGCCACTTGGGTTTCGAACCTACGACTTTCGTCTTGACAGTCCGTACCGCAACCAACTAGGCTATCGCTGCTATTATCTGTATCTGTATATACTACCATCTAAACAAGAAATATGTGTTTATTGATACTATAATGATCTAAAATTCATAATGTATAAAATGTATCAACATACTAAGGTTTTAAGTCAAACAAAGTTGAAATATACTTATTTGCATCAACAGAGTAATATGAAGGTAGTAAAGATAAATCAAGAACGGAACTTTAGTCTATTAACTTTAGACAGAGGCCGGTAGTCCGGCGGTCGGTTGCCGGTGTTGGTCAATACAGTGACGTCACAATAATTGACCACCCGATCTAAATAACACGGCTGCGCGGTTATTTACGAACGCTGTACGGATCGTGAGCTATAACAACTCATTATGTTGAATGTTTGATCTTTGGGATTTAGCGTGTATGTGTGTGTCTATCGTGTTTTGTTCGAAAGTTGAAATAAACATTTCGAACGAATTTCGTTGATTAATTTTAAGGAGTTGAGGAGCATTTTGTATCAATCAATAGTTTCAATTTATAGAAATAATATAACGAACATCAGTGACAACCCTAGCAATGATTAAATATCATGTCATTTAATATAAAAATTGGTTCCAGTGTCTAATGTCAGAACTAAATAATTGTATTTATTGTAAACAACGTCCGTGCATCCTTGACGTACGCATGCTAACCTCAACTACCGGCGGGTGACTAACAAAAATTATAAAAATACTATGTACTTATACAATTAGTTAGCAATTTGAGAATTAAAGTGGCGGATTGCGTGTCTTTGAGATTTTTCTTTAATTTTCTAGCAAGCCGTAAGCTACGGCTATGAATTCATAGATATAATCATGCTGCAAATAACATAGCCAATTTGCCTATACTCGAGGCTACGGCAGTCGTATCACAATTTTTTCGTATTTATAGTTTTACTTTTAATTTAAAAAAATGATAAAGATTCCTCAAACAGTTCGGAACGTCTAATTGCCGTCCATGGGGAAAAGCGAAAGTTCAGACACAGTATAAATCCGAAACTGTGAGAATACACAATTACAATTTAACAAAGGAGATAACGGGTGATAAATGCATGTGCCGTAATTTTTGCATAACCCACATGCCTAGTGGGGGGAACGCGTGAGACTGACGGCCAGTGAGAGTAAAAGTTACAGTACTGACCTATCTTCCTACTAATTCTTTATCGAATAACTTTCAAGCAAGAAGGTGTAGTTGGGAGTATTAAGTTGGGGTGCGATGTTTAGCTTTTCTGCGGCATTCTGAATACTCTGACACTAGATCCTCGACTCCTTCTTCACCTTCTTGCCCATGGCGTAATGTGAGGAAGCAGGCCGGCATGATAGTGTTGAGTAGCTAAGGATAGGTTGTTTCTAGCTACTTGATACACTAATTGGACGGCACTGCGCTTACCATCAGGTGCAGTGTGGTCGCTTTACCAGGATAAAAAAAGCAAATAAGAATATTCCATTTTTGAATCCATGTAGCTAGGGTTGCTTGCTAGAGGACAAGCTCCACTATTAATACTATCTACAATTTTGAAGTACTTTAGAGCACTGTTCTACACTCGTAATCCTTAGATATCAGAGGGCCAATGATTGACATTGTCACTGAATGTTAAACGAACTGAGATTGAAATAACTAATTTTTTGATTCATATTTGTCATTTGAAAATTATTTTTTATCTTTTTTCAACTTTTGATCTATTTTGACATACATATTTTTGATACCGAGACTTCGGAATGATATATTGAATACTTAATTATTAGAATTCATCTTCTGTCGTTAAGTAATTATAAAACCAGAGTAGTTTGACTCAGCGTATATAAGAAATTAAATAGTATTTGTATCTGCCACTCCTGCTATCTACGTTTTATTACTTTCAATCGCTCAATTAATTTCGTATCAGCATTAATTATGTTTGGTATTGTATTTATTAGTTTAAATCTACTGAGATATAAAACATTTACAGGAACCGTATGTATTAGATAATCCTAACTAGTTCTGTAGATACGTCAAAGATCCGTTAATGCCAAATAAAAGTTTTTTATTCACAAAAAGTACACCGACTTCAATAAAAAACAAATTATCCGACACTATAAAATGTTAGGGTTTCCCTTGATTTTTCTGAGATCCCATCATCAGGTCCTGACATGGTGCCAATGGGACCACCTGGGAAGTATACTCTTTTAAACAAAAAAAGAATTTCTCGAATTGGTCCAGGCGTCTTCGAGTAATCGGGTAACATACATAAAAAATCGATTCCGACGAATTGATAACCTCCTCCTTTTTTGAAGTCGGTTAATTAGTAAAAAAAGTCAAGTTCCAAATTTAAATAAGCGGAAAATTTAGTATATTTTAAGTATTTGTCGTTGAACCTATTACATAAGGATTTAGAATTATTAATTCGTGACAATTACCGCTATAGCTTACTCACAGTAATGGGTCATAAATGTTTATTTGTTCCCAGTGTTGTCATTTTAACAGGTTTTTTATTATATAACATAGAATATAAGTAGCAATAAATATAGTGTCTGCTTTAGTTCCTAAATTGTTGAGTTTATTAGCACTAATTTATTTATAACATTCTGACACTGAATGAATGTCAAGATTTGTTTTGAATTACAAAATGTGGTCTAGATATCAATTATCATTTATTTGATTGTTACGTATTATTTAACAACCCAAGGTTAGGCAACGGAAATAGGGTTGTCGAAATATTGTTAATTCATCAAAAGTTTAAATTATAATAATGTACACAATTAACATTATAGACAACATTGTTTAATTAATAAAAATAGGTCAATAGTTATTTCATAAATCAGTCCTATATTATATCTCATCAAACAGTAGAATTTATAATTATTTAAAAAAAAAAAAGTTTATTAATATAACTTACAGACTGAAGACAACGCCGAAGGTCTTGGAGATGACACCCATGGTCTTCTTCCAGCCCTTAATGAACTGGCGGCGACGCGACCCCCTGGCCGGAGTCGCACGCGCCCCTAACTCCTCGTAAGAATTAATTTTGCCGGCGTTCGTTATACAAGACAATATACATCACTGGCAGTCACTTCACTGGTAAGGTTGGTTGTCGCACAATACAAACTCCATAATCATCACGCATCCAACTGAAGACGTCCAGTTTAGAGTGGGAGAGAACCCGCCCCCGCCTGCCGATGTCCGGCCCGCCTCATTACAATACAATCGGTATACGCCTGACAACTTATTTCGATTGTCCAATTTGAATATCGAATCGGATGCACCGTCACGAGAGCTTCTATAGTCATAGCATACGTGAGCCGCTGGGTGACACGTGCGTGCAGTGCCGTGGTTCAAACCACACTGACTGTTGTGTTGAAGAAGCTCGTAGAAGGGCTACGCAGCGCGCTACGGCAAGGCGGGGGTGAAACGTAAGCTCGCGTCATTCACAACGCTCGTCCTCTCGCTTGTAGTTTCCATTCAGAGGAAAACCAACGCGGAAGAGTTACAGTCGACACGCGACAATCACATACATGATGAGTGCAATTGTTGGGCTGATAGGCCGCGGGGGTTGCGTTGCGTGATCAGTCGAACGCGTGCCAGTCGTCGGCATGCATTTTGCAGTAATTCAATAACGCGCTCCGCTTTATAAACGTTCAACTTAAATCGCCGTCCAGTGTTATAAGACGCAACGATTTGGTACATCTCTGACATCAACAGTGACTTCATACTCTTGAGTCACTTTACAGAACGTCTACAATAAAAAAAAATATTAATAATGTCGATAATTCGCAATAAACGAAACGCATTACAATGTAGGACACAGTACAGTCATTTGGGACTCATTATGTCATTCACTTGACAAACTATCAGCAGCTATACAACATGTAACATGATTAACGCACACTCTGAAAGTAGTTTGTTCAGAATAAGCGACAGAATCGATATCAACAATTTTTTAATAGACGATTTTTTTTTCAAAAATAATTAACACTCAGGTAAATAATAGTCACCCTTTAATTTAACGTTCAAGACAAACGAAACTGAGACATAACTCGATGCGATAAAGTCTTTTCTAAATGCAATAATAAACGAACACTTTAAAAAATCAAATAATTAAAATTACGAACTTTATGTCGAAAATTAGTACAACTAATTTCATAAAAAACAATATTTATATTCATCGCAGTGTAATAACAATACATGAATTATGATTGTAATAATATTTTTAAATTGGGGTGTCCGAGGATGTGCGTTATTCCCGTTACACGTAGTATATTTGGTTAAGTTTATATATTGATATTCATATGGTGGTACGAGTAGGTACATTGCCATTATTAGTCAAATATCGATTCCTTGACGTTCATTCCATATGCGGAACTGCATTCCAAGAGCTAATTGATTTTATTGCTTATTTCCTGTCTATAGTTTGAATTATATAAAAAAAGTAGATTTGAATTACATTAAATTTATATTTGATAATTCGCGCTTGGAATAACGTGTTAAATTAAAGTATAACTTATATTGATTTTTTTCTCAGCTGGTAATTATCCCCGTCTGTCCACCGACGAACGGATATCGTAAGCGCTAATAAAAGTGAGTGTGAAAAAGGCGCCATGGCATATCATATTGTCACTCGACTAACAGCACAGTAGTTTCCGAACATATACCCGGCAATTATAGAAACGTGCGAGAAAAATACGTTAGAAAAGTGTCGTTATTAGCACCGCAGAGGAACCTATTAGACAAGTAACAAGCAATCATCCAGTTCCTCAAGTATAACATATGGATAGGGCTGTTAAAACTATCGATAGTTTTAGGTATCGAGTATATATTATCGACACTCACTTTTTAAAATGTACATTTAGAGAGCGTGGTCGTATAATGTTTATCTATAAGTCCGTAACTTGAACCTGCCCATTGTTTACATTATTTAAATACTATTTTGGCCTGTTCAGATGTCCCAACGACAAAATTTGTTTGCAGTTGATACATTGTACATTTTATTAAGATAAAATAAAGCTTCATGATTGCTAGTTTACTGCGGCGTACATGATTATCGTGTTTTTAAAACACGCTAGGTGTGTGTACCGCAGCGGAAGTGTTATGTCACTGTTTCAATATTTCAACGAAAAGTACCTATGTTAATTTAATATTATACTTTACTTAGGGTGAGAAGGAGTTAATACAATTTTTGACAGCCTCCGTGGCGTAGCGGGCGAGTTGCCGGCTGTGAAACGAGAGGCCGTGGGTTCGATTCCCGAGACAAATATTTGTGTGACAGACAGATATTTGTTTTGGGTCTGGGTGTTGAGGGACCGTAGACCCTCGAAGTTTTTGATACAGGTTTTACCTAATGTGGGGTCAGAACTATGTGTGTGACTGTTGAGTGTATTTAATGATTTAATTAGCTATAAGATTTAAGTGTAATACTTATGACAATAATTATAAGTATCGATATTTTATCCGACAGCGCATCCCTACGTAGTACCACGGGCTGTAATTAAGTAAATCTCTGACCGAGCGGGATGCAGGCGAACAAACAGGTGTCCGACACGCAAACTGCAGGCAGGGCTGCACTTAACTAGACAACTCACAATGCTACCAGGTGAAGAAAAACAATAATGAGACGGCAAAAAATACGTTAATCATCCCAACCGAGGCTAAAACAGGAAGTTACCGAGTCTTAATTTAGTGTTTTAACGTATACGTGCACTTTAAATTATTAATCGCCGAGGCGTAATGAAGAGCTTTAAATAAAAAACTGCTTTAGCGGTAGAGCTTTGTGGTATTGTTAAATGAACAGAATCAACTTAAACTGTTGGTATTACAAAAACATTACTCTGCTTTTGCGCCAATCGAGTTAAGGATCTAGTATCTGGTGATTATATTAACATGAGCTCAGGAAACTACAGTAGTTAATTTTTTTTTAATACTATAAAACGTTAAAGTAAAGCACTGTTTTTTTTTAATTAGCGCTACTACACAAATGTTTAAATAATTTAAAAAATATCACGAACTAAAACAGATATTCGTAAACCATTCCCATAATAGCTACTTTTTTAATAAAGGTACACAATTTGTATCTTTGTAAAGTAACAATACGACGCGAAAACGATATCCGTATGTATATTTATGGGGTGTTGCCACACACGTGTTCCGAGTGGTAATCGCGACCTAAATCTGTACCCGTGGTGTATGTTCATCCCATTGAGCAGGCACCCGTATGTCACGACCTCTTTCTTGCTAAACAACTTTATATTTAACATGTTGCGACACACCGATGGATCGCGGTCGATCGGAACTGCGATTTGACTCTTCGCGTGTTAATTAACGTGATTATGAAATGCCGGAGAACTTTAAGACAGGAGAAATAATAATTTTGATGGCATGTGAAGTCTGCCAACCTATATTAGGTCTAACTCCTCTGTTTAGTAGAGGAGGCCCACGCCCAGCACTGGGACAGTGTATAATAATAATACTAGCCTTGTATTAAATATTATCCCGCTGCTGAGCACGAGCCTCCTGTACTAATGAGAGGGGTTAGGCCTTAGTCCAGCAAGCTGGCCTATTGCGGGTTGGTAGACTACACATACCTTCGAAATTCTTTTTTGAGAACTCTCATGCTCGCATTGCCTCAAGATATTTTCCTTCGCCGTTAAAGCAAGTCATAATTAATAATGAATATACACGTAACTTTAGAAAAGTCAGAGTTGTACTACACAGGTTTCAAGCATACGATTTTCGTCTTGACAGTCCGTATCGCAACTAAGTAGGCTATCACTGTTTCTTCTGTAAAATATAGCTAGCATTATATTCCTGTACCTCAGTAACTCATCCATAAGTGCATGTCAAAAAGTTATGACAGGTAAACGAAGTCGCTAGCGTTGCAGCGTTGTTTTTATGTATGGCATGTTTCGTTCTTATCATACCAAATTTAGTTTCTCACGTATCCGCTAGAGGTTCTGTATTTTTGTCATACAAATATCTTAAGTAGAATATACGTAAGAAAACTAAACTAAAGTCATAGTTGAGCTACTGAACCCCTTGCGAGTGACTTTGATGCTTTTAACAGAGGTTTTTTACACTTAATATTTCAGGCGCACAGTATGTAGCGTTTTTTTAAGTTTTTGTGTGTTTATTAAAGTTTTTGTTTGACCTATGTATTATAGATTAATGTTGCTTGATATTCTCCTACAGGAGAAGATTTATCTAAATGCTACTTTTATAGCCTGCTATTTGTAGGAATTAAATGGCTTATGTCGCGAATATTACTGAATATAAGATACAACGTTAAACAAAGGAAATTAATTATTTATTGTTAGATACAACTTTAAAAGGAATTCACAACATATTTTCACCACTTGCTTCATTGCCACCATTCTAAAATAGCGCTAATTGGACATTGGACTACCTTATCGACAGAACATTCATTTAGTTTAAAATTATTTTTCCCTCCTAAGTTTGCGGTTTCATCTGGTCGTCTGATTTAATAACGCAACGTATTAACCACATTGTTGAACTCTATCGGTTTATAAATTTTCCATATTATGCATGCCTTTATACTTTTTAAATAATGATCCTCTAGTCAGAGGCAAAAAATTGTGGAAAAGATTCGTCAAAGGCGTAAAATATTCATATATCATTGGCAGTGTTGAAAAAAAGCAAAATAAAAATTTGCTCAGAAAACTAAAAAAATATTTGTCCGAGTAAATCCTATTACACCAAAAATATCCAAGGTTTTGGACTAGGGTCTTCTGTAAGCAATTTAAACTATGGTGGGCCTGGTTATATTACAGTTTATTAGAAAATGTATGTTCCATGGATAATATCAAGGTTACACGTGGAACTTATGTCCCATTCTATAATCTAGGATGAATCTTGGGGAATCAGAACATAAGGAAGTGCAAGTGGTAGAGCCACGCTGTAGACATATTTGTCTACAGCATGAATGGGCCGGATCGACCGGGGTAGTACCACTGTCTCACAGAAAACCAACGTAAAGTGACAGTTTACTGTCGCGTTTCGTATGGTAAGTGAGATATCCGGAGGCCCAGGTTCCCCTTCCCTTCCCTAATCCCTATTCCTGTCCTTTAAGGCCGACAGCGCATACCTGACACTTTCGGTATTGTGGATGTTCATGGGCGGTGGAGATCACTTAACATCAGGTGACCCACTGGCTTGTTCTTCGGACTATACTATAAAAAAAGAAGGTATTCTCAGGGTTTGCGATGCGTAACAGTGCAGAAAATGGAGTGATTAATTTAAGTACGGATAATCATAAACATAGGTGTCATCGCAAAAAATACCCGGTAACGATGTATTTTACAAATTCTTACCTATATACGCATGAAAACCACACAAGACTATAGAAATGACGTATTAAACAACATTTCTTATATTGTGAAAGAGGATGAAATGTTCGACGTCGATATTTATAGAGATAGGCTAGTCCTGCCCTTTTATATTTAAAATTTTGAAACAACACCCAAGTCACACACAATCCTGAACAGTAAGATGTAATTATCTTGTGTCGTGAGTATTGAGAGGGAGATCTTTCATTAGTTGAGGAGGCCCGTGCCCAACAGTGGGACAATGTCTAATACAGGGCTAGTATTAGTTAGTTAGTCGTGAGTATTAGGAAAACTACGAGAGACGTGGCTCTACCAGTAGTGGTAGAGCCACGCTGTAGACATATTTGTCTACAGCATGAATGTGCCGACTCGATCGGTGTCGCACCACTGTCTCACAGAAAACCAACGTAAAGTGACAGTTTACTCTCGCGTTTCGTATGGTAAGTGAGATATCCGGAGGTCCAGATTCCCCCTTTCCCTTCCCTAATCCCTATTCCTGTCCTTTAAGGCCGACAACGCATACATGATACTTTCGGTATTGTGGATGTTCATGCGGTGGAGATCACTTAACATCAGGTGACCCACTGGCTCGTTTGTCGGACTATGCTATAAAAAAGACTCAATATACTTACAACATATTTACCATACCCAGACTCGAAACAAAAATTTGTCACTTTGTTTCAAAACCGGCTACTTATCAATGCGCCACGTAATTTTGTTTATTTTGAATTAGTGTCTGCTCTAATATTAATATTTTTAAGACATCGAACCTAATACGGTTTGATGGCTTCAGAAATGCTTTGGACTCATAAGCTCAATTTATATCTGCCTTCGTAAAGGATACGTGTACACAATTATTGATTGACAACATCGATCAAAAATTCAGTTCTGTCAAACTCGGATATCTTCTATTATTTTCAAAATACTCCAAAAACGAATATACAGAGAGACATTTTACACATCTCCACAAAACATATTTTTCAATGAGATTTTCATTTTAATACATTCTCGCTCAAATGTATATACAACTACAATTTTATTGTATCATGACCCGTCAATTTACTTCATTAAATAGCGACGGTTGTCAACGTAAAACGCTGCCACTAACCATTCACGTATCCATATATCGTAACGTAAAATTTAAATTTAGTACACACCAGGCTAATATGCATAACAATGGATTCGAGACGACATGCGTTTTAAACACGCAATTAATACTGGAACATTGGCATGTCTATACAAGTATATGGAAGTAATTTAAAAAACGTGTGTTATACGGTAAATTGAATAAAGCTCTTTCGAATAGATTTATGCTTGTAATGACTCTTACACACCTAATAGATAGAATTATTGCTGTCTAGCTGAAAAAATACTTAATGGTAATCAAGCCTAAATGTGGCCTTCTAAAGGACCTTAATTTCAACTGTACCGTGGAACAGTAAAAAGGACCGTTCTCGCTACATCGGTGTTAAGGATCAGAATGAGGAATTAGCAACTCTTGTTAGAAGCGGAGGCCCGTGCCCAACAGTCGAACAGTATACAACATCATCTTAGATTATTAAATCATTAAAACTGTTAATAACATAAAGGTATAATAATATAGAACCACACCGATTGTCGCTACATAATAAGAATCTAATAACATAATAAATTAATGACCAAAATTGTAACCGATAAAAAATCTGTACATTAGAAGTATTATATACACGAAAACATTCGCAGTAAAAACAACATTAAGTTAATATTTACCATTGTTATCTTGTTGTTGTATATGTTTATAAATTTTGCTGGCAATTTAGGCACTCAGACCTTTTTTTTTTGTCGCGGGGAAAGCGTTTTATTACTGCCGCCCGCTTCGGGGGGAAGCGGAATAAGAATAAAACGGTTATGCTGGACTAGCCGGTCTTACGATCCAGCATCCCCCTCGCCCGGATGATGGCTATCCGGGCAGCCGCTGGGCCGAGTCCCTACCCCCTATGTACACCCCACCCGACACTACCAGCTAAAACCCCGCGGTGGCCTTCTTCGGCGCTTACGGAGCGATCCCGGGGTATTCTAAGGAGTGCTAGAATTGCTGCCGGAACCGCCCCTGCGCGGTGCTGCGTAGCAGCCCATCTCCATGGGAGGGCTTAAGAGCCCCCGCGCACCGAACAACGACAGCGAACGAGGCCTTACCACACGCGCTGCCGTCCATCTCGGGGTCGCACGATGCTCCGAAACTGGGAGAGGCACTCAGACCTGCATCAAATATTTGAAGATCACACTAGTATTTGTCTCAGTGCGCGAATCGAAGCCACGGCCTTTCGTTTCACTGCCGCCAATCAGCCACCGCGCCACGAACGCCAACGGTGTCATAGATGACCACATTAATAACAAACCCAGAAAACATCTACATGATAAATTGAACTAACCTAGATATGAACCATTCTACACAGCATTCAATAAAGCATAATGGCGCAGAATAATTAAGCACATTCAATAGCTTATTCTCTAGAATTATCTCGAATCAGCGGATGTAGACAATTCAACACCATTTTACATGATGTAATTAGTTGTTAGTGCACCAGACAATAACAGAGGTTAGATGGCGTGATGCAAGTATGAGTCATGGTGACCACGTCATGCTGTCTGACGGTACCATCTGACCATGTCTGACGCAGTGCATCGTTGCAACTCGCACGGACTTGTCTTGTGATTCACTATTTGCATCGTTATTAAGAATGTATACAATTTTATTGTATCTAACAATGGTGTACACAAACATAACATACTGATGGATATACCTATTGCTTTATAGAAATTACTTTATGCTGAAAAATTAGTGCACTACCCTAGTTAAATAATCAGTACTGGTGGTAGGATACTTATATCCGCTCGGATAGCGACCACCGTACACAGGGTGTAAAACCCGCCATAGTGGCACACGCAACCTGTGTGTCGCGTTCCCGGGTCCGTCATTGTACATCCGGTTTTTGTAGGGGGTCTAGAGTTGGAGTACGATGTTTGGCCGTTTTGCTGCCTTCTGATTACTCTGACACTAGACCCTCGACCGCTTCTTCACCTCCATGCCCCATGACGTAGTGTGAAGAAGCTACACAGCAGGGCGGCTTGATTGTGTTGAGTAGCGAGGGATACATTGTTTCTTGCTACTTGATACTCTAACTGGACAGCCGACACTGCGCTTACCATCAGTTTGTGGTCACTTTGCCATGCCAGGATAAAAAATTCACTTCCCCATTACACTAGTTTTCTTTCTATATTCGCTAGAAGTAAGCCATTCAACACTGTAATTACAATTTATTATATTTCCCAAATAAAAGTAAATATCTGGGTTTATTAAAGATACTTTCAAAAATAACTAAAAAAGGATCGTAATTCAATAATAAAAAAAGCAATCAACATGTAAAATGTAAACGATTCTGAATGCAAAATGTACTCAAAGGCAAAATGTAATCTAAACATGAGACGCCAAAAGACATGAACGCAGCGGAAAGCGTGGCTTATGGATCGCTGATGTATATGTATAAACATTTATACGAAGTGGGTCAACTGGAGAACAAAATAAGATTGGTGCAGCCTACAACAATACGTGTAACAGAGACGCTTGTGTGAGCATGCTTTTAACGTCGATTGTATGGATATAATGTATATGTTCGACAAATAAAAGTCTAATTTTACACTCGCCCTTATTGACGTGCGTATTAAGCGTATTTGTAACGTTAATATTATGGAAATAAAGTTGATTTTGGCTTGTACTTTCATTTACTACTTACTACCTTTGACCGAACACCGGTGTCCCTGTGATATATGAGCTGTTAAATATATTTAATGAAAAGCGATACATATATACTAGATATTATTAGTATAAATATATTTAACTAGATATGGTAGACTACTCATTGTAGTTATAAATTACTGCGGCTTATCGACATCCAAGTCATAAATTGTAGGCTTTGAAATTAAATATTTATAATAATCGACGAATATAGATTCAGACTTGTCGGTACGGCGATATTGCAAGCTTTATCACCGAGCGAGTGAGTCAATCTGTAAGAGACGGTTGCGGCAGCAATCCAGATTTTTTTAGGATCTACATCAAAACATCTCATTTGCGTCTTAGAAGGCCACTGTAGGGATTTAAGTCGTCACACCGACGTTTTTTTTATCCTAGCACGGCAAAGTGACCGCACTTCACCTGATGGTAAGCGCAGTACGGTCCAATTAGAATATCGAGTAGCGAGAGACGATCTATCCCCCGCTACTCAACACAATCATGCCGGCCTGCTCCTTCACACTACGCCATGGGCAAGAAGGTGAAGAAGCGGTCGAGGGTCTATTGTCAGAGTACTCAGAAGGCCGCAAAATGGCCAAACATTGTACCCCAACTCTAGACCCCCAAAAAACCGGATGTACACTGGCTGATCCCGGAACGCGACACACTTGCGTGTGCCACTATGGCGGTTTTTCACCCTGTGTACGGTGGTCGCTATCCGGGCGGATATGAATATCCTACCACCAGCAAGGTATTAGGAATTAGTTTGGCCCGATCTCACTTGCTAACCTCGGGAGGTCAGCGACTTAAGCATAACCATCCCTGAGGACGATAAGGTATCCGTAAGATATCTTTCGGGCGGAAAAAAAGGGCCTTCAGATAAAGTTATCAATTACTGACTATGTAGCCACACATTAGACGTTCAAGCAAACGCACAACATGTTTAAATAAACGTGGAAGTGGTCAACCTAATTGCCATGATTGAAACACTACATTTGAAGACTTCTTAAGCATAACTGTAAATCACTTTGGTACGTAATTATACAGGAAAGGGAAATGGCCAAAGACAGTTTCAACGCCGTAGGCGCCAAGCTTTAGTGTCGCTCATTGGTAGGATTACAGTATAATTACGATCTACGGTGGTGAAGGATCTATATTACACAATTCTTCATTGCTTTCCTTTAGAAATTTGTCAAAGCCAATAAAATATTACCACATTCAGTTTATCATTCCCGACCGGCTCGCGGTCGGACGGCCCGCGTTGGTCAGTAAAACGCCTCGATGTTGAGGCCCTGAAGGAAGCCGCTCTGGCCCAGGCGTGGCTCCCTGCACCAGAGGGACCGATGCAGGTCGAGCAGGAGGCGTCGTGGTTCGGGGCAGCGATGTCGCGCGTCTGCGATGCAGCTATGCCCCGAGTCCGACGTCTTCCCGAGAAGCGCCAGGTGTTCTGGTGGTCGGCGGAACTCACGCGGTTACGTGTCTCCAGCGTGGCCGCCCTCCGTTGTCTCGCCAGACACCGTCGTCGCCGGATCCGTCTTCCCGGCGACGAGGACCAGGAGCGGTTGCTTCACGGCCTCCACAGGGAGGCGAAGAGAGCGCTGCGCGTGGCAATAGCTAGGGCAAAGTCTGCAGCTCAGAAGGAGTTCCGGGGAACTCTCGATAACGACCCTTGGGGGCGTCCATATCGCGTGGCGATGAGGAGATATCGCCCGTGGGCGCCCCCACTGACGCAGAGTCTCCGGGGCGACCTAGTCGAGGAGGTCGTCGCAGCTTTGTTCCCTGCCACTGTGAATGTCACTCCCCCAGCGATGGCGTCACATTTATCGACGCCATCGTCGTTAAGTTCGGCAAGGGTTATTTCGGCGGTTTCGCCCGAGGAATTTCGGGCGGTGGTGCTTCGGCTGCGGGGCAAGAAAACAGCCCCGGGTCTCGACGGTATACCCGGACGTGCGTGGGTATTAGCCGCCGAGCATCTGGGGACTAGGCTCCGTGGCCTGTTCTCCGCATGCCTGGAGCAGGGCCGTTTTCCGTCTCAGTGGAAAACTGGGAAGTTGGTCCTGCTCAAGAAGGAGGGGCGGCCCGCAGAGTCGCCATCGGCCTACCGGCCCATCGTGTTGCTCGACGAGGTCTGCAAGCTCTTCGAGCGTATCATTCACGCTCGCCTCGTCGAGCATCTTGAAGGGGTCGGGCCGGACTTGGCACAGTGCCAGTATGGGTTCCGGCAAGGCCGATCTACAGTACACGCGATTTTGCGGGTCAAGGCACAAGCGGAAGATGCAGTGGCTCGGGGTGAAGTGGTGGTGGCGGTGTCTCTAGACATCGCCAACGCTTTCAACACATTGCCCTGGGCCTGCATAATGGAAGCACTGCGGTACCATGTGGTGCCACTGTATCTCCGGCGTCTGGTGCGCTCGTATCTGTCAGATAGGTACATAGTGTATCCGGGCGCCGACAGGTGGCACCGAAGAGCGATGGCATGCGGTGTTCCACAGGGCTCAGTCCTGGGCCCTCTCCTGTGGAACATCGGTTACGATTGGGTGCTCCGTGGTACGAACCCCCGAGGCGTCGCTGTCGTCTGTTATGCAGACGACACGCTAGTAACAGCGACAGCCAGGTCTTTCCAGGAGGCCACCCTGCTCGCCTCGTTCGCAACTGAACAGGTGGTGGGCAGGATTCGGCGACTGGGCCTTAAGGTGGCCCTGAACAAAACCGAGGCCCTTTGTTTTCACAGGCCTCGGATTCGGCCACCTTTAGGGCCCCACATCGATTTGGAGGGGTTGCGGATTCCCATCGGCTGTAAAATGAAGTACTTGGGATTGATTCTGGACAGCCGGTGGGATTTCCGAGCCCATTTCGAGGAGTTGTCGCCGAAATTGGTGCGGGCGGTGTTATAGTTTATAGTAGTAAACAAAACGTCAATGTCATTTCTATGTTTTAACTGTCAGAACTGTCTCTGCCCTTTTTGATCTGTCATCGCCGTATGTACGTAACGTGTCTAAGTGATTGTCCTTTTTCAAATAAATATATTCGGTTTAATCTCGCTACATTGTCTATTTTTTGGTGTATAACCCTTCAGGTTATGGGCCCAGTTTGCGTTAGGTGTAGAATAAAGACATATTTTCTAAAACTTCGAAACTGCGCATCAAGAATAGTCGGACGGCGTGTTCCGGTGTGGCTTTCATATCGTTATATTTAATTATTTATGCATCATTGCACGATGGCGTCTTCCACTGGTACATCTGCGTTACTCCAAGTACAAGACAAATTACGAGGAATCGAGAATTACGGAACATGGAAATTTCTTATGAAAATGGTTCTAGTTCATGAAGACCTGTGGGAATGCGTCGAAAAGAAACAATTAGATGATGATAAGAAATCACAGAAGGCACTGGCTAGGATATGTCTATCCGTAAATTCGAATGTATTTCCTCATATAGGTACGCTATGCTATAAATGCAAATGAAGCATGGTCTAACCTCGAAAAGGCTTTCCAGGACAAAGGTTTGTGTAGAAGATTATCATTACTACGCATGCTGTTTAATGCAAAACTTAGCGATGAAGGCATGGATTGTTACCTCAATAAGATACAGGAAGTATCACAACAATTACAGGATATTAACTCACCTCTTGATGATGATTTTGTGGCAGTAATAATGTTAAGTGGACTCACAACTGACTATGATCCCTTAATAATGGCCTTGGAAAACTCTAATGTCAAGTTGTCCAGTGATATAGTGAAGGTGAAGTTGTTACAAGAATCTCAACGCCGTGAAAAGCCAGATGAGAGTGCAACGGCTCTAACAGTATCACGGAAGCCTGTGGAAACATTTAAGAAACCTCCAAAATGCTTCAGATGTAAGAAGACCGGCCATTTTATCAAGGACTGCCCTAAACCAAATAAGAAAATCACCAAGGAAACTACAAAAGTCTTGTTGACAGCGCTTTCTGTCAGCATTAAGCCAAGTGAGTGGTATATTGATAGCGGAGCAACGGCTCATATGTGTAACGATAGAAGTATCATATGTAATTTTGTGCATGATAGACCAATGAGTGTAACAGTGGCCAATGGTGAAATACTAGAGACTGTAGGACATGGCAATGTTAAGGTTGAGTTCAAGGACTGTGTTAGAACAATTAGTAATGTTTATTATGTTCCGAAATTGTCTGCCAACCTGTTGTCGGTCAGTACTTTAGTGAGTAAAGGGTACAAAGTAGTTTTTAGTGCTAAAAAATGTTATGTTTATGATAAAACTGAAATTTTAGCTTCAGGAAGCCTAGAAGAAGGTATTTATAAGTTAGATTTATGTCAGCCACCGTGCCTAGAGGGGAGGGGCTACAGTGAATCATTGCATCAAGCAATGACATCAGTTCCAGAAGCAGTTGTGATGACTGCTTGTTCACCGCAGCTGAAGGAAAAGGTATCTGTAGCATCACGGAAAACCTGGCATAGACGGCTGGGACATTTGAACTCTAGAAGTATGGCGCTTTTAAAACAAGGTATGGTCAAAGGTATTAATTATGACTCCACTGTTTTTGAGCCATGTATTGAGTGTATAGAAGGAAAACAAAGTAGATTACCGTTTCCCAAGAAATCATACACAAGAGCATCTGAAAGATTAGGTTTGGTACACACAGATCTCTGTGGTCCTATGCCTACTACATCTTTCAGTGGTGCCAAGTATTTTCTTTGCTTCATTGATGACTACAGTAGGAAAACATTTGTGTATTTCCTTAGATCAAAAGATGAAGTGTTCGAGCACTTCAAAGCATTTAAAGCTATGGTTGAAAACGAAACCAACCAAAAAATAAAGACTCTCCGTAGTGATAATGGTGGTGAATTTGTTAACTTCAAATTTCAGACTTTTTTGAAGAATAATGGCATTAAGCATCACACAACAGTTCCTCACTCACCGCAGCAGAATGGAGTGGCTGAGCGTGCAAATAGGACTATTCTCGACAAAGTGAGATGCATGCTGCGAGATGCCAGGCTTGAAAACAAATTTTGGGCAGAAGCAGTCAACACCGCTGTCTACCTAAAAAATAGAACACCAACCAAAGCTGTCCCTGGATTAGTCCCAGAGGAGAAGTGGACTAACAAACAGGTGAATCTTAGTCATTTACATATTTTTGGCTGCATCGCATATGCTGTTTCACAAAATAGAAAGAAATTAGATCCAAAATGTAGACAATATATTTTTGTTGGTTACTGTGAGGAAACAAAGGCTTATAGACTGATGGACCCTGATACATTGAAATGTATCAAAGCAAGGGATGTTCGGTTCTTAGAAAATAAGTTTATCACAGATAGGTCACATGATGATATTCATAAACACATGAACTTGTTGAATATTACAAGTTCAAATGTTAGGCATACTGTAGATGCAGGTGAACAGTCTGCACATGAATTATCAGTAAATGATCAGCAGGTAGCTTCTCAGTCTCCTGAACACTCAGAGACATCTACTGTGAGTCCTATACAATCTGATGACCAAATAACAAAAATACCATCAAAAAGAAAAATAAGTATTGTCACAGTAAATGACTCTGAGAGCGAGGAGAGTTTAAATGCAGATGATACTTCGGATTTGACATACATTCCAGGAGAATTATCTCTGGAAGATGCATCACTGTCATCGGAATATGAAGACACTTTGATGTCCAATGCATCTGCATGGCTAGTACATAGATCATGTAATGATGATGAAGAACCTGAGACAGTACAAGAGGCACTAAGTGGACCAGATGCAGCTCAGTGGAGAGAATCAATGTCAGATGAGTATAATTCCTTTAACAGTAATAATTGTTGGACCCTTATTGAAAAGCCAAACAATCAAAAACCAATTAAATGCAAGTGGGTTTTTAAAAAGAAAAGAGGAGTCAATGGTGAATTATTAAAGTACAAAGCTCGTTTGGTGGCAAAGGGCTACACGCAGCAACATGGAATTGATTATCAGGAAACATTTTCTCCAGTTGTGAGGTATTCTACAATTAGAACACTGCTTGCTGTTGCTGCTGAATATGATTTGGCTATAGATCACTTAGACGTTAAGACTGCCTTTTTAAATGGCGATTTGAAGGAAACTGTTTATATGGAGCAACCAGATGGTTTTAAAATAAATGGCAAAGAAAGATTTGTTTATAAATTAAACAAAGCTATTTATGGCCTAAAACAAGCGTCAAAAATGTGGTACGATAAAATTAATGATGTTTTAATTAATTCACTTAGTTTTAGTAAAACATCATCAGAACCATGTGTCTATTTCAAGAGGTCACAAGGTGAAGTTATAATAATTGCACTGTATGTTGACGATATCCTCTTATTCTCATCGCGCAATTCATCTTTAAAGTCAAAAATCAAAAATGACTTGATGAAAGAATTTGACATGCGAGATCTAGGACCAGCTCATCAGATACTGGGGATGAGGCTCGGTAGACAAGGAAATAAAATAACACTTGATCAGTCAGGTTACATAACTAAAGTCTTGGAGAGATTTAGCATGAAAGACTGCAAACCTGCGAAAACACTGACGGAAAAAGGATCCAAGCTAAATATGAATCAAGAAAATAATAATAAATGTGATTATAGAAACTTAATAGGTTGTCTAATGTATATTGCAGTTTGTAGCAGGCCTGATATCGCCCACGCTGTGAGTGTGCTGAGTCAGTTCAACCAATGCCACTCGGAAGCGCACTGGAAAGCAGCTAAGCGTGTATTACGTTATCTTAAAGGTACAACAGATTATTATTTAACTTTTCAGAAAAGTGGGCTAAATGTTACTGCCTATGTAGATGCAGATTGGGCTGGTAATGAAAATGATCGTAAATCCTATACTGGTTTTGTTTTCAAGCTTGGTAGTAGCACAATATCTTGGGAGAGCAAGAAACAAAAGACAGTAGCCCTCTCTAGCACGGAGGCTGAATACATGGCCTTATCTGATGCCTGTAAAGAGGCTTTATTCATAAGAAATTTTTTGTATGAATTACTTGGTAATTTCTGTAAAATATTGATTTATAATGATAATCAATCTGCTCAAAAATTGGGCACAAACTCTATGTATCACAGTAGGACGAAACACATAGATGTAAGGCATCACTTTATTCGAGAAATTGTTAGTAAAGAGATAGTAAAAATTGAATACTTATCAACTGATGTAATGATAGCTGATATAATGACAAAACCCTTAACAAAAGAAAAACATGATTTCTTTTTGAAAGGTTTAGGTTTGTTTATAAAAATGTAATATCTAAAATGTTTTGTTAATGATATATGTCAACTTTTTATTTGGAGAAAAGTATTAAATTACTGTAATTCTGTAACTAATGTTGACAAGTGAGTTATGTACTTGTGGTATAAATACCTTAATTTATATTGTGCCTTTATATAATTATAGGGTCAGTTGTCTGATGAGACATTGTGTTTAGTTTAAGGGCCAGTGTTATAGTTTATAGTAGTAAACAAAACGTCAATGTCATTTCTATGTTTTAACTGTCAGAACTGTCTCTGCCCTTTTTGATCTGTCATCGCCGTATGTACGTAACGTGTCTAAGTGATTGTCCTTTTTCAAATAAATATATTCGGTTTAATCTCGCTACATTGTCTATTTTTTGGTGTATAACCCTTCAGGCGGCGGGCGCGCTCGGACGCCTGCTGCCGAACCTGGAGGGACCTGGTAACCCTTGCCGAAGTTTATACGCCGGAGTCGTGCGGTCAATGGCCCTGTACGATGTCCCGTATGGGCCGAGACCCTAAAACCCCGCTGCGTCGCCTTGCTGCGCAAACCGCAGCGTTTGGTGGCGCAGCGAATAGTAAGGGGCTACCGCACGGTCTCCCACGAGGCGGCCTGCGTATTGGCCGGCACACTCCCTTGGGAGTTGGACGCAAAACTCCTCTCGTCAGCGTTCTTCTGGCGGGAGGAGGCGTCCAGTCGCCATCAAGAGAGATTGGCCCCGAGGGAGATTGCGGCCCGGTTTCGCAGAACCGCCGTGGAGGAGTGGCATACCAGGCTGGAGCGCCCAACTGCGGGCTTGAGGACTGTCGCAGCAGTGCGTCCTGTCCTAAAGAGATGGCTAGACAGGCACCACGGGGCGCCTACGTTCCGACTGACACAGGTATTAACGGACCATGGGTGTTTCGGTTCGTTCCTGTGTCGGATCGGGAAGGAGGTGTCCGCCGTGTGCCACCACTGTGGCAACTGCCGCGAGGACACGGCCCAGCATATGTTGGAGGAGTGCCCAGCCTGGGACGAAGAGCGCAGCGCTCTCAGAGCAGTCGTTGGAGGAGACCTTTCGCTGCCGGCCGTGGTGTCGTCCATGGTCGCCAGCCGGAGGTCCTGGCGTGCGGTGGCCCACTTCTGCGAGAACGTCATCTCGCAGAAGGAGAGTGCTGAGAGGGATCGGGAACGATATGATCCCTCCCGCCGCCAGAGAAGACGTAGGAGGCGCCGGGTGGACGACTGACCGGCGTCTCCCGCCCTGTGGAATGGGGGCGTTTGAATTCCACCACGGTAACCCCTGCCTGTCGTACGAGGCGACTAATAGGGGCCATCGGGGATCGCGGGCGCGCAGCGGAGGGCTGTCAGCCCGTATCGATGCACTCCCAATTCGGAGCATCGTGCGACCCCGAGATGGACGGCAGCGCGTGTGGTAAGGCCTCGTTCGCTGTCGTTGTTCGGTGCGCGGGGGCTCCTTAGCCCTCCATGGAGATGGGCAGCTACGCAGCACCGCGCAGGGGCGATTCCGGCTGCAATTCTAGCACTCCTTAGAATACCCCGGGATCGCTCCGCAAGCGCCGAAGAAGGCCACCGCGGGGTTTTAGCTGGTAGTGTCGGGTGGGGTGTACATAGGGGTTAGGGACTCGGCCCAGCGGCAGCACGGATAGCCATCATCCGTGCGAGTGGGGTGCTGGGTCGTAAGACCGGCTAGTCCAGCATACCCGTTTTATTCTTAATCCGCTTCCCTCCGGAGCGGGCGGCAGTAATGCTACGCAGCACCGCGCAGGGGCGATTCCGGCTGCAATTCTAGCACTCCTTAGAATACCCCGGGATCGCTCCGCAAGCGCCGAAGAAGGCCACCGCGGGGTTTTAGCTGGTAGTGTCGGGTGGGGTGTACATAGGGGTTAGGGACTCGGCCCAGCGGCAGCACGGATAGCCATCATCCGTGCGAGGGGGATGCTGGGTCGTAAGACCGGCTAGTCCAGCATACCCGTTTTATTCTTAATCCGCTTCCCTCCGGAGCGGGCGGCAGTAATAAAACGCTTTCCCCGCGACAAAAAAAAAAAAAAAAAAGTTTATCATTCTGCAATTAGTAATTTTAAAAAAGAATATAGAGTTAAATAGTGTTGGCTTCAGTTTTGAACACTTTTCTTCGCCACAGACGGTCATAGCAACGAGGGTTATTTTTATAACGATATTCACGGTGCAGTACACGTCGAATAGTTATTAGTGGAACTAAATATCAGTCAGGATATACCATTTTCCTTCAACATGCTTTTCCTTTAATTATCCGTAGTTCTCTTTCGTGGGAAAATTCATTTTACGGGCTCATTCTGAATCTCGAGTGAGGAGTGATGGGTATGCGGGACTCATTGGTCCTCGACTAAATTTATATCTGTACGAATTCTGAATTAGAACCTGCAGTAATACTCTTCCTAATGTGTCACTATGGCTGGTCATTATCCATGTGTAGGGTGCTGCACTTCTCTACTTGCCATCACGATATCAAAATTTACATCAATGTGTGGACTTTTATTTAAATATGAAACACCGTCACAACTTGACAAGGTTGTCGCATCCAGATAATTACCGAGAAGGAGTAGGGTTGCCGCTAACAATACCGTAATTATTGAAGTTCGCAAAACATGACAAAAGGACAGTTCATTTATTTATTGATGTACAAACAGTTTTAGGGGACAATGAAAGCATCAGCCAGTTATAAACTTTTACTTTCACTGTGACAAACAAAGGCTCAAGGACAGGCTATTTATACAGTTAATGTAGTTGTAATTCTGTCTAATTATACTGTCGTTAGGCGCAGGACGAAAGGGCTTGTGTAGACAGCTCTTTTGTTCGTAACACGAGTCTATATACTCTTCTTGATAGAGTAAAGATTTTTATAATCTCTGAAACGGTAGGATAAGTGCATTTATGTAATACGTTGTTTGTTTAAGATTTGGTATTGTCGTAGTCAAAGTTCAGCTCTTTGGATATATCTTTTGCTGAACTGAAAACTTCTGTAGGCGCGTTGGGCGATTTTTTGATGGGTAAAATCCTATGAGTTCGTCTGATGGATATGCAACAATTTATCTGTAACAATATGTGTGACGTGTTCCGAAAATTATATGCGCATTGGACGTTTCTAGATTTTGAAATAAGTCGTGTCACATTTATCACGACTTCGAGCAACAATTATATAGTTAACATAAAATAATTTATAGCAGATATACTGTATACAGCTGGTTAGTGATGCGAATTCATAACAATTTACCCGTACAGAAATCGCCCAACGCGCCTAAAGAATTATTCACTTCAATAACTTTAACATAAAAAAAAACCTTTAAAACTGAATACGCAGTCCAATGCTATACTGTAAAAATTAATTGTAATGTTTTTTTAAAATAAATATAATAAGCACAATGATATGACGTAGAACTTTATAAATACGAAATGAATACTCTATTGGCATGTTTAGTAGATTGCGATAAACTTACACCAAATCTTTGAAAACCAGTTCATATTAAATTGTCCAAATAGTAATTTATAGATCGAAACTTTAAGAGCGGTGTTCCACTACCTGTGCAATCCCGTACTCCGATGTACCGTTATAGCATGAAAAAACCCTCTAAGCCGATTGTTTCCGAGCAAAGGGTACACCGATTATAAGGTGTCTGACCTGAATACACTGTTATAAAAAATTGTACATATGCGTGGAATTGCAACAGATGTGCTTCTCAATAGGTGCAATTATATTATCGGATTTTGGGTTATTTAGTAACAGCCAGTTTCAATAGATAAACTCATACCACAAGTATATATATCTCTTGAATGAGCTAATCGCTACATATTATAAAACAAAATCCTCCGCCGCGTCTGTCTGTTCGCGATTAAATCAAAAACTACGGAACGGATTTCCTTGCGGTTTTCACCAATAGATAGTGATTTATGAGGAAGATTTAGGTATATAATTTGCCAAGGTATTGTGTAAATTGGCGATAGTTGTAGGTATATTGTCTGACCTTTCACCCTTTTTGAGGATAGGCCTTTTTTCAAGATTCAGGCTCAACTACTGAGAGGTAGAACGATCGGTACAGGTGTATCAGTGCAAGAGACGACTCCTTGGATTGTATACTTTTTATCCTAAAAATAACCTCCACGCGGGAGGAGCCAGCTAGTAAGCTACTGAGACAAAGTATCAATACCACACTCACAAAACACAATTTGATAAGTTTATTTTCGGGATCGATCTGTACTGTATGGGGTTTTTTTATTTAATTAGTGTATATTTTTACGAATGAGAGTAAACAATGAAATGGGTCATCAATAGTAGGTAAATAATCACATTCGCCTATGACCAGAGAAACTGCAAGTATTGCTGAACTTTAAAGAAAGAAGTGTCTACTATTGTATCTATTTGTTTTAGGTTCATACATTGTGTCGGTCTGAAAATATTGCAACCGAAAGCTGATGCTGAAAAAGATGCCACAAGTGAGTTGCAGACCATTGGTTCTTGATTATCACCTTTAGTATGTTATTATTCAGGAATATTGTATTGCTTCATTTCTATGTATAGCGATACTGATGCATACTGTACTCATATAGCGAACTGAAGAATAAAGATTTCATTATCGGGGATTATAAATGAAAATTTAAAAAGTTTATCAAATACCTTTTGTGCACTCGTGTTCTTAATGAAGACCCCCAAACCAATGCTGAAAGGTGGCGACTTATCAACAAAATCTGTTGTCCTGAATTCCTCGAGTATACCACAGGTGCGATGTGTGCATATTATTATGATCCATAAAACGTATTTATGGAAACGGTAACGTTGAGAGCATTCAACGCTTTCCGCCTTGCATTATTTGATTCGCACGTCACGGAAATGTACGAAAACCAAATATTTCCTACTGGAGAGCCAATCAATTATTCATCGATGTAACCTAAATAGCGTTTGATTATTTTTAAAACTACTGTGACGTTGTACGTACGAAAATCTAAATATTTAAAACGTCTACTTTTCGCATAGAGGATAAACACAATTCCGAACTCACAAATAGAACTTTATACTTCAGAGGTATAACATTGTAGTAAATCCATTTTTTTATCTTATTTTTAGCATTTTTAGTAAATGATTAGTCTCTTGTAATATTTTTTTTAAGAAACCACCCAATATTGTATTTTAAGTTTTGCCCGCATTTTGGCCTTTCCTGTAAAATATGTGTTGTGGAATTTGAAGTTAGTGTCCCTACTGAATTTTTGGTGGCACGCAATAGGTATATATTGGTAACAATCAGACCTCAAAGCTACCAACTACCTTTTTATAAATGTTTAACTGAACCCAGTACTCCGCTGTTATCGAAATAAATTAGTGGTACCTAATTAATCCGTCAAATGCTTCAGTAACAGACGTCTTTACAGCACCATCTTTCCAATTTCATCTTAGAGTAAGCGTAACGTGATATTTTTTTATTATATCAGCAAAGTTTAGCCAAACTTTGGGTTTGATGATGTTCATGTTGTTAAACCGCCACTGTTAATCTTGGATGAAAAAGGATATCCATCCCAACTATCCAGAGACACGAAACGCGATACAACAAAAAATACACACAAAATAAGCATTCCAGTGAACAAAACGGTATCCCGTTAGTGGGATAGAAGTGCGAGCAACAATGCGAGATTCCTGTACAATCGGCGAGCGTTGCAACGCACGCACTGTTGCCCATTGTGATTGTCGCACCGCACCTGCGCATGCGCATTGGGATCGCTCGATTTTAGTATAAAATTTATTTGCGACGTGGGAATGAACAGACGTATTGTACTTTTGGGTCTATATTCATTTTATTTTTTTTAGATGCAATTATATGATGTTTTGAAGCAGTGGCAGGGTGAATAGAAAGGTAGAAAATTATAGAGCCCACTTGTCATCCTAAATATACCATCTGATACACAGTATATTCAATAATACTAAAAATGATTCATACGATAAACCATTCAGAATCGAGTACTGCGAAGACAACATTTTCCAAATATTTAGTTTTTATACTGGCCAATTCCCTCACAACTCAATTTCGTGAGCTGTAAGATAGAAAATAGAGTGTCGCGGTATACTCGTATGTCATTCTTGATAAATAATATTTGTATAGTTTCAGCAAGCTACAGAAATAAACACTTATAAAGACTACCAATGGATAATGCGAGGGAGGGTATCTCCAGTTTAGTTATTTAAATGGAAAACTGTTTAAAGGTTAGCCTGAACGTATGTGGGACGTAAATAAATATAATTTTCAACATACTCCTTTCTATATTTATACAATAATAAAAAGGTTTCTCTATAACGTCAGAGATACTGAAACGGTCGATGAAAAAGGTCATCCATTTTTAGAACCTGCCTATGTGGTTGTTAATTCAAATGAGAATGTTATAACAATGTTAACTATTGCTAAATAGTGAATGAGAGTCGTAGATGAATATGAAGGAGAAGAAAGAAGGTATGCAACCAATCAAATGGTAGGCAACGGCTTTGCTGTGCCCTGATATTGCAGAAGACTATGGGCGGCGGCGACCACTTTTTTTTCGCGTGGAAAGGCGATGGCCCCTCCGGGGGGAGGCGGGACGATTATGTTGGGCTCGCCGGACTTACGACCCAGAGTTCAGCCGTCCGGGAGAGATGTTGACATCCGGATCATCGCTGGGCCGAGTCCCTAACAAATTCCCTACACCGGCAATACCTACTTAAAACCCCGCGGTGGCCCTGTGTTCTCAGAAGCCCCCGCGCCTTCAAAGGAGGCCCTCGGCGTCCACGGCATCAACGAGGTCAACCACCCGTCGTGACCACTTACCATCAGATGGCCCGTTTGCAGGCATCCAGGCATTAAAGAAAACAGTATTTTTAAGTCCCTTTAAGTCTTCTTTCAGAGTGTCAAGCCATCAAGACTGTATAATTTCCTTTCCCACATAATCGTAGGCTTTACTGAACATCGGGGTCATGTGCCAGTTATCTTAATCTCAAGCGGCAACGCAAGGACACTCTGAGATGTTATCTGTTGATGTCCAGTGTTTGGTGCGTTTAAGATCTTTGAGGGTTTTAGATACTTAATATATTTGTTTACATTTCGGATTAGATTTAATTGGGGCAGTGATTATGTATTTAACGTGTTTTATTCAGTACTAAATTGTAGTAATTATGAGTCCAATGAGCAGAAGTGTCTTGGGTTCGATATTCGAATATGTTAAACAGCGCTTGGGTAAGATTAATTAAGAGATAGGTCTATGTCTCCAAATATCGCATTGCAGGAACAAGTAAATCATTTACGACCTATTTTCATAATGAAATTGTTAATTATCGTTTGCTTGAACGGTAAAGGAAACCTGCATACCTGAGAGTTCTTACAAGAATTTCAAAGCTATGTCAAGTCTGGAAATTTGCATTAGGCCAGCATGCCTTACCCCTCTCATTATTAGAGGAGACCGTTGCCAAGCAGTGGGACAATGTTTAATAAAGGGCTGCTATTATAATATATAAGATAAGTTTTCTTTGTGTTAAAATTAACGGAAATGTTTATAAAATGCCAGTTACAACTAATAACATTTTCTACTATTACTCTACAATTACTTACTTATTAAGGTACTTCCAATAATATTATGACTATTTACTATTAGTCTAATGCATTAATGAAATATTCCAACAAATTCCCGTTGCATTAAATTCCTCAATTTTAAAATACCTTGTTGACATAATGATACGAGACACGCAATGATTTTATCATTCCAAAGATGTAGAGACCAACAATTTATTTTTTCTACAAACGCAAGATAAGGTTTTTAACCTCGTCATTGACCTTGATGATTTAAGCGCTGTACGCTCACAGAAAGAATTTATAATGCTGAGGTTACGCCTAAGTGCTATTCTAGACTATAATCTATCTCCGTCCAGCCGTTGTACCGTGACTGAGTAACAAACATCCATCCATACAAACATTCGCATTTATAATATTAGTAGGATAGGATAACGCTCTAATATTCGCTAATTGCCAAATGAGGGGCTCCCCATCCTACCTATCAGACAAACCAATGGAAATGACTATATTTTATATATCTGTTGATTGCACTATAAATGTTATTGGTAGTTTCAATGGACCTACTTACCTGTGTATCATTATATACTTACTGGTAAAGCATTAGTGCTCAATCGAGTGAAAGAAATTATATTTTAAACCAGTCTCCATGATCTGATTAACTTCATCCATAACAGTACCCTTACCTGAAACAACAAAGAGAACATTTATTCACATTGAAAGCTTTGGCAAACCTCCGGCGAGTGATTAAAATACGTCGGGTGATGTTTGTTTTGTATTGGGAAGAAAATAGGCGACGCGTGCGACTTGCGCCGAAATAGCGTCGCAGCAGGCACCAAGCGCGCCTGCGCCGATAGCCCCACGCAACGCGATACCAAAACGTCATTTCCACGAGAGCTATATTTAAGCTCATTGTGTGTTGGTTTCGTTTTGTCTCATAATAAAAACGATGCACAAGAGTCGCTTTATTCGTTTTTTTAATGCCTGGTATAACGACTTAAATCCCTACAGTGGCTTTCTAAGACGCATATGTTCGCGAGATCCTAAATAAATTCTGGATTGCTGCCGTAACCGTCTCTTACAAATTTTCTCTTTTTTTCGTGCCTCGAAAGGAAGCCGAGCAGACGGGTCAGTCACCGCCGCCCATAGACTTCTACAATGCCAGGGCAATGTTGAAGGACTACTCTTCTTAAGCCTCGTTTAAAGGACATGTTACCATAGGTCATGGTCATATGACATTGTGACATGTCATGTTTGCCCCATAGGTCTAATGGCACCTAAAACAAAAGGTTCAAATCCCAGGCTGAACAAAATATAATATGTGTTTAATTTATCTATCAAAATATATACACAAGTTGTCAGGAATCAAAAATTATATATATAATGGGGTGGTTATATATCAAATGGCGGTGGCGTAAATACAAATACGTGTACTCTGTTGTAGCACTGTATATTCAACCATTACAGGTATCATACATAGGTTACATTACAATTTACAATACTCGTCGCCGCAGTATGCGGCGCGCGCGCAGACTACGTCATGCGAACGGTAAGGGGTTGCGGGACCGACTGGCGACTCGCGAGTCGGGCAGACGCGCCGCGCCGAGCGACTCAGCGCGGGAAAAAGCGAACGGGAAGCGAGACATAGCAACAGCGCGGTGCGGCGTGGCGTTGCCACCGGCCGCATCGGAGCCCTAGTACCGCGTGAAAATAAGGGCGCGCTACATACTCCCCCTCTAGTTCGAACGGTGCGTCCTCGCGTTCGGACTAGGATTCATCGCCTACTTGCCGCATATGCGCTTGTCCAACCGGGATGTCGACTTCACCGACCGATGGAGTGGAATGGGACATATGGTAACGTCCGACATGCTCACCTTTCCTGCCTCGCATCTACATATCGGGTAAAAGTGTCGACCACAGCTCCGGGGTCTAAAGTGCGGGCTCGCCAGGAGGCGGTATCATTCATTCTGCTTCATTGTTAAAACAAGGTTACAAACTCTGTACCTGGGATGCACGGCATCGTAGCCACTGAGCATACCTGGCAACCACCTGTGGAATTTCGCGCAGCAGGCGGTGTGGCTCAGTGCGTCGGCAGCCGCGTGCACATTTCTGGTGGGGTACTATATAGGCTCCCCCTACATCAGAAATGGATTGAGAACAAATCCGCTGCAATCATAGCAGGGTAGCCAGACACAATGTGTCGGATATAACAAAGGTTGGTGATAGCTTCAATCGCTCGAAAACCCATAACATCGCCACGGACTTGTTACCAACAAGTTCCGGGTGGGGCCTCGGTACTACCACCTGCTTACCTTCGTCGCTCGACGGGTCACGCCCAGGTTCGATTTGACAGCAATCGATTACGCGCTAAAACGTGACACCGGATTTGAAAACCTTATCAGCACCATAGATCTAGTGATGTCAGAGTGGAGGGATGAGCTAACCTCAAAGCTCTGTAAGGTCACCTCACACTCTGGTTACATCCTAGTGTGCAGCAGCTCCTTGGGTTCTACGTCCGACAAGTCATGCGTACCTTGGAACATTCGGTGAGTTGGTGAAGCGGTGGACTCCAGCTTCTCATCAACTCGGATGCGTTGGGCAGCAAAACTTGTTGAAGATCCTTTGAACTACGTACTCAGGGGACTCACCTTATCGGTAGGAAACGTGCCTTTGCACGCAGCACAGCTCGAACGGGTTTCGCCTAGTCTGCAAATGTAGCATGACAACAGCGTCTTATGGGTCTTACCACTATCGCCGTTCGGTTCATTTCGGCACCGATCAACCGAATTATCGATGAATAGATTGTAGAAAGCGCAACGTGGACTTACAAGCACCTGGCTCGAGGAACGAACATAGCTCGAACTAGGGTCGGAATTGGCTGCATTCAAAGCGTAGGTATAATCAGAAACAATCGAAAGTCGGGGAATAGGTAAAATAATAACATGCGCGAGTTTACTATGAATATCGCTCTCCCCGTTCGAATAAGGCAATTGTGACTTAGCCTCGCTTACCGACTCTTCCACGCACGAGCTAGGTACTCAAGCAGGCATTCGAGGCCCGCGGAAACATTATCGCGGATCACACGCTTATGTCTACAGTTCAATATGCCGTACACAATGTCCACTTGCATCACTACTATCACTTTACACGGAAGTCGCGAAATATTCGCACGCACACGTGAAACGAAGGAGTCGACGTGATGATCTTCTTCTTGGAGGACCTTGCGTCGGGCCACCGCGGGGTTTTAGCTGGTAGTGTCGGGTGGGTTGTATATAGGGGTTAGGGACTCGGCCCAGCGGCAGCACGGATAGCCATCATCCGTGCGAGGGGGATGCTGGGTCGTAAGACCGGCTAGTCCAGCATACCCGTTTTATTCTTAATCCGCTTCCCTCCGGAGCGGGCGGCAGTAATAAAACGCTTTCCCCGCGACAACAAAAAAAAAAAAAAAAAGGTCGCAGGGCGCTGTGCGTCGGCGGAAGCCGACGTGCAGCCTCGTTCCACGTGGTCACCGTAGTATCCTCGCCGCACCACCGCGTGGCGGCCTTGACGGTCAGCAGCATCGCCCTGCCACAGGGCGTGTACTCGACGCTCGATGAAGCACACTCCGTAAGCACGCCGTCCATAAAATCTTCAAGGTCGCCTGCACTTCGGGCGGCGCCGTAAAGTCGGGCCGTGCACCGAGATAATTTCCTCTGCAGGTTTATGTTTGGATGGTTGCCGGCGGATGGAGTGGGAGTCGGCCCCTCGCGTTCGCCGGTTGTTCTGGTTGTCGTTAATCTTGACATGATGCTAATCAACAGTCTGGATAGTGGATCCTTTGGTATGCCACATGTGATCTTCGTGGCGGTCCACATTCGGCGCCGCTGCGGAGTCCGCGCGTGCCGCGTTTGGTGCGGCTGCGGAGTCCGAGCACGTGGGTTCGAAAAATACCAAGCGTCGTTCTGGTCGTTCGTCTTCAGATGATGCGGCGCTTGTTTCGTTACCTTTCTTCGTGTTTCGTGCCGTCCACGGCATACTTGGATCACTGCCGATTCCACGGGTTCGTACAGCGTAGAGCGTACACGTGGTCCGAGCCCCACGTTGGGCGCCATTATAATGGGGTGGTTATATATCAAATGGCGGTGGCGTAAATACAAATACGTGTACTCTGTTGTAGCACTGTATATTCAACCATTACAGGTATCATACATAGGTTACATTACAATTTACAATACTCGTCGCCGCAGTATGCGGCGCGCGCGCAGACTACGTCATGCGAACGGTAAGGGGTTGCGGGACCGACTGGCGACTCGCGAGTCGGGCAGACGCGCCGCGCCGAGCGACTCAGCGCGGGAAAAAGCGAACGGGAAGCGAGACATAGCAACAGCGCGGTGCGGCGTGGCGTTGCCACCGGCCGCATCGGAGCCCTAGTACCGCGTGAAAATAAGGGCGCGCTACATATATGATAAACTAAAATTTTCATAGCGTAAATAGCCTTAATACAAGTATAAGGAAAACAAGTTAATTAATATTCTAATGGTGTAATAAAATAACTTCAATTTGCAGGACACGTCGTGTGTTATGAAACATTTAAACACGTGGCAGAACCAAAGCTTTTCATTGTATTCATAGTATATTACAGAGTTGACCACACTAAGTGTCTCATATAATATAATAATTTTAATAGAATTCTGTGTCATTATACATAGCCGGCTACATAATTTTCATATCTAAATTTTTACATTATTTGTTGTTATAAAAATCTTTTTATTTTTAAAATTAAACATGGAATTAAATTGAAACAGACAAGAACAAAAATAATGAGGTACTGGTACAAAATCATTTTTCTGATTGCATTAGGAAGGCTGCTCTTGGCGAAGGCAGCGTCTTTGCTGTGTCCTGGCATTGCAGAAGTCTATGGGCCGCGGTGTCTACTTACCATCAGGTGGCCCGTCTGCTCTCCATCCAGGCAATAAAAAAAGTATCAGATGGGACGTAGCATAGAAAATAGTTTTGACTGAAGCATTAATTGACCGGCTCGACCGGGTCAGCTGTACTGTCTTACAGAAACCTACGTGACGTAACCAGCTTTATGTTGCGTTTCATGCGGTGAGCGAGTTTTCTTAAGGTCTATATTCTCCTCCCTCGCCAATCCCCGAGCCTTTAAGGCCGGCAACGCATTCTGGTATTGTGAGTGTCATGGGCGGTGGTAATCGCTTACCAGCAAGTGACTCACGTGTCCGTTCGTCCCCCTTTGCTACAGGCAGCTTAGCTATGTCTTTGCTGATGGTAGGATATTCATATCCACCCAGATAGCGACCACCGTACACAGAGTGTAAAACCCGCCATAGTGGCACATGCAAGTGTCGCATACCGGAATCAGACAATGAGCATCCGGTTTTTGTCGAGAGTCTAGAGTTTGGGTACGATGTTTGGCCGTGTTGCGGCCTTCTGTGACTCTGAAACTAGACGCTCGATCGCTTCTTCACCTTCTTGCTCATGGCGTAGTGTGAAGAAGCAGGCCGGGATGATTGTGTTGAGTAGGAGGGGATAGATTGTCTCTCGCTACTCGATACTATAATTGGACGGCACTGCGCTTACTATAATATATAAGATGCAGTGTGGTCACATTGCCGTGCCGTAAAAAAAGAAAAGAAATAAAGCTAGCTATAGCGGTCTTATGCTCTAAAACGTGACTCCATTATGGGCACAAATTACACATTTTGTTGCTGAAAATTGTAGTGAGAAAACTAATTTGCGGAACGGCAATAATATGCATTGTGTTAATAGAAACATTAAGACACTGTTTTAATTTTACTGTGTCAATTAAGATAAAGCAAATAGATGTTTCATTGTAATATTTTATTACAATTCGTTTTACTACTTGTTGTTTTGGTACATAACGTCATTATACGTCATTACCTTGTAATAAAAGCACCATAGAGTTCACATACAACACGCGCTTTTGAATGTTTTGAAGCTACCAAATGTTCGCATTTTGACATAACTGCTGAACATTGTCAAAAAATGCGCTATAAATAATATCCCATGATTTATGTCTTAACGCTTATTAAGTGTATGATTCAAATCTTTAGAATTGAATGTTTAGCTCACAGCGCACGCTGATCCGATAGACACTATATCAGCGGAATACGCAAGTTAAATATGAATTCGCACAAGTACAGACATGGATTAACGTCTGAAAGGGTAATTTACTTTAATAAATACATATAATAAACACCCAAAAGTCACACACACAACCCCGACCCCAAAGTAAGATACGAATATTGTGTCGTGGGTATCAGGGACTACGAGAGACTTTCGGTCTCACAACACCCAGACCCCGGACACAAATATCTGTCTGACACACAAACATTTGTTCTGGCGTGGGAATCAAACCCACGGCCTATCGTTGCACAACCTGCTACTCGCCTACGGCCCCTCGGATGCTGTCAAAAAAATATTAAAAAACAGGCATTTAAATATCCTACCCAATGCCTCTACCAAGCAAACTACTTGGCGTTGATTAAATTACACCCAATCAATTCATACGATTGTCTGTCAAGTAGGTTACCGGGAGATTTAATATCAGTTTGACAATTGTATGCAAATGCCCGCATCGCGTGCCTCCCAGCTCCAATCAATTGGCAACCCTCATCATTTGATAGTGATTAATTATATTAAGTTTTTGTGTTTTATCAAGTGATTTATAGCCGGAATATACACGGAAAGGTTAGAGGTATAGATATATTACTGTTTTTTTAAATATAGAGAGACGGATAGGAGGTCTAACAAGAAGGCATGTTCAACCGGCCAATGTACTACTACAATACCAAACCTATTTAAGAAAGCTTATAAATGGCCTTTTTATGTATGTCCTGTAAATTATATTGTAAATGTTAGCTATAAGTTTTCCGAAGAAATAATAAGTAAATACTACTGTCTCTCTACTACATTAGTTATGAAGAAAAAGATAGATTGTTGTAATTGTTCATATGTTCTTTCATCAAACAACGTCGTAATTATAGTCGAGACGGTTAACCATAATCAAACTGTTTGTTAATCTTTCAGTCTGTATTGAGATGATTTATTCTTTTTATTTATTCAAACTTCACATATACCTAGTATATACAAACTTCAGCATCGTATATTATATAACTAAGTCATCAATCACAGATATGCACAATGGACCTTTACGGAAAAACACAATTTATATTCCACTAGTTTGTTGGAGAGCTCTTTAGTAATTGTCACAATTATCTGTAAGTCGTTGTGTAGTTAAGGATTATTAAAAATAAATACAGTGATAATGGATGGAAGCTATTTATGTATTAGATTTAAATAAATGTTGTGAGTACCTTGATTGTATGGACAAGTCAATACAATCAAGATACAAATTCAAATGACTGCCTCGGTGGCGCAGTTGTAATTGCGCATGCGTTACGATTGCTGTGCTGAGGTCTCGGGTTCGATCCCCGGGTCGGGTAAAGTGATATTGGGTTTTTCTACCTAGAAATACTCAGTATTAACCCGGAGTCTGGAATGGTGCCCGGTGTGGCGATAGGCTCGCCCCCTATCACATTATGGGACCGAAATTCGGCGAAAAGTGGGTGTACTGGTTACACCTCTGCCTACCCCTTCGGGGATTACAGGCGTGAGTGTATATGTATGTATGTACAAATTCAAATGGAAAGATCTGACAAAAGACAAATCGAAATAGGGAAATGAAGTATGTATATACCAATAACTCTACTAATGAGAAACAAAATAGTGTGGCAAGTATAATTTATATTAGACAATATCTACCTGCGTTAACTTATATAGATAACCGTTAAACGGAAAAACAAGTAGACCATTCTCGAAATAGAAGCAAACCGAAACAATTTAAATATAGACTCTAGAACTCTGAAAACAAATTAAAATATATTTCTAGTTCAATGATTCGCAAATAAATTCGGAACTAAATACGCACATAACGTTCTGATTAGTCATTTATGATAATGAACATCACACAACATCAATCACGCGCTTCATCGAACAACAATATTGAATTATAAAACGGATAATCGACGCACAAACAATAAAACCGCGGTTTTAATACAGTCGGTTTTACTCGCAATGAGCGGTGCTGATCAATTACCGCAGTGCCGATCCTGTGTGGTGCTAACGGTGTGACTGGACCAGGTGACATCATGGGAAAAGCGCACAATCAAATATTTGCAATGTCTGTCTAATACTGTTCCGGCGTGTTTCTTTTGGAGCTTCCGGAATTTTCCGTAGTGTTGATGGAAACAAACACAAGGTTTAATGGGGATAGAAATCCACCATACCCCGTCGTAAAGACGGGAATCCAAGAGGATTTACCCTACCCTAAAAATCTATCTAATACTATTTATAATCACGGAAAACAACTGCATAGCATAGGAATACTAAGCTTTTGAATTCAGAGCGGCGCGGCGCCACTTTGAGATCTCGCACTACTTAAAATGTTAATAGGGCTACTACTGAATTGGCCAGACAATCATTACATGCGGGCACTTGTATGACGGTTGACGAGCAAGCAACAAGCCAGGCTCGACGGTATGTAAAACCATACACCGGCGAGCTTTGACGGCTAGCTATAAAACGCGGTTTTCTCGCTAGTCGATTGGGGCATTTAGTCTTATTTTAATCGCGGTGCATTGTATTTAGCAATACATTAATTACAAATGAAGTATGATAGTCCTAATTATTCGTTGAATATGTCTAATAACTATAGACAGATTTATGTTCAGAATTGGATGATAAAATATGGAAGGCAAATTAACTGCATACACTCTAAATTAAACTTCAACTAATCTAATCTTCATTACGAATAGTTTAAGATCCTTCTTGTCTCCCTGTCGCAGTTATAATTGCGTACTGTACGACTGCAGTGCTGAGATCTCGGGTTCGATCTCCGTGTGTGTGTTCGTGTATATACTCCCGGATACTTTACTTACTTTACTATCCGAATACTTTTTTAATGTCAATAGTGTACAGTTTAATCACAACAACTCAAATAGTACGGACAGATTTAATAAATGCGTAATAACATAATATTACGACAGACATTTATCAAGTGAATCGGGAAGAACGCGTTAAGCCGTCGCGTTGTACGTATACCTTCGCTCAATAATTCATTAGGAATAGTTTAAGATTCCGTCTGCGTGCTGCATTATTCACGCTGCAGCTAGCCCTAAGCGTTTAGCACGCGAATGCTAGGTACTTAGTGATTAAGTTGGGATGTAACATTACAAGACACTTATCGCCTTGACACCGTGTTAAATGCGATGTTTTTATCTATACTAATCTCTGAAGTGATTGTTTGACCGCGCTATTTTCTAGAACTACCAGTCAGATTTGAATAATGCTTTTTGCATTTCATATTTGTTGAGAAAAGTTTTCAAGCTATCTAAAATTAAGTTACGACAAGGGAGCGGACCAAGTGGCTGTAACGGGGGCGATGCCGCGAGCAACAGCAAGTTTACTGTATAAATATAATTAAATGCAATTTCTATATGCGATACCTATTGTTGTATCCTTTGCTAGTTCATATTTTTCATTACGAAAACGAAAACCTACGCTAATTGTGTATTAAAGAGTAACATACCAATATAATTTTAATAAATATTTTAAATTTAAAACATTTGAATCAGGATTCGCTTTATAAAACGTTCTAGACAAATTTCATATGGTTTAAACGTGCTTTGCGTTCAACACAGTAAGTCAGTAAGGGACACGTGTGTCGTAAGCCGAATCTCCACCGCCTATAGGCGCCTACAATACCATAAGAGTAATGGAAAAAGTACAGTAAGTATTAAGAGGAAAGATTTTTGCCCATATTTCCTGAAATAATTTTCGACAGCCTCCTTGGCGCAGCGGGCAAGTTGCCGGCTGTGAAACGAGAGGCCGTGGGTTTGATCCCGCACCGAGATAAATGTTTGTGTGACAGACAGATATTTGTTTCGGGTCTCAGTGTTGTGGGACCGTAGTCCCTCGTAGTTCTTGATACCCACGAGACACCTTTGACCTAGTGTGGGGTCAAAACTATATGTGTGATGGTTAGGTGTATATATACATATATTTATATCTCTGTACGAAATATAACAACAAACATCCGCTTCACGTCAGTTTTAAGAGTCATGCCGTTCGTAATTTACGAAGTAATAAAATAATTATTATATTTTAACTAGACCTTTTTTATTTTAAGTTCCGTTAAGTTGTCGGGTGTTGTCAGGAAAATCTAGTTCTCGGGATCGCATTATTACGTGAAAGCAGGATACATTATAACCCACAAACGTTATCTTTTCATACAAACTTGTTTCATTGTTTGAATGAGGACAGCTAACTTAGAAATTTGCACTATTTTGTGCGACATTGGTTTAACACTATGAAAACTTTTTTTTATCCAAGCACGGCAAAGTGACCACACTGCACCTCATGGTAAGTGCAGTGCCGTCCAGTTAAAGTATCAAGTACCTAGCGTAGCGAGAGACAATCTGTGCCTCGCTACTCAACACAATCATGCCGGTGTGCCTTTTATCTTATCATTAATTTTTCTATCACTAAAGGATGTAAAAAGTAAGAAAATACACGATGGGTATTTAAAAAAAAATAGCATTGTTAGTTAGCCCAATTTTCAAAATCACATTTGATCCAAAAAGTCCCGATTCTAACCCTATTATCAGGAGAATGGAAAAAACACACAGGTCTTCCAAATAATTTGGTAGAAGAGTTCGTGTTGTGGGGCTATTACTTTAAAAACTGATCTTTCCCACACAATACAGTTCATTATAAGCAGGTAAAGATAATCACAGGTTCCAATCCACTCTAGCTGAAATCAATATGGTTTCAATTGAACATAACAAACATATAATTTGTGAACTAGTTAGATAAACATAGAGATACTCAAGTGTTTAAAATAAGTATCTTGAGAAAATTCTAAAGCTCTCCACAGATTAAAAATTTGGGAGCATACACATGTGTACGGAACTTAATATTTACGGAGCTTAAGTTTAAGATTCGGGTAATAAAGGCCATAGTAGCTCAAATATCAATTTTTGACAAGTTAAATATATGTATTGTTAAAATGAAACTGTTTGATGTAACTCGACTCGCAATCAGAACAAGCAAAATGTTAGAGCTAAATATAGTCTACATAGAAGAAATTTATTACAAGTCAGACTAACTGTGGTGAAAGGATTTTATTTATTTTTTTATACTGGCACGACAAAGTGACCACACTGCATTTGATGGTAAGCGCAGTGCCGTCCAATTAGAGTGTCGAGTAGCGAGAGACAATCTATCCCTCGCTACTCAACACAACCATGCCGGCCTGCTTCTTCACACCACGCCATGGGCAAGAAGGTGAAGAAGCGGTCGAGGATCTAGAACACGTGCAAATTGCACTGAACTCTTGATACTGCATGCTGCCTTTGGATAAACCAAATGCTTATGGAATAACACGATAGGTGGTACTAAAAAAATTATAACAGATTAAACATATCAGAGGCCGCAGCTTTAAACCCATTATTGATACAAATGTTTGTGTAATCCATAAATATTGGTTTGGGTCTGGGTGTACTAGAATCGTAAGTCTCTCGTAAGTGTTCATACCTGATACAGGTTAATCTAATGTGAAGGTGGAGACTATGACTGTTGAGGGCAGAAGAATCGTGGGTACGTAGCCAGCCTTAAAGAACAGGAATAAGGATTAAGAAAGAAGGGAGAAGAAGATCATATAAGGAGTACGATTCGTCGTACACACGTCACACTAGAGCCCTCATTAAAAATCAGCGCTCTCGTACTGCAGCAAATCGCTGAATTGATGGACCTATTGATGGAGCAAATAGTTTAATTTTTTGGGTTATGTTTTATTTTGTATTTTTTCAGTTTTATTTGTTTTAGCAATTAAAGGCTTTTTCATTCTTTCTTTCTCTTTCAAAACGGAGATTCTAGCCTATGGTAATACTGACCATTCGAAACTTAACAGCAAGCTACTTTCTGTTGGTTTGGTATAAGACAGTGGTAATAGGCCTCTCTAATTAGTAAACGGCCCGTGCCTTGGCCAGTATAACACAGTGCAGATATTAATCTTCATATTTAAATGACGACATATAATATGTAAGTGTCTTGCAGTAAGCTCGACCTTAATATGACTACGAGTGCAAGCGTAGATGCGTCATATGTTATATTTCTAATAACTATGTGTGTTAAACGGCACTAACAATAAATTATATGACACATGTTAACCTATTTCTATAGCAGATGACAAAGTTATTGCAATCACGCCAGTGTTCGTAACTGCTTAATAATAATGTATGGTATATTATTCAATACGAAGAAGCTTTACTTGATATACAATGTACTGATTTGTATCTACTTACAATGTACTGTAACTGGTTTATTATTTTTTTGCCTGGGCAATGATATATGATAATAGGAAACATATTACGAAAGTCAGAAAGTTGTTTAAATGCAAATAATATTTAATTAAAATCCTATTTCCAATATCTTAAATCCTGCTTCCTATTCCGGGACTTACCACAAAACATTAATACTTTTTTTATCCTGGCACGGCAAAGTAAGCGCAGTGCAATTAGAGTATCGAGTATATGAATATTCTACCACCAGCTAAAACCACCACCAGCGTTTTACTTATACTTATAAATATTTATTTTGATTCAGTTTACGATTCTTTGCTAACCATTGTACAGGAGGGAGTCAATTGTTTTGAACGTGCCAACATGTCATCTGTAGGTAACTACGGGCGGGAAGTTTAATCTATCTCAGCTATAAAGCTACTTGATATTGGCAAAATAACTTTCATAATAGATATAAAAAATAAACAATTCATCAATATCAAAGAAGAAGATGAAATCAACAACAACAACTTTAGAAAATATTAAAACATACTTGAGTTCGTACGGACTCTTTAATTTAAAACGTTATGTTCTTTACATACAAATTAAAGTACGTACAACGAATTTGTACCTCCTAAATTTCGAACAAAACTATGTTGCTTGGTTTCTTTTTAACCAATTTGAGTGCGTTTCGCGATAAAGTTCCAAAAGCGATAGCAAAGCCATTAGGTGACGCTAATCCCGTATCGTTAATGAATCATAATACGAAACTAAGAGGAAAATATAATGTCGCCATTTTAGTCGATTAGTAACATGAATTGAAAATGGAACGCGATTTTAAAATGGACATCGCAGAATCAGTGTTACCGACCCTAAAATACGAAACGAAAATAATAGGAAATTACAGTATTTTCGTAAATATATGTTCGACTTAAGGAAATATTTCACAAATAACGAGATAACACCCGTGCTCTGCAACTCACGACACAGATAATGAAATTATGGTACAGCTGGCACACGAGCAGATTTCAACTTCTATAGTTAGGATACAGTGCATTAACTTTACGAGGGCTTTTGAAACACTCCCGATGAGTGTCGGGTGAATCATAAATGCGGAAGAAAATGGAACAAATAACCTTACCAACAAACTAGATCCAGATTTCAGTAAAACAGGATTATGGGTATTAGAAACTGTAGAAGATTTTCAGACCCACACACAACACCCAAACCGAAAATAAATATTTGCTGATCACACATTTTTGGCGATACTCAGGAATCGAACCCGGGGTCTCTAACTTCACAGCTGGTACCTCAATCAGTGCATCACATAGGGAAGTGAAATATAAAAGTTGTATATTAATACATCATTTATGAAACATTTATTAATTTTTCTTCTGATGTTCAAAAGGTCAAATGAAACATATAATTATTGGTATAATAATAAAAATTGATGATTCAATAAAAAGTTGAAATCAATAACACATCCAGAAAGACGTAGAGCGTAACTAGATAATTATAGTAAGCACTGTGTAAATCAAAAGCTTACAGGTAGATTTTTTCCAATACAATTTGTAGGTGTAGTGGAAGCAAAATATTTTATCTAAATTTTCATTATGAGTTAATAATTATGATATAAATAATGCATATATTTTGCGTGATGTTGTCTAAACTTCACATTCACCAACACAATATCAATAACGTTAATATTTTAAATTTCATAAAATAAAAATCAGTTTGTTTATCATCTGTCTGCAAGTTTTATTGAAAAAGTTTTATTAAACGTAGGATAAGTTTATGATGTTGCATAAAACATGTGGACAATTGCCGCATCTGTGGTGGTAACCAGAGAATAAATTTAAAAGCTAACACAGCTACAAAGCAATTTTCCAACGTTAGCAAATATGTGCTGTACAATTAATAAACAGAAAAACGTTTGCAAAGGGTTTTAGCCACAATTTGAAAGCCGTTATTAACAATTTGAAAGCCGTTATTAACAATTTGAAAGCCGTTATTAGCCTTAGCGCTTGGAGCATGCAGTCGGTATATGGAATTATAAACAAGATTTCATTGTTAATGTGCAAATATTACAATTAGATGGTCGTTGAAAATCCGAACACTCAAGGATGTTTTTGGAAAAAAATGATAAAGAACCTGACAAACTGTCACCATCTACCATGCATAGAACTATATAAAGTTTTATTGATAAAATATTGGCATGTTTTAATTGAATAAGAACTTTTAGGATTTGCTGTGCTCTGGCATTGCAGAAGTCTATGGGCGGCGATGACTACATACCATGAGGTGGCCCGTCTGCCTATCCAGGAATTAAACAAAAAAAATTCAACGACAGGTCAAAATACAGTTCGCAATTAACAATGACATAATACAGCAGCTGGATGGTGCAAACACCGCAGCCGCAGCTACCGCATTACGCTAGACGTACTGTGACGCGTAGGCGCCGCAATGTACTGGACAATTGAAATGTCATATGACATTTTCTACTACAATTTGCTGTACGCTCGTACTTAGTAATCAGAAAAATCGAACTAAATACACAGGTATATTTATTATCTGCTGGTGGTAGGATATTCATATCCGCCCGAATACCGACCACCGTACAGAGGGCGAAAAACCTGCCATAGTGGCACACGCAAGTGTGTGGCGCTCCAGGATCAGCCAGTGTACATCCGGTTTTTGTCGCGGGTTGGGGTATAATGGCCATTTTGCGGCCTTCTTAGTACTCTGACACTAGACCCTTGACCGCTTCTTCACCTTCTTGCCCATGGCGTAGTGTGAAGAAGCAAGCCGGCATGAGTGTGTTGAGTAGCGGGGGATAGATCATATCTCGCTACTCAGTACTCTATTTGGACCACACTGCGCTTACCACCAGGTACAGTGCGGTCACTTTGCCGTGCCAGGGTAAAAAAAAAGAATACTGAGGGGGTACTGAGGATAAGCCTCCTCTAGTAATAAGTTGTGTTTGGGTCTTAGTCTGCCACGCCGCGCCACGCTGTTTAATGTGGGTTGGTAGACTTCACATACATTTTAAAATCTTATTAAGAATTCTTAGGTACAGGTTTCCTTACGACGTCGTAAAGTTAGAGATGCGTTCCTTAGGGTTAAGATCAAATTCGCGACAGTTCTCCCAGTAGTCTGTTTACCTCTTCACGAAGTTAACGCCGCTGATACATTATCATTCAAATCTTCGCGGAGCTGAACGGCGTCGCCCACACGTTTGCATACCCCAGCGTTTGCTTGACAATTGGTCGAACAATATTTAAAACAAGTATAGTTTTATCCTTGCGCGCCTCAAATGGTTATTGAATATAGACTCTCTGAAATAGTACACGCAAGGTCTGCTAGAATGAGTTGCTATTCATCGTAAACAGTACGTCTTATGTGTCAAGATAATGACCGAGGAGGATATTTGTTCAATACATTATCACGATTGGTAAGAGGCTAATGGGTTTGAGTGGACATTAGTTAAGACTATGCTATATACCCTAATAGAAGTTATCAGCTTCACCATCGATGTGGAACAAATTAACCAAGAAAAATATGAAACAACTGGATGACCTCCGGTACCATTGAAAGTAATGCACAATGTTGAATCAAATGAGTTTTTGACTAGGGTTATGGCATAATCGAAAACTATAGTTGAATCTAGAAAAAAACTGCGAATAGAAAGTTTTTTACCGAAATAGGCTTGCGTTTGACCACTATCTCGCCTGATAGTAATTGATGATGTGGTCTACGGTAGAGCACGCTTGCCTAGAAGATACCTATTCACTCTTGACTTAAATATACCCAGGTTATAATTTTCGGGAAATATAGACTCCGACAAAGAGTCCCGGTACGCAAAACGCTTCGTGAGCACTGGTGGACTATCAACCATGTATCGATGACAAATCATGAATAATTTAAGAAGATTTGAATTTTGAGGTTTTTTATGATAAGCGTAGTGCCATCCAGCTGGAGTATCAAGTAGCGTGAGACAACAACTCGACACAATCATGCCGGCCCGCTAAGTAGCTTCTTGACACTTTTTATGCAAAATTGACATAATTTCTATAAAGTCTGCAAATATAATTGGATATTTGACTCATTTTTGATAATGATTTAAAACTATTCTTTATTACATAATAAGCACACTACATTGATATTTCAGGAAAATATACAGTATTTTTAATAAAAATCAATGTTAAAGTTTAAATATCCAAAACCGCGGCAAAAACGCTATTTCTGTAATGGCGCTGGTGTGACGTCACATGCAAGTAAACAAGCTAATAACTAGGGATGTTGATATTTTAAAAAATGACGGATTTTCGATATATCGATATTTTTAAATATATCAATATCGGAGTTTGATTAATCGAAACAAAATATCGATATTTCGATATTTTTCAACATACCTACTAATAACCCTCCGAAAACGTGAAGTGAATTTCAGATTTTCTTCTAAATTAATTAGATAGCAAATCAAATAAAATCTCTCGAAACAGCTATGTTTTAGGAATGTGAAAAATAATCGTTTTTTATATTAATTATTGTTATATTTGTGTAATGTTTTGTTTCTATTGTAAATGAATATAAGTGATGAAATAGTCACCCACATCAGTCACCCACACATACTCTTGCACAACCTCGAGAATGGCATCACCCACGACGATGTCGGGAAACTCGTCTGTATGGTGGCGAGTTAGTCTGGCACGCGGATCTTCCCCGTTCTGGGCCACAGGTGGACTTGATTTTTGAGTATACAAGTCCCCATAATACCTTTCGACCTCTGCGAGTGGTGGTGGTTTGTGATGACAACTAGAGGTAAGTGGCTTGGCGAAAACTCTGATACCCTTGTTCTGCGTAATAGCATTTTCAATGTCCAGAGTATTTGGGCGTCTTATATCGCACCTTATTAGCTTCTTTATCTCTTTGTTAAAGTTAAAGTTGGTCGGAGAGTCGACTTCATTAAGCGCGCTCGGTCAATTTTAACTTTTATATTCAGAGTGCCTCTTACCAGTCGGTGATCACTACCGGTGTTAAACCTACTGATCACAGAGACATCTCTGAATATTTGGCGCTTATCAGTCATAATGAAGTCGATCTCATTCCTGGTGACATTATTGGGGCTTCGCCAAGTCCACTTCCTCTGGAAAAATGAATTCATCAAAAAGAGGCCCCGGGTCTCGAAAAAGTTGACTAACATTTGCCCCCTGTGATTCCTGCACCCATAGCCGAATGATCCTACCCTCGATTCGCCGTGTCCTTGTACTATTGTACATTGGCATTGAAGGCACCCATTACAATCCCCGGGCTACGGTAGGGTACCACAAAAAGCTATTTTTGGCGACGTACAACGGACGCTCTCTGCGGTTGGACGAGCACATCGCTGAGTTGGAAGAAGAGGTAAGTCACATTAACTATTTACTGGCATAGCGTAGGGCTATCCGATATCCGAAGACAGGGGGAGGAGAAGATGGCCCTAGATTCTGGTCACTTACTCTACTTCCGAGAAGGACACCAACCATCCCAAGGTGGCGTCGGATTTATTATCCACAAGTCACTAAAAAGCAACGCTGTGGAAGTTGGCAGCGTATGAGCTCGAGTGGCGTACCTTATCTTAAAAATATACTCTGAAGGTTACACAAGTGTACGCACCAACGTACGAAGACATAGGGAAAGCTATGTCTCGTACCAAGGCTTCCTACAGCGGTGAAATGGGTGACTTCAATGCCAAACTGAAGACTCCTAATAAATTGTTAATATTAATTTCTTACTACAGAGAAAAACATATTACGCACAATTTAAAAAAAAACGATTATTTTTCTTATAAAAATCGATTTTAGAAAATCGATTATTATTCAAGTGAGAAAAATCGATTTTTTTCACTCAATGTCACATCCCTACTATGTTTACTTGCGTGTGACGTCACCAGAGTTGCAACCAATCACAGAGCGTTCACATCACAGACAAAATTTTAAATAAATGTTGTATTTTATTTTGTTTAATTTGCAAAAAATATATATTATTTTGTTTAAAATTAAGTGAAATATGGTTTTTTAAGCTATTGTCTAACAGGATGACCACAATTTGCAGTGTATTTTCAATGTTGTCAAATAGCCAATTAGGCAAATACACAAATAACTTTATCGCAAATTGGATACCGGTGTTTGACATTAAATCCACCATGGTTTTCAACACCGAAGTTATTCTAACTATTCAGATTGGCATGCTCATTTCAAACGAAACGTGACCGTCACTCGTCTTTGAATTAATTATAGATTTTAATGAGAAATATTTCCGAGAATGTTAACTTTGTAGTGAACTCGGCTCTGAAGAATTCTTTTGAGCGCGCGTTTAGTTTATATTATGTCACGTCAAAACAGATTGTTTATTTGATACAGCTATTTTTATTTATATACGTTGCGTTGAATTTTGTGTATTTATAAGTTCATGCCCCCCCAACTACTACTCGCTGAACTTATTTCCATCCCATGACATGATAATACGCCATATTCCACATTTTGAAACACCGGCCTCACTGCCTCGGTGGCGCATTTGTAATTGCGCATGCGTTACAACTGCTGTGCTGAGGTCTTGGGTTCGGTCCCCGGGTCGGGTAAAGTGTTATTGGGTTTTTCTAGCTAGAAATTCTCAGTATTAGCCCGGAGTCTGGAACCTGTGCCCGGTATGGCGATAGCCTCGCCCCCTATCACATTATGGGATCGAAATTCGGCGAAAAGTGGGTGTACTGGTTACACTTCTGCCTACCCCTTCAGGGATTACAGGCCTAAGTGTATATGTATATGTGTATATTAAAACACCGGACATAGTATGTTTTTGAATTTAGAAAACTGAAGATATATTTTGAATGTCTGGTTGATCGAACCCTGAATCGGTTAAACAGTCTATGTACGCTGCACATACATCAATGAGAGAAAAGGTTGGTATAAACAAATCCGTAGATTATAATGTTAGACAATATTAAATGCTACCAATAAATATGAATTTGCTCAGAATTTCGGTTAGGAAAAAATGAACTTTTGGTGACGCAAAAAATATATTACGATATTTTTAAAGGATTTTATGCCACAAAGGTCACACTCTCTAAAGTAAATTTTGCAATTTGCTCCTTTCAAAAGGTTTAATATAATTTCTCTTTATGATAATTGACTGACATTCAACTACTTTTACGCGCAATAAAATTATCTGTGCTAGTGAAATGATTCTTTAAACTCGTAATCTGCACACAAAATAACATTCTGTGTGTTACATGAACCGTATATGAAATCCTCATTTACATATACAACAATACAAAGATTTATGTTTACAAATATACGTATAGAATTGTTACAAAGCTAAAAAAAGAGTTCGTCCAAATTATCCTATATATCTAACTCTCTTAAAAAGGTATGTATGTCAAGGTATTTACTACTTCTGTTAGTTTCTTATCTAACATAATATTTTCGATGTGTAACATCTTTCCTATCTCTTCCCCGCAATCTCTGGGAGTGATTGTGAAAACGGACGGAATTGGGGGATCACTAGAATATATGTACCTATACCCTATTCATTTATGAAATTAGGGAGGTATAGCAAAAAAAAGTATATTTATATCGTTCTAATGTATGGGTTTTACACCCGCAAAATTAAGTTATTCAGCATGTATACTCCAACTAACTTTTTTTAACTCGTAACTGATTGAGATTTGTGTGATACCTATATAACATACTATCCCGAATAACATAGCCTTTTTATTTCCCTGGCCGAGATAACTTTGTATAAAGTTGGGTTTCTTTATGTTTAATAATACATATTTATATATATGCTATATACTCTCTGTATCTTGTATGCGTAAGAATTTCGTTCTAAAGTCGCAGTGATATATGACCGTCCCATTAAACCTCTTGGAAACGCTTAATGTTAATGATTTTGTTCCGGTTCACTGGAACACTTGACTAGAATCATTCTATGGTGTATGGTGTTTCTTGAAATATTATGACTTAGTAGATATTGATCGATGAATCATGAGTGCATCAATTATTACATATTATTTTGGTTTAAATGCAGTGTTCACAATACATACAATACACTCACGCCTATAACGCTACAGCGTATACGCTATCACAAAATAAACAGATGAATCAACATTGAAAACTATTCCATTCCCTTATAAAAATTATTAAATACTATACACCCGATCGAAGTGTTCAAGAAATTTTCCTTAATCAGTAAAGTATAATGCAAAAGCAGCGTTGCATACTAAAGTATTGACTAGGTGTAGGCTAATTAGCGCGCATTGTGAAAAACCTCTAAAGCCTTATATGTGCGGAAATCCGAAGCGGAAAGTTACTCGGGAAACCTACTGGAGCCAGGTTAATGGCCTATTTACATATTATTATACTCCAGCTCTGTATTCTATGAAATGATATAGGACAAAGTAAAAAAATATCGCTTTATTGTTTTAGAAGAGAATTAATATAACACAAACCAAAATACCTGAAACACCTCTAAATAAAAATAACCATTTAAAAAATACTGTTGTTTAAACAAAAACCTTTATATGTAGGTACCTACTATATTTAAACAACATCTAAATTTGTTGCACCAATAACACTCAGCATACTTAGAATGCATCAAATGCAATCTTTATTACTGTAACACATTCATACAAAGAAAGCTTTGACCGCATATCGTCAAAAAAGGGCATATGGAATGTTCTTACTGCCTACGCCGTTACACAGTAGGAAAAATCATGGAATACTAAATCTGCTGGCGGAAAGATGTCTAATACATATGTAAAGCGACTATCGCACATAGGTACGGTGAACAACGAATCAGCGTCCAAAGTCAACAAACACACAACAACATATTAGGGTATTTACTATTATTAGAAATACCGAAGGTATAACGGAGGTATTTAGGAGACTAGTTGGGGGTAGTTAATAATGACAACCAAAGTGGGAGTAGTAAATGTTTAATATAAAACAGAGTGCCTTCCGCGCTCCGGAGTTCAGTTCAGAAGACTAGTGGTGTAGCAGTGAGTTGGTAGGAGAACATTCGTGGTTCGTTCGCGGGGCAGTAAGTAATTGTAAATGGTTCAATGGCGTTGTTCAGTTTAAAAGGGTAATGCTGGTAGATTTATTATAAAGAGAAGCCTTAAGTGAATCCTGACATGCTTGTGTGTTAATATTAAGCACTGAGATGTGTAACAGTGCCGTGTAAATCAATTAATAAATTATAAACATTGTATTTGTGTCTTTTAAATATCCATATCTTGCATAGTTTTGTTGATGTTCCTAACAAACAACACAGAATACTGTCGACACGTTGTTTTTCTTCATGGATCTTTGCCCATAATAGGGTAATAGAAGAAAATAAATAAATTTATTTATTATCAATAACTATTAATATCTTATCAACAACTTGTTACCGAAAATCAATATTGAAAGAATTTTATAAATCCGCTCAATATTATGTAAGTTAGAAGATATTCATATGTGGTGGAAGGGGTGACTGTCACCCCTGTGACTGTTACTGTACAGTAAAAGGATGCACGATATGTTTTATTACGTCACCGCATGTAATGGTTGTTACGGTGCAGTCGTGCGAGGGAGACAGTAAGATATTCAGTACCCATCCTTCATTTCCTCGAATCAATATTAAAAATACTAATTGCACCCTCATTCTAGAGAATGAATCAAGTTTGATTTTCGTTCGCATATAAAACAGTCTCTCTTTACAGCTTCACGTAACAGTGTGGCCGATGCTTATAATGCTTTAGCCAGAAAAATAAATATTTGACAGTGATCATGCACGAAGATGCATTTAACGCTCAATTTGATTCGTCGCTCACGTCGTTTGGAATAATCGAGTGCAGTCTTGATATATTGATGTGTTGAATATCTGAAGTGGGCACTCTTTAGACTCACCGGCTCAGGCACGTGTTATCGTATTGGGCAAGGAATATTAGGGATAGCGACCCTCCCAAAATATGCTTCGGGCGACGACGGAAGGACATACCACAATGGGACTGTCGACAGTAACTTTAGACTGTATTTTTCTGTGTGACTGTGCCACTGTTACTTTATCGTGCCAGGGTAAAATTAAAAAAAAACTCTATATAAACATAACAAACTCGGAATCACAACAGGGTAGTTATTACATGCCATAAAATATAGATTCACTTCTATCATTTATTCTAGCGATGGTCTAGCGTGCATATAATGCATTTTGCAACTTTTTTTCATGTCTAAATACGCCTCCAAATAGTATGAAATTAAAAAGCTGTTTCTACGCTGTGCAAGTCCGTACTATTTGATCTCACATTCAATATAAAGTGTATATTATAAATTGGAAGAAAATTATAATAGGATATGTGAGATTATTTCTGTCAGAGTAAATAGGTGTTTTATAAATGTATTTCCATTTGTACGCCCATTTCAAAAATGCTGTAATTAGCAGTATTTTCAAAGCTACACTAACTAAAATAAACTGAGAATGAATTCAAAACTAATCAATGTTATACTAGAAAACAATTCAATTACAGTGTTTTTTAGCAAAATGATGTCACTAGCGTCATTATAAAATACCATAATTATGACAAACCCATGGTTACGTAAATAAACGTCTTATTACTTTACCGCAAAAGGAAACGAAACTACTCGAGTTGGGTTCGAGAACCTTTAGTAATTGCAATTAAATGAAAACGGACATACAGATATGCAATTATTTGTATTCTCAAAAAAACTATGCAACCATGAAAAAGGTCTTCGTATGATAAATTCTTTAACGAAGCTAGTAATTTTAAACCTTATATACTCGTAATAACATCACAAATGCATTATTAATATGAGGTTTAAATATGTCTAGGAATTGAAAAGGAGCTGGTTCAGGGCTAGGAAGTAAACAATTTATACGCTATGATTAATGTGTTGATCGGATCGCGAGCGCGAAGTGCGGACTAGTTGCAAAAAGCGAGTGCATTATGTACGTGCTCGTAATGCATGACCTGCGTCAATAGGACCGACGCGACGCACACTGGTCCGGATTTTAAAAAAAGTGGACACTCTAAATTTGTTGTTTTAAATAATACTATTAGATAGAACTAATGAAACGGAACAATAATTGTTATGTACAGTTTTTCATAAAAATGTGTCCTTAGTACACGCAATAAATCTCGCGTGTAATTAACTGACAAGGGCGGTAAAAAAATAATTAAAATATAAAAATTTTGAAAGCCTCCCAATGGCAGAGCCGCAGATATCCACTGTATTGTGTTAAGAAAAAATAGGTCTAAATGACCCTTTTGGTGAGATCCTGACACCTCCTAACAGTCTTGAGAAAAATAATAAAAATAAAAATCTTCCATACATTTTTTCTTTCAACATTTTTTTTATGTACTAAGGACAATTTTTTATGAAAAACTGTACATAACAATAATTGTTCTGTTTCATTAGCTCTATCTAATAGTTTTTTTTTAACAACAAAGGACAATGGGTCAAGTGTCCCCACCCGTCAACAGGTTTGAAATTGGTCTCAATCGATTAATCTTAGCAAGGTGATGATTTTTTAGTATGACGACAACAACGAAAAGTATTGAGTTTTTTTTTAATTCACATTTTTGTTTTATATAGAAAATTAAATTTTTGCTGATTTTACTATATTACGCCGTGCTATAACATAGTATATAGGTGGTAGAGCTACATTATAATCATTTTTTTTCTACAACTTGAATGGCCTGCCTCAACTGGTATGTTGCCGTTGTCTTACATAAAACCGACAAGGTTGCAGTTTTGCGGTAGCGACTCGCGTTCTCAACGAGACTACGGGGGACGTAACGAATGCTTCGTCAACATTTTTTTTTATGCTGGCGCGGCAAAGTGACCACACTTCACCTCCAGATAGAGTAGCAAGAGGCAGTCTATCCATCGCTACTCAACATAATCATGCCAGCCTGCTGTTTAGCTTCTTCACACTACGCCTAAAGGACCCAGGATCATAGGAAGGAGGGACAAACTGCCAGCTACCGTGTTCCACAGCTTGATGGTGCGGCATAAATACGAGTTTGCGAACCTCTTAGTTCGGGCCGGGGTAGTAGATACCACGAAGCTGTGGCTCCGCAATATTACGCTTAATTCAGGTTTATTTTTGTTACTAGGTTATATTTCATACTGGCTAGTTTTTAAGAGTTTTTATTTTGTTTTTATTTTGTATAACATGTGTCAACGTCACTGATTGGGTTCTATCGAAAACCAGCGCTGCAGTATGGGTTAGCCTGTACTGCAGCATGCAGCTGAATAGGGACCCCCATTGTCGGATCAATTATTATTATTGTAATTTTTATATTTTTATAATGTGTTTTAACGTTCCGACAATAAAAAATCTTTTCTTTCTTTCAATCCAGTACGCGTGGTTCTGGTATGGAAGGGAGAGGATGGGATAAGTTTCTTTCTTAGTTTTCAATTCTTCAGAGCATTCGCCATGATACAGACGGTAGAAAACGCTAAGCGAGGAAATATCCCTACGCAGCTGTAGCGGCTCCAGACTGTTACTCACGTCTGCATCATTCACAATGCGGATGGCCCGCCGCTGCAACCCACCCAAGGCATCAAGAAGATATTTTGCGGAACCGTCCCAGAGGTGCGAGCAGTATTCCATTCCCGGCCGCACCTGCGCTTTATATAAGCGGTAGAGCAGACCGGGCGTGAAAAACCGCCGCACCCTGTGCAGGATTCCGACCCTGCGGGAGGTGGTGGATATTACGCCCTCGATGTGACTCCTTGGATTAAGATCGCAGCGGATATCCATACCTATATACCTAGGATACTAAGCTCATTCCGCATTGCGAGTGGAACACCCTGAAGAACGGGGATGGGAGAAAACGGGGATTTCTTACACGAAAACGCGACCATGGAGTTTCTGGCCAGTTCTCCATAGGATAACTGCATTCGGAACTGGCAGTAGTTTAATAAACTCTGAAGTTATTACAAGTTATTTAACTCTGTTAAATAACTTGTGTTATTTCTACTGAACTATCACACGATTGCAGTGTGATACTATATCTGATGATAGGAGAGGGATGTATAAGCCCTCTCGACAGCCTCGACATGATAATTATCATTTGTATATTTTTCCCGAAGGTTTAAATGTGTACCTAATACTTACATATTATATTTGTAGAATGTACAGTAAAGTCAATGTTTGATAATCGTATCGTCTTATTATATTTTCGGGTGATTACATTACTGTCTCTCGCTACTTGATACTCTATCTGGACGGCACTGCGCTTACCATCAGGTGCAGTGGTCACATTGCCGTGCCAAAAAAAAAACTTACTCCGGCTAAACCATAAGGGCTAAATCAAAATAATGCACTATGATTTTAAAATGATCTAGAAAGAGTTCACATTGACATGTACCTGTCTCCAAAGGTTGACAACAATCGTGCAAACCCGGGGGGTCGTTAGTAAATATTATAATAAAATAGTATTATGTTTTTAATTCGTCTGATATCATTATTTTAAAAATATATGCAAAAAATAAGAACAACCACAAACTAATAGTTTTTCATAAGACAATCTTTATTTTAAATCTCTTTTGATTTTGTAAAAACAAAGTACTAAAAAGTATTCATGCCATCCATGCTATGAATGGCGGTCGTGTTGCACCACGTATGTAGGGTGGTTCTGTAATTGCCTAGGTTTTTAAACGTTTATGTCCAAACGGGACGTTTTTAACTAATGTAGTTCACGAGCTCCGATAATATTTTTGCTATTGCTATCATCTGTTGTGGAAAGATTTTAACTTCTGCAATTACACAGAGTACTAAATATATACGAGCAAACAAGACGTCTCCAACTATTTCATTTTCCAAGATCCAGTTTATCTTTCCTTTCCATCATTTTCATCATCAGATCAGCATCAGATTTTGTACTATAAATATGCCAAAGGTTCTAAGCTCAAATATCCAAACAGGCTGTTTTAGCTATCGGTAGTTCCTAAGGTTTAGTTACTTGGCGAACAGTTCCTGGTGAAATTGTCTATCAAATGTAACAAAATGTTACGCGACCATATTTCTTTATATATTTATTAAAAGTATGTCAAAATAGTAAAAAAATGCAATAAAATAGCAGTGTTTACTAAGAACATTTTTAATTTATGTTTTTTTTTATTTTGTAAGGAATCTCCATTGATTTATAAAATTTAAATGATGTGGTAAGAGTTTTTATAGTACACTTAATAATAATGTATATGTATGGTGTCTGTTGGTGGGTGGGGACAGAGCTCATACAAATTCGCCCATTGTCCTTTAGAGTGTCCACTATTTTTAAAATCCCGACCAGTGTGCGACGACGCGACTGAGCCGCATCACATCCACATAATGCTTTCACCAAAATATATATTGAGAATATATTTTCCGATTCTTTTAATTGCTAAGTATTTCATTTTAACTTGGTAATTTTTTTTTTACAATATTATTACTTTTTAAATAAAAATAAAACCGCCTTTAAAAAAAACCAGACACAACTAAAAAGCAAAAAATAATTGGTTACTTTTACATCAATTAATTACATACAATTGAAATCAATTATTTTTGGAGTTAAGTTATTTTTGTTTTAAAACCAAACTACTCAACCAATTTTTATGAAAATTCTATGGGACCAATTGCACCAATCACCAATCTGGAAGCATATTCTATGTAACAAAATAAAATAAAAGGTTTTTCCAAATCGGTCAATAAATGACGGAGTTCTGAGGTTCATAATAAAAATACACGTCGAATTGCGAACCTATCCTGTTTTTTTTATGTCAGGTAAAAATAATAACACCCAACAGTCACACACATAGCCCCGATCCCGCAAGATACAAATCTTGTGTCGTGGGTATCAGGGACTACGAGAGACGCACGGTCTCACAACACCCAGACCCGAAACAAATGTCTGTCTATCAGACAAACATTTGTACCGGTGTAGTAATCGAACCCGCGGCTTCTCGTTTCACAGCCGGCTACTCGCCCGTTGAATATAAAATATATTGTGAATATATTTTATGATTCTCGTATTTGATAAGAATTTAATTTAAACTTTGTGAAGAAAATTCTTTTTCTTCAGTCCCTCAAAACAAATAAAAAGTTTTAAAAGAAGAAAAAAATATATTTTAAACAATAAATAAAAATTAATTAATATTAATAAACAAAAAATAAATTTTTTCAATTTTTTAAAAGGACGAAGCCTTTTCGGACCAGAAATAATAGCTGAAAAATTAAGCATTCAAAAAAGTATCAATTAATTACAAATAAATATAAATTTATTTGATCAGAACAAAAAATAACAAGAACAACAACAGCAACATAAATAAGTTACTTTTTTTCAGTGTCATTTAAAAGAACTGTAATGTTTGTGCAGTTCGTAAATGTAATATTCAAATTCATGGCGTTTTTAGATGAAACCTGCTCTAAAATTTCGGATCTTTCATTTTCTTGATGCATCAATTTTATCTAAATTTGCGTGTGCCAAGAATAATTTGAGTGCGACAAGTAAACTTGTCGCACTCGTCGGCAAACGGTTCTTTTTCAAACGTAACAGCGAGCGTCAAGATACTACTTTTCCCGCATGAGTAATACAAATTATTTTGTAAAGTAGTATATTATGTAACGCAAAAAATTCTAGCATTTGCGGTTGGTTAGTTTAATGAAATATTTTAAGTAATCGACCATTATATCCACCCATTATGAAAAAGAAATAGCTGCACCAACCAGCTGTTGAGTAAAAGTATCATTATAAAACAATTTAATATAAACGTTTCTCTGCATAAATATTGGCCATTTACTAGAAATTCAATTATATTATTGCAGCTAAGTCGACATAATAAATAATAGGTAATTTTATAAGTTAACTAGACGATGGATTGTGCATATCAATGTTTTAAACCATATGCTATGTTTTTCGGTTTTGGTTAGACTTGATAATATATTTTTTTTGCAAATTCTACAACTTCAAATGTGTTTGACAGTTGGCATAGTGCTACTCACTTCAAGAGATAAATTGTAACCATTTAAGTGTGAAAAGCTTGATAGTGGTGTTAATTTATTTGTTTGGTTAACAACACAGATTACAACCTAAACATGCACCATTACAATACAAATGCAAGGTTTTATTCTAAATTGCAATCTTAAGATTGCTTACAAATCACAATAATAAAAAGTCAAAAGGAATCAAATTAAATATTATAATACAAAAAATGGAAAGCAAAAATTATATTCTCGGCCTGGTTAAAAATATACTATCGTGGATTTCCTCCCTACATCTTATTGAGGTCCTAATGTTTTCAGACCAATATGAAGCGATACAAACCATTGGATCACACCAATATAGATGGTCGTTTCAAACACAAACATTTATCAATTAGCATAATTGATAAATCTCCCGGAAGTTTAAGATATCTAAATAATCGTTAATGTAAAAATATGACTTAACAATCCCGCAGATATAATGAGTGAAAATGGAAACATAAATTAATGTTACAAAGGCAAACGTTGTGCGACCGCAGCGCCGCGCGTGACCAGTTGTGGTACTATAATTTTCAATGAACATAACCGTTTTTTTTACATAATTAGATACTTTATTATGTTATTCCGACTTGCCTTTCTTAAGTAATAATGAATTTACAGTAAGAAAATAATAAAAGTCGTAATTATTTTTCTTTCGGAATATTAGACAGACTTTCGTTTAGTTTCATTTGTTCATAATTCATTAATTATAGTATTTTTTTTTGTTTCTTTTTACTTTTAGGCAGCATGTCCTCTTTATTTGTATGAACTGTTCACTTTTTATGTTGTGCACTTAGTTTATTTATTTTCTGCGACGTAGACGAATCAAAATTCTAGAAAAAGACAACTGCTGGCCGCACGCTTCATCTCTCTCACATTTTCCTGCCCGTATACACGCAATAGCTGGATAGAGAGCCCTCAGTCCAATCTCTAAGTCTGAACTAAACATAATACGTGATATACGGAATTGGCCTGTGCGGTTTGCTATGCTGCCATCCGTTCACTAAAAGGTTAAGTGATGAAACTTAATTTGGAGATATTGTTAAAAACATGAAAGTGATCTTTAAAAGGATGTAGTTAGCCGTGATCGTCTTTTAACTTCTTAGACCCAACCCGGCCTAATGTGACCAGACTTGGTCCGACCATATTCAGCCGGGCCGGGTCCGAGGGGTTAATTTGATTTAGATACAAAAATATGACTCGGACTGATCGAAATAAATTTTCCAAAATTGTTCATTTTTCTACGTAGGTATGAAAATTAGGAACACAAAACAAACCTATAACTGTCGGCCTACTTCTCTAACCGATATAAATATTCAGAACATGTGAAAACAGTCTGTAAATAGACGTTATAGTGTGGAACCAAATTGCTGTTTAATTTATGGTGTCGCGATGAAACTGTTATGCTGATTACGAGGTACTGTTGCGAAAACGTTTGAATATATGTTTCTCACAATGAAAACCTAGTATCTGTAATACAGTACAATTCATGCTTACATTGCCGAAGGGGTATGTATGTATACATTGCTACGTGCTAACACACTAACATTTCAGTGATCGTATTTCATTTTTTTTTCAACGCGTAATATTTAGTCCCAGTAGCTACCACTACTTCAAGGCACGGGCAATGAGAGAAAGAGAGAGAAAGAGAGAGAGAGAGAGAGAGAGAGAGAGTACTAATGAGAGTTAAGCCGGTGGAAATAGTATAATTCTATTTATAGGCTTAGAATTGTTTATAGCGCATTTGCTGCATGATTTAGATATTCTTTTACACGCTAGATCAGACCTGTATTGTGGGTATCAATAACTACGAGGGACTACGGTGCCACAACACCCATACCAGAAACAAATACTTGTGGATAACACAAACATTGTATCAGTGCAGGAATCATGTTATACATTTGATTTACAGTGAAGAAACATACTGAGGAAACCTGCATACCTGAGAAATGTAATAAATTTTTAAAGGTGAGTGAAGTCTACCAAATCGCTAGACCAGCGTGATGGATTAAAACTTAAGACTGTGAATAACGTATTGATTATTTACCCCTGTACAGCTGGTTAAAAAACTACTGTTACCCTAAATTACATGTTATTAAAAAATGATAAACTAAACTAAACTATTAATTTATTTATTTATAAAACACAAAAATAACAGATGCAAGCAATACAATATAAAAGAATAGGTAGACTAGGTAACATAACAGCAATACAATTATTTATCTTATTGTCTATTGAAGTAATCTGTTAATACAATATAATTAACCCTGTCTCTCAAACTAGGACAACCTGTATCTTAAGAGACAGTGTTCAGCTCAGTTACTTCCAGAAGATTAACATAGACAGTGGAAACGTGAAAATCTACCATTTATGATCACATAGAATTTTAAAGTGATTAATGATCTCAGTAAACACACACATTGTCATACACAAGACGGTGGAATGATAGCACTAATTGCTATTTATTAAGTTATAGGTCTTTAAGAAATAAAGATTTAAGTGGTGATTAAGCAGGCCGCATTAGCCATTGTTTATTGCAGATAGCGTGAGATTAAAAACAACGCAGAACAATAGGTATAGCGTGCATTGTAAACTTGTTTTAAATATAATGGCTTGATTAGCAGTTGACCTACATAGATGAGAAAAAAAACTGAAAATAAAAAAAATATTTCCATCTTTGTATGAATCATTACCACCACAAAACCCGGCCTCCACAACATCCCGCTAATCATCTCGTACGTGTCATCTATCCCGATTGGGCGTTGTTACAGAAAAATATCGATTAATATATCTTTCGTTGATTTTTAGTGAGCGGTATGGGTGTCATTCCCACCCTAAAAACTAGTTAACTTTCACGGAATCCTGTTATAAATTTCTCATTTGTTTTCACCTTTCTCGATTTAGAAATGGGAGCAGTAGTTTACAATCTCAATTCAAAAGAAGAGATATGATCGATACCAAATTTTTTTTGCTTTGCGGCGTCGCACTCGTGGTAGTACATTAAAAAAATACATAGAGATATCTTAACATCTTTCTATTTTATGCTATCCCATAGGAACCGTGCATTTTCCGCGATAAGAAGAAGCCTTTGTCATTCTCAGACCCTCAACTAACTTTATGTCGATTAAAAAAAGCTGTTTGTGGCAAAAATAATGTTGATTAAAAAGCTGTTTGTGAAAATGTCTGTGATACACTGATACTCAGTACATCGAAGTTATCGATATGCCCCTTCCCTTTTCCATTCTATTAAGGCGTTACGCAACTCATTATTGTTTTTTTTTATCCTCGTACAGCAAAGTGACCACACTGCACCTGATGGAGGCACGTAGTGTCGTACAGTTAGAGTATCAAGTAGCGAGTGGGTGAGGTTCTTATGCCAAGGTCACTAGAACTTGGCATAAAGGTTATACTAATATACAGGATGTATTTTGCCGTATGCCATAACTTCCCAGAATTCGTTCCTTATTAGCGACCCTGTCAAATGGTGTAATAAGACAGTGTTTTTTTCAAAATCAGTTCAATGAAAGTTCGATTCCTGGCTAAAAATATAGATTTTTCAAAAATCCAACGATGCCGTTTTAATTTTCATCAAAATCGGGCCCGAGACTCCTTTAAGTACTTTTCGCTATCTCTCATAGTTTCGGATTTGGCCATCCACGCCCAATTGAAAAATTCACCCTGTATATATATATATTTTTTAGTGCCTCGATAGGCAGTCGATCAGACGAGCAGACGGGCCACCTGATGGTAAGTAGTCACCGCCGCTCATAGACCAATGCCAGGACACAGTAAAGCAACTGCCTTTATTTTGTCGCGGGGAAAGCGTTTTATTACTGCCACCCGCTCCGGGGGGAAGCGGAATTAGAATAAAACGGGTATGCTGGACGAGCCGGTCTTACGACCCAGCATCCTCCTCGCCCGGATGATGGCCGTGCTGCCGCTGGGCCGAGTCCCTACCCCCTATGTACACCCCACCCAACACTACCAGCTAAAACCCCGCGGTGGCCTTCTTTGGCGCTTACGGAGCGATCCCGGAGTATTCTAAGGAGTGCTAGAATTGCTGCCGGAACCGCTTCTGCGTAGTAAAGCCGCTGCGTACCGTATATCTGTGAAGAGTTACCTGAGCAGACAGGTGAGCTGCAGGTCGTTCTGGTACCTGGCTAGGGCTGCGCCCCCGTCCACCCGCACTGCGTTGATTTTGTCCCGGACGGAGCCGCTGCAGCCTCCGCCGCACCGCTCGCGCAGGATCGACATTATGTTCGGCTGCCGGAGGAACGCTACCACCTGACGACAAACAACCCACGGTAAGAGGTATACTATAATACCTAGTAGTCATTAACAACAAGCTAACTCGATAAGTAACAATTAAAATATGTTTTTATTAACCGAACTTCTATTCTTTATTTCAATAATAATCTGCGAATGTTCTAGAAATCTATTTAAAATTTCGTTTTCTAATGTTGTATGCTTCCAGAACCCTCTACATTGAAACTGCCGCACCATCAAGCTGTGTACCAGTTTGCCGACCCACGTGTACGGAACACGTCGGTCGGCAAACTGGTACACACGGAAGGAAAACGTTTACTCGTGTAGTAGCGACTAGCTAACATAGTAGTTTCCTGTGTTTAATTTTGTACATTATTCGATAAGCAACCAATTATAATACGCAAAAGAAACCCTTTTGCGAAAACAAAATCAAAATTGCTTGAAAATGGAGGTCACAATATTTATTTTTAATATTGGTATGAATAAAAATGGTTGCTTATTGGGAATATCACTATCTCCCTCGCACAACGGCGCAGTAATGGCCATTCTGAGAACCGTGACGTCACGGGACATATCATGCATTCTTTTACTGTCATTTGACAATCACCCCTTCCAGCAGATTTGAGTGGCGTCTAATTTGGTTATTTTTGTTCTGATTCATAAAATTCTTTCGATAATAGGCTTTAGGTAATGTAACTTGTTGATTAAAATAATAAAAAAAATCGTGTCAACTACCCTATTCATTTTACACTGTTTTTGTCGATTTTATTTTTGAATGGACTTCAATACATTCCCTCCTTCCTATGATCCTGGGTCTTTTAGGCGTAGTGTGAAGAAGCTACACAGCAGGCCGGCATGATTGTGTTGAGTAGCGATGGATAGTTGTGTCTCGCTTGATACTCTACCTGGACGGCACTGCGCTTACCATCACATGTGAGCACTTTGCCGAAGTATCACTAATGCACAACACATACCTTATCATTATACGCAATAGGTATTTCTTGATGCGTGCTGTGTGCCTGCGCATCCGACGCTGTGAGCGGCGGCCGCGGCGGGGGCGTCGGCGCCTGCAACACATGGACTTATCAAATATCTCCATTACATACATTATCACTAGGGTTTCCAACTATACTGTTAAAAACAGTATTATATTTCACTACGTTATACTTTTTACGGTTAAACGAAAATAAAGTATGCAAATACTGTTTTCAGCATCAAAAGCTTATATAACATTAAAAGTTACTATTGTGGAGATGCCTATGAAGCTTTTAAAATTGATAAGTTGTGCGAGAAGCACTAAAAAAGTATATCTTTTAAACATTAAAAAAACTGTTAATTTTTCTAATATACTATTTTCCTTCTCAGACTTTTTTGTGGAAAAAAGTTGGCAACCCTAATTATCACATACACAAAAACATATGTACAAAATAAAATAATACACATCTAAAAACAAAACCAAAAAATCTATAACAAAACCGACACAACTACTAAAGTGACAACTAAAACTAACTAATGCAGTGAAGCAAATCGGAATCGGCTACAACAAAAGCAAACAAACATGACACAACGACAACAAATACAAGTGAACCATGCCAGGTGTGATCTAACCAATGTGACAATACGATTCACACCACCAAGACGACATGCAACAAGCATGCCAAAGTGTGATACAAAATTGAGTGTTAATTGACCGGTACTGTACGCTAAGAATACTTACTATTTTTATAAAAAGAAATCTGAGATCTTATATTTATTATTTTAAAAGAAATCTGAGATCTCTTATTAAAAAAAACTTTCGTGAATTTCTTACATAAGTTTTTTTGCTTTCATATCATAACAATTCAGTTTAAGAATGATTTTACCTGGACAAAAGAATTTTTTATTGCCTCGATAGGCTGACGAGCAGACAGTCCATCTGATGGTAAGTAGTCGCGCCGCCCATAGACCAGGACACAGTAAAGCAGCTGCCTACCATTAAAGTCTTGTAATAAGATTAAGCTATTCTAATGTCGATAAGAATATTTTAAGAAGTACTTTTTACCTCGCGAATGTAACTATATTTGTCGATACTGCAATTATAATTTTATTCAGAAACTTCAGCACTAGTGGACTACTTACAATCGACTATAAGAAGTCTGGACATTATAGCATACAGTACATTCAATTAACACATCATCAAGGAACAGTTCACTCAGTAGATATAATTTTATCGATTTATCACAATAGCATGTAATTTCAACAGAATCTAACAAAATTCACTACTGCGTATATCCTACTAACGTTAGACGTATTTCTTTCTAACGTTTAGTTATAACATTCAAGTGAACAATTTCTTTAATTCTCGATTCAGTGAGATGAGACAGCAATGCGGTGAAGGATGGAGTCTACCGTTGTCAGAGCTAGTTAACCTGATGTATGGCTGGTCGTCTTCTCTGCGGTAGGAGCGGCGAGAAGGGTCCGGCCTGAGGGGCGCGGGGGAGGCGGGGGAGACGCGGGTCGATGAAGGTGGTGCGCCGCATCACGTGATCCACGAAGAACCGCTGCACACACACTCTACCGTCACCGATGATCATCGACAATCGACAATAGATAATCGACTGCTCACGTCACTATCAACACTATATGGAGATAATCTTATGGCTATTGCATTGGTACAAAACTATTCTAAAATGTCGATAATAACGGAGACCATAAGAAACCGTTATATATATTCTTTTAAAAAATCTTAACTATTACCGACTTTAGTTTACCAATTTTTTCCTCCATAAAGCTCACAAAATGTCATCTTTCAATCTTTGTCCCACTATTTGAATAGTATAGATTCCCATATAAAAGTGTTAGACTGTAAGTTTTACCTGTAGCCTGTACTTCGGTCCTTTCTTTAAGACCATCAGTCAAAATGCATCAAAGCGATATATATCGTTCTCTCCACACGTTGCTGCGTTGTGACGTCACACTTGCTGTCTATAGTTATAGTTTTCGTATACAGCGTGGGTTAGAGACATATTTTTATATCGATAGTATCATTTACAGAGTAGTATCATCACTACTGCACCATTGTCAGTCGAAAGTACTATTTCTAGTATGAAAATATCGACCTATTCGACAGCCTCCGCGAGTAGCCGGCTATGAAACGAAAGTCCGTGGGTTCGATTCCCACACCGGGACAAATGTTTGTGTGACAGACAAATATTTGTTTCAGGTCTGAGTGTTGTGAGAGGGTGCGTCTCTCTAGGTCCCTGATACCCACAACACAAGACTCGTACCTTACTGTGGGATCAGGGCTATGTGCTATGTGTGTGACCGTTGGGTGTTATTTATTTATTATATTCTCGTACCCACCTTCCCGTTCCGGTCGAGCTTGGTGTCCCACCCGAGCGGCAGCTCTCTGTCGGCGTCGCTGAACATGTTGACGAGGGCCACAAGGTCTCGGTTGTGTTGGTACCGGTCGAACGACGACGTGTCTCGGCGGACCTTCGATATCATGTGCTTCAAGGTAGAGTTGCAGTTGTACAGAGCTGATGCGTCCTACAAATATTATAAACGTCTGTAAATACGTGGAGTCGATAATAAGGTTTTAAAAGCGCTTATGAACACTCAGATGCTCTTCGATGTGAAATACTGCAGTTACTGATAAGCTTAGATATTAGATAGCTAAAATTACAATGTGAGCAATACTGGAGCTAAAGTTAAAATCCACATTTTCTATCAGCACCGGCACAGTAATGGCCATTCTGAGACCCGTGACCTCACGGCTCATATCATGCATCCTTTTACTATCAAATAACAATTACCACTGACTGACTGCCTCGGTGGCGTAGTTGTAATTGCGCATGCGTTACGATTGCTGTGCTGAGGTCTCGGGTTCGATCCCCGGGTCGGGTAAAGTGATATTGGGTTTTTCTACCTAGAAATACTCAGTATTAACCCGGAGTCTGGAATGGTGCCCGGTGTGGCGATAGGCTCGCCCCCTATCACATTATGGGACCGAAATTCGGCGAAAAGTGGGTGTACTGGTTACACCTCTGCCTACCCCTTCGGGGATTATAGGCGTGAGTGTATATGTATGTAACAATTACCACTTTCAGCAGATTTGAATGGCGTCTAATTTATCTATTTTTATTCGGATTCATAAAATTCTTTCGATAATAGTTTTATGTAATGTAACTTGATGTAACAATAATTAAATAATCGTGTAAATTACCGTATTGGTGATACTTTTTTTTATCCTGGCATGGCAAAGTCATCACACTGCACCTGATGGTAAGCGCAGTGCCGTCCAATTAGAGTATCGAGTACCGAGAGACAATCTATCCCCCGCCACTCAACACAATCATGCCGGCCTGCTTCTTCACACTACGCCATGGGCAAGAAGATGAAGAAGCGGTGTCAGAGTACTCAGAAGGCCGCAAAACGGCCAAAAATCGTACCCAAACTCTAGACCTCCGACAAAAACCGAATGTACACTGGCTGATCCCGGACCGTGACGCGCTTGCGTGTTGCGTGGCGGGTATTACACCCTGTGTAGCGTGGTCGCTATCCGGCCGGATATAATTATTCTAACACCAGGCTATACCTGGCCTAGATGATGTTTTATTTACCTGATTCATATGCAGTATAGAGTAGAAGTCGGGCCTGGCGAGGAACTCAGCGGCGGGGTGTGGCGCGTGCGGCTCCGTACTACAAGACGGGGACGCGCCCGCGACCGTGCCCGCACCGTCGGGATAGGAGGGGGCGGGTGCGAGCGCGGGGGACGGGGACGGAGGCGGGGGCGGCGACGAGCACGGACCCTCCTCCTCGGACAGCTGCGTGCGCGTCATCGTACGACGGATCGATTGGTACCTGGCGAATAAATAATGACATTATTAATTAAAAATATTTTGTGCATAGTCTATATCTAAGGACTTCTGAAAATGGCGGGAATGTGATGTGACGTTTTATTTGTGATTATTAGTGAAAAAAATATTTCAGACATGGCTTTGACCTTTTAAATTGTGACTATTTCAGACATGGCTTTGGCCTTTTGACTTATATAAACCAGAGAAGACAAGAAGAAGACTTTAAATTTTAACCCAGATTTGGAAAAATAACGACAGACAAGGCTGCATGGTGGAGAGCCTTTGCCTTCTCTTTTATAGAGAATAAATGAAATAAAAAAAAGTCTATATCTAAACTAATATTCTTCTTCTTCATGTGCCTCTTTAGTCTTGACGGCTGGCCGTCAGCTTCTTATACTCCTCCCTGTCACTGGCCAGGCCACTCCCGGATATTTCGCAGCCACGATTCGTGCCGGAGCACGTGGCCGAGGTATTCCGTTTTACGCAGTTTGATGGTTTGCAACTTCCTGAGCATATGGACACGCTGGAGCACGGTTTCGTTTCTGACCTTTTGCGTCCAACTGATGCGTAACATGCGACGGTAACACCACATTTCCAGTGCTTTCAAGCGTCTCGTGGTGTCCTCTTTTAAGGTCCATGCTTCGCAGCTGTACATGATAATGGGCCAGATGTAGCACAGAAGTATCCTAACTCTGAGTTTTATGTCAAGTTGACGACAACATAGAACTTTTCTCATATTATTGAAAGAGGCTCGGGCAACTTCTATCCGGGTTTTAATTTCTTGGTCGGAATCCCATGCTTCATTTACCCAAGCACCGAGATATTTAGAAACTAATATGTTGTGGCACAAATACAAAACTATTAATGTTTTCAACTTTTTTGGCAGCCTCTGTGGCGCAGCGGGCGAGTGACCAGCTGTGACACGACATACAGATATTTGTTTCTGGTTGTGGGACCGTTGTCCCTCGTAATGTTTCACGAAGTGTGAGGTCTGTATGTATGTTTTTGGGATGGTATAGATATATTTACTAAATTGCGTAAGCTTATTTGTGTACATAAATCGTTTTTTTTTACTGCCTGGATAGACAGACGAGCAGACGGGCCACCTGATGGTAAGAAGTCACCGCCGCCCATAGACTTCTGCAATGCCAGGGCACAGCGAAGCCGCTGCCTACCGGACAAAGCCGCTTACCTTCGATCCAGCTGCCTCCTCTGCACTTCAGGCGCCGGTGACCGAGGCGAGGTCCCGTTGGCGCTGGGCCGCTGCCACGTGGTGGTCCTGTTTATGTGGTCGATGTAAAACACACGCCCGTGACTGTCCATACGCGCCTCCCATCCTGGAAATTATACAAACAGGGTAGTTGACTCGACTTTTTTTATTAATTTAATCAACAATTTACATTACCTAAAACTTACTATCGAGAGAATTTTATGAATACGAACAAAAATAAGTAAATTACACGCCATTCAAATCTGCTGGAAGGGGCATTGTCAAATGACAGTAAAATAATGATATGTACCGTGACGTCACGGTTCTTAGAATCCCCATTACTGTGCCGTTGTGCGAGAGAGATAGCAATATGTTCCCAATACGCAACCATTTTCGCTCATGCCTGTGAGTATTTACTCATACCAATATTTGAAATAAATATTGTGACCTCATTTTTCAAGCAATTTTGATTCTGTTTTCGCAAAAGAGTTTATTTTGCGTATTATATTCGGTTGCATATCGAATAATGTATAAAATTAAACACAGGGAACTACCCTATTGTCTTTTATTACGGCCTTATGGTAACGCCTGCCCATAAATATTAGCAATAACAGAACATTCCATAAGGAAGTTCTTTGTACTTATCTGTCTGATACGTAAGATATTCACACTCGTATAAGAACAATAAGAAGCTCTTTGCTATGCGTTGATTTTCATAATACATCATTGGTTAATTTTTAGCCCCAAACAAAAGCTGACCAATCACGTATCCAGAAATCAACGCATCGAAAAGGACGTGCGAAGTGTACACGTACAGTAAACTAAGAAAAAATTAATAAGAAGCATGTATAAGTGTTTTGGGCAAAATCCCGATGCAAAAATTGATACCGAATTTAAGTAATATTTTTTTTACCACAACGATTATGTAATAAATAAAAATACTCACCAGCAGGTAAAGGTTCTTCACACTCAATAATCCCTCCAATCATATTCGCTGGAAAATCCCCTGTTAACGCCATCTGCCTCGACGCTCTTTCTGGTATAGAAGGCAGCCTTATACCAGCCATATGCCTCAAAGGCGTCGGCGAGGCAACAGCGTTGTCATTGTCATCACTATCCTCAAGCCGAGGCCGCCTCAAAACTACGTCATCAGGCGGACCAGCGTGCACTATCGTGAAATGATTACTGTTCACAAATTCCAAATTCGGGGACCGAATTTCCGAAGTCCTAAGTTCATTGGTGAATTCGACCATTTCGAAATTCTCGTGCAGCCTGCTTTCAGTGTTTTGAATGGGGGGAGGGTGCAAATCTGGTGGGGGTAACGGCCTTGGTCGCCGGGCATGGTGGGTTGGCGTCGGTGGACACTGTGGTACCGCGCTACCAGCTAAGGCTGCTACGCGGGTCAGAACTCTAGGGTGCGGTCGCAATGGACTTTCGACATTATTTTTTGAGTTCGTCACTTTGAGCGGTGAATGTTTTGGGGTCCCATCAGTACCAAAATTCTTCAATAAATGTCTAGGTAAGCTAGAATGCTTTGGTGTTGAATTATCAGTTGAGTATTTTCTGTTCATCAGCATTGTACCAACGCTAGGTATGATTCTATTGGATTCTTCTACCGGTGATGTAGAATGCGAGGAGTTGCAGGAACTTGCGCCATTTGATCCATTATTATCGATCTCTCTCGTTGGTGTGTCGATGTGTGACGAGTTTAGAAACGCTGTCATCATTGTAGGAGTATTGGCTCGACCAGAACTTTGTCTTGTTAACGGTTTATGCCTATTCATAACTATCTCCTTCTCTTCTATTTGGTTTCTGTTATCATCTTCAAATTCGGAATGATTGCTGATATCATTAAGGAAGGTGTGTTGCGCTTTCTCTTCAGATATCGCGTGGCTTGGCGTAAGATTAACACCGTCTACTACGTCAGTGGGCGGACTCGGTTTGTCTTTCCTTGCAAAAGTAGTAGTAATATAATTATCAGGCCCTATATCTTTAATAAAAAGTACTTTATTTCGACTAACACTGGGCGCTTCCTCGGGCGCTTCTAATATTGGCTTCGACTTCATATCGTCAGTTAACCTAGGTAATTTAATGGAAGAAATTGCTGATTCACATAAGCTGCCATCGGTTTCAGGTGTCGCCAGGGGGGCTACGTTCTGACCACCTCGCCAAAAACTGGCTGCTGACGACATAGCTGCCTGATTGCCCGAATAAAATTCACCGGGTTTGAAATCATTCAACTCTGCTTGCGTCGATGCAGAATTGACAATGTTATTGTCAGTGAAGAACTGTTCATCCGTGTCGATGAGTTCGAACGTGAAAGTGTCTTCTGGTTTCATTAGCCTTTTTGGTTTTCTGTGCCTGTGCACTTGTGGAGGTGGCAAGGCGTGCATCCTCTCTAACGGCTTATGAGACTGCCTCGGTGGCAGCGGTGGCACAGGTGACTTCTCCGCGTCACTAGGCACGTTCGCACTCTCTACGTCGTATACAAACTTCATTATTTTGCACGGATTCTTCGGTGACCAGATCTTATAATACTCGGTCCCTGGAGACGTTGGTGATTCAAAGCCAATGTTCGTTTTAGACTTCTTCTTAACACCGTTTAACGTGTGTCCTCCTCCAGTATCCACCGGCGGGGGACACTTCTTCTTCACGCCTGACGACGTCGGCTTGTTATCTGAACCACTCTGAGATTCACTATTTACATGAGATTCGTCGCTTATACTACTAGATAGAGATTTACTATCACATTTTGTTTGCATGAGATTGTTCCCATTGGCTTCTAATGTACTAATTGAGCATTTGTTGACGTTATCGCTGAGGTGTTTGATGTCATGGCTGGAACCTGGTACGAACTCAACTCTAGGGGGACATTCCGAGTTCATCTCGAAACTCTCATTGTTATATGAGAAAGGGGATACGTGATCCCCGCTGCGTTTCCTCGACATGCCCTCTTTAAGTCGTAGCGGCAGCTTCTTGAGGTCAACCTTGAACCGGGGCGGGACCGTCGACGACTCCGCCGCACACTCTTCACCTTCGCCATTGTAATAACGAAAGCAGAGAAGTTGTTCACAGTCTGAAATGAGTCAGAAAGAACATGTTATTTTCAATAGTAGGTACACCACATTCATTACGATAGTAAATCTCCCAAATCACTTTTACTACTTTTACGAGTCTTGGGTTGTGGGTATCAGGGACTACGAGAGACTTCGTTCTCACAACACCCAGACCCCGGACACAAATATCTTTCTGTCACACAAACCTTTGTTCCGGTGTGGGAATCGAACCCACGGTCTCTCGTTTCACAGCCGGCTACTCGCCAACTGTGCCACGGAGGCTGAATTTATGGCATAGTTATATCTAATATAGTACGAAAAAAATAATTCATGTAAACTTTAAGAGTAGCGTATGCGTAATGAGGTGTAACGTTACCTTCATAAGGTTGATTGGGCTCATCAAGAAGCCACATTATGTCGCCGCTGGTGCATCCGGTGGCCGGCACGCGCGCTACCACGCCGGCAAGACCCGGCGACTCTGCAACAACACCGTATACTCATTATATGAATCAAACGATGAATCATCAGGGAACCCGCATATGAAAATTACAATTCAAAATTCACAGAGCCATTCCGTTCTCAGAAGTATCCATAAAGATATCTTATGACGGTAATCCTTACATGAAATTTTATTTATTTTATAAGTTTATTTTTCCTCGAGTAGCCATTAAATCTCATTTTAAGTATAATCTTAATGTATTCTTTCAAGCGTGTATTACGATGGATATATTTAATGCACAAAAGTTTATCCGCATGTCAAATGAAGGTAATTTACATGCGGGCATAAATATAGTCGTATAAAAGAAATAATCAAACTTCTTTCAAGGGTAAATAAGAGCAAAAATTAATTGCAAATCTCGTTTAGAAGAACCGGAGACGACGCGACCGGGGCGAGTGGAAGGGAACGGTACCAGCATGTAATGCAAAACTAACGCAGGTGCAAAACAGTCGACGCGACGTCAAAAACAAACAACCGGGAACTAAATGCATTGCGGCGCGACCGCTGTGAGGGCGCTTGTTTTTTAACAAACAAAAATCAGGCGTAGGTCGCTTGGTTCGCTCAGCCCGGTTCAACTCTGCGCAGACGCATCACAAATTATGAGCCTGACGTAATCACCGGATGCGGGAGTCACCCGCACGTTTCATGCGAAATAATCGAAGCCACCGAATTGCCAGTTAATTGGAGAATCACGATCATAAATTACACAGGAGCAAATTGATTCCGCAAGCAAATTCGGCCGGTTCCGCTCCGAAATTACCATATTATTATTATTGGAATAATATACGATTGGATGGTTAATATCATTCTACCACTCCAGTGCGCGTATATGGGAATGTTTACACCAAACGTCCAAACCTTGTTTCAACACCACCATTAGTTAAACATGAGGGCATTTACAGGAAAGAGGGAAGGGCTTGTCTCGTACAAATAAGCAAATGTAGATTAAATAGCTGTTTTATCTTAACGTTGTTTCCGGTTGAAATAATTAGTGAGCCGAGAAAACCAATGGTCAATATTCAAAATTCAAAACTCTCTGGACTTAAGCCACTAATAGAAGATCCATAACATAATAAGGGTGTGCAATGTAGCAGATCGGCCAGATAAATATCTGAAAAAATATAAATATGTAATATTTCAAACCCCAGTTTTCGTAATTAGAATTTTGAATTTGATCAATTAAAGTTTTTATTGTATAAAAAAATTTATTAAATAAAACACTTCTCTGGGGATTCAGCGTACGATTTCCCACGGGGTTGCAATCGTTAAATATAATGATTTTTCTCTAGTCAGAATACATGAATTCATAGTGATAGGCAATAATATCAACTGACTGTCTGTCAACAATGTTTACACCACTTTGCAGGCAACGAATCTCCCATCATCGCCACCATCACGTGTGATGTCGATGACGATTCAGCCAGAGTGTCGCGTGACGTGCAGACAGACGCGGTGACACAGAGGGCGTCTATTTCCGGCGGTGACGCAACATCCGCGCGCTTCCGTCCGCAGGATACACCGCGAGATACAACAGACGAGCGAGATCAACAGCGAGCTTCCGCGGGATTTGCGATAATGTGCCGCCGTGTCGACTTCCTATGCCGAAATATTCTTCCACGTTTTTGTAGTCTATATGTCTATATTGAGGTGGACTTGTGAACGGAACACGGAAGTATTGTTCTCTCCAATTTTGTACATCTAAATTTCAAATGGTTACGACCGATTTGGCTAATCTTTCAATCGACGATAAGCTGTCTCTTAAAGCGATCACGATCTTTAGCATTGAGAAACATTGATGTAATTTCAAGGAACTTATCTTTTAAGTTACATATTATTTACGGAGGTGTATATGTGCAAAAGTTTGTTCGCATAGACCACTAGTAAAACACTCCAGAGAATCAATACTTAAACGAAGTTTATAACCATTAATTTTTATCTCGGAAACCATACATAATAATATCCTCAAACCTTCTAAATACATATAAATTACACTAAATTTCAAACACTTCTAACTAATAGACACGTTCCTAACCATCATTGTCATCCCATTTAATTCATTGAAACCCTTCGCATTCGTTTAATCAAAACCTCCCCAGCCGCAGAAGCGACAATATTACAAACGAAGTATTACGAGTGGTACCCATCACTTTCTCTAGAACTTATCATTCTCCGTATCAAACTAATGACGCATTAAGCACAGGAATAAAACGATACTTTTATAAGGAAACTCAAGTCAGTCAGAGATTCAGAATAGTCGGTCAGAATCAGAGGTTTCAAAATGATGTTGAATTTATGGTGTTTATTCCAAGAATATTGTTGAAAGCACATATGTTTCGTCGGGGTCTAGAGTTGGAGTACGATGTTTGGCCTTTTCGCGGCCTTCTGAGTACTCTGACAATAGACCCTCGACCGCTTCTTCACCTTCTTGCCCATGGTGTAGTGTGAAGAAGCAGGCCGGCATGATTGTGTTGAGTAGCGAGGGATAGATCGTCTCTCGCTACTCGATACTCTAATTGGACTGCACTGCGCTTACCATCAGGTGCAGTGTGGTAACATTGCCGTGCCAGGATAAGAATTTTTTTTTTTAAATGTTACAATAGATTTTGCTCGCGGCTTCGCTCGTGTGGAAGTTATTTTTGAAAGAAAGGGTATAAAATCTATGGAGACATCGTAAGCTATTACATTTTTCTATGTTATGCTATCCCATAGGAACCGTGCATTACCGTGCACTGGGATTAAAATCCTATGTGCTATTCCAGGCTATAATCTATCCCTGTGCTAAATTACAACCGGATCCGTCGAGCCGTTTTGGCGTGATTGAGACAAACATCCATCCATCCAAACATTCGCATTTATCATATTAGTAGGATAAAGTCGACAACGTTAAAAATATTGTATACTTAATGAAGTGAATAAGACACTAGAAAGCGGGAATAGAAAGGAGCTAGACTCTTGGCTTATATTCATGGGTAAGCGTTCTGGTATTATGATTTTGAAATAGTTTATGCTAATTCCGCTAAAACAATTGCAATACTATTCTAAAACCAGTACCAATAATGCCTACTTATTTGAAATGACGGTTCTTAATAATCATAGGTTTTCCTAGACCATCATGACGAAGTAAGCAATTGAAAATGTATCTATCAGCAAGAATTTAGTACAACTCATTACGTTTTCGGGAATCACCACTTGTGAAAAAAAAGTGTAACATCGGAATTCCGAAGGAAACACGTGTTGCCGACGCTTCACTACTAAAAAATATATTCTCTGAAATATATCACTAATAAACGTAGCTCGCTGGTTTTAACGCGCTTTTACATGTATCATACATATTTTATGACACGTTACCCCAGTATAATATACTATATTACAAAACATATTATATTTAGTCTGCGCAGTATCCGCAAATCGAGAGGGCAGACTACAAATACAAATCGATAAGAAACTCGGCAACAACAAACATCAAAAATAAATAGAAAAACACTAAAGGAAACTATTAAAATCTTGTCGGTTTTCTTTTATTTCGCCAAACTATCAGACTTATAAGGTTAGTATAAAAATATACAAATTAAATCAAGGAAAAGGAAATCCATGTTAGTTCATTGATAAATATAATTAACACGAAGTATGAAGTGACCCGTTACACGGGACACCGAGGGGATACAGTAATAAAGAGTTAAGAGAGTAAACGCGGTATGTGTCACTCCGAGAACGTCCTAACCGTTCGTTTAGCGGAAGCCAGTAGTTAAACTAAACTACGGTCATTCCTCGACCCCTATTCCGTCCAACTGTTCTAACTCAGTTTTTTATCCTGAGCATGATATCTTTTAAAGTGGACCCCTCTGTTTCACACGACGTCCCCGGTTGTCAAAGACACCTCTCACGTTCTTAGGTAAACAAAGAGCACGTCAATAAGTAATAACGTTACCTAATGACAAATAAGTGGTATTAGATCTCGTACTGACAGAAAGCTGTATCCGTCCAGATAAGTAAGGGAGCCAGGAAACGTGTTAAAAGGGCTCATCTCGACGACAGATCCCCATTAGCGACGTGACGATTAGACAGTTTCAAAATCTCGTTAAGAGCCACGCTGACATGTGACCGAACCTCGCTTCCCACTTTCACACGATTGGTTTTCAACGTATTAACAGCTAATCTTGATGACGGACGAAAAGCGGGGTTTAAAATCAGATAGATTTTTATTTTACCCTTCACATCCCGAACGAAAGAGCCATTGAACAGCTAATATTATGCTTACCTCATAAAAATCGGCGATGTATTTTAAAATTCCTTTCCATTCATTCAAGGTTCCATTAAGGTCCGGTTAATTTTACGAGAGGACCACTTAAGATTCTCAAGGGTGGGCACAAATCGGCGCCAATAACGGACGATGTTATCAAGATGCTTACGACTATACAGGTAGTGAGTCTCCAGTGGACATTTTACAATGTCAATTTATAATTATGAATGGGTTTTACTGCATGGGAGTCGGGAAAACAAAATGAGCCGACAACGACCACAGACAGCGTTTATTAATATCATTAAGGTAATATAAAATATGCAGGCCAATCGGATCTTACATGAATGTTTAAATCCAATTGCCCACGATTTCAAGCGCAAAGATAAGTAATAAATTGGTCAATACCGAATTTGCGCATTAATTGCGCATGCGCCGACTCGTTCACATGTTTCCCTTAATTGATCGCAACAGTTCTTGGAAGCGGCCACCTAGGCTACCAGCCTTTATCGTTTTCCCACTATATGTAAATCCGGCGTGAATCATTAAATTGTGATCGTAATAGTAGAGTATGCGTACGCAGCGCGATAGGCTCCGGCGCATGCCTTTATAGTGGACAGTGGTAGGGCCGACAGTGATTCACATCGCGTGACTTATATCCTGCCCGCTGCCACGTGGAATGCAAAAATGCTTACTCCATTAATGAAACTGGAATGATACATAGAAAAGTGCCAGCGAGCGCTTCTTCGGTCTTCGAAGTTTAAACATTTTATAGTATTTGTTAAATGAGTATATGAAATACTGTATTTTGCCCGCGGCTTCACCCGCGTTGTAGTTATATTTAAAAAGGTATAAAATTCATAGAGACATCTTAATTGATTATTTCATTATGACATACAGTGTAAACTCTATATAGCGACACTGAAGGGACTGTGCATTTTATGGCGTTATAGAGAGTTGTCGTTAAATGGAGAGAAGAAACATCAGAATTAGAAAAATAAAAAGTTTATTTCTGACTATTGTTAGTAGTTATGTGCATAAAAAAGAATGTTATTTGAACGCTATTGAGTATAGTCTGTTATTTTTGTCTGACGTCTTTTGCTGCACCAGTAATTTTGTTGTATTTTTTTAGTTATTTTATTAATATCTAGCAATACTGAGGCATCTTGGTTATAAAGGAAATATTTTTCCAATAATTTTGCTGCTTCCAGAGCTTCTTTAATGCTCGGCGGAAACTCAGGCTCATCCGTCTCATCTTCTTCATCACCTTGTTCTTGATCCTCAGTTTTTCTCACTGAATCCAAAATTTCTTCGTCTGTGAGTGAAGCCGTTGTAAGCAGGCGGTCGTCCACTTCAATGTAGGTTTGAAGATTTACCGTATTTCCTGCCATGTTGAATTGTTGAATCCACTCAGTTAATGGAAGGTCGTCGTCGCTTTCAAACTCAGATTCTGTTTCCACCTCATCACTCGTAGAATTGGTACAAAGTCCAGCATGTCGAAAAGAGTGCTGTATAGTTGTGGGTGTCACTTCTTCCCAGGCTTTAGATAAAAAATTTACTGCATGCAGCATATTAACAGAAGTTTTACCCTCAGATTCGACTAGCTCCATCAATAATTTCCTTCTGTAGTGACCCTTGAGGCTTTTAATCACACTCTGGTCCATTGGCTGTAAGACACTAGTCGTATTTGGAGGAAGAAATGCCAACTCTATGTTTTGAAGGTTTGATATAAAAGGGTGGGCAGGGCAGTTGTCAACAAGAAGTAAAATTTTTCGTCCCTTTAATTCTGCATCCCACTTTCGCACTTCTTCTTCAAAAAGTTGACTGGTCATCCAAGCTGCTTTATTTGCTTTATACGTCACTGGCAATTTTTTGATGTTCTTAAAACAGCGCGGATTTTTCGATTTGCCTATTATTAGTAGCTTTTTTTTCTCTGTGCCATCCATATTAGCAGCCACAAGCACCGTAATACGTTCCTTGGAAAGCTTTCCTCCCACACACTTTTCCCCTTTAAATTTCAGAGTTTTATCTGGAGTCAACTTATAGAAAATTCCTGCTTCATCAGCATTGAAAATGTCACTTGGGGCGTATTTTTCTATGAATTTTGACCACACTCTGTTAATCCAATCATGAGTCACATTTGTATCAACACTTCGTGCTTCCCCACTTATTTTACCATAGTTGATATGATGACGCTGCTTGAATTTTCCGAGCCATCCTTCTGATGCTTTGAAAGAAGTTAAACCAAGTTCAGCAGCAAAATTCTCCGCCTTAGCTTTCACGAGCGGCCCCGAGATAGGCATATTATTCTGGCGCTGTCGATGAAACCATGATAGTACAGCTTTATCCAAATCTTCGTATATAGGTTTCTTTAATTTTTTGGAAGATTTTCCCTCGCCCGCAGCGTGGAGGATTTTTTCTTTATTTTTCCATATTGTGGACACGGTAGAGCGACTAAATCCAAAGCGTTTGCCAACATCACTTATCTTCTCTCCCGTTTCTATTGCGCGTATCAGTAAAACTTTTTCGTCAATACACAGTGATTTTCTTTTAGTAGCCATGTTTACAGTTTGCAAGTTTGTGAGCAACTAAGAATATGATAAGGTATAGATAATCCATGACTCCTAGTTATGAATCATGGTCAATAACAGTCTACACGTGCAAGCAATCCCAATTTGTAAACAAAATAATGAATTTCTTAGAAAGTTCGGTATGCATGATGCCGACAGTCGAGTTTATTGCGGGCTAGGATAATAAAGCGACAATAGATCGTACACAGCTGCGCAGTTTTTACTAATTTTAGCAACTTAATTGTTGTCGTTATTGAGAGTGGGTGTAATGCTATATAGAGTGAAACATTGTATGAAAAACAAGCTAAACCAACCAAAGCCAATTGATTTCGACGCTTAAGAGAGTTTGTCGTTAAATAGAGTGACGTTACATGGAGTTTACACTGTATTTCTATATTATGCTGTCCCATAGGAACCGTGAATTTTCCTGGAAAAAAGTAGCTATATGCTCCAGACTCTAATCTATCTCTGTGCCACATTTCAACCAGATCCGTCCAGCCGTTGTAGCGTGATTGAGTAACAAACATCCATCCATCCAAGCATTCGCATTTATAATATTAGTAGCATGATGTGTTCGACCAAATTCCGATGATGTATTAGTAATAGTCGAATGATCACGGCGGGTCGTCAATGGGGCAACCCCGCGACATTAACTCAGTGAACCCATATTGGGTGATAGGCGCCCATAGGCGTGATATTATCTGAGCATTTGATATGGTTGTCACATTATGAAGGTCATTGAATATAGTGGTGGAAGTGAACCGTACTTCTATAACGATGGCCACATGCGCTAGTTTCCACATAAGGGCGGTGCTGGGACGGGTTATCACCATCTATGGGCGACGCGACGTGGCAGCCGGCTGAACAATAACTCAACCCATTATGACCCGAGAAGTTGACGTTTCGATACTTTGTTACTCTCGGTCGAGGTTTTTTATTATCGTTAGCGTAAAGAATATAAATAATGTAATAAATTATTACTTTTTAAACAAAAATTAAACCGCCTTCAAAAAAACCCAGACACAACTAAAAAGCAAAAAATAATTGGTTACATTTAAATCAATTAGTTATATGCAATTTAAATCAATTATTTTTGGAGTCGGTGCCGGTGTTGTTTTCTTTACTTTTATATTTATAAAAACCAAGTCTGGATCTATTTTATATTTTTTTGTATGCCTGATTATTCTGTTTTTTCCATGTTTTGGCTGGCACCGACTCCAAATAATTGATTTAAATTGCATATAACTAATTGATTTAAATGTAACCAATTATTTTTTGCTTTTTAGTTGTGTCTGGGTTTTTTTGAAGGCGGTTTAATTTTTGTTTAAAAAGTAATAATTTATTTTTTGCTTTTTAGTGGTAAATTATATAAAATCGGTTAAAAGCTGCTGAAGATATTAGAATTTACGTGTATTTTAATTTTATCACCCCCCTCCCTCACCCCCACTCCTTTTACCCTCTCTCACTGAAACTTAACTTTTATAATGAACGTAATGCAAAAAGAACCACTGGAATACTACTTAATTTTAAGGAGTTACCCTCTCCAGCTCCGAAGATCAGATCTTCACCATATTTTTATGGGACCAAATGACACGCACCAGCTTTCAATCAAAGAAAGAATGGTCGAAATCGGTTCACACAGTACAGAGAAACGAGGTAACAAACATAAAAAAAAAAAAAAAAAAAAAAAAAAAAAAAAAAAAAAAAAAAAAAAAACAACATACAGTCGAATTGAGAACCTCCTCCTTTTTTTGAAGTCGGTTAAAAATATATGGACCGACAGACGGTGTGTGGGCGGCGCGGGCGTAACTCTACCATTATCAGGGCGTTCGTGACGACCGGCCACTCAATATCAATGGACAGTTCTAATAGGACATTTAGCTGTCAATTAGCGGCGATCGGGACGCTCCGTAGATAAACTTACGATTGATGCTTCCTATTGTAGATTCCATCGGTGACGAATATAATCTGCCATTAACGCAATTATAACGAATGATTCATCAAGGTTTACTGCGATAATCATCAAGTACTAGCCGATATGAAAATAAAATAGAAACTCGATATCAATTTGATAAGTTGGCTCCATCGGCTGCATAGTATTTATAGATCCTCAGTACAACCAATAATAGAAAAAGAAATGATCTCGCCGCTAATGTAGTATCGATCGCCACGTGCAGTCCATTGATCGAGAAGTGGCAGTCGTGGTGGGGGATTCATTCATGTATAATGCGCTTGCGCATCGGTCGCCGGTGTGCGCCGACCGCGTCGAGCCGAGCCGCACCGCACCAATACTCGCATGCCTCTCATTTCACGCGTCATAATCATAAATAATAGTGACAGCCCGCCATATCAATACGACGTCGTTGAACCTAAACTATCACACTGTTATGAAAGCTCGCCACAAATCTTCGACCGTCGCATCGATGGGTCCCACTCTTGTCGTGCCCGCGTCCGCTTGCTACAATAAAACCATTGGAGTGTCATTCAAACGTCACGTAGTGTCGCCTACAGTGCAATTAAGCAACGGAATTCCGATCTCTGAACCATGTGTAGGTGACAACAAAAATCAAACATAAATTTAACCTGCCGATTAGGTAATAAAATAAACGGGTCTCTCGATAGTGAATTAGGCAAGTGCTAATATTTGCGGACACCTACATCCGCCAAGTTGCCGTATGCCGTGAGCCGAGTGGCTCGGGCTGCCGGTCACAGCCGTGGCACGAGTCAATAAACTCCCACTGTGTTTTACTAGCCAACAACACACTACCACGTGGACAAACTGGAAAGTTCAACGAGGCACTGTCAATGCTGAACACACCTTTAATAACGTAATTGGCTTCCCTGAAATAACAATAATAATCATTAAACATGCTAATACCCATTACTCACAAGAGCTGAATTCACTTAATTTGATTAATACCTCTTATATCTCATGAAAATACAACTAGTCATTCTGATAATCATGCCACAGCATTGACAGTACCATGCAAACATAAACAAACGTTGACATCAGCAATGTATTCGATAAAAATAACACCTCAATAAAACTATAATCTTGAGCATTCTAAATAGCCTTATAAAATTATACATCCGAATGGAAAATATAGTGTCGATGAAATGTAGCTGGAAATAAACTTTTTGTCCGTAGTATACTCTTAGATAAACAACAAGAGCCGTAAATATCAAATACAACTTTAGAATCGTAATAACACCCACTCGTTTGTATAATACAAGTCGAGAAGAAACTGCGCACTTCATTAACCATAGTGATGTAATTTCATTAGACTAATCGTGAAACATACAGATGTAACGTAAAATTAATTGGCTAATGGTTTTGTAGATAGTTGATTCGAATCGGCAGCTAAACAGTATCGAGTATATACTATTGTTAAACCTAATCATAGGCCCAGATACATGGTTGCTTAACACAAGGATGTCGAATGTAATTTCATTTTGAAAGATGATAGTACAATACATAATAAAATCAGCTTTTCCCTGTGGCGAACCTATCTATTTCATGTTTATGGCCTTTGTGGAGGAACGGCTATACAATTTTGCAAATGCTACGTAACGAAAATTCTGAGACCGAGAGAAAATTAAACAAAAAATAGACTCTAAAAAGCCACTATGGATTCTGTGCCCCTGTGCCGAATCACCTGAGTACAGTATTAATGTAGTGTTATCGACTTCCGGTCCTGGATTTACCAGCTCGACTAATTATTTTTAGCAGATAAACTAACTACAAAATTAGAACACATTTACTGTATTATATTTAAATTTTATAGAGAACAATTAAGTAAGAAATAAAGACGCCATCCGCTTGTCAGCTTCCGGCGAACCCAATATTTATTACAAGATGATTGTAAAACGATTATTCACAATTGATTATTGAATGTTATTTACTGATAATTATTAATTAACACTATTACGATTTGTAAAGCAATATTTGATTGTTAATCACTATGTTCATTGACGGTGATTCCAAAAAATATTAGAATGCATAAATGTATAAAAGGCCGTTGAAATAGACGGATGAGTTAGTTGTTTTGTACCCGTCAAACTGTAAAGAATCTCTGCCGGTTATTATAAATATAAAATATACTACGAAAAGTGTCGTTTTGCTGCCCAGCAACCACCCTGACCTAACCGCTTTGAACAGTAGTGACCGTGTCATGTCATGACAGCTATATTGGCATACGTCATCATTGAAGTGTCTGGTAGTGATGATTGATGGTGTACACATTAGAGCGCAACTCTGCATGCCCTTCACGGCGACCGATCACCACCGGCATCATAAATCTCGCTCGATTCCACAGAATTCATAGGAACATTGTCAGAGACATCCTTGCCAACCGACATAGACCGGTTATGGACTCGCTTGTTATCCGCACACGTTCCAGTTGTCGTAAATTTCGGACGCCAACTTGGGACTGCAGCGCAATAGATACGCACCCGTTATGGCGCCACTTGTTGGACAAAACATTGGACGCACCATCCCTAATGACGTGGCAACGACAACAGCAGTCGGAAGAATCCGGATTGAAGCCCGGTGATTCCGAAGCGCTAAAATATTCATGCATTGCATTGCTTTCTAGTGTTAATACAGAACGCATGCGGAATCGGGATACAAAATGCGGCATGCAAAAGAATAAGTACATCAACGAGAACCGGGACGAACGACCTCCACGTGTGCAAAACGAATACAAATATCCTAATCAGGTAGTCGGCCAACGCGACCCGACATCACACAAACGTTATAAATCATGGGAAAATAACAAGAATACACATTTTATATTCATTGCAAGATTGCAATAAAATGTGCAAAAATAGGATCTGGGATCACAGGCATTGCAGTGGATTCCATTTCATTCATACCAAGTGTTATATATTATGCAGAATACATTGGTCTTATACGTATCACTTTTTATTTGACTGAATGACGATACGAGGACGTCGCTCGTCTGCAATTTAGCACTACACCGGCTATATAAACCATAGCAACATCACAACTTGAATTACTAAGTACGGAATTACAATGACTTGAGCGGGTCTATTGGTATTGGTTGTGGGCTCCTTCCCGCACTTAGCCCTTTAAATGTCGGGCCATTGTGCGTGTATGTGCCGGCTAGTAGTCTAGCCAGCCTAGCTCCGACCAGAAGCGCAGAATCCCCCTGGTGTCTCCACAGGCTTCTCGGTGTGTCGAGAATTATTGAGCGGGTCTAATTGTGGGAAATAAAAAATCCTAATAATCATTAGCCTTTAAACCGGAACACAGCAATGCCTACATATTACTGCTTGACGGCCGATAGTCCCTAACCCAACAGACGAAGAAAAGCAAATAAACTTTTGGGATGGGGAAAGGCATTGAGCTCGCGTGAACCTATGAAGTTCTATAATAGGCTATTTGACAACGTTGAAAATACACTGCAAAATGTGGTCATCCTGTTAGACAATAGCTTAAAAAACCATATTTCACATAATTTAAACAAAATAATGTATATTTTTTGCAAATTGAACGAAATAAAATACATTTTTTTTAAATTTTATATGTGTTGTGAACACTCTGTGATTGATTGCAACTCTGGTGACGTCACACGCAAGTAAACATAGTTTCTTCGAGTGATTTTATTTCGCGTTTTATGTTTTATGGGTGATAAATTCTATTGTTGATCTATTTTTGAAGCAGTTTTATGATAGTGATAAAACAATTATCATAAAACTTAGCTTTGCTTATCATTATTAGCTTGTTTACTTGCATGTGACGTCACACGTGTCATATGATCAGCGCCATTACAGAAATAGCGTTTTTGCCGCAGTTTTGGAGATTTAAACTTTAACATTGATTTTTATTAAAAATACAGTAGATTTCCCGGAAATATCAATATAGTGTGCTTATTATGTATATTTAATAAAGAATAGTTTTAAATATTTTTCGAAAATTAGTCAAATATTACTATTATTGACAAGCAATCATAAACAAAAAAAATACTACTTCATGGACGATTCCAAAGTTTTAAGTTTTTACCACTGGCAGTCCCATGACTGCCAATTTTTTTTGATAATAGACCGTCCGACAGTTAGTCGAAAGTATCCTGCCGAATTGTGCCGGCACATCGACACCTTCGCACATCGGCAGCCTTTCAATGAACCAAATGCTTACACGCACATCCTGTGCGAGTATTTCACCAGCGAAAAACAATTGAGCACTCAATAACAAATAATGCGTATTGTCAGCTACGAGTTGGTATTAAATTATAAATTGTATTAACAGACTACCTAGGTCCGCAGTTGTACATGTACGTACGTACATATACGTACGTATACGTACGTACACAGTGTACACGGTATTACTGCTGTGCTCAGGTCTCGGTTTCGATCCCCGGGTCGGGTAAAGTGATATTGGGGTCTTCTATCAGGAAATGCTCCGTATTAGCTCGGAGTCTGGAATTGTGCCCGGTATGGCAATAGGCTCGCCCCCTGTCACATCATAGGTCGGTAATAAGCTCGGCGGAATGTGGGTGTACTGATCACATCCCTGCCTACCCCTGAAGGAAAATGTAAGGCTTGTAAAGTGGACTGTATTGTAACGCTGGATTGCAATATAAGTAAAATAAAACAACAGGTTGTTAACGCAATGGCGACCCGGGAGGAAGAGGGCGCCGGCTACATTTATTTGAATGTTGCAAACTTATAAAAATATAAATAGCAAAATTGTAATGTTGGGTTGCCAACAACCCCTTCGGGGATTACACATGCTTCAGAGCTCATTTATAAACTTTATGTGTGGATCACAGAAATAATCACATCTTTATTAGGATTATGCAGACAATTTCATATCAAGTCAAAACAAGACATTAAACTATAAACTAACATGATTATCAACAAAAAGGAATATAACATATACCTATAATATTCACATACATATGTATGTTAAATAAATACACAATTTACCTGCATACATTTAAAAAGTTTATTATTCAAGCCGCTCTAGATAATAAATAAGGTATTTTAAAGTAATTTAAGCTCATTCTCAAGCAAGTGAGATAATCCCATGATTAAAAAGCAATTTGAAATTAATAATTAAATTAGCTAAGCTTAGGAAGTAAGTTGTTAATAAAATAAATAAACGTGAACGCCGACAAGCACAACGTATTCTGAGAATTGATTCGTCAAGATCACCACATAATACACTTAACGGGTATCCATAAAGCCATTTAATTAAATTATCTCGGAGAACTTTGTTTGATATTGACCGCCATCCGCAATCCGCATAGAAATGGCAAAGTTCATTAGAATTTCAACTCGTCATTTTATGGGCGTGTTGTTTTATTACGCGTTTAACATTATAGGCTCTGTAGGCCTACTCTTGAAATCAATTCCAATATCGAATTCGATACAGTTTCAATTCCAATCTAGTAGATATTGGCACTCTAACTCACTCAACTAAATGCAATAGAAAATTTACGAACTAAAAATTCCACCGTATTCAATTAAATCGTGCGCTGGTGTTGCGTTCCAGAGTGTCAATTTTAAATATGAATCGAGTGTCAAGAGTAACCCTCCTGATCGACGGAACTATCTAGTATTTTTTTCCGATATTTATATACGTATCTTTTACACGAACTTTTTTAAGAATCTTTTAAAAAAAGTTGCTTTACGTTCATAATTTCCCTAATTCAACGCAGCCTCCGTGGCACAGCGGGCGAGTAGCCGGCTGCGAAACGAAAGGCCCGAGGGATCGATTCCCGAACTAAGACAAATGATAGTGTGATCCACAACTATTTATTTCGGGTGCAGGTGTTGCGGGACGGTAGTCCCTCGTAGTCCTTGATACCCTCGATACAGGTTTGACCTACTTTGGGGTCAGGACTATGTGTGTGACTGTTGGACTATATGCATAAGATTCGGGCGCCTGCGGCCGGTGCTGTAACACGTTTGCTTCATTTGTCACAGCGACATTTCGCCATAGCCAGGTTTCAAAATCTGGCCACGTTCGCTGTCGTTGTTCGGCGCGGGGCTTCTAAGCCCCCATGGAGATGGGCCGCTATGCTATATTATACAATTTATTCACTATACTTACTAGTATAGTGAGTAAATAGTATAATAATATACTACTGTATAGTGAATATCTTACAGCATAGTAATATAATAAATAGCCTTTTATATAGTTTCCTAGTATAGGCTACACAGAACATATCAACGTGTGTTAAACGTGGTTCACGTTTAGAACAAAGCTTTTTTTTATCCTGGCACGGCAAAGTGAACTCACTGCGACTGATGGTAAACGCAGTGCCGTCCAATTAGAATATCGAGTAGCGAGAGACAATTTATACCCCGCAACCCAACACAATCATGCCGGCCTGCTTCTTTACAGTACGCCATGGACAAGAAGGTGAAGAAGCGGTCGAATGTCAGAGTACTCAGAAAGCCGCAAAACGTCCAAACATTGTACCTTAACTCTAGACCCCCGACATAAACCGGTCCAACTGACAAAAAGTTACTTACCAATGGGCATAACGTTGAGATTTTAAAGAAAAGAATCGGAAAATACCGCTGCAAAATGAAATCTAACTTATTTCCCGCTCTCACGACACAATCCACAATTTCGGAATGTAGCTTCGAAATCTATTCTCTCATATTTATTTGCAAACAATGGACGCGCAAAAAACAGAAATCCCGGATTCACGATTGCGCTTGTAATTAGTGCTGTTTTAAACAATTATTTTATAGTGAGAAAAAACTCGACGAATCAACAAAAGCTTTTGTAACACTACAATGCGCAAAACAATCATCAAAGAGTGAACGCGTGAACAATTTCAGCACTCATGTAGATAAATTAACTGTTTGCATAGTGCATATAAATTGTTTAGCCGAATAGAGTATTCAGTGTTCCTAGCATCCACTCTAATATATTGATATCTGTATATTAAAGTAGTGGTTTATCTACTCTAATATATTGATATCTGTATATTAAACTAGTGGTTTATCTACTGTAATATATTGATATCTGTATATTAAACTAGTGGTTTATCTACTCTAATATATTGATATCTGTATATTAAACTAGTGGTTTATCTACTCTAATATATTGATATCTGTATATTAAACTAGTGGTCCCGGGCAGACGTTGTCCTGCCATAAACCGCATTCTCTGTGGACCGAATTATCGTTGAAAAAATAAGAAATTCAGATCTCAACATCAGCGCCACCCATCTGATCTAAACTATCCTATCTTTTAAGTTGGGCCCAACCACACATACACAAAATTTCATTTTGGAGCCTTACCTTTTCACGAAAAGAGACTCAAAATTTATTGCCGAATAATAATAGTCTACAAGAGAGATACAGCAATAATGTCTTATTCGCGAAAACATAAGAAACCATAATGTCTTAGAAAAAAAACATAGGCAGTCATGGGAACTACGGATAGAAGTGAAAACTCAAAACTTTGGAATTACTGTTTTCTTTTTCGAAACAGCATCCAAGAGGTAGTAACTTTTTTTGTTTATGATTGCTTGTCAATTATTATAGAACTTCATGGGCGTGCTTATGTCAAAAGTAAAATAATCTGAGCGTGACGGTCACGCGAGTTCAGTGCTTTTTATACATCCTAAAAAGGCCCAACGCGCCTAAAGAAGTTTTCACTTCAAAAACACATACAGACAGTACTCCATGGCCACTTCCAGGTTTAATTTAATCAATAACATCCTGCGTCATGTGGCGACAAAAACATTCCACGTGCTATTACATATTTTTTCATGGAATGGGAAGCTCAGGTGAGCCGTTAAAACTGGAATGACGTCAAACGACATCTCGTCCGCTGGTCTCGTGCGCCCACATTCCTGGAAAAATCTTTATCTAACTGTCGATGTCGCGTCGCTGTTTATGATCATATCTCAAATGCGTTACTGTAATAATTGGTATTTTGCACATATCATTAATAATCTGATATTATATAAGCAGTCGGTATAATTAATAGCCATGTTAACACACCAGTAACATAGTAAGGTGACTGCCTCGGTGGCGCAGTTGTAATTGCGCATGCGTTTACGACTGATATGCTGAGGTCTCGGGTTCGATCCCCGGGTCGGGTAAAGTGATGTTGGGTTTTTCTATCTAGAAATTCCCAGTATTAGCCCGGAGTCTGGAATTGTGCCCGGTATGGCGATAGGCTCGCCCCCTATCACATCATAGGACCGAAATTTGGCGAAAAGTGGGTGTACTAGTTACACCTCTGCCTACCCCTTCGGGGATTACAGGCGTGAGTGTGTGTAACATAGTAAGGTTTTTGTAAGCAAAAGTTTCGAAGGATTTCGTAAGATGCTAATCATTGATAAAGTCTTTATGAGTGTATATATGTAAATAACTGTATTAGAGAAGTCTTCTTCTATTCAACATTCGGGAAAAGTGAACAAATTCAATGCCTCTTATGTATAGTAAAGAATTAGTTGAAAGTTATGATACTTTATTTTTAAGTATTTTACACCATTTTAAATATTCAGTTTAGCTGATCTAACGGTGGCAATCACAGAACCGTAGCTTCTCTTTGTTCTTTTCTTGCCGCTAGGAGTAACACAAACGTTAGGTATTAACTTCAAGTTTTACTCGTCGTCTCACATAACGGGTCGAACAAGCACTAACTAGAGCGTTGCATTCCCACGCAAGTTCCGCTGCCTTATGCGTTGTGTACGCAGGGAACGGATTTATCTTTCTGCAATTCATTTCCTTTCAATTGTCACAGTATTTCGTGCGAAAGTAGCAGAGGTCATCTGTAACAACAGCGAACAGAATGCACTAACACATTGTCTTTTCGATAAACGCTGCGATAGCCATAAGGATAAGTCGAAAATCCAGCCTCGAACAGACCATATGCTTATTTTAATGTTTTAATGCATTATATCACTTGCGTTATGCACTCAAACCTCATATTCAAGATCGTGCAAGCGTTTTTGCCTTCAATTGCATCCGTCACTTGATTAAAGGTGAATAGGTGAGTCTTATTGGAATATCCTTATATGCGTAGGGTAAATAGAAAATGGAGATGCTTAGAATTATTGCGATTTTGATAAAACCAGCAATACATAAACAGGTGAAAATTTCATAATCGATGCCGACATTTATGATACAAAACCCTACGACTAGGAATGGCAAAAACGTTTAGATAGAAGTGGGCTGCAAACATATAATCGCGGTGAATGTCGCAAGCTTATTGTTCGAACAATCGTGCAGCTTTCTACGCGAAATGTCGACTCAACAAGGAAACGTGATTTCAGCGATTGGTGAAATGTAAGTAAGCAATAGTGGACAAATGTCTGTACACGTTGCGAATATAGGCGATATTCGCTGCCGTTGGAAGCTTAATGCAAATAGTAGTAGTAGTTTTTTTTTATACCACGTTGGTGGCAAACAATCTTACGGCCCGCCTAATGGTAAGCTGTTACCGTAGCCTATGGACGCTTGCAACACCAGGAGCATCACACGCGCATTGCCGACCCTAAACAATCATAAGCGGTTTTACGCCAAGTGTAAGTTCTAGTAAACTTGCAATGTGATGTGTAACCCAGATCAAGGATTCCCTTACCATTGAAAATCTCAGGTTTGGACAGTAAGAGAATACCTAATAGATTTACTCTACCAGCGGAATCAGTCTTCTTATATTTGAATAGGCTTCGGTGCAGCTCGATACGATAAATCGATATGTTGAGGTCCCACCCTAGGCGGATGTCGGTGTCTTTCTGGCGACCGACCAGGGCTGGCGGGTCCACTAACGACCTGCAACGTTCCCACGACAGGATTTTTCTCCGCCCAGAGCGGATTTGCAACTGAGTTCTTATGAATCTGTATTGTGAGGTATTCAGTATAGTCGAATGTACCAATTTCTTGGCACCAGTCAGAGCTGGCTGCAAAAGTGCATAGCGGAGTTTCATTAATATTTGAATTTAACAGAAATTTGTAATTGTTAAAATCGATAGTCATAATAAATTGTATGATCGTCGTAATTGTAAAATCTACGTACGATTGTTGTTTTATTATCATATGTAAGGTATTATTATTATATTATTTGCTAGTCTGACAAATCTTGAGATTAAAATTTATTTATACATATGATGCTCACATAGAATTCCGAAATAAGAAAATATAACAGCTTCGCATGATATTGATAGAATATACAACTTGACAAGAAGAAAAAAGTAGATTATATGCAAAACCCCTTTCAAAACTAGAAAGCGTTTGGTAAACGAGTGAGATCATCCAGATGACGTGAAGGTATAGAACAGTATCATTCTTAAAATAATATTGATCTTGCTAAAGATATTTTTTCTTATTCACACAGCGTAACGAGAAAATACATAATATGAGTAAAGCATATTATTTTCAATCTAATTATTTCGACAGTATATTTGAAATTTTCATAAAAATACGGGACATCAAAGAGTTTTAAGCCACAATAAAACTTAGAAATAGCTAGCATTGATATTGCTTCGGTTATTATGAAAAAATAGCGTAATTTCGAATTGCAGATTGAATTTCATAGGTTCAACTCTAGTCCGCAGCTATTTTTTTTTAAATCAGATTTAGACGAATTACGGTCTTAACTATAAAGACATTTAATTACATTAATATGATTATATGAGGATCATGAAGTTACATATAATCAGCTTATCTTATTTCAATATTGTCAGTTCAAGACGGTCACAGAGTGGCATACAACATCGTCTTACAATTGGTACAAGTTGCCTGCACCCGACACCGTCGTCGCCTTATCGAAAGCCTTATTGTCCAAAGTACTAACGCACCATAAGTTCTCCCAGGCAAGATAATCTGATAAAATTTAATAAAAATAATACCATATAATGCACACTTTCTCAATTCAATGCTGTTTGAATTTCTAATTAAGTTCATTCACACAGTAAATTGAACATGAGCTGCTGTATGAAATGTTAAAAATTGTTTGTGACAAAAATAAATGATGCTAAGTGTAGGCCATGGCTTGTGTAAACATACATGCGTGGATAACATTGGTGACACTAATAAAGTAGGCAGAGAATTAATGGCACTAATTCCTAAATTAATGTTCACTATATTTCATTTTCGATTCTTTTTTATCGTACTTGTATTTTTCAAATTACTTAACGCGATGTCTTGCGTGGGAGCATTGGGTGATACAAATTGGCTAATGTTTTTACATTTAAGTCGATATTTCTAATTATATCCAATATATTATTTATCTTTAGAGGTGACGTAGGTACTTTCAGTCTTTAAATCTTTCTCTTTAGTTGTAGTCTCAAATAGACACAGTCACTTATTTCCTGAGTGATTCAAAAGAATTATCCTATAACCTTTTTATCTGACATCAACGTCAGTATTTCAATTCACCACACAAACTATTCCATCATTCGTTGATGAAATCTGACTAATTAAAATACTAGCATCAATGCCGTTCTTACGATTTCAGCAATGATTTTGAACGTAACGTCCTTACGGCCGACGCGTGACGACAGACTATCAATGCAATATTGCATTTATTGCACAATACGTGAATATAGGACGATGAACTCGAGATAGCTACGTTCAATGCTGGCGTTGTGCCGGAACGAACAATCGATCTTGGCAGATAAGCGTCGCGGATCCTTTGCGACCGTCTGTACTCCGCATAATGGTCTCGTGCGACTCGAATGCGCTCGCATGCCGGTTTATAGAGCGAAGGTCGCATAAACTTCAACTTGTTATTGCTTTCCACTTGGCTCAATTTATTTCTGAATGCTTACCTTTAGTGCAATGTGTTCAGAATATGGCTTTGAGTGTTTATTGTGACTTTGTCAGCAGCGTATTTCTGAACTCAATTGGGTAAGGAATTTGTCTAAATATGGAAACCTAATGACAACATGGTCCACGATATATCAACCATAGCTATGGTGGGGATCAAAAGCAGTATTGCTGATCGAGTAATATAGACATGCCTATAAAAAAGCTTTTAGCTGGTCTAAAAAAACATTGTAAACAGCTAGAAAGTCTATTCAACACTAGTTTTGATTCAAACGACCAGAATTACTCAGATCCAATTAAATATATGTGGACACTAGACGAGCAGTACGCATGCACAGAGAATAAAAAGTGATTCAAACACACTCAAGGACATTTGTACAATCATGTGTCCAAGTGTGGCACTGATTTACATAGCGCTGTGGCCGGATGTCGAGCACCGGCATCGTTCGGACAACGTGCGGTGCATGTACTCATGGTGCTCTTGGTGACCTTGCACTGATGCCCACCAAGGTTACCATGACTAAATAAACGATCAATTTATATTCTAGTTCACTGAGGGATTGCTGCGGTACTGAAAAAATCAAACTTATTCCTATCTCAATGTCATGATATGCAGAGTTCGTATGCTAATTATAGAGGTTAGGCGTTAGCTCACACTGACCTAATGGAAATTGGTAGACTTCACATATCTTCCAACTTCTTATGGATAATTCTCTGGTATTAAGTTTACTCACAATGTATTTCCTTACGTCAAAAGCACCGATAATTAACAATAATTACGGTAACTCTTAAGCTTGTTCCGAATCTGCGAATTATCACCGCGACAGTCCGTACCTCTTCTCGCTAGGATGTCTCGGCTCTTTTAAGTATCGACTATTGATGTTCATTTGAAATTCAAATGCTCAAGTTAACGACCTAGGTGGCATTCGCGGGGCAATCACAATGCATATCTAGACCAGACATCTAGGCACACAATTCGGCACGGTACAGCCACGTCGGCGTCGTCACATCCGGCCCGATGACCGCGCGGTTGCGCAAGCGCCTACCAACATGGGCATTGTATGCAAAATGCTTCGAACTGCTCGCCAAATACCAAACGACAATAACGGTACACTCTATCCAAGTGCCGATGGCGCGGTGGGCGTAGCTGTGTTAATATGAAATTTTAGACAAGTGTTGTTCCGCTTACACTCGCGTTCGTACAAAAACTCGGGTTTAAAATTCTCTCTTATAGCGATTTATACCCAAACATAGATATTAATATTCGATTTGACACATTTTCTACTGTCGACATTCGTACCAAAATATTTTATTAAATAATACTTCAGAATATATTGCAGTTTTTAGTGTTAAGTAAATCTAAGGTATGTAAATTCTGCACAAGCACCTTACTAGGACACGTGTGCAGTTATTCCATAAGGAGTTTAAATATTAACTTCGTATTCCATTATCAGATCATAACCAAATTTATATGTATAGTACCGATTCGCAAGCCACCCACTATCAACCAAAAAACTTTAACAAAAGTGGTTTTACACTTAGCAGAAAAAGGACTAAAAGAATTAAAAAAAAATCTTCATTTTGAGAAAAGCTAGTATGAGTAGGAAGGAGTAGACGCAGTAGAAGCAGAATGGTTTCCACAACGAGACTACCAACGACACCGCAGAATTTTAGGGAATATAAAAGTACATACCTACAAAACAATAATTTTATTCATTACATACATACATAACATATAAGTATACATACATAACGATAATTTGGATTTCCCTAAAATTGCAGTAAAAAACCGAAAGACTGAAATCACTCAACCGGGCAACAGATTCATGTTTACATAAGCACGAACACACACAGGACCTAAGAGACGCGCGGTCGCCACTTATCCGCGATATTAAAAGGACCGGAAGGATTTTTAGAGGCCCCAGTTCATCTCATCCCGGGTTTTAATGCTCATATTGTGATGAAAGACTGTTAATATCTAAGGTAAACATGGCTTGTGTTCGCTGTTCAATCTTCAAACAGCGCAAAATCCCTGACAGCTCTTATTGATGAGAAAAGGAAAATAACAAAAAATATTTATAAAAAGCCTTTTATAAATAGATTATGATGCCTAATAAAAATACATTTTTCATTTCTTACGAAGACGTGGAGCAGTAACGCAACATTCGTGTGAAACAAATCCTGACCGGCACCGGACATCCGTCTTTGTCGATATTCCCTTTCTACATCAAAGGGAACGACTGAATGTGATTTACCAAACAATTTTCAACCTTATAGCGCAAAGTGAACATCAGACACTACCATCGTACACTACAGTCATCGTAAGATTGCTTCAGTACATTTTGCCACTCCAAGAGGCGGAGGATTACACCGGAGGGCTCTCTACAATGGCTAATGCAGAAAGAACTCATAGTTTAACAAATAGAGGACTTACGTGGACTGAAACATCAGTGACAATTACTGAATGATGAAGGAATATGTCCCACTCAGTATTCACGAGCGATATAGACTTAGCACACACGTGTCAAACATTACAAGGTATAAACGCGCAACCAGAGTAAACAAGAATAAAACACTTGGCTTGTAATTGATCAGCAATGCATTCGACCTTGGAAACGTCGTGGTCACGAGGAATGTACCTGGACGGGCGGAAACAATACTGCCAGAGGCGAGATGTGCCTCAGAAATAGATAATGATATTAAATTTGTCACTTGTGCGGGTTGAGAGCGGTCAGCGCGCGCACCGCGGCACCGTAGGCGTCGCCCACGTTCTATCGGTTTCCGCTGTGGACTTCAGAAACGAAGCAAGCTCTTCCCTCGAATTTCTCGGGACTGCCTCGCAGTATATGATCCCATCCGGACGGTTATTTGTTTTCACACGGAGTGAAAACATACTTGAACAATAATACAAGTGTATATTCAGCCCACTCGTGGCTACTCACTACAACATTACAAACTAACTTTCTAAATCTAATTAATATCAAAGATTCTTCACGTTGATGTATTTTTATAACAGGACATACAAACAGCCGTCTGAATACTGAATTCTGAATTAAATACCAAATTCTTTAGATTCCTGTCCATACTGTTGTGAGTCGATCGAAAACTATTGACGTACCGACTAAGCCACTAATACGCATGGTTATAATTCCGATCAGCACACCGTTTGTTAGTTATAAGAAAAGTCGACCTTGGTTGAGGAGGACGGAGCGGACGTCGATAGTCGTAAAATAAAAACGGCCCTCACAGCCGCCGAGACAAACAGACAGACAACTATAATGTATGGCGAGACGCTCACACGATTGACGGCCGATAGCTCCTCGTCAGAATGCTGGCATCCGGCATTCAAGGTGACACGGCCCATCCTTGCAGATCCGGTCTTAGTTAAATGTAGTGTTAACACAATAGTCGTAATGCACTTTAAGCGGAATGTAGACATTTCTTCGCTGTATTTACCAACAGTGGGACATGACAAGGATAATAATTTGCATTTATAAAACAACACATATAAATATTTCGCTATGCAGAGGCAACAAGTATCATCGAGAGTTACATATTCGTTTTTAGTGCGTAATTTAATTCAATCGGAAGTTCCATTCATTTAAATATGAAACGTAAACATGATGCATCATATAAATCCGTTGAAATATGAAACCTTTGACACAACCACTACTTATTCAACAGAGTGCTTCGACATTAAAAGCTAACCATTTAACGTCAAGTGGTAAATCATAATCATGTCCGACGACAATACAGAACCGCTCAACGAGAATTATGAAATTAAAATCTGGTAATAATCCAAGGGCTTATGTGTGGAACATAGAACGGTAACATAATGACGGTTGGGCAAGCCGATAGCAATGGCGACGGCGACAGCTGAGCAGATTGTCACCGTATGTGGATGTGGAGTATCGTTAAATTGAATTAGAGCTCTCCACAGCGCCCGCGCAGTTCGACGACCGACGCCCGAGCTTCGTGCGCCCACTACTTCACCATACTTATTGATCCCATTCAGTAGATCCTTGATGATTGATAAATATCACTGTGGGTGTCGCCTTGCAGCCGCACGTAACGAGTTTGTAACAATTTCACTCGCATTTCAAATGCGGCCCATACGTGCATTGACAGCTTCCATTATGAGCCTATTTGCAAGTTGATTGAGTCTGTTGATCTCGCTGAATCGATTGGCATAGGTTTAACATAAAATCCAATTTCGTGTTTAAAAGATATCCAATTCATTGAAGGAAATATGCCAATGCCAATGCAATTTTACTTACAGATACCTCTGCATAGTAATAACCTTCTTGAAATATTCAGTCAAATTCAACGATTCATAACTTGTAACTACTTTCGTTTTCCATCTTCATGGAATTGCTAACTTTGTTGTGTTCCCTTATTCTATAAAAAAAAACATAACAATATGTATGTCCTATGATTTTCTACTCTCACCTTACCCCAACTAATAACCATTATCGTAAGTTTCGTATAGCGTAAAATATTTGTATCATATGTAAACAATTTCAACATGTGGTTTCCATCGTGTGGCGTTCAAAATCGAAAGTACTGAGAAATATTAAAGCAGATTCTTATAAAAAGAGCAATTAATTAAATCCTAAGCAAACATAGTTGAAATCATGCGAAATTTTAAAATATAGCTATATTGCTTCAGATCGAAATGACAAAACCACACAATTTCAATACTGACCACAAACTGTCTGCAATTCTTTTCAGCTCCAAAATAAGACACACATGAAGCAACGCGAGCTCTTTAATATCTGTTTGAGCAACACTATAGGTTTGACTGCAGAGGCATTTCTACAAAAGCAGTCGTGTGCGTAGGGTGGCCTGTCCATAGTGTATACACGCGGGCGGACGTGGGCTCACAACCGAGGTCCGGGGGCGGAGACAATCCCCGAGCGAAGATCTAGTTACCACACAAATTATGTCCTATCTCCTCTCTATTCACTACGTTCACTGTGTTTACAATTTACACTTACATAACATCTTGCAACACAGACGGGAAGTCGACACTCACACTACATTGCGCAAACAAGGAACAAAATGAGCACTTAAATTACGCATTGGTGACGTTTTTACATGCAATAGAAAAGGAAGCTCTATACAATTAACGTTGTATTGAGCAAAATCGAGAGGAAGTGCCAACAGCATGGCGGTCGCCGGCCGTCGTGCATCATCCATCAAGACTCGATCCATCATTCTTAAGTTAGATTAAAAAATTCCAAGCACCGCCATAGTACGGGGGACGTAAGCTCTTTCTATCTTTTGTGCGTATAAAAAGGCCTCGTGGCGCGATTGACAGAACTTTTTCTGATAAAATTTTTGTGATCGATGGATATATACATTCTATTTTATATGTAATATGCAGATCTACAAGGATGTTACATAGATCAGGCTGCATATTTAAAGTTTGACTTTTTATTACCCTATAACTTCAATGGTTTGTTGGTTCACACCAACGCCCTTATACAAATTGGTCTTGCAAAAGTTAGTTGTTAACCGAGCGCAGTTTTACGTAATCGAACAGCTTGCGACAGTTTGGTGACAATAGCTTTATGTAATGCTGTGAACTAGGGCTCGTAGACTTCTTATACCAACTGGAATACAAAGATTAAGTATGCAATGATTATTATCCACCAAATTAGCTTCATATGTCTAATCACCCCAACCGTTTCTCAAATAATGTGCTAAACAACAGTGTACATACATAGCACTTGTATTTTAATGTTCATAAAAAATATAAATCCATAATTGATATTTCGTTCAATAAAATATATGTTAAATGCATCCGATCAAACACTTATAATCACTACATAGTATAAAACAACGTCGCCGTCGCTGTCTGTCCGTCCCTAAGTATGCTTAAATCTTCAAAACTACGCAACGGATTTTGAATCGCTTTTTAGATAGAGTGATTCAAGAGGAAGGTTCATATGTATGATACAGGCATAATATTGTAGAGAAACACTGATGAATTTACAGGTTTCTAATGTATATTACCTTTCTTACAAAAATAACCTCCACGCGGGCGGAGCCGCGAGCAACATCTAGTTATTTATATTTCCGAGAAAACCAGTAACATCATATAAAACGTAATACTAGGCAATACGTATGACATTGTATTACTGTTGTACGCAACGGGAATACGGACTAACATCCAAACACTGTAATATAGGAAGTGAATGTATATAAATGTGTCACTTATGATAAGCGATAGAAAATATAGCGCCGCCCTCGGATCTGATTACTTTCACCATGCAGCCGTGTCTTTGCCTAACGCACATACCTACTATCAGACACGTGTTTATACTTTTACTTGTAACTCTTAAACGATATAAAAGCGAGAGTTAATACACCGACATCAAATAAAAAAATAATACAAATATACACTTTGTCACTGGGCATAGGCCTTCTCTAATGATAGGGGTGGGGCTTTCCAATAAGCCAGCCACTGTGGGTTGCTTACACATACCTTTGCAATTCTCACGAAGAATTCTCAGTCATACACATACAGTCTTGCTTCAGCATTAAAGCAGTCTATAATTAGCAGACGTAACGTCGAAAAGTCCATTAAATTAAGTTTTCTACTGTATGTACACTCATATTGTCTCGTCTCTGCATCACCCGTAGGTAGACTGGTAGAGATAAGAGAATGCCTTTGACATTAGGTCCGCCTATATAAATTTATTGTATATAGTTTTAAAAAATAAAAAGGCACGAGATGTGACCATTTGGGCTTGTTTCGAGCCTACGTTTCTTCTCGGCAGTCCGTTACAATATCAACTAGGCTATCGCTGGTCTACAAAAAACACAAAAGCATTTTATTTCAAGTAACATTTCTAGTAATAATTCATTTATTGTTTAATCTATGCCTCGACTGCCAGCGCAGTTGTAATTGCACATGCGTTACGACTGCTGGCTGAGGTCTCGGGTTCGATCCCCGGGTCGGGTAAAGTGATATTGGGTTTTTCTATCTAGAAATTCGCAGTACCAGCTCGGAGTCTGGAATCTGTGCCCGATATGGCCATAGGCTCGCCCTCTATCACTTTATGGGACCGTTATTTGCGAAAAGTGGGTGTACTGGTTACACCTCTACCTACCCCTTTGGAGATTGCAGTCGTGAAGTTATATTTATGTTTAATCTATTACACCAAAAGATAAAGATAAGCAATTGCTTTTGTCTATCAAGTGCATATTTGACATTTACATCAAAGAATACGTGGTCTTAATATTTTACGTCGACATCAAGTGAATAAACAGGAGCTTCGATACAAGATGTCTACTATCCAGCTCAATTTAAAATTCAAAAACATGACAGATGGCGGAACCTGTCGCATGTCGCCGGATCGAGCACTTCGAGCTCGACATTGGATATTATTCCACTGACATGCGAATTTACTCACTGGTATCGTTATTAATGATGAAAAATATAAAATGAACCCTGTTATTAAGCAGAAAAGATCCAACTACCATTTTTCATGAAATCGAGTTAAATACATAGCCATATTCTCCTAATCATGTCTCATATGTGCGCAAAAGCCCTAGGCAGTTTGATGACATTTACCTTAAAAACTTGTCATGTTTTATTACCCAACAAATTTTCAATTAGTTACTGCATAGTACTATTTTTGAATTCGCTGTCAAACTTTAAACTGCAGTTACTTAAAAGTATGAAAACATCAGTTGGATCTTTTCTGCTTAACAGGGTTCAAATAAGAATCAAATTAAAGCTGTATTGAATAATGTATCTAAAGTTAGTTATGTTGATATCGAAGAGAAATATTTGCTCTCTTGATACGAGCTCCCAGTTAATAACATGCTACCGCCCAAGGCGAACAGGATTCATTTGTATGTAATACAAAAAATATTAGTTTAGGTATGTACATAAAAACATCATGAACCTGTCAAAGTCATAAATCAACTCAAGGAAAACTTGTCATCAGGAAGAGAGGCTATAAATAATTAAAATGTCTAGACATAATTTATAGCTCGTGTTGAATCGGAAATAAAAGTGGCACCCGCTGAATTTATTATAAGTGTTTATTACATTTATCTTCTTAAATTCCTCTACGCGACGTCAGGAATGTTTAGAGGGTTTCACATTTTTATGGAGTATGCGGATGCGAGAGGCAGCGCTAATCCTGCAGGAATACGATCCAGCACGAATATTAAACTGCGTCAAATATGTTGTACAGTTCTATGTGCGTTGGCCATTTCCTAAGGCATGACCGTGTAATAGCCAAAAGCAACGTACGTATGGCTGGATGAGTACACAACTGAAAGTGTGTTTATAGCATCCGCTTTCCTGCCGTGAACCGACGAAAATACCGTTACGCTCGCACAACCAAACTTCATTGATTTACATACGCAAATCATGACGAATTGCCCACAATGCACGTCCCAAATACGCTGGTGTATTGATACGCGTGATTGATTTCGTTACATATTCCCACCCACTTAAAGACCAATTTGGTATGAATAAACACGTTATCCTTAGACGGTTTCGGCAATTGGCCAATGTCGGTGGCACACCGGCGAAGGTTGCCGGTGGGTTCATTAATATTTCATTTCGAATACACATCTCAGAATGCACCAATCGTAAAATTTTACAAAAGGAACATAAAATGAGAAATAAATCAGTCGTCGCGCGACATTCACAGTATCTTTAGTATGTGTTGTGCACATTACTAACAGCACTTTACATCCTACATCATTCTACATATTCCTATTCAGATGAAAACCACATCTCCTGTTTATTAAAGTCCATTCAAACGACTAATAGAAAACAGAAAACAATCGTAGGCAGCAGTAGATATTTTTATATCAACACACGTCGCGTCGTTTGATACTAGTATAAATATATTTTAATATCTCGTACATTCTGGTAACATCAAGTAACGAGCAGTAATAGACTGTGCCGGTATAAAGTTTAGTTATGGATAAAGTCATAGCGGAAAACGCAATCAACAAAAACAAACTAATGCGGCACGGTGAAGTTTAAAAACCTTTACACTCGTTAGTGCATCCGGTGAACTACGATTGTGCGTTGTGTCTTTTTGCCTTAGGTTCGTTTTTAAAAAATAAACTGATCAATCGGACTGCATAGCACGGCAGAGGAAATATACCGCGGCTCGGCGCGGCGCCGTGGGGCGGAGGCGCGCAGACATCCATGAATGGCCCTAACGAACTCGCTGTCCTTGGCAGGACCGCCGCACGACCCTGCTCCCATCGAGCTATGTATTTCGTACCCAACGCCACTATAATATATAACTTATAAAAACAACCTTTTTAAAGTTCAATGTCCCAAACTTAATGTAATAAACATTAAGTTTACTCAATTTAAACAAAAACACAACCAATTTTTACTAATCAAGGCTATTAACATATACCCACTTCGCTAACAGGAAAATCAAAAAGGTCGGACAGTGATGATTTTATTTTATATCAAACCTTTAACCGATAATGAAGATACTTATAATAAAGTTGATATAACAGGAAACGATTCGAGTCTTGGGCTCAGTCACACATGCGCATCATGTATACAGTATAAGCACTAGCATACGCGGTAAACATCTCATTCACAATCCTTTGATTGGGTCTCAATGAGTGACGTGCTCTGCGTTTACAAAACGACTCGTAACAGGAAGTTAAACGAGTCTAACTATATCAAGGACGCTAATATTGGAACTTGATTTGTAATTCCATTCATCAGCGGCAACTATTTCGAATTTAATTTCATCAACAACCGGTTTCGAAGACGATCTTTTACCGAGTTGCGTCGGTTTACTTATAAATTCTTAGGGGAATACTTAGCTGACTTTTGAAGGATCGTTTTTTGCTGTGGCTTGATTGGCAAGTCGTTTGGAACGTTTCTTATGCGTAGTTACGTAGAGCAGGTAACAGATTATTTCGACCTTGGACATTCCAGGAGCAGTATAACCCACTTAAGTGATGCGTGGTCGCGCGTGCCGCCGGGGGATCACGATTGCTTCTAACGACAGAGCCACTTAAAACATCTGCTAATGTGCTTTAATATTCACTGTGTTCTATTTAACAATGTGGCTGTGTCGATAAAAACATGTACACTACTTGATAACGTCACAGACATTTGATATTTACATAATTATAATAGATACGCAAACAACCGGGAATACTGAGCATTTCTCGTGGCCTTATAAATCAACCAGACGATATATAAAAGAGGAATTTAGAATTATTGTAGTCAGTTCGGCATGTTTTTTTATGGTTTAGTTTAGTACATACAATACTTTCTAACAAATACATTTTGTTAACTTGACCTCACGACCTCGCCCTTTAAAAATAAAACAATGGTTCATTTGGTAAATAATGTAGTTAGCAACATAATGCTGCCAAAACACAAATAAACGAGTTTCTGTAACCACAGTAGAAAGTAAATAATTTTGGATTGGTATTATTGATAATATTGTTTATATGTTTTGAGAGATTTCATTATTAATTGTTACTTGTGCATACAACGAGTACGATAATATTCGTTATTCATAGAAATTAATTGATTTTAAATTAAAATTTGTTTGATAATATGAGGCAAAGTTTAACTACGCTCCATTTAGGGAAGTTAAGAGTTAAATAAATAATATATTTTTTTTGTTTACTCTTCGAAGCTTCCAATCGTCGAAACAAATATTGTTTTTAATGAAGTGTGAAGGCAGCTGGGTCAATTCGTGATCTAAAATTACAGTGTGCTCACTAACAATCCTTCGATACGAGGTCGTTCTCCAGTTGTTAATACCATCAACATCGAATATCGCAGCTATTAAATTATCAATGTGTACTTATCAAATTCCGATCTGTGCCAGAATCCTGTCGTCTTGGATAAATTAATCTTTATTAGATCCACCCACTAGATGTCTGCCAGTGGGCACTGCACTAATAAAGGATTCAGCAATCGGTTCACAGAGCAAATCAACGCATTGAAAACAGAATAAGATGTGGACACGCGAACAATGCCTCATTATAGACCGGTGTTGCCATCGCTCGCCGAACTAAGGAAGTCGATATCTATTAGCTCGGCACAATAGGTGAGCGACATCCGAAGCTCATTACTGGCGTTAGTTTCCGCTGGCAATTCGCAACATGCCAGTAAATCGCAGCTTATAGAAACTTCACCGGCCTTATCAGATTATAGAGGCGACGACACGGCTACTTTATCCGATACCATTGTAAACACACATTATTGTTGCCTTAGCTTTCATGTTTTTTTGAGCGGTTATCGCTGATACCTGACGTCGCGTCGTGACATACGAAACTTTTTCTGGACTAATCCCCGACACCGCACCGTGTGCAATCAAACGTGGCGGTTCTTTATAACTTTCATAATCTGTTGATCCTCTTACAATCAGAATCCGGCCATATCTAAAACGTCCGCCTTTGCACTTCACGTCTCCACTGTTCACACATCTGGCTCGTGAATTATGTAATAAGCGGAACAATAAATAACGTTATGTCGCTTTATGCGGCTAATATTTCCTTTTAGACTGTTTTGTTGCGCTCGCGCGGCGGTGTTAGAAGGTGCGTAAACATAGCCGGCCTTGGCGCCCGATTGTTTACGGACAGCAAATGTGTTGGCACATGGACTCACATACATATCTACGTAGACTTTGTAAAACAATGATACCTACGTTTTAACAAACAATGCGCAGACATTATTCCTTAAACTAAAGCGTGGCATTATGAACAACACATTAAAACGCTTAGTCTGTGGCAGGCACTGGGTACTTCTGCGGACAACAAACGCATAACGATAGACCTATACAAATAGAACGTGAGGACGCATACATAGGAGAGTTAGTGATCCGTGCCAGCAATACTTAGGACATAAAATAAGCAAACATGATTTGTATTGTGCAAACATAGTGTTATCTTGTCGTTTTACAGGTACGGGTATTATCTGTGTACGCCGCGACCGCACCACCGCATGACGCACGTAGTAGTCACGAGAGGAACGTGCTTTTTGTGCTCAGCAAACATTTGTCGTGTCAATATTTGCCGCAAGCCCCCGCAAGTGTTGCAAGAGAGACCGCCCTCAGCCCCGAGACGGCGCACCCGCACACGTAAAGGCGAAACGAGCACACATGACACCGGCATCAAAAAGCGAAACCAGCCGTTGTACACTCACAGAAGCTATTTAAATGTTGAAAGTGCACGGGTCAAGTTGGGCCGAAACGTGAAATCGACACCCAAACAATGATCTCTCCAGAAAAACTCAACGAGTCGACGCGTAATCGCTGATTTAATGAATATATTTTTACAGGGCAGCAGAACCTCGCACAGCGGAAAACGCATAATGACTTCCGTTCGATGGACAACGAGAAACGTCGAAAATAAAACGGCACACAGATTTCAACCAACTCGTGGTGACTAGCACATCATATATCAGATACTTCTTTAAAAACAGCGAAATTATTTAAAACGCTCGTGCCGCATCACTGGTAAAACATTATTACAACGATATGTATGGAACCACAAAAACCTAATGTTTCTCAAGAGTGGAACTGAGGCTAATGAGCTGTATCTTGTATCTTTACGCGGGTATCTCGCTTATAAATCAGGGAATCAAGATAAACTTTTCAAGATTTATATTGGGACTTTGATAAGCGGATATGGGAAGTGCGGTCGACATAGCGCAAGTGGGCGCGCAGCGGGGTTCGTCGGTTCGCGATTCTAATTCTGATATATCCTGCGGGTTTCCTGCACGACCACCGACCGGAACCGTCCACCACTCTCCAATACCAATAAATAAACCATTCGTCTATATAATATCGCACCAACGTTTCATATGCAATATTAAGGAATAACAACACATCAAGTATTTTATAGCTCCTAAATTCCAGAATAATCTTCATTCTACAATTTAATGACATTAGAGCAAAACTCACAAGACAAGATACAATATATACCTATTTTTATGTTATATTTATGTAGATTATAGACAGAAGATATGTGTATATTGAAACGAAACTGAAGACCAGACGAACGATAGCTGGATTATTTCAGGGATAGTATGGATGAAATTGAAACAGACAGACGATGACGGTTGACTATAAAACGACTTGCTGTACGAATAAGCAAAAAGGCAACATGCCATCAGGATAATTCACGCCCATATTTCCATTTTCAAGACCTGGAGAGTTACTCTTGACACTCAATTCCAAAACAAAATAGAGATTAGGTTCGAAAACTATATAATTGGCACTCTTGAACGCGACACCAGCGCACGATTTAACGGACTAGTAGTCAGTGACTACGGCGAATTTTTTAGTAACTAAATGAAATAGAGTATTTACGATCGCTAGTTCGTAAATATTCTATTTCATTTAGTTGAGTGGGTTAGAATTCCAATATCTTCTAGATTGGAATTGAAATTGCATAGAGATCGAGATTGGAATTGTTTTCAAGAGTAGGCCTACTGGAAATACCGATAGAAAATTTACATAAAAAGGTCAGATATTTGCACGATAGACTCGGCCGCATTCATAAATGATTACGACGTTGTCCATCCGTGTTTCATCGGCAGTCGGTTTGAGCAGCAAATGATAACAACGCGGTCTAGTAACAAAAACAAAGCGGCGGGCGTCAGTGGCCGATGCCGCCACCGCCGGCGCGACTTGTGTTTACTGTTTACACACACCAATGTATAAACAAGAGTGCGGAGTGCGGACGCATCGTCGAATCGCTTACACTGCGTATTGCTTACAAACTTATTACTCTAGTGATGCTACTGTATATTGCCGTTTGCAGTTTCGCTAAACAGGTTTACATATTTGAAGCTGCCAAATTTGGAAAACATTACCAGCAAACGTACGACAGGTCCCTGCTAAATTGATTATAATCCAGTAGTTTCCGCAAACATGGGTCAAGACAATCAACGTTCAAAACTCGTGTGAAACCCTGCAATTACACAGTGCACTGCACAATGAACTGCTCTGCAATAATTTCACATCCTCTCGGTAGCCGTCTGCTAAATGAGTAAGTTAGCACCTATTGTTTCGGCGGAGGAGGACGATTCCATTCACCGCACCAGCGCACTTATTGATAGCTTCTAGGAATGTCTTCGATTGTTTAGTTCTTAGGACGGCACCTTTGATGGCACCTTGGACATAAAATTTGATCAAAACGTTCCGCGAAACATTTTAGTTCTTCCTGGAGGAAAATTGCTCCAAAATACAATGGTTAGGAGTACGACGTAAATTTGAATTGGGCATGCTGAGTTTATGAAAGGCTGTAATTTAATTCAAGATCGCAACGGGTAGTTAGAGCTCCACGGTACGATGAACATGGACGTGAATCATGTGAAGACGGTCACACTCCAGAAACCCGTCATGGGAAGATGACAGGTTGAAGGATTCGAGCGTATGGGAATATAAGAAAGGTATCAGATGAACTCATAAAATAATTATATATATTTTGTAGTAAAACTTGAAGACTATACAAACCACACGATTAGAATATCTAATAGTACTAACTACTAACGTATGTAGTAGCTAGAACTATTTAGTAGTTAGCATAGATGTATTGTTTTTAAAAAATAAGGTTTATTAAGCTACTGATAATTGTATATGAATTGTGTTGCCTGGCCCACATGAATGTAAATAAAATAGGAATTTGATATAATAAATTTTAGGTAATGAAAGATCGATTGGAGAAGTTTGAATAATTACCACACTGCACCTGATGGTAAGAGCAGTGCCGTCCAATTAGATTATCGAGTAGCGAGAGACAATCTATCCCCCGCTACTCAACACAATCATGCCGGCCTGTTTCTTCACACTACGCCATGGGCAAGAAGGTGAAGAAGCGGTCGAGGGTCTAGTGTCAGAATACTCAGAAGGCCGCAAAACGGCCAAACATTGTAGCCCAACTCTAGACCCCTGACAAAAACCCGATGTACAATTGCTGATCCCGGAACGCGACACATTTGCGTGTGCCACTATGGCTGGTTTTACACCCTGTGTACAGTGGTCGCTATGCGGACGGATATGAATATCTTACCTTATTACAGAGTCGTACGCCTGACATGATGTCTAGCGATAACTGTACCTGTAGTAACACGGGCGGAGAAGATAATATAAGAGCGAAGACTTCAGGCTAAAACTAGTGCCCTAGACCCTAACACTATACTTGGCCGAGTAGATCCTGATACGAGTTGAGAATTCTAATCTTATATTCTGTGTATATCCGATACATAATACAACTTTTATATGATTATTATTTTTTTAGCTAGATGGCGCCATCATTACCTAAACATTCTTGAAACATGTTAGATGTTGTTAATGTTAATCATATTACGGGTGTGGTGAGATATGAAACAACTGAAATAACTATACCGAATGCCAGCGGTATAATTCGGAGAAATACATTAAAAGTATAGATCACGACGACACGAACTTCTATATCAATACCGTTATGAAGCCAAATCTTATAAGGAGTCGTGACTGGAGATTGAAGGTGACAAAACTCGGCAGGAGGCGATGGTTAATTGGACAAGCAACCTTTTAAGGCAGATTTCTCCAGTGTTTCACGATCTCGACCGTCATCTGTCGCCCGATGTCGCGCACAGGAAGCGGGGGCAAGGGGCGTGGGGACCGCTACACGATATCCCTTTTACGCAGACCAATTAACGGACCCCATCGGACCGGATATGCGTATACACACGCATTAGCACCTTCACCCTTCACTAATCTTTTTATGGGAACTAGACAAAAACAGTGTTTGAGAAAACGGCGCGAAATCTGAGGTTGTCGGGACAATGGCAAGATGTCACGTCCTATACACAACAGAGCTACAAAAGGGAACGTGACTTCATTGACCGGATTACACTTCGATTGTCCTTGATGTCTCTTCTGGCCCTAACTCGTCTATGGCATGGGACAATAAAACTTGCTGGGCATACAATTAAACACGTAAGCAAAGGACATCAGAGCAATTGTATTCAACGCGCGTGTCACAACGCTATACGGAACGAGCGACATTTCTTAAGGGGGACACTTAATTTTTTTCATAACAGGACGTGTTCAGTCGTAACTTGACTTAACTATAACTTTTAACTTAAACTCTTCGCGTGTAAATACCTGAACATTGTTCCTGAAATATTAAAGTGACAAAAACATTGTTGTAAGAAAAGTGTTCTATATTCAGAGAAGCGCAAAATGTCTAGACGACCTGTAAACTGCATAAAACAGTACAATATTTAAAGCTGATATCAGGTGAGTATATCTAAAGTCGTGTATCAACAGAAATAAAACAAAGCAGTTTGTTGCAGTTATTTCGCTGTAAGCTAAATTTTATCGTCCATCGAGAAAGCACAGAAGGCAAGATGAAATATTTTGTACTATTATTAGATCTCCTTTAGTAATGCCGGAAATGCAGCCCGTGCCGCCAATTACGGAACCAAGGTATGGCGGACGTATGCTACTTCCGTTTTCGCTTGAGCGGCTTCCACCCTCTCGCAAGGGCTGTTCCGGAAGGGACAAATATTAATAAACGCTTAAAAGTCAACAGATCTTTTGTTACCATTCTAAGGGCTTCCGTTCATTTTTTTAATAGCAGTGGTTGAGGTTTACTGCTGCTCTCATAAAAAAGTTTCCGATGAATATATTCATACTACTATTTGTCATTGCAAATCTGCAATTATTATTCCTTCACAGCAATACAATAATTCGCAATTAAGGCATCCAGGGTTTAAATCCAACAGGGCGGCGCCAGTTGGGAGTTGGCTGACATTGACGATTGTATGGAAAAGTTTGAAATTATGTATTACATTATTAATTAAGCATCTATTAAATGCAAATCTACTGCTCAAAGATAAATATTAATAGTAAACAATATTGAAAATTATAATTTAAACATGTTCCTTGATGGATACCCTGGGCACACAGCGCAGTGGTACGCTTGCGAGCACACCGTGGCCCATTACCGGCCGATCGTATAAACTTCGAACATAATTTACAGCTTCCTCTCTATGTTTTTCACCCGCCAACAATGCTCGGCTCTCCGAGTGTGAAGTTAATGTCTTTACGACGTGTCGAGGAGTAATTTGCTTTAACGAGTCTTTGGATACAGTGGTACATGGCATAAACTATCTCCACACCGCGTATTTCCAATACCAAATTTCAATTGAATTCAATGACATTGCGTCTAAGAAATTTCCTGCTTACCACGGGTTCAAAAACGTGAATGTTCACCAAAAGAAAACTAATTACAAATCGAAATCATTAACGAAGAATTGAACGAAACGGCGGGTACGTTTCTCGGTAAGGCAGCCTCGTGAGAAACTGTCCCACTGTTTCTTTCGATCATCGTGAACATTACTCGAGTAATGCCAGTTGAAGACTCCGACAAAACCGCGTGTGAATCAAACACAATGATAATCAACTAATATTTTAATAGAGTGAATTTAAGTACGAACATATCGGCAACGACATCGTTGAATAAAATTTATACAACACAACTGCTACGAAACAATTCGCGGCCGTCGAATGTCGACTAAGTTTTTCGTGTTTTGAATTAAATATACGTATTTTTTATTCCGTACAATGTTGATCAAATACAATGGTGAGAAACGCATGCAGGATGTAATAAGCGTCTTAATGGACGCTTAGGATGAAATATTTAATACGGGAAGTTTAATGCAAATTGAAATTGTATTTTTATAAATGAAATAAACAAGTAACAAGAATGTTATTGAAATGAATTACGTTCATTTTGTATATCTAATAAGGCAAAAAAATGTTTTCGTTAAATAAAATAATTAAGGCCCAAGTAATCGAAATATCCTGATTTTTCATACAAATTTAAGCGACCACGCCCTGGTGCAGCAAAAGATTTTGTAACATCATCTGCGCAACTGTTCATATAACAAAGTCCAGTTTAAACTTAGGGTATAAACAGCCAGGGAGGATGGTGGGCCATGGGCGTGTCGATTTAATTTCCGCCGGGACTGCCGAGTGGGGCCAGCACCATTCTCTGATGGATTGCGTTAGTATGTACCACATAGATATAATAATAAAACCTTTGACAACATTACCGAGAAATAAATATTGGATAATGGTTATCTTTTAACATCATTCATTGATTGACCGTTTTTATTTGCTGATTATGCGTGATGACTGTAGCAAAATTGACTTTAGGTCGAATTTTTTTGGGAGAATAAGCACCTACTTCAAAAATATTAAATAAATTATGAGCTCAATATTATAATGAGCCACAAGAAATGTATAAAACCAAGAGAAGACGCGAAATGATGTAAGGCTTTATGTGATTTTAATGTTTTTAAAAAGTTTTTTTTTAATCGGAAGCCAACAAAAAGCAGAGGAAGGAAATTAGTTTAAAAATTATACTATCTAACGACGTAATTTCAATTATAAATTATTTCTCGAGGTTACACTCAATTATAAAAAAAACATTGAAGGTTAATGTTTTATTAAAAGATATTTTAAAATGTAAACATTAATATTATCGTAAAACAAAAAAGAATTACTGGAGGTTTTACTTATGTTTCCTTGTTCACACAGCGATTAATTTCAGATGACATTTGCAAATAAAACATTCAACATAATAATTACCTACATTTCAGAGCAAAAGTGCTTAACATTAAAATAAAATCCACACAACGATCCGAGTTGATTAAAATACCACAGATATTGCTAAGGAAGAAGAATTGTGATAATCAGTACAACAAATATCAAGTCATATTAACCAATTAAAGAAATACAACCAAACCATTAATTATAATAGAATTAAAACAAAACATGAAACTTTGCAAGTTTACATGAAACAGCAACTCAAGAATATCACAGGATGTATACTGATAGTTTAATAAAACTGAACATTTCACAAGCTATAAGTATTACCACATACGCTGCAATTTCCGCTTATGAACACAACGCTCGATAATTTTACTAGATAACTTCAAATTCTTGTCGACTGACTTCCTCAACAGTAACTGCACTTCAAATAAATAGATATAAAAGTTTTACAAAGCCGTCGGGTTTCTGGAGTTAGCAACAATCCTTTAGGTACATTTTAAATGTTTAATGGGGTATCATACATAATTATTATAAGCAAGTTCATATCAAAGAGTAAAATCAAATAAAATGACTAACTGTTAACCAGTCACGTCCGAATGGAACATCGGTGCTCCACTACACTGGCAACACACTCGCCGTTCTTACATACTATTTTCAACTTTAATGTTTTGGAAATAAAATTGATTTTTGCTTCTATTTACTCCGTACTACTTTACTTTTTTAATATCCTTCCGGGCTCCAGGGGTTAAAAACGTGTATTTTATTTAAGTACTTTGGGATTATTATTCATTACTAAAGGAATCAAAATATTTCATACTTACTAACTTTTGCTAGCCACTTCGCTTTCGTTTTTAATCTTATATCTCATTTTCCCCTCTCATATTCATAAGCTTTTATTGGAAAAATATTTTTACCAAAATGAATCCAATACTTTTTTAATTGAAGGTTCCATTTTGATTTCAATAATAAAGCTTAGTATCAAAGTTATTCATAGCACTAGGACATCCTTAACTTCCTTAACAAGTATTTATTATAAACAAACAATATGTTCAACCCCTCCCGATATTTCTTATTGATTAATATAATATCGTTGCGAGATAAAAGACAGTTAAGCATTCCCAGAGGCTAGCCAAGTTTCATTACTCGAAAAATGCTTGCCATTGTCGATCCTGGCTAAACAGGAGTTACAATGGCGGGTGTGTGGGCGGGATAGTCTATAAACAAATTGCTATTACCGTAAGCAATCAACTGATTATGTTAATAATATCATCATGGAATGGAATGAGATGGAGCGAGGCGTGTCAATTTGATATACGCCGGTGGGCTCGCATGATGGATAGTTGTTTTATTACGAGAGTAACTCAGCAGGCGGATTGGCCGCCGGCGCCTGCAACAGTGCGACAGACTTTGGATTACACTTTTATAGATGAAGAGTAAACGACGAAATGGGTCACTCTCTACTATACTAATACCTGAGAAATCTTGATTAATTGCGGACCTTTTAGGATTGACATATCAATAGTTACGGCTCCAGGCCGTAATTAGAAACTTTGTAATTTGATAAGTCTGAAATTAGATCACACATCAAGGTGCATTAGTTTCTAATTATCACAAATATAATAATAATGATGATTATGGTACTATAGCAGTGATTAATATTCATTTTGCTGATATATTTTGTTCGTAAATGCAGTGGCGGCGTAAGGGGGGGGCGGTGGGGGCGGTCCGCCCCGGGTACCAAGCACCAAGGGGTGCCATCGTGGCGATAACTCACTCGAGCAGCTTAGTAGCCGTTTGCGCATCTCATCCCCAAACAGGACGGCACGGGCGGCCAGGAGAAATGACTCAACATGCTAGACTAAGATTGCCATAAGAGCTGCAGAGAGCTTTTTTAGAACGTCTTAATAGATTTCACGGAGACCTAGATCATAGTTACAAGGCAATGAATGACATTCTCATATCATTTGCTGTTGTTCAGCCTTAAGTTCTGCTCACGCGAACTTCGTGGTATATTTCCAATTCTGACAAAATTTATGATGAATTTTCTGCTCTGGAAATGATTTTAGAAGTTTTACGACTGAGGCTCCACTTGGAAGCTGCTAGAATTTATTTTCAAGAAGCAGTCCAATGGACCGTGAATGTGGTGATGAATGGGGGTGACAAATAACAGAGCGCATACAACATGTGATGGACTTGGTTGCTGTGAAAAAAATATATCATAATATGTCGGCACAGAAAAGAGGATATGGGCCTGCGACGAACATCGACGACGCGCGGTGGATCAAAAATCGGCCTTTGAAGACTTAGGAATCCGATGTTTTAAATGTGATGATTTTTTTAAAAAAAACTTCCGCAGCATTTTCTGTTATTTTAATCCCCTTCCCTCTCGGCATCGGAACCGTTTAGACGTGTGAACACATATTTTATTATATTTTTTTAAAAACATTAAATTTAATTATCAAATTTGTCAGTGCAATATTCTAGCGTATGGTACCAGGCGTTTATAAGTCAAAAGAGCAAGACAACTGTGCATCAAATTTGACCACGTAAACTGTGGACTACACACAAAAAGATAACTCGTGAAGTGTGGTAATGTCTAGACTTGAGAGATCGCCACCAACCCGTGGTTCGCATCAGACCTTATCTGACTCGGACGTGGCCGCAAAACCTCCAAGTATGAGCACTCATCCCGTTATATCACAACGGAGCAAAAGACCCAGAGAACTGAGCGAAGAAAAATTTTCTAATTTTAAAGACGAAATCAGGAGCATGTTGAATGAATGGAAAGATACTCAAAATTCTCAATTGGAAAAACTTTTTACTGAGATTGCACAAATCAAGGAACAAAACATTCTTATAAAGAAATCAAACGAGGAGATTGAGAAGGCGTTAGAATTCCTAAGTAGTCAATATGAAGATGTGAAAAAGAAAATTGAAAGTTTAGAATCTGAGCGTAAACAAAATTTGCTGCAGATAACGAAATTGGAATCTATAATAGAAGATATGGAAAGAACCTCTAAGCTCCCTACAGTTGAAATAAGAAATGTGCCTCTGAAATCCCAGCAGGAAACTAAATCAGACTTGTTAGAAATTGTCCAAAATACATGCAAAGTCTTAAAGGTGGAATATCAACAATCTTCAATTAAGGATGTTTTTAGAGTAAACCATAGAAATGGAAAAAGCACAATTATCGTTGATTTTACATCAGTTATCACGAAGAACGCTGTTATTCAAAACGCCAAATCATATAATAAACAATATTCTGGACAACGTATCAACTCTAGAGACATCGGAATAGAGGGTGAAATTGCACCAATTTATATATCTGAGTCGCTTACAAGTAAAAGTCGAAGATTATTCTATTTAGCAAGAGATTTTGCTAAGTCCCAAGGCTTCAAATTTTGCTGGACAAGAAATGGAAAAATATATTTACGTAAAACATCTGAAACATCGCATATTGAAGTGAAAGATGAATCCAACTTGATATCTTTACAAAAGCAAGTATGACTAGACTTCGTATCACTTATTTTAAGTTTATATTTTTTAAATAAGTATTGTCAATCTTTTAAATTTATCTATAGTTATTTTAAGAGCAAATTAACTTCTAATCTTTTGATACTCAAAGTTCCCAACGCTATGTTATTACAGTATTATATTTATGATAGAGAAAAGCTGAGCATAAAACAAACACAGAAAATAACAATTACTACACTAAATTGTAAATCATTATCTAAATCACAATCATATCGTAAGCAAAATTCGATTTCATCAATAGTAGAAATATAGTAGATAGCCTTGACAAACTAAACGCCGGCACTGCCTTTTTATGTCAGCCAGAATCATGTAATTCTTTTTTAATACACGATCAAGCTTCAAATTATAATAATATAAAAATCGTTACGCAGAATATTAGAAGTATTACAAAAAACTTTCCCATGTTTGAAACTTTTCTAACTAGACTGGGTATTCCTTGTGATATATACATCCTAACAGAGACATGGAATTTGAAAACGACAAACTTTCCCATTCTTAATGGTTATAATGTTTTCTTCACTGTAAATAATCATAACCAAAACGACGGCGTCGTAATTTATACAAAACAAGAACTCAGCTACTCTGTAGAAGAAATTATTTTGGAGGGTGCTACTTGTCTCATTGTTAAAATTGATACAAGTTCTATCGTTTTAGGAATTTACAGACCACCATCGCACAAATGCATAGACCCCTTCATATCATCCTTAGATAAATTATTAACCACGTTGAGTAGCTACAATAATATAATTATTATGGGTGATATAAATATAGACATTAAGCAGGATAGCGAAGACCGTAACTCAACAGACTATTTAAATTTGCTGGCAAGCCATGGTCTATTACCTGGTCATGTTTATCCTACCAGACTTGGCAATAGTATAGATCATGTAATGATAAAGACAAAACATTCTTCTACTACGTTGGTTATAAATACACCCGTTACTGATCATTTTCCAGTTCTGTTTTGTGTTAGTCTCTCGTCTAATATCAAGACAGTAAACAACTTTGTTAATAAAATAAATTATAAAACCATCTTATCTGAACTAGAAAACACAAACCTTGATAAAGTACTCCAGTCACACGATGCAAACTGGGCAGCTGAGTATTTAGTTAATATTTTGAGCACCATGATCCAGAAAAATAGTTTAAAAGTTCTTACTCCAAAGAGAATCCGTTGCCTAAAACCTTGGATTACACCAGGGTTAATCCGTTGTATGCGAAATCGTGATCGTATGCACCTACAATGTAGAAAAGAACCAAATAACAATGTACTAAATTTAACCTATAATAGATATAAAAATTTTTGCAATGATTTACTGAAAAGATTAAAAAGAAATTTTGAAAAAAGTGAATTAGAAAGATGTATGTCTGATCCCAAACAGAAATGGAAAATAATTGATAAAATATCACTTAGAAACAAGCATAAAAAACAAGGTTCTACCGATCTCTTCAAAATTGCTGAAACACCAGAACAAGCTTTAGAAAAGGTGAATAACTATTTTGTAAATATTGCAAAGGAATTAGCTGAAAATATATCACTCAACTCGTCAATTAGTCACATAGAAAAGGCTGCTCACACACCAGTTAAATCCATGGTGATGTTACTTACTGATGAGGAAGAGGTTGAATCTATACTTCTGAATTTGAAATCCGATAGTGCAATAGGGTGGGATGGCATATCTACAAAAGTGCTTAAATTAGCCAAACATATCATTGTTCCTCTTATAACACACATTTCAAATCTGTCCATTAAAACTGGTAAATTTCCCAATGTTTTCAAAATTTCAATTATCCATCCCGTATTTAAGACAGGAGACAGAGATTGTGTCAATAACTATCGTCCCATCTCAGTTCTTTCCTCGTTGTCCAAAATATTAGAAAAGATCATGAACAGAAGGCTATTATCATATTTAGAAAAAGAAAACATTCTATCAAGTAATCAATATGGTTTCAGAAAGGGAAAATCGACAGCACACGCTGTATCAAAACTCACTGACTACATAGCTACCCACATAGATAAAAATGAAAAATGTCTAGGAGTCTTTCTCGATCTGGCAAAGGCGTTTGACACAGTCTCTATTCCAAATCTACTTAAAAAGATGGAAAACATTGGCATAAGAGGAACAATATTGGAGTTATTTGAAGACTATCTAAAGAATAGAACACAAAGGGTGTCAATAAATGGGATTGTTAGCAAAAATGCTCCTATTTCTTATGGTGTACCACAGGGAAGTGTTTTAGGGCCAACTTTATTTTTGATATATATAAATAATCTTTGTAACATGGAAATAAATAACTGCCAATTATTTACATTTGCCGATGACACAGCATTGATTTTTTATGGGAAAACTTGGGAAGAGGTTCGAGTTCGGACAGAGGCAGGTGTGTCTACGGTTTATCATTGGCTTAATCAGAACTTACTGACTCTTAACGTAACCAAAACGAAATTCCTGCTCTTCGGTAGTACCAAACGTTATTTACCTACGGATCCAAGTTATAAAATACAGCTCCACAGAACATATTCATGTGATGAATCAATTCCCTGTGGTTGCACCTATCTAGAGAGAACCGGAACAATAAAATACCTAGGGGTAACTTTAGATGAGAAGCTAAACTGGTGCCCTCACATTGCGTTACTATCAGAGAGAACAAGAAAATTGATATATATATTTAAAAAATTAAGATACTTGACTGACTTTTCTTTAATCAAGACAGTTTACTTTGCACTAGTACAATCAACCCTCACATATTGCATTACTTCATGGGGTGGGGCGAGCAAAAATCACCTAATAAAGTTAGAACGAGCGCAACGGGCCCTTCTGAAGGTAATGTCTTTTAAACCTTTCCGATACCCTACAGTTGATCTATATTCTGAAACAGATGTATTATCCATTCGAAAACTTTTCATAAAAGAAACATTGCTATCCCAACATCGGATTCTAAATTTTACCCCTAATACTAACACAAAAAGATCTAGCCGTAATATTTGCACCACCGGTATTTATAGAACGTTCTTTATAAATAAATTTCAATGTTATTTAGGGCCAATGTTATATAACAAAATAAACAAAATTCTAAAAATCTATTCACTTAATATATATCAGTGCAAAAGAGTTATCGTATCCTGGCTTAAAACTAGAAATTATGAGGAAATTGAAGGTTTGCTCACAATACTGAAATGATGCTGACCATTTATAAATTGCTTATTATATATTTATTTCGTCATAAGTTCAAATGTAAATTAAAAATTATTCAAATTATTTTATTTTTCTTTAGCAAAATTGTTGATATAAAGGCAGCCAAAAGTTGTGTATTACTGTGTGTCCTCATTTTTATTATGTTTTATATACTCAATTAATTAAGTCCAAAAATTTCCGAAGTTCACACTGTTTGTGAAACTCGTCGTTATTATAAAATTATTATTTATATGTCGGTAGTCAGAAAAAAAATTACTAGTGCATCGATGCTCAGTAGTTTATTCTCGATATTGTGTTTTTGCTGTACTTAGATTATATAATTTGAAGTAGTGAATATTGTTGCTATAATATTGTGAATATTGTTGGTGATTGGTGTTAAATTGAATCTATAGTATAACATGTAATTTGTGTCAATGGAAGGGACTGTCGTCTAAGATACAGGCTCGGCCTAGTTTAGACGACAGAGCTTATTACTTATCATGTTTAAAACCACATGTGAGTGTAGTCTAAGGTATGTAATTATTTGGTGACAATAAACGTTATTATTATTATTATTATTAAGTATACCAAAAATCATGAATAATAAGTACTATAACCGTATGCGAGGATATTACGGAAAACCGTGTGATTCCCGAGATATCTTAATTTAATATATCCGCTTCATACAGTTTTTTCGTTTGAATGTTTATTAGAAGTAAGAAAGGAAAGATGTTTTTATTGTTGGAACGTAAACAAGAACTAACACATATATCGAGGGGTAAACTCAGAAACGTCTGAACAGATTTAGATAAAATTAGGTACAAGTTTAGACCATGTCGTGGAGTTAATTATAGGCTTTGCACTTTTATCCCGGGTATTTGCTTCCGTGGGAAATAGTTTGACTGTTCCATCTAATAGGTATTTCAAATAAATGGCGCTGGAATGGTACACACGGTGCAATGGAGCGATATAGTGATTTATTCTTTTGTACCAGGGCGGGGGCGGCTTTTCATGTGGGTGAAGCCATTAGCAACACTTATTGTTAAGATAATTTTTGATAATTTTTTTAAAGAAACTTACACAGTGATTCCCGTAATTCTGAGTATACCAAATAATCATTACTAAAACCACCTGCAAGGATATTACGGGAAACGGTTCTCGAAATATATTAATTTGATATAGTTGCTACATTTCTTTTGTAAGAAAATTATAACTCTTTAATTTTCAAGCCAAATTATTTCATGTGACTTATTCGAGCATAGTAGTAATATATAGAAGCCGTTCTAACCATAAAACATTACAATTAAAACATCGGAATCCTATGTCTTCGAAAGCCGATTTTCAATGCACTGTGTGACGCAATCTTTTCGTAAATTTTTCAAGAATCTCAATGTTTCCTTAATGAACTCATGAACCAAATTGAAGAAAAGTGCCGCCCGGATTCTAGGCTCGTCAAATCCTAGATTTGCGTTGAATTATTTATTGAATGTTGTTGAATTCAGAAAATTGAAAAAAATCGTTTTTGTAAGCTAATTTCCATCTTTACGCTGCTATAACTCGATACATGTGAGACTTACAAAAAAATTGTAACAACATATTAAAAATGTGTAAAATTTCATTTTCTTCAATTTTGTATTGAACGTTTTTAACCGTGGGATCTACCGTTGAGGAGTTATATTGAAAAACCTAGTTTTTTGCAACTTTCATCCAAGATGGCCGCCCGACCGACCACTCGTCAAAGTTACAAACTTGGATTTTTCATCAGAGTCACGAGCGTAGCCAGATTTGTGTATCGGAGGAGTTTAGACCTCCGACAATCTAACCCCCTCCCCGACTATACGCCCCCGTGATTAGACTACCACCAACCACCAACTTTTGTAGGTGGTGTAAAAAGGTCTTTAGGGATCTTCAGTAGGGATCTACTGACTGGACTATATTTAGTATTTATTGTTTTATTTTGAGGGTGCTTAATAGCAAACCGCCCCGGGTGCCAACCTATGCTACGCCGCCAGTGCGTAAATGTTTAGTTTGAAACTTCCACGTGGATATATGGACTAAGTAAGTAATTCAATTAGCGACAAATCAAAATTGTTCTCCATTTGACCACATGTGCTTTATCTCTCTACATATTCCATGAGAAGTATCTGTTAAATACTTATCTGTTTCTTAGATTTCGTAGTGTCTGTCAGTCAAATCCACTGTTTACGCGTACCGAAAGACACCTCCATGTCGAAATCAACAATGTTTCAACCAGACCCGATTTGGGGTGTTTAATTGACACCTACAAAATTAAATAAAAGGAGAAACGGTGTCGTACCGGGACCGATCGATATCGCAACGCAAACAATAGGGGCTCGTCAATTACAACGCGACATAAACGATCAACCGAACAAAATTTGGCGATATTCGTCGACCAGGTAGATTCTGTTATGCGGGCCATTGTGCCACGGCGCCTAAAACCTGCCCGTTTTTGTAAATAACAATTTTATAAACAAAAACGTAACACATCTGTCCAGTTAACAAACTATTTGTCCTTGGTTATTTTTAGTCGATCTTTATAAATGCGGGTAAAATGCAGACTGTAGTTACGTCATTAATCGTTGCAACACTGATGGATACTGCTTCATTAAACATCAAATATTTATGTGAAATATTGTTCTAACCAAAAAGTTTTACGCCATATAGAAAAAAATGTTTATAAATTTATAAATATAATATATTACTATCACAGTTATGCAAAGATAATAGAGGAAGTGATACACACATCAGTAGCAACAATAGTTAAGCAACGCAAACGTTGTACAAAATTATTTTACATTCTAATTTATTGATTAGGCAAATTGTGCTAGATATCAAAGAAGACATAGTGGCGTACGACACCTACTACATTAAAAGTACGTGGGCACCCACCTACAGGACGGCCCACTGTCGTATTTGTCGCTCACCACGTTTCTAGTCTACGTGGTACCTTAGCAAATTAACTTTATGAATGAAAAAAATCGATTCTAATTACTCACCGTGTAGAATACGGAACGGTTTCTACCGTTCGCGGCTTTCCCGAAGGCTGGTTTTCTAGTTTTACACTGACCTGCAGAGCTCACTGCGAAACCATCGCATGCGACACGACAGGCAATTTATTTTTATTCACACAAAATGTTAACAGTCAAATGAAGAGCACAACAAAACTACGAATTCAAATTTCGAAACGTCAAAATTTGATAAAGAAACATGCGCTCGCGTGTTGGCGCGTTGGTCGACGGCGCGACTGAACGGCGAGAACGCGGCACGCGCCGGTGTGGGGGCTTCATTCACAAATCGAGTGGCGGGGCGCGGGGCTCTGCCCCTATGCTCATTCATGCGGTCACCTAGACGGTGTGGTGACCTGTGCTGCGGCCTGCAAAATATGCACAAACGCGACGAGACAGTCGCATCGACGACAAATCCTACATATGTCTCACTTCAAATTTTGACGCGCGACTTTGCTTTATAGACGTCTATATCATTGTCATGTGAAACAGATCCAAGTTAACTACCGTTTGTGCCAAAAAAACAGTATCTAAATAAATAAATAACACCCAACAGTCACATACATAGCCTCGAACCCACACTCAGATACGAGTCTTGTGTGGGTATCAGGGACTACGCGAGACTTTCGGTCTCACAACACCCAGACCCGGACACAAATATCTGTCTATCAAACAAACATTTGTCCCAGTGTGGGAATCGAAAATTTATTCAAAAGATATATATAGTAAATACCTAAGTCACAATTCTTATGATGGTCGTCATGAATGAATTGTATGTATTATCCGTAAGCCACACATGCGACATACACCGCGACCGGTCAGACTCGTGCGTTTATTTCGTCAACCCACTGCTCATAAAGCGAATTCGATTGAACGGCCTTTACAACTGCTACAGTGTTTAATGTGTCATTAGGGCATTTCGAAACGTTTTATGCAGACCGCAGAGGTCATATTTTGGAAAAATTACAAACATCACAGCAGGCCATCCGTAAGTAACTTGACATAAGGCCGTAATCAAACTAGAGGATTTATCTCAGATACAAAACGCAATATAAATCATCCGCGAATTAGAATCTGATAATGGCACCGTGATATCCGTTATAAAACCGTTTGATATCTCCCGGTGTCCCGTTGCACCGGCACGGCGGGTTTACAGCAATAATGGCGTCATAAGCAAGAAAATTACAAACACCGGTGGAGAAAGGCCTTGATAGGTAGGTTCATGTAAGTTGCACCGCGCGTGCCCTGACTTGCGGAACACGTGCCCTGACTTGCGGCACGTCCTCCTGTGCAATGATACTTTTCGATTCCAATCTGTCATTTGTATTCTGTAGAAATACGATGATCCCACAGTTTTCGAAATAGGTATGTGCACCGAAATTGACTGTGATCTATCCTTATGTGTAACATTTACTGATGATGTAATATAATTATAATTATAATCTGTATATATAAAAGAAGAAACTGACTGACTGACTGACTGATCGATCAACGCACAGCCTAAACGGCAGAGGTTAGAGACTTGAAATTTTGACAGTAGGTACCTTTTATCACGTAGGCATCCACTAAGGAAGGGTTTTTGGAAATACCACCCCTAAGGGGGTAAAATAGGGGATGAAAGTTTGTATGAAAATCCGTCATTTTTGAAGTTAAATTCATGAAAATTAGTATTTGGCATTTTAGTTAAAAATAAAAAATATGTGTTTCAGGGTTTTTGGAAATTCCGCCCCTAAGGGGGTAAAATAGGGAATGAAAGTTTGTATGAAAATCCGTCATTTTTAAGTTAAACGCATGAATATTGGTATTTTGTATTGTATACTTTTTCTCCCAAACATGACCTCCACGCGGGCGGAGCCGCGAGCAACAACTAGTTGGTAATAAATACTAATAATAATACTAGCCCTGTATTAAACATTGTCTCACTGCGGGGCACGGGCCTCCTCTACTAATGAGAGGGTTTAGGCTTTAGTCCACCACGCTGGCCTAATGCGGGTAGACTTCACATACCTTCGAAATTCTTATGAGAATTCTCAGGTATGCAGGTTTCCTTGCGATGTTTTTCTTTACCGTTAAAGCAAACAATAATTAACATTTAATACTACTAATAACACACGTAACTTTAGAAAACTAAGAGGTGCATGCCATTTGGGTTCCGAACATACGACTTTCGTCTTGACAGTCCGTACCGCAACCAACTAGGCTATTGCTGCTTATGGCTATGCTATAATTGGTTATATAAGTGATATTATGAATATTTGTAAATTTAACTAGCTGTTATATTCCTAGAATAAAAAAGTCGGTTTTGGGTAGGTACAAAAGCTTTGTCTATTTCTGACACCAATCGCCAAGTATCAGTCTGTAACTAACGATATGTTCCGTTTGAAAGACATTGAACCCAGTAAAATCACTGATGATAATGGAACACAGTACTCTGTTATTTAAAGCTCTGAATGTTACTACTGTTTGCGTTTAAAAAAAATACTTATATTACTTTACGGAAACATTGCAAAATATTGCAAAAATATAGTAGAAAGTATATACTGTGATAAAGTACACGCGGCCTACATTTCTAGTCATTTATATCTAATGAAGTGACAGATTCATTACGACGGACGGACAGGACAGACGGAAGGACGCAATTTCTTTGGCCCGTCTTAATTACACCTACTACAACCTGAAGTAGATTAATGTTTTTAGTTTGTAACGTAATTATCATAACGTTTTTTATCTATTTAGGCAATGAAAGAAAGAAATATTTTATTTGTACTAACGATCGCCCAGCACAGGCTGAAAGAAATTTCAAACTTCAAGACGTGTGTTACCTAACATGTATGGCAGTCATCATTTTCGAAATTCAGCTTCTAAGGGAAGGGAGGGTGTAGCATTTTCATTTAATAAAAGTATGCCAATCCACAAGGTGTTTACAAATCTCTGAATAAATATCAGAGGGAGCAGAGCCCCCCTCTTGTTCCCCCCCACAAAAAAAAAATAATAAAAAAAAGGGAAGGGAGGGTGACATATTTTTTATGGGAAATAATATTTTTCTGATCATACTTAGAAGTTTGGTATTAGTATTCGCTAACACAGCTGGTGGTAGCCATGTATGTATGATCAGCCAGTGTACATCCGGTTTTTGTCGGGGGTCTAGAGTTGAGGTACGATGTTTGGCCTTTTTGCGGCCTTGAGTACTCTGACACTGGACCCTCGACCGCTTCTTCACCTTCTTGCTCATGACGTAGTGTGAAGAAGTAGGCCAGCATGATTCTACTCGATACTCTAATTGGGCGGCACTGCGCTTGCCATCAGGGGCAGTGTGGTCACTTTGTCGTGCCAGGCTAAAAAGCTAATGGAAACATGACACTAGTGCAGAAGTTTGACTTCGAATGGAACTGTATAGCCTGGCGACGAATAGGGATTATGTGGAGCTGACAGCCAACCTTCAGCAGTGGAGAGGACCCGCAAGAATAAAAGAACACAACTAATAAGACACGTACTTCGAAACTAAACCCATAAGGAGTTAAATCGATTGGAAATGTTCGTATAGTATACGCGAGCGAAGCCGCGGGCGGAAAGCTGTAACATTAAATACAGAAGAAGAATATAAAATAGTCTTTAGGTATGGAGTAATTGTAATCGCCAGTGTTAGTCAACACAGGTGATTACAATTACTACATACCTGTCAACGTAACTAATTTGTCCTTTTCTTCCTTATATCAAATAATATTATAAGGAAAGAGACATAACATTAAGTTAATAAACCTTAATAACTTTAAAGCTTACAATATACCTTGTAAGACTTCATTACATTAACATTTGATTATTCAAAGTAGTCCACGCGGAGACGAATGCGAAATTGTTCTTTATAAATGTTCCGTCAAAAGCATCACTGTGCGTTGTTTCACGACTTCCGTTCGTTTCGGAGGAACTCTCCGCACATGTTGATTGTATCGCAGCAAGGGGTACTGGCACACGAGCTTATTTCCTACTGTTAATTAAAAAGATGCCTTTACTGAAACGCGGTATATTTATATAGTCATGAATTCTGTTTTCTTAATTTGCTTTAATAACTGATACGAGCATGCCGCTTGCCTAGCGATAAGCCCGACACACAAAAAGTAGCACTAAATGTAACATTCTTCAGACCTTTCAATCACAAAAATGGATTTTATTTCTTTAACTGTACTTTGACTGCCTCGGTGGCGCAGTTGTAATTGCGCATGCGTTACGACTGCTGTGCTAAGGTCTCGGGTTCGATCCTCGGGTCGGGTAAAGTATCGGATCGTATCGTATAAGATATCGGGTTTTTCTATCTAGAAACTCTTAGTTTTATCCCGGAGTCTGGAATTTGTTCTCGGTATGGCGATAGGCTTCGGGGATAACAGGCGTGAGTGTATATGTATGTAACTGTATTATATTTCACTCGGCTCGTCATGCCGAGACTAGATGTATTGTCTCACAATACTTATCAGTTTTACTGACTTCAATGTCCTCTACAGTATTTACTTCCTGGAGCGTATTAGCAGAAATAAAATAAGGGCATTTATTGAGGATTCAAAATTATTAAGTAGTAAGTGTTTAGTAAAGCAGTTTGCGGCTATGCATTTTACTGGCGTAACGATATAGACTAAATCGCTGTGCGCCGAAACCAAATAAAGAAGTATGAAAATCCTAGTCAAAGCAGCTGGTGTTGAAATAAAAGTAATAGAGAAAAACCTAGACTGAGGAGGTCATTGTATAATTCCGAGCAACCATTTACTCAATTTGAGTACTTGGAACTCCAGACTTGGGACCGAACTGTCGTCTCATCTCCCAAACTGTTTTATTATGTACGCAATATGTTACACTTCGCAATGATATTGATCCCAATAACTGAACTCATAGAATTATTTGCGCCGTCAGCTTAATATTTTCCGTGCCAAATCAAATGAACTCGTAATTTTCTAACATAAGACAGTTGCCAAATATTCTAATCAGTGCCATGTATTATCCATGACCGGAACAAAAATTTCCAGCCACTACATAATAAATATAAATAATATAGCAGCATTCATTACTTAGAATAATGTGGGTGTCATTTATTAAGGACAGAATGTGTTGGATATTATGAAAAACAAACTAATGAGAATTAAAGTTACTGTAGAAAGAAGTCACACGAAACACTAGAAAAAAGACCAGAATTTTTGGTCTAGGCTCTCAAAATACGCACTCATCAATTTGTAGCAAGCCTGATTTATTGGTCGTTACTATCCAAAAAAGGAGAACTATGTATTGTCGTTTTAGGGTATCTCTCCGTAGCCGAATTGAGCTATGTCGGCCGGGCATTTCAACGTAATTAGATTCCAAACCAAAACGATATACTTAATATTCAAACTGCTTTTGTGTAGCGACATCTTTTGGCTGTTATTCAAACTATTTAAAAACTAATTGAAATTGTTATAACGATTAATTACTTTAAATTATCTTTTTATAAAGTAAACAGCACTTATGATACACACACCCAATAGTCACGCACATATCTCTTTTTTTTTTTTTTTGTCGCGGGTAAAGCGTTTTATTACTACCGCCCGCTCCGGGGGGAAGCGGAATAAGAATAAAACGGTTATGCTGGACTAGCCGGTCTTACGACCCAGCATCCCCCTCGCCCGGATGATGGCTATCCGGGCAGCCGCTGGGCCGAGTCCCTACCCCCTATGTACACCCCACCCGACACTACCAGCTAAAACCCCGCGGTGGCCTTCTTCGGCGCTTACGGAGCGATCCCGGGGTATTCTAAGGAGACGCACATATCCCTGACCAAACAACAGGTTAACATGTAGTTTATAGTACCGTATTTATTAGAAATACAGAGGGACTTATGGTCTTACAACAGCATGACACGTTGTCGATCACGTTTGTCAGGCCGAGGGTTTGATCGACAAACATTTGTTTCAGTACGGGGATCAAACCCTCGGCCTGCCGTTTCATAGCCAACTGACGCCCATTGCGCCTCGGAGGCTGTCTGTACTGGAGGATTAGTTGGTAAAAACCTATTTATTAGTTGGTACCTATCAAGTAGATCCACATAAAAGTGGCTTTTGCACAGTACATTTTTAGCTTCGCTAAGTTCTGCCGCGAACATAACGGTAAAAATGTAGACTAACCTGCGTAACATAGCGCGACGTAATCCTTCGGCGTGACGACACCATCGGGCATCGACCATGACACTTTCAACTCATCACCTTCCTGCGTCCACGTGATCGTTCCTGCATTACAGACTGCTTCGTCACTTGTTTCATCTATGGCACTGTTTTCTTTGGATGTATTGGCACTTGGTTGATCGGGATCACCCGTATTTGGTTTTGTATTCACTTTGTCATTATCACCTTCGTCCTTAATACCATCGTCCGCACTCTCAGCACAATTAACGTCATGATCCTCTGACATGACTTCACGAATAGTACTTTTCAATTACACATTTTTTGCTTTAGCTGTAATATTATATCTAACGGTTATTTAAAAGTTTAAGGAATCTTGTAATGATTTAGGAAAGAATTCGTAACAAATTTTATTTAGTTTTAAGTGCTTTTGTTATAACAAAATATGGTTCCTTTCTTTCAATATGGTCATTGTTAAAATGTAGCCTGCCTTCCATGAAGCAATACAAAAAATATAGATTTAAAAGCCGTTAAGTTAAATATGCAAATAAAAATGATAATGATTTAGTAATCGTTTTTCATATCCGTTCATATGGTCGAAAATCGAGGCGCGTTTATATTGCCATCTTAAAGTCGGCCACGAAAACTTATCACAGGTGAATTGAATGCTTTTATTTATAACATGGGTTTCCATAAAACTACTATTGTCGTACTATCGAGGTCAATACCTATCTAAAATAGGCTCATTTAATTTTACCATAGAATAAACTGAAAATACAATGATGTGGTAAATTCAACCAATGAACATTATTAACGTTTACAAACTTCCACTTGCGGCAATCATAGAACTAATATTAAACGAGTCTTTCAAGAGAGGGAAACTGTGACTGGTTTGTTATAGAAGTCGGTTGTGCGGAGTACAATAGAGTTGCCAACCGTCCTGTTTTCCCAGGACATGTCCTGGTTTCCAGAGTGTCCTGGGACGTCATGGATAGTTTTTAAGCAGCGTCCTGAGTTTTTAAGCAGCGTCATGGGTTTTTAAAGCGCCATGATAAGGTCCTGTATTTTAAAATTAGCACACCACTTTTTTTGCAATCCTTGGGGCTAGGGGTGTCTCGGCTCGCAAAAGATGCGTCCTGTTTTTAAATTGGATTGTCCTGGTTTTTCTAACTTCAAAAACTAAAAATCCTGGTATTTGAATTTCGGGGTTGGCCACCCTAGGGTACAGGGATGGGATACGGGGGCGGGGGCGGGTGGGCGTCAGACGGCGACGTCCCGACGCCAGCCCGTCCGGCGCCCGCCGCGACCCACCAGCGTCTAATCCGCGATATTCAACATGACTACTGCGAATCTTAGATAATGGACACATTACAAGCCATCTTTTATTAGCCTATGATGTAACACAGATTGAGTGATGTGATATAATGTAATAAGGTTAGCTTACTCTGCAATAACAAACAACATGACCTAGTACAGTTAAATTATGAGTTAAGATAGTCACCGTCCAATTTGATGGCATTATATTATGAGGCAGTCACTTAGCTATGCCAAAATAAATAAATCCCTTTAGAGGGTGTAAGAGCCTGCTAGCGGAACAAGTATAACATGATATTTTTGATAATTTTTTAAACATTTCATATACAAGGTATATAGGTGGACTTAATGCCAGAGGCATTCTCTCCCAGTCAAACGCAGGGTGATACAGAGATGAACAAGGTGCATCCAGGTATAGAAAAAGAAGAATGTGACTAAATTAGTGATAGCCTTGCCAAAGCCAGTGTGTGTCTGCAGCATGAATGGATTATTCAAAGTCTAAAAAAAAGAGCAACATTAAACGCTTCACTATTTTATATGATCTGTGACATTCCTTAAATCTACAAAATACACCCAATCAACATCAAATTCCAGAAAGGTCCAACATTTTCTCTAATACTATGGCTGTTGCTTATCCAGAAGATCACACAAATGTGTCTATGTGTGTATGTACCTACAAAAATTAAAAATTAATAAATTATTTCAGTATAATAACAGAATTTTTGTCATATTGTGGGTGATCATGGTCGGTGCAGATCACTTACCATTGGGTACCCATTAGCTTGTTTTCAGACCTCTACTGTAACAACATATGATATAAAATGTTATGCTTTAAAACTTTGATTGTGACGATAATCATAATAATGGATTATTCAGCCTTGTGGCTTATTACACTTAAATATTGTGTGCAGGTGTATTTTGTAACCGACATATACAACCCATCCTTAAAACACATATGTGTGAGCCACAGTCCATGTGTTAATTTATAATTTACTCATTTACAATTATACCCATATTTTTATATTGTTTGTTAAACAGTATAATTTGTAATTCCTTAGTTTGAATATTTAAAATACTCATTAAAATGTAAAAATTATATAAGAAAAATTAATCAAACATCTTGTAATTAATAAATACTTTTTTATATATGGAATGCCTGTTAGAAATTGAATTAATGTGTCTGCCACCACTACAAATAATAAAATATCACATATACAAGCAGGCATGATAGAAAAATCTACTTAACATATTTGACATTAAAGACTTTATTTGTTAATTCGTTATGTGTTATGCGTTTATATTTAAACAAATGTGTACATATCTGAATGAAATTATAAAGGCATTCAGCATAATGCAATTAGAAAATCAATAAGAATTACGCGAACGCACTTTTCATGCACAGTTTATTGTTCTATTGTAACTGAACGGTACTTTCCCACTGTAAGATTAAGTGATTGAACTTTTAACTATTTATGCGTTTATTCGATTGTTTTTTTAGGGTTTAATCAATAATTTAGTAATAAAAACAACGTTCAAATCAAAGAGTGTTCATTAATCACACAATAACTGGTGTAACGTGAAAGAAAACGTCGTGTTAACACTTCATATAATTTGCACAATACTATTTGTGATTTTTTTACACTATATTCCGTGCCGAAAAATATAGGTTTATCACATTACAGATTTTCGAAAAATTTGGCTTTTCTCCAACCAATGCAGGCAATCACCACCGCAGCGAATGACATTGACGTTTCGATTCGTTCTGAAATTGGTAAAATCTCTACATATTACTTTGGAAAACGAATATGTCATCCTTCATCATCATCATCATCACATAAATTTTATTTACTTATCATTTTTTTTATTACGTGACATTGGCAAAATTGTGGAGTTGTTCCTCCGCAGAGGCCATTAAAGCAAGAAGAAGAAGAAGATTCTAAATAGAAAATTATGTATGTGACTTAGGCAATTTACGTATGTGTTTTTAGATTTTTATTTAAAAAAAATGATTAACTGAACACAGGATAATTTAATTATAAAATTCAATAAATGAATGCATGATGAATTCTGAATTCTCGTTTGTTCTTGAACGTTTTCTTATGTCAAAGTATATTTTATTTAAAATTTATTACGAATCCGAAAGCTGCTTTTTTTGGCATGTAGCTTTCTATAAAGTATATAAATAGTAGGCTTTATGTCAAATAATCCATTTTACTAATGCATAAGGCAAGCTAAGTGTTAACTGAACTTTTATTGTTTACTAATGTTCGTGAAAAAATCATTTTAGTTACATCTTTAATTCAATACGCAAAATGACTTCAATAGCGCCATCAGATTCTGAATCCAACGTCAGCGGATTTGTGCGTTATAGCGACAAGAATTTCAAACATCTTTACACGTCTTTGATCGAAGTCAGTAACTGTTACTGTTAAGCGGTGATTGTAGTTGTATCGCAGTTTATTATCATTATTGCTTCTCTTACAGAATATGGAAATCATTAATCAAGATTTATTACAAGTTGAGAAGAACTTGAAAGATATTGTCTCACATGCTGGTCCTTTGGAGAGTCAGCTTTCAGTTGTGTTGCAATCACTGCCCAAGCCTAACATAAAAATGACAATGGAAACCAACTAAAGCCTTTTTGAACTTGCCAATCGTAACCCTAAACCATAATGTACAAAGCAGAACTTATACAAGCTTCATAATTTTCTGTTTCATGATTTTGAAAGTACCTATCTCTATAATAATAGACAATGTATTTTTGTGTGTAAATAAGTCCTATTGCTTTCATACTATCTTGTATTTTAGCTTATTTTGTATCCAAATAAACTTGTATCAACAAGTTAGTTTGAAGTGTATTTTAACAGTATAATGTGTAAATAATTAGTAATATAGTCAATATGCAATAACTTTATACAATGGCTATACTAATATTATAATGCACAGGACTTTATTTCAATGATCAAACACAAACCATAATAACCTCTTTTGTGAATATAAGAAATTGTGCAATTCAAACATAACTTAAATAACTTTGTTGTAATCATTTTAAATAATCAATACAAAAAAATATGCTAAATTTTACACACTAGATAATGTATGGTATTCCAAAAGTGTTGTCAAATTTATTTACAACCTATGTGCGTTATAAGTAAAATACGTTCTAAATATTATATGTATTTATTGAAGATATTATATATATATAAAAATCTATAGAACTTAAAATATCGAATTTCTGCGTATCACAGGGGGTATTGTATTTAGGGTCCATGTTTGTATCAGTTCAAAAGAAATCCTGCCAAAATCTAAACATCTGGCAATCATGTGTTTGTTTAAACCAAGACTGTTATTAAAAGCTTAATGTTATTATAAATTTGTTATACCTAGTAAATATTTATAAATTTATGCAGTGTTTTATTTAATAAATATACATTTTTGCTTTTGTATCTACTACCGAGGAATTAAGACTGATTACTAAACCTTTTTTTTATTAAAATTCAATAAAATGTAAAATGTGTATATACTTAGTTTATCGAATTAGTCAATCCAAATATTAAAAATAAAAACTGGTCCTAATTATCGCTAAATACGTCCCTGCCTTGGCAAAAACCAAGTAGGTATTAAAACATGAATAAACTTTTTAATATTTACGTATGACATTGTCATTACTGCTTTTCGGTACATTGTTCGGTACAAAGTACAAACTTTATTAAAAATTTATAATTGCTATTTTTATCTTTACAATGATCAGCACAAGAGCTAAATCACCTACACGCGCGGAAGCTATTGCCAAAGCATTAAAACCAGGACCGACGTACGATACTGGCGTACTTTTAGGTATGTAAGAAAATAGAACGGTAGGCAGCGGCTTTGCTGTGCCCTGGCATTGTAGAAGTCTACGGTGACTACTTACCATCAGATGGCCCGTCTGCCTATCGAGGCACTAAAAAAAAAGAGTTTTTTCTTGCATATGAGTTGATTCCCAAAAAAATTTAAAGATAGACAGAGCCGGGCTTGCCATATGGCGAGCGTAGTCGCTGCTCCAGGCTCCAAACCGGGGAGAGGCTCCTTCGAATGTAATAGTAATATAATATATATAATAGTAATAAACCTTTTCCTGCGACACCTAGTTTGCGTACTCGTTTAAGGTACAACCGGCCTTTTCTCCCGTTAAATGGTTGAATAAGTCCAATTCTATGTAGGAACTAGATTTAACTTAGGCCTCTTCTAAAACATACATCCACCTTAATTAAAACTTATGAAGTAGTTCGTAGACGAAATATGCTGTTGTCTACCTACTTTAATTAAAACTTGAGTTATCCTCTGTGCCAGTCTGCGGGTATTTTTAAGATCTAATTAATAAAGCGCTCTTTACTTTACATATCTAGCGTGTTTTGGTATAGTAAATTCCTGAACTGTCTTTATTTACCTAGGGCGCCGAGATTGCTTGGGCTAGGGGAAGAAAACTCAATGGTTTTTTTAAGACCCATTAATTAGTAATTAAAGATACTTACGTTTTTAATTCCATTTAGGTAACTGGGTGGAAGATAGAATAGAATGCCCTAAAGGTGGCACTTTTTACTTTCCACCAAAAGAAGAAATTGATTATGAAAAAGTTAAACCTGAACCACGGCAACCAGACTTCCGTTTGAATAAATTAAATAGTTTACAGGTTTGATTTGCAAAGAAGGATAGTAGATACGTAGATCTAGTTTTTGCGAATATTTGACATGGTATATGTAGACACATTAACTAAATCTATAAGTTTGAAAATGACCTCGAAAGGATAGGCAGAGGTGAAACGGGTACTTTTGAGCGTTTTTTGCCTATTATATTCGAATCAAATATAATTGTAAATTAGTTCATCGTGACTTGGACAACTAGGTAAAAAACACGATAAGTACAATTTTGACCTTGTAGAAGGAGCGCTATTTGTATGACTTGCGTAGGTGTTATTGATATTGAATGTATATTATTGAATGCCCGGCTGCCGGATTTATGCTGGTTAATAATTATATATTACAACTATTTCACTAAGCTAAATATAAATAAATAATTTGATCCTACGGCATTTTTTGTTTCAGGGGAGCGTTTATTCAATAATCCGCCACGACAGCCACGACTCATGCGGCAATTATGCCACAACAAACGATCTTGTTTACAATCACCTGCCGAAACCTCTGTGTGGCCCGAACCAACGTTACTACAAAAGATGTGCTCACCAATTTTACCCTCAACCAGATCTTATGAAGTGTTTCGTAAGTTTTCGTTAAATTGTTTATATGGCAGACTATAGTTAGACTAGTAGAGCAGCCGTTCCAGATTCCGAACTGAGGGTATGCGCTCTAGTATAGTGTCTTCATTACTCATTTTCCCATACCACACTAAATTTATGCGGCAAGAGGCCTCATATTCAAATCTCCTTTCATCTTAAAACTAACCTCGGACTGGTACTGATATAATAAAATATAGAGATTAAATTAACAAGCTAACTACTGACCTGTGGTTTCACCTTTGCCATTTGTACCAGCGTGATGGGATCACGGCCCGAACTCTTTCATTAGGAAGCTAGAGGGCCTTGTCCAGCCATGAGGTATCGAAGATAATTTATAAAGAAATGATACTATTTTATACTATCAAATCAGAACTGCCAGTGAACCGAATATTTTAGGAAGGGCCGTCGATTGGCCTACCTAGACTTATTGATCTTACTTACTAGAAGTTATTGATCTATTTATCTGTACAAATATATTGAGTATTATCTTTCAGTGTAGCTTCTAATACTAGTTGAATACAAATTAGTGAATTCAGCGCCACTTGCTCGACCACTTTCTGTTACCAGCGGCTATGTCTAGAATCTTCCATCACCACTTGATGTCGACCGCACGTTTTCGACACTGATCGCAGGAACAGAATTATGCATTTTATTTTCCCATTCGATATATGTTGGGTTTGCTGTGGTTCTCGTTATTATTCACACTTTTCTAGTACACACATAGTTCTGACCCCACATTAGGTCAAACCTGTATATTGGGTATCAAGAACTACGAGGGGCTACGGTTCCACAACACCCAGACTGGAAACAAGTATATGTCTATCAAACAAACATTTGTCTCGGTGCGGGAATCGAACGGCCTCTCAGTTCACAGACGGCTACTCAACCACTGCGCCCAGTGGCTGTAATAGTTGCACTTTTTGATTCCAAGGGAAATGTAACTGAATGGGGTTTGAGGAAATATAAACAATATGAATGGGCATGCACAGACGTCTCGGATTACATATCAACATTCTATGAAGATACGTATGTGCCGCCTCGACCTCACCAGTATTTACAAAGATGCGAGAGGAGAGCACGAGATTCGTAAGTTATTCACCTCTGTGTAATTTAGTTTAAAATAATACTAAAAGAAACTACAATTACCTTTCATATATTTTATTACAGGAGTTTCACAAAAAGTTTTCGATTTAAGATGACAAAATCAAAATCATGATAACATCAAGAACCATTTTCTTCACTTTATGCAAAAATTACTATAGTCTTTATAATATCACATTTTGTTCGAGAAGTGGACAGTGACGTCCATATAAAAATCGTAACAATACAATAATTCTTAATGTTTTCATATAGCCAACACCTGGCACCAACACGAGATCAGCAAATCTTATCACTAGGTTTAGTCTCAAATATTAGAACTAACAACCACTTAATACTAGCGCGTCACATAACTTAACAAAATAACACAATGGCAGTGTATGGAACTATACAAAAATGTTTGCACCAACAAAATGACGAAAACATTGTAGTAAATATGATGTATATGAAACATTTTAGTTCACTGACTAGTGCATGAGCATTAGTGAGAAGAGAAAGAGCTAACTTCAGGCAATTTGATAAGGCCGGACCTGCCGGGGGTTTTGAACAATTCACTATGTACGTATTGTGTATGTTGAGCGAAGACATTATTGGAAGCATAATGTTGCGGTAATCTAGGTTGCGGTATGTGTACGTAGCCATTAAACTGCATCTGCGGGAACACCGGAGAACTCATGCAAGAGAAATTATTCACAGGTTGGCTACTGCCCAAGTTGCTCATAGTCGGAAAACGATCTTGCACCATCGGTTCTCCGCAGACAGACTCTTCGCGGGAAGGAGGTTGAGAAAAAATATTACGCTGATTCATGCTGGAAGTCTGAGACTCGAACCCTGAGCTTTGGCTTGATGAGCGACTACCATTAACGCTAAATAACGGCCGCTCCCCCTCGGAGCCCCAATAACCTCCCGCAACCCATGAGGTGCTATGACCTAATTTACTGGGAGATATGAGTGGTTTGGTGCGAGACAAAGGTGTTGGCAAGACGAAATTTGGAGAAGCAGTGAATTTTCGTAATGAGAATACCGGATTGGTGTTCTTTTTTGACTTATTGGGACTGCCAATACACAAGGAACTTATACTTTCATCTAATTCTGAATCAGAATCGTCTTTAGCTAGTTTTTGATATTTTTTAAAATTAGGTTTGGCAAACACTGTATCAGGAACTGCACTTGGATTTTTAGTAAACACAGTATTCACACAAAATGTGGAGTTTAGTTTAGGTTTAGTCCATACACTGTCAGTCCTGGGTGTAAATGTTCTTCCATTCATCAGGCTACCATTCAATGGACTGATGGTTTCATTAGATGACTCCGAATAATTGTGTAAACCAAATTTACTCAATGATACATCATCATCCGTGTCAAGTGTTATGGAATCATCTTCATCAATCAATGCATTTGTTGATGCATCACTGTGGTTTTTCATGTTTTTTGGTGACCCTTGTAATCTTAACGAAGTTACAACCTTTTTACTTTTCATCTTCTTATACACTAGCAAAATTGTCAAAGCACTTGCCATCTGAAAACGTAATACATATAATTAGTTCAATTATACATGTGTAAAAATATTTAAATACATCGACAATGGCGGGTTATTTGATTTAAGCGACATCTTTGAAATGTGACAGGTTTAGTTTTTTTATTTTAGTAAAAAAATCAATATATAAAAACTATTGCGTTAATTTTAGTAGAATATATTACTTGTGTACACATATACTGCATCTTTATCACTTACTTTCATACATTTATGAGCATTATTTTCTAACATGAATTTGCCCTGTTTTACCAGTTTCCACTATTTTTTTTTTTAGTGCCTCGATAGGCAGACGAGGAGACGGGCCACCTGATGGTAAGTAGTCACCGCCGCCCATAGACTTCTGCAATACCAGGGCACAGCAAAGGCCGCTGCCTACCGTTAAACCAAACCTACCATCACTACCAAAAAAGTGAACAAAATAAATTGAAACTAAGCTCAAAACATGCAGAAAAGTTAGCTAAATCCGAATATGTATATAACTCAATAAAAAAATGTTGCTGAAATCCAATAGCCCAACAACCGTCAATATAATTGTATACTTGTTAGCACCCACCTTAAAACAACTAATGATTAGTGGGTCTACAGCTACTGTCTTGTCAGCTATAGACATGATTACAAATATAGACCACAGCAAATCAAATGCAACGGTATACTTGAGGCTATTCACATTCCATACATTTCCAACTATCTGTATCAAACAAACAAAAGCTCCCAGAGCTTTCTGTGTCATTGTATTAATACTGTCAAACTGTTCAAGTCTAAAGTTAAACATATTTGGCAATTTGGCATGTAAATGTATTATATTATTTATGTCATAAGTTTCTAATATAGGGAATGTCTGTAAAGCCTTCATTTTTACTATTGAACATATTCTTTCTAGAAGACCTGTCAGTATTTCTTTTATATTAGATATTGTACTAATTAAATTCTCATACTTTGTTATATTTTTATAAAATTCAAAAGAAACCAGTATAAAAAGTATAATAGCTATGAGCATTGAGGTACTATTTATGAAACTCTTCAATATTTTAGTCTGTTTTTCTTCCTTGTGGTTTTTCTTTTCTGGGGTTCTTTTCTCTAATAATTTAGACCCCAAAAGAGTTTCTTTCTCTTTGTGCAATTTTATTTGTACTACTTTTCTACAAGGGCTGCATAACTTGTATGCTTTCTCCAGTTGTAACCTGTAATAAATAATAATGTACTACATTAAATAAAGTTATTACTGCCTCGGTTGCAAAGTTGTGCTGAGGTCTCAGGTTCAATACCCAGGTAAAGTGATACTGGGGTTTTCTATTTGGAAATACTCAGCCCAGATACTGGAATTGAGCCTGGTATGGCGATAGGCTCATCCCTTATCGCATTATGGAACCGTAATAAATTCAGCAAAAAATGGGTGTACTAGTTAGACCCTGCCTACCTGTTTGTGGATTAGAGTGAGCGTATGCTCTAATGTATGTATGTATATAAAATATATTCTTTCCTTTTATTAATTCAGGACACAATATAAGCAATTAATTTTTAATTGTCAAAATACAATTATAAATTGAGTTCAACATCAACCTAAACTAATTGCCTATTAAAGTGCATGTCGCCTGATCTTGTGAAGATAACCTTGGTGTTATCAGTTACAGCTTTAGATAACAGTGTTTAATCAATTAATGGGATAACGCTTGTGATCTCAGTTCTCTCACCTATAGCCTTCTATTTCCTCATCATATTTATTCTCGTTCATTGGGACAAAATTGGCCAACTGTGCCACCTTCAATTGTTGATTTATGTTGCACATTTTGCATAGGCCATTCTTGGGTGGAGACTTTTGGAATACCTTTGGAGTTTTCAAAATGTGTTCATTAGTTGATATTATCTGCTTGTTGTAGTCTCCATCCTGAAAAAATTATGTTCAATTAGTATATTCTTAAAACAGTAACATACGAAACATACAAGAGAAACAATACAAATGTCTATGTAAATATAGAGAATTTAATGAAAATGAATACACCCAACAGTCACACACAGTTCTAACCCCACATAAGGTAATGTATCTTGGATCAAGAAGTAAGAAGGACTATGGTCCCACAACACCCAGACCAGAAACAAATATTTGTCTCAGTACGGGAATCGAACCCACAGCCTCTCATTTCACAGCCAGCCACTTTCCCACTGCGCCACGGAGGCTGTCTAACGTCTGGCTAATAAGAAAAACGTTAGCTATCAATATTTCCAGTGATATGAGAAGCTAGCTGAAACTTTGCCAAAAAAATATTTTTTTCTCGGAAACGTTTTAATGGGGCGTTTCAGGTTATTTTCGATTATGTAAGCACAGTAGCCTATTATTTATCTATGTTTTTATTAATATGTAATTTATAGGGTTAATTATTATAACAAACCTTTGTAAATCCGTTGTACTGTTCGCATTTCGGGCACGTCCAGCTGTTGCGATCGGGGTACTTCACCCAAAAATTACTGTTGCAGAACCAACAATTAACCCGCCACGATACTAATAACCTGTGAAATAATAGCCATAGTTTTCACTTTTTGTGCAGGCGGGAAATCGGGACATTTTAACCTATTTTATACTTACCGTAATTTGTTTATTAACTTCAAAAGCAATATAGTACATAAAACAGCTGTTATAGTAACTATTACTGATTCCATTTTATAAATATATTTCATTTTTCTTGTCTTAATTTAAATTTCTAAAAAGTCATGTTGCATTTCCTAACCTAAAATGACATTGACAGCCATTTTGTCTATAACAGAATAGTTAGTGATTCGTTGATGCCGAAGTGAGAAGCATTTCCGGTTTAGTAATTTTTGTCTATTCCACTTGTCAAGTCATAAGGCCTTGTGGCTGGATTGCATTTTGTTCTCTTGGATGCACATCAAAGAGCATTATAAATAATTTAATGCACATTATCACGGACTAGCCTAGACAAGACAGTATATTTTAAATATTTCGGTGATATTTCCAGGACTTATCTATGATCAGACAGCTAATATCACAATTTCCTATTATTTATAGAAAGACTTAGAATTTCAGATTTAGTATCTGTTTGAAGGAGTAAAACTATTCCTTGGATAAAGATTATCCTGATGATGAATATCAACAAATAAGACAAATTCAATAATTTCAAACTTTGATAGCTGTCGGAAACGGAATGTTGCTAAATTCTTTTTTTTTCCTTATAATTGGAAGGCAAAGGGTTCATGCCCATACAGTCACGTCCATCGTAGTATAGGTTACATGGACCGAGATACACATGTCACACACAGCTGTTTCGAAAGTGCGATTTTTTGTTGCTATTGAGGTTATTTATATTCGAAACAAGTGTTCTCCAAATTAAAATAAGTTATTTAGTTACTATTTTATTTACAGAATGACTTCTATAGTGATTCCTTACTTGTGCAATTTCGATGATAAATCTTATATCCCTGGTAAGATAAAACATTAAATTAAAATTAAATCACTTATAAATATTCACTAGTACTAGTAGTTCTTTACAATTTTTTTCTTTATTTAGATAACAGTTACGTTGAAAAGCTATGGGCCAATAAATGGAATATATGCAACGCAGTTTTGTGCAAAGAATTAATATCTACAGGACTTGAGACAGAACAACTTATAGAAGTAATAAAAGGTTATAGAGATAATAAAAGTGTAATGGAGGAAGTCTTACAAATAGCAATAAGTTCATTTTTGACCTTCTGTGATTATAATTGGAACTCGCACCCAGAAAAAAATGATTTAGCAGAGTTTTTGATGATAGAATGGCCTGGAGACATTGATTGTAGTTCAAAACTTCAGCGTGATTCTGAGCCTTTGTACACAAATATTTTGTACCCAGAGTTGTTATATCTATCCACACAAGTTTTCAATTCACTTTATTCTGTTGAGCAAAGTACAGTAAGTATTGAACATAAGATTTTGTTTTAAAATTTATCTTCTACACAACTTTAATGCAAAAATAAATAATGATTACCTATCTATTCATTAAATCATATTTAGCATTATATAAGAGAAAAAATTTACAAATACAATTAGGAATTGGTTTCTACTTTTCACTTATGCCTAAATCTTTACAAGAAAAAGTAGTTCAATTATTGTGGTAACATTGCTTTAAGTTTAAGTTCTTTGCTTTAATAATAAATTCTGATACACACATAACTTATTTCCTAGTTACATTTATGGTGGGCATTCCGAAGTAAAGTGACTCACCAAAGAGCCTTAGAGGATACAACATCCACTCTTTATTCTGAATTAGAACTGATGATGGCTAAATTGTCAAACGAACTGACAAACATGCATGAGAAGCCAAGGCTACGTATACTGCTTTGTATAGAAATAGCACAGGCTTACTTAATGTATGGTAGAATACAAAAGGCTGAAGAATATTTACTAAAGGCAAGGGATATAGCGGGATTAAAGTTGGAACTGACAGGTATTATTACGTATTTTATTATTTAAACTAAGGTTTTTTTCATTTGTTGTCTATCATAACAAGATTTTAGTATTGTATTGGAAGATTAGAAGACTTGCACCACATATTAAATGCATGTGGTATAAGCAGCGATAGCCTAGTTGGTTGTGATACGGACTGACAAGACGGAAGTCGTATGTTCAAAACCCAAATGGCATAGACCTCTTGACTTTTCTAAAGTTATGTGTATATTAATTGTTATTTGTCACTTACATCAAGTCAAAAACCTCGATAATCAATTATTATCACACTTAACATGTTAATATAGATTCAATAGAATACTGATAGTGTACACCATTACAAAGCATTTTTTTTCATTGCACAATATTTAAGAATGTTGTGTCACATGTTTGTACTAACATATGATACAAAATAAATTACAATGACTGAATTTTTAGAATTTGTTTATAATATCTGCCTAATCGTTTGATCTTTCATAATAAAAAATATTACATAATATTACGCTTTCAGGTGTTCTTGGAAAAAGGACAAAATTTCAGCAGCACCTGTTGCCACAATTGGCATTGTCTAGTGAATTAGACTCTACTGTTGAAAGGCCTTCTGCAGAAGAAAGTCACGGCACAGCGGAGTTACCACCAGAGATAGAGCTACAAGATGATGTGAGACTTAACAAGATAGAGTATACAGAGAAGATCACTCAAACTGAATTGCCAAGCTTGGAGCAAATATTGTGTTTACTAACTATGTAAGTATTATATTTATTTCTTTTATTGAGTAACCCTAATTGGCTCTACCGAAAGAAGTAAATAAAAAGTAAGAAAAGATATGAAAAGTAAACTTAATCTAGTGTAAAAAATAAAATACCATCTCATTTGAATACAGTATTGATAAGATTGTATGACACATACATGATGATAAAACTGCACTTATGCACTATACAAAACAACATGAACATAATTAGTGAAAAAGCCTTATGCCATTCACAGACAGTACCTTCAAAAAGCGCAGCCCAAGGACGATTTGACAACTGAAGAATTGCAACCATACATTGTGGCCATTCTGAGTCAAAACAAAGGTGCGTGGGCTACTCGAGTTGCCGCTTTATTAATCCGCTGCAAGTTGGAGGCCAATCACAAACGCACTGTGGAGAGAGCCATGCTGCAGTGTGAAAACATTGTTAATGAGAAATCTGTGGTACTACCAACCACAAGGTGAGGTTTTCATATACTACCGAATTTGGATTAGTGCCTGGTTAAACCATTCTTGATAGTCAAAGAACAGAAACTAAAAGAATATTTCTTATATGTTTTTCAGATTGTCATATTTATGGGCGACTGGTTTACCACCCGCGTGGACATGGCGGCAGCAACTAGCTGACCTATATTTGAGCTTAGGTCTTGTGAAGGCAGCATTAGAAGAGTATAATAAACTCCAGCTATGGGAGGATGTTATAGTCTGCTATACTCTATTGCAGTTAAGGCACAAGGCCGCTGAAGTAATCCAACAACAAATTGAGATAAATCCTACAGTTAAACTGTACTGTCTTCTTGGAGATGCGACAGGTATGAATATAATATCAGCTCTGCATTATTATACTACTGTTGAGCATGTCCTGTTGCTGAGCATAGACCTCTTCTACTCAGGACTAGGTTAGGCCTTAGTCCACCCAGCTGATCTTATGCATGTAGACTTCAAATAACTTTTTTTTTTTAAGAACTCACAATACATATTTTCTTTTACTGTTAAAGCAAGTAATAATTGACAAAGAATACATAAATGGGATATTTGGCCTGTGCAATATAATATAATTTTTATATTCAATATATTATTGTTTTAGAAAAAAAAACTCCCATAGAACCATCCTATACAACCAATGGAAAACAGTATTTTTATAATATATTCTATTTTTTAAATCCAATGTATATGCTTTTACATAATATATAATTGATAGAATTTTGTTATAGATGACGAGAAATGTTATGAAAAAGCTTGGGAGTTCTCAAACTACAAAAGTAGTAGAGCTCAAAGACACTGGGGTAACTTTTTGTATGACCACAAGAAATATGAAGAATGCATTCCACATTATGAAAAATCTGTTGAGATTAATTTCATACAGGAGAGTGTGTGGTTGAGATTAGGGTGAGTGTTATTCCAAATCATATTGTTTAGACATTTTCACACTAGCTTTTGCTAGTGGGCGTAGCCGTAGCGCGTGATAGTCTTTGGTATTATTACTCACTCCCAAATATCAAATTTAACGTAATTTTTACATATGGAAAGAAATTAACAGACTTGCAGAGAGCAGTCAAACGAGGTATTGTAGTTTTCTTTCATTAGGATTTTTCTTTAATTTCTTCCGTTTTTTAATTTTACTCAGAAATAAAAAATATATCCGGTATCAATAGTATCATAGATACCTCTTTTGCCTGCTGTACACATTGGTCCAACATGCTGGCCTAGCACCTTGGCCATTGTCTGCTGAATGGCCGCTGTACACAAGACGCTGGGCCAGCATGTTGGACCAACATTGGCCTAATGTATACAGCAGGCGTTTAAAAAGTTTTCTGCACGGCAATGTAGTTTTTATTTTATAATTTTGGACTACACATCAGACAAATAAACAGGCAGACAAACTCGAGTTTGCTTCTGCCGTATATTTTGTGATTTCGTAATTTTTCCCTAATTTTTTTATTATAATTTTTTAGATTTTTACTTAGTAAAAAATTTATTTCAAGAATCAAGAAAATATTAATTTACTCTAAAGAGAAAAAAAAACATCAAAAAAAATTTAATTGTATATTTTGGGTGTGTTCATGGGCGTATATAAGGGGGGGGGGGTTCAGGGGGTCCGGACACCCCTCTTAGCATACGACATAATAAAAAATCGCGGAATATTGATAGCGGATAATATAGACGCCTGGCAGGCTATTTGATTTAAGTGTCAATTTTGCGATATTGAGCTATATGCATATTCGGAATTAACAGATTTTTCTACTACTTTTGAACCTAGTTTAATTTTTTTCGTGTACTTTTTAGCGCTTAAATCAACTGGTAAAACAAGGCTCATTTTTTTCGGGGCACATTTATTTAAAAAAAATATGAACGAGTCTTAAGTAGTCGCATATGATTTACCATAAGTACCTGAGTTCTAACATCTCATCTTTTTTTTTTATACTAGCACGGCTAAGTGACCACACTGCACCTGATGGTAAGCGCAGTGCGGTCCAATTAGAGTATCGAGTAGCGAGAGAGAAAAGTTTTAGTCCATGGAAAGTGTCTGACACTTATGATACTATTTCAGAATAATATTCTACCAAACATATATAAAAATCAGCCATGTTAATTTAAGTTAATTAACTCTTATTTTAGTTTACTTTCTTACCTGGTGTCACAAGGAGAGCTCCACAAACACGCAGGTTATTCAAAAAACACGAGACGCTACTGAGAACCTAAGGTTTCATCCATGGGAAAACAAGTTATGTCAGATCGCTCTGGGATCTTACTCTAATAGTTATTTACCAAAAATAAATTGACTTCACTTGACACTTGATGTTTTGACAGTTGTTATGTAAACAATAAAACAAAATGAATGAAAATCTGCGGCAGATTTTCATCCATCCAAAGTCCAAATCCAAATTTTAGTAGCAATTTTTTATTAACTAGCGTTTTCCCACTCTATTATTAAGAAATTTCTAAATAACTGTGATTTGAGCGGTTAGATTTTTAGCTTTTACCCGCGGACCCCCGCCATGTAAAAGCTATTGCTACGTCACTGGGTGTGTTACATGCAATATTCATATGAACTTGAGAAAAAACCCTTCAATATTCAATATTATTTATTTGTATTGATTACAAATAGTTTTCCATATTACTTTTTAGTTATGCTGCATTAATGTTGGAGAAATGGGACTTATCGGCGAAAGCATATAGGCAATATACATATTTGCACCCAAATACATTTGAAGCGTGGAACAACCTTGCCAAGGTGTATGTGAAACAAGGGGACAAGAAAAGGGCATATCGAGCACTCATGGAGGCTTTGAGATTCAATTACGATAATTGGAAGGTAAATATTGTACCAACAAGTTGTAATTACACTCTTACCTTAATATTCTATGAATCAGTGTTATTTGGAAGTGATTACTGATTACTTATTTGGATATCTGAATAAATATTATAATAACCTTGCATTTGGAACTTGGAACCACAGATACCCTCAGCTATGACCCAGAGGGCGAGTAGCCGGATGTAAAACGAGAGGTAGTGCGTTCGAATCCCGCACAGAGATGAATGTTTGTGTGACAGAAAAATATTAAATTTAAGTCTAAATGTTACTAAAATATAATAAATAACCACCAACAGTCACACTCATATCCTGACCACCCACTAAAATACCCACTAACAGTCTTAAATGGCGTGTATTGATAACTGCAAACGACTTTTGGTTCCAGACCTGAGACAAATATTTGATTAAATATTATCTTAATTTGAATTTTTGGTCTCACAACACCTGACTTGACTTATTTCTTTAATTGGCCGTGTCGAGGCAACGACAATTTTGCCAATGTGAATGTGTAGAAAGCAAACGTACGGTGAGAAAAAAATATTTAATACAAAACCCTGAGAGAAAAAAAAACCCCCTGACTTTAAAAAAAATGATAATTAATTATAACATTGAAATTTCTAAAAGCAGAAAATAAATAAAACCAATAATTCACAACACCTAGATTTAAGACAAAAATTTGATTAAATATTGTCATTAACATTTTTTAATTTCTCAGCTTTGGGAGAATGTCATATTAGTGAGCATGGATACAGGCCATTTCGAGGATGTGATCCGAGGCTGCCATCGTCTCCTCGACATACAGCACAAGTTTGAAGACATCGAAGTGCTCACATTACTTGTTCACGCCATTATCAACGACAATATAGACGCCGATGGAAACAGTGCTGCCAGGTAACAAAAATATTTTATATTGGAATGCATGAGCAAAATTTATCCAAGAGGTTGTTACTTTCTAGTTTGATCGCATAATACCCGAGGGCACAAACCACAAACATTAAAGCTTCATGTGTATTTATAATTAACAAACTACCGCTTGTTTTAACTGTAAAGGAATTGTCTTTCAATTTCGAACATTTGTGAAGTCAGCATAGAGAATTAATCTCTTACTGGATTTTTTTGCTTATGAAGGGTCATTTGCAAAAAAGGTCCTTGTTCAAACAGTATATATTCTTTTTAGTAGCAGTTATAAATACTTGTAGATGACTATAATTTTGTACCCAAATATAAATTGAATATTTATTTTAGATTACGAAAACGAGTTTTGGAGTTGTTTGGTAGAATTACATCAATTCACCAAAACAAACCAGAAATATGGCAGCTGTATTCTGATTTGAGTCCAACATGTTTATTAAAAGGACAGCGACTTTTAAAAGCTTACAGAGGTTTTACACAGGTAATCATTTTATAAAAAGTTATACTATAAAGTTATGGAATGTTGATATTAAGTTTAGAACATATGTAATTTTAAGATATGTAATGACAGCCTCTGCGGCGCAGTAGGCGAGTAGCTGGCTATGAAACGAGAGGCCGTGGGTTCGATTCCCACACCGGGACAAATGTTTGTGTGACAGGCAGATATTTGTGTCCTGGGTCTAGGTGTTGTGAGAGGGTGCGTCTCTCGTAGTCCCTGATACCCACAACACTATACTCGTATCTTAGTGTGGGGCCGGGGCTATGTGTGTGACTATTCATTTATAATTTGTTTTAGAGTGGAGATTGGCCTAAAAACCCTGAAATGTGCAAAAAAGTTATTGAACTAGCCATAACATTGTTGGACTATAGTTTGAAAGCCAGTGAAGAAGTAGATGATAATGAAAAAGCACAAGCAGCGCAACAGATTTCTTCCGCTCGTTTAACTAGCCAAGCTGTTATAAGAGCCGCTGAAAAGCAAGATTGGCCTGACACACAAACCTCTCTTGAAGAATTGAAACATTTATTTTCAAAAGTAACAGAGTATATGAAATCAAACAAATAAAATAATTTAAATTTATTTCTTTGAGTTTTATTTTTTCAACATATAGAATATTCTTTAGTTATAAGTATAACATATAGATAGAATATGGTAGTACAAAGATATCAAATAAAAAATTTATAGGTATCTTATAATTAGAAAGTTTATTCATAATTTCAATCCACATTTTCCCATTGCTAGATATAGACGTCCCGTAATTCCCGCCATTTCTCGAAGTCCCAGGCCCCACAACATACAAGGCTTTTCGGCTGTGAGCTGTGAGAGTGCCGTCATCCGACCATCAAGCTGGTGATGTGCCCGTATTATTCACTCACGTGGTCACCTTTTAGTGCACAGATTTTCAATTCTTCTGGTCAAGTTTCTGTTTCAAGTACATATACAATCACGTCTGTAATTCCCGAAGGGATAGGCAGAGGCGTAACCAGTACACCCATTTCTCGCTGAATTTATTACGATCCCATAATGTGATAGGGGGCGAGCCTATTGCTATACCGGGAAGAAATCCAGACTTCGGGCTGATACTGAGTATTTCTAAATAGAAAAACCCAATATCACTTTATCTTACCCGGGACTCGAACCCGAGACCTCAGCAGAGCAGTCGTAACGCATGCGCAATTACAACTGCGCCACCGAGGCAGTTTGGTAGAGGTATTTAAGATATGAGTTATGGAACCGTGGTTTTCTTTAAATGTGAAAACATTCCGTATCTATACAATACAATTTCAATCACTTCGTTAGAAAGCATAAATTAACTGATGTCTGATATAGTTTGTTTTTAAAGTTATCTTGTATATACTTTCAGTATTTCAAGTGGATAAAAATTTAGATAAAAAAGCACCCAATCAATCATCGATATACAGACTGTGCCTAACCCTACGGGATAAGAATCATGGATGATTTTCTATATTCGTATTTATTATACTTTGGTCTGTAGGCTGTAGCCATTGATATATAGAAGCCCTGTGGGTATGTTTTTTTTCGTTTTATTCGACTAAAGGACAGGCTATAGTCAATCGACCATACTGCCTAGTCTTACGTTTAACCTGTGGGTATGTGTTATGTAAAAAGTAAAAATGTGCTTCTAAGTTTAGTTATTGCATACGGTATTATTTTTTTTAGATTACCATAGCTCTTAAAAATTATATTATGACAATATATTATAAACATACCAATCAAAAATATTATGATATATAAAGAAACAAACATTATAATTATATTTCTATTCGATTTTACAACGACAACAACACAAAACATTTGAGTTTCAATGTTTTGACAAGTGACATGCGAAAACAAAACGCTTCACACTAATTTACTTACAGAGGAAGGGTGTTTTACGCTTTTTATGGTACTAATATTATTGTAAATTACACTCTATAATAATTTATAATGCGCGTTTAGTAATTATCAGTGAAATCATGGCTACAGTCAATGACGACGAGATTTTGGAGGGCTTCCTCTGCCCGATATGCAAGGCTGACTTAAAATCTGCATCTCAGCTAACAAGTCATTTTGAGAGTCTTCATCAAGAAGAGCAGGATGTTTTGAAATCTTTAAAGGACATTTTTGGCAAAGCTAAGAAAATAATACTTAACGAAGATGTCGATTTTAAAGAAACGTTGGACCACGCTTTAAAGTCCAGTTATGTGGATTATCGCGATGAGGAACAATTGGAAGGCGTATCACGGAGTTCGTCAGACTATTTTAGAGCTGTGCGATCGGCTAGACTGGAGAGGTATGCGACGGAGACAAATAAGCTGTTAATAAGGCTCGATAAATTAGTTTGCAACATGCCTAGTGAACCTAATCAGAGGAAGCAGCATGAGCAGGAAGTAAGTATTTTTTATCATGAATATTTCGTACACCTACACTATTGTTTGACATTCTTAAGTCGGCTTTTGTATTTCAATAGTTCCTAAGTAAAGTACCATGTGTTGAAAAAGTATAATTTAAAGGAGAGCTGACTCAAGATATTTTGTAACACATTTCTTTTTAGTTTAAAACTATTGATAGAGTTTTTTACCAGTGGTAGTGGTATAAAATTAATTATTCAGCTATCAATAAATAATTCTTATTAAGATGGGTTGTCAAGAAATTTTATGGTTGATAAAAATAAAAATCATAATATTGTAAATGCTATAATCTTTTACCCATTTTAGTGTAAACACTCTATTTTATTAAGTATATAATTTACTATATACAGATAATTTATTTATTTACACTTTATATACAAGGTATAAAGGTGGACTTAATGCCTAAGGCATTCTCTCCCAGTCAACCTTAAGGTGGTGCAGAGATAAACAGGGTAGGTGCAAAAGATAATAATAAAAAAAATATCAAATAAGGATGTACATACATAAATACTTGCATATATACATAATAAATATAATAATATTTATAATAAGATATATTATACATACATACACAAATAATGAATATTTTTATTTTGCACATACCATGCTTTACCTACAATATCAAAAAATATGTATGATTGTGTTGATTAATGAGGGATAGATTGTTTCTCAGATATTGTCATTATAAAATAAATAGTTTTAAGTCACAATATTATAAAATAAGTAAAAGTTATAAAATATATTCCAGGTAGTTCCCTGGTTGGATGGATCATCTGTGAAGCTCTGCCCAAACTGTGCTAAAGCTTTCAATTTGACACGAAGAAAGCATCACTGCCGACTGTGTGGCTCCATCTTATGTCATGACTGCTCTCTGTTCCTAGATATTAATATAGCTAGTAAGTATCTTCTATATTTAAAATTTGCCTTGAACTAATATATCTTGACTAAGTTATATAAAAAAATGCTACCTATGTATTTATCTTGGCCTATTAACCTCTCTAGACCGACTTGTTAGCCAGCTACCATGCCAAAACAGGCGATAATCACTTTTATTAACATGCATTAAAGGCATGTTAATTAAAATACATTTTCTAAAAATAATGTTTAATTTGGCTTGAATTTCCTTAGACACACACGCACGACGTTCTTTAGATTAGCAATTTATGAATATTGTCAGGCGGGGGAGGCGGAGCTTACCAGCCTTAAGCCGCCCGGGAGCTATGTTAATATTTGGACGGCCACTGAACTGAGTCCCTAACACTATACCTAGTCAGGTCATAAATTCTGTCACATGTTTAATATAAAATAATTGAAACAAGTTTATTCATTATGTAACCATTTATATACCAAAATGAACTTAACAAAACATAGATTCTTATGACACTAAAGTTTATTCAAAATGACCTCCGTGATTTTGAATACAGGCCTTCAATCTGCGCGGCCAGTTGTCTATCGCAGCACGAACGAGTTCCATGTCAATATCGGCGGCTGCCTTAATCAAGGATGTCTTGAGTGACTCCAAATTGGGATGAGGCTTTGAGCACGCCTTTTCCTCCAAGTGTTGCCATATCTTGTAATCTAACGGATTCAAATCTGGACTGAAGGAGGGCCAGTCTTCGTGCCGGATGAAGTCGATTTCACGCGCCGCCAGCCAGTCTTGTGTGCTCTTCGCTCTATGAGCTGGCGCCGAATCTTGTTGGAATACCCAGTGCCTGTTATTGAACATGGTATGAGAAACAGGTTCCACAAGGTTCGTCAGGACTGTATTTTGATACACAACTGCATTCGTTTTTACACCTTTCTCACAAAAATGTACCTCTGTTAAGCCCCAACAAAAAACTCCCAACCATACCATGAGCGAGGATGGAAAATGACCTCGTTGGACACGCGGAATACGGTTGCTCGCTTCTTCACTACTGTGTGCGTACACCTTATCATTTTGTTTGTTGTAGCTCTCTTCTACGGTAAAAAAATTTTCATCTGAAAAAAGAATTTCCCGATATTTTTTTCCCGCGTACCGCTTCAACAAAGCGCGGCATCTCTTCAGTCTCAGGTCCATTAGACGAGCATTCAAACGATGTCCTATTTTTCTTCGATATGCCCGAAGGCCTAAGTCTTCATTTAACACCCTTTTCACCGTGGTTCTGCTTAACCCCATCTGAAGGGCCAACAGTTTCTGCTTACGTTTAGGATTTCTTTGAATTCGCGCCTTCACAGCTTTTATCACTGCTGGAGTCCTAACAGACCGAGGGCGACCACTTCTTGACCTGTCATCTACACTAGAGTCTTCATTGTATCGTTTGATGGTATGATAAACGAATCTTTTGGTTATATTCAAATTTTTCAGTATGTCAAAAATTTGAATTGGCGCGTAACCGCAACGATGCAACGCAATTACTGCAACACGGTCTTCTTCAAGCGTCCACTCCATATTTAAAAATGAGTAAAATTCTAAAAAGTATACATTTTTATTTTCATGAACAATTTGAAATTCGAATTCAATAAACTTTTTTGTGGCCAGCATTCTAAAATAAAAGTTTTTACTGTGTGACAATACTTATGACCTGACTGTGTATATACCATACACTGACAATATTGACTAAAACTATGCGTTGGCCCTTTTTGTCGCATTACAGATTGTCCTGGGTTCCCAGGATGAAAAGCGCCCTGGCTCCAGTTGAAACACCTGGATAATCTGGAACTGCCCCTGAGACAATGCCGCTTGGCAGAAAGATATGATTACCACCAAGAAACTATAAACATTGTGTTTTAGGTCCAAAATCTTTCATAGTTCATGTTACCCATAATTTAATATTTTACGGTGGGATTAGGACTGTTTAACCTGTTGCTTTGCTTGACACTTTATTTTTTTCTTTTCAGGATCAATTGTAGACCCATCAGCTCCACAGACTTCAGCCCCGACTGATGTAGAAGCAACTGAGAAGACAGGCCTCCGTCTGTGTGAACATTGCTACAATCTCATAGAGTTGAGGAAACAAGTGCAAGAGAGCAGGAATGCTAAGAGTGTGCTCATGACTGCTTATGAGCAGATGAGAAGCCTCATGGACCAGGCTAGACCTGCTGTTGCTTTGTATGAAAAGGTATTTACATACACATAACTTTGTAAAGGGGCGGGTGATAGATAGCGAAAGGCTAAAGCGTAAAGATCTTGAGTCAGACGGGTGATGAACCTGACCGTCTGCGGCCCTTCCATCTATTGATATTCTGCTTCTGTATATGTAAAGTGTATGTGCGTTTGACAATAATGAGATGTGCACTGTGTACTGCCAAAACTTTATAATAATTATTACAATTATTATAGTGTCTTAATGAGGGGAAAATAAGAATATCGAATATTAGAAATTTCAAATTTAATTCGAACTCTTTTAGATATAAGAATAGTTCTAAGTTCCCATGACGTTAGACATAATTAATAATTTTTCCGTATGGTGAATTTCCATCTGTTTTTTGAGATGTCATAAGTGCCTTTTATATGCCTACGAAAGATTTTTATTTTATTTATTTATTTTAGTTCATTAATTAAATTTTTTTAAATTCCCTATAACATCATGGGACGGTAATAAGCTCGGCGAAATGTGGGTGTACTGGTTATACCTCTGTGTGCCCCTTCAGGAATTACAGGCGTGAGTGCGTATAATTTTTTGTAATAAATACACGCTTCAGTCACCTACATAGTTCTGACCCCACACTAGGTTAAACCTGTATCTTGGGTATCAAGAATTACGAGGGTAGTCCCACACCACACAACCTGAAACAATTATCTGTCACACAAACATTTGTCTCGGTGCGGGAATTTAACCCAGTAATGTATGTGGGATCGTAGTCCCTCGTAGGTCTTGATACCCACGATACAGGTTTTACCTAGTGTGGGGTCAGAACTATGTGTGTGACTGATGGGTGTATTTATTTATTTATGTAGTGTATGTACTACAGATGTGTCAAAGTCTGTTCGACGGCGAGACGACGTACAACCTGGCGGATGTGAACGCGATGCGTGGTCGGATCGGGAAGCTGGCTGAGGGGATAGACTTGTTGAGCAAACAGATCGCCGCCTTCCCGACCGAGCCCGCCACAAGACATGCCAGGCTACAGAACGCCATCAGGCAGGCAGCTGCACACTATATTAAGGTATTACTCAGTGTTGCTATCGTAAAAATCCGAGCTGAAAAAAACATGAAATTGTATTTAGGTATTTATTTAAAAAAAAAATATTTTCTTATTTGTTTCTTCTCCATATAGGTTTCCTATTATAAAATTAGGAACGAGTCTTAATCGCGCAATATTTTAATGGTATAAATACCACAATTATTTCCCGACGTTTCGACCGAGTTGCATCGGCCGTGGTCACGGGCTGACTGAGTGAGAATTTAGTGCCGTCTTCGTAAGGTGGGCTTTCGTGTGGTGGGAGTATCGGTAACCAGTTTAGTGGGGGTTTTGATAACTACCTTCCCTTGGTTTCCCTTTTTCCCAGTTTTTCTCACTCAGTCAGCCCGTGACCACGGCCGATGCAACTCGGTCGAAACGTCGGGAAATAATTGTGGTATTTATACCATTAAAATATTGCGCGATTAAGACCCGTTCCTAATTTTATAATAGGTTTCCTATTGTTTCGATTACTGCAAATTCATGTTTATCTAGTGTATACTTGTCCTTGCTTGTCATTTTGTCGCACATGTCGCGTGACACCTTAGTGTTACGTAGTCTACTAGTCGTAGTCTTAAGTAGTCTAAATATGTTGGTTGTCTTATTTGCAACCTATTTTTTTTGTAAGTGAACGTAGTACATATCATTAGGTCGTAATTCCTAATGCAAATAATTACACCCTTATAAAGTCAAAATGGTCATAGTGAAGTTTATGTATGTAATTAACACACTACTAGTTGTGGAAGTCTCACATAGGAAGTCTGAAACTTTTGTGGATATTATTTGCCTAAGAAAAAATCAATAGAAAGAAACTTCTGTTAGATTTTAAATATTGAAAATATCTAATCATCATGTAATAATAAAACACATACTATTATTTTTAATCCATCTAGTTTCCTTTCGATGTCTCCCCTCATGTCCTCTCTCCTGATTATCATCTACAGTCTTCTTTCACCAAACACTATTATTCTCTTCGTCTCGTTTTTCGGTCTTCTTCTATTCTTCTTTCCCAGCCCTGCCTTCGCCGTTGTATACCAGCCCTTGACGGTTGTTTTTAAGTTCACCTTTAATCATTCATTTCATCTTTTACTATAATTATTCATTTCATATGGTGATATTCCATCTGTGCAGGTAAAAACCTGTCATCAAATACTTTTTATATGCCTACATGATCAAGAATTCTATTTCCTCAAGGAGGACCTTTTATCTCTACGGAAATTACCAACCGAGGCTCAAATAGAAGAAGTCCGTCGTCAAAGGTACGAGAGGGCTGAACGTCAAATACAAATGGAACGGCAGCGGATGGAAAGAGACAGAGAGAAGATGGAGGAACTAGCCGGCCCGAGTGGGAGGGAGACAAGAGAAACTCCTAACAATGACGATGACGATAACCCTCTGTTAGAACAAATGAATATCATCAGGGAATATATTAAAAAGGCACGACAGGAGCTGAAGTTTGAAGAGGTGAGGAATTTGTTGTTAAATTGGTAGAGACAATTCCTGCAGGCAATCTTGTAGCCAATTTTGTGCACAGTATGATAAGGGAAAACTTCTTATAGAAACATAGTACATTTATCATGCGCACTGCTAGAGAGTGGAACTCTTTGCCGGAGTCTATATTTCCCGAAAATTATGACCTGGGTATCTTCAAGTCAAGAGTGAATAGGTATCTTCTAGGCAAGCGTGCTCCACCGTAGACCACATCATCACTTACCATCAAGAGAGATAGTGGTCAAACGCAAGCCTATTTATGTAAAAAGAAAGAAAATTGATGTACAGTGGTAGATAAAACCGAACATTTAATGAGAATACCGGATCCCCAAACCTCCATTCTTCCTTCCCAATTCCTTACCTATTACTTTTATGAATAGCTGGTAACACACTTATGATTCTTCTATTACTGTGGGTGTTCATAAAGGCATAGGGGCCATCCATAAATAACGTCACACGTAAAGGGTTGGGGAGGGGGTCGACGAAGAGTTACATTGTGTGACAAGGGGTGGGAGGGGTCCTAATATTCGTGACGTCACATTTCAAAATGGTTGTTTAATGTTGGATTTTAAAAAAAATGTAGTCGATATGAAACTAATTTCGGAACTGCTATTTTAATTTCATAATTTGTAGATGTAAAAATGAAAAAAAATATTTGACGTCACACCTATTGACGAGGGGGGGGGGGGGGGTTGCACAAATGTGACCAGCTGTGACAGAAACGGGAGGGTTGGGAGTGTCAAAAAATCATGAAATTCCTGTGACGTACTTTATGGATGCACCCTTACCGTCAAGTACTCGACAGCTTGTTTGACTACTTTCTATTATAAAAAGGACAGACTTCGGTGTATTAAGGCCTCCCTCCTCTCGTCTTGGAGCCTGTCTAGACTTTACAAGTGTTTGTGTAAGCCACAAATACCTGTTTAAGGTCTTGGATGTTGTGGGACCATAGTCCCTCCTAGTTCTTGATACCCCGGATACAGGTTTAAACTAGTGTAGGGTCAGTTTTGTGTGTATTATTATTAAGACCTGTGCCTAGCAATTAAAGTCCATTATATTAAAACAATGTTACTTGTCAAAGATTGATTTTTGTTTTATTTTCAGGTGGCAATACTAGAGGCAAACTTGAAGGAACTCAAAAAAGAATACCAGTTACAGAAACTGTCAAGCAAATGCTAGTCATTCCAAATGTAGTATAAGATCGCATTGTTTAACGTTACCTACGATGTATAGCATTAAGTGTATATTTATATACTATCTTGAAAAGATATGTTAGTTAATTTTATTAATTTTTTACTTTAAATACTTATTTAATTAAGAAATAAAGTATATAATATAAATTATACTGTTTTTCTTAGGTTATAACAGAAAATATCGTTGGATTCTACTCTTTTTTACATACTTCCTCCACTGCTGAGACCCGACGGGTCTTTGGCTCACTCTGCTGAAGAGAAAGCAAACTTATAACCTGGGTATCTTCAAGTCAAGAGTGAATAGGTATCTTCTAGGCAAGCGTGCTCCACCGTAGACCACATCATCACTTACCATCAGGCGAGATAATGGTCAAACGCAAGCCGGTAAAAAAACCAGTAAAAAAATAAATAAAAAGAATTTCAATGATTTCAAATTATCGTGAACTGATAGCATCTGTACTGAAATTGTTAAGCCAGATCTTACTTAAGAAAGTCGTGAACAGCCCTAATATCAATTTATATTGTGTGCATATCCTAAGCATTTAGGTAGCCGCTTGCGCTTAATGTAACGCATTTTTATAGCTAAGTACGTCTTAGATAGTTAAGCAGTAACTTAGGCATTGCCATTCGTTGCTAACTTCGCGGTAAACCACTGGTGTAGCGAAAATTTAATTCGTGTTGAAAAACTATGACTAATTCGAAGTTTCCAGACTATGGTATCCCACCAAAACATTTAAATAAAGTAAGTCACCAAAACTCACAAGTTCAAAAACTCATCACTGTTAGTCAATATGAGTGTGACTATAAGTTATAACGACACACAGGTGACGGTAGGCAGCGGCTCTGCTGTGCTCTTGCATTGCAGAAGTCTATGGGCGGCGGTGACTACTTACCATCAGGTGGCCAGTCTGCTCGTCTGGAGAAACAACCAAGCCATTTGTAATCTGAATTAAAAAAAATATATATGAATGTATCTACCTATAATAATAATATCACAGACATAATTGATTGAGTGTCAACATAATTTAATATATATCTACTGCTTCCCATGCTTCTCTCTCAACTTCTCCAATTTATCCAATTGCTTCAACAACTGCGGTCTAGTACACAGAGCTTTCTTTATCGCTTCGTCCAACATTTTACGTTGGTAGAACGGTGGGATAGGCGTATCTTCCAAATGGAAAGTGTGTATACGCCCAGCAGTATCTCCCACGAACACATTATCCCCCGAGGCGTCAAACTTAATGTAAGTTAAAACAATATTATTAGGAAATGTATATTCTGCACATGGCATATGAGTCTTTCTTCGGAGATCCCATATAGAAAGGATGTTACCGCTCACAGAAATCAAAACTGTCGCGTTAATTGGGGAGAAAGCTATCCCGTATACTGCCGCGGGGCACGTAAGAGTCATGATGACGTCATCAATACCTTCCATCCACAATCTGATTGCGTTGTCAGCGCCGCATGACACAAGTAACACCTTCATACACGGAGATACCTGCATGCTGTAAACTGGCCCTGCATGTGCTCGGAATACATCGATATGTTGATTCAAATAGTGCGTTGAACATTTATGAATACAACCCTCATCGGTGCCCACCAAATAAATGTGATCGATCGACGGATGCCATTTCATACACAATGCGGCCGCATATCTCGTTACGGGCACGTCTTCTTTCACACATGTCTTGGTTGTCTCTAACCCCTTCATCCTGCCTTCAACTGTCGACACGCGCATCATAGGCGTGCATACAAAATCATGTGTCTTAGTGCTCGTAAATCTATTGATCCTTCCGTCTTGACATGTCGTCATTACATATTCATTTTCTTTATCAATAGCTCGCCAATTAGCCACCCATATGGGTTCAAAGCAAGGATTAGTATCGCGTTTGCTTTGCGCTATGATTTTAATAGTGTAAGAAGTGATGTCAAGTATTAAAACGTCGCCATTATTAAATCCACAGGCCAACCAATTCGGATTCTTCTCTGAGAAGGCTACAGACGTGACAGGGTCCGTGAAGCGATACATACGCTCGGGTTTGATCGGATTTTTCGTGCACCAAACACAAACTAAGCCACCAAAATATTCAGCATAGCTAAATTTGCCATGCGCTACCGCTATAATATTTTCGTTCTTAGGATTAAAGGATATACTCGTGATGGGACGATTTGCAGTGTCTTCACAATCAAACTTCCATAACGGTTTTAAGGAGTAAACATATATCAAATCTAAAGAGAGTGGGTTCATTCGTATCAGGCCACGAAATTTTTTTTGCGCATCAGAATACTCTAATGCAGCGAGAACTCGTTCTACGAGTAGCACTGCGTCGGAAAATTCTGTAGTTGACGCAATTTCTAAGTACGTTTTACCTTTTTTATGCGACATATCTGCGCCTTTCTTTTTTTTCTTTCTTAATAAACTCGGTGCAGCTGATTGGTACATTACCATCTCATCGGGTTCTTCAACGACTTTTACTTGCGCGAGACGAGCGTAGGTGTCGTGCATGTCCCACATAGAGGCGAATGCTATAGCGTTCTTTTTTTGAGGTCTAACTGCCAAAGTATGTCGGGTTTGTGTCACACATTCTTCAGTTTGAGTTTCCTCAATTACCATTTTTCGATTTCGACCTTTACCTACTGTAATATACTGATAGAATTCATTCTCTTCTTCAACCATGTCACCCTCAGGTGATCCTTTGTCGTATGAGTAACTTTGTAAACCAAATAAGAAACATGTTTCGGTTTCTTTGAGAATAATAAAAATTTCCGATGGGTACGACATGATGGGATAGATTTTCGGTAAGTAAAAAGCGGAAGGCGCTATCTCAAGGACTTCGTCACCCGCAATGAATCCCTCTTCAGTGTTCATTGTGTGATCAATACGGATGTCGTCAAGGGAAATCGTGGTGGCGTACACCTTCATGCCGGCATCCATAGCCGATTTTGATTTTGACTTGGAAACTTTAAGGCCTATTTCACTTTTGAAACGGGATTTGCTTTCAAAAGCTGCGTGTGAGAAGGTGTCTTCCATAGTAACATAGTCATAGTCGATGATGTCATCGGGGGTCACATCCACTCCATCGACTACTACGCGGTACATTTGCCGCTTTTCCATAAAGGAAAACGTCACTTTACTGGTCCTCGATGAAGAGTCTCCAATAAAGCTGATACGAGACGCGATGACAACCGAACTTTGGTTTGTGGTGTCGCCTGAACCTTCTTGTGCCATTTTCAATGATTATAAAATTAAAATGTATATTAGAAATGGTACCAAAAGCCCAATGTCAATATGATTGATATTTCTTAACAGTGACAACATTTCAAAGATTTATCTGTATCTAGTTTAGTCATAGATAATAGTTTAGTAATCTTTATGACTTGTAAATACTTGTATGTAAAAAGTTCGTAGTGCAATATAAACAAAGTATTCTACGGACGCGCATGCGTTACCACTGCTGTGCTGAGGTTTCGGGTTTGATCCCTGGGTCGGGTGAAATGCTATTGAGTTTTTCTATTTAGAAATACTCAGTATCAGCCGGGAGTCTGGAATTGTGCCCGGTATGGCGATATGCTCGCCCCCTATCACATGGGACCGTAATAAATTCGGCGAAAAGTGTGTACCTACTAGTTACACCTCTGCCTACCCCTTCGGAGATTACAGGCGTGAGTGTATATGTACTTGAAACAGAAACTTAACCAGAAGAACTGAAAATCGAATGAACAAAATGGCTGTAAATGTGTGAGTGTATATGTAGGTATATGTATTCTACGGACAGATCACCATTTATTATGGTTACAATTTAATCCCATAAAAATATTAGAAATCAATATACTATGTAAGTAAACGAAGAAAACTGTTTTCAATTGCTAAATCATTCATTCTTCGCCTTCTCATTTGAGCTCAAAGATATAAATCCCACGAAAAGACATTTGTAAATCATAATTATAGAGCGTCGGCTCACAGTATATTAGCATGGGCGATGTAAACTCTGTAGAGCATATCGCACGCAACTCGCAAGCGAGATTCCGCGCCCCGCCCGCGCCGCACCGCGCTACGTCGTTGTGCTTTGTCGAGCGTGGTTCCTTCTACTTTTCTCGCTTACTATGTTGCTCGCATAAAGTGTTACTCGAGGCAAAATAACACCAAGTTGCACATTCGTAATTAACCGTAATTGTCCTCTAATGGCGGTGTATTAGCCTTCTGGGGCTATCTTGTAATATACCAACTTGTTACATAAGCTTTTAAAAGGGTCATTCATTACACGCACTGTACCGTTTTATAGTAAAGCTGTATTTTGTACGTGGTACACGCTTCCTCAGCGTTTAAAACTAGCAGTCAACTAGCATTTGACTACGGCTTTGTATTTTTTATTCTGGCGCGGCAAAGTGACCACACTGCACCTGATGGTAAGCGCAGTGCCGTCCAGATAGAGTATCAAGTAGCGAGATACAGTCTATCCCCCGCTACTCAACACAATCATACTGGCCTGCTGTTTAGCTTCTTCACAAATTTTTCTGTATGTACCTGTAAATAGATTTACGGGGACGAAATTTTTATAGACAACACGTTAATCTCTTTATAGCAATAAAATATATCTGGGTAAAAAAACATAGATTATTGGTACCATGTTTTTGTGTAAGTAATTTAGGCATTTACTTATTCATATTTATTCGCAGTTCATAATAATATACTTACCTATATGGTAAATAGAGGAAATTAATGATATAGATACTTTTATACCAGTCAATAATTTATTCAATTATTATGTATTCAGGGGCGGATCTACATAAGGGCTTTTTGGGCTGCAGTCCAGGGCCCTGTGGATACATAAGGCCCCCACCCTTCATTGAATAAAGCGAAAAAAACTGATTAAAAAAACTACCATAAGATGAGCAAATAAAGGAATTTGCAACACAAAAATTCAGAAAGGTTGCTTTGTAATTTATAAATCATAACTGCACATAGCCTGACAATTTATTTTGCAATAATGTCGTTTTGCTGTAAAGTTGCTGTTTGTATACACAAACACTAAGTAACTTAATATCATATATATAATATTAAATAAAATATTTACGCAGACCCTTAAGTATTATTAGCCCAGGGCCCCACAAATTCACGATCCGCCCCTGTATTGAGACATAATAATAATATACCGATAGCTTTTCCAAACTAAACAAAGGAAGCTCGAATTGCTTAAAAACTTTATTACGGCTGTCGGATATATAAATTAGCCGGACCTTATAAGGTTGACATTTGACTCACCTTCCCACGAATTCACATCAACCCTGTGACTCATGGCCAAAACTTAGCCAAAATATCTTGTAAAATGCAAAGTTGAACCACCCCGTGCCGGTAGCGGCCGCAGCCAGCCGTGACGGTGGATCAACAGAGGCAGGCGGCAGCTTGCATTAGTGGCGCGCGCGTGTTCCGGATACCACCTGGCCACCGACGGAAATAAACATGAAGAGCCTATTAAAACGAATAAAACAGAGTAAGTTATTTCACCTTTTTTTTCTTTTTTTTAGTACTTCGATAAGCAGACGAGCAGACGGGCCACCTGATGGTAAGTAGTCACCGCAGCCCATAGACTTCTGGAAAGCCAGGGCACAGAAAAGCCGATGCCTACATTTTTAAAACATCTTTTATTTATTATATTCGACCTCATGTTCGGAATGCCTTGGTGGCGCATTTGTAATTGCGCATGCGCTACCACTGCTGTGCTGAGGTCTCGGGTTCGATCCCTGTGTCGGGTAAAGTGATATTGGGTTTATGTATTTAGAATTACTCAGTATCAGCCCGGAGCCTGGAATTGTGCCTGGTAGGATGATAGGCTCGCCTCCTGTCACATTATGGGATCGTAGTAAATTCGGCGAAAAATGGCTATACTGGTTGTAAACAGTAAGTACACCCACTTTTCGCCTCTGCCTACCCATTCAGGGATTACAGGCGTGAGTGTATATGTTCTATTTTTAAATTGCGTTAAGTGTAAACCTATTCGCTCTTTGAAAATAATAATATATAATGTAATATTTTTTTTTCATGAATATTATTACTTATTCATCAACAATGTTTTGTAAGTTTACCTCACTACCCGAATGGATAGAAAGATCACTTATGGTACTTATATGTAATCGCTTTACTTGTGTAATGCGTAGAGAAACTAGCTAGTTCTCATCTGTCCAGAGATCGACAAAACGAATACAACACTAAAGCGCAACATCATGTATCAGATGGTAAGGTTCCACACACGCCTACATTTCGTCGGTTGGAACGATACTCGGTATCGGTAATTGCATCTACTTTTCAGAATGCAATAAAATGGGCTGGTGATATATTCATATCCCTAGTAAAGCGCGTATTTTGCGAGATCGGTATTAAATAGTCTTCATCTTCGGGAGAGACGCGATAACAATTCAAATTCCATAAACATTCGTAGACTAATCAACAACCTGCCAATGAGTTATCTGTATATATAAAAGAAGAAACTGACTGACTGACTGACTGACTGACTGACTGATCGATCAACGCACAGCCTAAACGGCTGGGGTTAGAGACTTGAAATTTTGACAGTAGGTACCTTTTATCACGTAGGCATCCACTAAGGAAGGGTTTTTGGAAATACCACCCCTAAAGGGGTAAAATAGGGGATGAAAGTTTGTATGAAAATCCGTCATTTTTGAAGTTAAATTCATGAAAATTAGTATTTGGCATTTTAGTTAAAAATAAAAAATATATGTTTCAGGATTTTTGGAAATTCCGCCCCTAAGGGGGTAAAATAGGGAATGAAAGTTTGTATGAAAATCCGTCTTTTTTAAGTTAAACACATGAATATTGGTATTTTGTAGTGTATACCTACTTTTTGTCTCAAACATGACCTCCACGCGGGCGGAGCCGCGAGCAACAGCTAGTCAGTTACTAAATTAATCTATTCTTAGTTCCTTAAAAAATACGTAAATCAGGATGTTCATGAATGCCTGAAAGTCACAATTTTTGTATTCCCTGACCTGGCATCGAATCGCAGATCATAGGTTAAGCAGCCAAAGCGAACTACTGTTAGACTAATGACTCGATCACTCTTTGCAAGATGGCGCCTTAAAACCGTTTTGTTTAAATATTTAAAACTTGTTTGTGGACTAAACTCACGCAATTTTATTCAGATAACAACAGTATGTGAAGATATGAGGTCTAAACAATAGATTTATTAATTGAGTTGCTGTAGTGGAAGATTTATAAATCAATTAAGAATCGACTACATACGGTTATTATCTGTCGACTCTCTAAACAAATATGTACTTACATAAAAATATCTAAAGAAGAATGCTTATTATATTCATAACTAGCTGTTGCTCGCGGCTCCGCCCGCGTGGAGGTTATGTATGGGAGAAAAGTATATAATACAAAATACGAATTTTATGCGTTTAACTTAAATAATGACGGATTTTCATACAAACTTTCATCCCCTATTTTGCCCCTTTGGGAGTGGTATTTCCAAAAACCATATAGCCTATGTTACTGAGGGTGAATGTAGCTATCCAATGGTGAAAGAATTTTTGAAGTCAGCACATTAGTTTTTGAGTTTATTCATTACAAACATACAACAATACAAATCTTTCCTCTCTTTAATAGTAGTATAGATGAAGTCAATAGCAGCGATAGCCTAGTTGGTTGCGGTACAGACTGTGAAGACGAAAGTCGTAGGTTCGAAACCCAAGTGGCATACACCTCTGACTTTTCTAAAGTTATGTGTGTATTAAAATGTTAATTATCGGTATTATTATATTATTATCTTTAACGGTGAAGGAAAACATCGTGAGGAAACCTGCATATCTGAGAGTTTTTCGAAGGTATGAGAAGTCTGCCAACCCGCATTAGGCCAGCGTGGTGGACTAAAACCTAACCCCTCTCATTAGTAGAGGAGGCCCGTGCCCAGCAGTGGGACAATGTTTAATACAGGGCTAGTATTATAGATTAAGTCGCATTTTTGCTATGTGTGCTTAGTTTTTTTAAACCACGCAACGGAATTTGATACGCTTTTCACTATCATTTAGGTAATTTCTTCCCGAGGGTTTATGCATATTATATTAAATAGAATGTAGAAAAGTCGATGTTCTTTCATCGTAGGTATCGCTAAACTATATTTTTAACGCTTTATGCTAATGCTGGATAAATTATTTTTATGTGGGTATACCTTATACATCAAAATAATGTTCACAGGAATGTTATATCTTAAAAAAGCCCACAGAAAGTTCTGTGATGTGCTGTGTCTTATTTTCTAAGGTTGACTCCCATTTAATGTGCAAAACCAGGGCCGGATGGGGCGCCTTTATACTTATAAATAAAGCAATTACATTCAGTTGAATGATCTTGATATACCTCATTGGTGAAGTCCTATCTAGTAACTGTATTAAGTACTTTGTATACATACATACATGTATACATATACACTCATGCCTGTAATCCCCGAAGGGGTAGGCACAAAAACCCAATATCATTTAACCCGACCCGGGGATCGAACCTGAGACCTTAGCAGAGCAGTCATAACGCATGCGCAATTTCAACTTCGCCACCGAGGCAGTAAGTACTTTGTGTCTAAAAAATCAACTATTTGTTGTTCTTTTGTAAATGCATAAAATTCTTTATAGGTGCGAACATCTCGTGTCCATAATTAAATATAATATTGAGAAAGTGTGTGAAATCGCGATGCGGCCGTGTAACTCTCGTGCAGTTTCGTAATTCTTTCCCGGGGCGGGGCGTGCAGACGTTCGTCAATGCGACAGGGCTAGTGGTGTCCACCAGTCCACACTCCTTGACTCCACGGACGCGGGCACGGGCGGCCGCGGCGGGGCGCAGGCTCAGGTCGAAAGGTCGTGAGGCCGCAGACGCGCCCCGCCCCCCTAATTGCCTCGCCCCACGCAAATAAATAATTTTTATCCACAGCGCGGAGATCACGCTCCTTCTTGACCTTAAATTACTACACATAAAGGCGTTTTTTATAAAATTTCACTGGGTTCCCGAAATGCCGACACTGCGATCGTACGAATTCCGCCTATCGAGAAATATTCGATGGCCGATGATTGCGCGTCGTGATACTATCTCTTCGTCGAATTTAATAATATCTTTTCAATCCGCCTCAGACGTAATAATTTTAATGATGAAATGTATTTCATGTGCACTAAGTTATGCCTACGGATTCACCCACACGGAAATTATTGTTGGTAGAATTGCCGGCAGAATAATAATTATATGCTTTTGAGGTAATTTATCAGCCGTTCAACTTCGGCTAGCTTCATGCAATTAAATATATTAATTAGTGTAATACTAAGCGAAAGTTGTTCTGCTGTAATGGAAAGAGTTTTTAAATTGGAAGAACAATAAATATTGTAGGGATCAGGAATGGTAATCTAATATTATCTCTTGAAGAAAACAAAATAGTTAGCTACCTATCTATAGTTCTAAATTAAAAGTCGAAAATATAAACTTAATTAAATGTACGGGTACATTTTTTCTCAATTTTCTAACACCGTATAATACTTTCAATTTTTTTATTTATTTATTTACTGATAAGATTTAATTTAAATCTGTATGTTGGTAAACACTAAAATTATAATTTATGCAGAAGATAGACAACATTTTTAACTCTCGTCGCATTCGATAAAGTTATTCCATGAAATTAGTCTGTTACAATCAGTGTGTCTTGCCCATTATAATTTATGGTGTCAAGACATGGACCCTTACACATTGGACTTTGCGCTAGATCAATTTGCACAGAGAGCAATGGCCATTGGCCAGCAACGTTCAAGACAGAATTCGTAATGTGTAAACATGACTACGAATTAAGGTAAGATATATAGGGACCACAATTGCGTATCTACAATGGACTTGGGTGAATGATGTTGGCAAAATGTGATGGGTATTAATTATTAGTAATACCTATTCCTATTAACAAAGGACGACATGTATTATAATACGACATTAATAGAATTGAGGTGCAGACAGAACATGTTGACCGCCAGGTGGGCGACGGTATTGTTAATTCTGGGAGTCCAGTCTCGATGCGATTAAGACAGAATAATGGCATAGAAAAAGAGAGGCCTCTCTGTTTGAAGTGGTATGAAAAAAGGTGCGGATGAAAATCAATTGCTATATCCTGGAGGATGCGACTAATCTGAAACTTATCAAAGTTTGACCGAAGATAACCATTATTTAATACCGGACAAGTGACCAATATACAATATATTAAAAGTAATTAAGGCATTTTAACTCGTTGATATTGTTAAGTTAATGCAAAATAAGGGATTACCAAAGGATGGAAAGATCAAATAGCCATTGTAGTTACTGAGATGTCACCGCTCACAGCACCGAAGCATCTCGTGACGGGTGTCCGTGGCTAATCGCACACCTGCTTTGTGATTACCTTATTGGTCACACTCCACGCGACCATGTCTTGAGATATTAGGAAAGCGTTCCACTGACCTCAACAATTTCGCTTTCTATTATGATCTCTACAACAATGAGGAAATAAAATCTGAATAAATGCTGTCATTGGCTTTTTGTAAACGATTATACATGAGCTCTTGTTTTGCATGCTTGGTTCTAAATTTGAATAGCTCAAGGTATTTACAACATATTAGGTCCAATATTTTTCACTCTCCTCTTCTGTCTCAGATATTTCCCTTACCACCCATTGCCCTCGTCTATAATGTGTCCCGAAATTCGGCTAGAGTTGACATTGGACTGAGTTGACACCTTTAAATCAATGTATAAGTGTCGTCCAATACCAAACCACACATAGGGTTATTGGCTCCAAGACATTCCATTGGTGCAAAACTGCATACTATAAATAGGTCCAATGTGGGGTCGTGGCGTAATAAACCACAATGTAACACACGTGATTTACCAATAAATAACGCTTTGACCTTTGCAAAGCAGACGTTGAAATTTGCTAAACATTTTTATAACCATTAATCAAAGTTAATCGTAAAAGATTGTTACTAATCAAAATGCTTAATACCATAGTGTTTGTTTATGTAAATTATTTTATCGATAAAGTTTTTATATTATCTTTTTTTGAGAAGATATAAATAACGGAATAGTTTTAAGAATATGCGAGCGGATATGAAACGTGTGGGTGCGCTAGATAATACCAAAAACATTTTTAGGTGACAAATACACATAATAAATAACTTGGAGAAACTAGTCGTTCTTATAAATATATTTAAAATTAGATTTTTGCCCATCAAAAGATCATCTACACGGGAAATTTCGAATTACTTCCTTTACAAAAAGTAATACCTACTTATATACGACCACATATAATGTCTTCTTAGTGGTCCAGCGTTTCATTTAGTTTTTCTAGAAGCACCAACGTCGATAAAACTGTAAAATACAAAGAGGAATTCCATAACAAAGAAATATCGTGCTTTCCGCCGAGATTACCATAGTGTGTAGTACGGACGCACAGACAAATAAACCTACAAGTCGCCACTTTACGTAGTTCAGTTACTCAAGTTGAATCCGCTCCAAAAGTGTGATATGCTATCATTGGTTAATTTGCTCTGTCATCGCTTGTGTTTTGGTAAGTCTAGGCTACGTCACGTGGGTGGACTTAATTGTCATATGGTGTCAGATTATGTAGCGTCTTTGGGTTTATAGGTCTGAAGTACGATTCGTGCTATCCCTAGCGGTCGGGACTCTGGACGCGTCACGTGTAAATGTGGATACTGGGTATGCACTGACCATCGTGCTCCAAGACGGAATAATGCGCGCCAGCAATTGTTGCTTTTCACTGATTGCTGCGTGTTGGGCTTTATTGGTGCATAGGGGAGGTACCGTCGGCAAATTAATATTATAATGGCCGTTTTATTTTATTTGTCCAATATAAGAACCGAGTAGTAATGCTGACAAGTGATATATGCCGGAACATAATTTATAAATATTTGTTCTTCTTCTCCTAATTTAGCCAAGGAATTCGTTATAGTTATGGATCATGTGTATTAAATTATTGAGTTAAACTGTGGCTAAAATTAGCACTATCTAATCGAAGACCAGATGAAACCACCCTTCGGAATATAGTATTCCATAACCAATTTAAAAGGTATTGGTAACTTTCAAATAGTTTCCAAAACCTAAAAATATCGTAATTAATGTTGTTGCTGACGCTATTGGCCGGACCGCGAGTGCCAGCCGCGGCCCAACGCTTTCTCACGGTGAAATAATCGGTTGCCCACACTTACCCTTAATACCATCCTGCCCTCCTACCAGTTCCTACAATGATCCTTGCCAGGAATTTGCAAATTTCGCTCACGGATATACACCCGAGATTTAGTTCGTGCTTGCTCCCACCATCTCGTAATATTATCTTCGTTTTGTTCGCGTTAATTAATTATGTTGCCGGATGAATGGTTTTCTGTCATGCATTGAATATGTATAATTAAATACTAATTTATTGAATACGGGTGATTAACTAGACATTGAGTTGGTAGAATATTGGCACACCTGGTGACTAGGGTTGTGAAATATGATAAAATTATATCGCATAGGAGAGATTTAAACTATTATTTCTAGTTATTGCTAGATATTCAATAACAGGTACGGTATAAAAATATTATTAATATTTCCTCTAATGAAATACATGTAACTTAAATTTTACGATTGTTTCGCTTACTATGTTTTCGAATTGGCCACCTTATCGTTTAAACCACGTTTAAAACCTTACTCGTAACAATTGAAATTTTTACCTAGGGACTGAGGAAACTAGGCACTACTTAGAATTAAAAAAATCACCCACAATGTCCAGCTCGCAAAGGTAAACACGTGAACTTAAACCGAACTAGCTCCCACTAAACATATTATTACGGTGATCACTATCGGCAACTCATTATAATGGTCCACGAATTATTTTTTAGGAACGCCTACACTATCGTACATGTTACTAATAATTATTGACCATCCACAACCCATAAACTCGTTTACAGAGGTCATAGAACATTATGTATTTCGTTTATTGATTAAAATATACCTATGTTCTGACCTGTGTAAAATTAAAATGCATCTACGGAGCTGAAGTGATGTTCATAATATTAATGGAAAATCAATTAGAAGAAAGAACTGTAATGATTAGGTTCAAAGGTTAGGATTAGGATTTCAAAGGTTTCGTTTGAACATTTTTATGAAACAAACCTACTAAAGGTAAACCTACTAGACTTTTTTTTCACCTCCCAATAATTTATGATATGTTATTCGTAAAATGAAGTATAAAACAGTATTTCAAAGAATTCCACACCTTAGTGACTTCAAAAATCAACACACGGGTGTAATCTGTAAAGGACAGTACTCCGATAGGGTAGTGACACAATTTTTTATTAATTTAATTAACAAGACGTTACATTACCTAAAACCTATTATCGAAAGAATTTTATGAATCCGAACAAAAATACGTAAATTAGGCGCCATTCAAATCTGCTGTAGAGGTATTGTCAAATGACAGTAAAAGGATGCATGATATAACCCGTGACGTCACGGTTCTCAGAATGGCCATTATTGTGGCGTTATGCGAGCGAGATAGTGATATGTTCCAACTACGCAACCATTTTTGCTCATAGCAATATTTACAATAAATATTGTGACCTCAATTTTGAAGCAATTATGAATCTGTTGTCGCAAAAGGGTTTCTTTTGAGTATTATATTCGGTTGCATATCGAATAATGTACAAAATTAAACACAGGAAACTACCCTATTTACTACTTACACATTCGACAGCCTCCGTGGCGCAGCGGGCGAGTAGCCGGTTGTGAAACGGGAGGTCGTGGGTTCGATTCTCGCACCGGGACAAGTATTTGTGTGACAGACAGTATTTGTTTCGGGTCTGGGTGTTGTGGGACAGTAGTTCCTCATAGTTCTTGATACCCACGATACAGGTTTCACCTAGTGTGGGATCAGAACTATGTGTGTGACTGTTGGATGTATTTATTTATTTCCGAACAACAATAGCCGGTAGCTTGCTGTCACGGCAGTGCGTGCGCACGTTTTTGGCAGTCGTGCTCCGTGATCCGCGCACCGCATTCCCGCCCATTGTGCGGACACATTCCCTTCATAGCGATATGCTCGTGAGTCCCACTTACAAACCATTGTCTTCAATTTTTATGCCTCTTCGAATAATCCAGAATCTTCTGGCAAAAGTGCAAAGCTTTTGTAGTGTGTTTATGTTATTAGGATACTTGAATTTTAAGGCACAAATAAAATACTTAGGTTCCCTACTGCATTGCTTTATTGGTCTACAACTGGTTGACAAGTAGCTGGGTTCAAATTGCAGATCTAGCAATCACAATTTCTGTTTGAGTTTTTGATTCAAAACATTGCCTATTCGGATTGGGATTGCAATGGATTTAAAACAATATGTGTTAGACGCGCTACCTATTAAATCATAGGACAGAAACAAGTTGGACAAACCATCGATGCACTAGTTGCTCTTCTGCCTATCCTTTCGAGGAGACAAGTTTTATTAATTAGCCAGTCAAAAGAAATTTAGATAGGTACTTCATTGCAAAAGGTCTGTAAATTTACATTCACGCAGTAAGTACCTACTTATACACGCAATTTACTACATAAATAAAAAGTCAGAAATCATGGCATACTTCTTGACGATAGATTTATATTGTCACCCTTCTTTTAATTGACTACATTCCGTTATGCATTACAGCAAATTCGGCGATTGCTCGTACATTTTACCATAGATACGTAAGTACACACACACACACACATACACTCACGCCTATAATCCCCGAAGGGGTAGGCAGAGGTGTAACTAATACACCCACTTTTCGCCGAATTTCGGTCCCATAATGTGATAGGGGGCGAGCCTAACGCCATACCGGGCACATTTACCAGACTCCGGGCTAATACTGAGGAATTTCTAGATAGAAAAACCCAATATCACTTTACCCGACCCGGGGATCGAACCCGAGACCTCAGAACAGCAGTCGTAACGCATGCGCAATTACAACTGCGCCACCGAGGCAGATACGTAAGTAACAACAGAATAACAATAACATGGGTCTGAGATCGGGCCCGCCTTGAGGGTTTTCTAGAAAATGAAAACTATCCAACCGCATGCAAATTCTCCTCATTATCATATCGTAGACATTTGCAAAAATATGTATTCTCAAATCTGTTTCTTACGACCGTCGACCGCTGATGGTGGTATAACCGCGGGGCAATAAGCAAGTTCTTGATGGCACTAGTGTTATTGGTTTCTATTTTCTTTGAATTGTTTGCTTTGAAATAGAAAAAATAACCGTGATATGTACTGGTAAACCTTAGATTTTTTTTAACAACTTACTTTGATTCACTGGAAGATTTATATTATTGATACGGCATACTTACTTTTTAACACATTTTATTTCTAAAAATAGACGAAGCTAAGGTAGATCATACATAGTAAAATTCTATTATACTCTACCACCCACACCACATCTGATGACACACGGGCTCGGCCATTCCATTGACATTTTATAACATTCTTTATTTACGGACCCAGATTAAATAACTGCAAAAGCTATAATTTTTAAAGTGGGTTTTAAAACCATTTTTATATCCTCACAAAATACGGTTTGTGGTTTATGTCCAAACTTGATCCGTTAAATCCATTATTGTAGGTGTATATCTGAAAGATTAATTGCTTCACTTGAAGTAGATGCTGAAGAATAGATAAAACGACAATAAACAAGTGCAGATGAGACTCGCACACCTATAGTTCGGTATTTTTATGTGATATAAACACAAAAATGAAAATAATTTCTGGATTTTTCTTTTACTTGTGCTGTAAGACTGTATTATAAAAATTTTCATGATTCTAGATCATGAGGAAGACGTATTCTATAGATATCGTCACAAAGATTCCAAAGAGCCGTAGACTGACTAAAAAAATCTAGCGTTCGAGGAGATAACGAAACATAAACACAGGTGTTGAGTCAAAGCCAACAATGAAACAAAAGCGTGAGAAATTGTTCAAACAGACGTAACGTTTGTGTATTATTTGAACTCTTAGCACATTGTAATTATTGACCACGGCAATGCAGTTTCATTCGTCCTTGCTTGTGTTTTTTTAGGCAGTCTGTAAACTTAAAATATTTTTAATTACATAAAATAACATACAAAACAAAATAAAACAGGAGGCAGTATAAATAAATTTTAAATAATTCAATACATATACATATTATTCATGTAATATTATGTATATCCATAGGGGACTCAAAGGAAATGGTCTAGAAACTGATCACATTAACGGGATAGGTAATGGTACCCATGTATGTATAGATATCGTCTATAAAAGTAGGTACTATAACCGTTTCGTACACCATACGGAATTTGCAAGATATAAAACATGGTTCCAAATGTATTCTAATTAAGAAATGTAATTGAATATTTTATCTTTTATGATTATTATTCTTCGAGTAGGTAACCTAACTCAAAGTTATTATTAGATACATGAATGACATTAGGTCATTATGATTCAAAAGTAAGAAGCAATCTTCAATCTAGATCTCCTTTTACGAATCAGGAATCTTTGGTGAACAGGTGAATGGTTTACGATGAGATATCTTAACTCAAAACTATTGGAATGTGATGAAGCAATTCGTGTCAGCTGCGAACCGTGTCCTGAGGCATTATCAACGCACTCCACTCTCGCACGGAGGGCTCGCCCGTCGCTGCAATGTTCCGAGATTTTTTAGAGGAGGGCGGTGTCGATAGCGTATCACGAGGGTCAGTGTTGCATGTGAAGCCGCGGACTGTAGTGGCGCGCACGGGGTTCCTCTCCAACCGGCGCAGTGAGCGGGCATTCTAAACTAGAATTTCGCGTTGGTTCTCCAGTGCGGAGGGCCGGGAGTCGTGCGGGTAGTTCGGAAGCGCGCATCCCCTCGGGAGGGCATTGTTCTACCGCCCACGTCCATTGTTACAACGCCGCGTTCATTATTTATGCCCAATAATCCGCTCAGCTGACTGTGGTATAAACCTCGTTATTAATCCTATCCACTGAGTAACGATCGATTGTAATTTTAAATCGATTATTGTGCTTTCAGAAATTACGCATAAAGATTTACCGCCACCGTGCAATGCAGACAATGACACTAACAATGGACCAGAACAGGGCTTGGATGAGCCGGTATAGTAAAATTTGCAAAAGATTCGGATATCTAAATATTTTTAACAATTAATCAATGAAGATTTTAATTTATAGGAAGATAATCCAGTGTGCGAGGTCTTGGATTTACTAGCGAGTTGCAAAATAGCGCCTATAGCCGACGATATCGAAGAAACTGTAGCAGAATATACTGAGATTGATGATATGGGCCTGTGGCATTCGACACCTTTGACTCGTAGACATAAATCAAAAATATCCTTAACTTGGGTTCTCAAAGAAAATTTAGACAATAGTAAGTTGCCAGCGGAGAAGATACAAACTGAGGAAAGGATAAATCATACAATCTGTGATGTCGACAGACGTCAGAGGCATAATCAAAAATTTTATGAGAATAAAAGTTTGGAAAACTATAAATCAAGAAATATATTAAGAGACAGGGTGGTCGGGCGCAATGAGTATTACCATAAACTTAGGTTTAAGAGTGCTTGTGATGAGTTCATGAACGGACATGATACTTACTCGGATGACACAAGTGTGAACACTGAAGAATACATGAGGAGGAAGCACAGACATCGACATAGAAGAAAGAAAAGCAAACAAAATGGAACCTTCGGGTACGACATTAAGGATTTGGACAGCTTTTTGAGTGAGGTATGCTATATTATACTGACTTAAAAACGTCTTTAAGCATTTAACGTCTGTAAAAATAAATAGCATTCCAAATTGAAAAATAATTAACGTAAGATTACGCAACAAATTTGATTTGTGTACGGAAACCATCATTTATCATGGTTCGAGTGGGTTACTACGGTCTTAACGGATGTTTCGCATAAAAGAAATGAATACACATGTCCGTGCACACCATCATTATTCATTTCTGCGATGTTATTATGACATTATGGTTTATACAGCTTTTTGTGCTTTACCCCGCAACCTGATCGAACCTATAGGCCGCGAAATTGGCGCAAAATTGGACTGAACACAAATTGCTCATCGTTTACAATTTTGGAAATTTTTCTGGGAGTTTAATGCTCTTTTTTGTTTTTTGTTCGGAAAAGATCGATTACCGAAAGGGTTTTTTTAGCTTTGGCGTACACGCAAAAGATAATCGGTCGGGTATTGTATTTTGAGTTATGCTCAGGGGTCAGAGCGAAGCATGTCTAAAGGATAATGCGCGAGTGGATCGACCCATTCATCAAAAAGCTTTATTTAAAACAATATATCTTGCACGAGTAGAAGTTACGGTGTTAATTGCGCGAGTACTCGCGACCGGCCGATAATGCGATAATTCATGGGAGAATTTAAAAATATATTATTAGCTTTCAATAATTTGTCGTTAACCTTTGACCGATCGTTGCATCTTTATGAAATATCTTACTTTACACTATCAATCACTTTAGGATTAAACTAATTAGTTTGTCTATCTATGATATGCAAAGCAGCACCGCAATGAATATTATCAGAATTTAAAAAATACTTTCAGAGAACTGTGTCTACGACAGGTAAGCCTATTTTATCATGCCCCATTTTCATTACTAATTTTTTTTTTGTTAAACCTATATTTTTGTCGGCAATGGATATATTTGAAATATTTACTTTTTTTATAATATTATATCTGTCATTGTGGTTACAAACATTAACCACATTTGCACGTATATTTAACCTATATTAAAAATTAATTCAACAAACGAAATGCAACGTAATAATGCAAAAAATATTGCATAAGTGATATATCCGTATCGCATAGAGAATTTATACAAACTTTATAAAGCTGAAGAGTTTGTTTGTTTGCTTGAACGCGCTAATCTCAGGAACTACTGGATCGAATTGGAAAAATCTTAGTGAAATCTTAGTGTTGGATAGCCCATTTATCGAGGAAGGCTATAGGTTATATAACATCACGCTATGACAAAAAGGAGCGGTGCATCATTGAAAAATAGTGCAAAATCGGGGAAATTTTATTCCTTTTGAGAGCTTCCGTTGCGTGCGCTGTGCTTAGGCGGTTGGGCGATAATTGTATATGGTCTGACCGGTCACCCTTAAACGGTGATCGGCTGCTCGTTGGCCTCTGTCTAAGATTCAGGCACAACACCTGAGTGGTAGGACGATCGGTATAGGTGCGTCAGTGCAGGAGACAACTCCTTGGATTGTATACCTTTACTCCCAAAAATAACCACCACGCGGGCGGAGCCGCGGGTAACACCTAGTTAGTAAATAAAAAAGTTCGGAACCAAAAACAGCCTAACAACTAATACCTGCCAAAAGTCAGACGCCTTAGTTTATTTATATAAATTCCTTAGCTCCTATTAGTGTGCCTATTCTGATGATCGACGTATAATTAAAGTTGCCAACCGCCCTGTTTTCCCAGGACATGTCCTGGTTTTTAGAGTGTCCTGGATAGTTTTTAAGCAGTGTCCTGGGTTTTTAAAGCGCCTCGATAAGGTCCTGTATTTTAAAATTCGCACACAATTTTTGCAATCCTTACTTTAAGGGCGGCGTCTCGGCTCGCAAGTGTTTACGCTATTTCAAAACAAATATGCGTCCTGTTTTTAAACTGAATTGTCCTTATTTTTCTAACTTCAAATCCTAGTATTTGAATTCCGGGGTTGGTAACCCTACGTATAATGAACATGGATGTTAAACGGTACACGATTATTTATAATCGACTTCCATTACACCTTTTCACGTTCATCATCCCGACCAAATCGTTAGCAATTATTCTGCAATCAACACTGACTATAAAATACTCAATGATTAATATGACCGGGGTATTAGAACAAGGGTTCATTCAAAACGAATACAGGAAAGTTCACACGGGCTCTGGAGGAAGTGTCCTAAACAGAGCACTAGAAAAAATTTGTAAAATAAGATACCTATTTACTTTTAAAAGTGAGAAGATATGAGAAGTCGCTAGTCTCATTCGGGTATCGAACGTAATCAAACGGGAGGAACACCTCTTTTTAACCGTATTCAAAAAAGGAGGAGGTTAACAATTCGTCGGAATATTTTTTTTATGTATGTATGACCGATTCGAAAAATTCTTTTTTTGTTTTTTTTCTATATATTACATACATTCCATGGGACCTCCTGGGTCCCATTGGCACCAAGTCAGGATCTGATGATGGGATCTCAGAAAAATCAAGGGCAACCCTCAAATTTTATAGTGACGCATAGTTTGTTTTTTATTGAAGTCTGTGTACTTTTTATGAATTAAAAAACTTTTATAATAATACTATCAAACCATACGTCGCCGATGATCCCGTTACATCTTAACACCAACATTGAGGGACGTTCCATCCAGGGAATATATGAACTATCAACCATAACTATTGTGATTGTAAGCAACTGGCCAATAATTTTCCAATTTTCAGGCCACTATCGACCGCCCTGGGAACATTCCTGTAGTGATCGCGTACCCGAGCACTCTCTATCAGACGCAAGGCGAGAGACAGCAGGAGCTACTACTGCCACTAGGCACCGTCGTCAACGCCGTGTTCAAGAACGAACAATGGTTGTATGCACAAACACCGCACGGCGATGAGGGCTACGTGCTGTACAGTGCTTGCTTGCCATTAGGAATATTGCCGAACAGGTACCTATGTCTTACCACACCTGCCGGTCTACCACGACTTCCTAAAACAGTCTTAGAGTTTTTTTTATCCTCGCACAGTGACCACACTGCACCTGATGGTTAGCGCAGTGCCGTCCAATTAGAGTATCGAGTAGCGAGAGGCAATTTATCCCCCGCTACTCAACACAAACATGCCGGCCTGCTTCCTCACACTACACCTTGGGCAAGAAGGTGAAGGAGCGGTCAAGGGTCTGAGTACTCAGAAGGCCGCAAAACGGCCAAACATCATACCCCAACTATAGACCCCCGACAGAATAATAATATTACAATACGATTTTGTACCATGAATTCGCATCGCAATATTACAACAATACTGCTCTAAAAGGTGGTGGTAGGCGGCCTGGACTCTAATTCTTTTTGTCTTCAGTCCCAACTTAATCTTTGTTTATATATCAATGTTTGTTCGTGTTGAAAGCCACCGTGGCGCAGTTGGCAAGTAGCCGGCTGTGAAACGAGAGGCCGTGGGTTCGATTCCCACATTTGTCCAGGCAAATGTTTGTGTGACAGACAGATATTTGTGTTCGGAGTTGGGGTGTTGTAAGACCGAAAGTCTCTCGTAGTCCCCGATACCCACGACACAGGACTCGTATCTTAGTGTGGGTTTGGGGCTATGTGTGTGCCTGTTGGGTGTTATTTATTTATTTTATGCGCTGCCACACCGTTCATCCATTGAGATAAAACTTTCTCAATTTATTGCTTGCCACTGCGCGAAAGTTATTGGCGCAGTACAATTAAGTTACAGAATGTGGTTGCGGGTCGATTCTTGGGATAGGAAAATAGTTTCACATTGTTGTGTGCATTTATTTATTGTGTAGATCATAGTCCCGTGCGGTGCCGATAAACGTATTACGCATGCGAAACTACGGGCAATAGCGAGTATTTTATAAAATAAAAAAAATAAAGTATTTAATAGCTAGTCGAACTAAAAAGGAGAAAATATTTTTTAAATAGGAGAGTTCTTTCTTTAGTATCAATATAAAATTCATTGGTTTATTACAATTAAAATAGGTACTTCTAAAAATAACGACCAGGATGGACACTATGGTCGCTTTTTCAAAAAATAATTTACATTATAAGCACTATACATGACTGCCTCGGTGGCGCAGTCTTAATTGCGCAAGCATCACAACTGCTGTGCTGAGGTCTCGGGTTGGATCCCCGAGTCGGGTAAAGTGATTTTCTATCTAGAAATTCTTAGTATTAGCCCGGAGTCTAGAATCTGTGCCCGGTATGGCGATAGGCTCGCCCCCTATTATATTATGGGACCGAAATTCGGCGAAAAGTGGGTGTATTGGTCACACCTCTGCCTACCCCTTCGGGGATTACAGTACACATTGTATATGTAAAAGCACTGCATTAAGGAAAATACAATGCAATCAGATTCGAACACTCATACATACATATACATATACACTCACGCCTGTAATCCCCGAAGGGGTCGAACACTCAATGTGTGTTTATTTTATAACCTTAAATTAGTATGCTGTTCACATGATTAAAATCATGGGCGTATATAAGCAGGGGTTCAGGGAGTCCGGACCCCCGCTTAGCATACGACAATTAAAAGTCGGGAAATATTGATGACAGATAATATAATCTGTGCCACAAAATATCAGCACGCGTCTCGGTTGCGAGATTTTTTTTGTATGAACCTTAACTAGCGTGTACCCATTTCATATTTAAGTAATTTCTTAATGACTATGGCTTAGCGTTTAAATTTTAAGCTTTTACCCGCGGATCCCAGTGTAAAAAATATTGCTTTGTCACTGATCTAAATATTTATCATGTTCATATTATTACAGAACATCACCGCAGAAAAAGACGCCATGCTGGGAGAGCAGTACCGACATCTATCCGCGACCCTGCGGCAACCTCACCGACAACGAGAAGGAACAACTACGTGGCAGAACCCGCTCAGAATGCCGATACCAACCGAAAAGCAGGCGAAAACCGGACATCTGCCCCGAAAGGGACTTCGACAGCCTTTACTTGAAGACTAAATCAGTGACCAGCGTGGATTGTGAAGTGAAAAGACAGACTTTGTTAGTGGTAAATAGTGATTACAGAGGCAATGCGTTGGAAAAGACCTTGAGTGTGCAGCAAGGGGATGTGGTGGTGCTGGCCAAGGGTCGAGGAGTGGCTGATACCGAATGGTTTTACGTGAAGAAAAAGGACGGGAGTCAGGGGTATATACCCGCCGTCATAGCGGGTCATGGCTTTATCTAAGGTTACCAGATGTACGGATGAAGACCCATATGGTTAGGCATAAACACTCGCAAATTAGTACGAAGCCAGATCTAAGCTCTGCAGTTCGCAATAGTTGACAGCGCGTCATTTTTTACTTCCGAGTCCAGTGACTGCAGGTAACTCAACCATGACTTTATGTCAAAAAAATACGATAGGTATACGGAGTCGCTAGCGTTGTAGCATTGTTTTTATGTATGTCGTTCTTATGCTACTGAATTTAGTTTCTCCTGTTACCCCTAGAGGCGCTTTTAATTTCGTCATATAAATATTTTACGTTGTTGCTAGCGTTGTAGTGTTGTTTGTATGTATGGAATGTTTCGTTCTTATACTTCTTCTTATTCTTATAGTAGAATTTAGTTTCTATCGTAACCCCTAGAGGCGCTGTTAACTTCGTCATATAAATACTTTACGCTGTCGCTAGCGATTATACGTGAGAAAAACTCATTGTTGAGCTACTGATCATGATTAGGCCTTCCCACAAAGTCAGCTTAGCTGGTATGAAATCCGGCTTCCCTATTTTAAGATATTGTAACTGGAATTTCACCTTATTATCTTCAAGCTAATGCCTAATAGTCATTTGAATATAATTAATTGATATTTTGTAATTAAGTTCTTACCTCGATTATACAGTTAATTTTTTTTTTTTTTTTTTTTTTATTTATTGACAAAAAGGGCTTTGTCGCTAAGCGACCATATCGCCCAATCAGGAAAGGTATTAAATAATACAATAATTATTATCTAATAAAGCACTTACTAGCTAAATGGTACAATTTTACAGCAGCATCCGATAATGGGTCAGAAAGAATACTGTTGCTAATGCCAACATTAAAATTCCTTTTCAAACCAACAATATTCCTCCTGTCAGGTTCGTTCCGGACACATTCCATCAAAACATGTTGAACATCTTCTACGACTCCGCATAAGTCGCAGTTGGGAGACAATGACTTTTTCATTAGAAATGCAAACTTATTCGATGGAATATGTCCAGAACGTAGTCTGAGAGCAATTACTAATATATTGCGTTTTAAGATATTCTGGTCAATCCATGGATATGTCGTTATTCGTGGTTGTATAGTGTTATACCAGATACCCTTCTCTTTTGATCTTCTGTCAAAGTATTCTTGCCAAATATCTATGCATTGATTTTTAATGAAACCTAAATAATTTGAGTATAATGGGGTAATTGGTAAAGGAACACCGTCATCAATAGCCTGTTTCGCTAAAATGTCAACTTTGTCATTTTCTTTTATATTGATGTGGGATGGAATCCACTGTAATATTATCTGTTTTTTATTTGTTTGTAATTCCAAAATTGATTCCAATATATTGTAGGCTATCGGGCAACCTCGCACGGGCGAAGTACACCGAGCCAAATGTTGCAGGGCGCTCTTGGAGTCACTCAAGATAGCGAATTTGTTATGGTTGATTGTCTTTGTATAGGATAAAGCCTCAGCAATGGCAACCAGTTCAATGTGCATAATTGATATATTGGAATCGATTTTGAGTTTTATGTAACTTTCGGTTAAGGGATCATAAAAGGCTGCTCCGCCTATTTTATCGTGTTTCGAACCGTCAGTATAGATTTTATAATAATTCACATACTTTTCTTCAATAAAATGATTACAAATACTATTAAGGGCGTTACAGGCATAAAGACTCTTTGCTTGATTTATTGTAGGTATAGTTTCTTTTATTACATCACCCAAGTTAATGTTACTTACCCAAGTGTTCAAAGAAAACATTTCAAGTACGTTAGCAGAATGAATAGGTAATAAACTTAACGACGAATGTAGGTAGGTAAGAATTGGTAACCGTCGGTAAGTCCAGTACCGACAACCCTTTAGGCTATCCAATTGATTAATTAAATGAATGGACATATTATTACTGATCGACTTGCACTTCAAATAAAATTTTCCCGCCAAATATCTTCTACGAACTAATAGTGGCGGCAAACATAGCTCGTTTTCCATGACGTGTATGGGCGTGGAGCGTATAAAACCCCCAATGACCCGTAATGCTTGATTCTGAACCCTTTCTAATTTTAATAAGTTAGTTGGACAACTATTGTCATATAAAAAGCTAGCGTAATCAATTCTACTACGGATAATAGCAATATATAGCCGTCGTAAATGTTTTTGATGCAAACCCCAACTAGTCCCGGACAAGATTTTTAAAATATTAATTAACTTCGACGTTTTATTTACTGTCTCTTGTATATGTTTGCCCCATCTTAATGAACTGTCTAACCATAATCCTAAATATTTAACATTACTACATGTTTCAATAGAATGATTATCTACCTGAAATTCATCATGTTATGTTTAAATCCACCTTTTCTAAAAACACATAATTTACTTTTGGATGGGGAAATTTCTAAACCTAATGTATTTAATATTTGACTAATAGTGTTTACAGCCGACTTTAATTGGATGACTGCCTCTGTAACATGTTTTTTTGTTGAATAGACAACGAAATCGTCAGCATATTGAGATATGTACACATTGGATATACTTTTGCACACATTTATGGTTGCGATATTGAACAGAAGCGGGGATAACGGATCGCCTTGGGCCAGGCCACGCCCAGTGTATCTCATAACAGTATCATTGTTGTACGAAATTTTTAATTTTCTTAAACTTAGAAATGACCAAAGATATTCACACATTTTCGACCCAACCTGAAATTGGTCTAAGATATTTAATAAACAAGATACATCCACATTATTATATGCATTTGTAACATCGATAAAACAGCCTATTGTACTTAAATCATTGCAAAACCCTATCTGTATCTGTGTGATTAATCGTGTAAGGTTGTCCAAGCAGGATTGAGTCTTACGAAATCCGACCATACTCACTGGAAATAAAGATAGTTTCTCAAAATACCATTCAAGCCTTTTGTTGAGAATGGAATGAAAAATTTTGCAGATACAAGATAATAATGATATGGGGCGTAAACTAGAACCTGAGCTATTTTTCGGAATAGGAATTATTTTAACCTCTCGCCACTGCGACGGCACGAAGCCAAATTTGTAACAATAATTATAAAATTTAAGTAAAATTATTTTAGCGTTCAGAGGAAGGTGTCCAATCATAGAAAAGGATATGTCGTCACTGCCTGGTGCGGTATCTTTTTTCTTTATGCTATTTTGTAATTCTTGTATAGATATCTCCGAGTCTAAAACAGAACTCGTTATGCCAAATTGAGGCCGTGCTCCACATACAAAATCTGGAGTTAAATCATTAAGTAAACCCTCTATTTTTTCTTTTTCAATATATGGACGACAGCCACCACGACCTTTCACCCAGTTCATCTTGCGCCACATTTCGGAAGCGGATGAATTTTCATCTACAGATGAACAAAATGTTTGAAAAGAAATACACTTTGCTTTTCGTATTTTTCTCTGAGCGTCAGCTATTTTTATTTTAAGTATATCGAAATTATTTGGTGTAGGACAGCGTCTAAATTTTGCTAATGCTAAACGGCGTTCAGCTACTGCTCGTGATAATTGAGCGTTCCAGTAAGGTTTGGGCGTAAACGTGGAACATATATTTTGGGGTATTTTCACAAGTGGTATGTACCTATCGGCGGCTTCTTGTATAGTGTTATAAAAATGATCATAAAAAAGTTGAGGATCTTCCGGAATTACAAAATCTACAAATGTATTTTCTATATATGAAACATATGAGTCCCAGTTACATTTTTTAAAATTTCGTCGTGTATTGAGCTCCCGTTTTATTTGGAAACAATATGATAATTTTATTACAAGATGATCACTGCCAAGGGACTCATTTGTTACCTTCCATTTTAAGTCCAAAGCCAAATCACAGGAAACAAAAGATATGTCAGGTGAAGACTGTTGTATTATGCCGTCGACCAACTTAACTCTAGTAAACTCACCATTATTTAAATAAGTAAAGTTGTAATTTAACATAGCATCAAATATTTGATTACCTCTGTTGTTAGTTTTAGATGACCAATTGATGTGATGACCATTAAAATCGCCTAAAATAAGGGTTCTTCTATTAGTCAATGAAAAAATATGATCCCAGTCGCTTTGAGTGGTATGAATTGACGGGGCACAGTAAACTGAAATAACATTTTCTATTTTTTTACAGTTAAGTATCTGAATGTGAATTAACTCTATTCCTGAATTTATAGTTTGTGTAGAACAGAGAAGAGTTTTTAATGAATTGTGTATCACAATAGCTACACCTCCATAGGAATCATGTCTGTCACGTCGGTAAACATTATAGTTTTTAATAACTAAATTGCTCTCAGACTCAAGCCAGGTCTCACTTAACACAGCAATATGAATTTTTTCCTGTGAAAGTAATAATTCAAATGACAATAATTTAGGTTTTAAACTCTGACAATTCCACTGTAGTACATTTACATTAGCATTTTGATGACTTTTATCCATACTTATCCTGAGAGTTAAACAGAGAATTTATAGATATATTGTTAACTAGTATAGTTATAAGCCAGTCGAAGCAAGTCTTAATACATATTTCAATTTTTTTGTCAGTAGTTTGACTACTAAAAATAATATTCCTAAGTTTTCTTAATAACAGATTAAATGTAAAATCGTTCTTTTCATGTTGCGTCACTTTGGGGCCGGTATCTTTTTGTGTATCATCACTTGAACCGTCAGAGACGTCTTTATCGTCATCAAGAGTGATAGAATGAGTTGGATCATTTTCCCCTCTCCTTTTCTGTTTCTTGCGACCTTGAGTTCTTGAATTTAAATAAACATGTCCTCTTTCTTCTTCTATTGCGTTTTGTGGCTTTGCTCTTCTATTCGTGTGTCTGGAGTTGCTGAGAGGACACTGTGGTTGAGATTTAACGATGTCACTATAAGTCATTCCTCCATCTGTCTGTCTGTGTCTTGGATCATCTTTATCCAAGTCTACTACCTGAGGAAAGTCTTCAACAGTAGACCGCAAATCGTTATTAATATCTGCTGGAAAATTGGAGCGATTAACTAGTCGTTCTGCCACTGGAGAGCAAGGGACATACATTGTAAGGGCCTTTCGGTATGTCACATTAAATTCAGCCATCAGTTCACGAATTCTCCGTTCTTTCTTATACACTGGACATATTTTATTCAAAGCCATATGAGCACCCGAGCAGTTAATACATTGAAAGTTATTTGTCTCACAGTTTTCATGAGTACCACTGCACTTCGGACAAATAACTTTCTTACTGGAACAGAATTTTACAGTATGCCCATATTTCCAGCATTTGGAACACTGCGTCACTGGAAAAACAAAAGGCTCCACTTTTATTCTCATTTTGTGAATAAATACATAAGGTGGAAGTTGTGATCCCTTAAACTCAAGACGAACTGCCTCACTTGGAATCCAAGGCTCGCCATCGCCATCATTACGTTTTTTTAAACGCCTTGCAGATATAACGTCTATTTCACAAGAAATATATTGTAGCATCTCTTTTTCCGATAAATCCATTTCAATATTTTTGATCACCCCGTAAGACAAGCCAACTTCTGATGTTTTTTGACATCGCCATCCCAGATCAGCGAAAGCCTTAGAAGCAATGAAACTCTCTGCACTCGACAATTTCTCAAAAGTGATGAATATTTTATTAGTATTTACAAATTTCACTCTCGAAATATCACTTATATTTTGTTCTTTAAGTAAACGTGCTAGTGCAAACTGTTTGGGTAATACTTCTTGGCTTGTTACACATACTTGGGTCTTCTCGTATTCTACATATTCTTCTTCCCTTCTTCCCACTTTTTTTACCCGTGAAACTTCCGTCCATCCTTCTTCTGAAGAATTATCCTCCCTAGCTCTTTTCCTAATTTCATTAGAAGTCTCCGTCTCCATATTTTCTACTCTCTCTGATTGAGATCTGTCCTCTCTGTGATTCATATCTCGGTTTTCCGTCGTGTCTCCGCCAGATGTCAATTGTTCCACATTGTTCAAACTATTACGTCTAGCCATTCTGATACAAGAAAGCAGGCCCAGAACGGGCCTGCGAACTTAAAACTTATAACCAAACACAGATACACGCACACTAAAACAATATATCGATACAAAGTTTCTAACATGCAACACAATAACATGAATACGTGCGCGCCGGTTGACGGTCATGCCGTTACTGACAGTTAATTTGATGAGTAGTATGTTTTATCTAAGATTATTTTTCGGAAATGTTTTTGTACGATAATAGGGTAGTTGACAGGGGTTTTATTATTAATTTTAATCAACAAGTTACATTACCTGACACCTTTATCAGAAGAATTTTATGAATCCGAACAAAAATAAGTAAATTGCATGCCAATCAAATCTGCTGGAAGGGGGTAATGTCAAATGACAGTAAAAGGATGCATGATAATATGTCCCTTGACGTCACGGTTCTCAGAATGGCCATTACTGTGCCGTTGTGCGAGGGAGATAGTGATATGTTACCACTACGCAACCATTTTTGCTCATACCAATATTTAAAATAAATATTGTGACCTAAATTTTCAAGCAATTTTGATTCCGTTCGCAAAGCGTTACTTTTGCGTGTTACATTCGGTCGCATATCGAATAATGTACAAAATTAAATACAAGGAACTATCCTATTGACGTCCATACAACTAGGTACAAGCTACGTAACTTTGAAAAGGACTGTCTCTGTAGTTTAGTTGAAAGTGGTCAGTTGTGTAACCGAGAGGCTGCTGGTCAATCCCTGCTCTGAGACCGATTATTGTTTCAAACTTTATTTAGGTAATGTGATACTTAAATCACTCGTAGAATACCCATCGCACACGTTTTGTATCTTGAAACTATCTATATAAGTACTCATACTGTTACAAATCAATAATAACCATTAATAAGCAGAAATAATAACATAATAAAAATTATGTAATCATCATGCAGACGAAAGACTTAATATGGAAGGAAAATAAATAAACTAAATTATTGTTGCAAATGTTTTCATTATTTATTCCGTTCACATCCTTATATACATTTAGATTTGATATAATATAAAAATACTAAAACACAAATTAATTCTTATAGTCTACTATGTTCAACGAAAATGCAAAACCTGATCTCTATAATTAAAAGTAGTACAAAGATCTATTTCTGGACTAGAGCCAGCTATAGACAGCACATTGTTTGGGCTAGTCCTCAACACTGCCGAGTACACTGTAGTCGCAGACACAGGCAGTTCCACCTTCACTTCGCCCGAATAACTGAGTTGGTAGAGATGCTTTGTTGCGCCTCCAGCAAAGATACAGTCATCGTGGAAGAATGCAACATGGACACCGTGGTCTGGCAAGTCGAAAACTGTGACGGCGTCGAGGGAGCGCAGGTGATAGAGTGCCAGACGGGGCCCGCCACCGCAAACCTGGTATAATAATGGAGAAATAAATTATTTTTACACACTTTATATTAGCTACACTTGTATGCTATATTTGTATGTAACGGAATTCTTCAACGTAATTTTCACCACCTTCCAGACGTCCATTTACTTGAAAATTTGCACGTATCAAGAACCGATCGCAATACAATATTTTCATAAGTTTAGCCTTATATCCTAACCAGCCGGTCTACTCTTGAACACAATTCCGATCGATCGGTATTGTATTTGAGAGATTTCGTTTTCTTGAGCGGCATACATATTATTTCAATATGCAGTAATTGGAATTAAGATTATCATATGACTGGTTATGCAATATTGAAATAATATGGCGCTATGGTTGCACTCAGAGTACGAAATCTCACAAATCCAATACCGATCGATCGGAATTGTGTTACAGAGTAGACCGGCAGGAGCACCACACCAGAATAATAAAAAACATGATCTTTTTAGATCATTTTTTTATTGTTTGGTCTTGATTTGAAATCGAGTCTAATGATTAGGTACAAGTTCTTTTGATAATGTTTTGAGACAAAAAACACGCTTTAACAGCTAGCTGAACTAAAAAGTAGTGAATGATATGATTGTAAATTCTGTTACAATCAATTCTCTTGAAATTTATTTGTTAAAAAATAGAGATTTAGCTTTTTACTTCAGTTAGCTATTAAAGAGTGTTTTTTAGTTTTTTTAAACTATAATCTATACTTATAAAGCTGAAGAGTTTGTTAGTTTGTTTGTTTGTTTATTTGAACGCGCTAATCTCAGGAACTACTGGTTCGAATTGAAAAAATATTTTAGTATTGGATAGCCCATTTATCGAGGAGCGCTATAGGCTATATAACATCACGCTATGACCAATAGGAGCGGAGCAGTAATGAAAAATGTTGCAAAAACGCGGAAAATTTATTCCTTTTGAGAGTTTCCGTTGCGTGCGCTGCGTAAACGATTAAAGTTACGTAACAATCATGTATGACGGAATTGTTCCTCTTAAAAAGTTCTAAAAAAAAGTCCGCGATAGCATATGTCTATCTTTTACAGTTGGCTCACTATAACCTTTTAAATGGTTATCGAATTTGTTCTGAAACAATGCATAATTTGGAAAGAGGTTTTTTTTTATCCTAGCACGGCAAAGTGACCGCACTTCACCTGATGGTAAGCGCAGTACGGTCCAATTAGAGTATCGAGTAGCGAGAGACGATCTATCCCCCGCTACTCAACACAATCATGCCGGCCTGCTCCTTCACACTACGCCATGGGCAAGAAGGTGAAGAAGCGGTCGAGGGTCTATTGTCAGAGTACTCAGAAGGCCGCAAAATGGCCAACATTGTACCCCAACTCTAGACCCCCAAAAAACCGGATGTACACTGGCTGATCCCGGAACGCGACACACTTGCGTGTGTCACTATGGCGGGTTTTTCACCCTGTGTACGGTGGTCGCTATCCGGGCGGATATGAATATCCTACCACCAGCATTATAAACATCGTATTAATTCTTATCCAAATAAATACTTTATTCATCACAAGTATTTAATTTTGAACAAAGTTGCCCGTACGTCATTTGATTTCAATGAATATCTTAGGAGATATAACAGTTTTAAAATATCTCCGCAGCAAAATTAATAATGTTGTTTGTATATTTCTTTATTGCCTTTTCATGACTAAACGGGTGAACGAATTCTAATGAAATTCAGCAGAGGGATAGATTATATCCTGGGCAAGGACATAGGGTATCTTTTGTATCAAAAAATTATCTTGAAGGGGGTGAAATAGGGGTTGAATGTTTGTATGGGCAATCCGTAATACCTCAACTTAGGGATCTGAAATTCATATTTAGGCTATTGGTAAAAAATAAAGAAATACGTGTTTCAACGTTTTTACCAAATCATCCCTAAAAGGGTCGAAGTGAGGGGTTAACTTATGAGGTATTCTTTAAATGTAATCTCAAGCTTCAGACACAACACCTGAGAGTCAGGACGATCGCTATAGGTGCAGAAGACAACTCCTCGCATAGTATTCTTCTACTCCCGAAAATAACCTCCACGTGGGCGGAGCCGCGAGCAACAGATAGTTTATTTATAAATTTGATTGCATTGTAGTGACGTGGCTCGCTATTCAATAACGAGGTATTAATAGCAAGTTTTCACTTAAAAAAAAACAATCTTACTTAAACGGTAGGCAGCGGGTCTGCTGTGCCCTGGCATTGCAGAAGTCTATGGGCGGCGGTGTCTACTTACCATCAGGTGGCCCGTGTGCTCGTCTGCCTATTCAGGCATTAAAAAAAACTAATGTGTCACATGCCTGAAGCAAACTGAAGCTGTTTGCTTCAGGCATGTGACATATTAGTTTAACAGTTATGAATATTTAGGAATTTCTTCTATAGATATTATAAAAGGAAGTCGCCCTCCGCGACTGTCTGCCTGTTTACCCGCTGACTCATTCTAAACGCAACAGATTTTGAAACGGTTTTCACCATCATGTAGATTTTTTCGGAAGGTTTATATGGACTTATAGTATATCCTAAAATCTCGTATGTATGTGTCTCGTAATCTCGTATATAATAAACATATTTTGAAACCAAATCTATACATATGTATACATATAATATATTTGTAACTGATCACTGTCTGTATATGGAATATATATGAGAAAAACTATGGTTGGGGGTCTTTATTAACGCAATAGAACTCAAATCAATGATTTTTAGAATTTTTGTCTGTATGTCTGATTGTCTGTTTGTCGGTGCCTTTGTTCACGCTAATCTCAGAAACGGCTGAACCGATTTGGTTGTGGTTTTCACTATTGTATTGTGGTAAGTTTCAATAAAAAATTTGGGTATTCAAATCTGTTCATAAATAAAAAAGTTATATCAATTTAAAGAATCACGCCCGAACATTTGTTCGAAAAAAATTGTATAATTAGTGTAAAATAAGATTTTCTCGGTAGCTCAGTTGTATCTACATACGCGGTATGACTTCTGTGCGTGAAGTCACGGGTTCGATACCACGGTCGGGTAAAATGATATTAGATTTTTCATCTCCAATCTCAGTATCGGCCCGGCGTTTGGAATAGTACCCGGTGTGGCGATAGATTCGCCCCCATCAATTTATGGGACGGTAATAAACTGGCCGAAATGTGGGTGTACTGATTACACCGGCGCGCTGCTTCGGAGGTTACAGGTGTGAGTGCTTACGTATGTATGCATACTATCTTAATATAATCTTAATAACATCATACCATCGGGTGCATCATGGTCACTTAGAGGTGCCAGGATAACAAAAAATCTAAATCGACATGTCAAGATTCTCCGCGAGTTAATAAAATAATTTAGGTCTGCCTGACTAATATTAGACTGCCTCGGTGGCGCAGTTGTAATTGGGCATGCGTCACGACTGCAGTGCTGAGGTCTCGGGTTCGAAACCCGGGTGGGGAAAAGTGATATTGGGTTTTTCTATTTAGAAATACTCAGTATCAGACCGGAGTCTGGAATTTTGCCCGGTATGGCGATGGCTCGCCCCCTATCACATTATATGACCGTAATAACTTCGGCAAAAAGTGGGTGTACTGGATACACCTTCGCCTACCCCTTGGCGGATTACAGGCGTGAGTGTATATGTATGTACATTTAGATCTCGGTGGCAGGCCAAAATTAGATTTTAGGCTTTAGCTGTCAAATTAGCACTCGCTTGATGTGAATTGTTGTTTTCAATAGAGGACGCCACGCGTGCCCAGCAGTGGGTCGATGAATATGTACATAGTGTACCGTGTACGTATACATGATTACATTATTTTTATTATTATTAAGGTGCTTGCGTAATATTCGATGTTTTTTTAATATATATTTTTTTTTATCCTGCGCGGCATAGTGACCACACTGCACCTGATGGTAAGCGCAGTGCCGTCCAGATAGAGTATCAAGTAGCGAGAGACAGTCTATTCCCCAACAATTTCGCTATATACGAGTACAAATAAAACGATTTTTTTATCCTGGCACGTCAAAGTGACCACATTGCATCCGATAGAAAGGCAGTACTGTCCAAGTAGACTATCAAGTAGCGAGGACAAACATTCTTCTCGATACCTTCTCGATGCCTTGGATGGGTTGCAGCGGCGGGCCATCCACATTGTGAATGATGCAGACGTGAGTAACAGCCTGGAGCCGCTACAGCTGCGTAGGTATATTTCCTCGCTTAGCGTGTTCTACCGTCTGTATCATGGCGAATGCTCTGAAGAATTGTTTGATCTTATCCCATCCTCTCCCTTCCATACCAGAATCACGCGTACTGGCTTGCGGAGCCACAGCTTCGTGGTGTCTACTACCCCGGCCCGAACCAAGAGATTCGAAAATTCGTATTTTTGCTGCACTATCAAGCTGTGGAACAGTTTTCCAGCTACCGTGTTCCCTCCCTCCTATGATCCTGAGTCCTTTAGTAATGTGAAGAAGCTAAACAGCAGGCCGGCATGATTGTGTTGAGTAGCGGGGGATAGACTGTCTCTCGCTACTTGATACTCTATCTGGACGGCACTGCGCTTACCATCAGGTGCAGTGTGGTCACATTGCCGCGCCAGAATAAATAAAAAAAAATGAAACAATCATTTCAGTTAGTCAGAGGCTTCTTCACAGTGCGCTTAATAAACCCGGAAATACAGGAAGTATGGAACACGTGCGCTGGTAAACTTTTCCACGACTTGATGGTGCGGCTAAGATACAAATTCGCGAACCTCTTGGTTCAGGCCAGGGTAATAGACACCGTCGCCATGATACAGACGGTAGAACATGCTAAGCGAAGAAATGTCCCTGGGCAGCTGTAGCAGCTCTAAGCTGTTGGTCACGTCTGCATCATTCATAATGCGGATTGCCCGTCGCTGCAATCCATATCAACCATCGAGCAAGCAATTATCGGAACCATAACAGAGGTGGAAGCAGTATTCCATTCCCGGTTGAACCTGCGTTTTATATTAGAAGCACGCGAATATACGCTGACCCGGCGTTAGAAATCGCCGCCGCAAAATAAAATCCGATATCTACACCTAAGATCCTAACATTGGAACACCCTGAAAGTGGAGACTGGAGAAAAGGGGTATTTGTGGCATGAAAACGCGCAAACCTATGTTTTCTTGGCATTGAATTCAATCCTATTCCTGATATCCTGCGAAAATATGAGATCTAGGGTCTGGTTGAGCTCAAATACAAGATCCTCGCGTCTCCGCATAGTGTCCGCCCGGCATCCAGCTACTAGGTAGATAGATGCTAGAGGGATGTAATAGCGTAATATGCCTCCATGGATTGTATGTCTTTTCTCTCAAAAACAACTTCCACGCGGGCGGAGCCGCGGGCAAAAGCTAGTCGCCAATAAATTTACTTTCATGGCTTTTATATAGGCTAAGCCAAAAGAAACAAATATCCTTATGAAAATGGTATTTTTAAATTTATCAACGTCAAAGTATTTCCAATGAAGTAGTTCACCAGGCCAATTCTCTAGTATCTAATAATTGTATGGCGCAATACAATATAAGTAGCCGTCAGATTAGACAGTGGGCCATAAAGGAACCATCCATAAATTACGTCTCACGTAAATTGGTCGGCGAAGTGTGACATTGTGTAACAGGCGTGGGGTGGGGGGGTTCCTGAATTTCATGACATCACATTTCAAAATTCGAATTTTCGAAATACTCAGTATCAGCCCAGAGTCCGGAAATTGAGCCTACTAGTTAGGCTGGTGAGCCTAACTAGCGGGCTCAATTTCCGGTCCCATTAAGTGATAGGCGGTAGCCTATCACTTAATTGGACCCTAATAAATTCAGAGAAAATTGGGTGTACTGATTACACCTCTACCTACCCCTTTGGGGTTTACAGGCATGATTGAATATGTATATGTGTAGTTATTTATTTACTTACAATCCAGTCATCTGTAATGGAAGCAGAACCAACCCACTTTCCCACATCAGGTCGACTGACTTTGTCATTTTTGTGAGGTTCTATTTTATTATGGGATTTATTTGTTCTCAGATCCCAAAGTAATACAATGCCATCCTCTCCTGCTGTTATAAGTTGCTGATTTCTGAGAAACAAAAAAGATTTTATTTAAACAACAATTCTTAGCAGCCAGTAGCATTTGTAGCTAAGTAATTATTAAAATTTTGTATTTGAACATTAATTCTTCTATCAGTCACAGAAGCAATAAATGAGCAAATGTTTATCTGATTATGTCTAGACATTTTTGATGCTTTGTCAACAAGCTTTTGCTTGCAGCTTCGCCTGGGTGGTAGTTATTTTTGAAACAAAAAATTTTAAATCCACAGACATCTTAAGTTATTGCATTGTTCTATATTATATTCCTTTCTGTATTAAGCTATCCCATAAGAACCATGCATTTTTCAGGATATAAACTATGTGCTATTCCAGGCTACAATCTATCTCTGTGCTAAATTTCAACCAGATCTGTTTTGGTGTAATTGAGTTATAAAAATCCATCCATCCAAACATTCCCATTTCTAATATTGAGTAGATTTAATTGACATAATTTAAATATAGTTAATAATACCGAGGCCTGTACCCAGCAGTGGGACAATGTTTAATACAGGGTTAGCATTATTATTATTATTTATGTAAAGAATATGAAATACGTTTTATACTTACTTTCCATGAACTGAGTGGATATAATCCTCATGACCATTGTAAGTGGATAGAAGTCTACCATCCTCCAAATTATACACATACACATTACTATCACCACATCCAGCAAACAGTTTCTCTTCATCCTCCGACAACCATATACAATTTACATCAGTCTGTTCTATCGCAGATTTTGAGCATATTTTGATTGTCCACGAAGGTTTACTCAGTTTTGCAGTAGTCACGGCTTTCCAATCCCATCCTGTGATCTCGTTGACTGAACCAACTATTAAAAACTTCTCCGTCGACGCCAAACTGCATATTTGTTTATCAGAATGGAAGGTGTGTGTATATTTGGGTCTGTTATAGTCCGCTGTTAGTAGCTCGACGACGGGGTTTAGAATTTTACCGAGGCTAAAACAAGGATAAAGAGTTATATGATGCGTACAGGGAAATGTTTACGTGTACTTAAATATTTTAATTTAAAATAATACTCACTCAAAAACGGCTATTTGACCATAAATATTACCGGCTATCAAATATTTACCACACGGTGAAAATGTTTGACAAAGAACAGTATTATACAAAATTTTATCAATCATTTTAAAATCTTAAATATTAAAATTAAATACAAAGACTCGTATTTTAATGTTTTCTAATTTACTAACAAATTATAAACATAACCTCAAAAGACAACTTTTTTTATTTCATTCTCTCTATATAAGAGAAGGCAAAGGTTTTCTACCATGCAGCCTTGTCTGACGTTATTTTTCCGAATCTAGTCATACGTAACGCTCGCTTATCAACCGATTGCGGTCGATATGACATAACAAACTCATCATAGACAGCGAAGACATCGACTGTTATTGGTATATTAATTGCCAGTGCGTTATGATATCGTTAATAATATATATTTTTAAATGTCGAGACTACCAAAGATTGTATACTATTCTGATTTAGGTTGGTTGATTCGCCTGCGTGCCTATGTTCTACACCAAACTGTGAGTACGAACAGTCCGCGCATCATATTCTTTGGGAGTTTAGTCTCTGGCAAAATTAGCGCAACATTATGCTTGACAGTATGCAGATAACATCTGGAGTTGTATACTATATGGACCTTGTGGAGACTAGGAGGAATTTCCGTGCTTTTCGGCGTTTTTGCCATACCTATTATTGGAATCAAGCGTAACAGCTCGCATGATAGGACCCGTTAAGTAACTTCCGTGGTGCTTTACGTCTGGCTTCTCCTGACGTAAATGTCCTTTATTGGAGGTTAGTACCTCTTTAGTTCAGTATTTGTCTCCCGCTTTGCTATGGAGGGAAGTGGACAATTTATATTTCCAACTCCTCCTATATTTCTATTTGATTAATTTCAATTTAAAGCATTCTTTATAACTGTCTTTTATCCCGCAACGAACTCACATTCCCAGGAACGTTCCCAGAGACTCACCGAGTTTCATTACTCGGTGTCGAAAAAATGCGTGCTATTGTTGATCCTGGTTAAACAGGAGTTACAATGGCGGGTGTGTGTGCGGGATAGTCTCTAAATACCAAAGACAATCTTTAGTAAGATTAGTTCATTATGTCATACCGACCGTAATCGACATACATAACGGTCGCTTATTAACATAAGCGACCGTTATGTTTGTCGAGACTGCAACCATAGGTTAAAATTGAAAATCTTCTTTTTCTCTGTTTTTTATAAGGCCAAAGCCGTGTTGGTAGTTTTTATCCATTTAAAAGCCCAAGCCATGTCTGAAATAATCACAATTCAAAAGGCCAAAGCCATGTCTGAAATAATCACAATTCAAAAGACCCAAGCCATGTCTGAAATAGTCACAATTCAAACATCCGAAGCCATGTCTGAAATAGTCATAATTCAAACATCCGAAGCCATGTCTGAAATAGTCACAATTTAAAAGGCCAAAGTCATGTCCGAAATAATTAATTCACTAAACAAATCAAACATCACATTCCTGCCATTTTTCTCAAAAGACAACTTTATTTTTATGTTTCATTCACTGTTTTGTATAAGCAGAGAAGGCAAGGATTCTCCCCCATACAGCCTTTGTTTCTATATAAAGTAGATTATTATAATATCTTACGTAAGTAAATCAAAGGTCAAAATAAAATACATTTTATCAAGACAATTTAATGCTACACCTAATGGTGCAACTAAGCATGGATTCTGATGAAGCTGCACTCTTTCTCGCAGCTCGATTTATTGATAAAGCAAAATATCAATCGCACTGTAGACTGTATTGGCTCCATCTAATCACAAGCTATAAATCCCACTTTTAGAGAGTATCATTTATTATTTCATATCTAAACTAGCTGACCCGGCGAACTTTGTTCCGCCTTAATGTCAATAAATAAGCAGATTTTTTTTTTATTGGAAAAAATACAAAAAAAAAAAAAATTCTACATCAATCATTCATAATTATTTCTGTATTTTAGTACATAGGTTGCTCTTCATTTAAGTACCTTGTGATACACGACATTTTTTGTTTTATTATCAGGCGCAAAAACAAACAACGCAGATGGTCTTCCGACCCGTGAACATGCCACGTATAATTGACCATGGGAAAAACATGAATGTTCTAGATTTAAACCACAAACTTTTAAGGATTGGCCTTGTGATTTGTTGATGGTCATGGCAAATGCAAGACGTATCGGAAATTGAAGTCTTTTAAATTCAAACGGCATATCGGTTGGGATCATCGGTATCCTCGGAATGAGAACTTCCTCACCTTTGAATTTTCCTATCATTATCGTAGCGTAAATTACATTGTTCATCAATTTTCTAACCACCAAACGCGTACCGTTGCACAGTTTTGGTTGGTTTATGTTTCGAAGCATGATTACTACGGAGCCAACCTTTAGGCGTAAATTGTGCGGTGGTAAGCCAGGCACGTCCAAAGAGTTTAAAAATTCATTTGGATAGTTGGTGGCTTCATCTACATTTGTGACGCAGTCAATAGATTTGAATGAATGCATTGTTCCAATGATCTTATTTTGAATTATGTAGTTTATGTCATCTACATCTTTATTCTTAGCCGCTAAAATTGCTCGCTCACTCATCCATTCATAATTTTTGTAGTTAGAAATAATTTCTGGAAATACATTGTTGATAAGTTCGTCTTTTGATGAGACAAAATTACAGAAATTATTTGGAAATGATATTAATCCGCTCGATTCATCGACAGGTACTTGACCATTACCGATAGTCAGCAATTGCTCCGAGAAATCTTCAGCAGATGTATCATTAAGCAATGTAACTCTCATGTTTGTTGTCAGTTGCAGTTTCTTCACATGGCGCCATAGATTTGACGATATGAGGCAAGCGTTTATTTCGTCGGCAGCCGTAGATCTTGGAATTACTGGCAGTATTTGGCGGAAATCGCCAGAAAGTAAAATCATTGCTCCTCCAAAACATCTCGAGTCATTGCGTAAATCTTTTAATGTTCGGTTAAGTGCTTCTAATGCACGTTTATGCGCCATTGTGCATTCGTCCCAGATGATGATTTTCGATACCGCTAAAACTTTGGCCATTGCTGAGTGTTTTGCAATATTACACGTTGGTTCTTCAATAGTTTGAAGATTTAACGGTAATTTGAATGCTGAATGAGCCGTACGGCATCCTTCTAACAATGTGGCTGCTATTCCAGAAGAAGCAACTGCAACCGCTATGTTAAATCTCGCCCGAACAGTTGCTAAAACTAATGTCATGAGGAATGTCTTGCCAGTTCCACCAGGGGCATCTAGGAAATATAAACCACCATTTTCATCATGGATTGCCTTCATTAAAGTATCATAAACTTCCTTTTGTTGGTAATTCAACAGGGGTACATTCGTTTGAACTACTAAATCTAATTCCTGGTGATCATATTCACGTTCCCTTTCCAATTCTCGATTAAATGCGTCATTCATTTCACGATATGGTGCTGGCATTCCTAACCTGATTAATAAATTACCGCACATGAGGTAACACATATCTTCGATCAAGAGTAAAGCACGATTATGTATCTCCTCATTCATCTCAATATCGTGATTTCTGGAACTGACACGAATTTGATGTAAAATATCTTCTGACATATTATCCTTGTATTTGTGCCACAGGTTACATGGGTTTGATGGAAAACATGTCGAAATTATGATAGCGAATAATGTGCGTATCTGACTTGGAGATGCAGAGATAATGGCTTCAGCGATTGTCGTATCCCAATGACTATCGTTTTCTAATAACTTCAATTCTTCACATGCAGCACGATATGTTGGGAATATTACACCATTAACAGTTCGTAGTGACTCAAATGACGTTGGCCCACGCACATTTACCAGCAACAACCGCAAATAGAAACATTCATTATTCTTTGGATGAACTGTATACATACGACCAAGAGCATCAGTAGAACGCACATCTGGATACCCAGGAACCGCATCGCCTTGCTTCCGTCTTTGAAAATTCTTCGATGAAGCATTCCAAGTATAATAACGTGGCATCTCCGAGTAAAGCAAAGTTCGTGCAAACTGATCGCTTTGGCAGATTGAAAAAAAACTGGTCAATGTAGTTGCTGGAGGTGTTTCAGCACGTTGCGTAGCATTCGAAGCCGTGAAATATACTCGTTGACCATTCTCCAGATGCACCGCCAAATGCGTAACAGTAGGATGACGTTCGTGAATGGGAAATGCGAATATACGCCAAATCGCTTCATTACAGTTCACATAACGACCAACTTGATAGCGTGAAATTTCATCGTTGGTATTCGAGGATTGCAATCCAAAAACCGCCATATCACTGCCTTTCGTGACATATTTGCAAATATATTTTATGGACTTAACTGAATTGCAGTATTCAACGTTGCAATGTGTCTTGAACGATTTAGAAATAAGTGGCGAATATGGAACAATCCAACTGTTGTCAACAACGAAATCCATTCTTTTCACTTTCGTTGTGACAGTTCGACCGTTGTCATCTGGTGATCGACGCCGATACAGCGGATAACCATCATTGCCAGTGACAGTCTCCGCCGTTAATTTCCGTGGATATCGTTTAGAGCACTTTCCATCGACCATGCAAGGTGATTGGGGATTGATGGCACCACATGGTCCATGAATCATATTAGTAGTAACAACATCATGTAGGTCTGGATCGACTTCATAATCAGGAATCTCAGCACATATGATATCATCTATTTGGTCAGGCTGAATTCTTTCCACTAACCAAATAAGAATGTGTGCGTGCGGCAGGCCTCGCTTTTGCCATTCGATTGAATACATCCAGCATCGAGTATCTCCAAAGACGCGAATTTTTTGCCTGAATATACGTGCTGTGATGTCGTGTCTATCACTTGATGTTTGTCCGGGAAGCAGCAATTGAGTAATTTCTATCCATTTTGGATTACAGGTAAAAGTAATAAAGAGATCAGGCCGACCGTAATGACGAACATATGTCATTGCATCTTGTGCATATTCATGCATATGACGTGGACTACCAATGTATGTCGCCGGCAGAATAGTTAATCGACCAATATTAGCTGCATTTCCTTCAGTACTAACTGCATCACGTAAATGGATGTACTCCTCAGAACGCAGTTTGGCTTGGTTCAACCTAATGAATGTTAAACGTTCCGTTTCTATTTTTACATACATGTCAACGCAATACTGCTGAAACAATCGACGAAACCGCAGCAAATAGTTGTCAGCATTTTGACGAATCATCAAACGATATGCGTAATAATTCATTGAGCTAACTTTCTTTGTAGTTTCTTCACCTGAAATTAAAAATTTGATAATTAACCATTTCAAAGGCAAATTTTAAAGGCAAACAATACAGACATTAACCATTTTTTTAATAAGCATTATTTTAAATCAGTGTCTTTCACAAATAAATGAAATAAATTATGATACTGATACTCACCATTCAATGGATTTTTCATTTTAATATTAAAATAATATCCATCTTCTCCTTGCCAAAACATCAGCGGGTATTGCAATGTGTCATATGATCGATGAGTTTCAGATATTTGTTGCAGTTGCCCAGTATCGCGACGTGTAAGCACAATATCGCGTTTTTCCAATTGTTCACCAACAATCAGGATGGCAACTTCGTCTACTGTTGGAGCATTAAATGTCCTTTCGTGTGTTCCAGATGGTCGTTTATCTGCTTTGATAACAACTTTATAGTCATCACTTGGCATGCGCTCTAAAGCACTCTTAAACAACCTGACCAACGCATGATGTTCATGAAGCAGACACTGCAAGTCTTGAAGAATTGCTCGCTTTATTCCTGCATTGATCTCTAGGCGTCGATCAAGTTGTTCTTCCATGTTGCCCATGAAATATATTTGTAAAAATTTATTCTGTGTATCTTCGAAAGGTAGTAATGATCCAATTCTATGATGAATCTGTCCTTGTATCTACAAAATAAAAACCAGACAGTATTAACTGGGTTATAAACTCTTTTTTCGGTGGGAGAGTAGAGTTCAGAATTAGCAAATATACTACATAGGTACCAATAGATAAAGTAAGTTATTCTTTAACTACATTGTATATAAGTACAAAAATAAATACCTTAAATGTCGGATTAAATCCCCGTTCTTCGATAATATCTGCCCCAAATGACGTCATCTGGAAACAACCATTCTCCGGAAAACTTTAATGCACCACAATACTCGCAAACTACGTCCATTTGCCCAATGCAAACGCTAGGATGCAAGCTGTAATCATTGCTGCAATCGTATTGAAACGCTGCTCGATTCAAATCAGCAATTGATAAATATCTTGTTCTGCGTCGCAAATTATCTATTTGTTGACCTCTGTTGTTCGCTCGACGATTCTGCATTCCAAACCGAGCTGTTTCACGGGCTGCTTCACTTTGCTCTCGTGATTGAGAAGCACGAAGTCGAGCCATACTATCGCGGCGCTGTTCACGTGCAATTTCTTGTTCTTCTTCAGTCCTTTCATTTGCAGTATTTCGTATTCTTCTTGCATCACGGCTTTGTCGGGAAAGATTCGATCGTCTTGGTCGCGGCATTATTAATTAAACTTCACTTCACCTAAAAACTTAAATTTTCAACCATACCGAGTTTTATAGTTCACTTCACTGTTTATACGAATGGAAATTTTCAACCATACCGAGTTTTATAGTTCACTTCACTGTTTATACGAATGGGCAATTGGGCAATAATGTGAATTATTTAAAGAAATAGTTTTATTATTGATTTCTTACAAATATCAAATTGTCATCCATACGTCATTACATAGCTGTCATTATACGTCAATTTTGTTATTCCAAGTCTTCTTTTTTGTTATACCACGTTTTATAGTGACTGACGTTAAATGTCAAGTCACACGGGAATGATGTCGAACGGGATAAAAAGTATCCTATGTCCTTCTCCTGGATACGATTTGTCATCCTTCATCAACATCATCACATAAATTTTATTTACTTATTTAACTTTTTATTACGTGACATTGGCAAAATTGTGGAGTTGTTCCTCCGCAGAGGCCATTAAAGCAAGAAGAAGAAGAAGTCCTTCTCCTGGCTCTAAACTACCTCCCTGCCAATTTTCAGCTAAATCGGTTCAGCCGTTCTTGAGTTATAAGTGAAGTAACTAACACGACTTTCTTTTATATATATAGATATGAAGAAAAAAAACAAACTATACAATCATTATCAATTCATCAATAGTGACCAATTGGGGTGCAAATGACCATCAGTCTCCTAGCTCTCTCCCTCGCCAAAGAGTAGTATATACGGAAATCCCTCGCTTTACATTATTTTATGGCTGAAACGCGTAAAGGCGGCACTATGAGTCAAGTGTCCGTATTCAGTATAATTATAACTATCGAGAATACCAAATAGTAACGAATTATATACGGAACGAGAATACCATCTTTTCATGTTTTTGAACGGATTGATAACACCATAGACAATAATAAACACCGGTCGGCCATAAATAAAATCAAAATCAACCAAGATGGTCGTGTAGTATGTTTAGTGGATAAAATTTAATTAGGAAGGTGCGCGCTACTTGTAAATGGTGAGTTATTTATGAGCTTGACCTAAATAATGCTCAGTGCGTATAAATTCTATATTTCTATTTTAAATTAACTCTTTCAAATTGAATAACTAACTTGCATGGTATGGTTGCATTTGTTAGATTGCCTACTGAAAATTAATTTATTATTTTAGCTAAATAACCGGCAGAATGTACAATGGTATTGGATTGACGACGCCACGGGGCTCTGGTACGAACGGCTACGTCCAACGAAACTGGGCATCTGTGCGCAAAACCAAAGATTCTGTAAATTACCGGACTGAAGAAGAAATAGCCAAATTAGATTCTGCGTGCAACAAACAACCTAATCGGGAAATCTTGGATCATGAGAGGAAGAGAAAGATTGAAGTAAAGTGTGCAGAACTTGAAGATAGTCTTGAAGAGCAGGGGTGAGTTACTTATCTGCATCATAGATCATCAACACCACTTTAGTTTCGTGACGTAATTTTACCTACAGCATACAATATTTATGTGTTCTCTCTGATTAAAAACAAATAATATGCCCAAAATAAGTATCAAACCAATAGAAATGTTGTTTGTAGAATGCTTCTAGATAAAATGTAGTAGAAAAGCTTGTGCCTATTGATAAAAACTCAATTCACAAAGTAAGGTTAAGTTTCCAGAGTACATGAAGCAAAAGGAAGCAATCATTTTAGTATATATTAAGATGTGAAAAAGTTTCTATACTAGTCTTATCATACACACATCCATAGATTATCCATATATTCATAAACACACATCTATTTTTCATACATATACACTAACACCTATAATCCCCGAAGGTAACCAGTACACCCACTTTTTACTGTATTTATTACAGTCCCATAATGTGATAGGGGGGTGTGCTAATCGTCATACCAGGCACAATTAAAGATTCCAATAATTAAATACCCAATACCACTTTACCTGACCTGTGGATCATACCTGAGACCTCAGTGTGGCAGTCATAACACATGTGCAATTACAACTGCGCCACTGAGGCAGTCTTTAGTTTCATGATATATAGACTTTATTGTAGATATTATTGTATTGACAAGATTCTTATAAATACTTACATACAATTTGTGAGTCACTAATTTGCTGTAGGCCGGCTCAAGGGCTAGCGAAATAAAAAAAAATAACAAATAACTTATGCTTAAATCTGTTCAAACAGTAAACATATAGTTATAGTGGTAGAGCCACGCTGTAGACATATTTGTCTGCAGCATGAATGGGCTGGCTCGACCGGTGTAGTACCACTGTCTCACAGAAAACCAACGTAAAGTGACAGTTTGCTGTCGCGTTCGGTATGGTAAGTGAGATATCCGGAGGCCCAGATTCCCCTCCCCTTCCCTAATCCCTATTCCTGTCCTTTAAGGCCGACAGCGCATACATGATACTTTCGGTATTGTGGATGTTCATGGGTGGTGGAGATAACTTAACATCAGGTGATACACATGCTCGTTTGTCGGACTATGCAATCAAAAAAAAACATATTGAAGGGTCCTTATAAATTTTGTAAGTAGTTACATTAGGTTTATTTGTGTTGCAATTTGTCGTGCTAGTTTCAATATTTATGTTTTCTATATTTATTATGTCTATTATGTTCATTTTCGTTTTTTTTATACCACTGGCTCACCCGATGGTAAATGGTTACCGTAGCCTGTGGACACTTGCAATACCAGAAGCATCATAAGCATGTTGCATATTATTGGGTTGCTCTTTTATCATTTAGTTAATTTTCCATTACTTAAGTATCTGTTAAACCTATCTACACATTCCCTGCTCTGTTGATCTTAAATAGTTGTACATGTTGATATTATGATTATACAGATATTGTATATAACTAGGATAATTTTTAAAAAGCATGAATTGTTGTAACAACTGTTGATAAACCAATAAATAAATTAACTTTGACAATGTCATGTATTGCAACAACCAAAGACATGCTAAATGCTTAGCATATGTAGATAAAAGTTTACATTTAATAATAATATGGCATAATGACAACTAGTGGCATTGTGTTCCATATCAGCCTAATTTGCACCAAAGATGTATGTGCTAGCAGGCATATTCAGATAGGGGGGTGCTGAAGTGGCATTGTTATACTAACATTTATAGTTTTTATATAAACAAATTGTAATAGCAGTTGTGCAATGTCTTACAATAACTGTGAGTTAAATGGTAATTTTTAATGAAATTTTTTTATGGTTGATTCATAGCCTTGTCACTCTTAATCTCCCAGTTGATTTGTTTTTTTTACAATGATTGTCATATTTCAGCCGATTTGAAAAAAACATTTAATCAATTATATTTTCCATGTATTTTCCTCATGAAAATCTGTTTAGTAGTTTTCAGATTCAGACAGACAGATGTGGCAAGCAGACTTTGTTTAAAAATATGTAATATGTATATATCACTTTGTGGTTGAAGCTTGTAACATTCATACTGCTTCTGCAATATAGTAAAATTATTTAATGCTTCTATAGAAATTGGATGACTTCTACTAAATTAAATGATAACTGGGTTCATTTGATGATTTTTTCTGCACACATCATAGAAAAGCAATTAGTTAATATAATAAGGCACACAGACTTTAAACTAGACAATTAAACTTTTTTTTATTTGTGTAACAACAGAAGCAATAGAAGTAAAAACCTGATATAATTTTGTTTTAATAATAGATTTTAGTCTAAAAATATCGAAAATTAATCCAATTTGTTAATTCGGCGATGCTGTTCGCCACACATCACGCCACTGTATCTCACGAGGCGAAAAGTGGGCTGCGGGGTGCCGCATAGCTACGCTAAATATACAGGGAGGGATGAGAGATAAGATTGATGAAGTGTGTCAGATGATGAAAGAAAGACAGATTGATATGTTGAGTTTGAGTGAGACTAAACGGAAAGGAAACGACATAACGCAAAACGGAGCTTTAACGGCTGTTTGGTCAGGAGTCCCGGAAACTGAGCGTGCTCGTCAAGGTGTCGGTATTGTCGTTTCCGACCGAATAGCTCACTTAATGAAAGGTTACGAATGTATAAGTCCCAGACTTCTCTGGATTCGACTCAAAATTGGGCTATATCGATTTTTCGTGCTGGCTGGTTACGCGCCAGACATGGGTTGCTCTGAGTCGGAGAGGAAGGATTTTTGGGAAAGTGTGAGAGGAATTCTGAACATTTGCGAAAGTAATGAAAGGATAGTTATGATAGGTGATTTTAACAGTTGGGTTGGAGTGAAAAGAAATGGTTTGGAAGGTGTTTTAGGACAGTATGGTGATGAGAGAATAAATGAGAATGGCATGAATCTGTTACAGGTGTGTTTGGAGAGGGACCTTGTGGTGACAAATAGCTTTTTTAACCACAAGGCGATCCATAAGTATACTTGGGAGAGGAATGGAAGCAGAAGCGTGATCGACTTTGTTATTGTAGACCGTAGGCTCAAAAAGCAAGTTGTCGATACGAGAAGCTATCGTGGAGTTAGCGTAGGAACGGATCACTATTTAGTTTTAAGCCGAATTAGTGGTCTGTTCAAATGCTGGCGACACAGGCCGAAGAAATCGACAACAAGCCTCAGTCGCATCAAAGTCGAGAAGTTGAAAGAGATAGATGTGCAAGAAAGATATTTGGAAGAACTACGAGTTAAGACGTCGCACGTATGGAAAGAAGAATATGAGGGTAGAATGGATGTGGTTTGGGAAACCGTGAAGACTAGTCTGGTTGGAGCAGCTACAAAGGTATGTGGAGTAGCAAAGAGGAAGGAAAGACTGATTAATGATAAATGGTGGGATAATGAAGTGAAAGAGGTCGTGGAAGAGAAGAAAAAGGCATGGCTAGATTTACTAGCTATAAAAGCGTAAGGATTTTTGAATGTCATAGGGGACGCAGATCCACAAAGGATAAAAGCAGAGGGTATTTATGCTGAAGCGAAAAAGAGAGTTAAGAAAGTAGTTGATAGAAAGAAAGAAAGTAAGAAAGAAACGCTTGATAAAAAGCTTTCTGGTGATTTCAAAGCAAATATCAAACTGTTCTGGAAACGGGTACGGTTAGCTAGGGGATCATCAGGGGCGTCAAAGTTAGGCGTGATTAGGAGTGAGGATGGTAGAATGTTGAGCAATGAAAGAGAAGTCTTGCATCGCTGGAAAGTTTATTTTAAAAATCTTTTTGAGCATGGCGATGAGAGCGTAGCTAATATACAGGATGCTATAGACTCGGCTCATTCAAAAGGCGATGCAGACAAGGTGATTACGGAAGATGAAATAATGAATGCGTTGAATTATATGAAGATAGGCATGGCTGCAGGGTATGACAGGGTTACTGTTGAAATGTTGAGAAGCGGCAAAAGTTTAGTGGCAAAATTGTTGTGGCTACTTTTTAATATGTGTTGGAGTAATGGTCGAGTGCCAGAGGACTGGTGTAGAGCCGTCATTGTTCCTCTTTATAAAGGCAAAGGGTCACAGCAAGAATGCAAAAACTATCGAGGCATAAGTCTTCTCAGCGTTGTCGGTAAATTGTATGCAAAGATATTGATCACACGAGTGATGAATGAAAGTGAAGAAAAAATATGGGATGTACAAGCAGGATTAAGAAGAGGAATGGGTTGCACTGATCAAGTCTTTTCCATCAGGTGCATTGTAGAAAAACACTTAGCTAAGTCTAAAAAGGTGTACTGTGCCTTCGTAGACTTGGAAAAGGCTTATGATCGTGTGCCGAGGGATGAACTATGGTCAACACTGTCACTGACATATGGGATTGAGAGCCGCCTAGTGAGTGCTTTGAGGTCTTTTTACAAGGACTCAAAAGCCTGTATACGGGTAAATGGAGCGCACTCAGACTGGTTTAACATCTCTAGAGGTGTTAGGCAGGGATGTGTTGCGTCTCCATGGCTCTTTAATCTTTATATGGACAGCTGTTTGACAGTTTTGAAAGATATGGAATGTGGACTGGGAATGAATGAGTTGCATGTCAAGTGTCTTCTCTACGCCGATGACCAGGTATTGCTTGCGTCATCGGTGGGGGAGCTACAAGACATGTTAAATGTAGTGAATGAGTCATTTAAAGAGAAGGGAATGAAAATAAATGGAAGTAAGACGAAAGTTATGGTGATAGAAGGAGAGGAAGACGCTACCGAGTGTAGCATAACTATAGATGGTGAGAGAGTGGAACAAGTGAGAGTTTGTGTATTTGGGAAGCGTGATAACGAGAGTTGGGAAATATGAGGGGGATATTGAAAGGAGAGTGACGGCAGGTAATAAAGTGAATGGTGCCTCGCGCGCGATAATGAGCAGCCAGGCGGTGTCACAAAAGGCGCGAATGGCTGTTCATAATGGTGTGCTGGTACGGACACTTATGTATGGAAGTGAAAGTTGGGTGTGGCAGAAGAAGCATGAAAGTCGTGTAAATGCGGTGGAGATGCGTTCCCTACGGAGTATGTGTGGAGTCACCCTTGCTGATCGTATGAGGAATAGCGTGATAAGAGATCGTTGTGAGTTGAATAAAGATGTGGTGACTAAGATAGAAAGAGGTATGCTGAGATGGTTTGGCCATATGGAGAGGATGGATGAAAGGCGATTTACGAAAGGTATTAATCGTGCGAATGTGACTGGAAGAGTGGGTAGAGGGCGCCCGAGGAGAACTTATTCCAATCAAATTAACGATATTCTCCTAAAAGGGCAAATCAGGAGTACCTCCAACCGCCGAAAATGTATGAGAAGATGTATGAATGTGGAAGAGGCGAAAGAAGTGTGTCAGGATCGTAGCTTGTGGCAGTCAATAGTCTCTGCCTACCCCCATGGGATACGGGCGTGAGTGTATATGTATGTATTTTTTAATTTATATGTGATTATTTAATATTTTCAAGAAATAAATATGTAGAAAATAAAGCATTTTGTTACATGACATGAAACAGCCCAGACTGCATGACGTCACAGTATCATCAAATGTCAAATTGTTTTGTTGATAGTTCGAGAATCCATACATTGAGGTACCAAATCTTTTATAATTTTTAGTGATCAGTTGCAATCAGTCAGGTGCAGTTTGTTCAAAAAACCAAAATCTAAATACATTAGTTATATAAGAAGGGTTTTCTAAGGCAAATAGCTGTAATTTGCCTCGAATAGACATGATGATGTTGGGAGAATTTATGGCGGCAAACAAAGATTTTTGTTTAACAGAATATAAAAATGACAAAACTTCTATGTAAGTAATAATCCATAAAAAATATAATAATTCATAAGTCAAAACCTTATAAAATTGCTTTTTACATACTCTTATTATCTTTAGAAAATTTTAAATTATTAGAGATGGTCTGCAAGTACTTACATAATTATTTCTTCATTATAGGTCTTCCAAGCCATATATTATTCGTTTTGTATAACAAAATAATATAGATAAAACATTAACGCCATCTATCGGTACTTTTTATATCATTATATTATACCTATATACGTATTAATTGTGATATTGTCTATTAACTGTTATAAAGAAGAAATTAAAGTCAGTCTGTTTCAAAAGCCATTACTGTGTATTACTATATATTTTATCATATATTATATTCCAGGCCAGGCCAGGGATAGAAAATGACTTTTAAAAAAATCAAACTAATACATGCATGTGGTTTTAGCATATACAATTCACGTAAACGTCTTATAACTCTTTCTATGTGTATCCTTAAGCTTGCTATTTGTTTGGTTTGTTTCGCATGTTTTCACATTCTTAATGTAGGTATTTTGACATTGAGGTACTACACAAATCTTGTAAAACTTCGAATTAATTATAAATAAAAAAAAACGATACACTGAAATCACATATCCAACCAAACAACTATTAGTTTAACATACTGTGACGTCACACGACAGGCCATGACAGTTGGTAGCGTTTGAGTGGGAAAAATAAAGTTGGTTTATAAAAATGCAAATTAAATCTTAAAAACGTATGTTTTATGTTTATTAATGATAATATTTTAATAATATAGACCATGAAGAATAAAATAAAACGGTTTCCCAAAAATAGTCAACTAGCCTATTATACATACAAAAATAAAAAAGAACAAACTTGACAATTTTCATAGATTACAATAGATACCTTCAAAATTCTCAGGCATGCAGATTGCCTCACGATAGTTCCCATTACTTTTTAAGCAAGCGATAATTAACAATGAATACACACGTAACTTTGAGTCAGAGATGTATGCCATTTGGGTTTGTTTCAAACCAGCAACTCTCGTTTCGTCCGTAACACTTATAAGTAGGATATGCCTGCTGTTAAAAAAATGTGGTCTTATCGCAAATTCTTTAACATAGAAAAGAGAACAGTGATGAATTAAATATTGCATAAGGGTGTTTATACATTGGGAATAAATTTATTAAGACTAAAACAAAAACATTATTTTATAAGAACAATATTGCTAAATGTTGCATATCAGTCACCGTCAAAGGTACATCCATTCATATAAAAATCTATCAGATAAAATGGAATAATATTTTGACTACTGGAACAGTAAAACAATTAAAAGTTCATAAACTGGACTACCACATCAACATTTCATCATACAAAACTTATGAATTGGCATCTCTCCAATGTGTTAGAAACAATTTGGCACTAAACCAGTTTTTATGATTTCTCTTTTAATCAATAATATTTGTTTTTTTTTAAATTTTATTATTAAATGCTTAATGAGTTATATAAGCAAAGTTGGGCCGACTTATATTTTGGCGATATAAAAAAAACTGATAACTTTTGTTTAAGTCGAAAGACAATTTTGATAAATATTTTATGTTAATCTGAGGTTATATTTAATTTAATCAATGACAACAACAATGATAGAAAATGAAGAGATACAGACCGTCTTTGGTTTTATACGACTCAATGTAATAGTGCACTTTTGAGAAGGAGTCGAAAAGCCATAAGATTTACGAGTCCGCCATCCATTTAAAACTGCTTGATCGGAAAGATTTACTGCAATATGTTGCTTTACATCATTATAAGTATCAACAGAGCTTCTGGAAAGAGCCTTTGGGATTAATCTCTAGTAAAAAAAATTGTGCTTAAAGCAACATAAGAGACATTCATATTGTTAGGTGAAGTTGTAAAAGCAGCTACCGTGTTCCCTCCTTCCTATGATCCTGGGTCCTTTAGGCGTAGTGTGAAGAAGCTACACAGCAGGCCGGCATGATTGTATTGAGTAGCGAGGGATAGATTATCACTCGCTACTTGATACTATAACTGGACGGCACTGCACTTACCATCAGGTGCAGTGTGGTCACTTTGCCGAGCCACGATAAAAAAAAAAATTGAGGCCTTTATCGCCTTTTTTCAAATTGACCTATGCAAGTGTAAAAAGCCAAATCGGAGATTATTTTTCAGAATTATCCAGTCAGCCTTCTCTAAAACATTTGACGTATTTATTCATAATTCCTGATGTTACTAAATGAAACCAATATGCATGTGCAAGTGTAGTGTCCTAATCCTCTGTGAACACTGCCCATTATTACACGTTTTGTAGCTTAAGTAAGGTATTAGAATATTAAGGCGAATTAATGATACTAAAATAAAAATAAAAAATGCGAAACTTATGAATGGGGTAGTATGGATAAGGTTTAAAATAGTTATCGATTGGTAGCAAAAACTTATGAGACAAACAGCAAGCAATGCAATTATTGCACATGTCATGCCAAGTCACGTATACTTATCGATTTGACACTTTACTACCCCTTGTTTAATTTTTACCAACAAAAGAATATAGTGCACCCCACGTACGGTCATTATATCGATAGATTTGAACCCCACAGGGGTTGTTGTCCCTTGCGCCGGAGTCGAATCAATAATTCAACAGTGCGCAACCACCCCTCAGTCGTATGGTATATAAACCACGGAGTCCCGGGTGTGCACATTCAGTCTACAGTAGCACGGCAAGTGCGCCTTATCGGTTTTTATTGTTTTCGAAAAGTAATTCTTATTTTATAGCGGGCCGGCGTATCATGCACTGGTAGGTTTACGTAGGCGACTAACGATTTTATTAAAAGATTTCATTGCGTTCGATTTGGTCGCGTGGCGTGGTTCATTCGCGAGCTCTATCTACTGTTGTATCTAATGAGCATATCTTTGGTGTGGTTGCGCAGGTTGCCGAAGGATGAGATTGCGGCGCGCGTGGCTGCGTTCCGGGCGAAGCTGTCGGAGACCAGCGGCAAAGAAAAGGATGTGCCGCGAGACGAATTCGGAAGGGTGGCGTAAGTGATCATTCAATGTTTTACCAACAAATCCCTTTCTTTTCAGGAAAATGGCACATTTCATAGTATTAATATATTATAGATACTCAGTCTGTATTATTGAGTAAGCGAATGGCTTTATCACATAGGAAGTAAAAGAAATAATACGTTTGTTTTAAACTACAACTTTTGTTATAAACTGCAAAATTAAGGAAAATAGTCGCTCTATGCTTTTAGTTCTTGCAGGCCAATCCGCAGGTACATAATTTTTACATTTTCGTTTTTTTTGCCTTGTAGATCAGGCAGCTTACCACCACCTTTTAGAGCAGTATTGTTATAATATTATATTGCCAATTCACGGTACTAAATCAGATTCGGAGGTCGTCTCCAAATTTAAATAATCTGAACGAAGTAGATTAACACCACTTCGAATTCATCAATTTACTTTGAATGTATAATATTCAAATTACACAGACAACCCATAAATATCGATTTCTGAACGCTACTGAAGCCACTCGTATTAGGAATACATAACAACTTGATTTGTCGTTTATCGATGTTGAGCATACCAGCTACTGAGTAGTTACCTAAATCGCAACTTTTTGCTGCCATACATAATTTGTTTGGTAGCTTATAAAGTTGCTTGGCTATACAGGTGTGTCAGAATGGTGGTATACATAACAAAACTATATAAATTAATCAAGGAAATTAATATAATGACACTAGCATCACAGTTTATATTCGCTAATTTAATGTATGTTCATAAGAATATACAACAATTTCCAAAAATTTGTGATGTCCATAGTGTAAATACTAGAAATAAAAATAATCTTGTTAGTTATAAAACAAGGCTCCACAAAATCGGCAACTCTTTCAAGGGGCTTTGTATACGCTTCTACAATAAGATTCCCAATCATATTAAAGAACTTAATGAACGATGCTTTAAAGCTACTATTAAGCGAAAACTAAGTAATAAAGCCTATTACAAAATTTCTGAATATTTAGATGACCGAAAGGCTTGGGAATAAGATCCTATTACTTAGAAGTTAGTCATTAACTTATTATTGGGAACTTTATATGTTTGTATAAGAGTTATATATATTAAGTTATGCCAATATTTTATTTGCTTAACATTGCGAACTTATATGCCTTACATGACTTTACTTGATATTATTGTCTTAGTATTTAATTGTTGTATTTAGTCTGGGTATGTCATGCTCGCTAAAGTGTCTGTGCTTGCTGCGGCGCCATGTGCCAGGTCGGTCTCTTCCCTGTAACATGGTTGAGGAGGCCGATGGCTGACACATGCGTCACTACTCGTGATCGGGTGCGGCTCGTGTGGACTGGTCTGCTCAGACTATTTCAGTAAGGACCAACTGCTTTAAGAAATCGAGATTTCACTCTCACGATGGTCATGTGCGGCACTAGGTGCTGTAATGAGTTTTATTTCACAATCTTGCAATAAGGCTGCTTAACACACATTGAGCTGCTCTAATCTAATGTAATTAAATTAAAATTGTATAATAATTGTATTACCAAATATTGTTAACCAATGTTGAAAAAGAGCAACGCTAAAGTTTCTTGCCCGTTCTTCTCTAGCGAAACTGCATTCCGAACTGGCGGTAGAGTAAAAAATTGACTGAATCTAAATAATGTATAACATTTCATGGATTCAATAAATATTTGATTTGATTTAAAGGAAGGATCATTGATAACCAATTGGTAAAGTTGAAAACCCCGTCAACCTTATCTTATTTTAGTAATTGGAATTTGAAATTTCTATTGAGTAATTTGTTTTATGATCCTTGAAGCCACTGATAATCAGTAAATACAGTATTTTCACAATACTCAGTTAACACTTCAGGAGATGTTATAAAAGTCACGATAGAATTTTAAGGTAACGAACGCTATAAAAATGCAAAGAAATTTTTAAAGGTTTATTTTTTTAGCTATATTTTAGCCTTTCTGCATCACAATGTGTGGCTCGAAGACTTCATCGTCCATACATATGTTTACATTCACGTCTGTAATCCCTGAAGGTGTAAGTAGAGGTGAACTAGTACACCCACATTTCACCGATTACTTTACCCGTCCCGGGGATTGAACCCAAGTCCCCAGCGAAGCAATCGTACCGCGTCCGCAATTACAACTACGCCACCGAGGCAGTTCATATCCAAAATAACATGTTTGAAACTGCAAATACAAAGATTACTTTATCAACTCGATTAAAATTTACGCCATCTTAATTAATTGGAGATTGAACATTAGACACACATTCAAAGATTGACATAACAAACAATAATTCATCAGGCTAGTTCAGCTGTAAAATCGATTGTATACGTTTGCAGATAGGTTTGAGGAAATTATTGGGTCTTCAACACATTTTTGTATAAATCATGTTTGATGGGAGACTCCATTTGGAGAGTTTATGGCAATGTTTTTAATTATGTTCTTATGCTAAGAAATTTTAGAGTATGGTATTATCCTCTGCCCTGTGGATTGAGGGCTCTGAAGAATTCTACCGCAGTATACCCTGTCTGTCGTAAGAGGCGACTAAAACGGGTCACGGGGGTCGCGGCGGCCACACAGCGGGGAATGTGTGTGAAAAGAGAATCCAGAGTACACTCAGGATCCCACGGGACCGTCCCATATGCGTTGCAGAAGGTTACCGCGGGGTTTTCTAGTCGATACACCGTTGTAGGATAAAAGTTTTTTAAATCATAAAAGTACACCGACTTCAATAAAAAACAAATTATGCGTCCCTATAAAATTTGAGGGTTGCCCTTAATTTTTCTGAGATCCCATCATCAGATCCTGACTTGTTGCCAATGGGACTACCTGGGAAGTATACCCTTTTGAACAAAACAAGAATTTCTCAAATCGGTCCTGGCGTCTTCGAGAAATCGGGGAACATACCTAAAAAAAAAAGATTCCGACGAAATGAGAACCTCCTTTTTTTTAAGTCTGTTATAAATTGGTAAGGGCCCCGATCCAGTGGTCCATTGGGTGAACTGGGTCGGAAGGTCTGTGCGTGCGTAACTATCTCTCCTCCCCCGAGTTCCAAAACATGATGATTCGATGGATTTTCCCCACGGGAAATAAAATGCTATTTCCAAAGACTTGCCGAGCTTCATTGCTTGGTAAAAAAAAAACCTATTGTCGATCCTAGTTTATAGGAGTTATGGTGGCGGGTGGGTGCTCTTTATAGTCTCTATACAGGACTTCATGAGACCACGCCTGCATCCTAGTCTAAGCGGTGGACAGTTACAACTAGTGTAGTCCAAATACGGTTTCTTTAGTTTATTTCTGCCCGACGGTGTGTTAGTTTGCAAGACTTTAGCATCGGGAACTTATTCTAATGTTGTATGATTACATCCAATTTTGAAAGGTGCATGTAATGGAATGCTTGACGAATATGCGATAGATATAAAGATAATCCAGAAACATATCCGAAACATCTCATTACACGAAAAATTAGAATCTCTATGAAATGAAATCGTCTATTGATCATGTAGGCACATAGCTCTAATGACAAGTCAGTACATTAAAAAGAAATAAATTTTATTTTAATTTTTATCAGCTTATTTATACATAACATATATAGCATCATCAATACACAAGCAATTTCTTTATACATGTATAAGATATTTATAATTATTATTATGTTAGAGAGTTTATAGACAAAATAGGTACTGGTATGTTTATATCTCAAGATATGACGAAGTAGAAGTGTCGTTAATGGCAAGGCGGACCCTGGGACTAAACGGTAGAAAGAAAGAAATAGGTCAAAACATATTTCATAAGTAACACACTTGCCCTTGATCTAATTACATGCCTTTTTACTTGAACTGGAGAACTCGCCCACCTAGTACCTACTCGAGGACACAGGGTTGTTTGAAGTGAATATAGGATTCGCACTACAAGTGTTCAAAGTCTAGAAAAAAGTGACTAATCTGTTTGGTTTTTTAATTATAAAGCGATGTTATATTTAGCTTAGTTTTTTATTAGAAAGAGCTTTGTCGCATAAGCGATTATATCGGCTATGTAGTTTATCGCACAAAAGTCACAGCGACACTCTTAAAAAAGGACTTAGGTCGCTTGTACTTTATATTACTTTTCCACTAAATATCATTTCCAATTTTATAGTTAGCAAGGTTTACGGATAAATTATGTAGATTACTATATCTACCTAGTCAGGTCATAAATTCTGTCACATGTTTAATATAAAATAATTGAAACAAGTTTATTCATTATGTAACCATTTATATACCAAAATGAACTTAACAAAACATAGATTCTTATGACACTAAAGTTTATTCAAAATGACCTCCGTGATTTTGAATACAGGCCTTCAATCTGCGCGGCCAGTTGTCTATCGCAGCACGAACGAGGTCCATGTGAATATCGGCGGCTGCCTTAATCAAGGATGTCTTGAGTGACTCCAAATTGGGATGAGGCTTTGAGCACGCCTTTTCCTCCAAGTGTTGCCATATCTTGTAATCTAACGGATTCAAATCTGGACTGGAGGAGGGCCAGTCTTCGTGCCGGATGAAGTCGATTTCACGCGCCGCCAGCCAGTCTTGTGTGCTCTTCGCTCAATGAGCTGGCGCCGAATCTTGTTGGAATACCCAGTGCCTGTTATTGAACATGGTATGAGAAACAGGTTCGACAAGGTTCGTCAGGACTGTATTTTGATACACAACTGCATTCGTTTTTACACCTTTCTCACAAAAATGTACCTCTGCTAAGCCCCAATAAGAAACTCCCAACCATACCATAAGCAAGGATGGAAAATGACCTCGTTGGACACGCGGAATACGATTGCTCGCTTCTTCACTACTGTGTGCGTACACCTTATCATTTTGTTTGTTGTAGCTCTCTTCTACGGTAAAATTTTTTTCATCTGAAAAAAGAATTTCCCGATATTTTTTTCCCGCGTACCGCTTCAACAAAGCGCGGCATCTCTTCAGTCTCAAGTCCATTAGACGAGCATTCAAACGATGTCCTGTTTTTCTTCGATATGCCCGAAGCCCTAAGTCTTCATTTAACACCCTTTTCACCGTGGTTCTGCTTAACCCCATCTGAAGGGCCAACAGTTTCTGCTTACGTTTGGGATTTCTTTGAATTCGCGCCTTCACAGCTTTTATCACTGCTGGAGTCCTAACAGACCGAGGGCGACCACTTCTTGACCTGTCATCTACACTAGAGTCTTCATTGTATCGTTTGATGGTACGATAAACGAATCTTTTGGTTATATTCAAATTTTTCAGTATGCCAAAAATTTGAATTGGCGCGTAACCGCAACGATGCAACGCAATTACTGCAACACGGTCTTCTTTAAGCGTCCACTCCATATTTAAAAATGAGTAAAATTCTTAAAAGTATACATCTTTATTTTCATGAACAATTTGAAATTCGAATTCAATAAACTTTTTTGTGGCCAGCATTCTAAAATAAAAGTTTTTACTGTGTGACAATACTTATGACCTGACTGTGTATATTATTATATATTTCCTGGGTATTTTAAATTATTTGCCAGGACATCAAATGAAAGAATTGCAACACCCGAAAATGAGTTAATCCTAGGTTAGCGTAGTTTTTTTGGATTTTACCGAGTTCGTTGATAACTATAAATACTTAGTTACCAAAACTTGACAAGTTCGACGCACTATGCATCCTCAATTCTGTGAAGTTAAATTAAAGTTTGTGTCTGAGAGACACCGTTACTTAAAATAATATTTAATGACCATTAAGGAATTGTTACTATAGGCTAAAGAAGCTTAAGTGCGGCAGTTAAACTGCCATAAATAAAATACATAAAGAAAAGCAATTCGGTCATTTTGCAATAAAACACAAAAATATATTACCTCAGATAACACTTCGTGCACGTTCTATTGATTATTTGCCTATTCGAGTCGAGGTGGATTACCTATTGATTTCTTACTATTTTATAGTAAGAAATCAATAGGTAATCCACCTCGGTTGACGGTAAAATGAGAGATCCTTCACGTAATAGGAGCCACGGGGCAACAGGCTTCGTAATACGCGCGTATTACGAAGACCGACTTTATGTAGTTGTGTTTCTTTCGCGGAAAACCACCAACTAGATTATGAAGGAAATACGTTGTGAATAAAAGGTTTAAAGAAAACGTTGTTCGAAAAGAGCAACGCAAGAGTTTCTTCTCTAGCAAAACTGAATTCCGAGCTGGCGGTAGAGTAAAAAAGATTGACTGAATCTAAATAATGTATAACATTTCATGTATTCAATAAATATTGAATGTTGGAGCAAATTTTCTACATTTAGTTTTGAACTTTATTTTGTTTTTGTGTAAATAAACGGTTTTTTTCTTCTTTCAACAATATGATTAGTACTAGCGTTTTTCTAACTACAAAGTAAAGACTCGGCAGCTCGTCAATCTGCACTCCTACTTAACCCTCCTCATTTAACACACATCAGCCTGTGTCCTCAAAGGGGTGAGAATAGTTGCAGCTAGTAAACTTTGTCGAGATTATTTCCATCTCATGATGTGATAGGTGGCAAGTCTATCACAGTGTCAGGAACAAATTCTAATCTCTGCAAGCTATCTCCTTATGAGTCCAGTAGCGTATTTATGATGTAAAACCGATGAAGTGATGAACTCAAATTCAAGGTAGGGTGACCACAAATACTTATTGATTGGAAAATACATTTAACTCGTTTATGATAAGCTGCATTACTGTTAGAATAACTTTAACTCCTAAGGGTTGTCCGAGTACAAGCATTCCGTGCATTCTACTAACATTATAAATGCGAAAGTTTGGATGGATGGATGTTTGTTACTCAATCTCGCTACAACGGCTGGACGGATCTGGTTGAAATTTGGCACAGAGATAGATTATATTATATATTATAGTCTGGAATAGCACATAATTTTATCCCGTATATGCATAGTTCCCGTAAAATAGTTTAGTTTTTCACAGAGCAAGGGAGCGACATGATTTTTTGCATAATGGTAGTATAGGGACCAGAAAATGACATATGCCACTTTTTATCCTGGAAAAATGCACGCATGCTATGGGATAGCAAAATATAGAAAGGTGTAATAGTTTAAAATACCTCCATGGATTTCCTTTCCTTCCAAAACTAACCATCACGCGGGCGGAGCCGCGAGTAACAGTAGTAATGTTATACAATGCCGGGTTCTTTACCATTGCCATTTTCACGGACATGGCCGATCGATGAAACGTCAAGTTCTAGAAATATAATTATCTACGAAGGCACCTGTATAAGAAATATGTATAATGAACTAAGTGATTATAAATATACTTCCCTGCTCCTTATGGTTGAAAATATATTTGTGCGATAACACAAAATTGAATACGTTTACAATACTCCATAGAACCGCATATGCAGAACATAAAAAGCATTTTCTTCTTAAATTTTTTGGTAACAAGTCAAGGTAAACTGTTCTCATAAATAAATGAAACTTATATTCGAAAAGGTAGCCAACCTTCCTGTGTATGACGGTCTGCATGAGCTGACACAGGAAGTTAAGCTACCTTGGACATGTTTTTCGACATGAGAGGTACGACCTAATGCAAATTATCATTATGGGCAAAGTAGCTGGGAAACGAGGTGTGGGATGAATTTTATAGTATAGTCCCGACAAACGAGCCAGTGGGTCACCTGATGTTAAGTGATATCCACCGCCCATGAACATCCACAATACCGAAAGTATCATGTATGCGTTGTCGGCCTTAAAGGACAGGAATGGGATTAGGGAAGGGAAGGGGGAATCTGGGCCTCCGGTTATCTCACTTACCATACGAAACGCGACAGTAAACTGTCACTTTACGTTGGTTTTCTGTGAGACAGTGGTACTACCCTGGTCGAGCCGGCCCATTCATGCTGTAGACAAATATTTCGACAGCGTGGCTCTACCACTTCCAAAATTTAGCTCAGGAGAGTTTTGGGAGTGGACTGGAGTCAAGAGTGCTGCATAGTTGTTGCCTTGCAAGGGACAGAGATAAATATTTGGAGTTGATGGCCAACCTCCAGTAATTGGAGAGGCACCTGAAGAAGAAGAAATATTCGAAAAAATAGCTGCCGCGACGACAGTCGTATGTTCGAAACCAGCCGAAATGGCATACTATACCTGTCACTTTTCTAAAGTTACGTGTATATTCATGTTAATTATCGCTTGCTTTAACCCTGAAGGAAACCATTTTGAAGAAACTTGCATACCTGAGAATTCTTATCGAATTTCAAAAGTGTGTGAAGTCTACCAACCCGCATACCAAACCCCTCTCATTAGTAGAGGAGGCCCGTGTCCAGCAGCGGGACAAGTTTAATACAGAGCTATTATTATATTCGAAAATCGAAATTATGACAGTATAAAAAACAATTACAACTTTACCTACTTCGAGTTTGCAGATAACTTTCGTTTTAAACATTTATTTTATTAATTTAATTAAAGTTTATCAGTTGTTATAGTAAAATGAAATGAATAATGAATTTATTTAAATGCGTGATATTTCGTCATTATATCCTTTATAGAAAATACGTGAGTTCTTTACGCGTGCTTTAAAAGTGCGTTAGGTCGCGCCATATCATGAAAATTTAGTACGAGCCGGGATCCTTACGTATCGATCTCGGACGCCCACCCTTGACGCCCCCGGGGAATGGTGTCAGGACTTCAATATGACGTCAGTGGCTACCCCACTACCGTAATAACAAGGTTATTTTAGCTGTTATGAAATGTGACGACTGTTTAATACGCGTTTGTGGTAGTTTAGCGGTAATTTTGTATTTGGTAATTTTTTTAAGAGTTTTTGGGTTAATTGGTTAGAGCGCTATGATAGACCCTTACTGAAGGGTTTAACTTAAATAATCACAACTACAATTCATTAAATATAAGCTTCGATAACCTCTATGCGGCAGTAGCTGAACAAAAACAAGAGGCCTTGGGTTCAATCCCCGAACCGAAACAAACGTTTTGTGTGATCGATAAATATTTGTTTCGAGTCCGGTATCGTACTGCACACAGACATTTGTCTCGGTGCGGGAATCGAACTCGTGGGGTTTCGTTACACAGCCGGCTACTCCACGTCAAGAAGGCGTATCTAAAGAAATAAACCCATCAATCACACATAGTACTGACCCCACACTAGGTAAAACCTGTATCGTGGGTATCAACAACTACGAGGGACTACAGTCCGACAACACCAGACCAGAAACAAACATCTGTCTGCCACACAAACATTGTTCTCGGTGCGGGAATAAAACCCACGGCCTCTCGTTTCACAACCGGCTCCTCGCCCGCTGCGAATACTATAACGTCGCATATCAGTAACCTGCTGCAAATAGCCGATGCCTGTGCGTGTTGCATGTACAGTATGTACTGTCATATATGTGACAACCTCCTTCCTATGATCTGGGTGCTTTAGGCGTAGTGTGAAGAAGCTACACAGCAGGCCGGCATGATTGTATTGAGTAGCGAGGGATAGATTATCACTCTTTCATTATCATGGCTTTTAACTTCTCGTTTGTAATTAGTATAGGTGCTGTTGCCTCAAATTCCAGTAACATATAATAATAATTATCACCGCACCCCTTTTACCCTGCCATGTTTGAAAATTTAATTAACATAACTAAATAGCGCGGCACACGACAAATGATATTTGGTTATGGAAATCTTTTCATCTGTTGGCATGTTTTAACGCTGGACACGCGAACGAATAACTAATGGGCATGGGGAGTGACAGTCGGAATTCTTATTTAACATAACTTTTAGAGAGTATTAATAAATTAATGTGATATTTTTTTTAATCCTGGCACGGCAAAGTGACCGCACTGTACCTGATGGTAAGCGCAGTGCGGTCCAAATAGAGTACTGAGTAGCGAGAGACGATCTATCCCCGCTACTCAACACACTCAGCCGGCCTGCTTCTTCACACTACGCCATGAGCAAGAATGTGAAGAAGGGGTCGAGGGTCTAGTGTCAGAGTACTAAGAAGGCCGCAAAATAGCCATTGTACCCCAACTCCAGACCCCCGACAAAAACCGGATGTACACTGGCTGATCCCGGAACGCGACACACTTGCGTGTGCCACTATGGCGGGTGTTTCGCCCTGTGTACGGTGGTCGCTATCCGGGCGGATATGAATATCCTGCCACCAGCATATTTATGATATTTTTATGAATTAGGTTTTATTTAAATTTTAAGTTATGTGTGGATAAAGATACATATTCAAAAACGATACTATGCGATTTATATACATAAATCTGTCTTTTTTCTTTTGTTTTTTCTACTGTCTGGATAGATAGACAAGCAGACGGGTCACCTGATGGCAAGTAGACAACGCCGCCCATAGACTTCTGCAATGCCAGGGCACAGAAAAACCGCTACCTACCGTGGAAAGACTACTCTTCTTAAGTCTGTCTATATATATACATACATAAACACTCACGCCTGTAATGCGAGTGTCAGCGTTTCGTGTCTTCCTATTGTATTCTATAACCCAGCCTCAGGTATCTGCCGGAGAAAATGGTGTGCTAGGAGTAAAAACTACATTCAAAAATTAACACAAAGTGTCACAAATAATAATAACGATAGTAGTAGTAGAGACATTACCGGAATTGGTATCTGTCAACTGAAATTACAACGATCATGGATTTACATTATTACTGTATATATATTATTTTATATTGTCATCAGAACTGAAGGTGTGTAGCAAATATTAGATAAATCTGTCAACAGGAAGGGGGTAAATTTTCAATTAGTAAATTAGATCCAAATAAACAAACATAATATTTTTTATAGAAAACGGAAATTTCTGTCGATATAGAATTTGTATGAGAGAATCGAAATTATGTCAAAAAGTAACTTTGAATCAATTTTACTACTGGATTTATTTATCGGCCTTAATCCAAACAAACCATGTTAATCTATATATCTATCTATAAGAAAGAATAGATTATAAAGAACGCTGAGTGTTAATTACAATAAGAAACTCTAACAAAAAACATTTACAATCAAAATAAAAAAAAATTGCCGTCTCGGTACACCTCGGCCGCACAATACCTCAACATTTTGTGCGATATCTTTTTGTATGAGCGCACAAAGCTGAAGTAGTTAGTCTTTGACGTGGGTAAAAACTTAAATGTTAATCGGCATCATTGCTAAATTGCTAGTTGGAACCCTTTTTCTTGTTAATGAGTATCATGGTGGTCCATTTTGGGTTGATGGAGCATCACTTTATAGTCTGTGGGTGGGTGATTTGTACCACAGCCATAGATGGCTTGGATGTTGGTTGGACTAGGGTTACCAACCACGGAATTCAAATACCAGGATTTGAAGTTAGAAAAACCAGGACAATTCAGTTTAAAAACAGGACGCAACTTTGTTTTAAAATAGCGTAAACACATGCGAGCCGAGACGCCGCCTCTAAAGTAAGGATTGCAAAAGTGGTGTGCGAATTTGAAAATACAGGACCTTATCAGGGCGCTTTCAAAACCCAGGACGCTGCTTAAAAATCCAGGACATCCCAGTACATGTCCTGGGAAAACCGGACGGTTGACAACTCTAGGTGGGATCCCTATCAACCTTACCCCTTCTTCCTTTCTTACCCTTGTTTTTCCCCTTTCTGTAACAATTAAACTTGTGTATTAAATGTAGATTTTTCTTTTAATGTAGACTGCCTCGGTGGCGCAGTTGTAATTGCGCATGCGTTACGACTGCTGTGCTGAGGTCTCGGGTTTGATCCCCGGGTCGGGTAAAGTGATATTGGGTTTTTCTATCTAGAAATTCCTCAGTATTAGCCCGGAGTCTGGAATTTGTACCCGGTATGGCGATAGGCTCGCCCCCTATCACATTATGGGACCGAAATTCGGCGAAAAGTGGGTGTACTGGTTACACTTCTGCCTACCCCTTCGGGGATTACAGGCGTGAGTGTATATGTATGTATTTTTCTTTATTCGTAATTTCAAGGATTAATACAGTAGTTTGAAAATATCTTTCAGCCATAGAATTTGCCTTATCGAAGGTACCTAATTAATTTATCGCTTTTAACTAGCAAGCGTCCAATCAGTGGAATTGCGAATTTTATTGCATGCTAGTTAATTCTTATAAGGTTGTCTAGGTTGCCGAGTTGATTGATTTTACTATATTAATTACCAAAGAAATAATAGATGTTTTGTCAATGTATATGTTAATATTATAACAATAAATAAACAGCCAACTATCACTCTTTAACAGCTAGTGAAAATTTCGTACTATGTATAATTTCTATAGAACACACAAATTCACACATACACCTACATTTTTGGTGTTACGAGCTGGATAGTGTAAACTGAGTGTTCTTTTTTTAATAAAATTCATTTATTACATATTCATGTAAAATTATCGTTTGGTTGATATTGAAGCGAAACTGAAAAATAACCGGTAAAATTGGCCACTTTGTGCACAAAGAGGACGCGGGTAACGAGCCGTAAGTGGGAGGCGTCGCGCAGTTCCGTTGTTTGCGCAGGGTGCGCGCGGCGACGGGGTCTGCCCGACCCCAGACCCCAGTAGCGTCGCCGGCCCGCCGCCGGCTGCACCGCCATGTAGCCCCGCGCCCCAAATACCTATCACATTGTCTTCCAGCGGTCACACCGCCATGAATTAGTTAAGATTCTAGCATTAAGAAACCAAGTCTTCCATTAGCCAAGTAAGTAGGTTAAGATGCAACGGGGCAGGGGTACGCGTCGCGAACAAAACAATAGGGTTGTATTCGAGCGTCTGTGGCGCGGCACATTCCAAGCGGTGCTGGCGGGACCGCAGCGGAGACCACGCGCGTCCTCGCACGACCCTAACCCGGACACGTCAGTGATACCCGCCGCCGTCATGCCACACCCACCGGCACCCAGCGTCGCGGACTCCCTCGAACCGGCGCTTAGAACAATCATCGAAGGCCTTAGACAATCTTGCTGCTGTCGATGTAATTGTTCCACAGCAGAACGAAATTTTAACGACAATTTGCAGGTCTGTCTCGCCAACGATGACGAGAGGAAATCTATGCGTTCCGTGATAAGGTGCGCTCTAAGTTTTATTGATTATTTTTCTCGCACTCTACTCATGTAGGTCGGCGCTATGAAGCCGTTCGAGCTATAAATATTTAATCAAACCTGCAATTTACATTGCTTCATTTAATTGAAAACTAAATGATTTCACACCTGCTCTGAGCGTGCCTCATTTCGCCGATAAATGTTTTACAAAACAAAGTATTAAAGACATCTGAATGAACAAGACGAATGTTTCTAAAATATTTTAATCTTTCCCCACTTCTAGCGCACGTAAGTGCCGTTCAGGTAAATATTTACGTTCCTCGGTAGGTCAACATTAAATAGAACATTTAAGATATACAGAATTCAATATAAATCATTTGAAATAATTCAAACTATAGATAGAGTTAAGTACACAGAATATATTATATAAATTTCTCTAACCATTGGTTTAAAAAAAAAACTTTGCCATTTGAGAGGTTTCCCTTGATTGATATTTAACCCTGCACCTAGTAGTGTCACGCGTCTCGCATAATATATATCTTTACTGATCTCAAACCAGTCATGTATCATAAGCTTGCCGGCGGTGCGGCAAATACTGGCAACACTCGCCGTTCTTACTTTAATATTATGTAAATAAAATTGATTTCGGCTTGTATTTACTTCCCTACTTATTACCTTTTTCTTATACTTTTAAGTCATGAGAGGTTTAAACTCAATGTTTGTCTATTCAGTGTACGCGAGACACACGCGGTTGCAGAGGCCCAGCAAGAGAAGAACGCCCGTTTACGGGATGCATTCGGTATCTCGCCGCGATTTGTGGAGGGTACCAGCTTGGACCCGGAGAAGCGCGCGCGCGAACACGCTCAGCGATACCCGCTCGTGCGCACGCCGAGCCGCGAACGCGATGACACCGCACACCAACCCAAGAAGAAGAAGAAAAGAAGGTGCGTGTGCTTCTTATCATCGATTAAGTTTTTAAGGAGGAGGAGGATTTTGATTAAATAGACCCCTACCTACGCCTTATTACGACAGTCAGGGGTTTACCGTGTTTGTATTCTTTTACGCCCCATTCCACAGGGCTGAAGTTTGGGTCTAAGCTAAGTTGAAGTAATTAATAGTTTCGATAGAGATGACACAAAATTTAGTGTACATATTTTTTTTTATTATGGCACGGCAAAGTGACCACACTGCACCTGATGGTAAGCACAGTGCCGGCCAGATAGAGTATCAAGTAGCGAGACACAGTCTATCACTCGCTACTCAACACTATCATGGCCGTCTGCTGTTTAGCTTCTTCACACTACGCATTTATTAACTCTATTAAGATCCCGTTTTTATTATCTAACTCTAGTCCACTCGCCCATGATTAAAGTTTCGTATTTATAATTATTTGTATAATATTCGATTGTAATATAATTAATTAACGTTTTGATATTCGTCTCAATTTATTTTCCGCGTTTTTGTTCTGCTATGTAATATTTTTTTTAAATTCGAGTTGTTATAATTTTATGTCTGCTTAAGTCATTTATTGTTTTGTACTATTTGGTATTTTCAACCATGATATGAAATTTTATCTCTACAAACACCGGTTAATGGTCAGATAATTCTATTTTTCTTAATCATCAAACACTGTGTCTTTTCGTACCTTGATGTTGGCAAAATCATCGCATAACGATGGGCGATTAAATATAAAAAAGACTCATGCCCCCTCACATCTTCCAAAAACTGTACAACTGTGTACGATTTTTCGTACTTTATAATAGAACATAGCAATTTCAAATTTGTGCAGTTTGGACTGTACGTTGCGATTAAATAATGTTTTTTTATTAGATACTGTTTGTTTAATTTGTGAAAGTCAACTATGCTCCGTTTACAGTGCCTCACCAGAAGTAAAGAAAACAAAGAAGAAAAAGTCGAAGAAGAATAAAAAAGATAAGTAAGTATAAATTGAATCCAACGGCATCTGCTTATTTCATTTAAAAATATTTCTCATTGATTTGTTTATATGTAAATGTTTGGCATACATTTCATAGATTACCTTTGAACCCAGACAGGTGTTACTACGACTTTTGAAGAGGCAAGTATGTCATGTTAATTGTTGTAATATTGCCTTATGTTACCTCTTTAGAAAAATACTCAGATATTTTTGTTAACAATTTCAGTGAGAGACAAATGATTATGGACTTTATACGTAGGTATGACATCAATTAACCATAGAATATAACAACTTCTACATATGAGTGTACCATAAAATCCCAATAGAATTATGGAACGAATAATTTATGTCAGTTCCTTCATTTACTCGATGCATTTCTGCTTACGCTTTCGGTCGTGCATCAGTACTATGTGCTTCACTGTAAAAATATTGCCTTAAAGTAAATTGAACCTAAATAAAAAAATATTACCTCAAATCTAAGAAGCCTGCGTTAAATCAACCCACATATAAATAAAACATTCAAACACAATTATGATAAAAATCAATTTTGTCAGTAATTTAACATAGCAACGTTGCTTTAGACATGAAACCAACAAGAAAAAGAAGAAACGCTCCAAGTCTACGGACAGCGACAGTTCTAGCAGTTCGGAGGCACAGGACAGCGACTCATCGTCGGAGGACGAGCGGCAGAAGAAGAAAAAAAAGGTACTAGATCCATTTGTTTACTTATATACATACATTATTTGTTTACATGTTTACATTCTATAGTTTTTGAACATGAATAAAAGTGGCTGTCGTGCAAAGATTGCGTTCCAATTTTGAAAACGTGTTCGAAATTTGTTTTTGAAAAAAGAACGCATCATATTAGTCTAATAATTTTTATATATTAACGCCTAAATACTCAAACGCTACTGAACTGGGCGATCGTCTAACGGGTACTTATTTTTTGTAACACGCCCTACAATTACAAAAAAGAGGGTCTCAAATGTTTAACAAGATCTTAAATGCTTGAGTTGCGTTTGAGTATTATTTAGTCATTTGTTCAATAAATTAATATTACTTAATAAAGTAGAAATTTGTGTGATATTTTTGGTCTGTAGGTGGTGGGAGCGTGATCTTTACACGACGATGTTCTAACGATATTTCTCGGGTTATGGGTTTTTCTTTGGGTATCCGTCACAATACTCACGATACGCGAGTAGTTCTGTACGAACACACCCGTCGTGCTTCAGCTACACTCGACTCCACACCCCGACTCGGGCGTCTTCATACATATTAGGGAACGTACACATACTACGTGACCTATTTTCCAACTTTTTTTTACCCCCCTTCCCCCTCGGTGACCACCTCTGGTATATGCTATGACCCCACCTACTCCTCTAGTTTTCTAGTAATTCATTAAAATATTGTTGCAAATGGTTTTTTGAAAACAGAAAGTAAAAAAAAACGTCCCGGCATATCAGCGTTGGTATTGCCACCTGTGAGCCCTGTCCCTCGCCCGCCCGTGTGACCAAGCGTGGTATTTTGAAGACCTCCCTCCCCCTCCTGAACGTAGTATGGGTACGTTCCCTTAGATGGAACATGTGCAACAGTTTATAGCTCAAGTAGCACTACGCTTTCTTTATTTTTGTTTGACAACGTGTATTCAGTACATACTACATACGAGTATTGGGCTGAAGTTGACATCTCGGCACCGTTCTTTGCATACAGATATAGGCTTTGAGAGTTTGATTTGTGTACGATTCCCTATCACGGCCCCGACTCCCTTCCCTCTGCTATAGACGGCCGGCTGTGGAACCTCCGTAGTACACACAGTACAGTCACCTCTCATGATCACTAGCTCCCGGGCTTACTATACAGCTGATACCCACGACTCCGGTCAGACCTACGCATCTAGTGTACCGTCTGGGGGTGGATTTTAACATTATTTAAATACATGTTATTGCCTTTCTTACCTTCATTTTTTATTTATTATATTTCTGTTTTTCTGTAAATACAAAAATAGCCAGTAAAAATTATCTGTTTAACTGTGCATCATTTCATAGGATAGCCATCTTTATCTGAAGAAATAACGTATACTGTAAGTATATCACAAAACAATAACACTCAGTATGAACACTATGTTAGGTGAATAATACTCATGTACTCGGTATGATCATCTGTTAATGCATTTATTAACAATATAATGTTGTGTACCTGTACTGTTACTAACTGGTTGTGATGTGGTCACGTGGTGACGCGTCGTGTGTCACGTGACAACCGAACTGAAGTGAGGACACGGCGGGCGATCGTGAGGGTGTATACTCTATACTCTATGTGCGCACTGTTGTTTACATGCATGGTGTTTGTAGTCATGGAACAGATGGTGGTTAATGTTATTGTGGCGCTATGTCTCTCGATGTGTTCCAGAGAAACGTGCCCGGCTAACAATGCCGTGTTATGTTATATATAAAGTAATTATTATTAAGCACGTTTGTCTCCAACACATCGCTACATGTCCAGTCTGAATAATTTTATTTGTTTAAAATACAACTAATCCATAACATTCTCCCTCTTCTCTCATTTATCCAAAACTAATTAAGGATGGTCTACATGTTTAAACGGTATACAATACCCACCACCGTTTGTTAAATAAGGTACGTTTGCCAGTGTTGTTACATTTATATTTTGTGTTATATAATATGTATTCATTATATGTTTTATATATAAATGAGTCGTTAAGCGTTACTTACATAGTGAGCGTGTACGCTGGAGCCACTTGCCCGCCGACTCCGATCGATATATATCTTGTATATATGTTCATGTATGTTGTCTCGTACAGAGAATGTTATGGATATAATAATATAACATTCTAAATTACCAACAAAATATATTTGCTAATATAGCTTTCAGTATCTATGTTTTAGAGATATATTCATTTAACGCCTATATTGATTTCGAATTATACCTTCTTTAGAATGCATGCATATAGAGATTTTTTTTTATAAAAAGTTTCATCTTAATATATGGAGTAATTTTGTTTGATGCGTTATTTTTAGGGCTCTACAGAATTTATAATATTATATTTTATTTAGTGAACGACATTTTAGTTGCCATTACCACTATAGTCTTATTGTATTGGCACTGGTGTTCGATGGCCGTCTCGCGTGAGCTGGTTTTTATGACGATTTATTAAATTTTAACAGAAAAAGTCGAGCAGCAAACGACGCGCCAGCACCGAGCCCTCCAGCCGCGACAGGTAAATACACAATAGATTTTATTATCCATGATTTGTCCTAAATAAAATTGATTAAATTTAAAAGATCAATTGGTGTATTGTATCTTGTTGAAGAATACGTTTTAACTGTATGATAATTCATGAGCGTGTTTGGCAATAATATCGTTTTCATTGCAGTTCACCAGTAAAACCCGTAAAGGACAAAAAACGTGACGTTCCAAATGAAGCCAGAGACAAAGATGTCGACCATAGAAAGCATGACCGAGAGCGCGACGAACGACAAAAGAGTGACAAACGTGATGAAACTCGCACTAAAGACTCGACACATAAAGAACAAAATCGGAGGCGGAGCGAGCGCAGTGTCTCCGAAGACGAGCAGCATTCCTCCCCCGAGTACAGGCAACGGTCCTACATCACCAAAATAGAGAATAAAAAACGGGAGCCATCACGAGAGCCTTCAGAGAAACCCAAGGGTTCGAAGCGCCTTCAGCGAGAGCGGGACCGACGTTCTTCGCAATCAGACGAAGAACCTCCACCTAAAAGAAAATCAGATAAAATAACAAAAAAAAGCTACAAAGATACCAGCTTGTCACCACCGCCAGAGAAGAGACGACGCAGAAGTCCCTCGCCAGATTACCGAAAAAGAGAAGAGAGTTATCACGGCCGCAGAGAGACGCCACGGGAAAGTAGTAGAAATCGAAGGGACAGCCCTGCCCGTGAGGATAGACGACCTCAAAGGAGAAGCGAATCGCCGGAATACAGAAAAAGAAAACCAGCAGAATCTTACAACAAAAAAGAAAAAGATAATAAACATGAAAAACGTAACAGAACTCCAGATAAGTATGAAGAATCACCACCAAAACGTAGGGAGCGTCGAGACAGTTATGAAGAACCCAAACGACGAAGAAACAGGAGTCTATCAAGGGAAAAACGGGATGTATCACGGGAACGCCACGAACACTCTCCTTCTTACACGCCACATAAAAATAAAACTTCGCGTAAAGATGTTGATAGTAGCTATAAATCAAGGTCTGTGAGACGATCCTCACCATCAGACTCGGAAGCGGACCGGTTGAAACGCATACCAGAAAAAACATCTAACCATAAAGCTAAATACTATAAAGATCGAAGCCCTTCTCCTCGACATAAAGAAGAAAGAAGGAGAAGTATATCACCAGAATATCGTAGGAAGGGTTCACCTGCGCAAAAGGGCAAAGTTGAAAAAGGTAAAACTGTTCGAAAATCTTTAGAACGCAGAAGGGAGAGAAGCAGATCAAGGCGAAAGTCGCCAACACCGGTAGAGAAACTACGCCGAAAATCGTCGCCGGAAAGATCTAAATCACCTTTACCACGCAAAGGATCCAGAAAAGAAAAACAAAGAAGTCAAACTCCAAACGCGAAAAGCAAGAAACCTTTAGAGAGACGGGTGTCTTCACCGAAAGCAGAAAGATATGAGAAGGAAAAAAATCATGAGCGCAGAGAATCTCACAAAGAAATGTCAAGATCTCGGTCACGCAGAAGTCGGAGCACATCGAGTCTCAGCTACTCTCCAGCTCGTCGCAGTCCTGAACGGTATCGCGATATCATTGAGAAATTACCCGAGAAGGATAAACGCAAGTACATCAAATCCCCGTCTGATCTCTTACCCAGTAAAATTAAAGATGTGGTCGAAAGTTATAAACCTAAAGCGGTCTGCTTGAGGAGTTCGTCTAGCGAAAATGAGGATTCAGAAGACGATTTCTTGAGATTAGACGATAGAGCGCGACAGGACGATTTGGACAATAAAGAATTGAACAGACTGAAAGAAAAACTGGCATTGATGGCGAAAGCGTCGATGGAGCGCAAACGAATGGAGGAGACTAACGGCCCGTCCACGTCACAAGTCAGCCGCGTTGAATTAAAACCCGAAGAAGAAAAACCTCAGGCTGTGGTCAGTCCGTTGAAAGAGAAGGAGAAATCACCGCAGGTCGTGGAAGTGGTGAAGGTTGTAGAAAAGGTGCCGACGCCGAAGAAAGACAAAAGTCCCCGAGTGGAGAGTGTGGATAAGAAGCGTGACAACAGCACGTCGCGTCGCAGCTGGTCGCGCTCGTCGTCGCGCTCGCGGTCTCGTTCGCGTTCGCGCTCGCGCTCGCGTTCACGATCGAGGTCGTCGCGCTCCAGATCTCGCTCTTACTCCTCCTCGAGGTGAGTTCCTAAATTACGATGTATCCACATTATGAAATTCATTTTGAGTCTTGATGCAGAGCTAGGCTCTGTGCACTAATCTGACACAAAGTCCTATGTGTTATTGTTAATATCTTACAATTAAACTTCCTTTTTTATTATTTTTATTAAATTTTTTCTTTCAAGTGATTGTTGAATTTCAAATGACTATTTTCCTGGACGCTATCTAATTTATTTGCGAGTATATTTTCTTGGAGAAGTGCTCTGAAGTCTGTTTAAAATATTTATTTGTTGCTATGTTTTGGATGCACTATTTGTTTATTTGTTATTAAACTGCTCGTTTTACTCTCGCAGACGTTCGCGCTCAAGTCGTTCGAGTTCGTACAGCAGCCGGTCGTCGTCGAGATCGTCGCGCAGCTCGTCTCGATCGACTCGCTCGTCGAGGTAAACATACGCAATATAATACAAACTCACATTTACGAACGGTCGGACAATGAAGTTTACATTTTTCATGATAATTGATTTCATGCCGATATTAAACTTCGTTTTCCGATCGTCTCATCGAAAGACTCGTTACAGTTTAAAAGCTCTGAAGCTATGAAAATATTCTAGCAAAGAACTGAAACTTTTTTTTTAATTACAAATTATTAATATTGTGTACTACAGTCGAACGTGCCATTTAGTTTATCACAGTTACGAACGAGCCACTTAGGAATATCTCTTGAAATTCTTATGATTTATGTATTAATACAATGTTCATTGAACGATACCGGCTCCGCAACACCAAACGTGATGACTGATTGTACATTTCTTTAGACTGTGGTAAAACATAGGTTTTGCACGTCTTGTTACGTGTTTATCTTATCATAGACAACGATAACGTATGCTTGTCACTATTAACTTAAATGTATAGTGTGACTACCGCCGCCACGCCGCCACATCTCTAATGTGACATGTTCACACGCACCTAGCAAGACGTGCCAAGTTGAACATTGAGGAGCGATTTAGCAAAATGACTTACTTCCATAAATAACGTTATTGCATTATGTTTTATTTGTTAGAGACTCAAATAGTTGAAATCAGTTTTTCATTGTTGGTGTGACGAAAGATGACGACAAAATATTGTGAAGGCACTGCGTCCACAAAATTTAAAAAAATACCATAACCCCGCCCTTTTGGAAAGTCACTCCTCGATTCATGTTATACTGTATTTATATGCGGCCGTACGAACGGACTAAAAACTGACGCATGCGTCACTGCGCGTGTCGGTGGCGTTCAGAACAATGACGGGCGTGTACGGCGCGTACCGACGGTCTGCGTCGCCGCGAGCGCGCTCCGTTCGGTCCGTTCGTTCGCGCACGGGCTCGCGCTCGCCCTCCATCCCTCGCCGCGCCGGCTCGCCCAGTTTCCTCGACCGCCGCCGCATCACCAGGTACAGCGCCGCGGTGCAAGCTGTGTGTGTCAAATACCGCCCCCCTCCCCTCCTCCTCGCCCCACATCCACCCCCAAGAGATATAAATAACCTCTTATATAACGCATAAAGGCTGACTCCAAAAATAATTGATTTAAATTGTATGTAATTAATTGATGTAAATGTAACCAATTACTTTTTGCTTTTTAGTTGTATGGGTTTTTTGAAGGCGGTTTTATTTTTATTTAAAAAGTAATTATTTATTTTTTCCTTATATAAATTCTATCTGAGTTTTTTTTTTTTTTTTGACATACCCCAAACCGCGTAATTTATCTGTCTGTAATGTATGCGTTTTCAATCAAACCCCTGGATACTCGACAAGTTATCGAATGTTCAGTTACGTTATTCAATTAATATAGTGTATTTTTGTAACTGCTTTGCTATTATACGAGTATCTACGTAAAATAATCTGACAGGCATTTCAAAATCACAACATTCAAAGATAACTTTCCTGTTCTTAAATAAAATCAATTAAAATGTCGTACGACGATAATATCGGTTCTTCGTAATGAGAGACCGATATTATCGCCTAATGACTTGTTTCGAACTTAGCATGACAGTCTTTATGCGGTATATGTTAGAGATCATTTATGCCTACACCTTATAGCCGTCCATGGGCGTGTTCAGGATTTTAGTCAAGGTTTGCTTTCCTCCATTTACAAGTAAAATAGTATTATACCCTACATTGAAATCAAAATTAGAATAGAAACTTCAATCAACTTAAATTATCAACGGTCACATAAAAAGTACGGTTTGCAAAAAATATTAAACATACATCTTTGCTTACATTTGTTAACAATGCCTTGATATTACATACAAAACTTATGGATAAAACTGATACTTTACCAAACCTGTCTAATAGGCTAGTGGACTGTTTTTGGGAAACCGTTTTATTTTATCCTTCATGGTCTATATTCTTAAAATATTATCATTAATAAATATAAAACATAAGTTTTCAAGATTTAATATGCATTTTTATAAACCAATTTTATTTTTGCCACCAAAATGCTACCAACTGTCATGGCCTCTCGTTTGACGTGAAAACTAATAGACGTTTGGCTCAGCGTTTTAGATGTTTCGAACGGTGACGTCATGCATGACTGTGGATATTTCATGTCACGTGACAAAATGCTTTATTTTTACATATTTGTTTCTTTAAAATATTAAATAATCACATATAAATTAACAAATTGGTTTACTTTTCGATGCTTGGACTTAAATTTATTATACAAAAATCTATCAGGTTTTCACATATTATCAACTACCCTTTTATCGCACAAGTTTTAATTACACTTTATTGCAGTGGTGCGAGAGTTGCTATTTATTTGAAGCTTCTGTATAGGATTTTGTACTCATGTTTTTGCATACGTGATCCTGGGCAGGCCCATGCTCCCATTAATAAATCCAACGACAACCGTTAACGAATGGTTTAAACTGGGTTTAGTAATGTTCCTCGGTTTTACTCTTTGGCACTGCTTCGATTTGGCGCTCAACGTAGAATGTTTTTTTACGCACTTGTGACGATTACTTGGTTGTGTTTTGATTTTCATTATTGTGAGTAAATGCCAAGTAACCGCTCCTTATGTATTGCACAGTGTGTTAGATGTTTAACATTGGTCGTGTGCTGCTTGCTTTGTTATTATAGATGTTTATATCATTTTATTTTGCGTTTATATGCCATATCAAGATAATTGCTCGGGGTTGATCCATAGACTACATAGATTTACAGTCAATTTTAATAAACAATCTCAAACCATGTGCAGATCCCAAAAATAAACCAATCAAAGAATGGCGTGGCATTGTCACATCATTCTTCTTGGCTCATTTCTGGGTATTTGTAGATCCAGATTAAGATTGTCTATTGAAACTTGTGAGAATATCCTTATATTGTCTATGATTTATTGTTTCCAGGTTTAATCTTAATGTGGCATATTGGTATATATATTTTTTATTTTATATATTTTTGTTTTGTTTTTCTTTTGTAGAAAAAAATCACGAAAATATAGCACGGGTTCCGAAGATGCGAGTAGTAGCTCCGATTAGTGAAGTGACTGTGCTAGTGTGAAATAAATAAGCCATAGTTCATAAGTTATGATATAATGTGTATTATTTTCGTCATAAGATTTAATTTCACGTAATATATTGCTAACAACCATTTTATTATTGTTTCTGTTTATATTTTGCCGTTGGGAATCCGACATTAGCTTAGTTTACCTTCACACGGGCTGTGAATATGAATATATACTTATTTTGTTGATCTCTAGTATTTCGATGAATTGCATTTGTTTTTCATCTGAATGAGTTGATACTAACCCGGGTGTGCTACTTAATTATATTAATATGGCGGCGCTACAATAGTCATTAAGGAATCTTGTATCAATAATACTAACCAATCAGTTGATTGCAAGTGATTTATGGGTTTTAAAAGAAAACAAAAAAACTTTATTTGGTCAACACTTCAGATGACATACATAACATAAAGGAGTAATACAAAATAAGAAAAATATTTAAGATCCTAAGTATACCCACTACTCCTTAATTTGGAACATCTGTGTCTAAAGTATGACCAAAAAGGCCATACACTCAGCATTTGCCAGGTAGTAAAATACTGCCTGGCGCTGATATTCTGCCTAGGCCTTAAAGTTTCATTATTTAAATTTATAATTATTAACGTCACTTCAACGAATCCTAACTGAATTGAATTTTAAACATTTATAAATCAAAATGATGCTTTCGGGTCTTTCATCGTTGTTTGATATACAAGCATAAAATTAATGATATATTTTTCTTCCGTAGCGCACCCATTATAGATCTAACTTACTCGACAAATAAATATAAATACAGAAGGAGATAAGCTATTTTAGAATTGTGCCAAACCAAGATGTAAAGGAAATTCGCATTAAGGACATCGGGCAGAAGTGCTATATTTGTATAAAGGACAACCTCCTGCGGTGTGATTTATGTTTCAATGATTCAGTTTGTTCCACATTAAATCTTATTGTAAAATTTTGGTTGTTTTTTTTGCTGCATGGTAGATAAGCTAGCTCATGCGTTACACTATTTTTTAAATTGTATAAAATATACACAAATAGCAGTTTTCTTTTTCATTTTCTGGCTACTACTTATCATATTCGAGAATATTATACGGTAAGTGTTTCGTTATTATTATTCACTTCATGAATGTCACAACAATATGAGTCAATTACAGCATTACAGACAAATTATTATTTGGATTGGATAGCAAGCATGCTATTATGAAACAAAGTTACGAAGATATTTAAATACTATCATTTTTGAACCAACTCGGTAAATTACTATCACTACATTTGATTTAGGCCATTATACATCCAGCATGCTAATCACCACGCATGATATCATGACTTACATTACTAATGTCAACAATGTATTTACTAACAAAAACTAATAAAATAGCGCAAGGAAACGTCCGATCCCTTACCGAAGACCGACGCCGTCGACTCCGACCACTCTCAGCCCCTACAGCAGCACCTCCTCGCCGCGGACCTGGTCCAGATCACCGCCGCCAGAAAGGGAATAATCTATTCATATTTACTAACGGTCGAAAATAATAAGCCAACTTTTTTCTTTTTTTTATCCTGGCACGGCAAAAAGAGCGCACTGCACCAGATGGTACAGTATCGTCCAATTAGATTATCAAGTAGCGTGAGACGATCTATCCCCCGCTACTCAACACTTCACACTACGACATAGGCATGAAGGTGAAGAAGCGGTCGAGGGTCTAGTGTCGAGAGTATTTAGAAGGTCGCAAAACGGCCAAACATCGTACCCCATCGACAAACCACCTTACTCGATATCACTAACGAACTGTTTGTTAATTTCGACCGATAAAATATACAACCTCCTTACATTAATATTAAAAAAAACTTGACGTTTCAAATTGGATTTTTTGGCGGGAAAAAGAAACTAAAGTTAAAACGGGGTGTAGCTAATGTTACATCGTTCTCATTAAGATCTTGTGATTTATGTAAAATTGATAATTGATATGAAATGTGAGCACGCTTTTCGTTCACCGTGTATGTAGTTTATAAGAAATGGCGAATCTAGGTGGGGGCAATTCTTAAATGGTTGAATATATAGAAAGGTTCATAACATTACGCGCGCTGAGAAGCCAAAAAGGATGGTTTTAGGCAAATTTGATGCGTCAATCTCAAGTTTTTTTATATTTATCTAGTCAAAACTCTAGTCGAACAATTTTTAGTATTATTTTATGATCTCTAATGTATACATTCTTTTTTGTTATACCATTTTTCGTTTGTTGGTAATATTATAACTATTTTAGTCTATTTATTGAAAACTTAGCTTTAAGTACTGAAAATACTCTAGTCGGGAAATGTAAGTCATTTAGGATGTTTAGTGCAATATATTTATAGACAACGGATATTATACAACTACTCAGTAATGTTAGTCATTTACAGCACTGGTGAAAACAATAACTTAATATTTAATTAGATATCTATTTTATTTAAGTACCTACTTGTAAAAATTTTATAGTGTAGTATACCTACCTACATTACGGGTTATACAGGGGTGTTGCAAAAGGGGGGGACTAAGGAAAACAGCATGTATAAAGTTGCTGATTAGTAACATATCGATAAAGTTCAAAATCCCGTAAACATGATCTTATTTGATTTGATTGAAATCATTTGTTTTATGATGAAGCCAATGATAAATGCTAACGAACTATTTTTTGCAGTGTCTAAGTATATTTAATGCTTAGATAATCGGTTGACACTTTATCAAGAGTTTTAAAAGTAATAATAAAATTTTACGTCGGTGCTACAAAAATGCTAAGGAAAAAAAGTTTTTTAATTTTACTAATAAGTTTCTAATCACCGACTCTATACATGGTGCTTTCATTAGTACCCCCCTTTTGCAACAGCCGGTATATGGGCTTAGAAAAATGATTTTAAAAGTGAGAAAAAATAAGTACCTAAAGCAATAATAACAAATGTGAACGATATTCAATGATACTCATGCAAACAGTAGAAAAAGTTTATTGTATAACTGAAAGTGTTACATATTGTAAAGTCGAGACTTAATGTAAATGCACTGCGTACGAAGAATTGACTATGCCGATTTGATAATGTAGTGTACATTTAGAACATAAACAACTGTTTAATTCGGCGTACAAATATCTTGCAAATTGCTGTTGTGAAAATAAAGTAAATTATACCAAAGCATTTTATTTCTAATAAATATTTCCCTTTTATCCTCCAAATCGACCGTATACCGCGTTCTTTGGTACACAAGTATGAGCCATCATCGATTAAACACAAACTAAACTGAAAACAACTGTACGCACACTGATTAAAACCGAGCTACACTCTTGCTAGTTTCGTATAGACTGCCCCGCGAGCGTTGAGGCTTTCCTTTTTATAACAAATCTTTCCCCACCGAGTCTATAACTTATCCAATCTACCCACAAATATTTCGTAAGTGACCCCCAATATTTCCATAAAAATCTAAAGTACCCTTACACAAGTATAAAAATTTGAGAGATTATTCCTAGCAAGTAATATTTTTATGTTGGTACCTATTTGAGTCCAATATATGGAATGTTCTGTATTGTACACAAAGCTTTGTAAATTTATATAAATACCCGTTTTACCTATAGTAAATAGACCGCGCGTTTTTATAATTCCCTCGATTGTCCATAGTATATTATCAAACATAACACAAGTATCAAAAGACCAGAATACATCTGTTAGTTCATTTTCGATATAAATTTGTTCTTATAAAATAAATAATAAACACAGTTATCTCACACAGGATAGGTCAAATATTGACTTGTCTATCACAGAATAATAGTTCTATCATCCACCACCTATAAAACAGTTGAAGGCTTTCATGCGGTTTTCTTCTGACTCTGCTGACGCCTCTTGGTCGCGAGGAACATGGCCCAGCCAAAACCAACCAGGTTCATAAACAAAACTCGCAACTGAAATGAGAAATTATTACATGATAATAATTAATGATCTATTTATATTTAACATGTTGATGGAACTACTTTTAACAATATTCCATATGATTAGTGTAGATTGTTTTATCAAAGAAGAGGGTTCGATTCTTGGCCTGGTAAATATTTTATGGAGGACAAGGGCAGTTATACTTTTTTATTATCTAGACCATAGTACACAAGAATACACTCACGCCTGTAATCCCCGAAGGGGTAGGCAGAGGTGTAACCAGTACGCCCAATTTGCTAAGTATTTATTATGGTCCCATAGTGTGATAAGGAGTGAGCCTGTCGCCATACTCAATTCCAGACTCCGGGCTGATACTGAGTATTTCTAAATAGAAAAACCCAATATTACTTCATCCAACCCAGGGATTAACACCTCAGCCCAGCAGTCTTAACGCAAACGCAATTACAGCTACCCCACCAGCAGTATTAAATACATACACAACTACAAATTTCGACACAATATGTGACATGGCAATTTTGTATCTTTAAAATATCTCATAATAACTTACCATAGGTGGAATAAATGCTAAGTTGATAACTTGGAACAATGTAAGCCATTTCCAATTAGCCTCTAAAACAGGCAAGTATAAGGCCATCAGCTGTTTCAAAGCCGCTTTGTGATTCTTGCCTTCAAATCTGGCTAATGTATATAAGGAGAAAGCTTGCATGAATGGAGCAAACACTAATCTCTCAAATAACAACTTCTTTCCTAAGGAGAATGCTACTATATCTTCAGGGAATAGTCGTTCCACAAACTCATAGAAGTAATGAGGTATTGTACCACCAAATACTAGCCTGAAATTGAGAAAAATTGAATTAAATTAACCTTTATTAACCTATACAAAAAACAAGTTGGACATTATCTCTAGAGTTTCCATTTTTCATACATAAATAATAATAATACTAGCCCTGTATTAAACATTGTCCCACAGCTGGGCATGGACCTCTGCTATTATTAAGGGGGGTTAGGCCTTGTTTTCAACACAAAAACGTAAATTAGAAATGACCAAAAATTCTTATGATGTAGTTCTGTAAAAATGTAAATAATTTTCCTAGCCCAATTCTTGATGTGACTGTAATGGTAGTAAAACATCTGGCTGCGCAGTTATCATGATGAAAAATGTAGTGACTTACCCATAAAGGCCAAAAGCAAGCACAGGGTCCAATCTTAGTCGTTCACCAGTGATTATTTGTGAGGCTACACTACCTGCTGTGCCAACCACACAACTGTAAACACAAAATAAGTTACAATTTAGTTTTTTCAATTGCCTTTTTGGTGCTTAGTAAACCTTTTTTGTTAGATAAAATATATACTCCCTGTAAGATATAAAGTAAAACTAAAATAATTTGTACAATAATTAAATTTTGTAGTATTTTAACTAGGCTGAAATGGGGTCATTACTTTACTAGTCATAATAGTGATATTTTTTAATATTGCAATTAATAAATACTTAATTTTAGTGTGGACACATTGGTCATGAAACTTCTTACCTAGATATATTTTGTAGTAGTTTCTTATCCAATATCTTAGTCAACTGTAAATCTATAGCTACCTAGGTTACTTGGAGGAACTATGACCTGTGATAATTTTATCAATATGATTAAGAATTCCTGCAAAGTGTTCCACATATTGCAAATATACTAAAAACTGGAAATTATGCTTACTATCTCATTACGGCACAATATCGAGTGATTGTCATTAATCAGCAAACCTATGTAATTTAATTAAGTTAAAAATCATATACCTAGGGTTTATAGTACCCTGATGAACTTTGGAATGTAATCTTTGCTCAATACCTAACTAGGTATGCATGTCGTTAAATTACCTATATTCAATAGATAAAAGGCAAACTCACCTTGTTATAGCTTTTGTTTTGATTGGATGTAAATATAAATTTTGTAAATATGAGGCCACTAAATTCATTATGGGTTTTGATAAAGCCATATTTCCAATGTAGCTTGGACGAAAACAAAACGTATTGATATGTTGTTATATCACAGAAATTTTACAGTCTAGATAATTTTCAACTCGTTAATTACCGATTAGGCTATCATGTATCTGATAACAGCATTAAAAAGTAATAAAATAACCAAAGATCCCACAGAGTTGGACTTGGGCTAGATTTGGAAATTATTAACTCAATACCCTGACAGATGGAATGCCTCGTTCCGTTTTACGCCTATAGATAATTCAAAAAACCTGTAACACATACTTAAATTAAATCTTTATTATTATCTAAAAAAATACATTTCATTTACAAAAAAATATATATATTATTATGCCTGTTAATAAAATTCACATTTAGTCTATGATAACAAATGTCCTAATTATTTTAAATAGAGTAACTACTGATCTAATTAAATATAGCTTAAATACAATAAAATTTGTGAAGACATATTCATTTTAAAAAATAAGAGTACATAAAAGATGCCAACCTGTAGCAAAATCTCGCTAAAAAAATTATCTAAATTTATTTTTCCCTACACTTTCACCAAATTCACTTGCTAACAAAAAATAAACAAGTATGCTATGGAGGCCATAGATAAAATTGCTTTATGTTTGTGACCTTCAGATATAATACGGCACTAATTATCATCATAAAGTTTGTCTAGTTGTTTTTGCAGATTATGTGATGTTATTGAAGGTGTATCAGGAACTGTGGTTTTTCGCTCCTTAACAATTGGTGTGGTTAAGAAATTCATATGTTTTTTCATATCCATGTAAACACTTAATGCCTTGTCGTTTAGATCTCTATTAGGAGACAGCACAACACTTGATACATTGGGCATTGATTTGTAAAACACCTTTTTTCTTAAACATGTATTCCTTCTAGGTATTTTGTAACTTGGTGATTTGTTACATGATTTGATTACTGACGTTCTGTAAGCCACTGGTGTTTCTGCAGGATTTATCATTTCAGTTTTAATATCTTCCTGATCTTTAGTTTCAGTAACAGTTATAACTATATTTTTGTTTATACTCTCTGAAATTGTTTGGCATTTTCTTTTCTCATTTATTAGTTTTCTTATATACTCTAAAGATTTAAGCTCCTGCTCTATGATTTTGTCCAGAATTTTAATGTTAGCCATTGTTTGTTTTTCAACTTCCAATAAATCATGAAGGTCTGTGTTGGGGTCTTCAGTGTTGGTTACTGAAGCTTTGTTTAGCATTTCACAAAGAGATGTTATGACACTCTCCTCTCTTTTATTATTATCTGTTGGTTGGAATGTTTTTTCAAAACACATGATTGTGTTATCATCATTTACAGCTGAGTTGTCGAGATCACTAGAATTGTTGAAATACTTTTTAACATTTCTATATTCTTTAAAAGGTGTAGATGCAGGTGGAGACACTTCTGAAATTCTTTCTAATGTTTTCTTATCTGCCACTTTCTCTATTTTCTCCTCAATATCATGAATTTCTTTCTCTTTTTGCAAGAAGCTAGAATCACAACTTGATTGCCATGATTGGTTTGACAATGGTGTGTCATCTATTTTTGGGGTAAATTTATTTGTAGGAGCTTTCTTTGGGGATGCTAACTTTGGTGTTACAATATTTTTTAAATTTCTTGGTATATTTGGCAAATTTTCTTTGTTAGCTATTGTCCTATTTTTATAAGGTTGCGTAAATGTTGGTGTTTCTGGTATTTTACATATTCCACTCATCCTCACAATGTTTTTTGCTGAAAAAAGGAGAAATTGTAAATGTAGACACATAAACATTTTGAAAATGATGTTTTTGTTTCCAATTTATTATACCTGGTAAATGTATTGATTTCTTCACTTTGTACTCAGGTTTGGGAAACTTAGGTGTTTCTGCATTTATTATAGTCATTCTTGGAGCTAAAGTGTTCTGAAATAAAGTTTATCAATAACATAAGAAGTATTTTTTCATTTAATTTCTTGATTACTTGTAATATTTGCTAAGATGTTAGATTTCATTGTGACAGGATAATCAGTTAAATTATCATTACTTTTATGGTAAATGATAATTTAAATTACAAAAGTAACTTTTGCTACTGGCAAAATGTAATAAAATCATTGAGTTATTAGTATCTTGAACATAAAATTTTGCATTTCTATAATATATGTTAACCAGTAATGATCCAGCAAAAAAAATCTAACCAAATGAAAAATTATAGTAGTCCTAAGCATTTCCTTTTTCATTCTGCCACATAAAGTGACAGACGCACCTGATCATAAGTACAGTATAGGTCAAATATAATTTTGACCAACAAGTTTCAGGTTTTGTCTAATAATTACTAGATTTTTTTTGTATTGTCTTTTTTTATGGCATAAGTGAAAAATTCTTAATCACCCTGGGTTTAGGTTGAAAGTTGAGCACTTTTCTAACTGGATTGTGCTTCAATTGCCCATCAGCAGTGTGACTTATCTTTTTACTTTCAACCTTCACTGATGAATTCCAAATTTTCTTTTTCACTGATGTTGATGCTTGTGTCGGTCTTCTAGGAGATTGGTGCCTGAATGCTGTAAGAATAATTGATACTCGGATCATTGTAGTTGCACCTGTGGTGTCATGGCCGTATGCATTATTAAATATTACCTGGATACACTACTTAATATTATTAGCACGGAATTCAAGGGATGAAATGTATGACGTCAAAAAATCCACACAATTATTTTCATAGTACTAGCCAGTAAATTACATCAGCCTAGGTTTATAGACTTTTGAATGAGATGAGTTTTTGACAATAAATCTGGTTTCGGCTAAATAATTGTCAATAATTTTATACACATAAGTGGCACTAAAAACTATAATTTTATTCAGAAATCTTAGATCAAAAGATATGAATTTTTTCTATTGTTCCTCTTTTGGTCACTTTTTGTTCAACCAGTGTAGTAAAACCAATGTAGTATAATCATTTGAATAACGAATGTCGTTCTCGATATAAACATAACTAATACTTTTCAATGAATAGTCGGATTTCGGATTAAGCCAACGTTATTAAGCATAAGTACCTGGTATTCCAGCCATCAACTCAGCTATTGTAACAGGTTTCATGTTTTTTTCAGCAGTACGTGTTTGTGCTACTGTAGGCCGAGGTTGTTTTCTAGCCGTGAGCGTTTGCTTGCCATTCTTCGAGACTACACCTAAAATTTTCATAATAATGATGTCAAAGCAATAACTAACCCTTACAGCAGGTCCTAATAGACCATACATACATACATAGTTCATATAAAAGTTTTTATTGGGCGCGGAAAATCTTTACTAAAAGTGTAATATCTATTACTCACCATTTAAGTAAGGAAGTAATTCCGATAATGGTCTTGGTTTCAATGATGTGGCATCCATATTCATGCTTACTGTGATTTGCTTCCCTCTTTAATACAAACATCAATTCATTACAAATGAGAAACAAACATAAAAATTGTAATAGAATTTTCAAATTCAAAACACAATGTCAATTGTCAACTGAAGAATCTGTCAAAGCGATGCATTACTTTTTTTTCTTCCAACGTCCAGGCTGTGAGGCTATACCTCGGCCATACTGCCTAGTTTTACGTGAAAATCGTGAAACATTTTTCATCAATCTTCCTTGTCTTGTAAGCCAAAACTCGACAACTAAGCTGTTGGATATGATTTTGCTTTTCTGTAAAGAATTGTATAACTGAACAACTAACAAAGAATCTGGTGACTTTTAAGAGTGAATTAGTAACTATTTTCAGTCAGGTGGCAACGCTTATCATAATAATTGTAAAACTTTGAGTTAAAAAATTCATGCAATATATATTTTTTTTTTTTTTTAGTGCCTCGATAGGCAGACGAGCAGACGGGCCACCTGATGGTAAGTAGTCACCGCCGCCCATAGACTTCTGCAATACCAGGGCACAGCAAAGCCGCTGCCTACCGTTGAAGGACTACTCTCTTTAAGCCTCGTTTAAAGAAGGACATGTCATAGCGCTCAGGGAACACCGCAGCAGGGAGTTCATTCCAGAGCTTGCACGTACGTGGTAAAAATGAACGCCGGAAACGAACCGTGCTAGACGGAATCGTTTCCAGGTGGTATGGATGAACTCTGTTGCGGTGTCGGGTGGTGCGATGATAAAATGGTGATGTAGGCACCATTTTAAACAGTTCCTCGGAGCACTCCCCGTGGAACAACCGATAGAACAAGCAGAGAGACCCGAAGTCTCTCCGCAGCCCCAACGGTTCCAGGCTATCCGTAATATCAGGATCCCCGACAATCCGAACGGCCCGCCTCTGTAAGGAGTCAAGTGGGTCCAGCAAGTATTTTGGGGCCCCTGCCCAGAGATGAGAACAGTACTCCACGTGGGGCCGGACTTGCGCTTTATAAAGCGCCAATCTATGGCCCGACGTGAAATACCGCCTCGCTCTGTTCAGGATCCCCAATTTTTTGCTCGCCAATTTGGCTTTGTCCTCCACTTGACTCCTAAACTGGACCGTGTTAGATCTATTGACGCCGAGGATCCCAATACCCTCGGAAACCTGGAGAGTGACTCCTTGAAACTGTGGCGCCATGACAAATGGGTCCTTCTTAGCGGTGAAGGCGCAAACTTGTGTCTTCGTGGGGTTGAAGTGAACTAGGTTCCTTTCACCCCATTCAGAGGCCCGCCCTAGAGAGCTCTCAATTTCCGACACAAGTTCTAACCGTCTTTCTTCCAAAGTGCTCCGAGGGATACCCTGCTGGCCGGTGTATCGCACGTCGATAGTACTATCATCTGCATAGCAATGCATGCTATCAATAGACAGCATGTCATTGATATGCAGTATGAATAGTGTCGGCGACAACACCGAGCCTTGTGGAACGCCAGCATTAATGGATAAAGCGTCGGAGCAGTAGCCGTCTACGACGACTTTAATGCTCCGACCATCCAAAAAACTAGCGATCCAGTTGCAGAGCCCCTCGGGGATTCCATATGATGGAAGCTTCGACAGAAGGCCCCCATGCCATACCCGATCAAACGCCTTCGCGATGTCTAGACCGACGGCCATAGCCTCACCCTTGCTCTCTATAGCCTCCGCCCAGCGATGTGTGAGGTAAACAAGAAGATCACCAGCCGAGCGACCGTGACGGAAACCGTACTGACGATCGCTAATCAGCTGGTGCTCCTCCAGATACCCCATAAGCTGGGCGTTAATTATTCTCTCCATGACTTTAGAGAGCAAGGATGTGATGGCTATCGGTCTATAACACGAAGGGTCCGACCGGTCACCTTTTTTAGGGATCGGATGGACATGGGCAACCTTCCACGAAGCGGGAACCCTTCTGGAGTTGTACGAAAGACGATAAAGGCGCGTGAGAATGGGGGTCAACTCAGGGGCGCACGTCTTAAGAACCACTGCGGGGATGCAGTCCGGCCCACTCGACTTTCGGATGTTAAGGAGCCTAAGCTCCCGCCTGACCGCACGCTGATTAATGCGGATTTCAGGCAGGGAGTACTCGCACCGGGGAAGTTTTGGTGGAGTGGCTCCTCCATCATCCAAAGTCGAGTTTGAGGCAAAGGATTGGGCCAAGATATCGGCCTTTTCCTTTGCACTATGGACCAAACTGTCATCAGTCTTACGCAGTGGCGGGAGACTGGACAGGCAGAAGTTTCCTTGGACAGCCTTGGCGAGCGACCAGAAGGCCCGACTGCCAGACGGATAACTCTCTAGCCGCTCACCAATTCTGCCAATATGTTCTGCCTTGGCCTTGGCTATAGCCCTTTTGTTGGACCTAGAAGCGGCATTAAATTTCCGCCTCTCCTCCTTCGCGCTTGGACCCTGATGCTTTTGGGCATCGTTCCACGCCCCGTATGCGGACCGCTTAAGGCGTGCAGCTTCGGCACAGGTACTATTATACCAGGGCCGGCTGCGACGCCCGACAGGTACCCTGGAATTGGGGATGAACAGATCCATCCCCATGACCACCAGGTCCCTGACGCGGTCCGCACAAGCATCAGGATCTTCGGAAGAGAAGCAGAACCGCTTCCATGGGAAGGACGCAAAGAATTCACGCATCCCTTCCCAATCCGCTGATCCATACCGCCAAACCCTGCGGAACCCAGTCGCTGAGGAGCGATCGGGATAAACCGCAGGGGCTGAGGTTCGAATAAGGCAGTGGTCTGATGACCCCAAAGGGGGATCGACCACTACCTTGTATCCCTCAGGATTTGTGGTCAGCAGAAGGTCCAACAGAGAGGGCTCATGGGTCTCAACATCTGGAACTCGGGTGGGCTGAGCTACCAATTGTGTGAGACCGTAAGCCAAAGCCATCTCATAAGCAGACCGACCCGCAGCGTTAGTGGTCCGAGAACCCAACCACTCAGCATGATGAGCGTTGAAGTCCCCAAGGACCACCACTTCCGCGGATGGGTACTGCTCTAGAGATCGGCCAGTCCCCATTTGGACGTTCTCGAATAAATGAGAAGACCCCGTTTCACCGGCATGGGACCTGTAAAGGCAAGCGTACACTCGGGTACGACCCCCGTACTCTACGCATAGCCACAAGATTGACAGGTCCCGATGCTCGAGGCCCCGAAGGCGGCGACAACATATATCATCCCTGACGAAAACGCACACCCCGGCTTTACGTAGGAACGAATGTTCCAGTACGTAACCGGGGTAATTAAGGTACGAGATATCGTCAGGGGTAGATATCTGAGTCTCAGTTAAAAAGAGTAGGGCAGGCCGCGCCGACTCTAGGTGGTAATGTACAGCGTCCAGGTTACTGTGCAGACCCCTGACATTGCAGAAGTCTACTGTTAAAGTGGATATGGTATCCGCCGAAGTACGCTTACTCTTTTTTTTATTTGCCTTCATTTTTAAATTTTTGATTTGGTAGTGGGGGAAAGGAGATGTGAGGGGGCAGTGAAATTTAGACGGCACTCGAAACATAAAGTCGCAGAACAAGGTGCAGGATGGTTACGCAGGTAATGCGAGGAGCCAGCGCGAAGCACGGAAGGGCCCCCGATGCCCCCCTGTATACAGTCGCCGGGATCCACTCCAGTCTCCCACGCTGGCGCGACGACTGTATTACAGGATTTTCGCCAGTTGGCGGGTCAGCTTCCCGGGGAGGGAATTTTTGAAAAGTGTATCCCCGGGTTCAGGTCCCCTACTGACTGGCAGGCGGCCGGCGGTGGCCGTTCCCATCGGGTCTCCCTGTACCCCACGCCAGCCCCCCACAGATGATACCCACGCGACGACCAACACCAAAGTTCCGCATATTACGAGTACCGTCCAAACTGCACCACCAGGGAAAGGAGAGGAGAGAGGGAACGGCTATCTAGCCCTTCCGCCGGAACGCATTTCTACTTCGCGGCAGAAATAGGCTGGACGGTGGTACCAATCCGTTCGGGCCCAACTCTAAGTAAATAAAATTCACTCAAAGTTAAGCCCTACAACCAGTAACGGGACGGGAAGGGATGGAGGAGGACATCAGAGCCACGGGTGGAGTGATGGAACGCGGCACTGACGGCTCAAGTGGCCGGGGTTGCACTCCCGAACCGCTCTAAATGACAACCGGACAGACTGACATAAGAACGGCCTCTGGCACTAAGAACGGCCTCTGGCACTATATATGAACATATCTGCAATAACGTAATAAATACATAAGGAATAAGACGGCTTCAGCTGGAAAATTAAATGATTACTTCGTTTAGGTCTTACTGCACTGTTTTTTTTTTCTATTTATACTACGATTGACGAGGCTGTATGGGCGTGAACGATTGCCTTCCCATTATTAGGGAAAATGAAAAAAATACCTGCTGTTATCAGAAATGAAAAGTTAGAATAGCGAGTGAAATATAATTCCATTGTCTGTTTTTTTATCTTCGCCGGCTTTTGATTAGGCAGTTAGTGTAAGTCTTGTAAGCTCACCCCATCTAGTAAGTACAAACCAGTGTAAACTGCAATACTTGTTGATTTAGGCACTGAGCATGTAATTTGTTTTAGGTAGCGGGCGTATCTCATATATTATAGCTATTTAATAAAATGGCTACAAATGTGCAGCTCAAAGGTTTCGAAGAGTTTACTAAATATACCGATAGTATTGATCCTAATGGACCTCCAGTGCTATTTTATTTTAGCGGATCTAAATTACCGGACGGAAATAGTTGGTGCCCTGATTGTGTCGAAGGTAATTTGTTTTTGTTTGATCATGTTACTATTGTACTGTCTTCATACTAATAACACTGTTTAAGAAATTATATGTTGCCATTTATACACTATTTATTTCCAGAGTCCTTATTCACTATTTACTTACCTTACTTATCTTCTAATCCTACTTTCCTACTAATATTATAAATAATTATTTTTGGATGGATGTTTGTTATTCAATCACACCAGAACGGCTGGACGGATCTGGTTGAAATTTAGCACAGAAATAGATTATAGTCTATAGAGGTACCATATAGGCTTCTTTATCCTGGAAAAAGATACAGTTCCAGAGGGATAGATTTGCTTTTGTTTTTCCTAGAGCAAGGGATCAACATGATTTTTTGTGTATAGGTAATTTAGGGGTCAGAGAATACATGGGCTACTTTTTATCCCAGTGAAATACATGGTTCCTATGCGATAGCATAACAATTGTAACCCACAGGAACTGTATTTATATGAGCTTTGTAATAAAAATTGCAATAGTTCATGAAATAGAGTTTTAGCACGTTTTTTATCAAGAAGGCTTGACCAATTTAATGTTATCTATAAATAAAGTATCTACATTTTTTATTTGTATTTAAAGTATTAATATAAAACTAGCTTTTGCTCGCAGCAAAAGCTAATAAAAATAATTTTAGAAATCATTAAAGCTAAATAGATATGGTTAATAAAGAAATCCGTACTCTCAATAATTACGATGAATTTAATGAGTTCATTACAAAATTGCCAGAGAAGAAAGCAAATATTTATTTTATGTTTACTGGTAAAAAGAAAGAAAATGGTAGGAGTTTGTGTATCTATTGCCAGATGGGTAGGTTTATATGACACAAATGTATGAACTATGTTAGTTATTACAGTTCTCAAATAGATATTTCAATTTTGAAATAATTAAATTGATGCTAAACATTATCATTTACTGATACTATACCATCATAAACTTTATTCTGATATTTTTATATCTGATATGAATCTCGAAATTTCCATAATAGGAACATTTACTACATTTAGCTGTTATCTTTACAAATAACTGTTATTTCGAAATAAAGTATTTTAAAAGCTCATATGGTTAACACCCAAACACGCAATATTCATTTTACTGTCTTGCTTTTGCCTTGGATAATCGTCGAAATGATTAAAACGATTTTGACGGAGTTTTCCAATAGCCTTGCTACGCCCAAGGTCCATGAATAGCTATTAATAAATTTTATCCTGGGGCGGAATTATAACATATGTTTATTCATTTCAGCCGAACCAATAGTGAAGGCATTCATCAGTGAACTGGAAAAGGAAATCATCTTTGTATATGTTGATGTGGGAGAACGAGAGTTGTACGTATTTTATAAAAATAAATATTTAATTGTACAGCTAAGTTGCCGTAGCCTAGGAGACGAAGCGTACTTTAAAAAGGATTTTTTTTAATCTGTGCACTCTTCCATAGCAGCATAACGTTGGCGTAAAATTCGTAGCTCTTTTTTTACAGGAGAGAGAATAAACTGTTTGTATATTTTTATATATTATCAATCATTCACTCATATACTCACGCCTGTAATCCCCAAAGGGGTAGGCAGAGCTGTAACCAGTACACCCATTTTACGCCGAATTTCGGTCCCATAACGTGATCCTATTGCCACCATATATCCGCCACCGTATAATATCAATTATTCTACTATAAAATGGATTCACGAATTTTTATTATACAGAAATAGTCAATTCTGTGTTAATTTGCTGGAAATAAACTACCTCCATTCGAATAGTTTAAGAAATGTGCACTGATGGTATTTAAACCAATAAGTATCCATTTTTTTGGAGTTACGAATTTTGATAATTAGGTCAACAATATACACCGCGCAGGGGCGGTTCCGGCAGCAATTCTAGCACTCCTTAGAATACCCCGGGATCGCTCCGTAAGCGCCGAAGAAGGCCACCGCGGGGTTTTAGCTGGTAGTGTCGGGTGGGGTGTACATAGGGGGTAGGGACTCGACAGCGGGTGCCCGGATAGCCATCATTCGGGCGAGGGGGATGCTGGGTCGTAAGACCGGCTAGTCCAGCATAACCGTTTTATTCTTATTCCGCTTCCCCCCGGAGCGGGCGGTAGTAATAAAACGCTTTCCCCGCGACAACAACAAAAAAAGGTCAACAATATACGATCGTATACCTTGTCAATTTTGAAACATTGATTTGTCGTCTACGAGTAGGCATTTGCTCACCGTTAATGTTTGCTTTTTGATATACATACTTTAACAGATAACATTCAAGGTATTTCTATGCCTATGAAGGAAAATGTCACAATCAAGCCACAATTATTAAATGTCTAATGTGATGCAACAACTTATCCGCTTAACCTTATTTATTACATTTATCGTAACAGAATTGAATACAATAAATGGTTTTATGTTGTAAGTTGATAATCATTGGCATTTAAGTGACATGTCAAATATTGTACAAGTAGAGTAACATTGTAGAAAGTTGGTACCAAAGTTGGTAAAGAGACTTACAAAAGATATTGGTAAAAGGCCAATAATACATCCTCACACTGCCAAACATTTTGTCCTGCCAACTGACGTAAGACCCCTCTTTAGTAGAGGAGGTCCGTGCCCATCAGCGGGGCGAGCCAATAAATGCCAACAAATAATAAAAAAAAAATTTTTTGTTTAATTTGTTTCTTTCGTCAGACTTGAGTTCTGGCCCTGTGTCCCTCACTGTTTCTAAGAACATACTTATATCTGAAAGCCATTTTTTCCTAACAAAAATGTTCTAAATATAGTCGGTATAGTTTCGGCGTGGCCTCGATAATGTCATTATTGGTATACAACATTTATAATGACATTGTATTGAAATGAGATTGAAAATACATCGTAAGATGGTATGAAAACCCGTATTTTTAAATAGAAATGGATACCATTTTTTGTAAATTCCTAATCTAATGTCAGTTTGGTTAACAGTCACATTGTCGATTAAAAACGATAATTTGGCTTCTGATTAGGTTGTAGGCTAAGTATGTGTTTTTTTACAGTTGGAAAGACAAAGCATGCCCGTTCAGAACAGACTCTCGCTGCAAGTTGATGGTGATACCCACCATCCTCAAATGGAAGGGAGTCCAGAGGCTTGAAGGCAGCCAGTGCAACAAGAGGGAGCTGTTGCAAATGTTGTTTGAAGAAGATGATTAAAACGCTTTGTTAACATTGTTGTGGAGAATATAACATAACTATGTTTTTAGAGCAGGACGCTTGTCAAATGCCTTAATTTGGACCTTAACAACTTTTAGTGGGCAACACCATCGTAATATATTTTACTATGGATCATGAAAGAGCTCTATGCTTGTGTACTTTCAATCCAATAAAAAAGTTACTTGGAAGATTTAAATTTTCAACAAATAAAATTACTTCTGTCGTATTTTAAGAATTTACTCAAGTGAAAACAGAAATAAAGTAAGGTATTTGCCAAGCGTGCCAATAATGTCATATTTTGTATAAGTATATCAGGTAATCGTAAGTAAGAAAATAATAAATATATTTTTCATTACTAGTCTTGTATCTTTTTTTGCCCTTTCACGGCACCACACGTGTAGTGTTAATGCTAAGTGCAGTGCCGTCCAGTTAGAGTATCGAGTAGTGAGAGACAATCAATCCCTCGCTACTCAACACAGTCGTGCCGGCCTGCTGTGTAGCTATTATTGTTTATCTGCGCCATAAATAAAACAAATTATATAGTTTCAGTATTTATTGCAGTATATAAAATATTTGAGCGTTTTATAAACTACTGCATTTGCTGACATGAGGATAAAGTCCAAGGTACTGATATAGACAGTGGATAAAGATAAGAAAGGTATCGACCTTTTTGGATAATTCCAACGAATAATTAGGTTTTGGTCTATAATCAAATCAAATCAGTTTTCTATAATAAAGAATTGTTTTATTTTTTTTATACGAAAAAAAACTTAAAAACTAAATATATGTCATAGAAATATACAAAAATATGTTGTGCTTATTATTAAATGAAACAATAAATATCGTACATAATTATCAAAATTCAAACCTCTAAAAAAAATAACACAAAATTGAATATTTTTGTATAATAAAAATACGTGAACCCATTTTCTAGTAGAATATCTAAAAATAAACACTTATTTTCTCTTGTATAATTTTGATAATTAGGCCAACGATTAATGTATAATGAAAGCATACGGAATTGATATTTATCATAAAGTACCAAAACTATGTTTGTTTACTTGTTACATGTTAAAACAAAAGAACTGTACATACTACTTCTTGCCTCAAATTAAACACTTAAAAACCTTCATATTAAAACAACTTATCCATAGGTATTCTTAAATAAGTTGTACTAACTAAAGGGATCATAGGAAAGTAATTATACTTAAATTGAATACATAATACCTACAACAAACAAAAATTGCCTTTTTAAAAGCCTAGCAACCCAAATAATTAACCCTTACTATGTTACATTACTAATTACACTTTACCTTCGACCAATATATAATTATAAATATTATTTCATTTGACTAATTAATTATTTTATTTACTTGTAATTCTATGCGTAGTAAGAATATTTGTATATTCCCATAGTTTTTATAAAAATGTTTCCGTATACATAACGTCATACACTTTAAGTACAACTATTTAATTTACACATTTGTTTCTAATTAGATCGTAGTTTGACGTCATGTCATTATTTTATAAAAAAATCTTTAATCATCATTTTAAATATTGTGGGAATATGTGTACATACATACATATATATTCAAGCCGGTAATCCCCGAACTGGTAGGCAGAGGTGTAGCCCGTAGACCCACTTTTCGCCGAATTTATTACGGTCCCATAATGTGATAGGGGGAGAGCGTGTCGCCACACCGGGCACAATTCCAGACTCCGGGCTGATACTGAGTATTTCTAAATGGAAAAACTCAATATCCCTTTAACCCGGCTCGGGGATCGAACCTGAGGCCTCAGCACATCAGTCGTAACGCATGTGCTCTTACAACTGCGCCACCGAGGCAGTCTATGTGTATTTCGTAATATTTCCACACTCATTATCGAATATGTGTACCTATTTCTGGGCAAACCAAAACATTTAGAGGACATGTTTACATAGTAGGTAGTTGTTAATTTTAATAAATTCACAGCCCGTTGCGTTGTACGTTTGAAAGACAAAATTTTGTATAAATATCTATCACAGTGAATGACATTCTAAATATAAATGCTTAATTTACATATTCATTACAAAATTTATTACTCATCCATCATTCACTTTGTAAAATGTCTGACAAAATGTGCATAACATATTGTTACCCTAAGTATGTGTTTTTAATTGAATGTCGGTCTATAAAATTGATTATTGAAACTCAAAGTTTTTACGACTTCCATTAAGTAGGTAAAATTAAGTCAACTACACTTCGTACACAATATAAACACATAATCATAGAATCTAAGTATGTGCTGTTATATGAGAAATGGTTATTTACTTTTATAAGTTTATAACCATTATTATTATGCCAGAAGAAATGACACTTTTAATTCTCATTTTTGTTAAAACCAATATCCGAAATACATATTATTTATTTGGCACGATTGTTAATCTTAGCGAATCGTTTCTGCATGTAGTTAGGGGGTACAGTTTTAGTGAGAGTGGCTTTTAAAATTTTCCTGTTTATCTTGTTGCAAATTGTGTTTTATACATATGAACTGCATACGTAGGCTGTTATAGCTCGCACAATAATGCTATTAGAATGGTTGATTGCCATCCACTGATCCACGAAGTGTCGTAACTGATAAGGAGTCACATCCACGGTTGCCAACCCTACAATGTTGCAATACAAATACGAATTTTCTGGTCTTCTGTACGAGAGCACCGTCATCCTCCTAGAGATTTAGATCCTTAAGTCTCGTTTGTATAGGATTTTGATGATTTGATTTTCGATGATGACAAAAATTATAAGGGTAAGTGCCAAAAAACCCGTCTTAATTAGTGGAAAATATTTTTGAGTTTCTTCGTAATTTATAAGGTTTGTAATAAACACGTTAACGTTTGGCAACCCTGTATTTTTTTTTTATCCTGACTGGTGCCGTCCAGTTAAAGTATCAAGCAGCGAGAGACAATCTATACCTCGCCACTCAACACAATCATGCCGGCCTGCTGTGTAGCTTCTTCACATTACGCTTGTATTGTAGACAATGGCTAATATTATTGTAGTTTTGACTTTTTACGTATGTTGTTTGGCGCTCGCCGCCGCCGCGGACTCGGTGCTGTCTTCAGGCTCATCACTTATGTTCAGATCTCTACTCGGCACAGAGATGAGGAGGTCGTAGTACACTTTCTTATTTCTTAGAAATGCATTCTTGTTGTCAAATATCACGGAATCTGTAATCATAAAAAGTACACCGACTTCAATAAAAAAAAATATGTGTCACTATAAAATTTGAGGGTTGATTTTGACTGAGATCCCATCATCAGATCCTGACTTGGTGCTAATGGGACCACCTGGTAAGTATACTCTTTTAAACAAAAAAAGACTTTCTCGAATCGGTCCAGGCGTCTTCGAGTAATCGGGGAATATACATTAAAAAACAAGATTCCGACGAAATTTTAACCTCCTCCTTATTTGAAGTCGGTTAAAAGAGACAAGAGTTGCAGTTGAATATTATAGATTTAGTGTTAAATAAGGTATAAATTTGGGTAGTAGTCCCGCAATATGAATCAGAAGAAGTCGGTATCTACCTGCTTATTTTTTTAACAAGTCACATTGTTATCCTGTCTTAAATTGACATAGTATGTGGTTCTAATTCTGAGCCTAACTATCGCTAAAAAATATACCTAACCAAAATAAACGTAACAGTCACACACACGGTCCGGAACCCACTCTAGGTCACTTTTGTTTCGCGGTTATCAGAATCTACGGTCCCACAACACCCAGACCCGAAACAAAAATCTGTCTGTCACACAAACATTTGTCTTGGTGCAGGAATCGAACCCACGGCCTCTCGTTTCCCAACTCGCCCACTGCGGGACCGAGGCTATCGCATATTGTAGATGTAATAAGTACTTAATCAAAACTAATCACTAATGGTCAATTGCAATTTGCAATCTCAATCTGAATTGTCAGATCGAACCAGAAAATAAACCAATCAAATTATGTCATTTGCAGGCGTGGTATTCAAACTTAATTCTTACTGGTTCATTTTTCAGAACGATCTGTAGTTTCGGATTAAGATCGTTTATTGAAATAAATAACACCCAACAGTCACACAATAACCCCGACCCCACACTAAGATACGAGTCTTGTGTTGTGGGTCTCAGGGACTACGAGAGACTTTAGGTCTCACAACACCCAGACCCCGGACACAAATATCTCTCTGTCACACAAACATTTGTCCTGGTGTGGAAATCGAACCCACGGCCTCTCGTTTCACAGCCGGCTACTCGCTAACTGCGCCACGGAGGCTGTCGTAAATTGGTCGTTAATCACTTGAAATTTCTAAATCTTATAAAAGGCGAGTTACAAAATTTGTAACAAATTATTGTTTTCGACAGCATTGATTGTACCCGTATCACTCAACGACGCTAGTTTCAGTATATTACAGAAACCTGTTTGGATTACATTGAAACAAACAGTATGCCTGTTACATTACCTACATCGAATTATACTAGAATTAGAAAATAAACTCGATAAACCCGTTTGTATGTAGCCTACATTGTAAATGTTTAATTTTCGTAAGCGTGGGATTTAGACATATTTTATTTCTTTAAAATGCTGGATTGTATCTGTTGAATATAAATACGCAATTAAATAAAATAAATGGTTGTGTATTTCGAATATTTGTTTAAGGTCTGGGCGTTGTGGGATTGAAATTTGCTGATACTTCGTATGAGTAATAAATGGTTATTACCTCATACGAATTTAAGTATCCATGCCATGCTAATAAGAATATTATTAATAAGTAAATGTTTACTGGGTCCACAATTAACCTATATTACGAGGTGGAAGCAACCATTTACTGAAATCGGTTGAGCATATTTGGAGATCAGTATGTGCGAACATAGTGTTTTTATATATTAAGATAAAATTACAAATATTCAAATATTTTTTTATCCTGGCACGGCAAAGTGACCTCAGTGCACCTGACGGTAAGCGCAGTGCCGTCCCACTTGAGTATCGAGTAGCGAGAGACAATCTATCCCCGCTACTCAAGACAATCATGCCGGCCTGCTTCTTAACACTACACCATGGGCAAGAAGGCGAAGAAGCGGTCGAGGGTCTAGTATCTAGACCCCCAACCAAAATGTTTTTTTTTTATTGTATAATAATAATAATTTTTTATTTGACATATAAGCTTAAAATAAACACACAGGTTACATGTTACAGGTTACAGGTTGCAGGTTATAATTAATGATCTCTGTTCCTCAAACTAAGCTAAAAGCTTGTATCTTGAGGGACAGTTTTTGTTTTAAACTATTTCCGGGCACAACCCGTGTAATACTACTTAAATACTATATGAAAAAGCGCTCGAGAGAGTGTGTGTGTGTGTGTGTGTGTGTGTGTGTGTGTGTGTGTGTGTGTGTGTGTGTGTGTGTGTGTGTGTGTGTGTGTGTGTGTGTGCGTGCGTGCGTGTGGGTGTGCGTGTGTGTCTTTGTAAGTAGTGCTTAGCCAGATAATTAATGGAATACTATATCAAAAGATTTTCTGTGTCATTATAGTCCAAACCCAACAGCCAATTTTTTAATTTGTTTTTACATTCATGTCTATTAAGTCTGTTAATATTTAAGATTTTATTAATTTTGTTGTACAAAATTAACTGGAGCTAATAAAAAGGTACTGCTTGTGTGCAAACATAGTACTATGAGGTTCTGTTGGGAATACAATGTCAGCACGGCGCCTAGTTGTAACAACAGGAGGAGTACGATGCTTTCTTATGATTGTATGGAGAATAAATAGTTGCCGAACAGTCAGCACCGCGCTGTCAGAGTATAACTGTTTAGTTGGGAGCCTAAATGACTTGAATTCCATAACCTTCAGAATGGCTCTTTGAACTTTTTCTAACCTAAGGAGAGTGGTCTTATCAGATCCACCCCAACATACTATACAATATGATAATACTGACTGGCATAAAGCATAATAAACTATCTTCAAAGTCTTCACGTTGGCAGATTGCCTCAAATTTTTAAAGATGTAGATAAGTTTTCTCATTCGAGCTACCAAGTTACATATGTGTGACTGCCAGTTCAGATGTTTGTCAACTTCGACGCCTAAGTATCGGACAGTAGTGACAACAGATACACATTTCTAACTTTTTCTTAAAGATTCTGCTGTCCCGGTTATTAATAAAAGTGTTTTAATTCACATAAAGTACACCGACTTCAATAAAAACAAATTATGCGTCTCTATAAAATGTTAAGGTTTCCCTAGATTTTTCTGTTATCCCATCATCAGATCCTGACTTGGTGCCAATGGGACCACCTGGGAAGTATACCCTTTCAAACAGAAAAAGAATTTCTCGAATCGGTCCAGGCGTCTTCGAGTAATCGGGGAACACATTAAAAAAGATACCGGCAAATTGAGAACCTCCTCCTTTTTTTGAAGTTGGTTAAAAATACTTACAAGTAGCAGGTCCCTTGACCGGCATCACTCCAACATCGACGGGGCCCTCTCCGACCTTTCTTGGTCCGTGTACAACTTCTTGATTCCCTTCTTCATCTTTCCTTTTTATCAGGAATTTGATGTCATGACTTTCGATCCCAAATTCCCATCTGAAATGTATTTATTTATTTTTATGTTACTAACGACACGTCACAACGCAATACAATAATATTTAAATAGATGGGAAATTTCACAATATGAAATGCCTTTACAGGTGTATACAGAACAAGAGTTGAAATATATTAAACTCAAATTAATTTACCGAATCTTTAGTATTAATCTTCTGTAAAAATTATTTTGGATATGTTCTTTGTAGATTTAAGTACAGCTGACAGAGAGGTTAATGCTTTAGGTGTGAAGTTTCATGTATTTTTTTACGACGGGTTCCATATCAGCACATTCTACCTTTGCCATTAAATGTTAATTTTATTCTTTTTTAAATTAAACTTTTTTTGCTATGACTAAGGAATCAAAATTTCTGTAGAGTAATTAGGTGCTGTCGAAAATTAAATACTTTAATCCATAAGGATTTCGATTTTTACTTTCTAATTTTTGATTGCATTCACGAGCCTATTATATTATTAATGTATTATTTATAATCTTCGATTAGTGAGTGAATATTTTCTAATAGTGAAACTTTTAAAAACTATAGGTAGGTATAATCACAGGCTTTTACACTTGAATCTATAATTACCCGTTTAAGAATATTATTTATAAAAAGTATACATTGTATTATTGTTTTGTAACTATGTAACATCTTTTTCAATTTTATATTTTGTTACAGTTGCACTTTTTAAATATAACTTTTTGGTATCTGGAATATCTACCCCGCATAAAAGCGCGGCTATAAATTGTACTTACTTTAATACACTGTCGTCTTCGATGCACAGTAGGTCCACTATATGCTTCTCGCCTGTCTTTATTGTTACTTTTTTATATGCCTTTTCTGAATCCGCCGCGACGTTTTTAGTGTAATAACTTTTTGGTACTTTCCCACCTGGCTTAACCTGTAAAGATGGTTCGAAGGACCAAAAATTACTTATTTTTCAACTTTTATTAAAATTTATAATTGAGCTTTTTTGTGAACTTTATACTTTTTAGTAAAGAATTAAAAAAGAGTTATAAAAACCAAATGACTGAAAAGACAGCCGTGGTCCTTTTTGCAGTTTGCACGTCTTATTGCCCCCCGTTAAGCAGAAAAGATCCAATCAACATTTTTTATGAACTGGAGTTAAATACATATCCCTAATCCTAATTAAGTTTCAGTGTGCACAAAAGATCCAGGCAGTTCAATGACATTAACATAAAAAAAACTTGTCATGTTTTATTAGCCAATTAATTTTAATTAGTTACTGCATAGTACCATTTTTTAATTCGCTGTCAAATTTTATACTGCATTTATTCAAAAGTATGAAATCGTCAGTTGGATCTTTTCTGCTTAACAGGGTCCTGAGAACCTTAATTCTCCATTAGTGAATTAAATGACTTACAATTAAACTACATCTAGGGTCTCCGTTGTCGTCGACCATGGTGCCACCGTAATGGGCGGGCAGTTGTTCCTTGTCCACAATACTCAGCACCTGCGACTGCCATTTCTTGGGGTCTGCGCCGTATATCTTGATCTTCGATATCGTGTACTCGTGCATGAACTTCTTGACCACGGAAAATGCCAGTGAGAATATTTTTGGAGCTGTAACATGAATAAATGTAAACTGTTTGATAGGTCGACGCTACGTTTATGTAATTCCGTTTCGGTAGAGATCACACCAAATATATTTTGTCAACATACACACGCACATAGTCCTGACATTAAATAAAATAAGCCTTTATTTCTTTTAAATATACACAATCATATAACACGATGTGTTTAATTTACTATATCTAAGTTATTATATACAAAATAATTTTTAGTAAACTACAAAGCCGAAAGTAGTTTGTTGAGAATCAGTAGCACAATCCATTGCACTAATTTTAACGTGTTATATTGGTATCCCAAAAACATATAAAAATGTTCGTCAACCTGGTTACCTTGTTTATTACTTAATAAAAATGCGGCGCGTGTCGGTTGTTCAGCCATACCTACATAATACTTTCGCGGGAAACAAACATCAGCGCGCAGCGCGCGTATGCCCATACATCGTTCAAGAAACGGGATAAATTGTTTTTGCATGTCACCGTGTGAGTTTTCCTTATTATTATTATGTCATATATTTATCTGATCGTTTATACCAAAATCTTATTTGGGTGTTTCGGCTTTATGGTATACAAAAACTAATCTTGTATATCAAAAAGTTTGTATCGGTAAGCGGTTATTTGTCTACTACAGCTTGCATTTCGACAAAGGCCTCCTCTAAATACCTCCATTTTGTCTTATCCTTTGCTATTCGAGTCCAAACGGGACCAGCTATATTCTTGATGTTGAACTCCCATCTTTTACTCTGTCTCCCTCTGCTTCTTTTTCCATCTCTTGGGTACTATTCAGTTAATATTTTTTCCGTCGCCATTCTAGTTGCTTGTAGACCGTTACAACATTTTATTTTCTTAGTTTACTCTGTAGTCCTGACATTACACTAGGTCAAACTTCTATTAAATATGTCAAGAACTACAAGGGACTACGTTCCTACAAGATAGAGATGTTATGGATTTGAAATTTCGGATCTGGATGTGGATACGGATATGTAAATAATATTATATCGGTTTCGGATACAGATATGAAATTATTTCGGATTATCCATTAGTTTCGGATAGTTTCAGTTATGGATATTAGGATTTCAAGAAATTATAAAGTAAAAAACAAATAGCTTTATTTTTAGTTTATCATTTGGTACTATTTTATGTAAATAAATGTAATCCCACAAGAGTAAATGACTGTCATGCTATGTCTAAGCAATAGAAATAAATGCACGAAAAAAAAATGATACGCGCGCGGCCCGTGTGTCGGTTCGGCCGGGCAAAAACAAAAACCAGTCATAACGTGTCTCAATTAGAAAATCAGAAATTATTTGAAATGTTTATTTCAGATTCGGTTACGGTTACGGATAGAATTTTATTTCGGATATCCGATAGTTTCGGTTACGGTTACGGAGCTCCATAACATCCCTGCTACAAGATCCAAACTTAAAATATTGTGGATCGCACAAAGTTTTGTGTCGATGCGGGGAACAAACCCTTGGCCTCTCGTTTCATAGCCGGTTACTCGTCCTCTGCGCCATGGAGGCCGTCAATTTCTAAAGCACCAACACTTTACGCCAAGGGTACCTGCTCTCTACACTCATTACATAAAGCAAAAATGTGCGTAACAGGTCATTACTCTCAACACAAAGCGGTTACACAAGAGAAAATAAATGTTATAGTTTTTGTACCATTCACAATGAAGCAAGTCTTGAGTATCTCGGGGTAATTGGACTCGTAGAGCTGCAGCAATGTAAATACCATCTCGGCGGCTGGCTTCCAGGCGTACTGCCTTATGTTGAACCCTTCCAGGTCGAAGATAACTGTTAACTGTAAACAAGATTTGCTAATGGGATATTTGTATTGGTATCCACCAACCAAAAACAAACCAAAAAGCAGCGATAGCCTAGTTGGTTGCGGTACGGACTGCCAAGACGAAAGTCGTAGGTTCGAAACCCAAGTGGCATACACCTCTGACTTTTCTAAAGTTATGTGTGTATTAAAATGTTAATTATCACTTGCTTTAACGGTGAAGGAAAACATCGTGAGGAAACCTGCATATCTGAGAATTTTTCGAAGGTATGAGAAGTCTGCCAACCCGCATTAGGCCAGCGTGGTGGACTAAGGCCTAACCCCTCTCATTAGTAGAGGATGCCCGTGCCCAGCAGTGGGACAGTGTTTAATACAGGGCTAGTATTATTATTATTATTTTATCCACCAACCACCGTGTATATGATGAAATGAAATAAAACTCGTGTCTCCGAGTCACGTTAGGGAGTTATTAGGTCTCGTTAGTTCAAACCATAAATTTTTTGACAACCATCAAGGGATGAAAAATATCTCGTCCGGCCTTAACTTGGACTATATTTAACAAAATAAATAAATAAAATTTCCGCACCATCAATCTGTGGAACAGTTTGCCAGCTACCGTGTTATCCTTCCTATGATCCTGATATGAGGGGAACATGATTATGTCAAGTAACGAGGTATAGTTGTGTCACGCTACTTTATACTCTAACAGGACGGAACTGCGCTTACTATCTGGTGCAGTGTGGTCATCTTTGTTGTTGTGCCAGGATAAAAAAAGTCACTTTATCGTGCCCGATTAAAAACAAAATATTGAAAGTGGTAGAGACAATCTGTAGATATTTGTCTATAGCATGAAAGAGCTAATTCGACCAAGGTATTACCACTGTCTTACACAAAAAAGACGCAAAGCTACCGTTTGTCCCTGTGTTTCGTTTGGCAAATTAGACTTTCGAAGGCTGAAACAACCCCATGCCCTCTGTCCTCCCTACTTTTATCCTATAAAGTATAAGTCTTGAAGTGTATCTATAATTAATCAAGATTTGTTTTTTTTTGTCGGGGGATAGCGTTTTATTACTGCCGCCCGCTCCGAGGGGAAGCGGAATAAGTATAAAACGATTATGCTGGACTAGCCGGTCTTACGACCCAGCATCCCCGTCGCCCGGATGATGGCTATCCGTGGTGCCGCTGGGCCGGGTCCCTACCCCCTATGTACACCCCACCCGACACTACAAGCTAAAACCCCGCGGTGGCCTTCTTCGGCGCTTACGGAGCGATTCCGGGGTATTCTAAGGAGTGCTAGAATTGCTGCCGGAACCGCATCTGCGCGGTGCCTTGTACGGGCCCATCTCCATGTGGGGCTAAATAGCCCCCGCGCACCGAACAACGACAGCGAACGAGGCCTTACCACCCGAGCTGCCGTCCATCTCGGGGTTGCACGATGCTCCGAATTTGGGACTGCATCGATACGGGCTGACAGCCCCCCGCTGCTCACTCGCGACCCCCCATGGCCCTAATTAGTCGCCTCGTACGACAGGCAGGGGTTACTGTGATAGAATTCTCCAAACGCCCCCATTCCGCAGGGCGCGAGACGCCGGTCAGTAGTCCACCCGGCGCCTCCTACTCTCCTACTCCTACCTCCTCCTCCTCCTCCTCTGGCGGCGGGAGGGATCAAATCGTTCCCGATCCCTATCGGCACTCTCCTTCTGCGAGATGACGTTCTCACAGAAGTGGGCCACCGCACGCCAGGAAACGTCAGATGACCTACTATCTTGTTTGTATTGCTAGCTATAACCATTTTGGTCTAGACAATTCAGATCAGAAAATCAAGTGAACGATGATATTTTTCCTTACCTTCAGAGCAGCTGGTCCATATGTTTCCGCTTGCTTCCTCGCAATAGAAATGTAGTTCTCCAGATGTTTTAAGATCATTCTGATCACATCTGATCTGGTCAGTGAATGTAACAAACCCCACACATCTAATCCCACGAAAGGCACGACGATAACTGCAATCAAAATACTGGTATAAAACAACCGTTTAGAAATTAAACTAGTATCTAAAAACCATATAATCAATAAACAATGTAATGACGATCAGCCGGTCTCCATTATGCCTGCGTGGTGAGATCAAAATCTATCCAAATCCTCTATCAAAATAGTGGGAGCTAAACTCGCTGTAGTCGGATAGCGAGGCCGATTGATAAGTTAAAGTAGGTATATTCCATTGCTAGTGAATGGTGGAAGACAAGACATGTTTGTTCTGGAAAACTATGTATAGTGAATACCACATCAAGGCCAATTTCAACGAATCGCATTCCAGGATCACCCTATACCTACATTCAGTACCTTTAGGCCGTCATTATTCTGGCGAAAGGGGTTATTATACAATTAGAATTAAGATACCATAAAGTGCAAAATACTGGTGGAAGGATATTCATATCCGCCCGGATAGCTACCACCGTACACAGGGTGTAAAACTCGCCATAATTCGATCGCCACTCGATACTCTAATTGGGCGGCACTGCGCTTACCTGCAGGTGCAGTGTTGTCACTTTACCGTGCCAGTATAAAAAAAACAACTTAGGCGTACCAAAAAAAACATAGGTATAAATAATCAAGGCACTTTCCGCTAAAATATTATTATGAAATTGTTTTACCAGCCTCAACTTTACGTAGGTAGGTCTTTTTGTCAGATTACCTGGCGAACCTTCTTTGTCGAATCCAGGACTGCCACTAGGAAAATGTTTCTCTAGGACTTCTGGAGGCTGCCATGTCGGTAACGTCGTGTCCACACCCCATTTCTCGCGCCATAACAGGGACTGAAACAAAACATATTATGACAGCACATATTTTATTGACATCTAATAATAATGTAATACTAGCTCTGTATTAACTCTCCCACAGCTGGGCACGGGATTCTACTAATGAGAGGGGTTAGGCCTTAATCCATCACGCTGGCCTAATGCGAGTTGGTAGACTTTACATACCTTTGACTTTACCTTTGAAATTCGTATAAGAATTCTCAGGTTTCCTCACGATGTTTTCCTTCACCGTTAAAGAAAGCGATAATTTACAATTAATATACACGTAACTTTAGAAAAGTCAGAGGTGTAAGCCAATTGTGCTGGTTTTGAACATACGACTTTCGTCTTGACAGCCCGTACCAACTAGGCTACCGGTGCTTATTTTGACACATAATGTTTTTTATTGTATACTTTCTAATTAGTAAAATATTAATTAATATTTATTAATTTTCTAAATCACAACAACTTATATAGTATTCGAGAATGTGAAATGGTGCATATGTAATGTACATTACCATAATGTTATTAAAAACATTGAAAAGCACGATTGTTACAACCATAACCATACTTTGGTGTTTGAACCTTTCAAGTTATTACAAACGTAATTAATAGACATAAATTTTTTTACATTATAATCAAACTTTATAGGTAAAGTCATAACAAAACAATTATCCATACTAAAAATAAATAACAACACACAATAAGGTCGTATAACATATACAATCACTTAACCCCTCCAGTCAGGAAGGATATTAAAAAAAAAAGTCGGGAATAAAGCAACAAGCTTTTATTTCCATAGCATTAAAGTTAAAAATTGCATGCAAGAACGGCGAGTGTTGCTAGTGTTACGCGCCGCCGGCGTGTCTATCCGTCATGACAGTTTAATGTGTTTTATAACATTCTGGTATATCTCAATGTTTATATTCTGTAAAATATATTTTAAGTGTTTTTTTTTTTTTTTTTTTTTTTTAATCTTTATTTATTGAAGGAGGTTTGTTCAAATTTGAACATGTCACCCCCATAAAAACACATTACACAACATTATCATCTAATCATACAGTAGATTTACTTAGGATAATCTATTCTTTAAACCTACATGAGTCAGCTTGTACAACAATTTAGCTTCTGCCGAAAGAGGAAAGGACAAAATGCTATTACACCATCCAACATTCCAAGGGATTAGATCAACTTGGTTTTGGAAAACATTTTTTCTAAAATTTTCGTTACGGACACACTCAGTTAAAATATGATAGATGTCCTCCACTGTGTCACATTCAGTACAATTCGGAGACCTGACTTTTCCCATCAAACAAGCAAATTTATTTAACGGAATGTGTCCCGAGCGAAGTCTGAAGCATGTTACAATGCAATGCCTTCCCATATCAGATCTATAAAACCAGGGAAAACGGGGTAATGTTGGCTGTACGGTTCTGTACCAAATACCTTTCGTAAGAGATCTTTTATCAAAATACTCGGACCATATTTTGTAACAGAACTCTTTGATGTTACCTATTAGGTTTGTGTGATAAGGCAAGCACTCAAAACCAACACCCTCAACTGTGGCTTCTCTGGCTAATTTATCAACAATTTCATTACCATATAATCCAATATGGGAAGGAATCCACTGCAAAATAACTGTCCTATTAGCAGAATTAAGCTTTTGCAGCTGACTTAATACATTATACGCCAAAGGAATGCCCCTAACCATAGATGTACATCGGTCTAAGTGTTGAAGCACACTCTTAGCATCTGTAAATATTACAAAATTACAGTGCTCTGAAATTGAACTTATATACGACAGGGCTTCAGCGATGGCAATAAGTTCCGCATGCATTATTGATATGTTAACATTATTTATATTCAGTTTAATATTAATTTTTGTTTGTATATCGAAAAAAGCAGCACCTATTCCATAATTTTGCCTGGATGCATCTGAATATACTTTATAAAAACTAGAATATTCTTTATTTAACCACTCATTACATAAGAAAAGTAACTCTTTTTTGTTATATTGGTGTTTTGGTTTATCTAAATTTGGAATATTAATATTTACAAAATTACTAGTGTCTATGTTACTCATCCAGGTGTCTAAACTAAACATTTCAAGCTGCTTACTTGTGTTTAAATTTAGTGATTTAAATTTGTCGTGAGTAGTTATTAGAAGTGGTTTCCTCTTACGACGCCAATACAGGTTTTGGCATAAATTGCTCAGGTCTTCTAATACGGGAATTAAATGGTTGTCACTAAACGACTTTGTCCTCAGCCAGAATTTGCCAGCTAAGAAGGTACGACGCACGAATAGAGGTTGCAGTACTAATTCTGACTCCATTACATGTATAGGAGTAGTTTTTATAAAACCACCTATAACACGCATGTACTGGTTTTGGACTTTGTCCAGTTTCACAGAATTACACTTGTAACAAGAATCGTACAGAAAACTTGCATAGTCTATTCTACTCCTGACGACAGATATGTATAGATTTCTTAAGTGAAGAGGATGCATGCCCCAGTTAGGTCCTGTAAGTACTTTAAATATGTTTAAAAACTTCATTGATGTTTCTCTGATTTCATTAATATGTTTTGCCCATCTTAAATTTCGATCAATCCATACACCTAAATATTTGATACAATTAACATTTTCTAATATAACATTATTTACAACCAAATTTACGTTTTCGCTGATATAATTAGTTCTAAAAATGCATACCTTACTTTTATTTGGAGAAATTGATAAGCCTAAATTCGTGAGAAGATTACTTAAAAAATTTAACGCATTTTGTAATGATATGGTACCTACAGAAACCGACTCACAAGTATGATACAGTACAAAGTCATCCGCAAATTGTGATATAAATATATCTTTTTCAATAATTTTACATATATCAATTGTTGCCACATTAAACAATAAGGGGGATAGTGGGTCCCCCTGAGCGAGACCTCGACATGTACTTCTGACTAAATAACCATCTACAGATTTTATTCTAAGGATTCGTAATTTCAAAAAGTTCCACAGATATTGACATATTTTTGAACCCGCATTAATTTTATGTAAAGTTGTAAGTAACGCTACAATATCTATATTGTTGTAGGCATTGTCTATGTCCAAAAAACAGCTAAGTGTGTGTAATCTTTCTGAGAATCCTCGTTGAATGCGAGAAATTAAACAACCTAAACTGTCCAAGCAACCTCTTGATTTTCTAAAACCCACCACGTTAGATGAAAAAAGGTTATGTTTTTCGAAAAACCATTCGAGCCTCCTATTAATGATCAAGTGAAAGACTTTACATAGACATGATAACAAGGAAATTGGTCTTAGTGACGAAATCAAGTTAGGATCTCTACCAGGCTTAGGGATTGCAATGATGTCAATATTGCGCCATTGACTAGGAAGAAAACTGAGTAACAAAAATTTATTAAACATGGAAAGTAGAATTTCCTTACCGTTATTTGGTAAGGCTTTTAACATGGAGTATGAAATACCATCACATCCAGGAGATGTATCCTTTATTTTAATACACTTTATCAACTCCTGCAAGGAGATTTTCATCTCCAAAGTAAAGTTGGGTTCAGAAAAATTAGGCTGATTTGGTACAACAAAATCTGGCGTAAGGCTACGAAGTAGGTTATTTGCTTTAACAGAGTCTATGTAAGTTCTAGGCGATTTATACCCTTTTATCCATTTCATTTTGCGCCACATTTGTGAAGCGGATATTGTATGATTTATTGACGTACAAAATTCCATCCAATCGTTCTCTTTTGCTTTTCTAATTAATTTTTGTGCAGTTTTAATTTTATTGTGTAAGATATCTAAATTCGACGGAGTTGGATTTTTTCGAAAGTTTGTCAAAGCTAGTCTTCTAACCGCTACTGCCTTAGATACCTCAGCATTCCAGTATGGTTTGGGGCTAAATTGTGTATTTGGATTTTGTGATATTTTTATAAAAGGTATATGTAAATCTGCAGCTAAATTAATATAGTTTATGAATAGGTCATAAGCCTTTTGGGGATCTTCAGGCAAGGAAAGGTCTGAGAACATTGCTTCGAGACATAGCGTATATGAGACCCAGTCGGCCTTTTTAAGATTTCTTTTGATATCAAAGCTAGTTTCTAGATAGCACTCAGAAGACAATTGAACCACTAGGTGATCACTTCCCATAGTCTCGTTTAATACACTCCAATTGAAACTAAGTGCAATATCTGATGTAACCAAGGACAAGTCGGGTGAAGATTCCTGCAAAATATTGTTGACTAGTTTAATGCGAGTGCTCTTGCCATTATTTAGTACTACATAGCTACTATCTATAAGAGAATCAAAAATTTGTCCACCTCTAGGGTCTAACTTATGGGACCAATTCGTATGGTGGGCATTAAAGTCGCCTATTATAATTGATCTCCTACTGAATGATGAGAACAGACAGTTCCAGTCTGCTTGGCTAGTACGAACGGAAGGTGGACAATAAACGGTTATTAAATTTTCCACTAATGGGTAGTTAAGAATTTTTACATGTAGAACTTCTATGTTAGAATTAGGAATCTGAATGTTACCTAGCTGAGTTTTAATAGATTTGTGAATTATAAAAGCTACTCCACCATAGGAATCGTCCCTATCTTTACGAAATATATTATATTGACTAATTCTAAGGGGGCTATCGGGTTTTAGCCAAGTTTCCGAGATAGCCGCTATGTGTATTCTATTTTGCCTGAGTAACTGAGAAAAGGCTAATAATTTAGGTTTAAGGCTCTGGGCATTCCAATGGATTATGTTAATTTTTACCTTTTCGTTTTTAGCCATCGAAGAGGTTAATGATCATTTGTAACATTGGAAAATCAGATATATTATCCACCACTAAAAGTATAAGCCACTCAATGCATAATTTAATTATTTTTTTTTATCTTAATTTCAATAGAACTATTTCTAAGGAAAACAACTTCTTTCAATCGGGATAATAATTCTGTAAAACCAATGCTAGAACCTGTTTCCTTTTTTGATGGTTCCTCCTGATAACGATCGCAGACCTGGCCTTCACTACACCGTGATGTCTCCGAATCATCTCCTAAATCCATATGCCACTTTGTCATTTTGTCAGTTAACTTCTGTTTTTTCTTTCTAGGGTACTTGATTTTACTATTGTATGGCCTGTTAGTTTCTTGTATAACATTTGACGGAAGTGCGTTATTGTCTACTTGTACGATTTCCGCAAATGTGGGGGCATTTTTGGGTAGAGGAGATGTAATCGGTATGTTTGTTTTATGTGGAGGGGGTGATGGTGGGACATATACAGTTAAGGCCTTTTTATAGGTACAGTTGAAGTCTGCCATGATCTCCCGTATACGTCTTTCTTTTAAATATAAAGGGCACGTTTTGGAAAGGGCCATATGGTTACCTTTGCAATTGGTACAAACAAAGGTCTTGGTTTCACAGTTGTCGTGGTTTCCGCCACACTTGGGACAAACTATTTTATTAGAAGGACATGTCTTAACTTTGTGCCCCAATCTCCAACACCTTGAACACTGTGATACTTGATAAACGTACGGTTCGACCTTGATCCTCAACCCATCTGTATATACATAAGAAGGTAAATTATTTCCTCTAAAACATAATCTTATAGCTTCACATGGTGACCACCCTCCATTGCTCCTGTCTCGACGATTTAGCCGTTTCACACTAATCAGCTCAATCTTATTCGGACACGATATACTGCTCAGAATATCCTTGTCTTCTAATTCTAATTCCACATTTTTTATTACCCCGTAAGAAAAACTTACTACCGAATCATTACTAAATCTCCATTCTTTAGCAATAATCGTCTCACTCGAACATAGTTTGTTCATGTTCAACTCATCTTCAAATTGTATACGAACTCTGTAGGCATTTAAATATTTAACTTGAATTATATTACTTATATCAATTGATTTTAACAATTTAGCCAGCGCGAAAGATTTTGGGAGTTTATCCATAGAAGAAATTGTAACTTCAAACTTAGGTATCTCATCCTCTGTATTATTTAATCGTGTTTTTTTCAGTATTCCTTTTCTCCCAACAGTCTTCCATTCTTCGTCGGATCCTTCTGCTTCTCGATTCCGTTTGCTCCGTTTAATTGTGTTGTACTCGTCATTATCATTTATTTCAACTACAATTTGATTCTCATCGCTTGAATTATCACTATTTCGCTCCATAAGTAAACAATACCCGGCCGTTGAGTCGGCGCGCAGGTGGCGGCCGGAGCCGAGCTCGACCCACGTCTATAGTAGGTATACACAATAACAAAAGCGATACTGACTATAACAACTCTTAAATAACTCGCACAAAAGAAAGCAACACGTCTCCTTCGTACGCGTATCGCCACGAGAATGATTTTAAGTGTTGTATTTAAAATATTGCCTTGACCATTTTACTCAGAATTCAAGATTAGTAATTGTCTAACAGTGACAACTCATATGTACATCGTGTAATCCATTCATTAATTAAAGTACCCTATCTTCAAACCTCCTACAAATCTCTTCTTATGGTTTTATGGATTTTTATAATACAGACTGCCTCAGTAGCGCAGTTGTAATTGCGCATGCGTTACGACTGGTATGCTGAGGTCTCGGGTTCGATCCCTGGGTCGGGTAAAGTGATATTGAGTTTTTCTATTTAGAAATACTCAGTATCAGTCCGGAGTTGGTAATTATGCCCGGCATGGCGATAGACTCGCCCCCTCATATTATGGGACCGTAACAAAATCGGCGAAAAGTGGGTGTACAAGTCTCACCTCTGCTTCGGGGATTACAGGCGTGAGTGTATATATTGTATGTTATAGCCAGAGATCTTTTACTATCTTGACGTGACTTACTTGCCCGTTTATCAGCCTATTCCTATAAAACTAAATGTAGAATCAAACGGGTATACCGTTGCAGAAATATAAACAAATATCTGCACATTTTTACAAATAATTCAGGACATTTCGTCCCGGATAAATTTAAGGTTTTATTAAAAACTGACCACAAAATAATTGAAGAGTATGTATATATTTGTTTATAGTTTTGTTTATTAGACTTAACGTAAGACGTATTATTATTAGAACTAATAATACTTTTCGGCACAACTTACATCTCTGAGCATCTTTTCTGCCGCCTCTGGATCCCATTGCCTTGCTAGAAAAATAACATTAAAATTAATATTTCCGTTATTTTTATAACGTGAAAGTTAAACGGTTTGGTTGAAATTTATGTGAGTTCCGACAACACTCAAAGTAATTTATGACGTGACGAATTTATGTATTTTATAAATATTTCATTCGCGGCAAAGCGCGAGAGTTGACGACTGAGTGAAGATGATAGAATAATTTAATGAAGTAGTTTTCGTGGAGAGGCTAAGGTGCAGCTGAACCTCAAAAAGGGTGACCGGTCAGACAATGTACAATTATCGGCCAGTCGCCCTAACCTGAGTGATGTGTAAGATCATGAAGAGAATAATAAATAGCCAATTGATTCATTACCTGGAGGATCACTAGTTGATCAATACGATCAATGATCATGTTGATAAATATTAATTTTCAGATCCCGAACTTGAGGAATTAGCTATATGGATTGTGGTGGGTGTTGTGGGACTGTAGACCCTCGTAGTTCTTGATACCCAAAATACACGGTTTTACCTAGTGTGGGGTCAGAACTATGAGTGTGACTGTTTGGTGTATTATTATTGACCAAACAAATGTTTCAACATCTATCTCAACCCGTTCAAGACTATTTTTGAGACGAAAGATAGCCTATGTCCTTCCCCAGGATATAATCTATCACCTTGCCAAATTTCATAAGGATCCGTTCAGCCGTTTACTCGTGAAAATGTAAAAAAAAAACAAACAGAGTTACTTTCGCATTTGTAATTGCGTATGCGTTACGACTTAAAACTTTGTTTGTAAACAGGAAAAATAAAAAACACGATATTGCAAGGCTAAGCAAAGAAATAAACTTGCATATAAGAAAACATAGACAGAAATCAAGAACTGATACCATAAACTACCACATAGAAAAATCGGGTGGAGTCAAGAAAGCATGGATTGAGCTAAGAGAGAACCTAAACTGGATCGATAATATAAAACATCCCAAGAATAGAAAAAATAAAACAAATAGAATCGAAATATTAGAAGTAGCAACAAAATATTATCGCGAGCTATACAGTGACGATAAAACGATAGACGAACACAGTCAGCTAGTGGATTATAATAAAACCAACGAAGAAGAGATCCCGTGTATACTTAAAGATGAAGTGAATAAGGCCATCAAATCACAGAAGAAAGGTAAAGCCCCGGGAGAAGACTGCATATCTAACGAACTGCTAATAGGAACATCAGAAGTAGCAAGTAACACTATCACGAATTTATTTAACGAAATTTTGCGTACAGAATATATCCCTCACCAGTGGACTATGTCAACTATAATATTACTGCATAAGAAAGGTAAAAAGGATGACATAGCCAATTACAGACCCATCAGCCTGATGTCCAACATGTACAAAATATTTTCAAAGATAGTGCTAGACCGTTTAACAAAGATCTTGGATGAAAACCAACCCAAGGAACAAGCAGGATTCCGCAGTGACTTCTCAACAATAGATCACATCCATACCATAAAACAAGTTATTGAGAAATGTAATGAATACGGTATTACATTCTACCTGGCTTTCGTGGATTACAACAAGGCATTCGATTCGTTAAAACACGCGAAAATATGGGAAGCTTTGGAATTACAAGGAGCTCACAAAAAATATATACGCCTGATTAGCAACATATACAAGAATATGAAAGCAAAAATACGAACAGAAAGAGATGGAGATTTTTTTCCAATAAAAAGAGGTGTAAGGCAAGGAGACCCTATGTCACCCAAACTCTTCTCAGCAGTTCTTGAATACATATTCAGATGCCTCGAATGGGAAAATCTCGGATTAAATATTAACGGAGTTCAATTAAACCACTTAAGATTTGCAGACGATCTAATACTAATTTCTGAAGAGCCAAGAAATTTGCAAGAAATGTTAGAACAGCTTGTAAGTGAAAGCGACAAAGTGGGACTAACGATGAACACCATAAAAACAAAAGTGATGACAAACTTTGAAAACACCGAAATAACCATCAATGGAACCACTATAGAATATGTGGAAGAATACACGTACCTAGGACAGATCATATCTCCAAAAGACCAAACAAAAAAGGAAATAAATAACCGAATAAATCTGGCATGGAAACGCTACTGGTCTCTTAAAGAGATTATGAAAAACCCTCAAGTGCCACTTAATGCTAAGAAGAAAATATTTGATTCGTGTATTCTACCAGTCATGACTTATGGATGCCAAACATGGAGCCTAACAAATTATAATATACACAAACTAGAAACTTGCCAACACAGTATGGAACGAAGCATACTTAACATCAAAATAAAAGATAGAATAAAACTAGATACTATAAGAAACCAAACTAGATTTACCGATATTACCTACTGCATTAAAAAGCTAAAATGGAGGTGGGCAGGACATATGATTAGGAGTAATAAAGATAAATGGTCTAGGGATGTAACAGAGTGGTGCCCAAGACAAAACAAAAGAAAGAAAGGGAGACAGCGTCGTAGATGGGTGGACGACATTAAGACAGTAGCGGGTATAACCTGGAAAAGACAAGCACAGGACCGCATAACGTGGCAAACTCTAGGGGAGGCCTATGCTAGGAAGCAAGACAATCTTCACGTACCAGTGTCAAATATTTGATTTTGTATGCTCATTGTAATAATTTAAGTTTTCATATAAGATTGTTAATTAAAGGCTATTATTATTATTATTATTATTATGCGTTACGACTGCTGTTTGAGTTCTCGGGTTGGATCCCGGGGGTAAAGTGATATTGGGATTTTGTATTTAGAAATACTCAGTACCTGCCCGGCGCGGAGTCTGGAAACACATCATGGGACCGTAATAATCAGGTGAAAAGTGGGTATACTGGTTACACCTCTGCGTACCCCTTCGAGGATTACAGGCGTAAGTGTATGTATATGTATGGATTTGGACAAAAATAACCCATAAATCTCTATGAAATTCCATAATATATGACGATAGTGTTAACCCATATAGTATGTGGATTTTAATTCCATGTATTCACAGAAATTATAATCTTAAAATTTACGTTAACCTTTAAACATATTAAACTTTGTTTAGTGTTTGCAAATTTTATCAGCAATACTTGTATGAAGTTGAAAGATTTGTTATTTATTACAGCTAGACAGACATCTAGTTGTATCACACCGCATGACGTTACTTAAAACCGAATCTTAAAACACTTTGCATAAATATTTAATTCAATGCAACCAATATTTCAATGCACATATATATTACTATTGATAAATTTCCATTAGCCAATAGCCGTTAATATAAATCATATAATATAAAAAGGACGGCTAATGTCTTGCGACCGACACAGCACCGAATTGGCGTACAATTCCAGTAAATTTTAGTTTTAATTGAGACTAGTCATCAAGTTCAAGGTAAGCTTTCAGTATACCAAAATATATAAATACTTTGTGGAAGAAAATATCATTTTATATGTCCTTGCTGAGTTTACTGTGTTACAAAATTTAACAGTAATAGTTTTTTAATATGACACAATATTATCAGTATTAGTCAAAAAAATGGACAGCAAAGTGACTGCGCTCACGCGATAACAGAAAATCACTCTATAGTTAAACCTGTTTACTTATAAAAAGTATGTGGTGCGAGATATGAAAATGACTTGTTTCATTAAAAAAAATTGTAAAAAAAATAATAAATTTTTAAAATGTAGAGTCATTCGACTTTCATGCTGTAGTTAATTCAAATACATAGGTGTTTTAACCATAATTAAATACATACATATACATATATACACTCACGCCTGTAATCCCCGAAGGCAGAGGTGTAACCAGTACACCCACTTTTCGCCGAATTTATTTCGGTCCCATAATGTGATAAGGGGCGAGCCTATATCGCCATACCGGGCACAGATTCCAGACTCTGGGCTAATACTGAGAATTTCTAGATAGAAAAACCCAATATCACTTTACCCCACCCGGGGATCGAACCCGAGACCTCAGCACAGCAGTCGTAACGCATGCGCAATTACAACTGCGCCACCGAGGCAGTCTATATAAGTAAAAAAGTAATTTATAACCATAAGTAAATTTATTTTTTACTTGTTGATATAATATAACAATCAAAGTGATAATAATAATGTTTATTTCGATAATTTATAAATATTCACATTTCTGGGTTTGGAGTCCCCTTTAAAGCAAGGATTTGCTTGTATTAGTGATAGCATATTAATATTTTTCTTTTGCGACTTGAAACTTACACAGCATACATCGGTATTGAAAAGTTTCCCCCTTATGTGATAACATATGTAGCAAACGCGTAAACGACAGTCTGTGGTTTAGTTAAAAGTTTCATATTCGTTAACTATATTTTGTTCGGTGTGTGTTTCGGTTAATAATAAAAAAATCGTTACTACACTAAGATAGTAATTTGATGTATAAAAATGTGTATTGTAATAGCATAATAATTGTGTACTTGGTTATTCTGATTGAATCATTCATTAAATGTAACTTTCAGTAGTATTATAATGCTCTTTGAATGTAAATAACGCGACCTTACAACATAGACAATCTCCACAAAATTTATAGACTAAGTAGTATATTAACCCCAATGTGTATGAAATGTAATAATTATGAAATATCTGCACATAAACATTAGTGAATCCTCTCACCTCGGAGCCACCTTAGCAGGAAATGGTCGTTGTGTTCTGGTTTCAAAACATCTTTAACACTCCTTCGAAACTGAAACAATTTTTTTATTGTTTAATATTGCCACTTGCTATAAATAGGTTCCTGACAGTGATCGTCTATCTCAAAGCCTTATCTAAGATCTCAAACATATTTCAATACCCGCATAGAACCTCTTTGATAATTCAAAAGGGAAGTTACAATGTAATCACTGTAACTTCCTATATCAAGTATATAATTAATCTATGTATATCAATGATTGTAACCAAGGATCGTAACTAAGCAACGTTATTGACAATACAATACAAAATAGATAATATTACGTGGGATTTTTAGATTGTTTTCTTTTCAATAGTATTATTAAATCATGGCGGAAGGCGATAATATTTCAACGTTCAGCGCTGAAGGCGGTCAGGATACTGTTGGATTACCTCGTATAGTCATGGTCACGGAGGGATCAGATACTTCTGCATCGTCAGCGTCATCAACTTCTTCTACAGAAGACAATTGGGGTGATCTCATAAAATCATCGGAAATCCCACCAGAATACTGGCACATACAGAAACTGGTGAAGTATATGAAAGCTGGTAATCAAACTGCCACTATGGTAGCGTTATCGTGTTTGAAAGACCACGATTTAACCGTAGAAGTCAACCAACGAGCTATTCAAGAAATAGGAGGGTTGGAGTTGCTAGTTAATTTGTTGGAAACAAGAGATTTGTGCTGCATCTTGGGAGGATTAGCCGTTTTGAAAGACATAACTCCTAACATCGAAATTAGAAAGAAAGTCACAGATTTAGGTGCGATACCTCTGCTCGTAGGATTGTTGTCAGATCCAGCTCGAGATGTTCAAATACTGGCAGCGGAGACCATAGCCAATTTAGGAAGAATACGCAAAAGTCGTAAGTTTTGCAGAAAATTTGGAGGTTTACCGAAACTAATCGACCTCCTAGATATAAAAGAGCGGTAAGTGAAATGTAAGTAATAATGTAGGATTAAGAGATCTATTAATATTTTATAATATCAATGCTATAAGGGCGTAAGTTACTCATAGTTCCTGATCCCTAGGATACAAATGAAGTTAAGTCTACGTGTGCTACTAAAAGGTGTTGAAAATATGTTTCAGTTACTTAGTTGCACCACGAGAAGAGCTGAATCAAGACGAACTACAATTTTTGGACATCGCTCGGGCCGGGGCAAAAGCTCTGTGGTCTATGTCCGCGTCACAAAGAAATCGTGAAGCAATGAGAAAATACGGCATGATACCACTTATCGCGAGAATGTTAAAAACTATACATTTAGACGTAGCTGTACCAGCGGTCGGACTGTTACAAATGTGTGCCAGCGAAACGTCCTTCCAACTGGCCATTCAAACAGAGAAGATGGTAACTAATTTGATCACACATTTGGCTAATGAAGACAAAGATTTGAAGGTACGTAATTAAGTGCGGTTTGTTGTTGTCAGAGGTTCACACGAGGTTAACGTTACTAATATTCTGTTTGCTTATATACAAACAAAGTAACCTTTGTTGATACGTCCTACATAACCACTAACTAGTTTTGTTTTGTATGAGCAAATTAAACACGCTTTATACAGTGAACAGTATTTGCTATGTCTTTTGTTTTGTTTTAGACTTACTGTAGTTTAGCAATTTACAAATGTGCTAGCGACCCTATTACCAGAGATATGATACGCGAGGCTGGAGGATTAGAGCTCTTAGTTGAAGCTGCCCAGGACTCTACCAACAGACCCAACAAACCCTTGCTGGCAGCTGTCACTGGAGCCCTGTGGAAATGTGCTAATAGTGATGTAAGCGTGAAGAAGCTAGAAAATCTTGGAGCAGTGCCTATTCTTGTAAGACTGCTGGATGATGAAAACGATGGTGTATTGACTAATGTCGCAGGGGCACTTGCAGAATGCGCAAAATATCCACCTAATCGAGATAAAATTAGAAGCACTGGTGGCATACCAATGCTGAGTAAGGATAATGCGTTTTATTATAGTTTAAAGCTTAATTTGAATAAATAAATAAGTGGCTATAGGCACGGATAGATGAGACGAAAAGTCCGGGTTCGATGCCAACCTCTAGGGAACACACCACTGACTTTTGTAGTCATTTGTAAATTTTATTCATTATTATCCAATCCGCCATTGCACAACGAGGAGAACTAAGCCCTAACCCACTACTTAGTAGATAACAGTGCCCAGTAGTGGGGCAGAGTATAATACAGGACTAGTTTTTGACATATGTTGTATGAAATGTTAGCCTACAACAAATATTTTTTATCCGGTAAATCGTTTGGTAAATAGAATAGCAATTGTTATGCTAATTTATGCACATTAATCATTTTAAAGCCGGTGGTGTTTAATTTTAGACACGCAAATTACATTATTTAAATAATACATCCACACTCGTTTTTTAGTTCACCATTTAAATAACACTCACAAGCCATTGTTGGAAAATGTACCGTTGGTACTGATGGAATGCGCAAAAGAACCTAACTCAATGGCTGAGATCGATAATTTAGATGGGGTCAGATTAATTTGGTCATTACTGAAGAATGATTCAAAGAAGGTGCAGACAAACGCCGCGTTAGCATTAAGTCCTTGTGTGCAAAACGCAGCTGACTCTGGAGAAATGGTTCGATCGTTCGTGGGAGCTCTGGATCTAACAGTGGATTTACTAGATTCTGATGACAATAATGTTCTGTCGGCCATCTGCGCCGCTATAGCAACAATAGCAAAAGATCACGAGAACTTAGCGGTCATATCCGACCATGGTGTCGTTGGAAAACTTTCTAAACTTGGTATGTAATTATGTATGCTTCTGCAGAAATAACATAAATATTCTTATCGGTAGGGTTGGCATTTGTAAAAAAAAATGTAGGTACTTGTATTGCAAGAATTTTCTATAGAATTCAGTGACGGCATAAGTCTAAGGTTGATTTACAGTAACCGTGCGACATCGAGGCAGGTCATTAGTCTAAGATATAATTTATATAACATATTTGTACAATAAAAACGTACCATAAATCGTAATAAAATCTTTTATCGTCTTGCCGTGAGGAATATATTCGCCTTGATCCTTGAACACAAAAACTCGGCTGCCTTCGACGTTGTACCTAATTATTTTCTTTGTAGTGGGCACAACGGACGATCATCTCCGAGCTAATTTGGGTGTTGCTATTGCCTACTGCTGCGATTGGGCTCAAAATCGTCAGGAGTTTGGCAAACGTGGTGCTATCACCCCTTTGGTTAATTACATGACCTCCCGTGACCCCAGCGTGCACCGGGCGACGGCCTTGGCTCTATACCACTTGTCTTTCTACTCCATTAACTGTGTGACCATGCATGCGGTGAGTATTTTCAATAACGTAATACCATTCACTTAAGGGGAAAGGGCACGCAAAGCGGTTAGAATTACGTTGAGTTCGAAGAAAATATTGAGAAATCTGCTGAACCAAGCGCTATATTAAAAATATATGTTAAATATAGACTCATTGCGCAACTCTAAAGCTAAACAGAATTTGTTTAAATGCCCTCAAATTATTTAAATAAAATCATAAACATGAAAATTAAAAACACAATATCTCCAATAGGGCTTATCGATTCACATTAATTCTAATCAAAATAATTACTTTGTTATCAATAAAAAAAACGAGTGTTATTACTTTTAGAACATTTCTAACAAAATGTGTAAATATCAAATAAAAACAGAAATTATGCAGCAATCAATTTAAAGCAACAATTTTGTACTAGGGTCGCGTGGATTCTTTGTGATTTCGGAATAACAGATCGCTATAATTGTGTCTTATATTTACGAAAATGTTATGCATTAAAATAAAACTATTTTTTATGGATTTTATGCGGTTTATTTAACTTTTTAACCCGACGTTGGCTTTTTTACCATTAAGACTGTAAAGCCTTTCAATTTTGAAAATAAAGTTCAATTTTGTATCAAAGGAAAACGAGTTTTTTATACGGAAAGTGGATCTATAAATCATTTATACAGAAAACCTTTCGTAAAATTTAAAGTTGTGGTTACCCGTAAGAAATAAAGGAAGGTTTTTTAATGTGTTGATAGATTTTTATCAATAAGATAATAGACAGTATAGTAAATTATGCCCGTTTGAATTTGTGTCCGGGGTCGTGTGTTGTAAGAACGAAAGTCTCTCGTAGTGCCAGATACCCACAACACAAGACTCGTATCTTAGGGGTCGGGGCTATGTGTGTGACTGTTGGGTGTTATTTATTTAAACAAATTCTACTTATTTATATATTAGTATACCTGTATACGAGTAAATGAGGGCCTTATACGTTTTTCCTTTATTTTATATACTACGCTTATTATCCAGCTAGTCCGGTAATGGTAGATAATGTGGTAACTTTTTATTATCCAAGCTTATAAAATATAGTGTTTTTTTGCCAAATCGACTTAACGATTACAAAAAAAAAACCTAATGCTTGACCCATGTAGCATAATAAGCGAAGTTAGGATGATATCATCGCATACGCTCGCTATTTAGCGCTCGCTCTTTATTTTAGGTTTGATGTACCTACCTATACTTATAAGTTTTAATTTTCATTATATTCACGTTCTATCAAACATAAATGCACAGACTGCATATCATTGCAGAACATATATCATGACTCTGAAAGCGGAAAGCGAAATTTACTGTTTTTTTCTTGGCACGGCAAAGTGAACACACTGCATCTGAGGGTAAACGCAGTGCCGGCCAGTTAGATTATCAAATAGCGAGAGACAACTACTCCTCGCTACTTGAGAAAACCATTCCAGTGTCTGCTGAGTAGCTGCTTGACTCTACGCTATGCTTAACTTTTTTCATCCTGGCACGGCAAAGTGACCACACTGCACCTGATAGTATCTAAGCGCAGTGTCGTTCAATTAGAGTATCGAGTAGCCAGAGACAATCTATCCCCCGCTACTCAACACAATCACGCCGTCGGCCTGTTTCTTCTCACTGAGCCATGGGCAAGAAGGTGAAGAAGCGCTCGAGGGTCTAGTGTCAGACTCAGAAGTCCGCAAAACGGCCCAACATTGTACCCCAACTCTAGACCCCCGTCAAAAAATTGACTGTCTTATGTGTACTTTGCGTTCCTAATTTTATAAAATGTAAAGTTAGGAGTGCAGGCAAAAAGAGTGGCATCAATCAAATAGGGCCCAGCCAGGTTCTAGGATCAAGCTCTTCCTTGAGAGCCACCCAGTTTCAGGATAAATCGCCTATCTAGCATACTTTTCTGAAAGTGCAAAAAGTTTGTGTCTAAAGACGGGCAGTCACTTGGTCGGAACAAACCCATTGGATGACTCCTCAGTCTTACAACTTGCTATATATACATAAGAAAGGTCCTATCCTATTCTGCTGAACACCCTTATCTAAAACAAGCGTCAAAATATGCTATTCATATGAGAAATATTAAAAAAATGTTACATAACTATAAGCTCTCGCGTGTATCGCTGAAGGGGTGGGCAGAGGTGCAATTGGCTATTTGACTCATTTTCGATAATGATTTAAAACTATTCTTTATTACATAATAAGCACACTACATTGATATTTCAGGAAAATATACAGTATTTTTAATAAAAATCAATGTTAAAGTTTAAATATCCAAAACCGCGGCAAAAACGCTATTTCTGTAATGGCGCTGGTGTGACGTCACATGCAAGTAAACAAGCTAGGGATGTTGATATTTTAAAAAAATTGACGGAATTTCGATATTTTTAAATATATCAATATCGGAGTTTGATTAATCGAAACAAAATATCGATATTTTATCAACATACCTACTAATAACAACATACGAATTTCAGATTTTCTCCTAATTTAATTAGATAGCAAATCAAATAAAATCTCTCGAAACAGCTATGTTTTAGGGATGCGAAAAATAATCGATTTTTATATTAATTATTGTTATATTTGTGTAATGTTTTGTTTCTATTGTAAATGAATATAAGTGGTGAAATAAGTCACCCACATCAGTCACCCACACATACTCTTGCACAACCTCGAGAATGGCATCACCCACGACGATGTCAGGAAACTCGTCTGTATGGTGGCGAGTTAGTCTGGCACGCGGATCTTCCCCGTTCTGGGCCACAGGTGGACTTGATTTTTGAGTATACAAGTCCCCATAGTACCTTTCGACCTCTGCGAGTATCTCTGGCATAGAAGTGACGGTGGTGGTTTGTGATGTATTGAGCTTTGTCAGGTGACAACTAGAGGTAAGTGGCTTGGCGAAAACTATGATACCCTTGTTCTGCGTAATAGCATTTTCAATGTCCAGAGTATTTGGGCGTCTTATATCGCACCGTATTAGCTTCTTTATCTCTTGTTAAAGTTAAAGTTGGTCGGAGAGTCGACTTCATTAAGCGCGCTCGGTCAATTTTAACTTTTATATTCAGAGTGCCTCTTACCAGTCGGTGATCACTACCGGTGTTAAACCTACTGATCACAGAGACATCTCTGAATATTTGGCGCTTATCAGTCATAATGAAGTCGATCTCATTCCTGGTGACATTATTGGGGCTTCGCCAAGTCCACTTCCTCTGGAAAAATTAATTCATCAAAAAGAGGCCCCGGGTCTCAAAAAAGTTGACTAGCATTTGCCCCCTGTGATTCCTGCACCCATAGCCGAATGATCCTACCCTCGATTCGCCGTGTCCTTGTACTATTGTACATTGGCATTGAAGGCACCCATTACAATCCCCGGGCTACGGTAGGGTACCACAAAAAGCTATTTTTGGCGACGTACAACGGACGCTCTCTGCGGTTGGACGAGCACATCGCTGAGTTGGAAGAAGAGCTAAGTCACATTAACTGGCATATCGTAGGGCTATCCGATATCCAAAGACAGGGGGAGGAGAAGATGGCCCTAGATTCTGTTCACTTACTCTACTTCCGAGAAGGACACCAACCATCCCAAGGTGGCGTCGGATTTATTATCCACAAGTCACTAAAAAGCAACGCTGTGGAAGTTGGCAGCGTATCAGCTCGAGTGGCGTACCTTATCTTAAAAATATACTCTGAAGGTTATATAAGTGTACGCCCCAACGTACGAAGACATAGGGAAAGCTATGTCTCGTACCAAGGCTTCCTACAGCGGTGAAATGGGTGACTTTAATGCCAAACTAAAGACTCCTAATAAATTGTTAATATTAATTTCTTACTACAGAGAAAAACATATTACGCACAATTTTAAGAAAAAAATCGATTATTTTTCTTATAAAAAATCGATTTTAGAAAATCGATTATTATTCAAGTGAGAAAAATCGATTTTTTTCACTCAATGTCACATCCCTACTATGTTTACTTGCGTGTGACGTCACCAGAGTTGCAACCAATCACAGAGCGTTCACATCACAGATAAAATTTTAAATAAATGTTGTATTTTATTTCGTTTAATTTGCAAAAAATATACATTATTTTGTTTAAAATTAAGTGAAATATGGTTTTTTAAGCTATTGTCTAACAGGATGACCACAATTTGCAGTGTATTTTCAATGTTGTCAAATAGCCAATTAGTACACACGGTTCGCTGCGTCGAGCTTATTTAATAATGTGATAGGTTCTGCGCCTATTTTTGTATCGATTACAAATTTGAATTCCGAGAAATTATGTGTGATTTTCTAAACTGAAAACTAAAACAAATTACGATTGCTCGTCCTGATTCAAACTCAGGACTTCTTTAGTTTCTCAACTAATGATGCCATTAGACCAATGATACTATTCGAAATGCATTTTAGTTTTACCCAAATAACACAATACACAAAGAATCATATAACTGATGTTATTAATTTGAGTATAAAAATCATAAGGTCATTTGAGATGGTTATTTCGGATGTTATATACCTACTTACTATTATGCCATATTATACATACATGGTCATCTTGTTTTTGAATGATAAATATTTACATTTTTTGTTAAAGTTTCACCTCTTGTAGCATAGTTATTTGCATTCTCGTGAGTTATATTGAGAAGCACAGACCAATAGGTGTCCATCGATGATCGATGGTAACATCTAATTTTTCGCATAAATTGCAATAAAATTCACAGTTGTAATTGCGCATACGTTATGACTGCTGTATTGAGGTCTCGGGTTTGATCCCCGGGTCGGGAAAAGTAATATTGGGTTTTTCTATTAGAAATACTCAGTATCAGCCCGGAGTCTGGAATTGTGCCCGGTATGACGATAGGCTCGCTCCGTATCATATTATGGGATCGTAATAAATTTAGCTAAAGTGGGTACAGTATTGGTTATACCTCTGCCTATCCCTTCGGGGATTACAGGCGTGAGTGTATGTGTATCGTTATATTTTGTTAGGTTAGACTAGGCAAGACTTCATCAGTGTTAGAGGGTTTGTAACTTTATAATATGCAACTAATATTATTTATATTGCAGGCGGGCGTAGTCCAGTTTCTTTTGGAGACTATAGGGTCAAAAGATCCCATTCTGCAAGAAGCATCGGCCGGGTGCCTCTGCAATATCCGTAAATTAGCGCTTGCCACAGAGAAAATAAAGTTAAAACAGTAATTTTATCATAAATATGTAGATTAAATTGTTTTCATTATTTATATTAATTGGTATGAACAATGATTGGTACAAATATATATTGTTTTACTCACTAAATAGAGTGGAATTATTATAAGATTAAAATAACTTACCTTGAGTGAAGTTCTATCTAAAGAGTCGAAGAACGAACTGCATTGATAATAATATAATTAATCCGGACAAGAAGAGAGTAGGTATAATTTAGATATTATAAACATTATCTAATACAATACGTGTAATACAATCTAATACAATAATGTTATAATAAACTACCCTAGCCATATAATTGCATCATAACATTCTTAGATTTATCTCTTAATCATAAAAATAGCGGAACTACATCCAAATGAATAAGCAAATATTGCGATTCTAATAATACGTTATAGAATGTAGCCACTGATTACTGTAAAATTGCGAGTCATGGAACCAAGGTCGCTAAGTAACCACATGGAATTAATTTAAGAACTAGAATTAACAAATTGGGTACACTATACATTTATTTACATAAGTTACAGGTTTCTACAGCCGGGTTAGGATGACGAGGTCAATGTTGCAGTCTAAAGGAGCCTCGAATTGCAAGTAGTGCCTCAGAATTTGTGAAACGATTTACCATATAATTTCCAAAGGCATTAGTAGAGGAGACCCGTGCTCAGCAGTGGGGCAATTTTTAATACTATATTATTATTTATTATGCGGTAAACTTTCAAATACTTTATCCGGAAAACCATGTGGTCCTCGAGTCCCAATAGAAATTCTAAAGTCCTTCTAAGAGCTCCATTACTTATACAAAAAAAAATTTTTTTACGGTGTTGTTCTAAAACAAGCATTCGCGTGTTGATATCTTTATGAAATTTGATATATTGCAAGTTTAATTTATCGTGCGAATGTGACTGGAAGAGTGGGTAGAGGGCGCCCGAGGAGAACTTATTCCAATCAAATAAACGATCTTCTCCTAAAAGGGCAAATCAGAAGTACCTCCAACCGTCGAAAATGTATGAGAAGATGTATGGATGTGGAAGAGGCGAAAGAAGTGTGTCAGGATCGTAGCTTGTGGCAGTCAATAGTCTCTGCCTACCCCCATGGGATGCGGGCGTGAGTGTATATGTATATATATATTGCAACTCACGTATTTTATAACTAGCTGTTGCTCGCGGCTCCGCCCGCGTGGAGGTCATGTTTGGGAGAAAAAGTATACAATACAAAATACCAATATTCATGCGTTGAACTTAAAAATGACGGATTTTCACACAAACTTTCATTCCCTATTTTACCCCCTTAGGGGCGAAATTTCCAAAAATCCTGAAACATATATTTTTTATTTTTAACTAAAATGCCAAATACTAATTTTCATGAATTTAACTTCAAAAATGACGGATTTTCATACAAACTTTCATCCCCTATTTTACCCCTTTAGGGGTGGTATTTCCAAAAACCCTTCCTTAGTGGATGCCTACGTGATAAAAGGTACCTACTGTCAAAATTTCAAGTCTCTAACCCCAGCCGTTTAGGCTGTGCGTTGATCGATCAGTCAGTCAGTCAGTCAGTCAGTCAGTCAGTTTCTTCTTTTATATATACAGAATACAATTTTATATTTCATGATGTTTGGTTTCTAATGATTCTTCGTTGATGAAATATGAAAATAAATTTATTACGACAAAACACAATACACAGTTTATGTAAAACAATTAACAAAATTGTATGATGTCTGATTATATTGTTATTACTTGTTGCTTGTCATTGATGGTAATAGTTTTATAATCTTCACCATTGCGTCGCTGGTAATGGTGAAATAAAAATATGCCTGGCATTTATTGTTGCTGTAGTAATGTTGAAAATTTTTCATTTCATCATAATTTTAAGTGTATTCTTTTATTCATACATTGAAAAGAAATAAGGTGAGGGCCATGACAAGGGGTCACTATGAGGTTATGATGTAGTTTGTTCACAAATTGTACGTGTAACGTGGTATATCATTTTAAACGCAAAAAATACTTTTAGCGCTAGAAAAATTGGTCGCAAAATGATATACTTGGTTTGGAAAAAACTGTAATATATTATATAAGTGCCACGAGAGAAATATTTTTTTTTTTAAATAGCTATTGTTATTTATAACAGAGACTAGCGTACGAGCTAATGGGTAATCTGAAGTTAAAACCCACAATACTTGTAGAATCATAAACGTGTGCCGGATTTAAAGGAAAATAATGGGATTGGGAGAAAAAGAGATTTGAGCCTTCAAAATTTCGGTTTTGGCGGCCCGCCCGCACCTAGGGGTGACAACGTACTCGCGTATTTTAGTAGCCACTGGCAATGGCACTGGAATCTCATCTGCCCGACGAGGACAGCGCGGGCGGTGGTCAGGAGAAATGGCCCAAGACAACATGTGGGCAACATGGTATTCCCGTGTTGCTCACACTGAAAAGTTGCAGAAAGCTATGTTTAATCAATTTTTCTGCAGATGAAATGATTTTGGTGGTGGTAGGATATTCATATCCGCCCGGATAGCGACCACCGTACACAGGGTGTAAAACCCGCTATAGTGGCACACGCAAGTGTGTCGCGTTCCGGGATCAGCCAGTGTAGGTACATCCGGCTTTTCTCGGGGGTCTAGAGTTGGAGTATAATGTTTGGCCATTTTCCGGCCTTCTGAGTACTCTGACAATAGACCCTCGACCGCTTCTTCACCTTCTTGCCCATGGCGTAGTGTGAAGAAGCAGGCCGGCATGATTGTGTTGAATAGCAGGGGATAGATCGTCTCGTACTACTCGATACTCTAATTGCGCTTACCATCAGGTGCAGTGCGGTCACTTTGCCGTGCCAGGATAAAAAAAAATTGAGATTTTACAACTGAGGTGCTATTTGGAAACCGCTAGCATTTCTATCCAAGGAGCAATACCATGGACTTGACATGGAGCTTCTGTAATTCATTGTAAAATTCTGAGTCTGTTCCGAGTCTAGAATCTATTTTCGGGTTTCTTGTGAGAGACATTTCTCAAAACTTAAGTAAATGACAAAATATTAAGATCCACAATGGGCGAAGCGGGACTAACTACTAAAGTAAATTTTGGTAAGCATTTTTAGTATGTGTTGTTTTTGCTCAATAGAAAACTACCCCGGGTGTCAACCCATGTTATGCCGCCACTGACTCAGGTTATAATTACATATCAAAAAATATATTGTAAAACCAACACTATATTGTGGCAACACAAAACGATTCCTAATTAGCATGATAACGTGAAATTACGCGATTTCACATGTTACCCAATACACTAGCCTCGAGCTAAGTAAGCATGAGATACAGTTAAGGGTAATAATTGTAAATTCTGCTCATTTCTTTCTGCTATTAGCCGTAGCTTCTTTGTCACTCAAAAATATTCTTATTTCGAAATCACGACTTTATTGTTTCAGATCGTAAATAAATACGTGCATTTACTTTATCTAAGGTAATGGTGTGTATTACTATAGATAGTCAGCGATAGATAGATGGTAAGTTAGCCAATGGTGCGCATTGTGTTTCAAAATTCTCTAAACCAAACTAAAATACCCAAAATTATGTTTGTTCTTGTCAAACAACCGCGACGTTTCATATTCTGGAATCGCCCTAAAGTGACATCGCTAAACTTTTTTTAGTTTGACACGATCTGCAATATAAATGTTTTTTCAACATTTAATTATTTTAACATTCATTTGCACTTTTTATATAAAATTGAAATTACCACAATCAAATTTAGGGTGGTCTTGTTGAAGTCAAAATTTAGTGCGATACAGCAGCATAACTTACATGAAATATAAATTAAAATAAGAGGTTTTTTTAGAGATTTTTAAAATAGACGTCAATAATAATAAGGCAGTAAATGACCTAAGAACAAGAGGCCGCGGATTCCATTCTGCACCGAGATAAATGATTTTTCACGAAGATTTGTTTCGGGTTTGTGTTGTGCGACTGAAAGTTTCTCGAAGTTTCTTATATATGTGGCATAGATGATTGTCTTACTGTGGAATCAGGACTATATATGCCTGTTGAATATGATTCGGTAGAAATTGTTGTTCTCGGATCTGAGAGCAATGTTATTTTTAAAAAAGCCATTAACTTTCAAACACTTAACACTGAGCGTTACGATATTGTAAACATTATACATTAGAAACTCTGTAAATTATGATTACCTTTGAATATATTTTGAGCAAGATTGAGGCCAGATGAGCTCAAGAGAGTACTTTAGACAGTATTTAGTTATTTGCAGTTTGTTTTTTACGTTGAAATATTGCTGATATTATGGCTTTAGGCGTACAATACGCATCATATATATTTTTTTGTAAAATGCACCTGAAATCGACGCCTTTTGACCGGTAAATCAGAATCTGTACTATGGACGACATTAGATCGTATTTTCAGATCGGTCAAAGTATGCGAGATTAAATCTGGAGTCCACTCAATATCTTTTTTTCCAGCGATCTCCAATTCACAGATATGCGCTTTGGTTGTATCATTGCATATCTACCAGTTAAATCCATTTACACAACAGAAAACACGGATTATATGAATGTTTGTGTTTTCACGAGGACATAAATGTGAGGAGTGTAAGGATTTTCAATCCATGTGGTATTTGGCTTATATAGACAGTATCTACCACTCAAGAGAGGTTCCGCCAGAAGCCGGGGTGCTTCACGCCTCGAAAATGCGGTGCTGTCCCTAATACCTCCATAGGGTGACTGTGATGTTTTGATTTCCCGGGACAAGGCAAGAAAATAGTAAATAAATCACCTGATGGTAAGTAATTTAATTTAACAGCCTTCGTTGAAAAAAGATTAATCTGGGTATAGCTACACCGAATACTACACTAAGATACTATAATCAAGAACGATTATAGTATCTTAGTGTGGTATTTAGGACTATGTAGGTAAGTAGATATGTGTGATTATGATAAATATTACATTTCACAATGGAAACCATATTGAATTTGTTTTTCAGTAAGACAATGCTGCAACCCAGCCAATTAGTGTTGATCATAAAACTAGCCAGTGCGATAGGCAATTATGCCACTTACATTAACGTCCGTGCACATAATCATATTATGCTCATTTGCTTCCTGTATTAAAAAAAATTGTGAGTGTCGGAATATACGTTAATATATATTCCGTATACATAATTGGTATCTAGGATTTTGCACTCACTTAAAGAAAAGTTGAAATCCTCGTAAAAATTCTACTTACTTCATAAACATTTTATAAAACTGAATATTTTAAGGACTTCAGTAACGACCTTATCTCTACTAATCTAAAAAAAGTTAAAATTGTTTGTTTCTTTGACTACGCTAATTCTGGATATACCAGTCAGGTTTAAAAAAACTTTGAATTTATAGCCTACTAAGTGCTGTCCACGGCTCCGCCCGCGTGGAGTAAATTTTTGGAAGAAAAGGTATACAATCCACGGATGCATTTTAAGCTATTACACCTTTAATATTTTGAAAGCGTAGAAAGCGTGCATTTTTCGGGGATAAAGTGTCTTATATCATTTTCTGATCCCTAATTATGTAATTCATTTCGTAGATTAAGTTAAGTAGATTTCTTTTGGAGTCAGTACGATTTCCGGCAACGACTGACAACCGGTACGGCTTTAAGAATAAAACAATATTATGAAGCAGGTTTTAACTTTTATTCTGAGTATTGCTCGTTTAATTTTTTGCAATATGTACTGATTGTGTATGTTCAGAGTATAAATGTGTAAATGGAAATCTAGAGTTACCAAAGTTGTAAAATATTATACAAACCGGGTGGTTTGCAAATTCGTATTTTTGCCACGCCATCAAGCTGTGGAACAGTTTGCTAGCTACTGTGTTCCCTCCTTGCTATGATCCTGGGTGCTTTCGGTGTAGTGTGAAGCTACACAACAGGCCGGCATGATTGTCGTAAGTAGTGAGGGATTGTCTCTGGTTACTTAATACTCTAACTGGCCGGCACTGCGCTTACCATTAGGTCCAGTGAGGTCAATTTGCCGTGCCAGGATAGTAAAAACTGACCAGAAAAGGAAAATGTAGTTCCACCAGTTCGACCAGTTCGAGTGTATAATTTTAATAGTTCAAAGGATTTTATACCTTGAGGAAGATACTAATTAAGTTAAGATTCGATGACTGAATACAAGAGATAAATAATAGGAAACTTCGAGATTCCGGCGAACTTCGAGATCCATACTAGATTTTCTGCCATAACTGGGACTAACACTAAAATTGGATTGGATAAAAAAAACGACTCAAAATTGTGGTGCCAATATCGTTGCGGTTACAATAAAATACCGCACCAGAAGACATCTAAATCTTTAATAAAAGAAGTTGATGGTATTTAATGAAGACAATAGTTAAATTTATGTTATATGTTTTATAATATGTAGTGATAATAATCGAATATCAAAAACAAATTAATACCTACTTGCCGATGATTTATCTAACACGATAAAAAAAATTGCATTGTTATCTAAGTTAATCGATACCTAAGTTTATTATCAACACACGTCATTTAATAAAAAAAATCAAGGCCTTGAAATAGTTTGACATTAAAGTTAGTCTATGGTATGATTTGACCACGGTCCGACCGGCCTTGACCGATGTGTTGTCCATGTATTTATTAACATACAAAAATACATGTGTCCGAAAGTGTTTACGTTTGGTAAGCGATGTTTGCGCAAATGTTTATTGAGATTGCGTTTAAGTAGCAGTTCCATGACCTTGGGTGTCGTAAGCATTCGCTTTGAACGTTACTGTAATTTGTTCTGTTCAAACAAAAATAAAAAAACCGTCCGTAATTCCATTTGGAAGTCCGGTTCACGACATAGTAGATGGGAATACCACGTATAAAAACTATAGAATCAAACTAAAAGCATTGTTAAAAGACGACTATATTTTTAGCATAGACATAAGAGAACTGGACTGAGCAATATCCTCACAAAATTTACCACTTTGTAGAAAGAGACAAAGCGACTGTGCGGCCAATACCTATTTTTTTTTGCTCCTGCAACTCTGTGACGTAGACCAATCAAAATTCTAGAAAAAGACAATTCAGCTGGTCGCATCACGTTCGCTTTATCTCTTTCACATTTTTCTGCACGTATTCACTATAGCTGGCTCAGTCCCTTCTCTACGTCTATGGTTTTTACACTGGAGTAGGCTGTGTGATAGGTTAATGTTTTTGTTTTAAATTCCAAACCAAATTAAGTCCGTAGTAATAATAGTAGTCTAGCTAGTATTAAATAATAAGACTCAGAATATTAATTGCCTCATCAATTTGGTAGTAACTTATATTCCGGATTCAATCCCAGGTCTACTAATTATAATTAGTTTTTAATTTTTAAGTAAATAAAATCTCACTTAAGTTGTCCGAAAAGAATTTGGAAATGTTATAACAAGCGTATCACTATTTTTGGTTTTCATCGCTTTATTTCAATTTACTAATAGTGTACAATAATTTGTTTTTATAATATGCTCAAATGCCAAAGTTTGTGATAACGTGTTTCCGTTCGTTCTTTATCACAGTACTTAGATATCATTGGTGCATTTGTGCAGTATAGACAGATCACATTAAATAAATACACCCAACAGTCGCACACATAGTTTTGACCCCATACTAGGTAAATAGCAGCGATAGCCTAGTTGGTTGCGGTACGGACTGTCAAGACGAAAGTCGTAGGTTCGAAACCCAAATGGCATACACCTCTGACTTTTCTAAAGTTATGTGTGTATTAAAATGTTAATTATCGCTTGCTTTAACGATGAAGGAAAACATCGTGAGGAAACCTGCATACCTGAGAATTTTTCGAAGGTATGAGAAGTCTGCCAACCCGCATTAGGCCAGCGTGGTGGACTAAGGGCTAACCCCTCTCATTAGTAGAGGAGGCCGGTGCCCAGCAGTGGGACAATGTTTAATACAGGGCTAGTATTATTATTTATATTATTTACTAGGTAAATCCTATATCGTGGGTATCAAGAACTAGGACGGACTACGGTCCCACAACACTCAGACCCGAAACAAATATCTGTCTGTCACAAACATTTATCTCGGTGCGGGAATTGAACCCACAGCCTCTCGTTTCACAGCTAGCTACTCGCCCGCTGTGCCACGGAGGTCGTCAACATTGTGCATAGTAATGAGTTTCTGGAACTTAATAATCCACTTGCATCAGTTTATTACTGTGAGAGATTTAAAAGAATAGCCTTCCTTCCTATTCTTCTATTTCTCTAAATTTATTTTATTTTGAACGTGCTCACTGCTCAGATAGCAATATTACAGTGTAACCTGCTTTTCTGATTATTTGCGAAAAAGGAAACCGTCCCCTGATTGTTTTACAATTATCACTTCTTTTTTTCAAGTCTGCATTAGATTCATGTTTTATTAAACATGATACAGATTGCAGATCCAATCTTGCAAAATAAAAAACTTATTTTAATTTATTTCGCAAATTAATGAGTACAAATATGTTATATTGCAATGTTTAAAGTGAAGAAAAGTAGAGTCTCATCAAACAGAGCCCTGTTTTTTTAAATCCACAGATTCTAGAGAAGTGCCTATTTCATTGTCTGAGGGTATAAAATTATTAGTGATTATGAATTATATCATGCCACGAATTTAAGGGATAATCTTTAGTTATCGAATTGCTGCATGTCATTGGTATTTCGTTGCTCTGCATAGTTTGAGAGCGTTGTGCCAGCACGGATAGCCATCATCCGGGCGAGGGGGATGCTGGGTCGTAAGACCGGCTAGTCCAGCATAACCGTTTTATTCTTATTCCGCTTCCCCCTAGAGCGGGCGGCAGTAATAAAACGCTTTCTCCGTGACAACAAAAAAAATTAAAATGGCTTAACCTCTCACGGATAACATTGACACGGACATCGGTGTTCAAAAAAAGGTAATAAGTAGTGAGTAAAATACAAGCCAAAATAAACTTTATTTTTAATGGCCTAAGGTCGAGTATTGCAAGTTTTTGAATAATCCGTGAGTGGTTAAAATGTAACTTATTACAACATAAGAATATCGTCAACGAATGCGAAATGTGAATCGTAAATCGCGTGTAATACTTTCGTTCGGGATGTCATCCGCCTTTGTTCGTATTAAAATAGAATACTTCCTGTATTATGATGTCATCGCTTTGTTCATCGTAGGGTTATAATAATCTCTTTACGGCGTAATGTTCAATTATTTTTCATTCTGTATAATATTTTAATATTGTTGTTGTCTAAATTCAACTCTGAATTACCAAAAGATCCCACTTCCGCAAAACATCAAACAGCGATTAGTCTCATAAATATTTAAAATAAACTATAACTGATACTAACAATAGTTGACTATAATCCCACTGTTTTATAAAACTTTCCAAACAACATTTTAATTTTTAATTGTTAGTTACGCTTTTTAACTCTAAGTAGAATATTAAACACAATTCTTATCCATGTTATTCGTCAATTTTAAATTTATATCTTCCTTTCTTGTTTCATCAAAGGAGATTTAGCCGCTCTGGCGCAACAGGCGAGTAGAAGTAGTGAAACGTGAGGCCGTGGGTAAATTATTATTATATTAAATACACCCACACACTCACACATACTTCTAGGTAAAACCTGTATCGTGGGTATCAAGAACTACGAGGGACTACGGTCCCACAACACCCAGACCCGAAACAAATATCTGTCTGTCACACAAACATTTGTCTCGGTGCGGGAATCGAACCCACGACCTCTCGTTTCAGAACCGGATACTCGCCCGTTGCGCCACGAAGGCTTTCAGAATGTCATATGTTTGATCAACAGACATTGGTTCCAACTTAGGTAGGTGATCTGCGATCTCGTAGTTCATTATAGAAGACTAGCTGTTGCTCGCGGCTCCGCCCACGTGGAGGTCATGTTTGGGAGAAAAAGTACATCATACAAAATACATTTTCATTCTAAACTTAAAAAATGAAGGATTTTCATACAAACTTTCATCCCCTATTTTACTCTCTTAGGGATGATTTTGAAAAAAATGTGAAACACGTATTTCTTTATTTCCTACCAAAAGCCTAAATATGAATTTCCAGATCCCTAGGTCAAGGAATTATGGATTTCCCATACACATTTTGAAATCCTATTTGACCCCTTTCAAGGTTGTTTTTTGAGAAAAAGATAGCCTATGTCCTTCTCCAGGATATAATCTATTCCCTTACCAAATTTCATTACAATCCGTTCAGCCGTTTAGTCGTGAAGAGGTAACAAACAAACAAACAAACAGAATTACTTTCGCATTTATAGTATTAGTATGGATTCGTTGAGTGTAGGTCTATGTATAAGACTATGTGTTTGTTGGGCGTATTTATTTATCTTTGTAGAATTCATCGTTTTAAAAGTATATATTGTATCTGCATTTCCAGGTAACATGACGTCAGCATAAAACTAGACTAATATTTATGCTGCAAAATAAATGCAGACAGCTTTATTTTTAAACAGAATCGATTAACAGTTTTCGTCAAACATCGATATTTTTATGAGTGATTATTGGTTCTGAGATACTTTAGAAATAGCATGGAGCATTCGAGTAGCTTTTCGTATGATGCCTAATGTATTTAACTGGCGGTGAATGGCATTTCCGGAGGGTTAAACTCCTTCCTCCTTTCGAATCCTCATTTCTTTCCTTAAGGCCGGTAACTCATGATTTTTCCGTTCGTGGGTGTTTGTAGGTAGTGAAAACCATATCTCTACAATCTTGTTTGCCGACCTTTGCTATCAAAATCCCAGTCTACTATTGCGATCGGGTTATGGTGATGAGTTAATATACGAACAAACTTAGTTTCACATTTATAATACATATAGTAGGTAATGTATATTGTATGAGTTATAAATAATTAATACACCCAACAGTCACACACATAGTTCTGACCACACGTTAGGTAAAACCTGTATCGTCAGTATCAACAAGGAAAGACCGTAGTGGTCTTACAACACCCAGACCCTGAACAAATATCTGTCACACAAATATTTACCTCGGTGCGGGAATCGAACCCACTGCCTCTCATTTCACAGCTGGCAGTCTTATGATTCATTATTTGAAGGTATTGCCAATCCGTATTAGGTCCCCTCTTATTGTCCATACAGGTCCGTGCATAGCAGTTAAATACCACTAATAATACCAATATTATCAAAAATGTATTACCGAAACAAACTACAAATAAAACGCAAGGCGGATATTACAAGTGCACACATTTGAACATAATAATTATATCATGTTTTTGTCTAGCGTGTTTTTCCTACATTTGCGAATTGCCTTACGATAAGCACCAATCCACCAATATCTTGTTCTTGTTATGTTTTCTAAAGTATCTTTAGAACACATCGCATAAACAAAGTTCGAGAAAAACACGAAAAACAAAACTATTCATCGACCATCGGCAATTTTAAACAAAGCAAAACCGGAGCTGCGTTAATACTTAATACTATATCATGTTTAATACTTCTTATCCCCTAATTATCTATTAACTAATTATCCCCGAAAGATAACTTTCATTGATTTTCAGGTATTGTAATAAGATGAAGAGCTAACTTTCACGCATATCGGACATGAATTGTAATTCAGATGTTTTTGAAGTGAAAACTTCTTTAGGCACGTTGGGCACTTTTGGGATTGGGAAAAACCACTGAACTCGCGTAACCGCCATGCTCAGATTATTTTGAAATGAAAACTTCTTTAGGCACGTTGGGCACTTTTGGGATCGGGACAAAGCACTGAACTCGCGTGACCATCACGCTCAGATTATTTTGAAGTGAAAACTTCTTTAGGCACGTTGGGCACTTTTGGGATCGGGACAAAGCACTGAACTCGCGTGACCATCACGCTCAGATTATTTTGAAGTGAAAACTTCTTTAGGCACGTTGGGCACTTTTGGGATCGGGACAAAGCACTGAACTCGCGTGACCATCACGCTCAGATTATTTTGAAGTGAAAACTTCTTTAGGCACGTTGGGCACTTTTGGGATCGGGACAAAGCACTGAACTCGCGTGACCATCACGCTCAGATTATTTTGAAGTGAAAACTTCTTTAGGCACGTTGGGCACTTTTGGGATCGGGACAAAGCACTGAACTCGCGTGACCATCACGCTCAGATTATTTTGAAGTGAAAACTTCTTTAGGCACGTTGGGCACTTTTGGGATCGGGACAAAGCACTGAACTCGCGTGACCATCACGCTCAGATTATTTTGAAGTGAAAACTTCTTTAGGCACGTTGGGCACTTTTGGGATCGGGACAAAGCACTGAACTCGCGTGACCATCACGCTCAGATTATTTTGAAGTGAAAACTTCTTTAGGCACGTTGGGCACTTTTGGGATCGGGACAAAGCACTGAACTCGCGTGACCATCACGCTCAGATTATTTTGAAGTGAAAACTTCTTTAGGCACGTTGGGCACTTTTGGGATCGGGACAAAGCACTGAACTCGCGTGACCATCACGCTCAGATTATTTTGAAGTGAAAACTTCTTTGGGCACGTTGGGCACTTTTGGGATCGGGACAAAGCACTGAACTCGCGTGACCATCACGCTCAGATTATTTTGAAGTGAAAACTTCTTTAGGCACGTTGGGCACTTTTGGGATCGGGACAAAGCACTGAACTCGCGTGACCATCACGCTCAGATTATTTTGAAGTGAAAACTTCTTTAGGCACGTTGGGCACTTTTGGGATCGGGACAAAGCACTGAACTCGCGTGACCATCACGCTCAGATTATTTTGAAGTGAAAACTTCTTTAGGCACGTTGGGCACTTTTGGGATCGGGACAAAGCACTGAACTCGCGTGACCATCAGGCTCAGATTATTTTGAAGTGAAAACTTCTTTGGGCACGTTGGGCACTTTTGGGATGGGGAAAAACCACTGAACTCGCGTAACCGTCATGCTCAGATTATTTTGAAGTGAAAACATCTTTAGGTACGTTGGGCACTTTTGAGATCGGGACAAAGCACTGAACTCGCGTGACCATTACCCTCAGATTATTTTGAAGTGAAAACTTCTTTAGGCACGTTGGGCACTTTTGGGATGGGGACAATGCACTAAACTCGCGTGACCATCGCGCTCAGATTATTTTACTTATGACACAAGCACGCCTATGAAGTTCTATAATATAATTAAAAACAAGCAATCATAAAGAAAAAAGTTACTACTTGATGGACGCCGCGCTGTTTCAAAAAAGAACGTATTAATTCAAAAGTTTTAAGATTTCACTTCTGTTGGTAGTCCCCATGACTACCTATATATATATATATATATATATTAATAAATGTGATTTGTGAATCGAATGATGACGTTCGATTAAGGGGAAAAATAATAAAAAAAATAAAACTAGTTATGATTTCGTCTATTATTTAGAAGGTCAAATATTTGTAATCAACGAAGACGGTAACACGTTCTTAAATTTTTTTTTGTGTGTTTTGTTTTTACTTAAATTTAGGTGTGTAGTAAAATAAAATACATATACCATCTCCACATGAGTATTATTTCTCAAAGGTGTCTTTGACAGAACGCCATAACTTCCATAATTCTTTCTTATATTTATTTTTTAATTAAAATAAAACACAATTTTGGAGGTTATGTATGCCGCAGTTGACGAAAAAGCAATCAAATATAAGTACATATACACTCACGCCTGTATCCCATGGGGGTAGGCAGAGACTATTGAGTGCCACAAGCTATGAACCTGACACTTCTTTGGCCTCTTCCATATTCATACATTTTCGACGGTTGGAGGTACTCCTGATTTGCCCTTATAGAAGAAGATCGTTTATTTGATTGGTATAAGTTCTCCTCGGGTAACCTTTACCCACTCTTCCAGTCTTCTCTCTTCGTTAATCGCCTTTCATCCATACTCTCCATATGGCCAAACCATCTCAGCATACCTCTTTCTATCTTAGTCACCACATAATTCTTCAACTCACTTGAAGAACAACGATCTCTTATCACACTATTCCTCCTGCGATAAGCAAGGGTGACTCCACACATACTCCGTAGGGAACGCATCTCCGCCGCATTTACTCGACTTGACAAATTTTCCGAATTTTATCGCGATTTTGTTTTTTTTTTATATAGCATAGTCCGACAAACGAGCCAGTGGGTCACCTGATGTTAAGTGATCTCCACCGCCCATGAACATCCACAATACCGAAAGTATCATGTGTGCGCTGTCGGCCTTAAAGGACAGGAATAGGGATTAGGGAAGGGAAGGGGGAATCTGGGCTTCCGGATATCTCACTTACCATACGAAAAGCGACAGTAAATTGTCACTTTACGTTGGTTTTCTGTGAGACAGTGGTACTGGTCGAGCCGGCCCATTCATGCTGTAGACAAATATGTCTACAGCGTGGCTCTACCACTATCAAAAGATACTATAGATAGACTTTTTAGTAGTTCGGAACTATCGGACTAATATATACATTAAATTATAATAAAATAAATTGAAGATATGTTACATTATCCTTTTGTGGCGACATATGACTCAGTCTGCTTTATGACCATGAAGCATGAAAAGCTTTCGAAATGACCGTCGGGTAAAAGTAAAATAAACCACGATCAAATTCGTTCATATCATTTAACATATCAGGATGAAACACTGTTTTACTATTACAGACGTAGTTATCTCTGGTAGGTTTACCCAACGTTTGTAAGTAAATCCGAAGGCGGGGTTGTGTAGAACAGGTACTGGATAATTTTATTTACTTTAACAGAATACTTTCCGTACAAATAGACAAGTAACCATTTACGATTACGACATACATTAGCATTCGACTTGTGGTTAGTAAGAGGCAATATAATAAAACTAACAATATTTGAAAGCATGTGCATCAAATGGCCGTATATAAATGATAGCTGTTGCTCGCGGCTCCGCCCGCGTGGAGGTCATGTTTGGGAGAAAAAGTATACATTACAAAATACCAATATTAATGCGTTTAACTTAAAAATGACGGATTTTCATACAAACTTTCATTCCCTATTTTACCCCCTTAGGGGCGGAATTTCCAAAAATCCTGAAACATATATCTTTTATTTTTAACTAAAATGTCAAATACAAATTTTCATGAATTTAACTACAAAAATGACGGATTTTCATACAAACTTTCATGCCCTATTTTAACCCCTTAGGGGTGGTATTTCCAAAAACCCTTCCTTAGTGGATGCCTACGTGATAAAAGGTACCTACTGTCAAAATTGCTAGTCTCTAACCCCAGCCGTTAGGCTGTGCGTTGATCGATCAGTCAGTCAGTCAGTCAGTATCTTCTTTTATATATACAGATATAGTCAAGTGTGGATTAATAAGATTACAAATTTTATCCACACTAAACACCTTTCGCTTTCACATTTGTATACAATTCACAATCTTTAATTCATTCACTGCATTTTAGTCTATATAGTAAACAACCACGTTTCGACAAAAACCGAGGTCTGGTTGCATTAGAATCTTCAGTATGTCGTTCTGGTTGTGGCTAAAAGCGGCTATTAAAATAAATACTTAAACTTAAGTAATTTCCTAGCATTAGCAAGATGAAGCTTATATTTTAAGTCGAACTAAGTCCATTACATCATGGAAACATGCTGTGCGGATGTTGGGATATACTGTTGAGACGCCAGGATTCTATACATGTGTTGTACCATATCATGAATATTAAATCAACTATATTATATTATAACGAACTTGAAACGTAGATATACTACTTAATATACCTATTCAAAAATCAAAGTGATATATGAATAGTATAAAATTATAAAATAGAAAGCACTTCTCGAAACTATGTCAAAAGAGTGTTTGCGCAATAAAATTGTATCACTTTACTGGTCAATCAACAAGTTCGACTAAAGTATATAATTAAGTAATTCAACACTTTAAAAAATATAAAATGTCACTGGGTTATTCCATATCTAAAAGTTCATAAATATAAACTCATTATTCGGATAGGGCAGATTTTATGCAAGACCACATTCTTTCTGTGGCGTGTCCTTCCCTTTTAAAAAGTTTATTTACACACATTCTTTATTTCGCTATTATGTTTTATAAATATTCACGTCCGACAAACATAATTGATTATTTTCGAACGTATACCTTATAAAACTAATAGAAAGCTATAGTAACGAAGGGCTAGCAATAATAAATGCCTCTACTGAATTAAAATGAAGCGTCAACTTTCCAAATTAACGTCATTGTTTTGTAATCCTAATCAGTTAATGATGATAATTAGTAATTAGATACGCTTAACTGGCGATATAATAATTAATTTTATTATTATCATACATTTTTAGGTTATTTGATACAATCTCTGGATACACTTAAAAATAAATATTTTTTACGATAAGGTGATATACTAAACACAGGTAATTAATTGATAGTCAACGAATATTTTTCCCTTAGCTATTTATGATTATATCCATATCCTAGCGAGTTAAATTACCTTTACCCACGGACGAGAAATAATTTTCTTTTTTCTTAGTCCGGCCTATTAGTTTAGCGTTAGTTATTTGTCTGAATAAAGCGTATCTACAATACCAAAGAAAACAATTGATTGATAAATGTTTGGTAGGCTTCCAAAAAGACCTTTATTTTTTTATATACTTGAGTAAGTGTCGAAATTGTTTTTAGATATTCGGAAAATTTAATTACGATCAAACTATAGATAGGTATCTACACTATCTATATCTACACGGATGTATACTCTTTAGTTGCCATAATTTAGTTAATAGACCGTTATTAGATCAGTTGAGAGGAGAAAAGGTACCAAACTATGATTAGCTATAATGGGACATAAGTTGATTTATAAATTTAGAAAAAAAAATATGATAACGTGACAAAACAAAAAGTATTAACTATTTTTAATGGTGATAGGCTTGCCCCCTATCATCATTATATTTTTTTTTGAAAAGTGTTTGTACTGGTTACAGCTCTGCCTATTCCTTCGGAGATTATATACAGGCGTGAGTATATGTGTGTATCATATTTTTTGTTATAATTAAATGCCGTTTATCTTTCTCACACACAGGTACTAGATACGAAAAGGTTTTATCACATATGTTTTATCATTTTGTTTAAATCAGCTTTATACCTAAAACAAATACATAATTCACCTATTACTTAGCCAAATTAAATCACTTAGTCTTTGAGGTACGTGGGAACTTCTGTATGCCAATATCATTATGACTTTAAATCATTGTTACACCGATTATCTGATTAACAATTAAATAATTTGAGATATTATGTATTTATCCTTGTGAATATACGCACTGCTGTACCTAAATAATATATTTATTTAATAATAATACATCCAACAGTCACTCACAAATATTCGAGAACCCGTACTAGGTAAAATCGTGGGAATCAAGAATTACGAGGGAATACGGTCCCACAACACCCAGATCCGACAAATATCTGTCTTTCGCAAGTTTGTCGAGGAATCGAACCCACATAACTATTTATATCAAAGGACTATTGATAAATTATAGAAAAAAAAATCCTAATTTAACTTTAGAACTTTAAACTACTGTTTATACATAGTTACTTTTTTTAGTGGAATACTATCAAAAATATAATCCACACTAAAGTTACTCGATTAGTGAAATACTATAATATAAAAATATAATCCACACTAAAGTTACTCGATTAGTGAAATACTATAATATAAAAGTATAATCCACACAAGAGTCTCCTAAGCCTTAAAATTGTTCTTTTAGCCTATTATACACCATAGTTAATAGTTATTAGTTAATAGAATTTGTACATTTAGTGATAAGGTACGATGGGGTTGGCATATCCTTGTGGATAAAAACCCCAAATTAATAGAGAAATAAAAAAAAAAACCACACAAAATTCCAGACAGAATCTAAAATTAACGGTACACAGTAGTCGCAGTATGTAAACAAACAACACGCAAGTATTGTACAAAGTGACTTCATACGCACCTTCATCAACGCGAAACGCTGATCATCGTCGATTCCCACCACTGTGTTAGAAACAGGTGCCATTTTCACAAACAATTTTCAATATATTGTTTTATCGTAAGCTGAGTTCACGTACGCGTGCACTAGCTATAAACAGTGACTTGCGATTGCCAGACTTCGATAAACACGATACAAATTGTCAACGAGTTGAAATCGGAACGTCTGTGACGTATAGCAACGACTACGTCGCGAACAGGCTGGGCGCTCACTGAGCGCTACGTTCGATTTAGACTAGTATATTATAATTTGTATTATACTACGTGCGCGCATTTGTGAGCAGCAAAACCGGTACAGTCAGCAAAAAATAGTAACTAATCAAAACATTTAAGATCCTCTAACATAGGTGGTTTTTTTTTATAGTATAGTCCGACAAACGAGCCAGTGGGTCACCTGATGTTAAGGGATCTCCACCGCCCAAGACCACAATACTGAAAGTGTCATGTATGCGCTGTCGGCCTTAAAGGACAGGAATAGGGATTAGGGAATCTGGGCCTCCGGATATCTCACTTACCATACGAAACGGGACAGTAAACTGTCACTTTACGTTGGTTTTCTGTGAGACAGTGGTACTACCCCGGTCGAGCCGGCCCATTCATGCTGTAGACAAATATGTCTACAGCGTGGCTCTACCACTTCCCGATTGATCGATGGATTGGTCGATTGTTGATTCTTTGTTGGTAAATTAGGACTGCTGCGGCGCGTAATGGGTGAGAAACGAGAGATCGCAAGTTCAGTACTCGTGGAGTTTATGAGTTGTTTATTCTATGTTTGAACATGTATACAGAGACCGTTTCGTTAGTCAACAACTTTATGATGTGTCAGTGAATTTTTTATTTTATCTTGGTACAGCAGTGACCACACTGCACCTGACGGTAAGCTCAGTGCCGTCCAATTGGTTATGAGTATCGAGTTAAAAATGAACATGTACAAAACTAAAACGAGTGTATGTGTGTGTAGTCTATGTGTAATAACACCTATGGCATCCACATAACTGTACATTGCCACGCTTTATAAAGTGTGGAAGTGTCTGAAAAATATTTATTAGGGACAAGGAGTAAGCTTATAAAAAAACGGCTAAGACAAAGAAATCCAACACCACATTCGGTTAGGATTACGTTTGGTAAGCTGTCGACGGATTCAAAGGAGACATACACCTAAATTTAAAGGATAGTTTTCTACCAATATATCCTTCCAGTATACGAGTATATTTTCTACCACTATACCAGTATATGGGATCGTGACTTGGATGCTCATATAGCAAGTCGTACACAACATACAAATCATTCACAAAATACCAAGTCATACATAAAATACAAGTCATACACGAAATACAAGTCATAGACAAAATACAAGTCATACACAAAATACAAGTCATACACAAAATGGAAGTCATACACAAAATACAAGTCATACACAAAATACCAAGTCATACATAAAATACAAATCATACTCAAAATACAAATCATTCACAAAATAGCAGTCATCCAGAGGGCTATGTAGCGGGTGATGTTAGTTTCTCTCTCTGAGACAAGATCTAAAGTACAGACACGATACAGGCTCACCTGTATTGTTACAGTTATAGCTCAAAATAAATGAAAGTTGGTAGGCCCACATATGCTACAGGAATGTTGGCAGATGGAATACAGCGGTACTCAAATGGTGATCTAGAACTGATTTTACATTATTATATCATGTGCTAGAGATAATAATAATACAAAATTATACTAGTTTATAATTTTTTTTGTAGACTGTACTAAAATACATAAACGAAAAAACAAATTAAAGACCATTTAGAATGAAGACTTAAAAAATTTATTCTCACTTATTAATTAGTTACTTAAATTGTATTCTATGTTTTTAAAAACAATACAAAATTCAAATTGCTTAGTTTAAAGTTTTAATTTTCTTTGTAAAATGTCATTTTTCACAATAACAATTCATATTTATAGATCTGAACTGTAACATTTACAAATATTTTATCACTAGCCTACATCGTGGTCCTTTAGTAGTTTCTGAGCAGATATATAATTCCTAGGTAAAATTAGGTTGATACCGCCATTTATTTCATGACAGTAAACACCACACCACCTCTCTCAGGCTCTTCGTCATGCACATCCTTCTCACTACCTTCAGTGTCTGATGCTCCGGAGTCATCGCTATCCGCTTCTCGGTATGTGCCAAATTTAGAAATGTCATCTGGAAGCTTCTCCATTTTGATACCAGCCATTGCTGCCAGTTTTTCAGCAGCATGTTGTGCATTAATTTCTTTCAGCCTTGAGTTATAATCTTGTTGTAGTTTTAAACTGTCCTCTATTGACAACACTTTGGCTGGTCCATGAACGATTGGTGGTGGTGTTGCCGCTGTAACTTCCCATTTTGTACCTCTATTTCTGCCCATTTCTTTTTCAGGGTTGTGCACATCAGACCTTGTGGTTTTGTATGGTTTAAACTGGCCAGTCACTTTTGGTGTTGGATTATGTTCCGTTTTATCAACTATATATTTAATATGTGGAAGGTCACCTATTTTAATCAGATCTGCTGGACTTACTAAAGGTTTGTCAGCTTTTATAACTTTAACTTTTTTCTCTTTTGTTTGATTTTGACTTAATATTTGAAGGACATCCTCCGGCTCACTGTCGTCGTCAGAGTCCAGATATGTATTGTTGTTCTTTTCTAATTTTCCCGTCCATTCCACTTCTTGTACTGATTGTTTGTCAGGGCCTCTTAGATTTAAGTTATCAAACATGCGACAAGCATCGAGCTCCTCCTGCTTTGCCTTTATCTCATTTACAATTTTATCATAAAAGGCCTGTATTTTGACGCCTTTATCGGGAAGTTTTGATATAAAAGGTTTGTTGTTTAACAGTTTAACTTGCCTATCTTTAAGTTCAACAAGTTCGGGTAAAGTTTTAGATGGTAAATCTTTAATTTTTCCATCTACTTCGCTCTTTGGTGGTGGAGGCAGTAAACCAGGTATCTTGCTAATTACTTTCTTCATTCTTATTTGTATGAATTATTTGTACACTCATATTTTTATTTATTTATTTGTATTCTGCTTACAAACGCTGTCTGCTTCTTCTCCTTTTCTAAATGAATGGTCACAACATATAGGAGATCTATTTCTCCAATCTAATCTTTCAATAGATGGTTGAAAAACGCAAACTTGATTGTTTTGGTTATTTTTATCGTCTTTTCTTTTAAGCGGCTAGAGCATAGGCTAAAGTCTTTCCACCATACTGCCTAGTTTTACATGACATTTCTTCTAAAGAGGTCCATGTCATGTCATTTTAATTACGTTTATCAATTTTATTCTAATGCTGTTATAATGTCATAAAACGTGTACAGCTACTATAGTCTGGCACACGAAAGTTGAGCCTGAGATAGAAAATTTTTATATGGCAACATTCTATAAATGTCACTTTCTGTCACCCGGCATAAACAGTGTGAAATATTGTATACGGTTTTAATCATTAACTTATATTCTATAGACACGAACTGCCGAAGAAAAAAGATGTTCCAAAAACCTTGTCCGCCCACTAGTGCCATCTATTCATTTTACTAAGAACTATTTGGAAGTTATAACTCTGACACTTTTTCTCGAACGGGACAAACTATATAATGAATTGATAAATGATGATGATGAAATAGACTTCCCGTATTTAGAATTGAAATTAATTAATATTTATTGATATTACGTTCTAAACGTTATGAAATTATGTTATTTACCTTATATACTATTCTTTCTCAAGTCCATTGACCCTAAGTAAGAGAGACGTGTGCTGTAAACAGATTTTTCAGTACCACGAATGTGATCGTCGCACGCCGTAATTCTGTCTCAAAAATCTGCTGAACTACTAGCTAAAAAAACTTAAAGCAGTGAATTCCTAACATGGATATAAAACATAAACAACAAATGCAGGGAGAGACACGTTCCTTTAAACCTTCTGGTCGCTGCATCTAGTACGTAGTACATATAGATCGTAGTAGATTCATGTAGAAAATACATACAAATTAAGATATAAAATTGCTGATGAAGAAATAGAGTGGTTCATTATAAATGTGTGTGGCGATAACAGTGATTCAGATGCCTCACAGGAAAATGAATTATTAGATTCTGATTTTAATTACGACTTAAAAATACACTAATATTTAATTAATGAATATTGTATTTTTATTTCTATTTACAATAACATTAAGCTTAACATCTATCAACCTGTTCTGCCATTTGCAGCGTCTTACTATTCTTTATAAAACTAGTAATAGAATATATAACAAGTTTATGTAAAATTTAAACTCATTTACATGCGTATTTTACTTAGGAAAATCAAACCTAATCTTAATATTTATATTTTTTTATAAAGTATCAAGCCATGTTTTTCCTACTATATCTAGTGATACCACATGTAATTTTTTTAAATTTGCCGCGCTTTTTCAGGGTCAACTTTCGTATGCCAGACTATAGTTGAGAACAACTATTACCTACTATATGCTGCGTCTGTGATATTCGGTATATTTATCGTTTGAAAATTGATATTAGCTAAAGTAAGAACAATATTGTTGAACACTTTTCTTTCCAGGTATGTGGACACTAGCCTCTGACAATCAAGTGGTGTTTTGGACCTACACGTTGTTGCCCTGCTGGTTCCTTTAACTCGGGTAAGCAGTGACGTTTATATAGCTTTTACATGGGGGGGGCGGGGTCCGCGGGTAAAAGCTAAAAATCTAAACGCTCAAATCATAGTCATTTGTAAATTACTTAAACATAGAATGGGAACACGCTAGTTAATAAAAAAACAGCTGCAAACAATCAATAGTTACTTTAAGTACATTAAAATAAAATTTGTAAGTAATTTCCGTAAAGCATTTATTTCATTATGACGAAAGTAACAAAGTAGAAGATACATAAAATAAGCATAATTTTATGGGAGTGATTTGGTGAAAAGAGACAGAACTGCGTAACAGGAAGTGGGGAAGCGTGAGCTATTTTTGAAGTGAAAACTTCTTTAGGCGAGCTCGACACTTTATTTTGTGGGTATTGAATGAGACTGAGCCGTCACGCTCGGCTATATAACGCTCTCGTCGACTTAGGGAGCGAGAAAGTTATAGTCGACGCGTCACTGCTATACTCGCCCAGTGACCATTTATTTATAACTAGCCCTGTATAAAACACTAGCTGTTGCTCGCGGCTCCGCCCGCGTGGAGGCCATGTTTGGGAGAAAAAGTATACAATACAAAATACCAATATTCATGCGTTTAACTTAAAAATTACGGATTTTCATACAAACTTTCATTCCCTATTTTACCCTCTTAGGGGCCGAATATCCAAAAATCAAAGAAGGGCGATTATGTCCAGTATTTGGGCGGTAGTTGGCTACCGAATGATACATGACTGATTGACGGTTAATGATTAATTTACGTTCATGAATCGAGCGTGTTGGCGTCTCCTTTTTAACCGACTTCAAAAAGGAGGAGGTTCTTAATTTGACGTGTTTTTTTATGTTTGTTACCTCAGAAAATTCTTCTTTTATTACAGAAGATATGCTTCCAGATTGGTCCCATAGAATTTTTATCAAAATCGGTTGAGTAGTTTGGCTTTAAAACCATAATAACTTGAAAAAATACGTTGTCCGAATATACGAATCTGCGAATTTTGCTATTCTGTTACTTTTTCAGTGGTGTTTTCTATTGGTAATCTATCCAATGTACCTATTTTATATAAGTACCACTAAACAGAAAAAAATAAATTATTACTTTTTAAATAAAAATAAAACCGCCTTCAAAAAAATCCAGACACAACTAAATAGCAATGAATCTAAAAGTAAAGAAAACAACACCGCCGACGACTCCAAAAATAATTGATTTAAATTGTATGTAATTAATTGATGTAAATGTAACCAATTATTTTTTGCTATTTAGTTGTGTCTGGGTTTTTTTGAAGGCGGTTTTATTTTTAACCGACTTCAAAAAAGGAGAAGGTTAACAATTCGTCGGAATCTTTTTTTATGTATGTTCCCTGATTACTCGAAGACGCCTGGACAGATTCGAGAAATTCTTTTTTTGTTTAAATGGGTATACTTCTTAGGTGATCCCATTGGCGCCAAGTCAGAATCTGATGATGGGATCTCAGAAAAAACGAGGGCAACCCTCAAATTTTATAGGGACGCATAATTTGATTTTTATTAAAGTCAGTGTACTTTTTATGAATTAAAAACTTCTACTTATTAACTTTAATATTATGGAAATAAAAAAAAATGGCTTGTATTTAATCCCTACTTATTACTTTTTTCCGAACACCGGTATCCTTTTGATACATGGAGATTAAACAAATATATAATTGTTTGATATTGTATACATAAAGTGACATAAACATAGTGCCATTCCTAGGAAAATATAAATTTATGTATGTGAAAAAGGATAGCTATATTTGACCTCGAACCATACTGACAACATTTATTGAACCCTTCTGTGAAAATACTTTGGATGGATGAAAATCTGCCGTGGATTTTCTGTCAAAACTGTCAAAACATGCAAGTGTCAAGTGAAGTCAATTTATTTTTAACCGACTTCAAAAAAAGGAGGAGGTTCTCAATTCGACTGTATGTTGCTTTTTTTTTTTTTTTTTTTATGTTTGTTACCTCGTTTCTCTGTACTGTGTGAACCGATTTCGACCATTCTTTCTTTGATTGAAAGCTGGTGCTTGTCATTTGGTCCCATAAAAATATGGTGAAGATCTGATGAATATCTTCGGAGCTGGAGAGGGTAACTCCTTAAAATTAAGTAGTATTCCAGTGGTTCTTTTTGCATTACATTCATTATAAAAGTTAAGTTTCAGTGAGAGAGGGTAAAAGGGGTGGGGGTGAGGGAGGGGGGTGATAAAATTAAAATACACGTAAATTCTAATATCTTCAGCAGCTTTTAACCGATTTTATATAATTTACCACTAAAAAGCAAAAAATAAATTATTACTTTTTAAATAAAAATTAAACCGCCTTCAAAAAAACCCAGACACAACTAAAAAGCAAAAAATAATTGGTTACATTTAAATCAATTAGTTATATGCAATTTAAATCAATTATTTGGAGTCGGTGCCAGCCAAAACATGGAAAAAACAGAATAATCAGGCATACAAAAAAATATAAAATAGATCCAGACTTGGTTTTTATAAATCTAAAAGTAAAGAAAACAACACCGGCACCGACTCCAAAAATAATTGATTTAAATTGCATATAACTAATTGATTTAAATGTAACCAATTATTTTTTGCTTTTTAGTTGTGTCTGGGTTTTTTTGAAGGCGGTTTAATTTTTATTTAAAAAGTAATAATTTTTATATTTTGGTAAATAACTATTTTAATGTTGCTTATTTATTACCAATATGAGATGTTAGAACTCAGGTACTTTTGGTACATCATATGCGACTACTGTAAGATTTGTTCGTATTTTTTAAATAAATGTGCCCTGTAAAAAAGATGAGCCTTGTTTAATCAGTTAATTTAAGCGCTAAAAAGTACACGAAAAAATTTAGGCTCAAAAGTCGCAGAAAAATCAGCTTATTCCGAATATGCATATACAGTGTAAACTCTATATAGCGACACTGAAGGGACTGTGCATTTTATGGCGTTATAGAGAGTTGTCGTTAAATGGAGAGAAGAAACATCAGAATTAGAAAAATAAAAAGTTTATTTCTGACTATTGTTAGTAGTTATGTGCATAAAAAAGAATGTTATTTGAACGCTATTGAGTATAGTCTGTTATTTTTGTCTGACGTCTTTTGCTGCACCAGTAATTTTGTTGTATTTTTTTAGTTATTTTATTAATATCTAGCAATACTGAGGCATCTTGGTTATAAAGGAAATATTTTTCCAATAATTTTGCTGCTTCCAGAGCTTCTTTAATGCTCGGCGGAAGCTCAGGCTCATCCGTCTCATCTTCTTCATCACCTTGTTCTTGATCCTCAGTTTTTCTCACTGAATCCAAAATTTCTTCGTCTGTGAGTGAAGCCGTTGTAAGCAGGCGGTCGTCCACTTCAATGTAGGTTTGAAGATTTACCGTATTTCCTGCCATGTTGAATTGTTGAATCCACTCAGTTAATGGAAGGTCGTCGTCGCTTTCAAACTCAGATTCTGTTTCCACCTCATCACTCGTAGAATTGGTACAAAGTCCAGCATGTCGAAAAGAGTGCTGTATAGTTGTGGGTGTCACTTCTTCCCAGGCTTTAGATAAAAAATTTACTGCATGCAGCATATTAACAGAAGTTTTACCCTCAGATTCGACTAGCTCCATCAATAATTTCCTTCTGTAGTGACCCTTGAGGCTTTTAATCACACTCTGGTCCATTGGCTGTAAGACACTAGTCGTATTTGGAGGAAGAAATGCCAACTCTATGTTTTGAAGGTTTGATATAAAAGGGTGGGCAGGGCAGTTGTCAACAAGAAGTAAAATTTTTCGTCCCTTTAATTCTGCATCCCACTTTCGCACTTCTTCTTCAAAAAGTTGACTGGTCATCCAAGCTGATTTATTAGCTTTATACGTCACTGGCAATTTTTTGATGTTCTTAAAACAGCGCGGATTTTTCGATTTGCCTATTATTAGTAGCTTTTTTTTCTCTGTGCCATCCATATTAGCAGCCACAAGCACCGTAATACGTTCCTTGGAAAGCTTTCCTCCCACACACTTTTCCCCTTTAAATTTCAGAGTTTTATCTGGAGTCAACTTATAGAAAATTCCTGCTTCATCAGCATTGAAAATGTCACTTGGGGCGTATTTTTCTATGAATTTTGACCACACTCTGTTAATCCAATCATGAGTCACATTTGTATCAACACTTCGTGCTTCCCCACTTATTTTACCATAGTTGATATGATGACGCTGCTTGAATTTTCCGAGCCATCCTTCTGATGCTTTGAAAGAAGTTAAACCAAGTTCAGCAGCAAAATTCTCCGCCTTAGCTTTCACGAGCGGCCCCGAGATAGGCATATTATTCTGGCGCTGTCGATGAAACCATGATAGTACAGCTTTATCCAAATCTTCGTATATAGGTTTCTTTAATTTTTTGGAAGATTTTCCCTCGCCCGCAGCGTGGAGGATTTTTTCTTTATTTTTCCATATTGTGGACACGGTAGAGCGACTAAATCCAAAGCGTTTGCCAACATCACTTATCTTCTCTCCCGTTTCTATTGCGCGTATCAGTAAAACTTTTTCGTCAATACACAGTGATTTTCTTTTAGTAGCCATGTTTACAGTTTGCAAGTTTGTGAGCAACTAAGAATATGATAAGGTATAGATAATCCATGACTCCTAGTTATGAATCATGGTCAATAACAGTCTACACGTGCAAGCAATCCCAATTTGTAAACAAAAGAATGAATTTCTTAGAAAGTTCGGTATGCATGATGCCGACAGTCGAGTTTATTGCGGGCTAGGATAATAAAGCGACAATAGATCGTACACAGCTGCGCAGTTTTTACTAATTTTAGCAACTTAATTGTTGTCGTTATTGAGAGTGGGTGTAATGCTATATAGAGTGAAACATTGTATGAAAAACAAGCTAAACCAACCAAAGCCAATTGATTTCGACGCTTAAGAGAGTTTGTCGTTAAATAGAGTGACGTTACATGGAGTTTACACTGTAACTCAATATCGCAAAAATTTACACTTAAA